>WOXC01007704.1:0-1253856 GCA_011680675.1 Gymnobelideus leadbeateri | reverse complement strand
AGATGGAAATGTTTTACATGGTTATACTTATATAATCTATATCTTGCTTGCCATCTCAGAGAGGAGGGAGGGGAAGGATGGAAGAATAGAATTTGGAACTCAATATATTTTTTAAATGTTTTTACAATTATGTTAACATGTAACTGAGTAAAAAAATAAAATGTTATTTTTAAAAATAGGATAGGATAGGGACTGGACCTATGATTTCATTACTATAAAGAACTCCCACATCCAGAAGCCTCCTCTATCATTGCAGGTCAATACCTTTCCTGAAATTTATGTCTTAACTTAGAGTTGTCTACAGCACTGAGAAGTTATGTGACTTGTCTAAGATCACACAGTTTTTTTATGTCTGACTCAGGATTTAAACCCAGGTCTTCTTACTTTTGAGGCTAGCTCTCTAGCCACCAGGCCAAGCTGCCTCTCAAGAAATAATATTATTTTAAAAAAAATAACATGTTACCACTGGCAAGCTTATCACAAGTAGATTCTATAAAACATACATCATTTTTCAATCTAATAAAATTTTAGTTTTTTCCTGCACTGTCTCATATTTGCCCTCATGCAGATTCAAAAACATATTCATGCACAAGCTCCTCTACACATGCACAAAGCACATACAACCCTTTAACCCAGCAATAGCACTACTAGATCTATATCCAAAGAGACCAAAGAAAAAGCAAAAGGACTCGTATGTACTAAAATATTTATAAAAGCTCCTCTTGTGGTAGCAAAGAACTGGACATTGAAAGAATGCCCATCAATTGGGGAATGGCTAAACAAGTTGTAGTATATGATTATGATGGAATCCTTTCGTGCTGTAAGAAATGGTGATCAGGATGGTTTCAGAAGAACCTGGGAAGACCTATATAATCTGATGCAGAGTGAAGTGAGTGGAACCAAAAGAACATTGTAATGACGACCAGCTATGAAAGACTTAGCTACTCTGATCAAAACAATGATCCAAGATGATTCCAAAGGACTGGTGATGAAAAATGCTGTCCACTTTCAGAGAGAAAACTGATGAATTCAGAGTACAATTTGAAGTGTAATTTTTTCACTTTATTTTTCTTGCTTTTTTTTGGAGAGGGGAAGGTAGGGCAATTGGGGTTAAGTGACTTGCCCAAGGTCACATGGCTAGTTTTGTGTTAAGTGTCTGACTCCGAATTTGAACTCAGGTCCTCCTGACACCAGGGCTGGTGCTCTATTCACTGCGCCACCTAGCTGCCCCTCTTGCTTTTTTTTTTTTACAACATAACTAATATATAAATGTTTTGCATGATTTCAACATGAATGACTGATACTATATTGCTTGCCTTCTCGATGGGTAGGGGAGGAGGGGAAAGGAGAGGATTTGGAAATCAACTTTTTGCTTTTTTTTTCCCAAGGGGGGATGGCTGGGTAATTGGGGTTAAATGACTTGCCCAAGGTCACACAGCTAATAAGTGTTAAGTGTCTGAAACTGGATTTGAACTGGGGTCCTCCTGACTACAGGGCTGGTGCTCTATTTACTGTGCCACCTAGCTGCCCCAGGAAATCAAGTTTTTGAATTCCAAAAAATTTTTTAATGTTAAAATAAGTGAATTTTTAAAAAAAATTTAATCTGACCATAAAAAAGCATTTGCAGATACCTGTAGAAACATAAACGCACAAACACACAGGTGCAGACACAAACATAAGTACAAACATGAACACATACACAAATAGAAAAAGAAACCAAACAGAAATGTGTTAAATACAAACAAATCTTTGATGGGTTTTGCTGGAACAAGCAACCTAAAGTTTTCCCAGTGGAAGACCAAAACCAAGATGGACAACTCCCAAGAGATTTGGGAAACAAGTATTTTTCAAATTCACTGTTCTCCTTTCAGTTACCCGTTTTTGCCTGTCACTTTCTAATACTCTGCTGACCATTTGCATTTGGAATCACTGAAGCCTGGTTCCATCCCTGCAGGGAAGGTTCTGAGCAGCTTCTGTAGGTTTGCTTCTTCTGTCCTGCCACCTGCCTCTGTAGCTGTGCCCACCCCCTTCCTTTTTCTCTGAGCTCAGTTGCCTTTTCTTTTTGAGTGACATGATCACCCCCTTTCAACCATTCCCTATCAGTTCTCCTCTCTCTCTTTTTTTTTTCAACATCACTCATTATCTTCCCCACACCCCCAGCACCAACTAGCATGCAGTCATGGCTGCTGAGACTGAGAGAAGGAAAAGAGAAATAACTCCCAGACATCTCAGCTGTCAGGAGAGCCTATGGGGGAAGGGGAGGGGGTGCTTATTTACTGAATCCTGACTGACTAAAGCCAGCTTCAGCTTAAAGACCAGGAGAGGCAAGGAAAGGCAGCAAATTTCCAGAATCGTCTCACTTAAGGATTTAGGAAGAAATAGCTTGGCTGACTGTCCCATGAACTCCAATCGGACACATCTGGATAAGTTGAAAACATGCTGGTTTTTCTTCTGTTTTGATTTCAGGGGGTCATTGCTTCTTCTTGGACTTTACCCCAGGAAGTACTTAGGATTCTCTGACTTCTCCCCCAGAGCTGTAACTAGGGTGGGGTGACTAGGGATCTGGATTTGGGGGCATCGGTAATACTTGGGGTTCCTTAGCAATGTAGAAATGATAGAGCTAAGCACCTGGCTAGAAAGAACTGGTTAATATAAGATGCTCAGGAGTCACAAATGTAAAGGTAAATCTGGGGCCTAAAGAGGTTTTAACTTGCCAAAAGGTAGGAAGTAATAGAGTAAGGATTTGAATTCAGTCTGCTCACTTCAAATCTAGCACCAGGTACCAAATGTTGAGCTGGAGCATTTTCTTTCCCTGCCCCCATTCTGTCCTCCCCCATCTCCAGACCCAGAGGCACCTAGATACCTCTAGACCCATCACTGCCTAGAGCCACAACTCTCCACCCTCTTCTTTTTTTTTTTTAAGAGGGTGGAAGGCAAGGAAATTGGGGTTAAGTGACTTGCCCAAGGTCACACAGCTAGTAAGTGTGTCAAGTGTCTGAGGTCACATTTGAATTCAGGTCCTCCGGACTCCAGGGCTGATGCTCTATTCACTGTGCCATCTATTTGCCCCTCTCCTCCCTCCTCTGGGGAATGTACTTTTGCCAGTGAAACAGAGTAACCCTCTCCCTTCCTCAAACCAAGTCTGGCTTTGTGCCATTTACCTTAGGCAATTTGTGGTACTTGTATGAGGAAAAAAAAACCTTCCTAGTTACAGCAGGGTCCTCACTTCCTCTGCATTTAATCCAGGCCTGAATAGCATGCAGATCCCCAAAGCTGTCACAGGCCCCACAGCAGACAGATGCAACCAACCCAACACAAGCAAAACTCAGGGCGATGCAAACCAGCTTAGAGGGGGGGAGAAGGGCAACCAGGAAGCATTAGTGGTTTGGGAAACTAAAGAGTCTTGTGGCTCAGAAAACTCATACGAGAAAAATGAACTTCCAAAGATACTTGTGCAACAGGCAGCTAGGAGCTGGCAGTGGTTGGTAAGGAAGCAGCAGAGAAGGCATTCACAGGGGAAAGTCCTAGATATGGAGTCAGTGGGCCTCAGTTTGAATTTTAAACTGGTCACCTGAAGTAATCATGTGCTCTCTTGGGGCCTGTTTCCTCTTCAGTAACATGAGGAAGATGGATCACCCCTAGATCCCTTACTGCTCAAAGTCCTGTGATTCTAGAATACTATAACATCCGCCTGGCCAAAGCAGATACTAATAACCCAATATTGCTTGCTGTTGACTCTTCCAGATGCAAAGGGCACACAGAGAACCTTAAATGGGACCTTTCTATACCATTTTATATTACTCTCCTTCACGTACTCTCTGTTCCAGTCAAACTGGCCCATTAGCTGCTCCCTACATATAAAATTACATCTCCCAACTCCATGCTTTTGCAAATGTGATTCCCCCCAATCCTGGCAAGAATGGACACTTTCCTTGACTCTAACTCAGAGAATCCTTACTTTCAAAGTATAGGTCAGTGCCACCTCCTTCATGAAGTCTTTTCTGATGGCCCTAGGAATCAGTGCTCTATACTCCTTGGAATTTACATGCTGTATGTCTCTGCCCCTAAGTAGAATGTAGCTTCTTGAGAGCAGGCATCATTTTAGACTTTTTAAAATTTTTATTTTTGTTTTTTGGCATTTAATGTCTTGCCCATGCTGGACAGTTTATAAATGTTTGTTGAATTGAATTGAATTGAACTGAACAGAACTGAATAAGCCCAACTCCATCATGACCAAGATGGCCCCAGTAAGTCTTGGGCACCTCCATATACAGCCTTCTCTTTTTTTGGTTTCTATTTTCAGAAACTAAAATGCTGTTCTGTGTATTATACCCTGCTCAGCCCTTTCCCTTCTTCCCTTCCCTATCACTACAGTATCTCCTCAACAGCAGGGAGCATATTTACATTTCTTCTATGCATGCAGACACCCATACAATATTCTCTCAGTACAGTGGAGAGGATGAACTGATAATGTAGCTCAAAACTCTTTGTAAAAGATAGTATGGCATGATAAGAAAAACACTGAACTGGGAGCTCTGACTTTGCCACTAACTAGCTGGGTAACCATGAACAAGTCACACCTTGGCCCCTGGAGCTAAAACATCACAGTGAATAGGCTGCTGGACGTAGAATCAGGAAGCCCCAAGTTCAAATCTGGCCTCAGACACTTTCTAGCTGCATGACCCTGGGTAAATCACTTAACCTGTCTGCCTTAGTTTCCTCAATTGTAAAACGGGGATATAATAACAAAATCTAACTGACAGGAATGTTGTGAGGATCCCATGAGATAGTATTTTAAAGTGCCTGGCACACAGTAGACACATAATAAATGCTTGTTCCTATCCTTCCTTATCTGGCCCTTGTTTTTCTCTATACAATTAGCAAGTTAGACTAGATGGCTCTTGAGGTCCTCTCTTGGTTCTAGACCTATAATCCTATAACTTTGCTCTCTTAGGAACTATCCCAATTCCTTTGTTACAATGGAATTTATTTATTGGACCAAATGTTACATAAAACAAATGGGCCAGACTCTATATATAGATGAAGAAGGGGAGTGGCTCTCTGTTCCTATTTTAGAAGTTCACAAAAGGTCCCCAACACTCGCCTGCCAAGGTGCCTGAAATTCCCAACATTCTTTTAGTTTAAGATCCTCAGTCTCCAGAAGGCCTCTGCTAAAGTACAGATGTCATCTGGGAGGGACAATGTGTTAAAAACCTAGATTATTTTAAGCAGGGTTCTTAATTTTTGTTTTTTTAACCCATGGATCCCCATTAGCAGCTCCTGACTCATTGGATCACAGACTTAAAACTAGAAACAATGTCAGAAGTCATTTAGTCCAACTTGCTCCTTTTATTGAGGCCCAGGTGGGTTGTAGAATTCCCTGATGTCACACAGGTAGTAAGTTACAGAGGTCACTCTTAGACTCATCTCAGAGTCTAGAGTCAGTACTCTTCTAACCTTGAGGAATCTCTTATATAGAAGTTGAGGTGCTGTACCCACTCCCTGCTGTACCTAACACATGACTTGGACCAAGCTCAGTCCTGGGAACTTGCTTTGAATATAGGGGTTCTTACTCCTATTTGTATCATGGACCCTCCTGAGAGTCTGGTGAAACCTATGGACCCTTTCTCAGAATAACATTGCTAAATGCATGAAAAAAATATATATGATTACAAAAGAAAAATGGAAAAAAGAAAAATTACAAAAAGAAATATGGAAAAATATCATTATCAAAATCTATTTTAAAGGCCACAGATTTCAAGTGCTTTGGATAGGGGTGGCTAGGTAGTACAGTGAATAGAGCACCAGCCCTGGAGTCAGGAGGACCTGAGTTCAAATCCGACCTCAGACACTTGACACACTTACTGGTTGTGTGACCTTGGGCAAGTCACTTAACCCTAATTGCCCTGCTTTCCCCCTCAAAAAAAAAAAAAGAATGCCTCAGATAAAGTTAACTAGCTTGGCCCTGAGTAGTGGGACATAAGACAATGGGACATTTTAATAGAGATTGGCCAGAAGGACAGATTTGGGCTAGCCCTTTAATGAGCAGGGTATGGCAGAGCACTAAGAGGAGAGAAGGGAGCATGGAAGACAAACTATGCTGATAACAATAGTCAACCACTGATGGGGCTTAAAAATCTTTCCCTGTGAGGGACTTTCAATGTAGCTGATAAATAGTAATTTGTGAGTAGTAGTAGCTACCCCACTGAGGACCCAACTGGTCAATTCCAGTTCCTTCCTTCCTTCCTTTTTGCTTCTTTCTTTCCTTTCTTATTTCCCTTCTTCCTTCCTTTCTTCCTTCCTTCCTTCCTTCCTTCCTTCCCTCCCTCTGTCCACATAGAGAATTGTATTCTTACACATGAGCACTCTACCAAAAGGAATATAAATTTTAATCATTGAAACCTCTCAAGATATCTTGGGATTTGGGGGCTGGGTTTTTTTCTTCCCTACTTATTTGTTCTAACTTTTTTTTTTTAACTGTGGCAATTAACTCTTTTGGCCCATGTAGCTTCATTTATGATTTCTTGAAATAGAGTTTTAGAAAACCAATCTGTGATAAAGCCCATTGGGATTCAAATGGAGTTATTTAACCATGCCTTAAACCCAAATCACTCTAGCTCTCACTGATTGACCTAGGTCCTAGCTTAAGCCTTACTTGGTCGTTGTTTGGGTTTTGATGGCTTAGAGTGAGTGTAAAAAACAGTTCTTTCTCTTCTGGTCAGAAACCCTGAGGGTCTTCCCCTCTCAGTTTGTTTTGTTTTGTTTTGTCTTTTTGAGTAGGCAAACTAGGCCGTTTTTTGCCTCATTTCTTACCTAGCCTTAAATCACTGAATGGGTGTTGCCTCAGACAAATTGAGAGCTATAAAAGATTTTGGCTTTAAAAAAACAAGGTCTCCCACTTCATCTGGGGTCACCTCCAGTCATGCTGAACAATGTCTTGCCACTAGACTCAGATGACCCTGGAGGAAAGAGTGAGGCTGATGACTTTGCACAGCCCTGACTCACTTAAATTCAATTTACTTGCAAGTCAAGACATCACCCTCCTGATGTCATTGGTCCTCATTGAAAATGAAGAACAAACAACAATGTAGCTGAATAAATACAGCCAACACATAGCATAGCTGCTCTGCTTAGGACTGACATGAAGCAGTGAGGATCCAAATGAAATCAGATAATAGAAATGTATATTGACCAGTCAGCACAATTGTATGATTCTCTCCAGTAGTACCACCAGCAAGGAAACAAGCAAGAACAGATAAGGCAGATGGTAGAGGGCAGCTAGGTGGTGAAGTGGATAGAGCACCAGGTCTAGAGTCAAGAAGACCTGAGTTCAAATCTGGCCTCATACACTTACTGTGTGACCTCGGGTTTGTCACTTAAACCTGTTTCCTCATTTGTAAAATGAGCTGGAGAAGGAAATGGCAAATCACCCCAGTATCTTTGGCAAGAAAACCCCAAACAGGGTCACAAAGAGTCAGACATGACTGAAAAATCTGAACACCACCAACAAAAAGATGGTAAACAGAAAATTTAGTAAAGTTTAGCAACAATAGGACAAAAGAAAGCCAAGGGATTCAAGGGTAGAAGAGAATTCAGAGTTGAATTGACCGACCCTAGCATCAAGACTGTGAGAGGGGAAAAGGAAGGCAAGTGTGAGGTGACAGAATAGGAAAATGAAGGGAGAGAAGATGATGAGAGGACTGAAAGTCAGAATCAGTTTAGGATGAATATGGCAGAGGAAGCTTCTGAAAGAGAATCAGAAAGGAAATGTTCAGACTCTGAGGTCATGAAGATAGCATGGTTTTTGATGATGGTGAAAACCAAGATGGTGACCAATCCTGGAGACTACCTAGGGTATTGTTAAGTTTTAAGTCATAGAAGTTGAGAAGGTGATGAACCCAGGGAAGGCTGAGGAGGCATCAATAAAAATATTAAAGTTTTTGGTCTGAGTCTAAGGATTGGAATAGAAAAGAAAACCAACTATGAATCAGGTACTAAAGTCCTTGAGAAAGGAAGGAGAATAAATGACCTGAAGGCAATCACCCCAATGATATAAATGGATGAAGTAAATCCCAAAGGAGAGGTCACACAGTGCTGGTGCCCAAGGAAAGGCCTGGAAGAGGTAGTGAGGCAAAAAAAGAAGTGGCATTAGAATAGAAAAACCAGAGGAGGACAAGATTTAGAAGATACTGTCAGCTCCACTTGGGGTTTTTCCAAAGTGCCACACACTCCCAAGGATCGTGTCCCTAAGTTGCCTACTCAATCACTCAACAAGCATTTATTAAGCACCTTCTATATACCATGTACTGTGCTAAGCACTGGAAATATAAAGTGTTTAATGATAACAAGTGTGTAGTCCTATACTTGGAATAATAATAATAGTAATAAACTATATAAGTGGAGGCCACAGAGTTGGATAATCATGAAAAAGACCTGAGAGTGTCTGCAAGTTCAGTATGAGTCAGCCATGTGTAAGAGCCAAAACGTCCACAGGGTCTTAGGCTACATTAACCATCAATCCATCAGCACCCTGCCCCCCCAACCAGTCCTTCATAGCACAGAATCCTCAGAGTGCTGCTGTGTCTCCTCCAGCAGCTGTTCTCCCCCCTCCCCCTGTTGCCCCCCTTCCCAGCCTCCCACACCTCTGCCTCCCCAACAATGGCCAGCCCTTCCAGAGCATGGAAAGCTCCTGGTACATTAGGGCCTTCTTCTCCTGACAGCTCACCCCTGCCCCAGATACAGAAATCCCTTATTAACAGCTCTGATATCAAAGAATAAACCAAGTCTTTCTTCTGGCCTTGTGTGTCTGGGGGCACAAAGAGAAGGAACGCCCAGTACTGCACAGAGTGTAGCCTGGGATACACTGTCTTCCAGAGGGAGCCAGGTTTTAGTGAGTGCCAGGAGATAGAAAGACTATGAGATGACAAGATCTAGGAAGAAAAGGAATTTGTGAACAATGAGGGCTTCCCTAGGTCACAAAGGCATGAAAGGACAGAAGAGGGCAAGCAAAAGTGATAGGGATGAAAACCTCAGGAAAGGTAGCAGGGGATGTGGATTTGCCTGTGGATAGTGTCTGAATCACAGAGAAAAGCAGAACAGACAGTAGAAGTCTGGGAGTCATATTATGGGGAAAGAACCAGTTGGTCAGGAAGTCTCCCGTCTAGGGGCCCATGATGACTGAGCATGATGGTTGGGTGGGGACAGTGGCAACTATTTCCATAGCTTGCCACTATAAATACTTAGGAAATAAGGATGTACTCATCTGATGAAAGCAGTTCTCTCCAGACATCCAGGTCAGTAAATAACTGGTATTCAGGTATTTAAGGCTATACTGATCTTACACCTATTAACAGCCTCATGGCCTCATTCAAAGATGCCGAAGGTATATTAGGTAAACCCAGAAGATAATCTGTACATGGTACAAATAATCAGGCCCTGGTTATAAAATCCTGTGAATGTAAGCTGTCTAGTGGGTACCCACCGGGCTTGGGGACTCTGCTGAATGTGTCAGTGTAACCCTTGGCCCAAAGCCCATTGGCATGGGACTCTCTCCTCGGTGGTGGAAATAAAACATTCTTCCCTATGTGATGGGCAGATGGAGTTATGGAGAGATCAGAGAGCTCCAGGCTTCTTCAGTCCCCTTCAAAGATTCATTAAGCTTTAATCTTTTTCAAGACTCTTCAAGCATCGAGTTACTTCAGGCACTTCTGGCTTCTGGCTTCAAGAGAGAAGTTGGAAGAGACCAACCCTACTCTGGGTTGCTAAAGGAAACGATTCTGGGAAGAAATGAAAGATGCTGGCAGTCTTCATCATGTCTCTACTCCTAGTCTGTTACTTCCAGGAGACTAAAGGGAGTTTCCCCTTGGGTGAAATCCAGGACACTCTCTCTTGGTTATCTTGATCCCAATGGGAGAGTTCCTTCACTCCATATTGTCTGGTATTTATTCTCCTATGTATACCTTCCCTGATTTCTGATCTGGATAAATGGGCCTCTTTGTTATTCATTGTGCATATTCATTGTGGAGCTGATATTTGAAAGGAAAGGGGTCAAGCCTTGGATATAGAACTTGGAGTGTCCCTGTCCCCCAAAATAAAAAGCAATCAGAAGTTAGATGGACCGCAATCACATTCCCTAGATGAACAATATTTAAGGGAGCAAATAAATATATTCCAAGTCTGGTACCCTGTCTGTCTGAGTAGGGCAGGGGAGCCACCCTTCTGGCCACAACCTCCTGTTTCCCTTCCTGGTCAAAAAACCAAAAAGGCCCAATTCCTTGGGGAAGAGACTAGAGATGTCTATCCAGTCTCCCTTCAAGCTACACAAGGAGAGCCTTCTCCTTGCCAGCAGTCTTCTGCTGTATCTGTTTCTCTTTCATTCAGGCCTTTCAATGTCTCCTAATCCTGAGTCTCAAAGCTCAGGATGACTTATGGCTCTTCAATGTCAGTCATATCAGATAACAATTTTCCATGTTTCCTTCTCCCCCCCACCTGCCCTCTGTTCAAGCAAAGTTAATTAGCTCATCACCTCTAATCATGCTTTGCACATTCTCACCTCCCTAATTTTACATACATCATTTGCCTCTCTAGAATGTTCTCCCCATTTTCTTTTTCCTATCCAAATTGATCCTTCTGTTTAAGCCCAGTTTCAGTCCCATCTCAGTCAACCCCCTCTGAACCGAAGCACCTCAAACTATTGTGAATTTCTTCTTCCTTCTATGCAGCTATTAGAAATAGTCATCCTTAGGGCAGCTAAGTGGAGCAGTGAATAGAACACCAGCCCTGGAGTCAGGAGGACCTGAGTTCAAATCCAGCCTCAGACACTTAACACTTACTAGCCATGTGACCTTGGGCAAATCACTTAACTCCAATTTCCAGGCCTTCCCCCATGCAAATAAAAAAAAAAGAAATAGCCATCATTTCATGTATATAAAACACATCACTCAACTACCTTTTATGTCCATAAAAGAGAGATACAGTCTCTCAGGTCTTTTTGTATATATACCTTTGGTGTCTTACTGAAGACATTACAAAGAGTAGAGACATTGATGTTTGTCCTGAAATTAAGTTATAATGTGGTCTTATTTAAAGTGAGATATGTTCTCCTATTAGTATAGCAGTGGTAAATCAGAACTTGATGCAAAATACATTTGCTATTTGTCCTTACAGAGATATATTTGGAAATGGCATGGATCAGGAAAACTGGAGTTCAAATCCAGTTTCCCATGCTTAGTAGCTATGTGACTGGGGCAAGTCACTTCACCATTGTTTTCTTCCACTTCCTCATCTATAAAATGGGGTAAGAAAAGCCTCTACCCCCCAGGGTGGTTGTATCAGATAACACAGTAACTGTAAAACGCTTAGCATAATGAGGGGCACATAGTAAGCACTATATAAATGTTAGCCATTATTGTCCAAATGCTCTTATTCAATATGGAGGGAGAAAAGTGATTTGGGAGCAACTATAGGAAGGCAGGAAAGGGTGGCCAGCACACCCTCACCCCTGTGGTTTATCAGGGCAATCTGCATGGCCCCCAGGGGCAAGTGAGGAACTGAAAGGAATTTTCCCACCTTAACTCAAATACTAAGCAGGCCTAATTGCTAAGGCAGAAACAAGACTGTTATCTGAAGAAAAAAAACCAGATGACTTAAGAACTTTGTCAGGTGAGTAAGAATGTGAATCTTCAGAGAGCAAGGTAGCCGAGTATGTAGAACACTGGGCCTTAACCTGAGTTCAAATCTAGCCTCACTAGCTGTGCCATCCTTCGAGTGTCACTTACCCTCTGTTTGCCTCATTTCCTCCCATGTAAAATGAGGATCACACTAGCAAGACCCTCAGGGTCTTGTGAGGGTCAGCTGAGATAATATTTATCAAGTGTTCCGAAGAGTGCCTGACATATAGTAGGCTTATGAATATTTCCTTCTCCTTCTCACAAGGAGATAGCCCTGGGCTATTTCACAAAAGAGGTATGACCACTCCCTTGTGGGGCCATGACCAGAGAGTGGCTACAATTCAGTGAAGAACCAACATATGGCAGCCGATCAGAGAAGATGGCCCAGCAGATGGACGGCAGCAGATGCAGCTCAGTGGAGAAAGCAGCTCACAGATTAGTGGAGAAATTAGACCAGAAAATTACATCACCAAACGAACAGATAATATTAGACACTCGGGAGAAAAAGCAAGCGTCAGATTCGGAGGCAAAAAAAGTCTTTCATCTGTACTACATATCTAGGAGCATGAGTTGTTCAGGTTAGTTGAGTTCTCTGGCTACATATGTTCCCTATGTGTGTTCCCATTCCTACCTGTGGAACTTGTTGCCTTGTGTGAATGGAGAATGGAGGAGGTTTCCTTGTTATTTAACTTGCTATTTTGTTTTAATTTAATGATTTCTGCATTGAATTAATGTGTTCCTTGCTTTAGTCTGGTAGAAGAAAAACTTCGATGGGGGCTCATCAACTGTAGTTTTTGAGTCATGATAATCCAGAGCTTTCTTTGACCCTAGGTACCGATTTCAGGAACAAAATTTAAGTGAACATGGACAATGTACAAAGGAAGAAACTGAGGCCCAGAGAGGTAAAGACCCTGGTTTTTAGCTCAATTCTCTTTCTACTATACCACATCATCATACCCCATAGTTCTCCAATATGCTAGATTCAGAAGGTCAAGGGGTTCCCTCATTTTTCCCTAGCTTGGGTTTGAAATTACTTTCTTCCCAACACATTTCCTGCAAATTAATAATAGTTTTGTTTATGCTTGAATTTTTCTGTCCATGGAAAGGATAAATCATGGATGCCAATCGTTATTTCCTAACAGGTTGGGGAATATATAATGGGAACCATAGACTAATCCCCCCACCCTCAGGCAAGTTGGGCTAGTTTTTCCTTACAAGGTATTAAAACCATCCTCAGGACTTGATGGGTTCAGGGGACTAAAGGCTCAAACAGCCAAGAGCAGCTCTAGACTGTTTCCTATGTTTGACTGACAAAGGAGCCTTCCTCAACTCAGAGTATCTTCAATGCATGTTCTCCTTCAATGGCAAAATCAAGCCCTTTGTTAACTGTTGAATGACATATGAGTGTCTCATCCTGTCCTAATTACAAACATAAACCACCAGATGACTGGCCTAAGTCAAGCCCAGTCCAGAACAAAACCCTTGGTTGTAGTTAGTTTCAGAAACAGGATTGACTGTGCAGTGGTTGGGTAGATTCCATCCCTTGAAAATGTATATGGACCCTGTCAAAGAACAGCTTATCCCTCTGGATATCTGGGGTCAAATCACAGATTCCCTTTCATTTCTGTCTGCTTGGCATTGTTTCCTTCTTTCTTTATGAGTGGACCAAACTACAAGATTTCCTGAAGATTTTGCATCCATCCTCCCAGACCGTGATTTTCCTGGCACCATTCTCTTCTTTCCCTTCATTATTGATCCTGCTTCTCCCCTATCTCCTGTTGCCCTGGTTACTAACTGCAAAAAGAATAAAGTAAGTCAATAAACAATTTGCATGTGCAGAAGTGAAGAGAGACATAGAAGTCTGCTGCTACAGACTCAGGATTGAGGGTAGATTTGGGGACTGCCTTGTCCAGAGCAGCAATAACCATGAACCATGGAAGGATAAAAACTCCTGGGAAACTCTGGTGATCCCTGAGCATCAGAATAATCCACATTCCCAGTAACATAGGAAGTTTACATGGTGATAGAGAGAAGGGGAGCTGGATGTGAAAAGTCTAAAAGAATAGAACCTGGGATGGGAACTAGAAAAGAAAGAGATGAGACCCAGAGACTCCAGTGTCAGAATGTGAACAGGGATTCTCTAGGGGACTAAAGAGGCTGGCATCATTGACAGGGCAAGGGAAAGGGTCATGATGGTTGTTTATTAAATACTACATACTAGGCAGTATGTAGGCTCCAAGAGACATAAAGAAAAAAACGACAACCACCACCAATCCTTACCCTCAAGGAACTTACATTTGGGGGAGTCTGGGGGGGAGGGGATGAGAGGTCTATGTCAGGGGAATTACACACAAAATGGACAAAAAATAAATAAAAAGAGATTTCCGGGGGAGGGCATAAGCAACTGGAAGGTTACTTAAGGTTACTTCTTGCAGGAAGTAACATGAACTGAGTTTTTTTTTGTTTGGGGTTTTTTTTTGAGGGGGGAAGGCAAGGTAGTTGGGGTTAAGTGATTTGCCCAAAGTCACACAGCTAATAAATATCAAGAGTCTGAGACCAAATTTGAACTTAGGTCCTCCTAACCCCAGGGCCGGTGCTCTATTCACTGTGCCACTTAGCTGCCCCAGTGAGCTGAGTTTTGAATGAAGCTATGAGGAGTAATGGAGCCAGGAGGACTTGATTTCAAACCCAGCCTCAGATACTAGCTGTGTGACCCTGGGTATGTCACTTAACCCTGTTTGCCTCAGTTTCCTCATCTGTAAAATGAACTTGAGAAGAAAATGACAAACCACTCCAGTATCTTTGCCAAGAAAACTCTGAAAATGGGGTCACAAAGAATCAGACCCAACTGAAAAGACAAAGAATTGACAAAGTTTAGGGCACAGGTAGAGTTACCAATGGCCTGATATTGGCTCTACTTGGTGAGTATGTTATCATAGAAGTCAGATGTATTCTCAATGACTGGTGTGGCTGATTTTTTAAAAAAATTTTAGTTTAGCTAACTACACAGGTAGCATCAGAACTAGGAAAGACTGAGTAGAACCATAAAGATTGTCTCTATCTACATCACAGAATTATACACCTACAGCTGGAATGAAATTCTGAGGTCATCTATCCCAATCTCCTAAATTGGCAAATGAGTTCTCTGAGGCCCAGGATGGTTAAGTCACTTGTCCAAGGTCACACAGCTAATAAATATCAGAAGTAGGATTGAACCCAAATCAGCACTCTTTCTATTAGACCAGGTTGCCTTCTATAGTAAGGCTCTGGTTACCATCCAGGGCATCACCTAAACCAGACTCTAAAAGCTAAAGACGGGTTCAAAAGAGAGCTGTGTTCTAACCAGTTAAGGCAAGCAGTGAATTTTGCTACAGAAGCAGGACCTCTGGGAAGATGGCGCTCAGGCTCCCAGAAAAGCTGCTGTTTCCAAACACCTCCCCGCTTCCCAACCTGTTTTTTTCTCTGGGGCCCACCCCTTTGAGGGGTCTCAATTGTGGGATCCTAGCACACAATGCAGAGGAGTGAGTCACACTCATATGCAGAAGTTGGTACAGAGAGCGTCATCCTGTAGCCCCAGAGAGGAACAGGGAGGGAGGCAGAAGGGTTTAGGGTGGGGAGGAGGGGGAAGCTCACAGTAAAACAGTATCCTCTGTGACTCAGAGAACCTTGTTGTTTACCAGCAGGGAAATAACCCAATGAAACCCTCCCAGTTTTAAATCTCCCTAGTTCCTACAACTTCATGTAGTTAAACTGTATTTTTTTGTAGACAGGAAAACATGGGCAGTAGCATCAGAACACAGCAAAAGAGGGGTTAGTGGGCCAAATGCCTACAAACTTCTACCTTGCCCTCCCTCTCCTAGTCCTACCTTGGGATATGTTCTATATGAAGCCAAACTGGCCTAGGTGCTGTTCCCCAAGCACAGCACTCCATCTCCAAGTCTTTGAACAGACAAGTCTGCTACATCTGGAATGCCTTCCTTCTTTATCTCCTCTCTTAGAATCCCTACCTCCTTCCAAAGTTAAGCACAAATGTTACATACTACACAAGACCTATCCTGAGCCTCCCAATTGTTAGTACCCTCTTAGCCCAACTTATTATGTATTTATACTGTAGTGATTATCTGTGTACATTGTTTAACCCTAATAGTATATAAAGTCCTTAGGTCAGAAGAAGCAATAGGACACTCTCAAGGTCTTTCTGAAGAACTTTGGAATCAACAGTGACACAGGGGAGACACCGGCACAGGAACTCCCAACATGGAATGCGCTCTTCAAAGAAGGCTCTGTGCTCTATGAACAAAGCAGAATTGCAGTAGCTCAAAAGAAATGTGCGATGTACAATTTAGAAACATCTCCACTCCAAATGTTCTTCTGGACTATTTGTGCCTGTCCTGTGGTAGAGCCTCCCAAGTTCATATCAGTCCGATCAGCCACAGTCGGACACACTGTACCTTGACCCAACAGGGTGGTGACATTTTGATCCTGTTGACAACCAACATAAACTCCTTAAGGGTAAATACAGTTTCTTTTTTTGTCTTTGTATACCCAATGGCAAGAAGTGTCTGGGACACAAATGGCATTTAATAGATGGTAATTGAATGAATGAGCATAGTATAATTAAAAGAATGTAACTGGGCTGAATTGACCTATAGGGACTATTCTGTGGAGAAAGCTCAGAGTTGCCATTCCTGGCTCTGGGTGACCAAGTGAAAATGAGGACCTGCTTCCAACCATGTGGTGACCTAGCAGTGCAAGAAATTTGGCATTTGAGTATAATATGGCAAACCCTGAATGGTCTCTTCTCCCCTTCTCCCATATTTGCCCCATGACAATGTAGGGGAACAGGGTGTAGCATCAGTTAAAAGAAGAGGTTCTCCTCTATTCAGCATTCCATGTGGTATCATATAACTCCTAGACTGAGAGGTGAGGGGTGGGCAAGTGGCCTTCTCCACTCCAGCATCATGGCAACCTCTCCTATGCGTCAGCTAGAGCAGGGGGACTCAATTAGTTGGGCTTCAGTCTGGGTACCTTACCATCTTTTCTGTTTTTACATTTTTTCTTTCCTGATTTTAGATGAAAGAATATTTAGCCTGAGAGTGATGTGTCCAAGTTTGAAGGAGGTGACTTTGTAAGTTCTAGAGGTCAGGAGAATCTGGGTCCTGTCAGGTCAAAGTTGAATGGTATCAGGGCAACTATTCCAGGACTCTTGGAAAAGACTACTACAAAAAAAAGCCTGGCTATTTTACCAGCAGACACATACAAGGGATTGTTTAGATAGTGCAGAGTTGATATGAAATATTCAGTGCCTGATCAGCAATCTCACAAATGGATTTATATTCTGATGTGCTTTAAGGAACAGCCTCCTAGAAGTCTATAATAGTAAGCTAAATTGTTATGTTGTTAAGTTGTTTCAATTGTTTCTAAGCCTCCTGTGAACCCATTTGGGATTTGCTTGGCAAAAATACTGAGGCAATTTTCCGTTTCCTTCTCCAGCTCATTTTACAAATGAGGAAATTGAGACAAACGGGGTTAAGATTTACCTAGAGTCACACAACTAGTAAGTGTCTGATACTGGATTTGAACTCAGGTCTTCCTGGCTCCACACCTAGCACTCTATCTACTGTGCCAACCTCTCCGCCCAGTAAGCTAAGTTATTGAATCCTATTTTGTTGTTCAATAATGTTCATTGTGGGTCTTTAGACTTAGCATTTCTTTTTTGTATAAAAATAAATTACCTGTCCCATATCTGATTCATATTGTTCATTGAGTAGCTTTTTACTTCCTCCTTTTTTTTGGAGGGCAATTGGGATTAAGAAACTTGCCCAAGGTCACATGGCTAGGTTTTTGTTTGTGTGTGTTAAGTATCTAAGGCTGGATCCGAACTCAGGTCCTTCTGACTCCAGGGCCGGAGCTCTACTCACTGTGCCACCTAGCTGCCCTACTTCCTCCTTTTTGAAGAAACTGAGACATAAGTAAATTTATGCTGGGTGAAGCTTTAAGAGTCATTGAGTAGGGGCGGCTAGGTGGCACAGTGAGTAAGAGCACCGGCCTCGGAGTTGGGATGACCCGAGATCGAAACTGGCCTCAGAAAATGAGCACCCACACATAAATAATGACTAGCCGTGTAACCTTGAGCAAGTTACTTAACCCCAATTGCTTAAAAAACAAACAAACAAACAAAAAAAGGGTCATTGAGTGGAAGAAAGGGGAGCCCTACCCTTTGAATTAATTAGATCAAGGGTTCACATCTTGGGATTTAGGGCTTCTTAAAAAAAACTATTTTGATAATTATATTTTGATATAATTGATTTCCTTCATATTCCTATTTTTATAAATTTAATAACATTATTCTGAGGAGTCCATAGGCTTTACTTGATTGTAAAGAAGATCCATGACACAAAAAAGTTAAGAACCACTGCGTTAGAGGCAGGCTTTCCAGGATTTCACTTAGAATAAATCACATATATGCCTATGCACAGACCAGGGAGTGGGCGTATTATCTTAGCCCTTGTGTAGTCAGCAGAAGGTTAGAAGAGTACTGGCTTGAGTTCAAACCTAGATTCTTTAATTTACCACCTATGTGATACTGAGCAAGTTACTTAATGATCCTGGGCCTCAGTTTCCTCATCTGTAAAATGAGGGAATTGGATGAGCTGGCCTCTGAGGTCCTTTCCAGCTTTAAACCTATAATCTTATGAATCAGGGTACCTGTCAGCAAAACATTCTCCCTACCCATCCCCCATCCCCCATCCTCTTTCTAGGATTTCCATCTGAGAATAAAGTCCACAACAAGGTGCTGGATGGATTAGTATCAAGGAAGGTATGTGCAACCTTAACATCTGTCCATGTCTACACTGGCATATAGTTATTAACATCTCTTCAGACTTGACCCTAGCCAAGAAAGGATTGATTGGTCCTCACCAGCCTGACTCTTTGGCCACAGTGATCAACACTGCCAGATATTCTCTCTCTCTCTCTCTGTCTCTCTCTCTCTCTCTCTCTCTCTCTCTCTCTCACACACACACACACACACACACACACACACACACACACACACACCTCCACTCCTAAGTCTCCATAGGTGAGTCAGAGACCAGCATCTATCAAATCATAGAAAGGAAAGGGCATCCAGTGAATCAGAGCATGCCAACAAAGGACCTTCCAAGTCAGGAGGCAAGTTGGAGCAGTCTCTCAGGGCTCTAGAGCAAAGCTTTCAGGTTAAAGATGGTACCAAGAAGAATGGTGGGGATTTGTCAAAGGATGGTGCTGTCATCAGGGACACAAGACCAGCTATATTTTTTTTCCATCTTGGAGGCAAAGACACATACTCTAAGTTTTTGCTTCTTGGAAACTTCTCTGTTGCTAACCAAGCAAACAACCGTTTTCCGGTGCAGTCAACACAGACTCAGCTCACTCCCGGTGTAGACCTGACTGAGCTAGGGTTGCCCCAGGTTGATCTCAGATGAGTCCTAGTTAATAGATGTTAGGAAGTCCTCCTTGCGTAGCCCAAACTTGATGATGGGTGCAATCTGCCATCCAGTTAGTAAGTGACCACTGGAACCAAGTCCTAATTGAAAACAGAGGAGAAGAGAGAGGGGATGGCCCAGAGTTCCAGTCAGCCCTGGTCTGAAATTTCCACCAATGTGAAGAGAAGGCTGGTAACTTCCCCACACCAACCACTGGCCAGATATCTAGTGTAAAGACATAGCAGAAGGTGAGAGGGTCCTGCCTCACATCCACAAGAAGGATCTTGATGACTTGATTTAGCTATCTAGATGGTGGAGTTGGGCGGAGACCTCCTATCTGAGGGGCTGCCATAGTGGGGCTTAGGACTAACCAGAGTTAGATGTGGTCCACAAAGCATTCCTTTGAAGTCAATCTCTGCCTGAGTTGACTGCTGCTGTTGTTTTGCGTTAACTCAATGAGCTTTAAGTGTTATACATAGCTTTGGGACTGCCCCTTCCAGCAGGGTGCTTATTTTGGGCAAATTCCCACCACAGATCTTAAAATAGAGTTTGGATTCCTAGCTATCTAGGAAGATTTAAGTACAAGCCTGCCCTGCAATAGGATGCCATTGTGTAAATCTTTCAAAGCTCCTCTCTGTCTGTGGAAAGTGTAAGCTTGAGGAAACCAGAATACACTCTTGGGGTTGCATGTTAGACCAATGAAATCATAGCTGATGGAGACTTCTCCCTCCTTCCTCCAAGACATCTTTTCTGCCTTATTGAAGCACCTCAGCACATGTAATCTACCGGTACAAAAAGTTTGTTGGCAGGAGATAAAAGGCTATCCAACCCACCATGGGCCCCACCTTTCCATCTGCGATGGAGAGTACTGCTGGATTTCCGCCCAGTGCAAGGGGCCCCAGCATTCTATAGAAGGCAGCCCCAGGACCACATGGCTGATATATATATATATGTATATCCTTGTGTATCAGGACATCAGGAGAAATGAACAGAGGGCAGCAAGATGATGGTAGGGATGGTACCAGATTCTTAATCTCTAGTGTCACAACTATGATTTAATACCATTTATGTCAATTATGATAAGTCCTTCCCCCAGTCTCTCCCCAGGACCATATCCACATGCAATATATCTAAAGAAAAGGGGATGGAACTCTATAGAGACTCTATACTTGGAATAAACTTCCCCTGCTTATCTATCCATACATGGAAGCTAGGAGAACCAGTTTAAGGTACCAGTTTATTTACATAATATTGCAGAGAATAATAGTAGAAGACAGAGGAATTCCAGTAAATTCAATGACCAAGGAGGTATTGTCTAAGGTATGACCACATCTGTGGGTGGCAGACATAGGTTGAGGTTGAGGACCTGGGGGCAGAGGCTGGGACTGAAAGGAAAATGGTAAACTAAGTGCTGAGCTTATTGGGGAAGAAGAAAAATGACCTGGAAATCCATAGATGGTAGGAATAAGAATTCAGCCAGGACAGAATAAAGAAACAAAAGATAGTGGTTATTGATTGACTATTGCAGAGGGAGGGTCTGAAAGTATTGGAAAGGAGTAAATCAACTCTGCCCCCTGGACTCCTACACCAAGGGATTTGAATGAAGGAATAGCTAGACTTAAAGCTAAGAGATCTGATGTCATCAGGAAAAAGCTAGTTTTCAATGAATATCAGAATGTGGAAAGAATGTGAGAGGAAGAGACCTAAGTTAAAAGGAAGTCAGTTAAGGGTAGAGGAAATTCCAGAGAGTACAGTGGAAAGGGGAGATTAAAGTGGGATGGAGGCCGAGGACAACTAGGGCAGAGCAGATTAGGAACAACAGTGGAGGGAGAGATGGCAGGGGGAAAGGGTTTTCATCTAGGCAGAAGCCAATTCTAAACCACAGGGAAGAGAGAGCAGGAGGTAGGAACTTGCTAGCTGTGATGCATGGGCAATAAATAGAGAAGATGAATCAGCCACAAGGTTCTAATTAGAGCGGTATGCTAATAGCCCGGAAGATCCTGATTCTGAGATGGAGCTCCCCAAGATGATTATGGTGTATGGAGAGGGAGAGCGGAGATTATTTGTTTGATATAAAACAATATCCAGAGCTGACATCCTGATCAACAAACATGATCAAGTTCTTATTCTGTGCAGGGTGCCATATTTTATCCTAAGGGAGAACCAGTAAGAGATGTGAAACACTGTCTGTCCCTGAACTCAGAGCGTTAGAGAAGGTGCAAGCCAGGAAGTGACCGGCACGGCTGCCTTCACCACCAATCAATCCCATGCTGATCCTAGACCGTTAGCGGGGTGTGAGTCCTCAGAGCAGGCAGTGAGATGGAGTCAGTCTGCCATAGTGGAAAGGTCACCCTGGGAGAACATATTGCTAAAGAATTTCAAATACGACCAGTTCCTTCTCAATTCAGTGCCCTGGAAAAAAAAGACTTAATCACCCTCACACTAGTTAGTTACAGCTCTAGGTGAGGAGGCTTCTAAGAAACACAAATACTTCTTGGGGAAACAACCCAGGGAAGGGTGAAGCATCAGGTAACTTGCAGTCTATGAGAGCAGGGTGAGTTCACCTCACCCTCCAGATGTCAGGGCCTGGGGTTCACCTCTGCTAGTGTATTTTTTTTCTATTATTTTTTGAGGGGGAGGCAATCAGGGTTAAGTGACTTGCTCAGGGTCACACAGCTAGGCTGGATTTGAAATCAGGTCCTCCTGACTCCAGGGCTAATGCTCTAACTACTGTACCACCTAGCTACCCCCACCCCTGCTAGTCTAGCTCTGGGCAGCAGATACAAACAATAATGCCTCACAAAAGAGCAAAAAGCAGTGAAAGTGAAAACAAGCTTGAATATTATAAAAGGCAGAGAACTAGAAGCAACCTTAAACTTTATTTAGGCCTTGGAGTCAGGAGGACTTGAGTTCAAATCCAGCCTCAGACACTTGACACACTTACTAGCTGTGGGACCTGGGGCAAGTCACTTAACCCCAATTGCCCTGCCTTCCCCCCTCAAAAAAAAACAAAAAACATTAAGACCAAAGGGAATTCGCCCAGATCACACAGGCATTAAGTGAAAGCCTATATGTTTTTAAGCATATCAACATCCAGGTATTTCACTGGATAGCAGAAAAACCCTGGAACATACCTGTAAACTCCCTTTGATATTCCATACCTGGGAAAGATGTTTCTGTATCATTAAAGAATGAACCCCATTAACTTTACTCACCACCACATTCTCTAGTCTAAAGTCAATTACTAGAGATTTCCAGTTGTCACAATGACAGATTTAGATTTTGCTGTCGTTACAATTTAAAACGAACAAGTACATATGAGTTTGGCAAAGAGTGCTTCATTCTAGACTTCCCTTGAAAAGTTATCAGTATTATTTGTAATCTATGTAAGTCTGAAAGGTGATCTAGGTTCTAAGTGCTGACTGTTTCTGTTCATCTTTATTAAATGCTCTCAGCACTAGGGTTACAAAGAAAAATAATGAAATGGTCCCTCCCTTCAGGGAGTTTACAATCTGTGATCAAAGCAACATGTATGCATATTGGTATATGCAAAGTAATTAAAAGCTAATTTTGGGAGGTGAAGAGCACTCACTGCTGAGGTCATCAAGAAAGGTCTCATATAAGAGAAGATTCTTGACTTGAGTTTGAAGGAAATCGAGGATTCTAAGAGATGGAAATGAGGAACAGATGTATTACAGAGTAGGGGGACATCTGTCCAACGACAAAGAGATTGAGGGCAGCTGGGTGGTACAGTGGATAGAGCACCAGTCCTGGAGTCACAAAGACTCATCTTCCTGAGTTCAAATCTGGCCTCAGACTGTGTGACCCTGGGCAAGGCATTTAACCCTGTTTGCCTCAGTTTCCTCATCTATAAAATGAGCTGGAGAAGGAAAGGGCAAACCACTTCAGTATCTTTGTCAAGAAAACCCTAAACGGAGTCACAAAGAGCAGGACGTGACAGAAATGACCGAACAACACAGAATGCATGTGTGAGGAACATCCGATTTGGCTAGATCACAAAGTATGTGAAGGGGAAAAACATTTGTATGAGTCTAGAAAGTTGGAGCCAGGTTAGGAGTGACTTTAAATGTCCAAAAGAGTTTGTATTTGTTCCTAGAGGTAATAGGGAGTCACTGAAACTTGGTGAGCAGAGAAGTATCATGATCATAGGTGGACTTTAGAAATATCACTTTGACAGATGTATGAGTGAATGAATGAATGTGAGTGAAGGACTTACTGTGTTTAGTGCTGGGTATACAAATACCAAAAAACAGCAACCAGTCCCTGCCCTCAAGGAACTTCTATTCTAGTAAAAGATGACATAAATAAGGAGTTATAGCCAGAAAGTGGTGTTTTGAACTGGGAGGCCACAGGGATGGCAAATGGAGTCATAGAGGAACTGATAGACATTTCCCTTCTAGGAAAAGCTAGGTTGGTCTGATTACTGTTCCCAGAGCCAGAACTAAGGTAGAAAAGGGAGGTTGGGGGTCATCATGGTAAGAAGATGGCCAGAAAGCAGCCAGAGTCTGAGGCCTACTAGATATGGTAAACTTAACATATTTAGTATTTGGAAGATGGGTCAGACACGGGAGAGACTTGAGGCATGGGACCAGTTAGGGGTATTATAATAATTCATGGGAAAGAAGATGGGGATCTGAACTAGGGTGATTATAGTGTCAGTGGGACAGCTAGGTGATACAGTGGAGAGAACACCAGGGCCTGGAATGACGAAGGCCTGAGTTCACATGCAGCCTAGCCATATGACCCTGAGCAAGTCACTTCCCCTTATAAGCCACAGATTCCTCATCTATAAAATGAACCGAAGAAGGACATAGCAAATCACTCCAAGTCTTTGCCAAGAAAACCCCAAAGTGGGATCATGAAGAGTTGGACATGACTGAAATGACTAAACGACAACAAAATAAGTGTCAGTGAGTAAAGAGAAGGGGATGGATACAAGAGATATGAGCATAGAGTTCACAAAGAAAGATCTGGATCATGGGGTTCATAGAGTAGAGTTTACATTGAAAGATTTGTTCCCGAGAAGATAGGCCAGACCAGGGTAGAATATGGAAACATGTCACTATATGAAGCTACTGGGATGGGGGGAAGGGGGATTGGTGAATGGGGAAGAGATCAGAAGACAAAAGCCAGATTGCCTGAAACATCACAGATGCTTTCTTTGGTTGGACATCTTATGCTACTTTGGCTTAATCTCAGTATTTTATTCCTGTCTGTATAATGGGCAATGAGCTCCCCAGTGGGAGTAGCTTGGAAAATTAATGATTGCTTGTTGAGCCCTGTGAGGGCAAGGGATAAAAAGCATGCTGGTGAGGCTCATTATTCAGTGAAAACAAAGACCAAAGACCAAAGACAGATGAGATCATGGATGCTTGGACATCAGCATCATGCCTCTGAAGATGGAAAGAAAACTTCCAGATGATGGACAGGTGGAGTCAGAACATCTTGGTCCTTCATCAGGACGGGGAACTTGAATCAGAGGCCATCCACTAAAACAAGCAACATATGACCCTAAGCAACTTGTCTCTCCTTGATCTCCCATCTCCCATTTCCTACACTTACTGTCTAGCTCCCAGACTTCCTTGCTTGTGAATGTGCTAACACTTGGAAAAAATTCTGTGCTTCCATATTCAGGAGAGAGGGAGAGATTTTTGTAGCCATCATATTACTGTGTCATTTGCCAAAATACTTTCCTGGATCAAGCTAGTAATGGGAAGAAGAGGGAACTCATGTTACAAACCCCCAGGGGCCTTACTAGAATGGAAGGTGAGGGGTATTCCTAACTCTGACCCAAGAAGGAAAGTACCAAGAGGGCCAGAAGAAAGAATGGGGATTTCTACAATGTTTGTCCCAAGTGATCAAAGCCAGATCAAATTGTTTGGTCTGAGGAATCAGATTATAGGGGCTTTAACCTGGGTCTGTAAACTTGTTTCAAAAAATATTTTGATAACCGTATTTCAATATAATCATTTCCCCAAAGTAGCACTTTCTCTTGATGTCTCAGTTCTTTTGTTAGGAAGAGTTTGGTAGCTCTGAGACTGAAGTCAACAAGAATACATACGGATGAGATTAGCTATGTAACACATTTGCTCATTTATTCATTTAATAAGTATTTGTTGCACACCTACTTTGTGCAGGGCATTGTGCCAAGTGCTAAAGTGAGAAACAAAACAAAACATAGTCTTTGCCTTTAAGAGGGTAATGATGCAGGCTGGGTGTGGTGGGAGACACTTGTCATCCCTGCTACCAGGAAGGCTTAGGCTGGCAGATACTAAGCTCAGAGCTCTAGACTTCACTAGGTCTAAATTAATCAGATGTATGCACTAAGTTCAGCATTAATATGACAAACTCCTAGGAGCAGAGAGAAAGGTGCCCACTAGGTTGTCCAAGGAGGACCAAACCAGCCCAGGTTAGAAATGGAGGTCAAAGCTTCCTTTCTAATCAGGGTGGGATTGAATCAGTAAAGGGCTCCTGCACTTGTAGCTTGGGCCAGACAGGGAGACCTAGGCTGTCTTTCTCTCTCTCTTCTTCTTCTTCTTCTTCTTCTTCTTCTTCTTCTTCTTCTTCTTCTTCTTCTTCTTCTTCTTCTTCTTCTTCTTCTTCTTCTTCTTCTTCTTCTTCTTCTTCTTCTTCTTCTCTCTTTTTCTCTCTCTCATTTTTCTCTCTACATATATATGAATATATACACATATACACACATACATATATATAAAAACATGTACATAATATTTATGTGGATATAATATATAGATTTTAAGGAGGTTATAATTTAGTAGGGAGGAGTAATAATTTAGTAGACAAGTAAAAATTCTTACAGTACAGAGCAAGATGTGAGAGATCATATCATAAGAGGAGTATCAACAAAAGACTATAAGAGTTCAGAGGAAAGAGAGGTTAGTACTAATATAAGATAAGGAAAAGCTTTTTGGAAAATGTCTTCTCTCTGATAAGTATGATGTACAAAATATATAGGACACTATTACAAATATGCAAGACCAAGATCCACTCCCCATCAGGTAAGTGGTAAGAAGATGTAAATTAATGGTTTCCAAAAGAATAAATGTAAACTATCAGCAAATTGGAAAAAATGCCCCAATTATTAATAATGAATTAAAACAAATTAAACAATTAATTAAACAACAAATTAAAACAATTCTGCTCATAATGGAAAATCCACATCCAGAGAAAGAATTACAGAGTCTGAATGCAGATTGAATCCAGCTATTTGCTCTCTCTCCTTTGTGTTTTGTTTTGTTTCTTTTTTCTTGTGATTCATTCCATTGGTTACAATTCTTCTTTACAACATGACTAATGTGACAATATGTTTAATATGAATGTATATGTAGAGCCTATATCAGATCGCATGCCATTTTGGGGAGGGGGCAGGGAGAGATGGGAAGAAAATTTAAAACTCAAAAGCTTGTGAAACTGCATGTTCTAAACTAAAATTTAATTAATTAAAATTAAAAAAAACAATTCTGGAGTTTCAACTCATAACTATCAAACTAGCAAAAATGATAAAAGAGGGAAATTGTTAATGATATGGGAAAACTGTGGGAAAACAGGCACACTAATACACTATTAATTTGTTTTAGAAAATAATTTGGAAGTGACTAAACTGATAGAAACTATAGGGGCGGCTAGGTGGCGCAGTGAGTAAGAGCACCGGCCTCGGAGTTGGTATGACCCGAGATCAAATCCGGCCTCAGAAAATGAGCACCCACACATAAATAATGACTAGCCGTGTAACCTTGAGCAAGTTACTTAACCCCAATTGCTTAAAAAAAAAAAAACTATAATAGGAAAGTAACCAAACTGTTCCTTTCCTTGCCCTATTGACCCCACTCCTGAGAGCAGATTCCAAGAAGGTCAAAGACAAAGGGTGAGGAAGGTCCCAAACAGATTAAGGTATTTACACTCAAATACATAAATAGATTTGTAATCCATCTCCCATAGGCTTTTGCTTTTCTCCAATGCCCTCCTACTGCACCTGCCTGCCCCTCCCCCCACCGTGCCTGACACATAGTAGGCATTTAATGTTGACTGAGTGACCATCTCACCAAAGTGAGTATTCCCTCCAGTGCTTCAGATTGCAGCAGTCCATAATACATGTTCACCCATCCTGTGTGATGTTCTCCATTTTCTCGAAAACCTCAGGGGATCTGTCTAATCTATACAGGGCCTTCCTTGATTTATCTTGACATTAAGAGGATTTCTGTTGTATTTTCAAGAAATCTCATGTTGCTTTCATAAGTGCGTAAAAGATACCTTATTCAAAGAAAGCCTTTAAGGTGGTATTTTGTTGTACAAAATCAAAATGCGTCAACAAACTAAGCACAGGGACAACATGCATTCTCTCTATATTTAGTCAATTTTGTGCTAGTAAAGGTATCGTTGGGGCGGCTAGGTGGTGCACCGGCCCTGGAGTCAGGAGGACCTGAGTTCAAACCTGGTCTCAGATAATTAACATTTACTAGCCATGAGATCTTGGGCAAGTCACTTAACCCCAATTACCCTGCCCTCCCTCCTCCAAAAAGCAAAAAAAAAAAAAGATATTGTCTAGTATAGAATATCATTTGCAAAGGCTTGCCTATTCCTTTCTAATGCTCTCATCAAGAATAATCTTGACAGGCATATAGATTACCTCATACAAATTTCATATAGATAGGAAAGTAGGCGTATAGCTCAATACAGCTGTTTATGTCCTCTTGGTCTTTTATTTGATAGTAACAAGTCTGGAGATTTCCCCTGCCTTTGCTATGTTTCCATTGTTCAGATACTTTGAGAATCGACCCTTCAACACATTCACAATTGTGTGTTCTCCAACAAAGACCTCTTCTGTGCACACTTGGTCTGAAGCAGCTGTTTTTCCCATCTTCTTTCCCTTTCTGCCTTCTCAAAAATCGAGTCTGGTGCTGCAATGCAGTGCCCCGAGCACAGCGGCTGCTCTTTCCTCGAAGGCAAAAAAGAGTTTGTTATAAAAAGCTCGGCTGATCTTTTCCATTTTTCTTCATTTTACTCTCAGCCTTAGATGCCCTTGGATTACATCTCACTGAAGGGTCTTTTATCACTCTTTCTTTAAAATGTTTTTATTCCTTACTTCTGTTTTTAAGTAATATTGTTCATAATCCTATAGTATTCCGCTGTGTAAGATGTTACAAATTAGCTTATATTGGAATCTAGTTTTGCCATAGACTGCCATACCTCTTTAGCAGGCAAGTAAGTCAAGGTTTTTCTAACAAAGGTCTCACAACTATTTATATTGGTTAAACTTCTATATGAAATATGGGAAATATTCTATATTCTATATGAAATATTCTCATATATGCCAAGATGTTTATAGCAACATTTTTTATGGCAGCCTGAAACAAATGGGGGTTAAGTATTCCTGCTCTTGTTGTTCATTCATTTCAATAGTGTCTGAATTTTCATGACCCCATTTCAGGTTTTCTTGGCAAAGATACAGGAGTGGCTTGCCATCTCCTTCTCCAGCTCATTTTACAGATGAGGAAACTGAGGCAAACAGGGTTAAGTGACTTGCCCAGGGTCACACAACTAGTAAGTATCTAAGGCTGAGTTTGAACTCAAAAAGATGAGTCTCCCTGACTTCAGGCCCAGTACTCTATGCACTATGGTGCCACCTACCTGTCCCAGGGGTTAAGTGGGTCTACATCAACTGTGGAATGGCTGAACAAATTGTGATATATAAGTATAAGGGAATGTTATCATGCCAGAAGAAATTAAGATGATGAGAAATTCAGAAGAACTTGGGAAGACGTGTGTGCAGCGTAACATAAACAGAATTGAGATTAAATTGCTGTAATAATATAAAGGAAAACAGTGCTAAATGACATCAAAACCATGACATCAGTAAATGACATCAGTACCATGATGAACCTTAACTCCAAAGAACTAATGCTTCCCTCCTTTCAGCAAGAAATGGAGTACTTGGGGGCAGCTAGACAGCATAGAGCACCTGCCCTGGAGTCAGGAGGACCTGAGTTCAAATCCGTTCTCAGACACTTGACACATTTACTAGCTGTGTGACCTTGGGCAAGTCACTTAACCCCAATTTCCTTGCCTTCCCCCTTCCAAAAAAGGAAGGAAAATAGGAAGCGGAGTACTACTGGTGTGTAATGAAGCACCCTCTCACAGTCACAATCAATATGTTTGTTTTTGCTTAACTGTACTTTGCTACAAATGAGGGTTGTTAGGGTGATGATGGTGAGGAGGGAATGCAATGTTCCTCAAAAAGCATCAATAAAACTTATTCTTCCAAGCAAATGTGACATTTGAGCTTGGTCTTCAAGAACAGATAGGATTCCAACAGGGGAAGAATATTATTGCAAGAATAGGGAACTATGTGAACGTAGGGCTGGGAAAATGCAGGATGTGTATGGAGAATATCAAATAAGTCAATTTGGCTGGAAGACAACATATTTACGGAACACCCCTCATGTAAAGCTTGGGTTGATTGCCAACAAAGAGGCCTAAATTGTTGAAGATCCTAGGACTTGTATTTTGTCCCAAAACGCAAAAAGAAGAAGCTAATGGGATATCAGGCATGAAGAGCGGTTTTCCTCCTTAAGTGGAAGTTTAGAGGAGAGAGAGGGGAGAGAAAAAGAGGCTAAAGTTGGAGGTCCCCAACAGAGAGTGAGATGGATCAACAGAGCTATACCTGCAGTCCTCAGGCCTCCACAAGAAACCACCAGAGATGAACTCTAAAAAGACTAATGGAGTGGCGTGGGACTGTTTAGGGTTTTTAAATTGTGGGTAATTGCACAGATGGGAGACTAAGTGGCAGATTGATGGTCTGGAGTCAGGAAGACCTGAGTTCAAACTCAGCCTTAGATACTTACTAGCTGTGTGACCCTGGGCAAGTCAATTAAGTTTACCTCAGTTTCCTCATCTAGAAAATGAACTGGAGAAGGAAATGGCAAACCACTCCCGTACCTTTGCCAAGTAAACCCCAAATGGGCTCACAGAGTCAGACAGGACTAAAATGATAGAACAACGAAAACAATTGGAAGACTAAGGAGAGAAAGTGGCCGTCCTAAGTCCTCACCTCTATTTTACTTCAGATGAGCATGACCGGAACATGTTTCTAATCACATCTTTTTATTCTGTTAAAAACAGCATCTGACTGATGTAATCTTATTTCTGTTAAACATTTGTGGTACACACTGTCCTTGCATTTCCTGATGTTTCTTTGTCTGAGGCAGAGGGCCCAGGACAGCTCTGGGAACTATACAGGGGAGAATGACCTCTCAGAGCAGCACTGGACTGGGATTCCAACTATCTCTCTGCAACATACACAGATGCACACACACACACACACACACACACACACACACACACACACTCACACTTTAGCTTAATATTGGTGAGTTTTTGCTCTTTAACTGAGGGCATAATCACAAGTTATTCATATGTTTCATAACTATACCTCCAAGAGTAGATTACTACCAACTTGGGGCCGTTTAAATCTGCCTCATCCAGCATGAGTCTAATGTAGTGGCCCCTAGGGTTACAGTTTTGACAGGAGAGTATTATGAAATAAGGTCAAAAAAGCATGTTGGAAACACTGTGGAAGGCCTCGAAGGTTCATTTTGTAGGCATGGGAAACCACTGAGAATCTGGGAGATGAGGATTAATATGATGAGAATCATATATTAGGAAAGTTAATCTAGCAAAAGGGTATAGGACAGATTGGAGAGCAGAGACCCTAGAGGTAAGGAGACTTGGTGAGGAAGCTATTGAGAAAAACAATGAAAGCCTGATGAGAGAAACAAGGAAAACAGTGGGAATGAATAAGCACATGTAATAGGTATTTAATAAACATCTTTTTAAACATTTTATTTTTTCAATTATACGTAAAATAATTTTAACATGAATTTTTATATTTTGAGGTCCAAATTCCCTCCCTCCCTGAGAAAGCAAGCAATTTGATATAGACTATACATGTGCAGTCATGCAAAACATATTTCCATATTAGTCATGCTTCAATCTGCATTCAGACTCTGTCAGTTCTTTCTCTGGAGTTGGATAGCAATTTTCATCTTTCAGAATTGTCTTGGATTATTGTATTGCTGAAAATAGCAAAGTCATCCTACAATATTGCTGTTACTATGTACAGTGTTCTGGTTCTGCTCATTTTACTTTGCATCAGTTTATATAAATCTTTCCAAGTTTTTCTGAAAGCACTTTGCTTATCATTTCTTATATCACAATAATATTCCATCACAATCATATACTACAACTTGCTCAGCCATCCACAACTGATGTGCATCCCTTCAATTTCCAATTCTTTTCCACACAAAAAGAGTTGCTATAACTATTTTTGTAAATATAGGTCCTTTTTATTTTTCTTCAATCTCTTTGAGATATAGACTTAATAGTGGTATTGCTGGGTCAAAAGGTATGCACAATGGGGTGGCTAGGTGGTGAAGTGAATAGAGCACCAGCCCTAGAGTCAGGTGTACCTGAATTCAAATCTGAACTCAGACACTTAATACAAAAAACTAGCCATGTGACCTTGGGCAAGTCACTTAACTCCAATTGCCCTAATTTTACCCCCTCCAAAAAGCAAAAAAAAAAAAAAGTACGCACAGTTTTATATCCCTTTGAGAGGTCATACTGTATGATCGTTGTGACACATTGCTGTAACATGCTTGCTAGCATTTTATTTTAAAATTTTGCATAAATATTAAGAAAAACTGGTCTATAGTTTTCTTTCTCTATTTAAGTGACTTACCAAAGGTCACATTATCTATTAAGGGTCTGGGGCAGAATTTGAACTCAGGATTTCCTGACACCCAGGCCCTTAAACTCCTTTGAATATATTTTCTTTATGTAAAATGGGGATTACAACACTCACAAGACTTCCTTTCTCACAAAATTTGTTTTGTTTGTCTTGACAGGACCAGGATTTCATTGGAATAGGAGAAGTCCAATGAATCATCACAACCATAACCCTTTGCAATTTATAGGCTTAGAAAATTATGTGACCATAGGTAAGTCACTCAATCCTGACTGCCTCACATAAAAAAACAAAACAAAAAAACCTGAGAATGAGAGTGGGAGGTTAAGTGACTTGCCCAGGGAGACACAGGCTGTATGCATCCAAGGCAGAACTAGAATCCAGGCTTTCCTAATTTGAAGCCATCTCACTAACTGCTAAAAACAGTTGCCTCAGAGAATTACTAGGAAGAAAGTGCTTCCTAATTCTAAAATATGTTATATAAAGGTGGGCTATTGTTTAACATTTAATAATAAAGTGAGCTCTTGGCATATGGTTTTTTCATTACCGGGCCTGCTGATGAGATTAAAAAGCTTCCTTATATGTCATCAGGAAGGAACCGCCCTCAAAGAGAATCAAAGAAAAAGAATGGGCAGACTGGAGAATTATAACATGTTATGAAAAGTCTGTCGAAATGCAAAAAAAAAAAAAAAAAAAAAAGGAGGGAGAGTTAGAATGGTAAGTGTTGACAGCAGGGTAATGATTCTCACCTAAGCATAGAAAAAAGAGGTAGGAAGAAAGAGAAAGAAAAAACGACTTTCAAACAGAATCTCAGAGAGGAAAGGGAACAGCAAGTTCACATAGACTGACTCATTGCTGAAAAAAACATTCCCCACAAGACCTTCAATGACAGGGAATTCATGATTTCAAAAGGCCACTCATTCATTCCACTTTAGGAAAGCTCTGACCATTGCTGGGGTTTTCCTTAGTGCAGCCAAAAATTTACCTCTACAATTTACCACCTGTTGTTCCTTATTCTATCTAAGCAGAACAAGTTGTAAGCTCACTGACTTGTATGCTGGCATTCAAAGACCTTCCTATACACACCTTTCCAGTTTTTTTACACCCTGAGCCATCTCTGGCTCACAGTCGGTATTAATTGACTCACTTATTGGACTCTTTATAGACCTAAGATTATATTAAGTTTTGTGACTTTCCTATCACATTGCTGGGCTCATAGTGAGCTCACAATCCATTAAAAAGAAACCCAGATCTGATTCTGATGAACTCTTCTATCTTATATTTGTGAAGATGATTTTTTGAACCCATAGTAAAGACCACATATTTCTCTCTTAAGTTTTGTTTCATTAGATTTGGTCCATCATTTTAACCTGTCAAGGTCCTTTGGGATCCCGACTCTCTCATCCCTCCCACCTTTGTATCCTCTGAACATTCCAACTATCCCTGTATTAGAGTCGTGGATCAAAATAGCACATGAGGAAAGACCCAATTCCTGGAGACAGAGCTGTAACTAGGAATTTTTGCCCCTTGAGCAAGCACCATAGACTTTGCCCTGGGAAAACAACATGAAAGGTTTCCTCATTTGGGGAGGGAGGGAGAGACACCACCCCTTGAGAGGAAACTGAGAACCAGGAAGCAACTCCCATCTCCCAGGGAGAGGAAGCAAGACATTAGGAAGTTTTCTATTTTAATTAATGATTATGAATAATTAGATGCTAAGATTAATTGTTGGTTTGTTTGGGGTTTTTTTTTCCTACTTGGCATCTAAGAAACCCAATTACTAGGGGGATGGGAACAGTGGAATGGTAATCTCTATAACTAAGAGATGGTTGTTAGGGAGAAGAGGACTGAACAGAGGCTTGAGCCTAATTTTCCAGAACTTTAAAGTGTCATGACAGAAATTGAAAGCCAGAAGAGAGGCCTTGGGGAATCATCTAGTCTAAGCTCTTCATTCTACAGAGAAGAAAATTGAGGCCCCAGAAAGTAAAAGTGTTGCTCAAGTTAACAGAAAATGACTCATTCAACTTTTACTGAAACTGAGGCTGAGCCAAGGTGTTATCAACTTTAGGAAGCAACTTCTGCAACCCCCTCATATTAAAGAGGACAAAATAGAGGCAGAGATTTATCATCAGAACCTGACCCTCCAGTTCTGGATTGGGGGAGGAGGGAGGGTTTAAGAGACTCCTCTGGGAAAGAGAGAGACAGAGAGACAGAAACAGAGACAGAGACAGGGAGAAAGAGAGAGGCTCCTCTGGAGCCCACTGAGCTACAGTTTAGTTTCATGAATGATTCTGTAACTCCTTCAAGCCATAGAACCTTAAAAACATGAACTCAGGACTCATTTTCTATTTCCTTTATAACTTTATAACTTTTTTATAACTTATAACTTTTTTTCCTTTATAACAGGGGTTCTTACCATGAGATCCATGAACTTTATAAAAAAAATTTAATGTATCCCAATATAATTTGTTTCCTTTGTATTCTTAATGTATTTTATTTTATGAATTTAAAAATCTCATTCTGAGAACGGGTCCATAGGCTTTACCAGACTGCCAAAGGAGACCATGACAACAAAATGATTTAGAACGCCTGGCCTAGAAGAATGAGCTAGTTGTTACCATAGGCTATCCGGCTCACTTGGAGAGCCTGGTGCTGAGGACCTCTGAAACTGTACCCTCTTTCCCCAGACCCTGAAGAATGGAGCAGGGAGCTTGGAGGGACTTAGCAGGGAAAGTTCCACCTCTAGAATGGCACAGTAAGGCAGCAAGAGGAGTGATCTGTGTGGATTCCCACCCTACCACCCTTTCTAGTTACAAAAGGGATGTGAGAGAACAAACCTTTCACATTCTGAAGTATCACCTGGTGCAGGGATGGGGAACTTGTGGCCTCCAGGCCACATGTGGTCATCAAGGGAGGCCCTTTGACTGAATCCAAACTTCACAGAATAAATCCCCTTAATAAAATGATTTGTTCTGTAAAATTTGGACTCAGTCAGACACTATATATATATATATATATATATATATATATATATATATATATATATATATATATATATATATATATATATAATTATATATATATATTACTATATACCTCAAAGCCACAGGTTCCCTATCCCTGCCTAGGAGAGCTTTCATTTTCCACAGAAATTTTATTCTCCGATTTGTAAGCAGGCAGGCATCTTGTGACCCCAGTTTGGGTGCCCTGGTCATCTGGACATGAAACCATAAGTCATGAAGACAACTTCGGGAAGAGAGAAAAATTCATACACTGTTCTCCAGTGGTATCTCAGAACTGTCCTTCTTAGGACCTCCCACTTATCTCTCAGAAATTCCTGCCCTATAAAAAGATTAAGTAGGCTGCTTCTTTCTGCTATACGAGAGCTCCAAGTGGGAACTAACATACCCTTTCCCCATGGCAGGCCATCACAGACCTCATGGGTGCCTGATGGGTCCCAGCTGGACTTGTTTCCAAGAGGAACTATTCTATCCCTTCCCTGCCCCAGAGCCCACTCAAACCTTAATATCGATGCCTCCTTACTCTTTTCTCATTCTGACGGACCCCCTCCCACCCTTCCTCCTAAAAGAAGAAACCCAGAATTCCCTCTCCACTCTAACTCTTAAGTTCCCTCACCTCATTCCCAATGGTAGTGATGCTTATATGCATCCTAAAGATTCCCAGGCCTTACTGTCCACATGGCACTTCACCCTTAAGCCATCTGGACCTTTCTATCTGCCCAGAAGTAAAACTTTCTCCTATATGTGTTCTTCCCCCTAATTAGAGTGGGGACTCTTTGAGAACAGGAACTATCTTCTTTTTCTATTCGTATCTTCAGCACTTAATATAGTATTTGACACATAACAAACATTTAATAATAAATGAGTTTTCATTCCTTCATTCATGTTATTTAAAAAAGCAGTAGAAAACACACCCTAGCTCCCTCCTTCCAAAGTATTCCTTCAAAGTTTGCCACAGAACACATTTCAATGTTAGATTTACTCCTTAAAGTCTTCTGGGGACACTTACTTGGCTTAAGTAACACCTAGGAGGGATAACATTATAACTAGTTAACCCCTTACCAGGTAGTAGATCACGTATCCAATTTCAGAGATGATGAAGCAGAACCTCAGAGAGAATGTATGTAAATTTACTTGAAAACTTTAAAGTGCTATATAAATTTCAGTTATTGTTATCATTATCTCATTCTTTTCTCTTTTTTTTTTTTTGGAGGGGGGAAGGCAAGGCAATTGGGATTAAGTGACTTGCCCAAGGTCACACAGCTGTTAAGTGTGTCAAGTGTTTGAGGCCAGATTTGAACTCAGGTCCTCCTAACTCCAGGGCCGGTGCTCTATTCACTGCACCACCTGGCTACCCCATCCTCTTTTCTTGATGCTTCTCAGAGAGAAGTGGTGCTGACACAAATTGCCTTCCTACAAATCTTTTAATGCTCTACAGACTATTCTACAAGTGGATCAGATGACTGCTTTCTGAAATTGAATAAAAGCATCAGAGCATCAGTGCATGTTTTGTTGGCTCAGTGAAAACATCTTCAGGGCAACTCAAATAGCAGACAGGATGATGGGGAGGGTATGTACTTCACCCTGTTTCCTTATGGTTTTGATTTTTTTTCCTGCTGGATCTCTCTATTTCAAAAATGTTTCATTCCACCTGGCTTAAAGATTATGAGTACCCAATATTTCAACATCTATTAAAAATGAGGTTCTTAAATTTGTGTGGATTATTGTCCTATCCATGTAATTTGTCTGTGATAACAGCTCAGTTCCAGAACATTTTGTCTAATTCTCAAGAATATTTTGCACTCTGCATCTGCAGCACACAGATGTGTAGACCATTAGTTTAGATAAGGCAGTGATCTGAGATAGAATTTTCTCCACTAGGACATACCTTTAATAGGCTTTTGACAGGTGCTAAACTGTGTAGCCTGCAGTGACATATTGTCATTTCTTCCACTCCCTTGCATAATCTGGATTGGTCTTAAAAATAACTTCTTTGTAATTTCTTTGACCAAGCTGATTTTGAATCGCTCCTATAAATCATTCTGTTTCTGTAAACAAGTGTCCATAACTCTACCCTTTGATCAATGCTTCTCTATCAACATACTATTGGCCACCTTCCCCTATATGTTACCCATAAAATGGTCTTTTGACTCTACTCTCAGATCTTGGCTGTTTCACAGGCTCCAACCACCAGTTTCATTTACCTATGATAAATCCAGTGGCTTATAAACCCGTTGTCAACTTTTACCACCACTCTGTGTTCTGGAAATATTTCTGTAAATTTTGAATCTGCTTATCACATGCTCTGGGAACCTCTATTCTTTAGGCAAGGGAATGTTCATCTTTCTCTAGCTGCCTTGGGGTGATCAGCCTTGAGTTTTGTTAATGTTAACATTAATTATTATGTAACTTGCCCAAGGTCTCCTGACATATACAGTAGCAGGATAGAAAGAGTGCTGAAGAGTCAGGAAGAGACATGCAAATCTTAACCCTCTCTGGTACTTACTAGCTATATGACCATAAATTCATAAATGTCTTTCTGAGACTCAGTTTCCTCATCTGTAAAGTAAAGCAACAGTAGCACCTATCTCATGAGATTGTCCTGAGTCCAAAATTACATAATGTTTGTAAAGTGCTTTTGAAATATATAAAACACTAAATCAATGTCAGTTATTATTGTGAGGAAAAATGTATTACTACTCATTGCTACCTAGGAGGGAGCAGGGCTCTGAGTGAATGGTCAGGGTTCAGGAAAGGCATGATTAAGGAAAGGAAAAGGGAACAAACTATTCTCAAGTAGGAGCTCACATATTTCTGGAATATGAGAACTCCCTTTGAAAAAGAATTCATGTGCTGAGGGAAGCGAGCAGAGCCAGGAGAACATTGTACACAGTAACAGCACATGTGTGATGGCTAACTTTGGTAGACTTGGCTCTTCTTAGCAATGCAAGGATCTAAGAGAACTCTAAAAGGCTCGTGATGGAAAATGCCAGCCACATACAGAGAAAGAACTGTGGAGTCTGAATGCAGAGCGAAGCATGCTATTTACCCTCTCTCTTTTGTGTCTTCTTTCTTGTGGTTCCTCCCATTGGTTCCAGTTCTTCTCTACAACATGACTAATGTGAAAATATGTTTAATAGGAATGTATATAGAGAGCCTATATCAGATTGCATGCCATCTTGGAGAAGGGGAGGTAGGGGAGAAAATTTAAAGCTCAAAATCTGGTGAATGTTGAAAACTAAATATTAAATAATTAATTAAAAAAAGGAAAAAAAGAAAAACACTTCCCCCTCCCAAAAGAATTCCATGCACTCTGACATAAAAGAAGTTATATTAGTATCTGTTGTTGGGGGAAATACCCAATATGAGCTATCATGAATTTGGTAATGCTTTTAAATACATTTGAATTTTACTTATAGCAATTAACATCTACATATGTTTGAAAATGTAAAGAAATCAAATGAAGAGATATGAAAAGACACCCCCAACCTGCCCTTTGTGGAGGAAGATCTACAGGTGTTACACATTGCACAGGTTTTCCAAGTTTTTCAATATGTCAATCAATTGTTCTGATTGAAGGGAAGGGGAAGAAATACATGGGATGATGTAAGAAACAGAAAGTTTCAATAAAACTTTATTTTAAAAAATATATATATAAAATACATTGAGACATCAAGAGGCAAGTTTGTTTTCTTATGAAGTCTTGCATTACTTGAAAAAACTGTAAGGCTCCCAAAGGTCCTCTGCACACAGGTCTAATGTAATGGTTCTCAAAGCATGATTGGGGGACCCCTGAGACCTTTCATGGGGTCCATGAGGTCAAAACTATTTTCCTAATAATACTAAATATTTTCATTTCTAATATGGTTAAATATTGATAGATATAAACAAAAATTTTGTGGTGAGGAGGGGTTGTCAATAATTTTTTTAAGTTTTCCATAGTTTGTTTATGCTTTGGTGAAAAATTATCTTCCTGCATAAACATAATCCATAGTGCCTTTTATTCCTTCTTTCTGCCAGCACCGACATTTCCCTTTGCAGTACCCCTGACTTTCTTCATTCTGTTCTTACGTTCCTTTCGATGCTTGTTTGACGTCTTTTTCTTCTCATACAGGCCGTGCCTTGCAAGCCTGCTCTTTGGTTCATTTTTCTTTGCATAGTCAAGGGAATCATAAATCAAAGCTTGTTGTTTTGCCACCACCAAAATGGGTTCTGAATCCAAAGACAAAAATGACGTCTGGAGTTGTCTTGCACATCTTGTTGAGTTTTTCTCGAATTTCAGTCTTGGGCACTGTGGCCTTTGCAGAATGAAGGACATCTATAACCATCTGTTTACCCTGAAGAAGTCTGTTTGTCATGAACTTCCTGGTTCTGATGGTTACAGTGTCATTCATGGTGGTGGAATGCTCCTTCAGCTGCAGGAGAGGGAAAGGTTGTCAATAATTTTTAAGAATATAAAAGGGTCCTGAAAATGTATCCACATCGAAAGAACCATGGAGTCTGAATGCAGATCAAAGCATACTATTTTCCCACTTTCTTTTTCTCATAGTTTTTTTCTGATTTTTCTTTCACAACATGACTAATGTGAAAATATGTTTAATATAATTGTACATGTATTGCATATATCAGATTGCATGCCATCTTGGGGAGGGAAGAGAAAAAGAAAGGGGGAAATTTAGAACTCAAAATCTTATAAAAGTAAATGTTTATAACAAAAAAATAATTAATTAGTTGATTTAAATATATATATATATATATATGTCCTGAGACCAAAAAATTTAAGAATTGCATATAGAGTATGAAACTACTGGAACTAGCACTACGGTCACAATGGGCAACTGGGCACTGGGGATAGGGGGAAAAGGGATTAGGAGCCCCCCAAAAAAAGAAGAGGAGGGAGAACCACAAAAGTTCAAAATTGGTCTTCCTAAATCTCATCCCCACACTGCTCTCTCCCAAAGCTCTGAGGAGATCCTCCCCAGGATCTTGGAAAAATGTTCTTCTCTTAAGTGGCAAAAGAAAAAAAAATCTGTTTCAAATCAGAGTCGTGCAGCCCCAAGCAAACTTGGCAAAATTCAAACCAAACTGCAATCTTCTCTTCGTGTGCCTGTTGGTGAGAAAGGACCTGACAAAGACTGCAGCCAGACGGATGTAGAGAAAGAATGGAAAAGCCGGTGATGGGGAGAAATATACAGATGAATAGAGGCAAAAGGCAGATGCTTTCCAGAGAGGGCCTCTGGGGAGAAGGAGGAGATATCAGAGGGGGTAGTATAAGATTGCCCAGAAGCTGAGGAATTAAAGTAGGAGGCTAGAAAAGGGAAGGGGATAACAGATCTAGAGGGAGCTCAGACAGCTAAGTCAACCTCCCAACTTTAGAGATGAGTCTAAGGGACTTGTCCAAAGTCACCTAGTAAGCTTAAGAGGTGAGATTCAAACCCCGTGCTCTTTCCATTCTATGCAACCATGTTGTTGTTGTTGTTCAGTTGTGTACATTTCTTTGTGACCCCGTTTAAGGTTTTCCTGATAAAGATAATAGTTTGCCATTTTCTTCTCTGGCTCATTTTACAGATGAGGAAACTGAGACAAACAGGGTTAATCGACTTAGCCAGGGTCAAACAGCTAGGAAGTGTCTGAGGCCAGATTTGAACTCAGGAAGCTAAATCTTCCTGACTACAGACCTGGTTCTCTATCCACTGTTCTACCTCACTGCCCCCTATGCAACCATATTGCCTCAGAAATCAATGACACACAATTAGAGACTGTCAAATATCTGGGATACCATATGCATAGAGAAGGAAGAACAGAAGTAGGAACATGGGGTCCAAGGGATTATTTTGGAATTGTTTCCCCATTAATGATTTATCTTTCTATCTAATAATATCTCATATTAATATAAGCCTTTTCAGCTCTTTCTTTACAATACTCCTTTGGGGTAGGTAGTTTAAGATACTTAAGACTCTGAGTAGTCAAGTGACTTGTCCACAATCACATAACTAATGTTGCAGGACTCAAACTCTCTCTTTGGTAACAAGCAAGGAGCCTTGGCCATTCCCATTTACACCTTGAACAGGGGGAAGTGCACAACTGGTGCTTAATAAAAATACCTCACATTTATACAGCATATTACATTTTTCCAAGTATTTTCACATATATCTCATTTAAGCCTCAGACATCACCCAAGGACTAATTTCTTTTTTTACAAGTAAGGAAACTTAAATCCAGAGAAGTTAAATAATTTCCCCAAAGTCCTACAGTTTGTTAATGTCAGAGCTAGGACTATTTTTTTTTTAAGGGATAGGAATAGGGACTGGACTAGGGGTGGGGAATCTGATGCCTTGAGGTCACATGTGACCCTATAGGTCATCAAGTCATAGCCCTTTGACTAAATCCAAGTTTTACAGGACAAATCCTTTTACTAATGGGGGATTTGTTCTGTGAAGTTTGGATTCAGCCAAAGGGTTGCACTTGAGGACCTAGAAGGCCATATGTGGCCTTGAGGCCACAAGTTCTCCACCTCTGGTCTGGACCTTTAATTTTGCTAGTATAAAGCAGAGGTGTCAAACACACACACACACACACACACACACACACACACACACAGTTGGCCCATAACACACCCCAATGTGGCCAGAATGAGATTAAAATGTAATTAGGAAATATTTATCAAAATAAACAAAAATACAATAAAACATCATTATTATATGGTTTTCTAAGTCAATGCAGAGCCCACAGGGATCCTGATGTATCACTTAGTGGCCCTTATTTCTGCTTGAGTTTGGTGCCACTGAGGTAAGAAACTCTCAGGTGAAGAAACTTCCTCTGCCAGTGCAGATGAGTACCTTCTCTTCAAGGCTCTCACAAGTTAAATGACCTTCAAGAGTCACATGGCCCATATAGAGGCTGTATTGGAACCCGTCTTCCCAACTCCAGGCTTGATCTCTATCCACAAAGCCCCATTATCTCTCTATAAATATCAGTTATGATTCTGAAAAGCTCCCTTGCTGGTCGCTGTTACCTAGCAGAGAGCAGGATTTTAAAGGACTTGGGCAGGTCATGGGCACGTTTCAATTAAGGAAAGGGCAAAGGAACAACCTAGCTCAGTGTTTCACAACTTTCTTATAAAAGGATTATAAGAAGTCCTTTTTTTAGGTTAAAAATGTCATGGACCACCACATAATAATAGTAGCATCTGTTGGTGAAGAAAATACATAATGACATAATACAAGATGGCATCAGTACATAAAAATACATAATGACATAATGTCTCCACTAAACCACACTGCTTATAGAAACTGAATTAAATGAAAAATAAAGGAAATGGAATTAAACGCTGAAAGCTAAATAGTTGGACTTTTTATTTCAGAAGGGCATTTTAAATAAAAAAACCATACAAACACATACAAGAGAAGTTTGAACATCTTTCTACAACTCCAAAAAGCTGTTTAAATATCATTAGGGAAAGATGAAGGGAAAAAGAATCAGAACTAAGTAGCCTGATGTCAGGAAGGGACAGGGTGAAATTGTCAGAAGCCTTTACCTGGGGGGGAAAGAAGGAGATTCCAAAATGAGAAAATAGTCAGGCAATGCTTAAAGTAGGGAAAAGCAGAGGCATTCTCCTCTTTCCTGTGATGGGGAGCTTTCTGCTATGACAATGAAGTGATGCACAAAGGCTATCCCTAAAACAGGGTACTCTCTAGCTAGTATTTTGTGATCAGAGTGCTGAAAAGGACTTCAGAGGTCATCAACAACTTTCAACAGCTCCCCTTTACTATAGCCTACAAAATGCAGGCTCCTTAGCTTAGCATTTAAGTTCCATGGTCAGATTCCATCCTGCTTTTCCAGCTTTATTTCATGCTATCCCTTCATTACTGTACTACTAGCTGCCTCTACCCAAATGTTGTCCTGTGCCTCCATGCATTCCCCAAAACCATTCTCCCATGCCTGGAATGCATGCCCCTCCACATCTCTGGCTGATGAAATCCTTTCTCCCTTCAAAACCCAGCTCAGATTCCTCCTTCTCCATAAAGCTTTTTCTGATATCTTCCCCCACTTAAATTTCTTATGGTAATTTTTTTCTAAACTCCTTGCTGTCATTATATTCTTCCTTATAGGATTCATGAGGAGAAATGTTATTCACATCCAGAGAAAAAACTGATTATAGAGTCTGAATGCAGATTGAAGCATACCATTTTCACTTTATTTTTTGGTGTTTTTTTTAATTTGGTCTGTTTCTTCTTTCACAGTATGACTAATATGGAAATATGTTTTACATGATTGCACATACATAACCTACATCAAATTGTTGACCATCTTAGGGAGGGCAGAAGTTGAGGGAGGGAAGAAGAAAATTTGGTAGTCAATACTTTTTCTATATGAATGTTAAGATTTGTCTTTACTTATAATTGGGAAAAATAAAACATTATTGTTTTTAAAATATCCTACCTTATAGTCTACTTATTTTTGCATGTTTTATTTCCCCCTCCCCATTAAACTGTAAGGTTCTTGAGGGTAGGGATAGGGGTTTTTTCATCCTTGTATTCCCAGTGCTTAACATTGGTCATTGCACATAATACAAGCTTTAATAAATACTTGCTACATGGTTCAACTGAATCTGGTCCAACCTCCCAAACACTGCAGGAATTCTCTCTGCAGCATTCCTGAGAAGTGGTCATCCAAATTCTGCTTGAATATTTCCAGTAAAAGGGAATGCCCTAAATGAAGAGTAAACCCCAGTAGAGGTCAGAATGAAGGGTTCAAGTCCTTTTTTCCTGATAAGGAAAGGGGATGGGGTGAGGTTAAAAGGGATTTTAAAGCAATGTGCAAGAATGGAGGGGTAGTGATGAACTAAAGGGAGAAGAGGGTTTAAAGAAGGGATTTAAAGGGAGAAGAGAGGAGAGGAGATGAATGGAGAAGACAGAAGAAGAGAGAAGAGGAAAGGAGAGAGAAGTCAGAAGAGGGGAGAGAGGAGAAGATAAAAAGGGAAGGGAAGAGAGGAGGAGACTTATTGAAACATTTAAAAAATATACATAAGACAATGAAAGGAATTTCAAAAAGGGACCCAGATAAGGAGGGCAACACTAATATTAACCATGTTAAATCTAATATCTACTTTTAAAAAGCAATAACCTCTATGTAATATAGATTCATGGTTCCAAAGAAAATCCTTTTATTCTGTTCTGTTTTGCAAATGGAAATGTTTTTATGTCTGTCAAATTTGAAATTTAAAAGGCAAAAAGAGAAAAATAGTGGCAGGAGGGGTGGGGAGGGAAGGTGTGGAGAGGGAAGGGGGGCAGAGGGGGGCTGGAACACAGGCCCAGGCAATCAGTTTGTGTTTTCCTGCCTGTCCTTCAGTAGCTCAATGATTCATTGTGCAGAAAAATCCCAGGGGAGACTCAGGTTCCTGGCCAACCCTGTAATCAGCCTCTGGGCATAGACACCCAGGTAGACTGGTTCTGATATTAGTTAGTGAGGAAAGGGGAAAAGGATAACAATGATCTCCATGTTTCCTCCCTAAAACTGGTCTAAATAGAAGGAGGGCATCAAGATGACAGGAGAAAGTGACTAGAGCCCTGTTAGAGCAGGTTTTAAGGCTGGATGGGTTCATCCATTTTACTAAGTAACCTCTGCCCCTCCCTGGTAAGTCAGGAACCCAGCAATGAAAACATGGAACCTGGATCCCTGGTCTCCTTTTGACTTCTTTCTACAACACCCAAACCAACATTTTTCTCTTCCTTCTTCCTTCTTCTTCCTCCTCTTCCCCACCACCTCTCTTGGGAATGATGGAAAGAATCATCTCCCCTGGGGCAGCAAAGAATAGAAATCTGCATCTGGGGAGGAGACCAATTATTCCCACAACTTAAATATATTTTTAAAGATGGTGACTAAGGTTTCAGTTCCAACTCCCTTTCTAGGGAGGAGTAATGAATGATGACAGATAGGGGAGACTGCAATATGTGATAGGAGCAAAGGACAGGTATAAAGAAGATAAAATATAAGGAAGCAAGGCTAGCCTACTGAGAGGCAATGATGACATCTCCTTCCCTAGATACAGCTCTGAGATGCAACAAAGAACTAGTTTGGGGCCAGGACCTACTGAATCTCATTTCTAAAGTATTAATTCAATTTTTAAAAATTTGTTAAGTAACTACAACATGCAGAACACTGTGCTAGTTGCTGGATGAGATACAAAGTTTAGCTATTATGTCATTCCTGCCATCGTGGAGCTTACAATTAAGGGAGATGGGGGGTGGGGGAGAGGAAATAAGCATTTATCATGTGCCAGATGCTATGCAAAGTGCATTATAAATATTATCTCTCTTGAGCTTCACAATAATGCTGGGTCCTATTATCATTCCCATTTTACAGTTGAGAAAATGGAAGCAGACAGAAGTGAAGTGACCTGCCCAAGGTCACACAACTAGCAGAGTCTGAGGTCAAATTTGAACTTAGGTCTTCCTGATTCTAAGCCCATTGCACACCTAGCTGCCTCAAGAGGAGGTTATGACATATACACAAATAGCAATTCTTACCAGTTACCCAGAACCAAAGGGCTAAACTGACATGGATCCAGGGTCAATCCTGAAGGCTTAGTATTGAACAAGACTCTTCTCTATGATATCTTTATGGCTTTTGCCTTTACCCAGACTGTCTCTCTGGGAAAATCACAACCCAGCTCAGTTTAGCTTTTCCCTTTGGGTCTTAGACTCCACTCCTGTAAAAAAAAAAATCCAAGGCTCCCACTTTGCATTTAAATACAGAATATGTATTCCTGGTCTGCAATAAAGAGCCACAGGGATAACAGTCCAATCTCTAGGGAATATAGCTCACCTTTAGACAAATGCTGGATTTTTTAAAATTGGTTTTTTCTTAGGGAACAAGGGAGGGGAAGTATCTATTATATGCCAGGCACTGTGTTAAGAACTTTACAGCTATTTCATTTGATCCTTATAACAGCCCTGGGAGGTAGATGTTATTATTATCTCTATTATAAAATGAGGAAACTGAGGTAGGCAGAGGTTGTGACTTGCCCAGGGTCACACAGTTGTCTAAGGCCAAATTTGAACTGAGGTTTGTTTGTTTTAACCCTTCTTTCCTCAAATGGTTAAGTTTCAGTACTTTTAAAAGCATAACATCACCAAAGGAGAAAGTTTCAGTCCCTTTAAAAAGGGGTTCACACACCCAAGGTCACCAAGCTGTAGGAAGTAACAGAACTGAGATTTGAACTCACATCCTCTTGGCACCAAATCTAGCCTTTCTACTTCTAAATTCAATCCTCATTAACAAGATGCAATCAAAGCCCCAAACAAAGGTTCATCTCCCTGAGACCTCAGGAAATTGATCTAAGGGCTCCTCTCATCATTAGCAATAATAAAAATGCATGTGTATATAAATACACACACACACACACACAGTACTTTCATATCCATTATCCCATTGGTTCTCCCCAGCTACCTTGTTGGGCATGTATAAGTTATCCTCCCTATTTTACAGATGAAGACACAGAAGCTCAGAGAGTTTTAGGTGCTTGCCCAAGGCCTCCTCTAATGCTCTATGACACATGACTTTATAAAGCTCAGCCAACAGCATGAGACAAATCCTGGGTCAGACTTCCCTCTTGTCATCAACAGAATAGAAGCACAGACTTAGATAGTGTCTATTGACCGGCCTCAAAGCTGCTAAAGGAGAGATTTTATTGGATGGGGCTGGGTGGAGGCCCAGAGAACAGGAAAGAGACAAAGCAGCTTTCCCCCTACCCACCTACCCTCCAGGGCAAGGCTGTGCCTATACTTGCAGAAATCTGAACTCTCCTGCTCTCTCCTATATTTCTTTCTCCTATATTTCTCCCAATTTCTTTGATTTGTTCCCCTACATCACTTAGTGAATTTGCTTCCTCTCCTTTCAACAAAGTCAGAAGGACCCATCCTGGGTCCTTCCTGTTCATAGAAAGACTGTATGTCCATATGGCCTGAAGTAGACTGAGCCTGGGCTTAAATGCTAACATGGGCTGGGCACTTAGAGACAGAGAGCAAGAGTGTAATGTGACTGCCTGAAAGGTTCTTGCAAGCTTAAAGTTTATGTATCATCATATGATGCTATCAAGTACCCAGAATGAAGGAGATAGAGAATCATCTCCCTGTCCTCTGTCCATCCAGTTGTAAGCTCCTTGAGGGCAGGGGCTGTCTTTTGTCTCTTCTTGTATCCCTAGCACTTAGCACAGCGCCTGGCACTGTAGGAGCTTAATAAATGTTTACTGATTGATTTGAACTTAGGTTTCGACCTAGTCAAAGGACATCTGATTCCAGATGGTCTCAGATCTGGGCACCACATTTGAAAGGGAACATGAACAAAATGAAGGAGGTTGGTCAGAGGAAAATGACCTGGAAGGTGAGGGGACTCTTCAAGGCATCTGACATCGTCCAGAACATTCTCCTATCCCCCCCCAGCTATGAAATGATGTTTTAGGAGGAAAAGTGGAAAGAACTAGCAAAGTTAACCAAGAAGTAGGATCAACCCGCCTACACTAGGTAGTTGAACCTAATCCAGGGGCTTGGTGGGGGATAAGACAACCTCATCAACACTTCTAGGGCTTTAGGGTAACATCCCTATACCTCTAAGAGTAGAGGTGGCATTATAACAATAACTAACACAGTAGATAGAGTCAGGAACACCTGAATTCAAATCCAGCCTCAGACACTTACTAGCTATGCGACCCTGGGCAAGTCACTTAACCCTATTTGCCTCAGTTCCCTCATCTATAAAAGGAGCTGGAGAAAAAAAAGGCAAACCACTTCAGTATCTTTGCCAAGAAAACTCCAAATGGGGTTATGAAGAGTTGGACATGACTGAAACAACTAAACAACAATAACAATAATATATGTCAAGCACTGTGTCAAACACTTCACAAATATCTCATTTGACCCTCATAATAACCCTGTGAGGGAGGGATTACTATTATCTCTATTTAACAGATGAGGAAACTGAGGTAAACGGGTTCAAGTGACTTGCCCAGACTTATAGCTAAGAAATGTCTGAGGCCATATTTGAACTCAGGTTTTCCCAACTCCAGCCCCAGCACTCTATCCTCTGTACCACCTAGCTGCCCCTGGATAACTATCTTCAAATATCTGAAGGGCTGCCATGAGAAAGAGAAATTAGACTTATTTTTGTAATTCCAGAGGGCAGAAATGGCACCAAGAGACAGAGGCTACAGGAATGCAGGATTTAAGCTAGAATCTTTCTTCTCTTCCCTTTCTTTCCTTCCTTTCTCTCTGTCCACATTGGGTCTCATAACCTTACCTGCGGGTACTATGCCAAAGGAATGTAAATTTTGGTGGCTGGAACCTAGCAAGGTATCTTGGGGTTTATGGGCTAGATTTCTTTCTTAAGGACCATGCCTTAAATCCAATTCACTCTGACCCTCATTGATTGGTCATCAATATGTTAGTGGTCATTTTTTGGCCCTTGGTGGCTCAGAATGAATGTAAATAGCAATTGTTTCTGTTTTGGTCTAAGCATCTTTCCCTCCCAGATTGATTTTTTAAAATTAGGTAAAAGAGATCATTCCTTGGCTCATTTCTTACCTAGCCTTAGACACTAAATGGGCATTGCCTTAGTCAAAGTGAGAACTCTGAAAGACCTTAGCTTAAAAAGGTCAAGGTCTTCCACTGCATTGGGGCCATCTTCATTGGTCCTGATCTGTATCTGGCCACTGGACTCAGATGACTCTGGAGGAGAAAGTGAGGCTGATGACTTTGCACAGCCCTCCCTCATTTAAACTCAATTCACTTACAAGTCATGGCACCACCTTCCTGATGTCATGGTCCTCTTAGAGAATGAAGGACAAACAACAGATTTCCTGAACACTCAAGGTTGCCTAGACCCTTTGGTATTGAAATACTTTTCCACATAACATTAGAAAGAAATAGAAAATGACAGAAGCAACCAACCATGTGCTCACAGCCAACAAGGCGCAGTAGAAGCCAGGGTGGCTGCCCTCCCCCAGGCCCCCCTTACACCTCCAACTCTAGGGGAGGAAATTCAAAGGAGTCCTGCTTCTCTTGAAGCTACAAAAGAAGGAGATCCAAAATGAGGTGGGCTGCTCCTCTCAGCAGACCCTGAGTCATCATTTCTTCTGGCTTCAGAAGCCAATTAAAGGATTCTTCATCTTCACATCATACAAACCCCTGAGTCATCATGAGTTGAAACAAGCTTGCCCTTAGCTTCTGTGTGGTAATTTGGACTGGAACCAGTGAGGGAGATCTCAGATGTGCCAAGTTTTGGTACCCTTAGGCCAGTCTACCTCCATTACACTCAAAACTTCAGTACCTAGAGGGACTCTATATTTTTTATAGTCTTATTCACTGGTTTGCCTGAACATATGTCTAAGTTAAACAGTGGCACCGTGGATATATCACTGGACCTAGAGTTAGGAACACAGAAGTTCAATTTTGGCCTCAGACACTTATTAGCTATGTGACCTTGGGTAAGTCATTTAATCTCTGTCTATCTCAGTTTCTTTATCTATAAGATGGGGATAACAATAGTACCTATCCAAGGTTGTTATGGGGATTAAATGAAATAATTTTTTATAAAGTTCTTTGAAAACCTTAAAGCTCTATATAAATGCTAGCTATGGTCATCATCATCATCACCATTTATTTATTTATTTTGCTTTTTTTTTGGGGGGGGGGGGAAGACAGTGCAATTGAGGTTAAGTGACTCGCCCAAGGTTACACGGCTAGTTTTTTTGTGTTAAGTGTCTGAGGTCAGATTTGAACTCAGGTCCTCCTGACTCCAGGGCTGGTGCTCTATTCACTGTGCCACCCCCATCATCATCATCATCCTTATTGGCACATTCTTTATAGGATCATACAATTCAGAGCTCCAAGGGATCTTGGAGATAATTTAACCCAATTTCTTCACTTTGCAGATAAGATACCTGAGGCCCTGAGTTAGTCAGTCAATAACCATTTATTAAGCATTATACGCTAGGCATTACTCCGCCATCACAGAGTTCAAATTCTAATGGGTGCCGAAGAAACTTACCCAAGATTGTTGTTGTTGGTCGTGTCCAACTCTCTGTGACCCCATTTGGGGTTTTCTTGGCAGGGATACTGGATTGCTTTGCCATTTCCTTTTCGAGCTCATTTTACAGATAAGGAAGCAGAGGCAGAGTTAAGTGACTTGCCCAGGGTCATACAGCTAGTAAGTGTCTGAGGTCAGATTTGAATTCAGGAAGATGTCTTCCTGACTCCAGACTTGATGCTCTATCCACTGTAACACCTAGCTGCCCAGGCGTCATGAGCAATAAACAGCAGAATTGTGATTCTAACCAAGGTCTTTTGACTTCAAATCCAGTAAGTCAAATGGTCTTTTTGCTTCCAGTAATGGAAAACATCAAAGGATAGTCTTTTGCACTTCTGGGGAATTCTCTCTCCTCATCTCTGCCCCCCTGGCTTCCCTTCCTTCTTTCAAGTCTCAGCTAAAATATCACCTTCTACAAAAAACGTTTTCCAATCTTCCTCAATCTTAATGCCTTCCCCATGAGACTATCTCCATTTACCCTGTCGATATCTTCTTTGGATGAAGTTGCTTGCATATTTTTTCCCCATTAGACTTAGTTTCTTGAGAGCAGACAGAGACTGTCTTTTGCCTTTCTTGGTATTCCTAGTGTTTAACGCAGTTCCTGGCACACAGACAGCAATTAATAAATGAGTAATCCTAATCCCAAAGCCCATTGGTATGAGACTCTCTCCTTACTGGTAGAGATGAATTCCCTGCCCTGCATGAGGGGCAGATCAGAGCTGATAAGAATGAAAAAGCTTCACTCTCTTGAGACCTTTTCAAACTCTCTTTAAGCTTTGAGTCACTTTGGGCACTTCTGGATACCAGCTTCAAGAGAGAAGATGGATGAGGCCAACTCCATTTCAGGTACCTGAAGGGAAAGACTCTGGGAAGACACGAGAAGAGCTGGAAGCCTCCATCGGGTTCCTATCCCTGGTTGGCCACAGTAGAGACTTATGGGAACATCCCCTTGGGGGAGATCTAGGATTCTCTTTTGGTCCAACTTGGTTACTTTGCTCCCAACAGGAGAACTCCTTCACTCTGTATACGCTATAAAAACTAGTCAGTCCCTCAAGGTACTGAAGTCTCAAGTGTAATGGAGGTGGACTGGCCTAAGGGGACCAATTCTTGGAAACATCCCAGATATTCCCAGACCAGTTCCAGTCCAAATTACCCCACAGAAGCTAAGGGCAAACTTGCTTCAGCTCATGATGACTAGTATATATATAGAGCTCACTCTATCAGACATATACACTTCCTTTGATTTCTGTTTTGCTGCTGATTTGCATACAGGCATTTTCTTTGATAACTGCTATGTTCATTGTGGAACAGGTATAAGGGGTCAAGCCTCAGATAAAGAGTTTGGGGTCAGGAATGCCCATCAATTGGGGAATGGCTAAACAAGTGGTGATATATGAATGTAATGGAATACTATTGTACTATAAGACATGAGGAGCAGACAGACTTCATAATAACCTGGAGAGACTTATATAAACTGATGGTGAGTGAGGGGAACAGAACCAGGAGAACTTTGTACACAATTACAGACACATCATATCTGTGACAACTAACTTTGATAGACTGGGCTCCTCTCAGCAATGCAAGGTTATAGGACAACTCCAAAAGACTCATGATGGAAAGGGCTATTTATATACAGAGAAAGAACTAAAGAATCTGAATGCAAATTGAAGCAAACTACTTGCTCTCTCTCTTTTTTGTTTTGTTTCATTCCTCTTTTTTACTACTTGACTGACATTTAATATGAAGGTATTTGTAGAACCTATATCAGATTCCATGCTACCATGGGGGGAAGAGGGGAGGAGAGGGAAAAGAAGAAAACTTGGAACTCATGGGATTGTGGAACTGAATGTTGTAATCTAAAAGTAAATAAATAAATAAAATTTTAAAACAACAACAAAAATTTGGGGTCCTCCTCCCCCCCATTTAATGAAATAGTGATATTCACTTAACCTGATCATATCCTCTAGATGAATAATATTTGAGGGAGCAGATAGAATTCCAGCCCACTACTCTGCCTCTCTAAGGAGAACAGATTAGCCAGGCTTCTGGCCACAAGCTGCTGCTTCTTCTCCTGGCAATAATTAAGGTCTCACTTGGAGAAGGCAGAGGGGGATAGGAAAGGTAGCACATAACACCTCCTATGCTACATTGGGGGGACAGTCCTCACCACACACAAAGAACCTTACTACAAATGCTTATTGACTAACTGGAGCTGGAATGAGAGTAACATTTTAATAAAAACATTCTACTTTTAGCCAATGCCTTTAATGTCTACCAAGAACATTCTTCACAACAATTCTATGAAGTGGTTAATATAAGTATTATTATCCCCATTTCACAGATGAGAAAGCTGGAGCTCTGAGCTTGGTTCTGACCAGGTCACTCCCCTACTCAGTAAACTCCAGGGGCTCCCTTTCTGTCTTGAGGATCAAATAGACTACTAGCACCACCACCACCACCACCACCACCACCACCACCACCACCACCACCACCACTACTACTACTACTGCTGCTGCTGCTGCTACTACTACTAGCTAAGATTTCTATAGCATTTACTATGTGCCAGGCACCATGCGAAGTGTTTCACAATTATTATCTCATTCTATTTTCACAACAACCCTGGGAGGTAGGTACTATTATAGTCCCTATTTTACAGATGAGGAAACTGAGGCAGAGAGAGGTTAAGTGACTTGCCTAGGGTCACACAGCTACCAAGTGTGAGGCAGGATTTGTACCCAGATCTTTCTGACCCCAGGCTAAACTCTTGTTTGGCATTCAACGCTCTTTACAATTTGATTCTAACTTTTGCAGCCTTACTACTTATAACTCCCATTTACATAGTCTAATGTATGTCAAGGACTTTTTCTCTGTTCTCCATAGACACTCTCTTTTACCTACATTTTTGCACCAGCTCTTTCTCACTCTTGGAATGCACTTCCTCCTCCTTTTTACCCTAAGAATTACTATCAGGATGGCTAGGTGGTGCAGTGAATAGAGCACCAGCCCTGGAATCAGGACCTGAGTTCAAATTTGACCTCAGACAACACTTATTTACTGTGTGACCTTGGGCAAGTCACTTAACCCCAATTGCTCCTCCAAAATAAAAGCAAAAAAAAAAAAAAGGAACTCTTAGTATTTTTCAAGACTTAGCTCAAGCACCACTATCTAAATGTAACTTTTATGATCTTTTCAGTTACTGTTACCTCAGCCTTGCTCCTCTCCCAAATTACCTTATGCATGTAGCATTTGTCTGTGATAGAAAGTAAACTTTTTAATTAATAGCAGCTGCTCTCCCTCTTCAGCCTTTGTATTGCCGGTGCTTAGTGTAGTTTCTGGCACCTAGTAGGCTCGTTACTGAACTGATTCTAACTGAGGACTCCTGTCTAATGAGTCTAACGCCACATAAGGTGTCTTTCTTGGTCTCTTTGGGTGGTATAGATGAGAAAGGACGTGGACTTGTATCATGTACAGGATGAGTGAACACCTTGTATTCAATTATAACAAGTAGTAGCTGGGCATAGAGTAGGGGGTTTCTTTTAGGAAACCATTGAGATGGAGGAGGGCACTGGGGAGGGAGGAGGGTGAGATACTCATGGAAAAGGTCTAAGGCACTATAATACCTTAGGAAAATAAGGGAAGCCACCTGGGAGAATTAAAAAGGATGGCTGAGAAGAGTGGGGAAACAGGACTATTACTGGTCTCCACAGCAGACTTTCAGGCAATAAGAGCAGCAATGCTGTCCTAATCAACCTTTCACTGAGAAAATAACCCCGGGAATGCAGAGTAAAATAGGAGACAGGCCCAGCACTTCAGGATGAGTAAATTATCCACTTTCTAGACTAAAATATAGTTCCCAGAGTGAGCAATAGATCACAAAAGAGAAGGTTTCCACTTGTCCTTTTAAAGCAGCCCCATGTGCCTGATGCCACCAACTCTCCAGCTGAGGGTTGCAGCCCAGCTTCCCCTGACTGGCAGTCCCCAAGCTTCTCTGAAGACACAGCTTTGCTTCAGCCAGTCCAAATGAGGAAGAACTTCCTTGACACAAAGACTTAGGCAGGTAATTTGACTGAGGGTTCTTCCAGATACGATACCTTAACTGAAAAGAGTGACTCAAATGGAGGGAATTTCAAGTTTCCTGAAAGTCTGCAGAGGGAGAAATTTGGGGGTAGGGAGGTATGGGGTTGAAACTGAAGCATCATCCACTTAGATTCTAAGTCTTTAGAACATTTCATCTAGGTAGTTGCTGATTCCATTTACTCTTAGGGCCTATCCTGAATATGCCCAACTCCAGAGGGCCATTCAAGGGGAAAGGACTAGGCTAGAAATTCTGAGAACCTGGGCTCTTCTTACTATCCAGAGCCCTGAGAGTTCCTTGTCGGAGAAGTGACAAAACAAACTGTTCTTGGTCCCCATAAGCTCTTAAGACCCTCTAGTTCAGTTTAGTGACCTGGACCCAAAGCCAACCCTTCTCCTCTCCTCTCCCACCTCCTCACTGCTTTACCTTGAATACTCAGCAAAGCCATCTATTAGCACTACTAGGGGTGGGAGGGTGGAGGAGGTGGGGAAAGGAGGCTGGGAAGCAAAAAGCTCTTGCTTTTGACATTGGGACTACTAACACTGGCATTTAGCCAGCTTAGTGGATTACACCAGAAAGGGGGGGAAGGGAGGAAAAGCCATCTAGAGAACAGCATGAAGGAGAACAAGGGAGTGGGAGTTACTTTTTGAAATGGGAGCTGGTATGTGGGCTGGAAGTAGAGATGGAGGGGGAATACTGTGCTTTGCCAGATACACATATTAACAGAACCTGATGGGAGGAAGTGTTTGTATTTTCCCAGGTGTTTGCATTATTGAAACCAATCTGATGAGAGGGAATATCTGTACTTTTTCCAGGAGCACACATTAGGAGGACCAACCTGATAAAGGCCAAACATGTAATCTCCTAGATCACGTGATTTGAGGGGTAGAAGGGTGGGGAGAAAAATATTAGTTTTTAGAGAAAACTTGGATTCAAAACCCAGCTCTATTATTAATTACCTGGATGACTTCAGGCAAGTCAGTTAAGCTCAATAGGCCTGTAAAAGGAAGAAGCTGCACCCCTTTCCAGCTCCAAATGTATAATCTTCTTGGGGAAAAAAAAGTATTTCTTCACTGATGCCCAAAATTCTATCTCGTTTCTCATTGTTCTCTTAAATTGCAAACTTTTCTGGAAGAATTCACATTAGTCTAGAATAGTTTGTCAAATAATTCCTTCTGATGAGATGGGCTTGGGGTCCAGAGGTCACCAGGGCAAGGAAAAGGGAAGGCTGAGTGATCAAGCACCAGTTACCACCTTCGAGACTTTGCCAGAGACCAGCGTTAAGTGGCTGAGTGAAGGGGAGGGGGGGGGCCTTGTGAGCTTTCTCTCTCTCACCCTGCTCAGCCCTCATCTACCCCTGTCCTATGCCTTAACAGGAGTGTGCTGGAGCTGGTTGCTACAGGCTGGCTAGAACTGATTATTAAATTTTCAGTGAGAGCATTTCTACCTTGGAAATCAGCAGATGCTATAAATCAGAATTTGATTTACTGTTTTATTGTTTGTCTAGACTTTAAAAAGTGATGAAAAGGCAGCTAAGTGGATAGAGCTCTGATACTGGAATCAGGAGGACCTAAGTTCAAATCCAGCCTCAGACACTTACTAGCTTCATGACTCTGGGCAAATCATTTAATCCTGATTGCCTCCAAAAGGGAAAAAAAGTGATGGAGAAAATTTTTTTTCCTTTTTTTTTTCTTTTTCTTTTTGGAGGGCAATTGGGGTCAAGCAACTTGCCCAAAGTCACACGGCTAGGGTTTTGTTTGTGTGTGCATTAAGTATCTGAGGCCAGATCCGAACTCAGGTCCTTCTGACTCCAGGGCCAACACTCTACTCACTGGGCCACCTAGCCGCCCCGATGGAGAAAATTTTAATAATGCAGATTAGACTTAAAAGTGTTTCATGAGTAATTCCCCTACCCAAGACCTATTTGTTAAACATACTACTAGCACCACCCCCACCCCCTTGTACTTTAAAGAGGAAAAATTTGTGAATAGGATTTGATAAAGATTACAAATCCAGTGGAAACTCCAGTGATCTTGTCACCCTCCTATTCAATAAACTCCCGTGGCTCCCTATCACCTCCAGGATCAAATACAAAATGCTCTGTCTGGCATTCAAAGCCCTTCATAGCCTAGTTTCCTCCTATCTCTCCAGTCTTTTTATACCTGACTCACAGACATGTACTCTGATCTAGCAACATTGGCCTCCTGGCTGTTCCTCAAACAAGACACTCCAATTCTCAGCTCCCGGTGTTTTCTCTGGCTGTACCCAAGCCCAGAGTGTTCTCCCTTCTCATCTCCACCCACTGACCTCCCTGTCTTCCTTTAAGTCCCAGCTAAAATCCTACCTTCTACACAAAACCTTTCCCTATCCTTAATTCTAGGGCCTTTCCTCCATTACTTATTTCTGATTTATCTTGTATATAGCTTGTTTTGTACATATTTCTTTGTTTGCTACCTCCCCCTCCCATTAGGCTGTAAGCTCCTTGAGGGCAGGAAGTGCCTTTTGCCTCTTTAGTGCCTGGCACGTAGTAGGTGCTTAATAAATGTTGACTAATTGGTTGAACCTCAGGGGCCACCTAGATCAACCTCCTCAATTTATAACTGAGGAAGTTGAGGGCCAAAGAGGTTAAAAGACTTATTTACAGAGGTGATAAACACTAGAAATGAAATCAGAGCCTAGGCTCCTCTGACTCAGAACCAATGGGCTTTCAGATGCTGAAATACTTCATTACCTAGGCCAAGGGAAACACACACACACATACACACACACACACACACACACACACACACACACACACACACACACACACACCCTTTGCTGGCACAAGGTACAACTGGTGCTGACTAGAAACTCTATTGCCCATACACAGTTCTAGATCATAGTTCCAGGATGGAGAGGAGATCTGGTGGTCAGTCACAAGAGAATAGGAGCCCTGGTCACAGTTCTAAAGTAAAGAGGAACTCCAACACTTGTTGCTGCAAGGGACCAGGACCCTTTCCTGGGTAAAGATATGTTTAAAGTTTAAAGTCGAGAAATAGACTGGAAAATGAGCAAACAACAACAAGAAAAGAATTTCACCATAAAAAGCAACTATAAAGGCAGGGTAGGCCAAGACATAAACTAAGAAGACAGCAATGTGAAAACAGCTACCCCAAAAGTGTCAAAAATAGTAATTGGACCTAAGCCCAACAAGAATTCCTAGAAGAATTAAGAGATAAGACTAAGTAGAGGAAAAATTGGGAAAAGAAATGAGAGTGATGTCAGAAAATTATGAAAATAGAATTAATAGCTTGCTAAAAGAAGCCCAAAAATATGGCTAATGTGGAAATGATTTGCATGATTTCACATACATAATTGATATCATTTTGCTTACCTTCTCATAGTAGGGAAGTGGGGTAGGGATGGAAGGAGAGAATTTGGAACTCGAATTTAAAAAGAAAAATATTAATAAATAGTAAATTTAAATGTTTTTTTAAAAATTAGCCTAGGACCAGGCTCTATACTGTTTCCTCACTTGGAGAGAAACCTTGGACTTCATGCCATTTCCTATTCTTCCAAACTGCTGGAGATCACTCTGACTTTCAGTCCCAGTCCCAAATACCTTTGTCTCTGAAGTCATCTGATTACCCCCACCCACTGAAAACATCCCCTTTGTCCTTGTCCTTCCATACCAAACATCTGTGTCATCCCCACATTGCTATAAAGTACCAGATATTGAGATTGGAACCTGGAGAGAAGATGCAAAGATGCCCACACTTGGTGACAATAGGAACTTGTTTCTGTAGATGCAGCTGATTTTGAGTTCTAGCTTCAAGTTGATAATAAAAACCTGTAGCAACCAGACCTGTATGAATAATGTATTCCAGGCCCTGATGCAACCCAGACCACTTCAGAGCAAGCCCTGTAAATAATTAATAGCACCAATGGAGACTTGCCTCACACAAGAAATCCCTGCTGTGGTTTGGTCGATTCTTTCAATATGGTTAGAAATGAAGAATTTCCCCAGACACCCGGAATTATACTACAGGCTCTCTTGTTCCTACTTCACTTTCTCTTTTGTCAGCCCAAAACAGGTAAGGAGAAAACAGTAAATATTTCTAAGTTCATTACGTCTTTCTGAACCTCCTCTTCCCACTGCCCCCATTCCCCCATCCATCCTCTTATCTTGATGAAAGAAGGTAGTAACCAAGTACTGGGCTCCAGATCACTGTTATTAGTGCAGAGATGCTGGGAAAGAGGCAGCAAAATCCCAGTTTATTAGTCCATGACTGGGTCATAGGAGCATAGCTCTAGAGTGCCAAAGGACTTCGGAGGCCATCTAATACAACCCACTCATTTTCCAGATGAAGAAACTGAGGCACAGTTAGGTTTAGTGACATGGGCAAGAGGTGGGTTTTGGGCCCTGGGGCCCTGACTCTAGAACTCTTTCCACTGTCCTACTCAGGCCAATCAAGGAATGTGAATTTCAAACTGAGACAGTCTCCCTCCTTCTTTGAATGCATTGAAAGGTAAGGCTATATCAGAGTGCCACATAGAGAAAAGAATTTTGAAGAAAAGAACTACTCTGTGTAAAAGTTAAGCTAGAAAAGCTGGAAAGAGACCCTTCTGACCTTCTTATCTGACTTGTTCTACTCTCCCTCATGCTTTTTCTCATCTGAAAACAAGCTGAATGTTTTCATCTTATTCCCTACTTCAATTATGATCTTCAAGAGGATTTGGAGGGGATGAAGGAAACTATGGATTTCTCCCCTAAATTTCCTATCCCATTCAATTCATAGAACAGCAGTTTGTACATTGTAGATGCTTAATGTGTTTGTTGAATGAATGAATGGTTTTGGAGAAACATAAATACCATTTCAGGAATAGTGAGTCAATGGACTGAGGCATCAGGAAGCATCTGGTAAGCCAAAAAAATCTCAGTCCTAGAAGGAATCTTTCAACCCTGTTGTCATATTACAGATGAGAAAGCTGAGGCCCAGAGAGGTTAAGTAATTTACCCAGGGTCACAAAGTTAACCATTACAAAAGCTATCAAGTCTCTTGACTTCCAGGCTAGGACTATTTTCACTACACCACACACATCTGCATTGTTTCGTGCCAATTTGTTCCCTGGAGTGATTGTTTCTGTATTCTATAAAAGTGAGAAAGCTTTTTTTTTTTCCCCACAGAATATAAAAAAAAAAAAAAAGCTACAAACAGTCTAAAAAGTTCTTGAGCCTGGGCCATGATAGATGATCCTATAAGAGTAATTGCATGGGTCCATGGAAGATTAACTACTGCACCAGAGTTCTATGCCTTCCCTAATCATCCTTCCTGCCCTTTACAGTTTCCCTCCCCCTCCTTCCCACCTTTTCCCCTCCCTTCCACCCTCTGCCCAAGATACTCAATCTCCTTCCATTATGTTCTCTTGACTGTCCCGTAAGACCTGCCTTAAAGCCTTAGAAAGGTTCTGATAACCTACTCACCGTGAAGTAAGGTTCAACGCTTCAATTGGTCGACCACTATCTAATAAGCACGAGGAACTAGGTCCTATGGATACAAAAACATGGAATTAAATAATGGAATAATGGAATTAAATAATCCCTACCCAAAAGAAGTTCACATCATAATGAGGGAAAGAACAAGTACATATATAAAATATAGATAGCATAAATAAAAAGCTAATAAATACAAATAGAAACAAAGTAGTTAAGTAAGGTAGTTTGGGAGGGAGAGCATCAACAATTGGAGGAATCAGGAAAGGCTTCATGTCCACATGATGGTGGTCCCTGAGTTTCTTCTGGAAAAAAGAGAGGGACTCTATGAAGAAGAGGTAAGGAAAAAGTTCCTTCTAGTGAATGCCTGTGCCCAGCACATAGTAGGTGCTTAATTAATAAAGCACCAGGTATGGAACACATCTGGGACAAAGACACAGAGATGGAAAATTGAGTGTCTTGCATGAAGAACAGAAGGAAGGCCAGTCTGGCCAGATGGAAGAATGTGGGAAGGGGAGTATGTACATTGAGGCTGGAAAGGTGGGTTGGGACTAGGTTGTGCAGGGTTTAAAAACTAAACAGAAGACTTTTTATTTTGTCCTAGAGGCAATAGGAAGCACTAGAGTTGGATGAGAAACGAATCACATGGTCAGATCTGCACTTAAAGAAAATTACTTTCACAGCAGTGTGTGGGATGATGAGTGGTGAGAAATAATGAGGAGGCTGTTGCAATTATCTAGGTAAGAGGTGATGAGGGCCTACATTAGGGTGGTAGCCATGTGAATGGAGAGAAGGGATCATGTTTGAGAGATGCTGTGAAGGTAGAAATGACACATCTTGGCAACTGCCTGGATATGGGGGCTGAGGGAAAATGAGGAATTCAGGATAATGCCGAGATTATGAAACTGAATTGGGGAAAGGTGCTTTCAACAAAAACAGAGAAAATTGGAAAAAGAGAAGGTTTAGGGAGAAAGATGAGTTTAATTTTAGCCATGTTGAGTTTAAGATGTCTCTGGGACATCCAGTTTGAATTAAGTAATTGGCAGAACAAGCTCAGGGGAAAACAACTGGCTCTGTAAATATAGATCTGGGAGTTGTCTATGTAGAGAGAATAAATAGTTAAACCCACAGGAGCTGATGAGTTTATCTAGAAAACAGCAGGGCTTCTAACAGTTTTTGGTCCTATGGATTCCTTTGGCAATCTGGTAAAGTTTACAAACACCTCAAAATGATGCTTTATTATTTGTTTGTTTTAAAATTCATGATTGAAGGAAATGCTAAATTTCAGTTCAAGATTACTGAAAATAAAGATGTAATTTTTTTCATCTATCAAAGACCTTGAAAGGTGGGGAGTCTATGGACCCCAAGTTAAGAATACTTGGTATAGAAGTATAGAGAAGAGAGAAAAAAAGTGAAACTGAAAAATTATACTTTAATCTGTACTCAGAGTTCATCAGTTCCCTCTCTGGAGACAGATAGGACTTTTCATCATGAGTTCTTTGGAACTGTCTTGGATCATTTTCTAGATTATTTAAGTTGTTCATGCTTGATCATTGTTACTTATAGTATTGCTAATACTGTGTACAATGTTCTTCTGGTTCTGTTCACTTCACTTTTCATCAGTTCATAGAAGTCTTCCCAAGTTTTTCTGAAGCCACCCTGCTCATAAATGTTTTTACAAATTTATTTATTTATTTTAGTTTAGTTATGTTGTATAGAAGAACTGGAACAAATGGGAGGAACCATGAGAAAGTAAAAAACAAAAAGAGCAAAGAGTATGCTGCAATCTGCATTCAGACTCCATAGTTCTTCCTCTGGATGTGGATGGTGTTTTCCATCATGAGTCTTTTGGAGTTGTTTTAGGTCTTTGCATTGCTGAGAAGAGCAGCAAAGTCAGTTGTAGAATAACGTGGCTGTTACTGTGTACAATGTTCTCCTGGTTTTGCTCACTTCACTCAACATAAGCTCATATAAATCTTCCCAGGTTTTTATGAAATCCACCTGCTTGTCATTTCTTATAGCACAATAGTATTCCATCACAATCATGTACCACAACTTGTTCAGTCATTCCACAATGGATGGACATCCCCTCCAATTTCCAGTTCTTTGCTACCACAAAAAGAGCTACTGCCATAAATGTTTTTGTACAAATAGGTCTTTTTCCCTTTTTCAAAATCTCTTTGGACACAGACCAAGTATTGGTATTGCTGTGTCGTGGTTTTATATCCCTTTGGGCATAGTTCCAAGTGGCTCCCCAGAACAGTTGGACCAGTTCACAACTCCACCAGCCGTGTGTTAGTGCCCCAGTTTTCCCACATCCCCTCTATCTAGTGAAGCTTTTTAAGGATGGGGAGATTTGGGCATGCTTTAAAGTCAGTAGGAAATGAACTAGTTGACAGGGAGAGACTGAAGATTCAAGGGGAGGGAGTTGATTGAGGGTGAAATCTTCTGGAGAAGGAAGTGATGAGAATTAAGCACATAGGTAGAGAGATTGGCCTAAGCAAGGAGAAAGGCCACTTCTTTGTCAGAGACAGAGGGAAAGGAAAGAGAATGGAAGATGTCAAAGGGCTTTAAAATGAAGAGAATAAAAAAAGTAGGGGCTCACATTGGCCTTAATTTTTTTTTCACTAAAGAGACAAAGTCTTCAGCTGAAGGGGGGGGGGGGCATGATTAGGAGGAAGTATGGGGGCATGAGTATTTTGAACCAGCTTGTTCTGGCTCCCAAAAGCCAACTGTTAAATTTTTCAGTGTGAACATTTACCTCTCAAAGCTCAGAAAATGTTACAAATTAGGGCTTAATTTGTTCTTTGTTGATTGTCTGAACTTAAGAAAGTGATGGATAAAATGTTAATAACATAGATTAAATTTTAAAATGTGTCGTGTATTTTTTTTGGGGGGGGAAAGCTGATTGTTAAACATTTACCAGCACACCCCTGTGTGCAGGGGCTTGAGGAGATTGGAGAAGGTTTGGAAGAGCTCCCATGGTTAGTGAGCTAGGGAGGAACCAAAGGACTGCCTTGCTTCAGTGAGAGTCCAGTTGAAGTTAAAAACATGAATTTGTAGTGTACCCACTCAGCACAGTCATGAGACTTCCTCTAGCTTTCTTCAATGGCCTTGTGAGTAGAAGCAAAGGAGGATGATGGTGGAAATAATCAAGGGCTGAGATTTTGTCACTGAGGGCTCTTTTGATTCAGAAACAGAGAACAGTATAGAAATTGACCTCCCCATTTAGAGGGTTTTGGTTTAAGCCAAAGGAATGAAACTATAAATGTGTAACTTCAGGGATGAGGTTAATCCTGCTTTGATGATGTGCCCATTATCAGCTAACACAGATAAGCAATGCCATTTACAGAAAACCTGCAGACAGTCAGTTCAAATGAAGAAACATTTATTAAATGACTACTGTGTGCAAGAAATTGTATTAGTCCTGAGCATAAAAAGACAAAAATTAAGTGGTCTCTGTCTTCAAGGGGCTTCTCCTTCTGTTGGGAATAGGTTAGGGCAGTTAGGTGGTGACCTATATGGCTCAGTGTGTTGAGCTCTGACTTGTTCTTGGAGTCAGGAAGGTTCCAATCCTGCCTCAAACACATCTAGTTGTGTATAACCTTAAGGCAAATCATTTGACTTTCCTGGTCTTAGTTTATTCATCTATAAAATAGGGATAATAATAACACCCACATCAGGGTTTTTATGAGTATGAAATGAGATAATATCTGTAAAGCATCTTGCAAATATTCAAGGACTATATAAAAACTAGCTAAAATTATCCTCTTTATCAGAGCATTAATTTATTTAGCACTTTCAAGTTCACAGAGTGCATTACCTACATTATCTCATTTGACCCTCACAGAAACCAGAAACCCTTTTAAGTAGGTATGATCATCCCCATTTTACAAATGATGAAATAAGACAGATGGTAGTTAAATGATTCATCGATTATAACAAAACTAGTATGTGTCAGAAGCAGGATTTGAATGACCTTAAGTTTGAGGCTCTTTTCACTCTATGCTATCAATATATGCACAAAAAAGTAAAGAGAGGGTGATGTGAGGGTTTCCCCTCCCAAGAACACTAATACCTGGGGTAGATGGGAGGCTGGCCAAGACTTGCCTATTTCAAATGAGCACTTATGAATCCTTGTATACAGAAAAAAGTATTCTGTCATCTGTAGACAATATTCCAGAACACACACATATATACAAGATGAAGTGACTTCTCTTTCCAGAGGCTCCAGTCCAGCTGGACTTAGCTGGAAGCAAAAGCAAACCCTAGTGGATTACTGCTGTTTCATTTTACTTCTAGGGTATTCATTCATCCTGCTGGGTCTAAAGACATCAATATCATTACCCATAAGCCCTTATGTATATGAGTTGGGGCTCAGGGACTGAAGAAAAAATTATCTGTTAATTCTGGGGTACCCACTGGCAAAGAAGTTATTTGATCCCAGGTTTCATCCATCAAAGTCACTTTCCCCAAGGACTTTCTCCCTTCACACAGACATTTATTTTCATCTCTTTCCCAAGCTATAATTTCTACCCTGCCATCTTTTCCTAGGCCAGGGAAAGAATAGAAGCCCTAGTCCTAAAATCTCCTTAGACACCCCTAGCTCAGCTTCCAAACTCCCTTACTGCACAGGACTTCACTGGCTCTCCTAGGGCCCCACCTACCTCATCTCTTCTTGTCTCTGCTTAGGTCCTACCAAGTCTGTTTAGAGGGGTAGATTTCCTTTGAGGGGCAAGGCCTTTTACCCTGTCAAAGTCTATGGAGCATCATAAAGGTTACCCTAAAGAAACCCAGTGAATCTGTCCCCTGGGAAAGCAAGGAGATTCCAGGGCTGTTTTTAAAACTGACCAAGGTAACTATGTACATGCCAGTCCTCTTCACTTGTCAAGCGTAGACATGGACTTATCAGATTAATCTTTCCCTTTCTCCTGCTGCCCGCAGGTCTCTAGGTGATCTCAGGATAATTCCTCTGCCTCTTGAGTCATTCTAGGGATGAGAATTTTCTCCAGGTATCAGGAAATTCTTGGGAGAAATCTTCTGGCATCCCAGTCCTCTTCTAAGCTTGAGCAACCTGGACCACCTTTGAACACTGATCTTATCAAGAGGAAAGTGTCTCTTTTCCCTTTCCCACTTTCAAAAAGAGCCCTGTCCTGGGCAGTGTAGAGAGGATTCAGAAAAGGGAAAGAGATGTAGTTCAAGCCTTCAGGAAGCTCTTGGTCTGATGGGGTAAGCTTGACTCCCTTCTACCTCCAAGAATTCCTATGAAGATACAGAGAAATGAATGTAAGATTTATCAGAGAAGATTTTATTAAAAAAAAAACCTCAAGCAAATACAGAACAAACCAAGTACAAGAGCAGAAGGGGAGCCCAGATCATAATTTAAAACTGGAAGGGACATTCATTTTATAGAAGGGGAAACTGAGGCTGAGAGGTTAAATGACTTGCCCAGAACTACAAAGCTATAGTAACAAAGTCTGTAGCACCAACACAATATTCACAGTGACCATGGTGGTTATGACTATGCCAGTGTGAGTATGAATTGCAAAATATAACAGACTCTCCACATGGAAGACAGAACCAAAACATTTATTCAAACACCAGAAAGTCAAATCCCAATACCAGAAAGCCAAATCCATCATAGCAACAAAAAAACCCTATATACAATAACAATGTAGAAGGCACTACCATGCCCAAGCCTTCCCCCTGCTAGGGCCTTCCCATAAACCAACACTCACAGCTCACTGCCTGTTTCATCTCTCTCCCTTTCTCTCTCTCTCTCTCTCTCTCTCTCTCTCTCTCTCTCTCTCTCTCTCTCTCTCCCCCTCAGCTCCAACTACTCAGGTTTCCGTGTGACTCAAGCAGGTCACACGGGCCTATTAATGAATGGGAAAAGTCTTCCCATTAGGCAAAAATACATTAACAATACAATTTTAATCTGGGTCTTCCTGACTCCAAATCCAATACCTTATTCACCACAACATGCTGCCCAGAGTTAAGACAGATGATTTGAACCATGCTCTCCTGTTCCACAGCTAGCCTATCCGTTGGATACGGGAGCCTTGGTTTCAGAAATACTGCCCTCTCACTGACCACAGGCAATTTTTCAAGCTCCCCTAAGGACAGACCGGGTTTGGGAAGGCCCTGGGGACACAATGATCAATCATGACATTTGCCATGACAAGAACTGACGTGGAATTTCATGCTACATTGAATGGGGGGAAGGAGAGGAAAAGGAAGTAAATGACAGCTAGAGAAGTGGAACCACCAGACTTGATGGTGGACAGGAAGAGAGAGCTGGGTTTACTTCTTGTCCCCTTCCTGGATGCTGTCTAGTTTGTCAGGCAAGCACCATTATTCTCAGTGAAAATGGGTGAAAAGTACTGGTCACACCCGACCCTGGAAGCAAAGAGCTGAAACACAAACACAAACATATCCAGGAAAGGAAAGTCATAAAGAGAGGAGCAGGTCTCCCGAACCTGAACATTCTGGCTTATGACCCTAGGGCTCTATTTCCCTTGGCCATAGGGAAACAGACTAAAAAGACTAGGGAAGATTTGTCTTGGCATTGAAGGACTTGGTATTAAAGACCTGGGTTTAAATTCTGGCTCTCCTGGGGTGACTAGGTGGTATAGTGAATAGAGCACTGGCCCTGGAATCAGGAGGACCTGAGTTCAAACCTGACCTCAGACACTTAACACTAAAACTAGCCATGTGACCTTGGGCAAGTCACTTAACCCCAACTGCCCTCCAAAAAAAAAAGGGCAAGAAACCTAATAAAGATGAATCATTCCAGGAAGTTTACAAAAAAAAAAAATTCTGGCTCTGCAGCAGATGACCAATCCAGTGTGGCCTTGGAAAAAAGTCTTCACCTCTCTGGCCCGTTTCTTCATCTGTGAAAGAAGTAACAACTCAACACCACTAGGAAGGGGTAAATGGACTAAGGGTTGAAATAAAATAAGGATTCTGAGTATCCTTCAGCATGGCTAGGAATGGGGTAAGGGGAAAGGAAGGCAAAAGAGGAGGAGGACCTTGACAGACATTACTAATCCATTGTTTTTTATTTTTATATTACAAACATTTATAGATTATCCCCCTCTTTGTAGGAGTTATTTTGTAGCAAAGTAAAACAATTAAGTAAAACTTGCAACATAATGACCTCATCTGAGAGTTTATAGAACATTCCACATTTGTAACCCCTTCCCCCTTCTTGTATTTAAAATAAGTAATACAAATCTATTTTCTCTAACTCCCATTCTCCTAACCCATTAAAAAAAGGAAAAACAAATTTCTTGTAATATGTATAATCAAGTAAACAAAACCACTCATTGGCTGTATATCTCTCTCTCCTCTCCCCCCAACCCCATATAAATCTATATATACAAACAAATATTCGAGCACACACACACACACACACAGTCATACATACATACTTTCAAAAGAGATGTGTATATGTATGTGTATGTGTATATGGAACCAATGAGAGATTTTGTTTTGCTTAATTATGCATGTTGTTATTTTTTGTCCTTCATTTTCTTTTTTTTTATTAAATTATTCATTTTTAGTTTTCAACATTAACTTCATAAGTTTTAGATTTTCTTCCCCTTCCTCCCCCCTCCTCCCCAAGGCAGCTTGCAATCTGATATGGGCTCTACACATACATTCCTATTAAACACATTTTCACATTAGTCATGTTGCATAGAAGAATTACAACGAATGGGAAAAACCATTAGAAAGAAAAAAAACACAAAAAGAAAATAGTCTGCTTCATTCTGCATTCCGATTCCATGGTTCTTTCTCTGGATCTGGCTGGCATTTTCCATCATGTGTCCTTTTGTCCTTCATTAAAGAGGACCAATGACATCATGGGTGATGTCTTGACTTGTGGGTGAATTGGATTTAAGTGAGGCAGAGCTGCACAAAGTTGTCAGCTTCACTCTCTTCCAGAGTCACTGAAGTCCAGTGGCAGGACAAAAGTCAAGACAACTGGCAACAACCCAGATGACCTTGGCATCTTCGATGTCTCACCAAGCTGTAAGTGCTCCACAGTGCCTGCTTCAGCCACCTTCCTAGCCTCTTGTCTGCCCATTCCACTCATGGAAGTCTTCATATAAATGGGGTAGACATCCCCTAACTCACCAGTGAGTATGAGGCCCGTTGGTTATCTTCAACCTGGTTTAGCCTGTCTGCCAAGACAGCTTTACTAGGGTACTAGCTGCTGCTCGTGCTACAGTTTCTTGGGCCACAGGTGAGATGCCAGGTAGACACCAGAGGTAGATAAGCAACCCTGAAAACCAGAGGTGCTAGCCCTTCCTAAACCTCCCATACACCCCTTGATTATACATATGGCATATATATATATATATATATATATATATACATGAATACAGCTAATATATATGTTTATGTGTGCATATATGTGTCATTATGTGCCCTAAATCCATCGCCTCATTGTCAGAGGTGAACAGAATGTTTTGTCACAGGTCCTCTGGAATTGTGGATAGTTATTATATTGATTATAGTTCTTGCAGCTTTCAAAATTGTCTTTATATTGTTGTAATGGTATAAATTGATCTGGCTCTGCTCATTTCATTCTCTCATCTTTATATTATCTCAGCCCATTGAGGCTAATCTTTTTTTTGCCAGAATGCCATCCCTATCCAGTCTTAGATACTTATTACCTATGTACCCTGGGCAAGTCACCTAACTTCTGTTTGCCTCAGTTTCCTAGTTTAACTATTAAATGAGGATAACAACAGCAGATACCTCACAGAGTTTCCGATGAGAACCAAGTGAGATAATATTTGTAAAAAGCACTTAGCACCATACTTGGTACTACTATTCCTTCCCCATCCTAAAAGAAACCTAGATAAACCTCATGGGGGGAAGGGGAGGAAAATCTGGATGGGAATCAACAAGCAGAGGTTCTTAAGCATTATTTTTACCTGCAAATGGAGAAATGGCTGGAGCCTGTGTTAATGAGATCAAGGTTAGGTAGTTTTGATTTCCATTCAGGCCAGTTAGCTATGCACAGAGAAAAGCTCTTCTCTATGGCTACAGACTGACTTCTAATCCATCCAGTGTTACAAATATGTGTCATTCATCACAAGGAGGGCAGGATGAGAGTGTAGATGACTCAATATGAGTCTATCATGACTAGAAAAGAACTGATGAATGACGGTGGGTCATCTCCCTTCATGAAAGGCGGCATGTTTTATACATGTGATGTTAGGAGGGAAGGAGGGAGCAGTAGCAGACTGAGTTACTTGATCACATGCATGCCATCATATAGATGTGCTCTGTTCACTTCTGGGAGGGGTCAAGTATATCCTACAGAGGGTCAAGGAGACTGAAGCTCAGCAGGTTTCATAACTCCAATCCAATATTCTTTGAGTTTTATTATGTTTCTATGTGCCAGCCACTATGCTAAGTAATAGGGATATAATTAATAAAAAGATAGTCCCTGCCCTCAAGGAGCTTACAATCTAGTAATGGGAGGGAAGAACAACACACAGAGAAAGAGGCAGGAAAGGTGGGAGGGGCGTTATAGGGGGAATTTTGTTTCATGGAGCTGAAATCAGGTAGAGAAGCGAAGTAGAGTGAAGGGAGCCCAAAAATCTAGTTTCTGCTCCCTGTAAAGTCATCAAGCAGAAAATGGGGTGAGAATGAACCTAATATATGTTCCCATTTCTTTCCTTTAAAAAAATTTTTTTTTTTTACAAATTTTATCTCCTTTGATCCTCATTGAGGGAAGAGGCAATCAGGGTTAGGTGACTGATCCAGGGTTAAGTGACTCACACAGCTAATAAGTGTCTGAGGCCAGCTTTGAACTCAGGAGGATGAGTCTTTCCGATTCTAAGCTATCCACTGCACCACCTAGCTACCCCTCATTTTTTTCTATCTAGACACCTCTAACTCGAACCCCAGCCCAGACCCATATCCATCTGACAGCCTCAGACCTGCTTGGAAGAAGGCAAGAGTTGTCTCCAATTTTCTGTAGAGAGCTCCAACATCCAGGAAGCCATAATGATATTATCCTGTTTTGTTAGGTACTTATTTCTAGTCAAGGACAAAAGGGAAAGCTAAGTGGAGAAGTTTTCTAAAGCAGAGTTGGGCCCTTAGGAATAGAAACTGAGGAAGGCTACCTCAAAAGGGAAAACAAAAGGACAGTTCGGTGGTACAATGGACTCCAAACACTGGATTTGGTCAGGAAGACATAAGTTAAAATGCTACCTCACATCCCTCATCCATAAAAATAAGGAAGACAGTAGGTTGTTGTAGGGGATCAAATGATGCAAAATATGGAAAGCGCTTGGCAAACATTAAGGGGTTATATAAATGCTAGCTAGTATTAATATAAGGGGAGTTAGGCGGTACAATAGATGTGGTCCAGTACCAGGTCTGGAGTGAGAAAGACTGAAGTTCAAACCTGGCCTCAGATACTAGCTGTGTGAGTCTGGGCAAGTCACTTAACAATGCTTGCCTCAGTTTCCTCATCTGTAAAATGACCTGGAGAAGGAAATGGCAAACCTCTCCAGTATCTTTGCCAAGAAAACCCCAAATGGGGTCATAAAGAGTCAAACCTGACTGAACAAAAATTATTAGTATTAGGAAATAAATCTAGAAAGGTCCTACAGAAGTGAGAAAGGTATAGGATGGACAGTAATAGAGCCTTTAAAATCTGCCAAATCACACCAACCTTGTGTGGAAGATACTTCAGGCATTATTATCTCCGTCTGACAGATAAGAAAACTGAGGCTCAGAGATTACTGGCCCAGCGTCACACAACTTGTGTCTGAGCTGGTATTCCAATTCAGGTTTTCGGTTTGTGTTGTATCTGTGATGAAATGAAGCTTGGAGGGATAACTGGTACTTTTTGTCCCTTTTCCAGTGGGGGATGGGGGCACAGTGGCAGAGAACAGCAGGAGAAAGTCTGGCTTCCTGGGAATTGGTCCAGCCTGCCTTTTGGAGACTCAGATCAATTCTCCTCGTGTTCAGTTGTCCAAACCTGAGCTGCACCATCTTCCCCCACTTTCACTTCTGCCCTGCCTCTACCCCATAGACCACTGCTGCTGAATTTACTTTTTTTTCCCCTTGGCTTGTGAGTTTTCTTTCTCTCCTTTCAATGCACTATTGGAGGGAGCATTTGGGCAACATCTTCATAGAAATCTGGACACCATCCTCCTCCCTCCTTTTCTTGCCCTGACTTAAGTGGAGATGCAGAGCTTCAACCCTTTCATTCTCCTAGATTCCAGCCTCCTGGCAGCCTTTCCCCAAGACCTGGTGACTGATTCCTGTCAGCTCATCAGGACCTTGTGACTGTGTCTGGCAGCAAGAGTTGCTCTGGCCACAGAATGCCAGATGCGTGTGACCCAGAGTGTGAAGCCAAAACCTAGAAGAGGAGGGCAGGAAAGGTGAGGGTCCCCAGGAAGTGGGGGAAAGAAATTGCTTCCCCTTGATGAGAATGGAAATTGCCAGAAACAAAGGGCTCTGGGGCCCTGCTGCCCTTTCCCCTAGCTGAAGCTGAGACCAATACTTCCCAAGAGACTTGGGGTGTATGTCAGTATGCAAACAGCACTGGGCACTCACTTTGAAAAGAGCACTGACTTAGGCATGGCAGGATTTGCAGGCCAATGATACAGAGTGCTTATATAAGATACATCTGGTTACTTTAGAACATCTGTTACTCTGAGGCTAAGCACCCTATCCTGGGCCTCTTTTGCATAGAGGCTGGTCCATAGGTTGCTCAGTCCTTACAAAACAGTAATGAGCCACAAGGGAAGATTGGTGAGTGCCTATGGACCTAGATGGTGTGTGTGAGAAGGTTGTAATTTCCACCTCCCCTTCCTATCTCTCTCAAGGCCCTGTGGCCCACTAGTTATTGCTCCAAGATTTCTTTCATAATAGGTAGAGCTCTAGAATGGAAATCAGAAAAACCTGGGTTCAGATGCTGGCTCTGAAAGTTACTAGCTGTGTGGCCCTGGATAACTCAGTTAAACTCCCTGAGTCTTAGTTCTCTAATCTGTAAAACGTGCATAATGATATCTGAAATATTTATCTCATGAGGTGTTTGTGACCAGGCTATGCTGAATTAAGGTGACCAATCTCTCTGTTCTTTAGTTTTGGGGGATAGTACTACATTGCCCTATATCAGAGAGTGCATCAGGAAGCCCGAGTTATAGTACTAGTTCTGCCTCTAACTAGTGACATGATTTAAACAAGTCCCTTATATCCTCTTGGCCTCAGTTTCCCCATCTTGTAAAACAAGAAGATTACACTGAATGATTTTTAAGTTCCTGTCCAGTGTAAAAATCTTATAATTTTGTGACTGTGCCAGACTTGCCTGAATCTACCCAGGCAACATGGTGCCCACACCACTAATAAAGGCTCTGCAAAGGCTTGAGTCCAGTATAGGGCTAACCTTGGGGAAGGTTTTATGCTTCAGAAGCCTTTTAAGGAGAACTGGCTTTGTGGGAAGAACCTGTTTCAGTTCCTTCCTGGAACTCCAGAGGGAGGAGAGGGGGGAAGCCAGGTCAAAAAAGAAACCAGGAGACTTTGAAGTGGTCTATGGGATTTGTTCAAGTCTGGAGAGTTCTACTCTTTCTGCTCTCCTGAAATCCAGATGCATAAATTGCTTGCTTATGCTTTCAAAAGCAGTTTATTTTTTTTAAGTTGTCTTAATGCTCTTTTTTTCCTTCTAACATTACTACTATCCCTTTGCCCTAACTTCACTTTCCCCCCTAGAACCCTCTCTTATAACTAAACAAGTTAACCAAAATACACCAGCACAGATTTATTTTGGAAGAGGAAATAACAACAGAATTATATCCTCTTTTAGTTTTGAATTATACTCTTACAGTAGAAAGGGCTTTGAAGTCAGAGAATCTGGATTTGAAATTTGTCTGTCACCTGTGTGACCTTGGGCAAGTCATAACCTTTTTCTGTCTGTTTCTTCATCTATTAAATAAAGGAACTGGACTAAATGACTTCAGAGATCCCTAAATCTATGATCCTATGACATTGGTCATGTCTGAAAAAGTATGCCACATTCTGCTACTACTTCTCACAAGAGACATACCTGCCTGTCAGTCCTCTTAAGTCACACATCATTCTTTTATTGATCAGAGCCCTTCCCATGTTGTTTTCCCCAAAAGCAATTTCTATTGGAAGCTAGAAACTCCTTCAGTGGCTGCTTTTGATGCTGATTTGTGAATGGAAAATAAGGGGTTCTTTCATTTTTTAAAACCTCTCTTCACTCTGCCTCTCCCTTCTGCTTTAGTTCTGAGACTTGTAAAGCCAAAGAATGCCTGACCTCCTTCTCTTCTCTCTGCTTTAGGAGCCCCTGAACTCCCCTAGGCTCTTTTCCATTTGAGGTTTTGCTTCGGGTGACTTCCTATATGCTCTGCAATAACTCAGCCTAGGGGTCTCTCTCCTATTCCCACTACAGTTGGGCTCCAAAGGCTTCCTTTTCATCTTGGGTAAGAGGAGGTTCTAAAGTAGCAGTCTCTAGAAACAGTATGAGGAACCTGGCTTTCAGGACCACTTTGTTTGACTAAAATCTAGACTGAATTGACAGTCTCCAAACAAGAGAAATATTCGTCTGTCCAACTACTTTCCTCCTTTTCTCCTTTCCTCTTTAGACGGCCATCTTCTTTCCTACCACTCCTGATGTATTACACCTGACACTACAGTTGTACTCTACCCATCACCATACAGATCTACTTTCAGAAGAAAAGAAGACCCCATTTAACATCTATATTTCCCTCAAAAGGAGAAGTATCAGGGGTTCTAAAAAGATGTGGGTTTCTATTCTTTCCTGGCTCCCGACTCCCAGTGGGGATGAAAAGGCTGGCCTTAATGATTCCCTTCTACCTTACTTTGTTTTGCATATAATACTCACCTCTCCCCATCCACGAGAGAGAGGATGAGAAATCAGTCATTGGTTGGAACTACCTCCAAGCAGCCTTAGAACTCTCACATGATACCATCCCCAAGGGAGGAACAAAGGATGAGAGCAGTACCTGACAGGAAGCGTCCGACAGCAAGGTTGAGTCACTGGGATTTATACGGAAAGCCAAAGCAGGAAGGAGCCTTTGAGATCATTCAATCCGGTACTCTCATTTGAAAGACTAGGAAACCTCCCCAGAGAAGATAAGTGACTTGTCCAAGGTCATGCACTGAAGCTAGCTGCAGACCTGAGATTAGCATATCATGAATCAAGTGTTGGGGAGGGGAATGTGAGGGGAGCTTGGGGTCTTAAGACTGTAAAGTTCACCTAATTATCCTGTGACAACTCTTCACAAAATCATCAATTCTGAAAATACCAATCTCTGCAACTCGTTTGACTCCCATCTCCTCGGTAGCCCGCAGTGACCTCCAGGACGGTTTCTGTCCCTCTCTTTCTCCCCACTGGACACGTAAGGGCTGAGGAGATGAGAACCTGGGGGAAATCCCTTTGTGGAAGGGGATGTGAAGGAACTATGTATGTTACTCACCCTAGAGCCCGGGGACGGGGAGATTTTAGCTGACCTTGCAAAGCAGACAGTTCCTCCTGTCTTTCTTCCTGAGGACAGGAGGAACCCTCTGTCCTCCCCGTTGTTTGTTATTAGGAGTGTCTGCACAGATATATACGAACAGAATGCGTGTACCCCAAGTGTATGTGTATGTGTATGTGTATGTGTATGCTAACCACCTGATAAGCAGCTCCGCCTCCCCTGCCCCAGGGCCAGTAAAAGGTCCGATTTCGGTGTTTGTCCCTCCTCTTCAGCGTGCTCCCCCCGTTAGCACCACCCCCTTTCTCCTCCTCCTCTGCCTCTTCCCCAGAAATTCTTTCCTCTATTGTTCCCCCAGCCCCAGCCCCTCCTCCCTCTGGAGCTCCCCCAGCCCCAGCCCGAGCCCCAGCGCCTTTTCCTCCCTCCCAGCTCCGCCTCCCGCCCCCAGCTCTTACACTAGAGCCCCTCTCTCCGGAGCCCATGTGACTGGCTCACCTCGTATCGCCATCCCAGCCGGGCTTCTCCGGCCGTCGGTCACAGGCGCTGCGCTCCCATTGGCAGCCGCCCCGGCCCCGCCCCGCCCCTCCCCCCGCTATAAGGCGGTGCTGGGCGGCTTCTCCGCCGCAGAGCAGTTTTCGGTCTGCTTTGTCCCTCCTTTCTTCCCCCGCCCAGCCCCCCGCCCCTCCCGGGATGGTGCACGGCTGGGACTGAGCCACCGGGGCGGAGGTAGCACTGGGGTGGCCGCGTCCAAGCCGCGCCATGGTGAGCGCATCGCACGGGAGGCTGGGGGTGGCGGGGGGTCTAGCAGCTGTCCCACGGACCGCACAGCGGCGGGGACCAGGGGGGAGTGGTGGCAGGGCACGGCACTGGAGGGGGAGGGTGGTGAAGGGCAGCGCGGGGTGCCAGGCTTGGGGAGAAGCGCGCGCACTAGCGAGGGGGCCGGGGAAGGCGAGGAACCGTGCTGGCTTGGGGGGAACGAGGCACCTTCGGGCTTGGGTGCTGCGACGTTCCCCAAGCGGGTGCAAAGGGTGGGTGGGTGCTCCCCGCGCCAGAAGCCGTCGCGGTGGGTGCTGGGGTGGTCGTCTTTGTTTCTGCGGCCCCGGGCCCCTCTGCAGGGAGATCGGGACAAAGGAAGCGGCGGCGGCGCTGGGGAGGAGGGAGCTGCGACGCCGCTGTCTGCAAAGCGGGATCTAGGGGGCTGGGGGCTGCGCGGGATGGGGGCGGGGGCGTCTCCTTTGGGCTGAGTCCCACTCCATCCCGCCCCCGAGGCAGAGCCGAATAACCGGCTGAAGCAGGTCACGGAGCTCCTTCCCAGCCTCTCCCTTCTTTTGGAGACTTCTCCAAAGCTCCTCCGCCCTCCTTCCTCCGGAGCGCTGCGGTTCGGTTCGGTTCTGCGTTCCCTCCAAGTAGAGATGCCCCCTTCCTGCAGAGGGAAACGCGCCTTTCTTTTTGCTCCCAATGTGAGTGGTTCCCCGGCCGTTGGAGCTCCGCAGCGCTCACCCCTCCTCTCTCTCGAGGCTTCATGGGACACTTTAAAAATTCCAAAAACCGCCTGGGGAGGAAGGGAGAGGCAGCTTCACCACCGAAACCGGCTGCCATTCTTTTACTAGGAGGTGCTGCCTCTTGAGCAATTGCTTGGGAGTGTGTGGCTGCTTCTATAGGATGAGCCCAGGAGAGGTTCGTGGGAGGAAAGACCAGGGGATGCTCGCTGCTTGCGGTGCAGGGGTAGGGAGTGGTGCCTGTGATCTTTCCTAGGGCGGATTTGCACCAGAGTCCCAGGAAACTGACTTGGGGTCAGTTTCCTTCCTTCAGATTTCTTCTTGGATACTATGTGTCTCTAGTATGGGAAGTCTCAGGTTACGTTTGGGGGGATAGAACCGAGTTGACTTGAAGGAGAAAGTTTGAAGGCTTTTGCTGTAAGCTTAAAATGATCCGCCAGGCTTCCGTGTATAAGGGATTTTTTTTTTTTTTGAAAGCAGGTGGGGAGTCTAGACTTGTGATTTCACCTCTATAAGGACCTCTTTTCCTGGTACGGAAACTACTACCAATGATGCAGGTTGGCCTCCCTGCCTGGAGCCCTGAAAGGCTAAGTGACTTGCTCTTGATCCCACAGCCAGTATGTCACTGGAAGAACTCACCTCTTCCTGACTCCAGCAGCAGCCTATATCCTTAAAGTGTCTTGTTGCCACCAAGGATATAAAGTACAGAATAGTAAGGCTTTTAGGAGGAAAAATAAACATGAAGATGCTGTGTGTTAGATCACTAACGCCAGATACTAGAAAGATGCCTCCCTCCATGACTGGGCATAGTCCAATTTAGCTACTGTAAAATGATAATTCTTCCCTACTATAACTCTCATTTACTCAGTTACAGATTTAAGTGTTTGAAGAGACAAAGGCAGAAAGGAGGGCGAGTGACGTTGTTGAGGATCTGTGTATAAATTTCTCTATTCAGTCTTATATTACCTACTTTGTGGACTTTCTAGGGGAAAACTTGTTCTGTATCCTTTCTCTGTACTTCATCCTTCTGTCAGTCTGTGTGCATTCAAAGAATGTAAAGAATCGGGAGGTAAATTACATCTGATTTTTTTTTAAATTCAGCTAAATTTTAACAATACTTCTTGATTATTCCCTGTAAAATCTGCTCCAGCACCCCCACCACTCTCACCCCCTACTGTGGATAAATGAGTGAACTACTTAATGCAAACCAGTCCCAAAATGGCTTGCTTACAGTGGATGGACACAGAGTTGTGACTGAGTAAAGGAGAGAGTAACCTGGGCCCCTGCTGCAAGCCATGTTGGTGGGGGCTGAGCTAAGTTAAAATGACAGTGAAAGCTCTTGGGAAGGAAAGTTCTATTTGCAGAACTTAGCCACTGTTAGCATTCTGGAAACCTCCTGGGGATTAATCCTAATGAACTGGCACCAAGGGGAGGGAGAAGAAGAAGCTGCCAGAAAGGATAATGAGGAGAAAGGCCCTTTGCTGGGGCATCTGGTGGGAATTGCAAACTCACTGGCTTGTGACTGGAGACACCAAGGCCCATCCAGAAGATTGTTACTTGGGGCCCTTGGTAAGAAATAGTCCTGGGCATGTGAATGGAGTAGGTTATGTGATTTAAAGGTATCAGGCCCTATCTCTTCTCCCAATTATTTTTTTTCTTTGAACTTCTTGTGCAGTTTTTCCTTTAGGCTAAGTCATTCAGTCTTTCTCTTGGAGCTCTCAGATAAAATGCAGATGTTTCACAGGGATCCATTTCCTAGCAAAATCCATTCCAACTCTAAAGCTTTGGAAGAGGTAGGAGAAAGGACAGAGAGCTTATAATAGCCCTGAGAAGTTCTGAATATTAAGATTATTTTGCTTTGTTTTGGTTTGGGGGGGGAAGGGGCCAAGGAAGATGCTAGGGTCACTGTGAGGAGAACGATAAACTGTTTTGTTTCTCAAGCTTGGCCTGGCTGGAGGAAGCCCCCTTTCTTTTCCCTCTTGGTAGCTGTGGCCTGATCTATAGCTCCTCTGGGGAATTTGAACATACAGCATTAGATATCTTAATAATAGCTCACATAGATAAAGCACTTTACCGTAGTGTTTTAATAAAGGCCATTCTTCACAACAATCCTGTGAAGTACATAGTGTAAGTATATTTCCATTGTTGCTGGTTCTTTCCCAGGAATCTAACCCTGGCTACTGTGATGGATGTGGGGTGATTGCAAAACTCCATACCCTGTTCCAATTGACTGGGTAAATTCCTCAGGAGGTTTTCATAGAAATGGACAGATAAAGCCATAACTCCTTTTCATAATTTTTTAAATGGGGAGAGGGGCAGAGTAGGGTAGAAAAAAGACATTTTAAACTATGGGTCAGTGAGATTGACTTTGAATCCTGACAGAATTCTAGAATATATTATTATGGGGATGGTAAAATCAACATCTAGCCTTGTTACCCAGGCATTTTTCAGTTGAATCTGACTCTTTGTGACCCCATTTGGGGTTTTCTGAGCAAAGTTCCTTCTCCAGCTCATTTTACAGATGAGGAAAGGGAGGCAAATGGGGTTAAATGACTGTTCTACAGCCACACAGGTAGTAAATGTCTGAGGCCAGATTTGAACTCAGGAAGATGAGTCTTCCTGATTCCTGGTGCTTTATCCACTGCTCCACCTAGCTACCCCAGCATCTAACACCAGATAAAAGTAATCACAGAGAGCCTGCATGGCTTGACCCAGAACAGGTCATGCCAAACCTGACCTGGTAGATCAGGAGAATACTGTAGATAAGGTTTCTTTGTGTCTTATTTTCTTGGATGTCTTTTGTTTTTATATTATGTCCACTTTTGAGCCATCCTTTTAACAAAGAATAAAAAGGGGAGGAGAGAATAATTTCTCAAAACCAATCAACATCAACTATTAGAAAATATATAAAATATTCCATGCCTATAGCTCCTTGCTTCTTTAGAGAAAGGATTTATCTAGATTGTCCAAAGCTTTGCTTAAAAAAATAAAAATATAATGCTCTTCTTGTGGAAAAATCACTAAAGGTTATCAATCAAAGGTTGAATGGGTGGGTTTATTGTAGAAGAGTCTTTTACAGGCATGAGTTGAACTATATAACTGCTGGGGTCCTTTCTAACTGAAGTTTGGTGATGCTCCATCTATACCTACAGCCTAACTGGCCTTTCCTGGGCTTCCATTCCTATGGGAAGAGGGAGATCCTGGTTGCTAGTACAGTGTAGCCAATCACTAAACATTTAAATGTGTGATTATGTGCCTGGAAGGCAGCTTGCTGGTAAAGTGGATTGAGGGCTGGGCCTGGAGTCAGAAAGACCTGAGTTAAAATCCCACCTACAGTTACTAGCTGTGTAACCCTGGGCAAGTCACTTAACCTTGTTTGCCTCAGTTTCCTCATCTGTAAAATGAGCTGGAGAAGAAAATGAAAAACCACTCTAGTATCTTTGCCAACAAAACCCCAAAACAGGGTCATGAAAAGAGTTGGAGATGCCTGAAGATGACTGAACAACAAAAATGTGCCTGGCACTGGGGATACAAAAAGAGACAAAAGCCAGGCCTTGCCCTCAAGGAGCTTATAGTCGAATGTTCTAAAAATGGGAAAAGAGGGGCACTTTATCCAAAAAAACCTCTATATTTGATAACTTGTTTCTTTTCCTTGTCTGTGGTTCCTTTACCCAGATAGGAGGAGGCAGTATATTGTTGTGCAGAGTACTGATTCTGGAGTGAGAAGGTGTACATTTCAGTCCCACCTCTGACACTTAACAGTGGCATCTTGGGCCAGTTCCTCATCTGTAAAGTGAGGGGGATTGGACTAGATGTACTAGACCTACAATCTTTTGGGCTGTCTTCCTCCCCATCACATCTACTATCTTCTTCCAAAGGACAGGAAACTTGGGAGAGATTCATGAGAGCAAAAGGGCTTTCCCCTTCCCCCAATCTGCCCTCTGCTGGAATAGTGTCCTGAGTTTATAGTTCCTGAGCTTGGTTGAAAGTGGGACTCCCCCCATCATTCAGGAGGGAGAGACCTGATCTCTGAAGAAAGGCAACAGAGAGACAAAGTACCCGATAAATGGTTCTTAAAGGTTGATCTTTTCCTGTGCCAACTCTCTCCTTAAAACCTGGTTGGCATGCCATCAACTTGGGTAAGTGCCCAGCTACTTTGCTAAGCTCTAGGGGATGCAAAGAAAGAGGGGAAAACCCCCAAACCCAGTTCCTGTCTTCAAGGCGCTCACGTTCTAAGGGGGGGTGGGAAATATAACCACATGCAAATATCTCGGGTGCTAAAAGTTCACATTTTAAAAATGAATGCAATCATGTTTCTTTCTTTTGCAACTCAAGAAGGTACACTTCTGGGGAGGAGGGTGGCACAGAATTTCACAGTTTTAAAAAAAACAGCACAACTCGCTCAAGAGAATCTTGCAGGCTAAGTAGTTAACACAACCTTATTTAGAATCTGTGGTGTCTGTTTCTAACTAGTGTCTTTTCTGAGCAGACCTGGGTGTAAAGTTATGGTTTTCATTTCTCAGGGTCTGATCCCTGGAACCTCTCCACCAAAAGGTCCCTCAGGAACTATTGTAGCCTGAAGTCCAGTCTCACAAGGGTTTTGTAATAACAGATTGAGGGGTGGGTCAGGGTCATAGATTTAGAGATGGAAGAGGCCTGGAGCAGTCATGTAGTACAAACTCTCACTTTATAAATAAGGAAATTGGGGTTCTGGAGTAAGAGTAACTCGCCTGATGTCATACTGTGGCCAAGCTGAGATTTTCCCCAGTCTGGTGTGCTTAGCATGCATTTCACTCTGGGGTAATGCAGGCAGCTCCATAAAGGATAGATAACAGGAGGAGCTGAGTTCAGTTCTTCCCTTTGGCACCAGTTACGTAATCTTGGATGAGTCATTTGATTTCTCTGTATTTCAGTTTTCTCATCTGTGAAATGGAGATAATACCATCGGCCTCACAGAGTAGTGAAGGTCAAATGAGATAATATATATAAAGCACTTTGCAAATCATAAAAATGCTACCTATTCTTCTAGGAAGTGACCTTAGAAGCCATCGACTTTAACTTTACAAGTCAGGAAACAGACCCACACCCTTCGGCTCTGGGGGAAGGAGAGTCACCCTGGCTTTTAGGCGAACCTGGCAAGCCTTTGGAGATAAGCTAGGTGGCATTTGAAAGTCTCAGGCAAGCTGCACTGCCCACCATGCTTTCTGACCTCTTGTGTGACTGCCTCAGCCACTTCCCTTTCCCCTCCCCCCCCAGCATTTATTCTGAAGGGTCAGGGTTTTTCAGAGGTCCTCACAGAAAGCCATGTGCACTGGCTCTCTTGGGAGAAAACAGCTGATTGAGCTTTCCAATTAGCTTTGCCTGTGGTTAGTTCCTCTGCCTGCTGTTCGGGCAGCCTCTTCAAGAAGCCATTTGCCAAAAGGCTGCTTAGCTGTTAGTGCCTCACACCCCTCTTCCTCTTTTAAGATGTTTGTCAGGACCCTTGGCAAACAAGGCTCAGTTCTGATGGCTGCCTCCCCCTCTGTGCAGACAAGCCCACTTAGCTACGGGATCTTGTCCAGAGAGATCAGAGAGGTTTTTTGAAGCTGCCCCCAGCCTTCGGTAGCAGGGAACCAAAAGCCAGCTGGGACCTGCATTGGTGTGCCAATGTCTGCCCTCTGTATTACCGGCCTTAGAAGCAAAGGGTTACTTTTGCACAAAGCTGAGCTCTCCTTATCTCTACCCTCTCTTGCTCGAGTTCTTCAGATGCATGTCACGATAGTAAAGATAAAACCTTTAAAGCAGGAGTTCTTAACCTGGGATCCATGAACTTTAAAAATATATATTTTGATAACTATAATTAATTATAATTGCTTCCTTTTGTAATCTGTGCAATTATCCTTTCCACACCAAGGGGGGATGTGACACCCCCAAAATCTGAAAAATTCGTGTAAAGTTTTTTGGCCCTCCCTTCATACCAGAGAAGAAGTCTGAATTTTTTCTTTTTCTTTTATGTTTACAGTACTTTATTGTAAAATTTGAGTCGATATTATACAATACTACATATATATTACATATGTAATACAATACTATATATCATATATTATGTAATGCTATATATTATACAATGCTATATATATATTATTCATTTCTGAGTTTCTAAACCTTTTCTGTGTCATTTGCTGCCCTTCTGATGGTGTTATCTGTGGCTTCCACAAAACTTCCCAAAATTTCCATTATATTCTGCCAACCCATGATATATCAAAATGGGGAAAGTCTCTCTGTGGAAGGGATAACTGTATTTTATTTTAGGAATTTTAAAATGTTCTGAAAAGGGATCCGTAGGCTTCACTAGAATACCAAAAGGGGTCCATGATATGAAAAAAAAGTGAAGCACTCCTGCTTTGAAGGACCTAGCCCTTATATAGCTGTTAGGAGTTGTCAGATCAGGATAAATCTTTCAAAAATCTCACCTTCCATCTCCCTACAGGATGGTGGAATGCTCCCTTCCTATTCCTCCAAATAAGAGGCTGCATCTCCAGTCTGTTTTGAACCCTGCCTAATCTAAGCTGGTCTGCCTGACTGAATGCCTTCTTTCCCCTCCTCCACTTAGTCCCTTCCTTTTCCTCCCCCATGCCCCAGCTCCTTGGATGGTGCCTGAATCTTTCAGCTACTTGCAAGTAACATGGAAGACATTGGTTTAATTGGAGGCAGTTTTGGCCAGGTTTTCCCCTGTCCTTGCCGATCTTATTTCCATTGTTTGATTTCCCATTTCCTGCCAGTTCTGGGACGGATGCTTGATTTCCCTCCTGCCTTTGCCTCCCAAATAGAAACAGGCTGGTGTTTAACTTGCTTCTCTTTCCAGGGGGAAGGTAGTATACCCTGCCATGCTATTAAAGGCAAAGCCTGGCATTACTTTTGTGAGCCCAGCAAAGAGAAGAAAGATTGGGACCTGAAATGTGAAGAGATTGTTGCTTCAGGGCCAAGGGGGAAAAAAAAGAGATAAGAGCAAGTGGGTATAAAGTATTGGGGGAAGGACTTAGGTTAGACACCAGGGAAAACTGTTCTATACAGATTAGTAAAAAAAAAAAAGAAAAAAGAAAAAAAACTATTCCACATAGTTTGATGGCACCTCTGCAGAGAGGTGTTTTCTTGATGATGATCCTTATGCCAGGATTCCAAAGCACCCAGTTTTTAGCTACAAGCCATTCTTCTAGGTCTGGAGCAGTGTATGTGAAGTTTAGGGCCAGCAGCTCTAGGGAACAGGGCAGAGGTGACCTAAGCAAAGCAGTGAAGTGGGTCCTAAGCCCTGAGTGCCATTCAGCCAGTGATTGGCTTGAACATCTCAGTTTGTAAAGTTGCCATCTGGCCTGTAAAAGCAGAGAATCTGAAAGGGATTCCCAAGGAGAATTTCCTGTCACAAGTGAGCAAAGACAGATATGCTGAAAGTTGTTCTCTATTTTCCTTATTGTCCAAGTGGAAATCTGGCCTCATCGATGACCAACAAGCATTTTTTAAAATATATATGTGTGTGTGTGTGTGTGTGTGTGTGTGTGTGTGTGTGTGTGTATACATATACATATATATATTTACTTTGTTAAATATTTCCCAATTATATATGTAAGGAAAATTTTAACTTTTCATTTTAAAAAATTTTGAATTCCACATTGTCTTCCTCCTTCCTGCCCTTCCCCCCTCCTTAAGAAGGCAAGCAATTTGATATCAGTTATACAGATGAAGTCATGCAAAATATATTTCCATATTAGCCACATTGCAAAAGAAAACAGACAAAAGCAAGAAAGTAAAGAAGGTTTAGGAAATATGCTTTAAAATTTGGAACTATGCCCACAGGGTTATGAAAATGTGCATGTTCTTTGACCCAGCAATACCACTTCTAGGGCTGTATCCCAAAGAGAACATAAAAATGGGAAAAGGACCCACGTGTACAAAAATATTTATAGCAGCTTTTTGTGGTGGCCAACAACTGGAAACTGAGGGTATGCTTGCTAATTGGGAAATGGCTTAACAAGTTGTGGTATATGAATGTAATGGAATACTATTGTGCTATAAGAAATGATGAGCAGGCAGACTTCAGAAAATCCTGGAAAGACTTATATGAACTGATGTTGAGTGAAGTGAGTGGAATGAGGAGAACAGCTACAGTGTGTGATGACAGATTTTGATAGACTTAGCCCTTCTCAGCAATGCAAGTATATAAAACAGTTCCAAAGAATTCATGATGGTAAATGCCATCCATATCCAGAGAAAGAACTATGGAGTCAGACTATTTTCTTTTTTTGTTTTGTTTTGTTTTTTCTTTCTCATGGTCTCACCCATTTGTTACAATTCTTCAGTGCAACATGACTCATGTGAAAATGTGTTTAATAGAAGAAAATATGCGTCAGTCTAGGTTCAGAGTTCACCGCTTCTCTCTTGGGGTGGGTAGTATTTTTCCTGGATCTGTCATCTTGGATCAGATTAGCTGAGTCATGCCTAGTTGATCGTAGTTGAAGTATTCCTGTTACTGTGTGCAGTGTTCTCTTGGTTCTGCTGTCTTCTCTTTGTATGAATTCATAGAAATCTTCCTAGGTTTCTCTGAAACCATCCTGCTTGTCATTTCTTATAGCACAATAGTATCACTTCACAATCATATGCCACACCTCGTTCAGCCATTCCACAATTGATGGGCATCCCCATTGATTTCCAATTCTTTGTCACCACAAAAAGAGCTGCTATAAATGTTTTTGTATATATAGGTTATTTTCCTTTTTTTTTTTTTAATCTCTTTGGGATATAGACCTACTGGTGGTATTGCTGGGTTAAAGGGTATGTACAGTTTTACAGCCTTTTGGGCATAGTTCCAAATTGTTCTTCAGAATGGTTGGACTAGTTCACAACTCCACCAACAGTGCATTAGTGTCCCAATTTTTCCTCATCCCCTCCAACATTTGTCATTTTGCTTTTCTGTCACGTTAGCCAATCTAATAGGTGGGGGATGGCATCTTAAAGTTGTTTTAATTGTCATTTTGGACAGTTTTTATGTGACTATTGACTATTGATAGCTTTGATTTCTTTTTCTGAAAACTTCCTTCAACAAGCATTTATTAAGGGATTCTAAGAAAGGGGGGGAAAAAAACAACCCCTGCCCTCTCCAAGGTTATAAGTGATTTTTAAATTGCCAAATCTTTTGACTTTTTCTCAGTCCTTATCCTTTATCTCTTTCTTCCTTGTACATGCCTCCCTAACATTTGACACTGACTATTCTTTATTGATTTTCATGACACTGTTTTCTATGTTCTCCTACCTTTCTGACTGCTCCTGTCTCCTTTGTTAGATTAGCCTTTCCATTCCACCCTGTAATCCCTAAGGCCCTAGTCTAGGCCCTCTCATGTTTTATTTATCCCCACTTACTGACCTCATCAGTTCCCATGGGTTCAGTTATCTCCATGTAGACAATAGCTGGATTCAGATGCCCAGCCTTTGCTCTAGTCATCTATCACTAAATGCCCATTGGACATTTCCAGCTGGCTGTCATCCAGGTATCTTAAATTTGACCTATCTAGAACAGAACTCATTATCTTTCCCTGGAAACCTGCCCCTCTCTCCAACCTCTCTTTTTTTGACCTTTTGGATTCTCTCTGTCTTCCTTCAGTTTCTGTGACATGGTCTTCCCTCCTAGTCTTCCTGCCCATCTGTTCCTCAGTTTCTTTTGCTGGATCATTATCCTAGTCCCCTGAAACTTTGGTCTTGATTGTTTTCCTTGAATACAAGGCTCCATCTCCCTACTCCAGCCATTTTAACTGGCTGTCTATTCTGTATGCTGATCTCCCCCTCCTGTCTTCCTCCAGGTCTCAACTGAAGTCCTATATTCTCCAAGAAAGCTTTCTCAGTCCTCCTTAATCTTAGTGCCTCCCCTTCAAGGTCATTTCCAAGATATTGTGTCTCTACATATTTGCATGCTGTCTCCCTCATTGCACTATGAGCTCTTGGAGAGCTGGGATGGTTTTTTGCCATGCTTTACATCACTAGCATTTAGCATAGTGCCTGGCACATCGTAGGTACTTTAACAAATATCTGTTAACTTGATCTGATTTGACTCTATACCTCTTTTTAGTGATTTCATCAGCTCCCATGAGTTTGTTGATCTGACTTTCAAATCTAAATATCTAATTTTAATCTTTGCCTTGCATGTAATTCTGCAGTCCCAGCTGACTGCTTGGTGGCCTATAGGTGTCTCAAATTCAGATTTTATCTTGCTCTTCTTTCCTTCCAAATCTCCAACTTTTCATTATTTCGTTGAAGACACCCCCATCATTCCAGACACCCAAGTTCCCTGAACTGTTCCCAACTCTCCCCCACACCACATCCAGTTGGATTTAAAATCTTGTTACTTGTACCTCTACAGTCTCCTGCCTCTCATCTTTTCTCAGATCAAGCAGCTATGGCCTTCCATATTGCAAAAACAGTAGTCCTCATTTTACTTTTAGTCCTTCTCCGTTAATCCATCCTCCAGACTGCTACAAAAATATTTCTGAAGCAAAGGGTGAACATGTCAGCTCCATACCCCGTTCAAGAATCTTCCCTACTGCATCTAGAATAAAGTACAAATTCCTTAGCTCGGCATTTAAAGTCTTTCAAAACCTGACTCAGGCCTACCTTTCCAAATGTAGTTGCACATGACTCCTTTCCAGGCATTCTCCATTACAACCAACCTAGCCTCTTTGCTGTTCCCCAGCATAGTACTACTGTTTCCCAGCTCTGAAACTTTTCTCAGACCTTCCTCTGTACCTAGGATGTACTCCCTCATCACCTGCACCTCTTAGAATCCTTAATCTCTCATACTATAAACATTCATTAAGTGCCTACTATTTACCAGATACTATGCTAAGCATACAAATAAGAAAATAAAGCTCTGGCCTTTGAGGAACTTACAGTCTAATGAGGGAAGACTACAGACAAAAGGGAGTTGAAGGGGAATGAGAAGAGTGCTAGGGGGTACCCAGGATGAAGATGGTGGTGGAGTTGAAACAAGGAAGAGTAGTTGGTTGCAAATGAAGGCTTTGATTTTGAGCCTTCTGTAAAGAGAGGCTACAAAAGGAATTTTTTGCTCTGCCCTTATAGCCCTCCAGTTAGAGAAGTAGAAACAACTGAAGATACAGATGAGATGTGAATATCAAAGCCAAAGCAATCTCCATAGGATGATAATGAGCTTATCCTGGGTGGGACATGATGAAGATGTCCCTGGAGGTGAAACCAAGTTGAGCAGCTGGTGGCAAAGGAAGAATTTTCCTTAAAGATTCAATTTTATGTGACATCTTTAGGGGAAGCCTTTTCTCACTCTTCCTCATGGTCCCTCCCTCTTTCGATTATCTTTTCTTACCAGTTTACAAATTGTATTCCTTCCTTCCTTCCCTGCCAAGACTTTTTCCCCAGGCTATATATAACCAGTGCCTAGCTCTGTATACTCTGTTGGTACTTTAATGTTAATTAAATTGCCTTGACTCTGAAATCACTGGTCTTTCAAATATTGATGAAGAAGACTATAACTTCCCTCCCTTATCCATTCTCAGGTTTGATAACCCCACTGGGAAGTTCTGCCTCATGTCTAATTTAAAGCTGTCCATTTTTTTCTTAAACTTCATGGATTACAAATCAGACATCCTATCTTTTGTGTCATAGTTGATGCCCTTAATGTTTTTGACTTGAGTTAAGTGAGCTCCAAATTGTTTTTTTGTGGTAAGCTAGAGACTACTGTTACCAGCTACCCAGAAGGAGTTTATGCAGCTCAGCATTTCCAAAACTAATTTGGCCTCAGAATCCTTGGGCTTGAAATATCCAGACAGAACCTTGCAGAGGGGAAGGATGGCATATTCCTTGCAATAAAAAGGGGTCAAGGACATTTTAGGGCAAAACAGAAGAAAGTAAGCTTTTATAATGAAAAATTACTGCATGCAATAATAATACTACCACCAGCTTTTTCGGCCTCCAAAACTAGGTCTTTCTGCACTGTTAGGAAAATCACTTAGCATCAACACTTTTTCCCTACATAATTCCTTCTGTTGCTTTTAAGCTGAAATAATGCATTTAGGAAAGACCCCATTCAAGGTTGGCACCTTGAGAGTAGGGACAATATCTTTCAAAACATTTTTTTCATTGTATCCATAGTGCCTTGAATTTGGGGGATGCTTTAAAAATAGTGATTAGATTATATATTACGATGGGGAAGTGTATATATTATGATGGGGAAGTGGAAAGGCTTCCTCCAATTTTCAGGTGAGAAAGGGAAGCACACCACTAACCACCAACCCCCCTTCAGATAAATATCAAGCTTTCCCATTAGTGAAATGTGCCTCCCTCTAGTCCATTTTTCATGCAGCTCATAAAGTAACCTCCTGGGGTGTGGGGTACATGGGGTGCTTAGAGAGGATGAGCACTTGGTATGAGGGCTTGCTGAGGCCTTTTCAGGGCTGCCCATCCGCCTCTGGTGTCTGGCACTCAACTCTCACCTGTGGTTCCAAGAAACTGTAGCCTGCCCAAGCAGCCACACCCCAGTAAAACTCTTTTGGCAGACAGGCTAAAACAAGCTGAGAATAACCAGCAGGCTAGAGGTGGTGTCTGCCCCAAGCATGTGAAGACTTCTCCTGGTGGCATGGACAGATGAAAACAGTTTGTTCCAATGGCCATGAAGGCATCAGAAGCTGGTGCTATGGGGCTCTTAGAGCTTGGTTAGACATCAAGATGCCAAGATCATCTGCTGTGTCCTGGGCTATCACCAGTTTCCAAGATGTTTGTCTTGCCAGTGGACTTGGATGACTCTGGAAGAGTGAGACTTGACAATCAAGTGATCTGTGATCTCTTTGAAAAATAAAAGACAAACAACAACGGAAGTAACCTTCCTGAGATTATGTCTGAGCATGGAGTTTTCCTCCTCAAAAACCGTCTTTGTTCTCATGTTGCCTCTAGAGTCAATATAAAAGTCCTCAGCTGGCATAGAAGGCCCTCTCCATATGGTCTCAATCTATTTCCTTTCTTGCTCATTACATATTTAGTCAAATTGCACTATTTGACTGAACATTTCAGTGCCCTCCTCTACAAGCCCATCTCTCATTCCTGGAATACACATATTCTTCTCATCTCTATCGTTGGGACTCCTTTTTTCTTCCTCCAAGGCTTAGGTTAAATGCCACTTTCCCCCATGTCCTTACCCCAACAATTGTTAGTACATTCTCCTTCAGGTTTTCCTAGATTACTTTGCTCTGATATTAAAGAACATGTCTTACTATGTCTTATTTATACCTGTTTTCATACTGTTTTTCCCTAGTAAAATGTTAGCTCCTTGAGGGCAGGAATTATTCCAGAGCCCAAGGCACTTAGTAAAGAAACAACAGCTTATATTTGTCTTATGCTTTCATATTTATTATCTCATTTGATGCTTGCATCAACCATGTGTGGCAGGTCAGAAATCAAGGCAGTGTGGTATAGTGGAAAGAGCACCAGAATGAATCAGATTTGAGCTTGAGTTTAGATACGGTAGGTCACACCCTCAGTTTCCCCATATGGAAAATGGGACTAATTAATACACAGATTACCTTCACAGGGTTCTTATGAGGAAGCCCACTGTAAATGTGAGAACATTATAGAAATGTGAAGCCCATTGTCCTGTTTCCCCTTTTGCTTTTTTTGTTGTTTAATTAAGTGAACAGTTGAGACAGAGACATAACAAATACTTGCATAAATAAATTTTAAAAAACAACCCCAAAATCATTTTCGCATCCACCAGCCCCATTTGATTCTCATAACCAGCCTGCGATAGGAAAAAAAAAGATCGTTGCAAAAGTAATGTCTAAACTACTTGCACATTTAGGGATTTTTTTTAAGCACTTGAAACTATTTGAGCATTAAAGACCCAAAGCTTGTGGCCCAGGATTATGTAACTAGTAATCGACTGGGCTAGGATATCTCCTGGTCTCCTGACCCCAAATCCCAAACACTTCCACTACTCTTTTCTGCTCTTGTCTCAAAGGTGAAGAACTATATAATTCTGTTTTTATAGTTGCTTCCCTAGTACAGGAAAACTAGGAATATAGGATTCATTTTTAAAATTAAGTTTTCTTTAAATATGTTGATTACAAAACAGTTATTCCCTCAAATTGGTCAAACAGAAACTCTACTTAGAAATAACCTTGCTAGTCATTGTACAACACACTAGGCACAGTCATTGTGCCCCAATTAATGAATGCTCAAGTTGTTGTAAGCACTAAAAAAAAAAAAACAAAAACCCTGAATCTACAACTATTTTAAACACACCTTTTGCAATTAGTCTTTTCTCCTATCTCAGGGTGAGATAGGAGGATCAAATGGGGATGGTGAATGCAAAAATGATTTGGGGGCTTTAAAAATTTTATTTATACAAGTATTTATGTCTCTGTCCTACTGTTTACTCAATTAAACAACAAAAAAGTAATTTTTTTGAAAAATGTAAAAGTAAACCCTGATAACAAGTATGCATAACCTATCAAAACAAATTCTCGAGTTGGCCACATTCAAAAATATATACTTGTTCTGGATTCTAAGTCAATCACCTCTCTGACAGGTGAGGTGCTATCAGCTCAGTCCTCTCTACTTGTATTTAATAACTGCATTGATCACAGTCCTAGTTTTTCAAAGTTGTTTTTCTTTGTAATGTCACTGTATAAATTGTTCTATTCTGTACTAGTTCATACAAATCTTTCCAGTTTCCTCTGAAACTGTCCATTTCATCATTTCTTATGGTATAATAGTATTACATTATACATGATACTTTGCTTAGACATTCCTTAATAGGCAGATATACCCAAAACATCCAGTTTGGGGCTACTATGCAGAAAGCTGCTATAAATATTTTTGTACATCTGGGTCCTTTTTCCTTGATCTCTTTGGGATGTATGGAAATTATTTGATTAAAATATTGAATGCCTTACCACAGAAGTTCCTTGGAGTTAAGCCTTAAATATCAGCTTTTTTGGGGGGTGGGGGGGGTAAGGCAGGGCAGTTGGGATTAAGTGACTTGCCCAAGGTCACAAAGCTAGAGTGTGTTAAGTGTCTAAGTTCAGATTTGACAAGGCCAGCACTCTATTCACTGTGCCACCTAGCCACCCCTAAATATCAACTTTTGCTGGTTATTTCAAGAAACATTCATCTTTCTAACTTTTTACTGACTTACTTGTCCAGGTCTGTAACCTTGGTTACCCTCGACTCTTTACCCCGCCTAGTCAATTGCTGCATCATCCTGTTTGTGCCTTCATGCATCCCCTTCTTTTTGCCAACACAGCCACCACCCTAGGTCAGACTCCCCCAGTTTCTTGGCTAAGCTATTATGCTAGCCTCCCAACTCATCTTCTACTCAAGTCACTTTCTTTTCAATGTATCTCCCACATAACTGCCAGAGTGACATTTCTAAAGCACAAGTCTACGTCACTCTCTTGACCAAAACCCTACTGGCTCTCTCTTGCCTAAGTAGATAAAATAGAAATTGCTGTTAGGCATTGACATCCCTTCACCATCTGTTGCTAGCCTACTTTTTTAGACTCCTCCTGCATTGTCTCTCTTTGCATACCAAAGACTAGCCAAACAGGCTACCTTGCTTTGCTTCACACACAGTATTACATAGATCCCTTGAATGCATTCCCTTCTGCTGGGACACCCGGCTTCCTCCAAAGTTCAGCTGAGGTGTCATCTCCTATGAGAGGCTTTCCCATATTTCTAGCATCTTCTAATAGAAAATTAGTTGTATTTACTTTGTCTGCACTTGGTACCTAATTGTGTGTATGTGTTATTATTTCAACTGGTAGAATGTAAGCTCTTTGAAGGTAGGGGCTTCCAGTTTCTGTTATTTTTGTTCTTTTGGTATTCCTAGTGCTTAGCAAAGTACTTGGCACATAGTAAGTTCTTAATGACAGCTGACTGATTGTGATTTCTCAAAGGTCTAGAACAGACTAACTAGTGCAAATTCAAGCTTCTAGGTGATTTTCCTTCCTGGTTAAGGGGAAATTTCATGTTGAACAGTGATTGGAAACTGGCTACACTCTGCTTACTTCCATTCCTACAGTCAAAATGAGGGGGTACCAAACCTGTGTTTTCCCTTCCTCATTCTCAAGAGACAAAACTATATACTTAGAGGTTAATTGACTCACCCAGGGTCACACTGTCAATATGTGTCAGGAGGATTTGAACTTAGTTCCTCCTTTCAAAGGCCAGTTCTATCCACTACCCGATACTCCCTAGCCAACCTAGTATCAAAAATTCTGGCAAACCTATTTTCCATACTCCAATAGTCAAGCTGATATCTTTTCTTCTCGCTGCTACTTCCTGTGCTTGAATAGAATATATTGAATATCATACTCTCTTCCTCTTCTCTTTGCTTAGCTATAGGTACTATCCGCCTATCTTTGGAAGTCAGACTTCTAAGCCCCCCTCCTTTGGAAGCCATCCCTTATTTTATTTTTATTTATTTTATTTTATATTACTCTCATGTTACTATATATGTGATAATGGGTCCAATCAGTTGTATACAATTGTGTTCTATAAATGTTTGATTTTGCAAACCTAATGTTTCCAGTCAGACTATAAGTGCCTTATTGGCAGCTACTATCTTATGTATTTTTTTACTTTTGTATGATGTGCCAGATACTCAAATACTTGTCGACTGATCTGCAAAAGCAAAATTTTACATCTAGCTTTATTTTAGGACCAAAAGCAGAAGTTTGATCTTCTCCCTTACATTAAATGCCACTGAAACTTTTATTTACGCCTAATGTAATGTAAGATCATCACTGTCTCCATTTATTGGAGCTATATGGCTGCATTAAATCACAGAAAACTTGTACAACTATCAGATCTTTCCATTTATCTAGTTTTTAATGGTCTGTGACTTAGCTAAAAGTGATCAAGTTACCAAGCAGATTTAACAGTCTTGTTTCTGGTGGTGAACAGCTGGCTTTTTATTCCCTTTAAACTAAAACAGAAGAGGAGTGAAGGAAGAAAATGGCATTTGGTTAGAGTGGGAAATCCAATCATTTAAAGACTAGGATCTCTTTTCCAAAGAGGAAAAAAAAGCCAACTCATCTGATACCCATAATAAGGGCAACCTCCTGTGGGTGGATAGCCAAGAACAGGAAATGGTTAAGTTACTTTATAAAGCTGGACTCAAACCAAGAATCCTGGAGTTGTGGCAGTTGTTATTATACAGAGTTTTTGCTGTCATTTGGAAATTAGTGGCATGCAAACGTAGCTCCATTTACTCATGTCTTGCTTTCTGTTTCAGGACCTGCACATGCAGATAGGACCACGTTAAGCCCACAGAAGTGGTAGGACTACCGTCTTAACTTGTGAGCTGTCCCAGAGAACTGACCATGTCTATTATGGACCACAGCCCCACCACGGGAGTGGTCACTGTCATCGTCATTCTCATTGCTATTGCAGCCCTAGGGGCCTTGATCCTTGGCTGTTGGTGTTATTTGCGCCTACAGCGTATCAGTCAGTCAGAAGATGAAGAGAGCATTGTGGGTGATGGAGAAACTAAAGAACCCTTCCTTTTGGTCCAGTATTCAGCTAAAGGTCCTTGTGTGGAGAGAAAAGCGAAGCTGACCCCTAATGGCACAGAAGTCCATGGCTAAGCTAACCCTTGGCACAGATGCTCATGGGTACTAAACCTTGTACACAACCAGCAGGAAAAATGGAGAAGAACAATTTGGACATGCTGCTCTCTAAGAAGAACTGAGTTTAAATTTCACATTATGGTCTTGCTGGGTTTTGTTATTGCATGCACTGAGACCTGTGTCCTGAACCTAAACTCCTTGGCCCTGGGAGTTGGCTAACCTTTTTGGTGGTACTGTCCATTGCAGGCAATGGACAGACCAGGCCCTGCTGGTATAAAAGGAATGAAAGCATTTTTGTTACTTGAATGTTTAGCTGAGCCTGTTTTTGATGGAGCTACTACTGTAATGTGAACTAGCTAACAAAACTGTGAACTGTAAATAGGCACCAGAAGCACTTGGTTTTGGTTTTTTTTCCTTTTAAAAAAAAATAATATAGCACATGGAGCTGCTGGTCTGAAGTTATTGTAATGGTAATCTCAGTAATAAAGACTGAGACCAATGACCATGGAAAAGCTTCTAATCGTGGAGAGCCCAAGTTGCCATCAGCTGGCTAGTTAGGAATCACAAATGTAAATATGTAAAGAAAGCTGTTGTTTTTAAGTCCTGTGGGTAACTTTATAGAAAACAAGAGATGACGCTTTATTAGAATTTGGCTTCTATTGCAGGAAGCAATAGGCCCCCTCCCAAAATGCCTCTTTCCTTTCTTAGGTAGATTAGGCTGCTAACTATGGATATTGTTAACATTAATTGTATAACTATTGCAAGGAAGCTGCTGTATTATCTGGGAGCCAGTGAAGGATTTGTAATCTACACAGGCATAGTCCAGAAGGTTGCCAGGCGAATTTACAGCAGCAGAGCAGTTTTTCCTGTTTTTAAAAGCGTGTTAAAAGTATAGAAATGTCTTTTCCCTACAAGTAGCATTGCCTAGTGCTAGCTTGCTGTAATTGCTATGATTTACATGTGAAGATATGGAATCTACTTTGAGTCTAAACAAACTCACTTATCCCAGTACAGACAGCAACACACTGTTTCCTGCTATTTAGTGTTTTCTGAACGGGAAGGGAACGGCCAAAGGGGCTGAAGTCTTTTTTTTTTCTTTTCAGAAACAAAATTTCTAGTTACTATCCCACTAATAGGTATTGAATTTTACCATCCTCAGCAAATCAGTATAAGCATGACTGGAATTCTCTAATCAGGCTTCAAAAACATTCAGCAAGCATGTGGTAAAGCTATAGGCAAGCATCCTAATGTTCATTCAGAAACCGTGTGTGTGTGTGTGTGTGTGTGTGTGTGCGCGCGTGTGTGCAGTTTAATGCTTATCAAGTACTATAGGGATAACTAATGAAGTTTAGGAGTTAAAGATTTCTATTTTCAAAATAATGACTTTAATCACAGTCTAGCTAGCTTCCCACCTCAAAAAACAAAAAAAACCCTCAAAGTTTTAACCCATTGTCTTGAGTCACTTTATGTACACTGGTATGAATTTTGCAATAGAATAGTATAGACTTAACAAGACACAGTGAGAATTTTAATGTTACTGTTAATTTAAGCATCAGTGATTAAAAGAAAATCAGTGCCTAACTTTATTTTGTAAGAATCATTAAAGATTAGTCACTATGAATTGAGCAAATAAAAATGTGAATGTGACCTGAGCACAGAACTGTGGTGGGGAAGACTGAATACATACTAAGCAAATAACATTGTTAAAAAATCAGACTAAAATGGGTTTCCATCATTCCTTCTTGTTATTAAAATTTTGTTTTGATGGGATTTAGGGTTCTTTACCTTTTTTGTCACGGACCCCTATGTCAGTCTCTTAAAACCTATGTATTACCCTTTATCAAAATATTTTTAAATGTGTAATATAAAATACATGAGATTACAAAGGAAAATGTATAGAAATAGTTAACAAAATAATTTTTTTTTAAGTTCATGGTTCCCAGGTTAAGAACCCCTGCATTGCAGTAAAGGCTTTATTGGGATACCAGTCAAATTGTGGTTAGTAAAATCACACTTCATTGGAGTGCCACGTTGGGGATGCTGGAAAATACTCTAGGTGTAAGAGAGACAACTGCAGGTGCCAATATAATGGCTGCTTATGGCTCATGAAAAAGGGAGGACCCACATCCAAGTCCAAGGATGAAAGGAAAGGGGTAGGGAAACGTGAAAGCTGAAGATGAGCGAATCCTAGAACGGACAGCCATTTACTTCATCACATCAAAGACTTCTGAAGCTTTCTACCTCTCTACAACATTTTGCTCGGTAGGGAAAGCAGTCCCTAGATTCAAGTAGCTAGGAAAGTAATCCAAAAGCAACTTCACATTTGCATATTATGGAGTATGCTGAGGTTGGCTAACATTCTTTTAACTGCCCTGTTTTTTTTAAACCATGTCTTGCTTTTTATAAGGCTAATGATTTTTTTTTTAAACTGTTCATTTCTCTAAATTTTAGGGAAATACTTTTTTCTTCTACTTGGTCAGCAGAGAGAACTTTTAACTTTGCTTTGTATTTTTATTTTTAAAATCAGACTTCTTAAAGACAGACAGTATTTAGTGGATAGTAGCATTACTAATTACTAGACTGAAGCTCTGCTTAAGATGGAAATACCAATAAAACTGGCCGGTAAAACACTAGGCAAAAAAGCAGCTCGTAGCATGCTCACCAATCAGTCAATATTTTGCTTGTAAGCCCTTTGATCACTCGCGTAGCCTGAAGATTTACTAACCTCTCAAAACAACTCTAAATGGTTTATTACCTTCAAACTTGCTGAAGAGGTGACAAGAAATGATTAGAAAACTATAGTAGGGGAAATGCAAGAATTGTTTGGTATTGTCACTTAAATATGAACTCGTTTTTTTTTTCAGATTCTTATCCTCAAGGACCTGTACTACTGTTTTGGTCTCAAACCTACCAAGTTTGTGCAATAAATTATACAGGGAATGTTTCCCCAAGTTGAATGATCATCCACTTTGATTTTCTAGACCACTGAGAAAAATTTTTATTTACAATGAATTTCAATAAAATTTGCATAAATTATCTTCCCGGTATTCAACTGTCCCTTCTGATTTCTTCATATTATCTTAAAAATCAATCTGTCCTATTTTCATTATTCTGTTCAGAAGCCATAGGAGAACTCATATTAGTGGCAAGTTTTGTGTTGTCTCGTGACTGGAGTTCAGTTTCATGAGAAAGTGTCTCTTGTAGGGTATTAGATTTTTCAGATTCTTCTTTATTTTCTAATTTTCCTTCCATTGTTGCTACCAGTATTTTCAGTAACGCATTTTCAGTTAAAAGGTTTTCTGATGCATCTGCTAATTCTTGAAGCTTCAGCGCCATCTCCTCCAGCTCTCTGGTTTTCTGCTCATAGAGGGCTTCTAACTGCTCACTATGAACCTGAAGAACACTATGTTGTTTTTCCAGTGTTTGTTTTTGCTTTTGTAGTCTGTGTTTATCTCTCCTGGCATCTGAAAGTTGGGATTCCACTTGGGCTTGAGCTTGGTGAAGAGTAGTGATTTCTGCTCTTAATTTATGAATCTCTTTCTCTAAGTGGGATATATGTCCTTTCTGTAATACTGCCTCATTCTGAAGACGTTCTTTGGTTTGGGGGTCAGCTGAGCTCCCAACAGGAGAAATGGGGTCTGAATAATGTAAAATAAATTTCAGCAGATTGGGAAGGGTGATGGGAGAGTCCTCGGGAAACTTTACACTCAGGTCCTTCCTAGAAAAGAAGAAGTATTTGGGTTAGAGCTGACATACCTAGAACTTGAAGTCAGCCTGCTATTAAAGTTTATTTGTCCTAAGGAACTTTTTTTCTTGTTTACATTTGATAACAGAGGGCAAAAATCCTTAAGGCTAAGAACCTCCACAGCATGAGTGCTGTGCTATTAATTATGTAAGCAAAAAAAAATGATGATATAAGCTTATCCAAGATGTTTGTACAGGTTACAAAATCAAAACATACAAGTTATTAATGATACACCTTAATGTTGTAGATGCTGCTAGATAGCGGTGAGATGCAATGGAATAATTTTAATTTTCTCTGAAATGTCCCTGCTCTGCATACCACATGTTTATAACATTGCTCCTATGAATAATGGAGTTAGTGCAATTGGGCTTTGGCTCAAAAAGTCTAACTGTTGCACTGAATTGGGGGGATGCCAATGGGGATGGTTAACCAGATCTCTTTAAGACAATCTGTGGACACTTCCTAAGTACTGCAGGATTTTATGAGGCTTCACAGTATTGTGCTGTAATGAATCTACTGGTTTTCCAGGTAAAGTAAAGGAGCACCAAATATATGAAAATTAGAATTTGAAAAGCAAAGGCTTGTTGTTGCATTCTTTTTTTTTTTTTTTTTAAAAGCAATTGGGGTTAAGTAACTTGCTCAAGGTTACACGGCTAGTCATTTGATTTTTGCGTGGGTGCTCATTTTCTGAGGCCGGATCTGATCTCCGGTCATCCAAACTCCGAGGCCGGCGCTCTTACTCACTGCGCCACCTAGCCGCCCCTTTAGGGCAATTGGGGTTAAGTAACTTGCCCAAGGTTACACGGCTAGGTTTTTTTGTTTGTGCGGATTAAGGGTCGGAGGCCGGCTCCGAACTCAGGTCCTTCTGATTCCAGGGCCGGCGCTCTATTCACTGCGCCACCTAGCCGCCCCTGCATTCTTTTTAGCAATAATTTCTAGTTACAATGACCTGGATGTAACTTTTTAGGAACACCTTTAAGGAGCATAAGGCACATCTATATTAATGCCACAGCCTCTGAACATGACTAATTACTGCCAGGGGCACAACCCATTAAGGGCAAAATCTCTCTTTCCTAATAGAGCTGAGGAGGTGGGTTACAGTTTCAGATAAAGCTGAAAGGTTTTTTGAAAAATCATTCAAGAAGAAAGCTCAGAAAAACTTTACTGGGGAAAGACCGCACTTTTTTTCTAGACCAATCATGGAGTACCAGTGTTAGAAGGTTTCAAATCTTAATTAACATACCCAACTCCCCCTTCTGGGAACAATATAAACTTAAGTACAAGTCCACAAAAAAGTACACATACAGCTTTTGGCTCTCGCTTGGGTTCTCTCTCTCACTCTCTCCTAGCCCCAAGAGAAAACAAGATAATACCTTAGAATCTTCCACCAACCACACTTGCTACATAAAAAATTAAGAGCTCTATTCATTACTTTTTAAAAGTCATTGACATCCATTGATAGCATCCCCAATTCTCTTTTAGTAGAACATAATATAATGTTTTCTAAAAGGTGGTTACATCATTTGCCCAGAGGGATGAGTATAATACTTTAGAAATCTAAAGTAAGCAACAGATATACAAATAAGTGTTACTCAATTTATCTGGAGCCTCAAGCTCAATGGGCTAAGTGAGCTGCCATCCAGGTCTTAGTGGGCCAAAGGAAAACAAACCATGATATATTAAAGATAATTCTCTTTTCAGAATAAGAAATAAGGACATACCCATCAATTTCCTTTTCCATTGAGATTTTCTACAAACTTGCTATAAGGGTTCTTTTTTAGACCATTTTTTTTTTTGCCAATCATCATTTCTAATAAATATATATTTAACTTTAGCACTTTGATTAGTGAAATCACTCCAAAAACTATCCATGCTGTATAAAGCTATTAGTTCTGGTCAAACTGTACTTTTTTATCAAATGACATTCATATAAGGTCTTAAATGTCAAATGTCCAGTTACTCTTAAAAAAAAATAACCTTTTAAGAAATTATGAGAAATTCAATGCATCATGAGGAGAAATCGTATAAACTGTTTACCCTACTATATAAGCAAAAATTAGAAGCAAAAAAGGGCAGCTGTCTCATTAAGGGTTGTAAGCAAAATGAACTTTTAAATGAAAGGCATTATTATAAAAGGATCTGGTACAGATTTTCTTTTAAGATAAATGGGATATTCACCTATTGTAGCTTTTTTCTAAGTATGGCATTTTAAAAAGATATTTCTTAAAGTAAGGCATTCCTGTCAATAGAAAAACTAATAAATATTAAGATAATAGCTGGAAGGAAATACTCAAATGCCATATTTACTATTAGTCTAATAACCCTCCCACTACCGCACTGAGTTTACTGCTCCAAGCTGATTTATTCTCCTAGGAAAGCAGTGGGTGATAAGGCCTAACTAACATGGAAATTTCATCCAAAAAGATTCTGTTGTTTAGCTTGGACAGATGTATCATACATCATTTTAATGCATAAAGCTGGACAGGAGACTTTACTAATGTGGTTTAAGTACCCACCCCAGGAGTAGTAAGCAAATCTGCAAAAATGCCTAAAATGAAGAACCCCAGAGTACTGAATTTGGAGAGAGAAAGACCTGAGTTTAAATTCTGCCTAAGACACTTACTTGCTGTGTGGCCCTTAGTAAACCATTTAACCTCTCTCAGCCTCAGTTTCCTCATCTCTTAAAATGGAGATAATAATAGCACCTACTTCACAAGGATCACATAAGGATCAAAAGAGAAAATACATGTTACATCTTTGCAAACCATGAAACAATTTAAAGTGATAACTATTATTGTCACAAGGATGTTCAATAGCATAAAAAGTGCAATCTCCTGCCCAAGAATCACTCATTAAAAGTCTAAGGAAAGGGAAACCTTAACTTGGGCACAGCCAGGAGCACAAGAACACTTGCCTCGTTAAAGTTATAAACCCACATTCATTCTGAATTTATTTATAATCCAATTTATCATTATTAAGTTCCATTTTTCTCTTTAGGGGAATTAAAAAAAAAACCCTCCAGGGCCATAATTTTGTTTTGTTTTTTGCCTTTTGGAGGGCAATTGGGGTTAAGTAACTTGCCCAAGGTCACACGGCTAGGTTTTTGTTTGTGTGTGTTAAGTGTCTGAGGCCGGAACCGAACTCAGGTCCTTCTGACTCCAGGGCCGACACTCTACTCACTGCGCCACCTAGCCGCCCCAAGGGCCATAATTTTAAGAAAATCATTCTGCCACATTAAACTTAAAGATTTTAGGTTTGAAAAAGAACTTGACAGCCTTCTCACATTCAGTTCATATAGAAAAAAAAAACTACTGAAATAATATTTATATGACTAGAGACTGATAAAGATATTTTAAATAAATATAAATATAAACATTTTATTACAGCCTCTTTAGTTGAAAGCCATTTCATCCATACTTGTGGGTTCAAAACAATTCTTTGCCTAGCTTTTCTACATATTTATTCATTCATTCAAATAAATGTTTATGTAGTTCCTAGTATATGGCAAAGCACTGTGAGGTCTGTTCAACTCAAATCACTTAAAGATTTTCCAGGTAATACCATTTTTATTTTTAATAGATCATAATTATAAAAACTCCTTGGAAAGAAATCTTCTTTTCATATGTTTTTCAAAAGTTCTCCAAAGTAACTTTATGCAGACTTTATTCTGATGAGCTTAGCTCCCCAGGCGGGATTCAGAATAAAAAGCACATCAACAAAGCAAGGAAATAATTCTACAAAAATATGATAACTTTGCTATATCTGAAAATATCAGGATGGGAACAGCTGAGATAACCACTTCTACTAACACTTTAAGAGCACAGGAAATGATAACATGATGGCTCACATATGTGAGTTTCACCAGACGATCTGACCCAAAATAACACTATGTCTTTATTTTACAAATAAGGTGCCTGCCCGGGAATCTGACTTCACACACAAGACTACTAATTTATCCTCAAATGCTCATAACTCACAAAGAGCAACAGTAAGGGGAGTGAAGAGAAAGAGAGCGCTGGCCCCCCCAGTCTTTACATGAGGCGCGTTATACTGACATTTGCAAATTCGACTTTAAGAAGTATGTGTTGCTCTTCCTTCAAAGACCCCCTTCCTCCTCCCTTGCTTGGAGCTCACAGTGGGATCGAGCTATTGCTCTTAGGGGTTATTACTGTCTCATAGAGGTCAATGTCACAAAATTATGATTAAGAACTTCAATATGAAAACACAGTGAAAAGCCTAAGTACATTTGGAGAAAATGGATTATTCAGATACAGATGAATTTCTGATTCATAACTGTGGAGACTATGCAGATAAAATTATAATTTTTGCAATCTTAACTTCCTAAACACTGCAAAGGAAGTATGAAAAAAATGAGTTATTTTAATTAAATATGTGTATGTACCTATGTAGACATCTATGTATATATACACATACACACACAAACACACATATGTAAAAACTCAAAAGATGAGATTACAGCTCAATTCCTGATTTTTCCTAAGGTATATTTTAAGAACACCACCTTATAAAAAGTCACAAAAATAATATTTATTGCTACTAATTAAGTTTCTTCAAAAGTATCCCAACATTTGATTTTTAGACTACACCAAACAAATCACTCTTGAGTAATTAAAATAAAATCCAAAATTACCTGTTATGTGGAAAAAATAAAATAGTAGGGAGATGTTCAACCATAAATTCCCAGGGAAGATCATTCTGAGCTATATCAATCCTGTTAGCGATGAGAAGGGGAAACAGAATAGAAAAATAATAAACAGAAAAAAAAGACAACAAAAAAGCACTTAACATGCTTTAAGAATATAGGAAAAGTAAAAAGGCCATACCAGATCCTTTCCGAGTGAGAACATAACTAGGTGTAAGTTAGGCATTAATACTTTAGGACCACCTGGTATTACTGTGTGCTCATAAAAACCTAATTTAGTAAGAATCCTAGTGCCAGCTAATTATAAATTAACTTCCATCAATACCTTTCTTATACCTAAAAAGTAGTTCACTCACTTGATAGGATCTGGTTCAATATCCTGCCTTGTTAAATACCTCTAGAGCAGTGTATGATTACATCATAATTTAGCAATTTAAGAAAAACTAGAAAGCAAAATCACAACGTATTTGATAAATCTAAATGGGCTGGCAAAGCCATTTCTTTTATCAGTTACTCCAGATTCCTTCTCTGGTACAGAAATTAACTTGGAACTAAAGGTCAAACAGAAAACAAACATTAGTAAAGAGCTGTAAATGCTTTTGTCTGGTCTTTCAGTTCAGTCTGACTCTTTGTGACCCCACTTCAGGTTTTCTAGGGAAAAATACTAGAGTGGTTTGCCATGTCCTTATTCAGCTCATTTTACAGATGAGGAAACTGAGGCCAACAGGGTTAACTGACTTAACCAGGGTCATACAGCTAGCAAAGCCTCTGAGGCCGGATTTGAGCACAGGAAGAATAGTCTTCCAACTCCAGGCCCTGTACAATATCCACTGCGACACCTAGTGGCCAAATGTAGCTAGCTCTAAATGCCAGCTATTGTTACTACTAAGCATTTTAAATGGTTTTTTGGGGTTTTTTTTGCAGGGCAATTGGGGTTAAGTAACTTGCCCACGGTCACACGGCTAGGTTTTTGTTTGTGTATGCGTTAAGTGTCTGAGGCCGGATCCGAACTCAGGTCCTTCTGACTCCAGGGCCGATGCTCTACTCACTGCGCCACCTAGCAGCCCCTTAAAATGTTTTTTTAAATAATTAAATAGAACTGCCTTTTTTGTCCTCAATCCCATTCTGATTCTTCCTTGTGTCACGTGAAAAGTCTATTCCACCACCTGTCAGGTTCTTTACCAAGCTAAACAACTTTGTATATAGGCCTGGTGATGGGTTACAATAGCTTTCATTTAAGACAAGACCAAATGAATTTGGAGAAGCGCTCCCACACCACGTTGGCTGTGGAATAATGCTATTTTCAGTCACAAAAACTCTTGAGAGATCATTCAGTAGATCTGATGAGTTACAATCTGCTCTGGTGAGGGAGCACCCATACCACCAAAACTGCACATCTTGAAGAAAACTTACTGATTTGATATTCATGACAGAGCTAAGCATGTATAATATAATTAGCTATGATAACAGAATAAATGAAGTAAATTAATATAGACAGCATATCAAGAAAGAGCCAAAAAGCTCCTTCCTTTTGTAAAAACAAACTTCTTCATTAGCTTCCACAATCCATATACAGAACAAAATTTTTGAGGTAGCATCTCTGTAAGTTTGACAAGAGAAATTGGTCTTATATTTTTGTCTAAAAGTACATTGGGGTTTTTTTTTTTAAAGGTAAAACCAAATTAAAGACATGGAAAGTAATGCAAATTTTATTTTATTTTACTTTTTTTTTTTTTTTTTTGCTTTTTGGAGGGCAATTGGGGTTAAGTAACTTGCCCAAGGCCACACGGCTAGGTTTTTGTTTGTGTGCGTTAAGTGTCTCAGATCGGATCCGAACTCAGGTCCTTCTGACTCCAGGGCTGATGTTCTACTCACTGCGCCACCTAGCCACCCCAAGTAATGCAAATTTAATCATGTACTCTGAATTTAACAGAGGCTACAAGATTCAAGTCATCTTTTTTCTAAGGTAAACTAGGACACCTACTATGAGAAGTGCTGGGGAAAATACAAAGAACATGGTACCTGCCCTCATGATTGCAAGGTGGCAGGGTGAATAACTCAGAACTGATCTGTCTAAATTGGACTTTTTTTCCTAAATACATTAAATAATATGGCAAAATGCCATATAAATGTTCAGTACTAGAAGCCAAGCGTATTTGTTATAATAATTTTAATCATAATGAATTTGTACTCAGAACTACAGTTAAATGGATAAATTAGCAAAAACTCAGTGGAAACTGAACAGAATCTACAACTTAATATATGAAAATTGAAAAAAAAAAACCTTAAGAGGCATACTAGCAAAGGACATGGTAGAAAATAAGCTTATTTTACCTGGCCACAGTGAATTTATCTGGAGGCAGGAGACGAGAAAGCTGGATGAAAATATGATTGAGAGATGCACAGAACCCACACCAACGTGCATAATACAGCAATAACACATCCTAAGAAAAGGAAACGCAGGATTTACTGAAACCAGAAAAAGACATATAAACCTTATCCCCTTCACTAAATCATTCCAAATCAGACACCTCAACCTTTGGGGAAAATGAGGTTAATTTCTATTTTATATGGATATCAATAGAAAACAAAAAATTAATGCTATGTTTAAAAAAAATCACTGGGTTTAATGAGATGTCATATTAACAGGTTTGTTTGTTTTTTAATGTTCAAAAGCTAAACACCAATCATTCACACAAAGGTATTTTGAGAGCAAACCTCTGTAAAAGGAAAGGAGGTTTGATTTGCCTTTTCATGGAAAATACCTGTTTTCTAAGGACTACTTCCCAAAAGGTATCAGTTGTTACTTCAGAGATTAGGTGCTGAGAAGGAAAATGGACAGTGTCACTTCCAATAAGGTGCCTTTTCAATGGACTGTAGAGAACGCTGAAGTTCTGAATAAAAGACTCTATAAAAAGAAACAGTAAGATTATACCTTTTCACAGTTTGAATATCAATAGCTGATTTATTTTAATGTTTACATTTTAGAAAACTGATTTTTGAAATATATTTCTAGGTTCAGATTTTAAAACTGCCCCACCCTGAAAAATCAAAAAGGTGTAATAATTTTGAATGAATGGCACCAAACTTATCTTGTAGCACAATATGGGCACTAGTGGTTGACATAAGATCACTTTCCATAAAGTTATAAACTGTCAATGTTGAGGATGACGGATCCTGCCATTTTCCTAATAGGGCAATTCACAAATTCAAAAGTTGGGTTGTATAAAAGAATTTCCAAAATAGCACAATCTCTAAGATATGTTAACCTATAATATAATAACTTTCAAATGCATTATGATGACAATGAATAAAATCAAGCAAGCTTTCTAGTCATGACTTTTGAGGGTTAAATTTTTTTTTAAACACTGGACTTTTTTTTCCCTCCCTAGCCTTTGGCTCAGTGAAACAAATTAAACTTCTGATTACCCTTCCTAAGGATTAAAAGAGAAAATGGGTAAATGAAATCCACAAATATTCAAAAGTCTAAGTTTAGGTAATAGTAGCTGCCCTATTAGCTCATTATCTAATAGTTTTGCTACATCCAAAAACAAGCCATAGGAGGAAGATGAAGACCAAAGAATGAATACTCCATAAATTAACTTACCAGATCCTGAATGACTATACTTCTTTTAAAAAACGAAAAACAAGATCTCAATGAAACACAAATTCTACAAGTCCCCAATAACTTCTCTGAGCATGTAATAACGTGCAACAAGTGACTTCCTATAATTCACAACTGATTTTGTCAATACTGTCAGCAATCAGCTGGCATGTTTAGGGTAGATGCAAGAAAATAAGAAACAACAGGCTAAGGATACTGTCCAAGAACCTGTTTCAAAGTTAGCACATAATGATCTCATTGAATAAACAAGCTTTGCTGAACACTCACCTGATTCTTAAAACTATATGGGTGTTCCTTACTCTAACAAAACCTAATATGCCAAAATATTTTAGAAAACACAAATAGTGGATAATTATTTTAATTATTAATGGATTTTAAGCGCTTTACAAAGTATCAGGATTTCTTTAAATAGATTCCTAAGTGCATATAAACTATATTTTGCTTAGAAAGGTTCAGTATATACTTGTCATGAACAAGCCTAAAGAAAATTACTAAAAATGGCTACTATTTATGGGAAGGAGACTTAATTTTACTCTTTATGGTCTTTTATAGTCTCTAACATGTAAAAAACCAAAATTTAAGTTTTATTTCACAAATTCCTTCTTGTCTATGCAGGGAAAAGTTGATTTTGTTTCCAATGAAGCTGAATTAACATAGCTATGGAATTCATAGGTTCGCACACTAGTAACAATGTTGTCCTACACACAGGGCCTGATGAATTCATTGTTGCTAGATATAGGCTAAATTTAAGGATTTCTTCTTTTTGCGTTCTTTGAAAAGGATTACTCCTATTCGCTTGCCTACTTGCCATGAGAGTAGCTTATTTTTATGATCTAGGAGGGTACATAATGGCAAGAAAATATCTCCAATGCAATGATATAAACATAGCAACTGGTCACAAACCATGGTAGGATATGGTTTGGTATGAACTGTCACAAACTGAACTTTTAGGGAAAAGGGAGATAAAAGATAATCTGAACAAAGTACTTATTCTGAGGAATGAAGTTGATGTAGCTGGTGACACTTCTCATTTACATGAGATATTCCCACCAAAACAGGTTCTGTTTTATTTTGCCAACCAATACCTTGGTATCTCTTAATTAATGAGGGTATTCTCCTCCCACTGGATATCATCTTAGAAAATTCTCACAAAACCTTCTTCCTTCACAATCACTGTTAATATATTGGTTTGATTTTTAATGAAACATTAGGATTAACAAATAGGTTCAGAATCTGAAAGCTGGAAAGCACTGCAAAACAGTGGAAATAACACTGGATCAGGCCTCAGAGGGCCTGGCCTCAAGTCCTGGCTCTCAACTTATTAGCTGGGTGACTATGGGCATGTCACTTAAGATCTCTGGGTTTGTCTCCTCATCAGAAGACCTGTAATGTCCCTTCCAGCACTACTAAATCTTGTGATCCTGGTATTAAGTTAATTTAGTCATTTAGAAAATGATAATACATTACAGACAAAAAGAAAAAGTGTAAAACTATGTAAATATTGACAGCATCCTTTTAACCAACATCAACACAATAAAAGTTAAGAGGCAGTCACCTCTATTAAGAAATTGGCATTATGTATAATATTTGCAGAAGTAAAACTACCTACAGTACCTAGAGCAGGCTTTACAAGAGCTTGTTTGGGGTCCAAGATATAATGAGATTCTTCTTTTACATCAACAATAGCGGCAAACTCTTTAACCTGAGTCGAACTTGATGCACCCAGCCTTTCTGCATACAACCAGAACAAATTTGAATCCAACAGATAAAGGTTCAAGGTCTTGTTGGTCCTGCAGCTCAGGCCTGTGATACTTGTGCTATTAATATCAACATCAGGAAAGAGAGGGATGCTCTCCTCAATGTGAGGAACAGAACTTGGGTTATCAACCTTGCATTTCTTCTCATGGGAAGAAAATGCGATGGTAGGGGACTGAAAAATATCCTCTTCAGAATTAGTCAAGTCCCTATTCATAGTCCTGCAACATGCAGTGTAGTAGCTAAAAGGACTATAGAAACTTAAAAAATTGCTGCATTCTATGCTATCTGATGTAACTTGATAGAAGGTGTGTTCCTTGAGGTAGAATGAGTCCAAAGCTGCTGCTATCTCAAAAAAACTGCACTGTGGCACATTGACTTTACTTGGCTTAATCCCAACTGACTGGTTGACACAAAGCTCACAGACATTGTGGGTTCTTGAGATGGAATGCCACTGAGGAAGCACCACAGTATTGCAGCATGGGGACTCAGTTATTGAAGATGATTCTGCCAGTTGGATTGGGGGGTTGGATACCAGAGAATCCAATGTTGATGAATCCACATGTCTAAGGTGTTGAAGTAGTTGTTCAACTACCTGACTTTTATTACAGTTGTTGTATTCCAAGGCCACTTCGGTAATCTAAAGAAAAAGTCATGGAGGAAACAGGATCAGTGATTTGTATGCTACTAACTTAAAATGAAGCCCCTTCTAATTTTAGTATAAGTAAAACATTTTATAATTAAGTTCCATCAGAAAGTTTTGATAAAAAGTATTGCCTTGAATATCAATTCTTAAAAGTATATATTTATCACTTGTGTAAAAACCTTCTAACATGACAATATCTAGGTTCCAGAATAGACTATTTTTAAGGTGTCATGTCATGTTACTATCACAGAATCACATATATTTTTTCCAACTGGAAGAGAACTTCTCCAATCTTCTCAATTTATAGGCATGAAAATCAATGCCCAGAGAGTTTAAGTGGCTTGCCCAGGGTCACAGGGGAAATCAGTAGCAAATCTCCTGTCCAGGCTCTTCAAATGCTATTGTTAAGAAGCTTCAAGCTACATATGATATTTTACAATTTGATAGCTATATTCTTCATCTTAATTGCCACTGATACTCAAAAATTACTTCATTCTGAAAATTTTCCAAACTAATGAATATTGGTAACAAGCAAATTAGTATACAAATCAATTCCTTTGTACACAGAGAGCATGAATTGATTGGGTAATTTTACCTCTCTTATTTTTCTATTATGTCTCTTGTTTATGGTCACCATAAAACTACATGCTAGCAATTTAGACTTAAGGATCACCCAATTTCATTTATAGTAATTATACCTATACATATATGTGTGTGTGTATATATAAATATAAAAAATGCATGCTCATGTGCGCGCGTGCGTGCACACACACACACACACACAAAATATTAGCTAGTAAGTGACTCAGCCTGAATGAGCTGCCTCAACCTGCATGTATCCTATTGTAGGTAAGATACAACAGCACAATAAATCTTGCTTTTCTTTAGTTATAAAAGAAAGAGAAACAACTCAACATAGAATATATCCATTTGCAGTAATAGGAAAGGAGTGAACATGGACTAAATCTTGCCAGAGTTAGATAAGATATTAAGATAGTAAATCACATGGAATTTCTTCTTTAAAAAATGGAATAAAATGAAGAAAATGACAATCATATTTGCCCTTTTACTTTACCGAGCAGTGTTTTAAAAATCTTGGTTAAACAATGTTATGTAAGAATCTAGTGCCAGTGCCTGACACCATATTTTATTACACAGGAACAAATATAGGAAGACTTGGCAACTTTAAAATGTTAGCACTGCAATTATTGTTTCTAATTTACTTTAATTAGTGAAATCTGCAGGTATGACCAAAAGAATGGTCACATCACCTTAAGAATTTATGGATTGATATTAAGCGAATAAAAGAAAACCAAGAAAATAATATACACATTTCCTACAACAATGTAAGGGGAAAGCCTAACAAAGGAAGCTAAATTTTGTCTAATTATAATGACAAAGTTCAACCTTGGAGAAGAACTGAGAAAATAAATGCCCTACCCTCCCTTCTTTGTAAAGGGGGGGAGAGGAACTATGAATGTAGAATATTTCACATACTGTCAGAGGTTACTGATGTGTCTGTTAATTTTGTGGAATACTTATTCCCCCTCTTTCTTTTTTATTTTTTGTAACAAAGCATGACTCACTTAATTTAGTATGGAGGTATATATTTGGAAGTGAAGGTAATATTAAAAACAAAATATATCCAAAAGTTTTTAAAGAAATTATTAGCTACTTTTGCACACACAAAAAAAATTGTTAATTACCACACTGGATTAGGCTAAGCCTATATTTTTTGTCACGGTACTAAAAGATGAAGATGATGATTTTTGGTTCCTTAAAACTGAAGGGGAAAAAGTCTCACCCATGAGGGCTAACGAATTTAAGAATTAACCCCTTTTAAAAAGATATTAACTTTATAGCCTTTATCAATCAAATCTGCTCACATAACTGACACTTTGAGAACAGGACAGTAGACTTGGGTGGATACACTTAAGACTGGGATTCACAAAATCTGGATTCTGATCTGAGCTCCACCATGACGTACTACATACATTACCAGAGACAAATCACTACTTTTCTAAGTCTATTTTTCCAACTATATAATGGGGTTAATTAAATTCACAGGAATGCTGTGGGTTCTAAATAAAAATTCAATAGGAAAAGTAATGATAATGCCAAGCAGATACACAAATAGAGAAAGGGTGCTTGTCTGAGGAAAAAGATTCCTATTCAATAGAGGCTCCACTGCATCACTAGGTATATCCATATCCATTTTAACAGTGAAACACGTCTTCTACCCCTCTATCACAGAAACCAACCCACACCTAATTTCAGCAGAAACATAAAACTCGAAGAATATTACATGCTGAAAGTTAACATTTATATAAATATTTACACATAGAACTACTGGTACTGCCTTAGGTGAACATATAACTTTTTTTCTGCACAATACTCCAAAGTGCTACTGCTGATGAACAGAATCTCAGTTAATTTAGAAGGTGGAGATAAGTGAGCAGATAAAGTTTGAATGGGTCAGAACATTTAAAAGAAATTAAATTTTATTTCTCATGGATCATTCCATCACAGTGACACGAACAGCAAGGAAGCTTTCCATTTTCTCCTCTCATTTCTTTCTCATTTTCAATGTCACGTAATGGAATGATCCCTACAAATGGTCTACATGAGAAAATTCCAGCAACATAATTATGGTTTAGCTGGACAAGAAGTATTAAGTTCTGTTTTTCTTGGGGGGATAAATTAGGTTCACTCTGAAGAGACAGAGGTAGTTAGCTTAGAGTAAAGTATACTGACTATTTGAAATCTGTTTTAACCAATTAAGCAATCCTTGGGCAAGAGGAAAATAAAACAGACAGTTAATCCAATTTAGTAACTATCCCCAGGCTTTATACAACTTCTTATTGCTCCCTGTAACTGACTGCAAATGAACCATGTATAAAATAAACTTACAGAAAAAAGGAATAAACTGAACAAAGTCAAGCAAGTGGGAGAGTAGAAACCCAATCCTGCTGATGGGAGGCAGCCACTTGAGAACTGGCCTGGGTGTCTGACTTGAAAGTCGAAAAGTCAGGAAAATGTTGTTGTTGCTGGTACTAAGGTTGTACTTCTCATTCTGGATATATGAGTGGGACTGAAACAAGTCTACTCCTGCTTTGCTCTGTTGCCTTCTCGTGTACCCCACTATGTATTTTGTGCTTATCCTTCCATCTTCTTAGCCATAACAGTAACAATGATGGTGATGATTAATAATAAAAGGCAAGAATAATCTCAATCATTTTATGTAGCTTAAGTTCTTCTCTGGAGGGAAATTGTTTTGTTTTCCTTCACGGTCATCCACTACCAAATAGTTCTGTGCATCTAACCATTGCTGAGCTACATGATAGAGTTGACCCAAGAAGTATTATTCACTGGCCTCAGGTTCAGGTTTATCCCTGGCCTTTTAATCAGAGAAAGAAAAGCCATGAACATTATTATCAGTACTCTATCAGCTATTTCACTGAATTATTAAAGATTATGAATTAGCAAAGGACAAATAATGTTTTACTATACAATAAATAGTTCTGACTTATACTTTCATATTATGAGTCTTACCTCATCTAACAGAGGATGACTTTCTGCTAAGGGATTAAAAGGTATAAATAAAAAAAGTGCTGGTCCTTTCTTGAGTTCATTGTTCAGGAGAAGACTTTTCCCTCCATGTGGTCGCAGCCATTGAACAAGCATTTCTCTGTTTTCTAAAGCCCATTTATAAATATTTTCAGCTGTGTAGTTCATTACCTCTCTGGGAAAGACCTTTGTATAAAGAGACACATGAGATAAAACCAAACCAATATCATTATCAGGTATTATGGAAACTACATATGAGACTAAATCTTATCTCAAAAGTTGAAAATGTAAATTTGACAGTACTAGAATATATTAATGCACACGGATTATCTCACTCCTGATTCTTAGATTAAAATAGTTTTATCACTGATATTACAAATAACTATTCCAACACTTTACCTAGATGCAATTTTCACAAAGTTGTGAAGTATGAGCAATGAACCGATAAACATCTCTATAACATCTATACCAATATACATTTAAGAATATAAAACCAATTATACTATTTTTTCTAATTTTAATGTTCCACAACAATAAAACTCTTCACAAAACAACATTATAGAGTCAAGTTAATTTCATATGAAAAATGTTATAAATAGGCCAAATAATATCAAAACATTTGCAGCTGGAAAGCCGATTATACTGAATAAATGAAAGAAAAAGCATTTGTTAAATATCTCACTATGTGCCAAGCAACTCATTTTCTAACTGGAGGAGCGAAGACATATAATAGGGTTCAGCTGCAGTGAAGATGGAAATGACCTGACTCAGAGGTGGGGAACCTGTGGCCTAGAGGCCACACTAGGTCCTCAAGTGTGGCCTTCTGACTAAAACCAAACATCACTGAACAAATCCCCTTAATAAAAGGATTTGTTCTGTCAAACTTGGACTCAGTCAAAAGACCACACCCAAGGACCTAGAAGGCCCACATGTGGCCTTGAAGCCCCAGGTTCCCCATCCTTGGGTCCCCCATTTGTGGTTTTTAGGGTACAGAATTAAGATATATTGCTCAGAACAGTCATCAGGCTGGCTGATATGTTTACCCTAATCCTTAAAAACTCCCAAAAAAGACCAGAGACTCATGTAAAATATTCATTATAGGAAACGTATATGTGATGAGATAGAGGAAATGTATAAGTGTTTTGCAATTCTTTTTCAGAATAAAAAAGTATAGGGCGGCTTTTTGATACACCTCAATGTATCAAAAAAGTATAGGTGGCACAGTGAGTAGAGTGTCAGCCCTGGAGTCAGAAGGACCTGAGTTCGCATATGGCCTCATACACAACACACACACAAACAAAAACCTAATCGTGTGACCGTGGGCAAGTTACTTTAACCCCAATTGCCCTCCAAAAAGCAAAAAAAAAAAAAAAAGTATTCATTTTAAACAACTATAAACTAAAATAGTTTGAGTGATGAAAGCTTTACTCTATCAGTTCAGTATTTTTAGTGTTATTCTCAATTCTGGCAGTGTCATTACCTTCTAGTAATGAATTTTTATCTCATAATTCTTCAGTAGAAAAATAATCTGATTCCTTACTGCTATACAAAAATACTAACAGTGATGGAAATAAAGATTACCATAAAGAAAGAGAAGCAGACAGCTGGTGAAAGACATAGGGAGACAAATACAGGGAAATATCTTTATTCCCCAAAGTAAAAATGTCAATGGAGCTTAGAGAATTAGTTCTAAGGAAAAAGAAATGAAAACCGTACTATTTGCAGGATAAGAAGACTAAGTAAAGTAGCAAATAAAAATAAAATAATAGCTGTGAAAGATTATGTCTAAGCTCTGGAATAACTCTGCCCTGAGGTAGTCTCTCCAAAATACAGCTAAGGCTGAAGAACTTTAAGTTTAAAAGGAAATTTAAGGCCTCCCCAGAGCTCTCCAGAGATCAGGTAGCCATAAACCCTAGAAGCTCTCCAGGGTGAACTGAAAGGGCTTAAAAGTCTATCAGACCACCTTGGGAAAAAAGCTTGTTATAGTATTGTTCTTGATAAATGGCACAAAGTTTATTCTGCATAAAGATTAGGAAATAACTCCTGGGAATTTAACACAAAGTGTTTCACAGATTTTTGCAATTTTATGCCCCAGATGAAAAACAAGGCTTCATGAAAATCCCAAGAACGCAAAAAATACAAAGTTCGATAAAAATTCAAGGCACCTTAATGTATCAAGAACAAATACTGAATACTTACAAGTGATGTGTTGAAATGCCTGTGTAAATACACACTTCCAGAGTGCACCAAGGACACCAGTTTGGCAAGATGTTTATTTGTGATAACACCAAAGCGTAATGTTCCTAGGTAATCTGAAACAGAAGGTGTTCTTTTGTTTAAAAAAATGATTATAAAAAAGTAAAATGACAAAAAAAACCCAGTAACATCTGGATCATTTAAAAACAGGGCTTCTTTTAATAAAATGGCCCTAAACTCAAAGGAAGCCTACAGGTCCCTGAATGGCAGCAGAGGCTTTTCAGTCCAGGCAGAAAGGAATTCTATGACCAAAAACTCATCTATATAGGTAGCCACGTCTGGCAATTAAGTTCTGATAACAAAAAGTACCACTGGAATATATTCCAGGTATTATTTCTTATAGCATAATCACAATAATTAACATTTCGTGCTCTTATTCAAATTCTAAACGATTAAGAGTAAAGTGAATATATTATATTACTTCAGTTGCTTTGGCTGGGGAAATACAGCAAGAAAATTAAAACCAAAATGAAATTTCACAAATATTTAGAAAATAAAAAAGTCATGATATTTTTATGGCTACAGCCAATATTTCCAGAATTTAACAAATCTAAAAGTTGTTTTGCCTTCTCATAATAAACATTTTAAAATATTTTATAAGTAAACAAACCACAGTGACAAAAATATAGAACAACAGAAATAAATACACACGTATATAAACAGGTATACTAAACATATATGCATACACAGACATATGTTCCTTCTTATGTATAATTTTTTAATGCAAAAAAAAATAAAACACAGAAGCAAAAATAAACTATAGTTTAATAGAAATGTCAATGTGTGGCAAGCTGGAGAGTAATCATTCACATTTTAAAGTTGTTTTTCATTATACAATATGATCTTATACATGTATATAAATACATGCATATTTAAATATCTACATAAAATGTTTAAATAAAATGTGCACGTGCATATATGTATGCATGTATGGATATTTTAAAATGTATGATTAAGAGTTCCAGGGCTAATTTCAAAATTTAAATCTGAGGACAAAAAAATTAAGACAAGTAACTATTATTTAATAACTAAACTGGGATATAATGCTCTCGTATATATATTTAATCTCTATGTTACTGCTACTCTCTTCTCAGATGGAAAGGTAACAGTATTGTTTTCTGGTTGAATCTGCTCTCAGTAATTTTCAAAGCACCTTATTTTTTTCTCATTTGGTCATTCTCTTTATCCACATGCTCTAAAATGCCTTATATTTTTGGAAACTGTAATATATGAATTCTGTTTCCCAAGTTTAAGCAGTTTTTAGTTCAAATTCTCACTCTGAAAGATAAGCAGACACACTTAGAAAGGAAAAAAGCAGCATGAAATGTTTTATTTTCTTAGCCCCATTTTCTTCTTTCTTTTTTCATTTTTTTGTTTACATCATTCATTTCCACAATATTTTGAGTTACAAGTTTTCTCCCCATTTATCCCCTACCCACCACCCCAAAACAGCAATCCCACTGAATATCCCCTTCCCCAATCTGCTCTCTCCCATATCTTCCCCCATTCCCCCTCCAACTTTCCAGTAGGGCATGGTGATCTCTATACCCCAGTGCCTGTATATCTTATTTCCCAGTTACAAGTAAAATAATAATACTAATTATACACACATACACACACACACACACACACACACACACACACACACACATTTAAAACATTGAATTCCAGATTTTTTCCCTTCCTCCCTCATCACCCCCCCCTTACTGGGAAGATAAGCAATTCAATATAGGCTGTACATGTGTAGCTATGCAAAACATTTCCATAGGGAATATATTATGAAAGACTCACTATATTTCCCTCCATCCTATCCCACACCAACTTGTTCTATTCTCTACTTCTATCCTATCCCTTTTCAAAAGTGAGTGCTTCCAACTTCCCTCCCCCCCACCAGCCTGCCTTCCCTTCCATCATCCCCCACTTTCATCCCCTTTCCCCCTACTCTCCTGTTGGGTGAGATACCCTATTAAGTGTGTATGTCATTCCCTCCCTAAGCCAAATTCAATGAGAATAAAGCTGACTCATTCCCTTTTGCCTTCCTGTTCTTCCCCTCCATTGTAACTGTTTTCCCTTGCCTCTTCTATATGAGATAGTTTGCCCCATTCTGTCTCTCCTCATCTCCTCTCATTATATTCCTCTCTCACCTCTTAATTTCACCTTTTAAGTATCATCCCTTCCTATTAAATTGGTCCTGTGCCTTCTGTCTATGTATACCTGTAAACACACACACACACATATATACACACACACACACATACATATGCACACACGTTCACATATGTATTCATATGCCCATAAACCCTCCTACATAGACATATAATATATTTCTATTCCCTTCACCTATTCTTATACTGAGAAAAGTTTCATAACTTACAATTAATCATTTTTCCATGTAGGAATGTAAATAGTTCAACTTTGATAAGTTCCTTATGATTTCTTTTCCCTGTTTACCTTCTCATGCTTCTCCTTGCTTCTTGTATCTGAATGTCAAATTTTCTATTCAACTCTGGTTTTTTTCATCAAGAATGCTTGAAAGTCCTCTATTCCATTGAATAACCATATTTTGCCCTAAAATATGATACTCAGTTTTGCTGGGTAGGTGATTCGTGGTTTTAATCCCAGCTCCTTTGACCTCTGGAATATCATATTCCAAGCCCTTCAATCCCTCAGGGTAGAAGCTGCCAGATCCTGTGTTATCCTGATTGTGTTCCTACAATATTCAAATTGTTTCTTCTTGGCTGCTTGTAATATTTTCTCCTTGATCTGGGCACTCCAGAACCTGGCTATAATATTCCTAGGAATTTTCTTTTGGGGATCTTTTTCAAGAGGTAATTGGTGGATTCTTTCAATCTCTATTTTGCCCTCTGGTTCTAAAACATCAGGGGGGCAATTTTCCTTGAGAATTTCTTGAAGGATGATTTCTAGGTTTTTGGGGGTTTTTTTTTGCTTTTTTTTTTTGGAGGGCATTTGGGGTTAAGTAACTTGCCCAAGGTCACATGGCTAGGTTTTTATTTGTGTGTGTTAAGTGTCTGAGGCTGGATCCGAACTCAGATCTGACTCCAGGGCCAGCGCTCTACTCACTGCGCCACTTAGCCGCCCCTCTAGGTTCTTTTTTTGATCTTGGCTTTCAGGTAGTCCAATAATTTTGAGATTCTTTTTCCACCTGGCAAATTCGACTTTTTATGGCATTCTTCTCCTCATTGCCTTTTTGAGCCTCTTTTGCCATTTGAGTTAGTCTATTTTTTAAGGTGCTATTTTCTTCAGTCAGGTTGTTGACTCTCTTTTCATGATTTTCTTGCATCATTCTCATTTCTTTTCCCATTTTTTCCTCTACTTCTCTTATTTGGTTTTCAAAATCCTTCTTAAGCTCCTCTATGGCCTGTAACCAATTCATATTTTTCTTGGAAGCTTTTGGTGCAGGAGTTCTGATTTCATTGTTTTCCTCCTGTTCCATGCTTTGATCCTTTTTGTCCCCAAAATAGGAATCTAATGTCGGATTGTTCTGCTTGGTTTGCTTGCTCATGTTGCCACTCAATTACTTGACTTTTGAGCTTTTTGCCGCAGTAGAACTCTGCTATCAGAAATGGGAACTTCCCCAAATTGCAGGGGTTTTCACTACTGCTGGAGCTATTAGTTGGGTGCCCTCTCTGAAGCCTCCACATGCTCTGGCAAACTGGTCACACACCCCAGGACCTCCACCATACACTGCAATCCAGATCCAAGTAGGTTAAAGCAAGAGTGATTAGCCCTCAGACTGGTCCTTAGTCCCATTTTCAACCTTCCATTTTGAGATGAAACCAATAGAAACTATATTTTATAACACTGTTACTCATGCTGTGTATTACACATTCTAATTTATAAATGAGGCCCAAATGTGCATATATAAATATTAGTATGCCAGATGTGAATTTCTGAAATATGCTGATCCATAGTCAAATAAGTCTAGTCTTCTAGCTATAGTCTTTTTAATGCACAAAAAGCTTAGGACCAGCATAAAACAGAAATGGACATCAAGGATATTGCTCTTGGTATAACAAAAATGTCTTTCCAGTATACTAATTTGTCATGTGTGTGGAGAATAACATGAAATAAAGAGAAACTGGAGGAAGGAAGACCAGCTAATAAACTGTTACAGTGATCTGAGTGTGAGGTAATAAGGGTATGGGAACTAGAAGAACAGCAATAAAAAAGAAGGTAAAAATCTAAGAAATGTTGGGGTGGAATAATTAGTAGGGTTCAATAACGCACTGAAAGGTTGGCAGGGGGGAGAGGAGGACATAAGAAAGGAGAAGAATAAAAAATATTCTAAAATGTTAAGCCTTAGGGGATGAGAAAGCGGTTATCCCAATGAGAGCAAAGGCTGGATAACATAGCTTTTCTCTGACCTTAACTACCTGGCTCTCTTCTGCTCTCCCCGTACCTCCCTTTTTCTAAACCTTTGGTTGCCTCCCCTGTTCTGGCCTCACGAAATTTTTATCTATTAAAAAACAACTAATTGGGAAGATGGCCTAGTTTTACCAGATCTCAAACTATATCACAAAGCAGTAATCACCAAAACACTCTGAAACCAGCTAAGAAATAGAGTGGTGGATGAATGGGATAGATTAGGTGCACAGTAGTAAATGATCACAGTAATTTAGTGCTTGATTAAACTCAAAGACCCCAGCTTTTTGACAAGAACTCACTCTTTGTCAAAAACCACTGGAAAAACTGGAAAAAAGTATGGTAAAACTAGGTAAAGACTAACTTCTCATACCATATACAATATAAGGTCCAAACAGGTACGTGATTTAGACATAAAGGGTGATACCATAAGCCAATTGGAGGAGTATGGAATAGTTTACTTTTCAGTCATATGTATAGGGAAGAATTTAGGACCAAACAATAGATAGAGAGCATTAAGAAATATAAAGTGGATAATTTTGATTATATGAAGTTTAAAAGTTTTTGCACAAACAAAAGCAATGCAACCAAAATCAGAAGGAAAGGAGAAAGCTGAGAAAAAAAATTTTTTATATGAAGTGTCCCTGATAAAGGACTCATTTCTCAAATATATAGAAAACTGAGTCAAATTTATAAGAATACAGGCCATTTGCCAATTGACAAATGGTCAAAGGATATGAACAGGCTGCTTTCAGAAGAAGAAATCAAAGCTCTCTATGGTCACATGAAAAAATGTTCTAAATAACTAATTGATTACAGAAATGCAAATTTAAAGACTCTCAAATACCTCCTCACACCTATCAGATTGGTTAATATGACAGAAAAGGAAAATGATAAATGTTGGAGGAGATATGGGAAACCTGGGATACTAATGCACTATTACTGGAATTGTGAACTAATCCAAGCATTCTGGAGAACAATTAGGAACTATGCCCAAAGGGCAATCAAATTATGCATACTCTTTGATCCAGCAATATCACTACTAGGTCTATATCCAAAAGAGATGACTAAAAAAAAAACAAAGGAGGGGCGGCTAGGGGACCCAGTGAATAGAGCATGGGCCCTGGAGTCCGGAGAACCTGAGTTCAAATCCAGCCTCAGACACTTAACATTTACTAGCCATGTAACCCTGGGCAAGTCATTTAACCCCAACTGCCCTGCCTTTTCCCCTCCAAAAAGCAAAACAAACAAAAACAAAGAAAAAGGACCTATTTGTACAAAATTATTTATACTTTTTTTTTTTTTGCTTTTTGGAGAGCAATTGGGGTTAAGCAACTTGCCCAAGGTTACACAGCTAGTTTTTGTGTTAAGTGTCTGAGGCCGGATCCGAACTCAGGTCCTTCTGACTCCAGGGCCAGTACTCTACTCACTGTGCCATCTAGCCACCCCTACAAAATTATTTATAGTGGCTCTTTTTGTGGTGGCAAAGATTGGAAAATGAGGGGATGACCATCAGTTGAGGAATGGCCGAACAAGTTGTAGTATACAAATATAATGGAATACTATTGTGTTATAAGAAATGACGAGCAGGCAGATTTCAGAAAAGTCTGGAAAGATTTTCATGAACTAATGCAGAATGAAGTAAGCAGAACCAGGAAAACACAGTACACAGTAACAGCAATACTGTACAGTGAACAACTGTGAATGATTTAGCTATTCTCAGGAATACACAATGATCCAAAGTGTTATTATCCTTATTTTCCAGATGATGAAACTGAAACAAAGGTTAAGGATCACATAGCTAGTAAGTATCTGAGGTTGGATTTGAACTCAAATCTTTCTGACCCCAAGTTCCAATCTGATCTCAGAAATGAGCTATGTGACCCTCGACAAGTCACATAACTCTATTTGTCTCAGTTTCCTCATCTGTAAAATGAGCTGGAGAAGGAAATGGCAAACCAATCCAGTATATTTCCGAAGAAAATCCCAAAAAACATGAAGAACTGGACATGACTGAAAATGGCTAAAAACAACAACTTAATTCTATTAATTAACTCTCATAGTTCATCTAAATTAGGCCAAATTCTGGAAGCTCAGCTATGTTATTATCTATGCAAAGTCTTTTTATTTCCCCATACATTGAGAAATTAATAAGCTTTAGCAAGTCCCAAAATATGGTTTAGAGTGTCTGACAAAATTCTTAGTGGAGAAGGAAATTCAAATTTGCAAAATCCCATGTGAATAGTTCTTGTTTTAGCACAGGACATTATTAAGTGAAGAAGAATAATATCAACAAACATCATTGTGCATTTTCATATTCTTAGCATTCACTTAAGTCAGGCTCCAAGGCTTTAAAACAATAGGGGCTTTATAACTATCAGAGTAAACTATTCAGTTCTGAAAATAATGAAGCTTCAATATTTTAATACAGCTGGCTTGTTGTAAAAAAATTTTAAATATAAATTCAGTATCAAATCCATCAAAAAAAGTGTCCAATTCCATGTTTATATTTATTTATCTATATCAAAGATTGAAGATAAAGCAAAATTCTGTTTCCTTTGAATAGTGATGTCCATAAAGATAACTCTGAGGCACTCTAAGAACATGAAGTACCCTCTGAATCAAAGAATAAATCTTGTTCTGTTTAGTTTTAGTGAGAGGCAAGCAGTCACTCAGGCCTGGGTCAGAGCCTCACCTCTGACACATACTGTCAAATGCTGATAGCCAGGATCCTCTGACTCTACCCCCCAGGCTTTCTATTGGATACTGCACAAGTAGTATAGCTCAGCATTGCAAGGCAATCAAAGGGACAAGAGAACAAACATAATTTGTGATTATTATTGTTAATGCTGTCATTATGCTTTGCTAGTTACACAAAACCTAATTCAAAAACGTTTTGCATTATATCTAAATTTTAACTCAATAGTACTTTGAGCTACTCAGAAACAGGTCACTGAGCTACACAGAAACAGTGTAAATAAACAGAATCTATGAAAGATGGCACTTTTCACTTCTCTCTAAAAAAGGCAATACCTATTGATTAAAGTGCAGATTAAAGTATTTTTTTTCTTTATTTTTCTTGCTTTTCTTTCACAACATGGCTATGTTATAAGTATTTTGCATGACTTCTTATGTATAATGGGAATCATATTTCTTGTTTTCCCAGTGGAGGAGAGGGTAGAAAGAGGGAGAGGATATGAAACTGAAAATAAAAATTTTTAATTTGAAAAATATATGTAGGAGATGGCATGAGTAAGAGATAAGGTGATGAGAAACAGCAAGACAAAAATAAGGGGCAAGGTTGGTCACTCTGTCTAGAACATAGAATATATGAAACAACCTAAGAACAGATTGGTAATCTGGAGCCAGGCTAGGGGAAGTCTTGAATGTAAGGACTGGATTTTAGATGTTATTTCTTTTTTTAAATTAAATTTTATATTTATTTTTAGTTTACATCATTCATTTCCACAAGATTTTAAGGTACAAACTTTCTCCCCATTTTTCCCCTACCCACCACCCCCAAATAGTGATCCCACTGCATACCCCCTCCCCCATCCCCATTCCGACTTTCCAGTAGGGCAAGATGGATCTCTATACCCCAGTGCCTGTATATCTTATTTCCCAGTTGCATGTAAAAAAAAAATAATAATAATACATATATATTTTAAACATTTGATTTTAAAACTTTGAATTGCAGATTCTTTCCCTTCCTCCTTCACCACCCACCCTTACTGGAAAGACAGGCAATTCAATATAGGTTGTACATGTGTAGCTACACAAAACATTTCCATAGCGGATATATTGTGAAAGACTGACTATATTTCCCTCCCTCCTATCCCACCCCCACTTGTTCTAATCTCTACTTTGACCCTGTCCCTTTTCAAAAGTTGGTGCTTCCAACTTCCCTCCCCCCCTAACCTGCCCTCCCCTTCCATTATCCCATCTCTCATCCCCTTTTCCCTACTCTCCTGTAGGGTGAGATGCCCTATCTAGTGTGTATGTCATTCCCTCCCTAAGCCAAATTTAATGAGAGTGAGGTTGACTCATCCCCTTTTGCCTTTCCTGTTCTTCCCCTCCACTGTAACAGTTTTCCCTTACCTCTTCTATGTGAGATAATTTACCCCATTCTGTCTTTCCCCATCTCCTCTCATTATATTCCTCTCTCACTTTTCAATTTCACCTTTTAAGTATCACCCCTTCCTATTCAATTGGTCCTGGGCCCTCTGTCTATGTATATCTGTACACATATATATATACGCATTCACATATGTATTCATACGTCCATATACCCTCCTATACACACACACACACACACACACACACACACACATTTATTTCTCTTCAACTATTCTCATACTGAGAAAAGTTTCATAAGTTACAATGATCATTTTTCCATGTAGGAATGTAAATAGTTCAACTTTGATAAATTCCTTATGATTTCTTTTCCCTGTTTACCTTCTCATGCGTCTTGTATCTGAATGTCAAATTTTCAATTCAACTTTCATTTTTTCAACAAGAATGCTTGAAAGTCCTCTATTCCATTGAATAACCATATTTTCCCCTGAAACATTATATTCAGTTTTGCTGGGTAGGTGATTCGTGGTTTTAATCCCAGCTCCTCTGACCTCTGGAATATCATATTCCAAGCCCTTCAATCCCTCAGTGTAGAAGCTGCCAGATCCTGTGTTATCCTGATTGTGTTCCTACAATATTCAAACTGTTTCTTCTTGGCTGCTTGTAATATTTTCTCCTTGATCTGGGCACTCCGGAACATGGCTATAATATTCCTAGGAGTTTTCTTTTGGGGATCTTTTTCAAGAGGTAATTGGTGGATTTTTTCAACCTCTATTTTGCCTTCTGGTTCCAAGACATCAGGACAATTTTCCTTGAGAATTTCTTGAAGGATGATTTCTAGGTTCTTTTTCTGATCATGGCTTTCAGGTAGTCCAATAATTTTAAAATTATCTCTCCTGGATCTATTTTCCAGGTCAGTGGTTTTTCAATGATATATTTCACATTGCCATCTATTTTTTCATTTGTTTGGATCTGTTTAATAGTATCTTGATTTCTCATAAAGTCACTAGCTTCCATTTCCTCCAATCTAATTCTGAAGGAATGATTCTCTTCAGTGAGCTTTTGAGATTCTTTTTCCATCTGGCAAATTCAGCTTTCTGAGCCTCTTTTGCCATTTGAGTTAGTCTAGTTTTTAAGATGTTATTTTCTTCAGTCAGGTTGTTGACTCTCTTTTCATGATTTTCTTGCATCATTCTTATTTCTCTTGCCAATTTTTCCTCCACTTCTCTTATTTGACTTTCAAAATCCTTCTTAAGTTCCTCTATGGCCTGTAACCAGTTCATATATTTCTTGGAAGCATTTGGTGCAAGAGTTCTGACTTCATTGTCTTCCTCCCATTCCATGCTTTGATCCTTTTTGTCCCCAAAAAAGAATCCTAGAGTTGGGTTGCTGTGCTTGCTTTGCTTCCTTTACTTGTTCATGTTGCCACTCAATTACTTGAGTTTTTACCTTTTTGCCACAGTAGAACTCTGCTTTGAGGAGAGCTTTGTCCCAAATTGCTGGGGATTTTACAGCGGCTGGAGCTATTAGTTGGGTGCCCTCTCTGAAGCCTCTACCATCTCTGGCACCTGGTCACACACCCCAGGACCTCCACCCTAGACAGAGATCCAGATCCAAGCAGGTTAAATCATGAGTGATTATCCCTCAGGATGGTCACTTGGTCCCCCTACAATCTGCAGGCCAGGTGTTCTGAAGCAGCCACGCCTTGGCAGCCACTGCTCCTCAGCCACTTCTTCTGCTGTGGGCAGAGGCAGGACTACACTCCCAGACCCCCTGTTTCCACAAAGTCCACACTGACTGTTCACTTTGTCTTTGGCATTTATGGGTTGATAAATCTGGAAACTGCCACAGCTGATGGTGATCCACTCTCCTGAAGTCCTTCCAGCTGGGGTTGGTCAGGGCACTCTGGGGCTAAAACCATGGGCTCACTGGGGGCTGGCCTCAACTCCCAGAGCTCTGTGATGGACCCTTCCTCCTGGCCTGCCTTCAGTGGGAGACTTGTTTCTCTCTGTCACTTTGTAGCCCTAAAGTTTATTTAGAATCATATTTTATAGGTATTTGAGGTGGTTATGGGGGAAGCACAGGGAGTTTTCCTGTTTCTACACTGCCATCTTGGCTCCGCCCCCCTTAGATGTTATTTCATAAGCAATGGTAGGCCTGTAAGATTTCTGAACAGGAGATACATGGTCTGAGTAGTGTGGTAGGAAGATTAGTTGGGGGCAGCTAGGAGGTGCAGTGGATAGAGCGTCTGACCTGGTGTCAGGAAGACTCATCTTGGAAAACAGTTTCAAAAGGTTCAGAGGAAGGATAAGTAAGAGGTCATGGCCTCAAATTCTATAGGAAAAATCATTGCAGGAGGGATGAAAATCAGTATGGGGGGGGGAAAGATTCTCATGAACGCAAAGTTGAAAGAATGAAGACAGAAAGCCAACTTCCAATAAGGAGTTGTTTGAAGAGATCAATGTGGATCCATAGGGTCTGTTCTTAACCAACTTGGACTTTTAAAAGCTATGTTTGGAAGACAGAAGCAAGAGCAATTAAAAGATGATAAATACAAGACTGTGGCCTGGTCCTATAAAAACAGTGTCAGACATTTTAGAGCTCTGCATGATTAAAAGCTATCAGGGGACACTGAAGACATAAAAAACATTTCTGTTCACTATAGCAGTAGAAAAAGAAGGATCAAAAGAGCAATATTACCATTGTCTAAAGTAGATGGGAAATTAAAACAAGGAATAAAAAGGCAAAAAACTCAACCGTCATTTTGCTACTAATTTTTCTTCCAAGAATAATGGCATTGCTACTAGAAATGATGAAACAAAAATGTTGGATTTGACAACACTCTAGATAAGCAAGGCAAGTGCCTAAATGTAATAATTAAGAGAGAATCTAATTGCTCTTGATGACTTCAAAGCATCTAACCCAGATGAACTATATCCTCAGGTACTGAAAGAATTAGTAGATGTGATTGATGAACCACTGTTAGAAATATCTGAAAGATAACAGAAAACAGGATAGGTACTACAAAATTAGAGGATTAAAGTTATCCTCTTTTTTAAAAATATCAATGAAAACATACAAACTATAGGCCTATGAAGTTGACCTTTATTTTGGGGAAAATTCTTAAACAGACAATTTTTAAAAGTATTAGCAAACACATAGAAAAGGAAATGATGATTACAACGAGTATGCATAGTTTCATCTGGTCATGCCAGACTAACCTTAATGCTTTTTTTTAACAGGCTACAAAACTAATAGTCAGGGGAATGACACACACACACACACACACACACACACACACACACACACACATTTTGTTTACCTAGATTTCTGCTTTTGTTTATCTAGATTTCTAGATTTGATAAAATATCCTTATAAAGTTTTTGTGGAGAAGATGGAAAGATGTGATAATACAATGAGATGAGATTTTGAACTGGCTGAATAGCTGAACTCAAAGAATAGCAATGTCAATTGGGCTCAAATATCAAAAAGTAGCAATGGTTCAATGTTGATGTGGCAGAAAGTCATCAATGGGGTGCCCCGGGATCTTCCGTTCTTGGTTTGGGGCCATTTAAAATTTTTGTCAATGACCTGATTAGAAGCATAGATGGCAAGTTTATCTAGTCTGCTGATGACACAACGCCAGGAGGAAGAGAGAACATACTGACTGAAAGAGGAAAAATCCAAAAAGATCTTTGTAGACCTAGAACAAGGGGTTGACTGATAAGTCATCAATGTAAAGTCTGTCACTTAAAGTCAGTAAGTCAGGCTCTCAAGTACAGGGTGAAGATACAATTGGGCAGAATTTTGTCTGAAACCTGTCTGGGAATTTTAATGGACCATATACACAATTAGAGTCAATATGGCAGCCAAACAGACGTACACCACCTTGGGCTACAATACAAAAGGTTTAGTTAGCAGGAGCAGGGCAAGAACAGTCCCTGTAAGTCTTTCCTAATCAGAACACATATGGAACACTTTGTGCTCAGTACTGAGTGTCACATTTAAGGAGGACGTTGATAAGCTGAAAAGGACAGCAAATAAAAGAGTAAAAGGCTTTGCGTCCATGTCATAAGTGGATTAGCTGAAGTAACTGGGAATATTTAGCCTGGAAAAGAGAATTCTAAAGCTATATTCAAATATATAAAAGGCTATCATAGGAAAGTAGAATTAGACTTGCTCTCTTTGGCCCCAGACAGCAGATCCAGGAGCATTGTTTAGAATCTGCAAAGATACACATTCAGGGCTGCTATCAGGAAAAATGTTCTAACATTCAAAGTTGTACAAAAATGGAATGGGCTGCCTTACAAGGGAAGATCCCCTTTCCTAAAGGTCTTCAAGCACAGGTCAGATGACCATTTATCAAGTAAGTTATAATAGGGATTACTTTTAGATATAAGTCAGACTAGAAGGCTGCCATCTCTTCTAGCTCTAAATTCTATGAATCTGCGAAGATCCATATCAATAAGCTTAAAGCTGATCATTTAACTAAAGAGGTATGTTTTATAGTATAGAAAACAGTCATTTATATAAATGTTTTATAGTACAAAATTATAACTTCTCTTTTTTGTCTTTTTTTAAAGTTAATTTATTTATTTTTAGTTTTCAACAATCACCTGCATAAGTTTTAAATTTTCTACCCCTCTGTTCCCTCTCCAAGAAGGCATACAATTTGATTATAGGCTCTACATATACACTCCTATTAAACATTTTGACATTATTCATGTTGTATAGAAAAATTAGAACGAATAGGAGGAATCATGAGAAAAAAAAACAAAACAAAGAAAATAGTCTGCTTCGTTCTGCATTCAGACTCCTAGATATGGACAGCATTTTCCATCATGAATCCTTTGAAATTGTTTTAGGACCTTGCATTGCTGAAAAGGACTAAGTCTATCAAAGTCAGTCATTCATTGCACATTGTGGCTGTTACTATGCTACAATGTTCTCCTGATTCTGATCACTTCACAACAGTTCATATAAGTCTTTCCAAAACTGTAACTACTCTTATGAAAAAATTTGTCCTATACTTGAAATGGTTTCCTAAAACAGGATTACAATTAAATTAAAACCCCTTTAAAGTCAGTCAATGAAAATAATTAAAGATATGTTTTCTCCTTTTTTAAAAATAAACACAACAGCCCATTAGTTATGGTTGTCTATGTTCCCATGGTTCTAAAACCCTTAAAAAAAAGTTTTAGCAACAGAAAAAAGATAACTGTATAGTTAACATTACACTAGCCTGTACTTACATATGGCTTTCAATTAATTTAATTTACTTAGAAAAGTCTCTTGAAGTTTACATGTGAGATCTAAAAACCTTTCCTGGGGCATTGAGGTGGTGCAGTGAATAGGGCACTGGTCCTGGAATCAGGAGGGCCTGAGTTCAAATCCAGCCTCAGACACTTAACACTTACTTAGCTGTGTGACCCTGGGCAAGTCATTTTACCCCAATTGCCCTACCCCCCTCCCCCAAATCTTTTCTTTATTTGATCTGACCTGGCACTATTACAATTTGATTAAGGTTTATTATCTTGAAGCCTTGTAATACCTATGCCACCAAAAATCATCAGAAGAGATAATTATTTGATGGTATAAATTTTCCCACTTTGAAAGAAACTCAATTAAACATTAACTGCAACAGCAGATATTCTTAAGGTATAAAAACAGATACATTTTCAATGAAGTATTATAGTCAGATTGCTACCACTAAACTGCTTTTTGTTCACTGTTGAGTAACTGCATACAAAACAGCTACTTATTTGATAAAACACATTTAGATCCAGTTAATTATTTGAAATAATAATCATCCACCAAATTTTCAAAAATAAGTTATTAGAGAACCTCATAAAAAGAGTGGCATCACTGAGTAAATTTTTATACAAAGTATTTTAATGTCTTAAATTAAACTTTTTACCTTTCTTTAGTGAATGTAATGCTGAAGTGAAGAATGTCAAATAACCAGGAGGCTGGGGAGAACCACTGAATTCAAAATATCCAAGTACTCCAGGCTGCAAAAATAAGAGGGAAAATTAGCTAGCTAAATACTCACACATTATTAGAAATATATTTAATGTAAAATGTAGGTATTAGAGAGTAAGGACCATACACAATCCAATTCAACAAACTTTCATTAAGCACCTACTATGTTTAAGGCACTGTGTACACTTAGGATCAGGGATAAAATACAACATATTGTTTCACCTTAAACTTACTGGGAGGACTATGACATAAACACAAGTATTATGCTGAGTCTGGACTGCTCTTACCCCAGAAACATTGCTATGGAGATGTGCTGGGCTGGTAGAATGTCTACACATAGGCATTATTAAAGTCCCCTAGGTTTCCAAGGCTTTTTTGGCCCCTCATTCAGGTTCCTTGCTTCTCCTGCCAAGTCCAGAAGAAATGATCAGAACCAGTGGAGAAGCAAGGCACTGAAAAGATCACAGTGAGTTCTGAGAAAAGATATTTTATCAAATGTGCATAGCAGACTGGGACAGGCAAAAGGACAGATGAGCCCAAAACAGCAGCACACAGCTGGAAAAATGACTGAAGCACAAAAATCTAAATACCAGAGGACCTTATATCTGATCTTGGAGGTGACAGGGAACCTCTGGGGTAGTAGGTGGCAACAGGCATTAAACTACACACACACAGCCCTGCTCCCTTGTAATGCAGGTGAAAGGAGACAAACGGCTCTCAGAAATTTAAAGAGGAGAAAGCACCTGCGTGCAGGAGGATGGAGTATAGAAAGACTTACACGAATTGAACTTTAAAGAAAAATGAGGATGAGGTACACTCAAGGCAAGGAAGAGAGCCTCTGTAAATGCATGAAGGCAAGAAATAGCATGCCAAATTTAGGCAACAACTTGGCGAGGATAATGTGAAATAAAGCCAGAAAGACAGTTTAGAGACAGATTGTAGGAAGCCTTAAATGGCAGGATGTGTTTGTATTTCATCATGTAGGCAAAAATAGGAGCGTGTGTGTGTGCATGTGTGTGTGTGCTTGCTTCTATTACAGAAATACTCTAACTTTTAAAATTCTATAACCTAATATAAAAAAGGGGTAGTCTAGTAGATAGTTGTCCCTGCAGTCAGAAAGACCTGGCTTCAGGTCTTCCCTCTGACACTTACTGTCTGTGTGATCCTGAGCAAATTATATAATATATTGGTATTTTAGGTAATTCTAAGACTTCAAGCTACAAAATAGACTGGTAGAGTGAGTTTGCTCAAAGACAGTTTCAAAAAATAATGGAATCATTGATCCAATTTTCTTTAAAAAAAAAAAAAGTACAATTTAAAATGTAATTGAAACCTAGGTTCAGAAAAGACAAGATTTGCAACACATATAGAAGAGTAACTGTTTATTTCTCATGCGAAAAGATCAGTAGTTACAAAATTGTACCACTCCCAAACAGAATGAACTGCTTTACCCCAGTTACCAGCTTCACCCCAGTTACCAGCTTCCCTACTGACACAAACATTTTCACAGTCCTCCAAGCTCAAAACCTTGGGATGGGGGGAAGAGGGAGAAAGAATAGAACTCTGAATTTTCTAATCTCACAACTTTCAGTCACAAGATCCTTTAGTATTTCCTCCTGCAATGTGTCACAGCAGTAGTGTCAAACTTAAATAGCAAAGGATTCCTGAAGGCCACATACTGTCTTAGAAAACCACAACTTCACATTATCTATGCCGTATTGTATTTTTATGTATTTTGTTAAACATTTCCCAATTACATTTTAATCTGGATATAGGCTGCAGCAGTGAGCCTGACACCAGTGTCTCTTTGTGCCTGATCCCATCCCCCTTTGTTCAGCTCTTTCTCTTCTCATCTCTGAATTACTTCAATAAACTCCTAACTGCTCTCCCTGGTTCTGGTCTCTATCTTTTCAGTTCTTCCTGTACATGGCTTCCAGATTAATTTTCCTTTACCATACGACTCCTCTGATTGTTGGTTGTTGTCCTTCCTTCTCAAAAAGGACCAAAGTGACACCACTCTATTAGAATTAAGTTAAGAATCTCTCTACCGAATATCACAGAATCAAAGAATCAGAGGAGACTATGCATAGTGCAATCACCCATCCAATAAAGAAAGCTATTCTTCCCATAATACTCCTGACAGATGGTCATCCAGTCTGTTTCAAAATGTATACGTTGGGGAATTCATTTATTCATAAGCCAGCTAATTTTTCTGTTGGAGAACTCTAATCATAAGAAAACTCTTATTTATATAGAGCCAAGTCTTATTTTACTTATCTTCTAGCAATACAGAATAAATTTAATGCTATTCCAAAGGATAGCAATTTAAACAAAAATACCATGGCCTGCTATTAACTTCCCTTTTTAATGACTGACCTTTAAACAGCATTTTAAGGTTTATAAAGCACTTTATACCCATAATCTCAGAGGCACTTTTTTTTGGAGGACAATTGGGGTTAAGTGACTTGCCCAAGGTCACATGGCTAGTTTTTGTGTCAAGTGTCTGAGGCCGGATTTGAACTCAGGTCCTCCTGACTCCAAGGATGGTGCTCTATTCACTAGCTGCCCCAAAGGCACTTTTTAAAATACAAATTTTACAGATAAAGAAACTGAGGCTCTGAGAAGTTAAAACACTTTCCAAGGTAATACAGCAATTAGGCGTTGTTGAGGTTTAGTGGTGCTAGGAAACAAACAGTGACATGTGGGCCCTGCCCAAGTGAATTCAGCCAAAGACAAGGTTTATTAGAACATCAAGAGAAGGTGGGCTTGATTCCAAAAATCCACCATATTGGCCAGAAGATTCAAGGAATCTGAGCACTTTAATGGAAGCAAGATGGATCTTATATACAGAAAGACTGTGGGAAGGAACTAGGAGTGGCCCAGTAGTCTGGGGTGACTAGGAGGTCACAAAGTGCCAGGAAATAGCAGAGACCTGAACCACACAGCCAAAGGGAAATGAGGTCTAAATAAGATCAAGGGTGGGAAGCAGAAGCCTATCCAGAGGTAACAGAGAATTGGGAGATTGGGTATAGGCCACAATGAAAGGCCAGTTGAGAGGATTACTGGAATGGGCAGATGCCTCAGTAGAACACCAGAGACTTGACCTGTATGGGACAATTCAAGGAGAGTTGGGGGGGAGGGGTGAAGGGTTTCCAGGGTCTGTACCCTGTCAGTATCAGAGGCAGTATTTGAACCCAGGACTTTCTGATTCCCAAATCTAATTTACTTAGACTTTTTAAAAAACTGTATCATTCTACCTCCTTTACCAAGCTTAAATATCTCGCTGTTTCATCTTCCAATATTCCAAGATCATTTTGAACCATAATATTATCATTTCTAGGATAGCCTTGCTATCAAAAGTGGTAGGCTTTTTATCTTCAACCAGGACAAAATTCTTCTTCATGAAATTCAAGGCCCTCCACTAAATAGTGCTATCTAACCCAGTCTTACTCCCTGTGCAATGCTCCAGTATAAATCCTCTGCTCCAAGACCCCTGCTGATGCTATTCCCCAGTTTGCTCTACATCCCCTACACAGGATCGCAGATCTAGCACTGCAAGGGACCTTAGAGGACAAGCATACCTCTTCATTTACAGATGAAATGGCCTTTTTTTCTAATGGTCTTTCCCTAGTCCTTATACTTCTTGGCCACTCTACAGCTCTTGACATGGCCAATCACTCTTCTTGATACTCTCTTCTGTGTTTTTATGACACTCCTGATTCTTTTCCTACCCATCTGACAGTTCTTTTCTCTATCTTCTTTGGAAGATCTTCAGCCACCTCAAGCCTACTAATTATGGGTGTCTCCCAAGGCTTTGTCCTGGATTCTCTTCTCTTCTCTATCTGTACTTTTTGAATTGGTGATCTCATGGTTTCAATAATCATCTTTATAAAGATGACTCTCAAATTTACCTGTCCAGCCCTAAAATTCTCTCCTGACCTCTGGTCTCCTATCTTCAGGTAGATATCCCAAACTGTATGTTCCATGGACATTTTCAACTCAACAGGTCTGTTGAGGTTCAGGGTACAGCCCAAAACGATGGGGTACAAGGCTGTCTCAAAAGAATTTGCCCAGGCTATCTCTAAATCACATAAAGGCATTTATAAAGGGTGTAACACAGGCATGAAGCAGGCTCCTCCACCCTTTAAGGGAGACTCAGCTTAAGGGAAACCCAAGCTTAAGGGGAGGGCCCCCCTAAGGGAGAGAGGGAAGTCCCCCTGCAAGGGAGCCAGCCACTTCAGGGAGACACTGAAGAGGGAACAGGTGGTCTCCCCCATCAGATTGTGAGCTCCTCCAGAGCAATGGCTGTTTTTTGCCTTTCTTTACAACCCTGGCACTTAGCAGAGTGCCTGGGAGATAGCATTGGCTTAATAAATGCTAAATGATTGATGAAGAAATAGTGGCCCAAGGATGTGAAGTAACTTGTTCAAGATCACAAAAGTAGTAGAATTTGAACACAAGTCTCTCCAGCCATGCTCTTTTATACTGTATCACATTTATTCCCACCTCTCTATACCTTTGCTCAAGCTGATTCTCCCAGTGTATAATGTTCCTCCCTTCTCATGCACTAATTATTCCTCCTAGCTCAAATGAATGCCTATAAAAACCAGCAGCCACACACAACTTAGCACTTGTTGACCTACTTTACAAATGATTTAAAATTCTGATTTGTAACAGAGCCCACAATCACTTCTAATACAAACCATGTGCTTCTTTTAAATAGAGTAAGGTTTGTATGCATTTTTATGCAAATATAAGTAATCATAAATGTCTGGAAATCTATCAAATAAATTTCCAGATCAGTTAAAGGAATAAGAAAGGTATATCCACATTCAAAGAACAGCATCAATTAACTTCTCAAGTCTACTCATCTAAAAATAAAATCCAATGAGTAATCTGGCATTCGATTAAGAATAAGCCCTTGTTAGGGCTCTTAAATTCATTTAAGCAAGCATTTACTAAGTGTCTATTATATACAATGATATGATTATTATGCTAGATGCTGCAGGAAAGTTTTCATTAGGTTAAATACCTTAATGGAGCTCACAGACCAGTTTAAAACAATGTAGTACTAGTGACGGTGGTGGTGTTACAATTGTTTTCAGTCATGTCCAACTCTTTCTTTTTTTTTTTTTTATAAGTCACTTTATTTTTTTATTTTTCTTTGGAGGGCAATTGGGGTTAAGTAACTTGCCCAAGGTCACACGGCTAGGTTTTTGTTTGTGTGTGCGTTAAGTGTCTGAGGCCGGGTCCGAACTCAGGTCCTTCTGACTCCAGGGCCGGCGCTCTACTCAATGCGCCACCTAGCCGCCCCAATGTCCAACTCTTTCTAATCCCATTTGGAGTTTTCTTGGCAAAGTTATTATTAAAGTGGTTTGCCATTTCCTTCTCCAGCTCACTGAGGCCAACGGGGATAAGTAACTTGCCTAGGGTCACACAGCTACTAAGTGACTGAGGTAAAATTTGAACCTGGTGTCCTTCAGACATGAGGGCCCAGGGCAGGCATGTAGCAGAAGTAGTAATAATAATAACATGTAAATAGCTACATATCAGAGGCAGTATTTGAACAGATAGTGATCATAATAATAGCTAGCATTTACATACTGTTTTAAGGCTTTCAAAACACTTTTTAACTTTTATCCTCCTTTGATCTTCACAACAACTCTACAAGGAAGGCACAGATGAACAAACTGAAGCTAAACAGAGTTAAGTGATTTGCCCAGAGTCACACAGCTAGCAAGTATCCAAGGAAGGATCTGAACATATCAGAACTCCTGCTCCTGTACTCTATGCACTGTGCTGCCTACTGCCTCCTAGTATCATAGCATTGTTGAGGTTTAGGGGTGCTGGGACAAAATTCAAGGGCAATGAACGAAGGTCCTGCCTCAAATGAATTCAACCCATGCCTTCTTTCGGGTTTATTAAAACACTGGTTGGGGTGGGTGAGATTTTAAGAATCCACACTACTATGACACTTATACTGACAAGTGGGTCAGGCTGAATCTGAGCATTGGCCAGCATTTCTATCATTAACACAAATGGGTCAAACTCTTAAGGAATGTGAGCAATTTAATGGGGGGCAATGAACCTTATTACAGAAAGTCTGTGGGAAGGATCTAGGAGTGGCCAAGTAGTCTGGGGTGACTGGGAGGTAACAGCGAAGGACCTGGAAGGTCCAGGTGTCCCAATCGAATTCCATGGACCTGGACCACATGGAAAAATCCAGGAGCTTTTCCTTTTTGGGGTCCAGATCGCAAAGACATGGTCTTTTCCCTTCAGGGGTTCAGATCCCATCCTCCTCATTACAAAAGGCTACAAAAGCCATGTGAAGGGGAGAAAACATACCCAAAGGATCTTTAATCACATAAAATTATCAGACACTAATTTAATATAACAAATTTATATTATGATCCTTTGCTGCTTAATTGCCTACTAGCCACAGCTCAACAGAATGATGCAATAGAACAGAAAGAATTCTGAATAGGCAGAATTCCAAGGTTTGAGGGCTCCACATATTTGGGCAAACCACTTAAACTCTATAATTCTTAGTTGCCTGATCTGTAAAATGGGGATAATATTAACAGCTCTGTCTACCCCCCACAAGATTATTATGAGAATAGAATGTAATTGAAAGAACTTGCTCTGCAACTCAAAAGTGTTGGTTAGTTATTGGGGAGGTGAAGGTTCAGGTGCTAGAATTACACAGCCAGCATGTGCCACAGGTGGGACTTGAACTCACACCTCCTGACTGAGGCCAGCTTTCTACTTACTATTAGGCAATACTGACTCTCACTAAAACTAAAATCATAAAATTTATCCTTTGACTGAGAGAGCACTTTATGTTCTTGTAGAGCCCCAGGGTTAACTTTATAAACATCAGTTATCACTGTTCAGTGGAAACAGGAAGTAACAGTTCAGAGAGCTGTCCAACTAGTGGATTTCAGGACAGCAATCTAAAATTACTTTTGGAATTTTTTTTATCAGACCTGCAATTTCACCAGTATGGGGACTTTAGGTGATGAAATTACTTCTATCAATGTAGACCAACAGCTCTTCTGCCATTTATAGTCTTCAGAGGGTTAGAGAGATTAAGTGATTTATCCAAAGTTACATGGCCAGCACATGTCAGAGGCAGGACTTTAACCTGGGTTGTTCTGCTTATTATCCACTTAAATGTAAACAATTATTACTAGTACTCATTATGAAAGGAAAGAGAAACTTATTTTAAACCTAGCAAGATCAACACTTAAGTTTCCTCAAACTCCTAACAACCCCAAAATGCAAAACTACTGCTTTCATTTTACAGATCTATATAAACCATTAAATTAATTCTAAATAATGATGAAAATATCATGAGTAAACATGAACAAGATTATTGTTGTAACTATCTCCTTTACATCATCAATGTGACTGTTATCAAACAAAGCCTCATAATGGTATGTATTTCCTTATATTCATGTGAAAACAGTTGAATTCATTTCATTATCAAGTCCCAAGTAAAATTTTCAACAGATTGCTCCCTTACTCTTTGTTAAATCAAAGACAGAATTTTTAACAGGTATATTGCTGCAATGCAAAGCTTGAGAGGTCTGCATGACCAAAATAACTGCTGCAGTTCTAGACAGGTAATACATTTATTATTCAACAATATTCCATATCATGGTTGAAACCGTCTCTAGGTGGGGCTAAAACTTTCAAATTAGTGAATATTAAAAATTCAGTAGCCAATAGATGCAGAGAGTACCTCATAGCCATACTCTTCACTGCCCAAGAAATTAAGATAATTAGCAAGATTAAAGAACTATTCTGGTATGCCTTGCAGGGTGTGAGAGTTAAAAACAGTAGGAAAAAATTTCATAAAATGTTAACTAATAACTAAGAGTGCTAACTGTGCTATTTTAGGTGGTGACTATTTGGCAAACATTCATGATAATGTCATAGTTGTACATAGCTTTTAAACATAGCAGTTCTGAGATTAAAACATAATACTTTCAAAAAGACACAAAAAAGAGGGCAATACAAAAGGTGGAAGGCAAAGGACTATTTATTTTCCTGGTAATTCAACATTTAAAGTTTCTTAGTTTGAAGCTGGGAAACAATTTTCACAGTAAGTGTCTCCAATAAAGGTCTTCTCACTTCTCAAATATATAGAGAACTGAGTCGAATTTACAAGAATACAAGTCATTCCCCAATTGATAAATGGTCAAAGTATATACAAAGGCAGTTTTCAGATGAATAAATCAAAGCTATCTATAGTCATGTGAAAAAAATGCTCTAAATCACTTTTGATTAGAGAAATGCAAATTAAAACAATCTGAGGTACCATCTCACAGATTGGCTAATATGACAGAAAAAGAAAATGATAAATGTTGGAGAAGATGTGAGAAAATTGTGAACTGATTCAACCATTCTGGAGAGCACTGAGGAAATATGCCCAAAGGGCAATCAAATTGTGCATATCCTTTGATCCAGCAATACCACTACTAAGTCTGTATCCCAGAGAGATCATAAAAAGGGGAAAAGGACCTACTTTACAAAAATATTTATAGCAGCTCTTTTTGTGTTGGTAAAGAACTGGAAATTGAGGGGATGCCCATCAATTGGGGAATGGCTAAACAAGGTGTGGTATATGAATGTGCTATAAAATACTACTGTGCTATAAAAAATGATGAGAGGATGGTTTCAGAAAACCTGGAAAGACTTACATGAACTGATAGAAAGTGAAATGAGCAGAACGAGGAGAATACTGTATACAATAACAGCAACACTGGAGATGATAAACTATGATTGACTTAGCTCTTCTCAGCAATACAATGATCCAAGACAATTTCAAAAGACTCATGATGGAAAATGCTATCCACATCCAAAGACTTGATTGAGTCTAAATGCAGATTGAAGCAAACTATTTTCACTTTATTTTTTTCATAGTCTTTTCTTTTTGTTCTGTTTCTCCTTTCACAATGTGACTAAGATGTAAAAATGTTTTACATGATTGCACATATATATCCTATATCAAACTGCTTATGGGGAGGAAGGGAGGGAAAATTCTGATGTAAAATTTTTATTTAAAAAAATGTTTAAAATTTTCCTTTTATGCAACTGGAAAAAATAAAATACTATTTAAAAGAAAAAAAAGTCAGACACAAATGAAATGACTAAACAACAATAACAAAAAATCATCCAAACTACATATTTGGAGTGGGGCAGAGAAAAAGATCAAGGAAATCAAACCCATAATCAGACCAAATGCACAAAGAAAATACTTGAAAATAAAAAAAGTTTCTGAGTTTGTTCTATTTGGACTTACATTTTGCAACACTCTCTGCCAGATTTAAACCTGCCCCTCTCCTGGGACCAGATTATTTTTGAGAAATGAAAACAACAGTTTTAAAACATACATCACAGATTCTGGCAAATGCTCTTTTTTTATCCTCCCCCAGGAAGAAAAGGGGGATGTGAAAGAAAGCAAACATACCCACCCACAAAATATGCAGATTATTACTCTCATGTGCTCAACTATAAATATCTATATGCTGATGAATTAAAAACAAGCAAAATGAATCCTTTTTCAATTTCATAATAATTATATTTTAGAACATTAGTCTAAGAACAAACCAGATTGTTCAGATATATGCTTGTACACAGTACATGTCAACCTACTTTTTCTTCATTTAAAAAAAATTAAGCTTTGGGCTATACTAGCCTTCATCCTAATTTTGTGCTAATGGGTCAAAATCATCCATATCTGGCTTCTGTTCCCCAGTTCTACTCATTCATCCATTAATAGCTGCTTTAGTAGCTGCAAAAATATAGGTAAAGATGGCTTCCAACTTTGTATACATTGACTCAGATTTATGTAAAACTTTTTGTATTTAAAATCCTTAAAAATTTACTTATACATGATTGAAAATAGCCACTACTATGGCACAGGCTTTTTTATAGGGATTAAAGCTTGACTGGACAACAAATTTTCATTACTAGCTTTGGAAAAAAACCACTTCTCTCTTGTTGTAGCTATCTGTAAATTTTAGCAGATAGTTTGTACACCCTCTTGTGGTCTAGGAATAGATCACCTTTTCCTGGCCCTTTTTTTTTGTCTAATTTCAGTATTTGTCACTCCTAAATAAACTTACATATCACATTTTTAAAAGTGCGAAATCATTTTATTCACCAACACTATTAAACTATAACTTTAAATTTGGATAGCTATGCTACCACCCTTTGTCCAGCATTCAGAGCAATATTACACTGATAGTATATAAATACAGTGTACTGGGTTATTTCAATTAACAAGCATTTGTTAAATTACTATGTACCAGGCATTCAGGATATAAATAAAAAAAACAAAACAGTCCCTAACCTAAAGGCGTAAGGTAGAGAGACAGATGTCTATGTTCAGGGCACGATATTCTACTGGGGTCAAGCAACACATATACATGCAAGGAAACACAAAATATAGACAAAATAATCTCTGGAGGCAAGGCACTAGTGGGGAAGGGAGGGAGAAGAGAAAGGAAATCAAGAGAGGCCTCATGTAGAAGGTAGTAATTAGGCTGAGTATTAAAGGAAGTTAGGAATTCTAACAGGTGAAGGTGAAGAGGGTGAGTATTCCAGAAGTGGGGGACAACCTGTGCAAAAGCACAGGGACAAAAGACAGAAGGTTGTGTGCAAGGAAGAGCAAGCAGACCACAGAGTGCGTCAAGGGGAGCAATGTGTAGTAAGTCAGTGAAGGGAGGACAGAAACAGATTAAGACTTTCTATGACAAAGAAAGGAGTCTGTATTTCAGTTTAAAAGCAATAGGAAGCCACTGCAAAGGAGATTTACACTTGAGGAATACCATTTTGGAATCTGTGTGTATGATAGACTGAAGGCTTTGTCCAAAAACTTAATTTCTCACCATTAAATTAAATTTACCAAATTCTTAAGATCACAAAATGGTCAAGGCCTCTTTTTCAAACAAGACAGAAATAGTTAGGTTCACTGCAACTTTTATTAAGTAATTGGCACATGCTTCAGATCAGGCTCCATGATCTGCCTACAAAAGGAAAGGATGGCAGAAGAATCACAAGGTCTTTGGGGGAGATTCTACCTGCTCTACACCAAGGTCCTAGATATGTTCACTTTCTTCTTTGAGCCTCTCCAGAGAATTTATTAATTATTCTTTTTGCCCCACAATGAACCTAATTTCAGACTTAATGTAAAGTTGATTAACTAATACCCTACAGCAAAATACTGCCTTTGAAAGCTGATATTCTAAATTTGAGGGCCCTCTCCTCCATTCAAAGAAAACCTGTCCATTTCTGTTTTAATTAGATAGGAAAAAAAAAGAAAAGAGATATGCATTTCAATCCAAGGAATGTAATCTGAAAGAAGACAAATTTCTTATATGTTTCTGAATGAGGACAACAGTCAATAATAACTACCTTTGCAGTACCCTCTGAAACAGTCATTCTATTTTATAGCTATGTATATATTTTGTAAGGCATTTACATCAATGGACAGGCACAAAGAAAAATTCCTTCTCCTACCTTTCAGGAAGCTATGCTATAATTCCAACTGTCCCAAAGAGGAAGAAAATCAAAACTAGACTAATTAGTCTGAATGCAGAATGAAGATCAAAGCATACTATTTGCTCTTTCTTTTGTTTTGTTTCTTCTTTCTCGTGGTTCATTCTGTTGGTTCTAATTCTTCTTTATAACATGACTAATGTGAAAATGTTTAATATGAATGTATATTCATATCAGATTTGCACATCATCTCGGGGAGAGGGAAGCAGAGAAGATTTAAAACTCAAAAACTTATGGAACTGAAGGCTGAAAATTAAAAATTATTTTTTTTAAAACTAGACTAATCAAGAGTCATCTACCACCATTGATTTTCAAAAAAACCTTTTGAATCCAACATTAAAATAATTTTGTGAAAATGCAAAGATAAAGTGATAGCTAATAGCTAACATTTATATAGCATTTAATTTTTGCAAAGAGTTTTACACATGTTATATCATATTATCTTCACAACAACCCTATGAGGTAAGTATCATTTTATAACAAGGAAGCTGAGACTAGGAGAAATTAAGTAAATTGCCTAGGGTTACATAGCTGTTTGAGGCAGGATTTCAGCTCAGGTCTTGTTTCCAAGTCCAACACTTGACCTACTGCACACCTGATAATTCATAGGCCAAAGTTTAGAAAACTGTTACTGTTTAACTTTGTTTGCATGAAACATATAAATCTGAAAACTATATAAAATGTACAAGGCTTGAAGTTTAAGAATTGATATTGAAGGTCCTAATACAGGGTTCATGACCTCTTTATTTACTACCCATCATGAAATTATCTATGTGCCTATATGCAGCAAAGCAGGGTACTGATAGCAGTATCCACTCTTTGATATCAGTTCCTGGCCCAGAGCAAGTGCTTAATAAATACTTGTTGATTGTTTCTATGATATTTAAATATGTTAATAACTGGATCAGAACTCCTGATCATATCTGAAAAACAAAAGTCTATGGTTTGAAAACTGATCTGGGTAAAAGGGCATTAAAGCGAAGTATTGGTCCAAACCTATGCTTTTGGTGGGTATTGGGAGTTCCCATAAGGAAGCTCCACCAATGCAGAGAAGCATGAATATTCAATTAAAATATTTTTTCATGATTTATGTTTTCAAAAATATATAATAAATTTAAAGAAATTTTAACATATGTTCAATTAATTACAATCTGCTTTAAAAAACAATATGAATGAACATCTATCAGTCTGTATAAATTTAAAAGAAAAGCCTAACGTGATTAAAAATTATTTAGTTTGGATTATTTTCTTTCTCATGTAATAAAGATATGGTTGGATAATTTTTAACTTCTAAAACTATTTACAAGTTGTTATGGGCAAACAAACTATATTCTAAAAATAAGAAGAAACAAGACCAAACGAATTCCTGAATCTATTATATATAACTGCAAATGTAAATTAAGCCCCAAAACTGAAACCATGACAAACCACAAGAGTTAGCTTTCATTTTATTTTTTTATTTTTCAGTATACCTAAACTTAAGCATACCCCTTACATAAAGACCCACACTTACAAAAAAGAAATTAGGGAGCATACGGGCATAACAAAAAGTTAAGAGGATGGCTTTAAATAGCAAGCTTCCTAGTGAACTTAAAACAAATCAATTTACTAAGAACTATCATCAATATTTATGTATGGCTTTAAAGTTTAAAAAGAAGTTACATATATTATTCCATTTATACCTCACAATCCTGTCAGGTTATGATAAGTATTAATTTACAAACGAGGAGAATCAACAGTCAAAGATGTTAAATAATTTGTCCCTGGTCCCACAGCAAATAAATGTCTGCTTCAGAATCTGAATCTGGGTCCTACTGACTCCCAAGACCAGCACTTTAACCACTAAAACAGATTGCCTCTTTCATGGAGAAAAATAATTTATTTACCCATAACCTCTCAGAAGGAAAACTGTAAAGAGTTACACCTATATTCTGGTATTCAATAAAACTATGTTTTACCTAAAGCAGGACCCATACAAAAATAAATCGTTTCTTCAATCTCAGTCAATGAAAGAATATATGTCAAACAAAGAGACAGTTACTCTGAATATCATCATATAGCTGAAAGAAATCAAAGACTTAGCCATAGGGTCCTTTAATGATAACATACTTTTGAATCCACAGAATCATAGCTATCATACTAGATAGAAGTGGGTTGTCAAAACACTGTTCTCTTGGTCATGCCTATTACCAATCATCTTCAACACAGTCAGACTATAATGTAGCATACTATGAAAGATGTGGAGAAGCATTTGCTACCAACTTCCATAATTGTGAGAAGATGCTATATATTCTTAACTTCCCTCAAAGAAACTTATTTAATAGAAAATTCAAACAAACAATAAGTACCTACCCAGGAACCAACTCCTTTGACCAACACAATTTAACGCCCTTCATTTGACTACACTATAGCAAAATCACAAAAGTTCTTATTTCATTGCTATCATCTTTTGAACCACAGATGTAACTGGAACCTAATTTTGCTATTTCATGTTGTTTTCATCTTGACTCCTTGACCTTACCACAAATGCTAAGCTAACCATTCAAAAGCAGTACTGATATTTGCAAGTAGTTTCTTTTCCTTTGAAGGGTATTATAGCAAGAAGAAATGCTAACAAGAACACAAGAGAAAACCATGATTTTTAGCAAGCATTTTGTACAATTACGGGTGCCATGTATGAGTTTATGTAGATAGTACTGGATCTCTATTTTGCTTTTTAAAACCAACCTTAAGAACAAAGCATAATTTATGTACTGTAATGAGCAGAATGCTCTCAGAAAAACCTATAAAGACTTGCATAAGCTGATGCAAAGTAAAATGTACTGTGTACAAAGTAATAGCAGTACTGTAAGATGATCAGCTGTGAATGACTTAGCTATTTTAGGCAATACAACAATACAAGACAACTCTGAAGGACTTATGATGAAAAATGCTATCCATTCCCAAAGAAAGAACTGATGGTGTCTGAAAACAGAATGAAGCGTACTTTTTTTTTTAACTTTATTTTTCTTGAGTTTTTTTGTCTTTTTTTTTTTTTTTACAACACAACTTTTTTTGCATCACTACACATTTATAAACTCAATCAAACTGCTTATCTTCTCAATAAGGAGGGTTGGGGTGAGGAGGGAGGAAAGGAGAGAAAACGGAACTCAAAATTTTAAAAACTAATATTAAAAACTGTTTTTACATGTAGCTGGGGAAATACAAAATAAAATTTTAAAAAAGAACAAAGCATAATCCTGACAAACTTAATTACAATACAGAATTACAATTAATGGTACAATAAAAATACAGAGGATCTTAAATAAAGCCAATGATACTTTGCTCTTGCTGAAACTGTATCTATCACATTAGCTAACCTGCACTCAGCTTGACAGTAATACCTGCAACAAATTTTTAAAGCAACATTTAAAAGCACTATTGAAAAATAAATCATTAATAACAAAGGCAAAAATGACTGTACATGTATAATCTATATTAAACTGCTTGCATTCTCAAGGGGGGGAAAGCAGAGAGGGAGGGATTGAATTTGGAACTCCAAATTTTTAAAAATAAATGTTAAATATTTTCATTTACATATAATTGAGAAAAAATAAAATAAAGTGTAAAAAAAAAGCAAAGGCAAAAGATTATTTTCTTCTTTGGTGAAATGTATCATAAAAAACATTATTAGCTATCTCATCAACATTTAGGGATAATAGAAATATAATCAAAATGACAAATTCTAATTTATGAAAAAACATTCAAAAATTTTAGGTCCTCCAGGAAATTCCTTAAATACATCTAAGATTTTGCTCTCTTGGTATTTATGGCTGGCAACCCATTTCTCCTACTAATTCTCTTTAGGTAGCACTCATGAACCTCTCTACCTTTATTTCCTCCCTACCTCAATAGTAGCTCAAACCTGTTAGTAAATTTTAGAAATGGAAGCAACATTATAGATGATATAATTTAACTTTTATTTTACTGAAAGATGAAATAAATGATACTGCCTTAGAAAAACACATATTAACATTATCAATGTTTTATTATATTTTTATTTATGTTGCTAAATATTTCCCAATTAACATTTTAATCTGGTTATAGAAGCACTTGGAAGTGTTGTGGACTACATATCTGACACCTCTGGTCTAGTCTACAAGCAGGTTAACATCTAAATAATCAAGACATAATACTGTATATCCTGTTCCAGAAGGCGTGTAGGGAGGGTGACTATCACTTTCCTCTAAAGCCTATCCCAGTGTTTCATCAACCTGATAATGAAGGAATTCTATTGTATATGCCACCAAAATCTCTCCTGTTTTAATTACATTTGTGTATAGACCCTCAGACCTGCAAGGGATATTAAACATCATCTAATCAAGACTTCTCATTTTATAGATGAAACAGGACTATAACAGGAATTAAGTAACTTGCTTATGGCTGCAAAACAAGATGATGACAGAGCTGGGATTCGAACCGAAGTCACTTTGGAGTCTAATGCTCCTTCCACTGCACCATGCTAGCTCTTCTGGGGACAGAGAGTATAAAAGCATCCATCATCCTCACACAGGTCCCTCATATACTTGAAGATTATAACAATGTCACTCACCCTTTAGTCTTCTCTTCTTTAGGCTAAATAATCCTAATTTCTTTAACCTTTCCTGACAGGACCTGTTTCTTCTCACTTTGATCATTTTTGCTGTTTAGACACTGTAGAGGAAAGAGCACTTGACTGTGAATCATTCCACCACCAATAGTGGTGTTATCTTGGGCAATTCACAACCCTTCTGAGACTTACTTTTCTCATCTATAAAATGAGAGGGTGATCCTTAAGATTCCTTCTATCGCAAAACAGTATATAATCTATTGAATCCTAAAGCAAAAATCCTTCTGTCCTATCAACTGGGAAAAGCAAACATGAATTAATGAATTTTTTTAAATTATAGAATCTTAATCTTTAATTTTTAAAATAAATTTTAAAGGAATGGCAGCTTTTCATTTTTCCTCCAAGCACAGAGTAAATTGGGTAACTATTAAGATAGCTATTTAGAAAAAGTTCTTTAATGAATAGATAAGAATGATTTATAATTAGTATGTTAATATACATTTGAAAATAAGGAAATTTCAGAGAAGATGCTTAATATTCTTAGCAAACTCATTTTTTCACATGTAGTGTAAAGATAATAAAAAGTCCAAATTTTCATAAATTGTAAATTAGTAAGGGGTCTGACTTCATGAAGTTTATGGAACTTTGTAGGTTTCTATCAGCCTACATTTCTGTAAATTTCTTGTACATAAGTATAGCTATCATTTGTATTTAGGATAGGATCATAAGATTCTAAAACAGGAAGTCCTTGGAGATCATCTAATCCAACCCCCTAATTTTTATACAGGAGGAAACTTAGGCATAAAGAGACTAAGGAACTTAGCCAAGATTACACGTGTCACAAATAGGATTCCAATCCAGTGTCCTGACTCCAAATCCAATGTTTGTTTCATTACCCTACAACTGATACTATTCTTTAACGAACTTCATCTAATCTCTGTAAAACTGTTTATCTCTATTCTAGGTCTCCATTTCTCATATTCACTTATCAGTCCCAACCTCATCAGTCAACTGAAACTGCTCTCATCATCTTTCTAACAATGCCAAATCCATCAGGCCTTTTTCAGTCCTCATCTTTCCTGACTTTTCTGCAGCATTTGACACTGTTGGTCACCCTCTTCTATTGGATACTTGCTCTTCTCTGAATTTTCATGATATTGCTGTTTCTCTAACCTGCATAGCCATTTCTTCCCAGTGTTCTCCTTTGGATCCTCACCCTTGTCCTGTCACCCAACTGTGGGTAAACCTTAAAGTTCTGTTCAAAGCCCTTTTCTCTTCCTCTCTACACTCTCATTTGGTAATCTCATCAGGTCCCAGAGGTTTAATTATCATCTCTATGCAGATGACTTCTAAAAACACATATGTAGTCTTAGGCCTTATGCCTGAGATGCAGGTGTATATTACCAAGTACCTACAAAACACTTAAAACCTGATGGCCTTAAGTATTTCAAATACAATCAGTTTTAAACAGAACTCCTTCTTCTCCAAATTCACCCTTCTGACCTTTCCTATTTCTGTCAGGGGTACCACTATCCCTCTAGTCACCAAAGTTCACAACCTCAGAATCATCCTTCTCTATCAACCTCAACCTCAACCCCGCCCCCCGCCAATATATCAGCAGTTGCCAGGTTCTCTCTGTTCTACCTTCACAAAACTTTGTGTACCAGTTCCCTTCTCTCCATTCAATTGGTCACCACCCTAGATTAGGTCCCACTTCCTAACTGATGCCTCTGCTTCAAGTCTCTTCCCTCTCTAATCCAACTTCCACACAACTCATACCACTAAAGCAGAAGTCTGATCACATCACTCCCCTGCTCAAAAAGCTCAAATGGTTTCCTACTGGTTCTAGGGTCAAATACAAACTCCTTGCATAATCTGGCTCCAGTCTATTTTTCCACTGTTATTACATGTTATTCCCTTCATCTACTCTATGGTCCAACCAAATTGGCTTTCTTGATGTTCTATCTCCTGCCTCAATGGCTTGCCCTGGCTCTCCCTCATACCTTCAATGCACTCTCCTTCTTCCTCACTTCCAATTCTCATGATCCCTAGTGTCCTTCAAAATTCAGTTCAATGACCACTTCCTACCCAAAGCCCTTCTTGATTTCCTCCAACTCTACCTTAAATTTACTTTGTCTTCATTTTGTATTTACTTATATGTGTAAGTGATATTTAGCCAAGAGAATGTTGGCTCCTTGAGGGCAGGGACTATTTTGTTTTTTCTTCATATCCTTCATACATGGGAGAGTCCTTGGCACAAAGTAGGTACTTAATCAATTGCCTGTTAGAAGATTAGTCTCCCAATGGTTAATTATCACATAGATACTGTTAATTCATCAATGATAGAAAATGTATATATAAAGGGGGGGGATAAAATCATATATGTCAACCACTCTAGGAATTTGTTAAGTAGAAATGAACCTCCCCAAAGTTTAAAAAAAATGCTATAAAAGCATTTTTATGGAAAATTGTAGCTAATATATAATTTATACACAGAAATTCAGATATATAACAAAATTCTATAAAGTAAAATTAACAAAATTTTAGACTACATAACAATTTTCATATAATTTGCTTTACTTCTAGATGTCAACAAGCTAAAAGCTGTCAGAATTCTTAAAGTCAGAAATAAATTTTGACGAGATTTTACAACTACTCTATTATGAAACACCAAAAAGTTTAGCACTGGAAGAAAGTTTCAAAAATGAGCACTTCTGGAATTATCTAAATGGGGCTTTATTTATCTATTCTGAATGCAGTGGTATTTTCTAACTACTGCAAAACAGGAGCTATGAACAGATATCATTATTTTGTAACAAGTAATAGAAAGTAAAGACTTTTGAAATTAGGAAAAAATCAATTTGAAATAGATACCTCGTAATTTGATAGAAAATCTAGTAATTCTGACCGAGCGGGGATGTAGAGAAGCGGCGTCATCACCCGGCGAACAAACTTCTCAATGTAAACAGCACGCAATGGGCCTTTGTATTCAATTGGTCCAAAACTAGAGCCAAGAAGGAAGGAAGAAAATCATACTATGCATTAAGCTTGTAAAGCACAAATGAAATCATCAACATAAAATGAAAAGCTCTTACTTTAAGGTACAGGCATATATTAGAGAGGTAACCTGCATTACCCCATGAGATAATAGGAAGACTATAGAGCTTATAAATAATGAATATTATATATAAGAGGAGGTACTGTTTAACTGAGATTGCTATGACTCTACTATGAAATGTGCTAACGAAGATTGAAGCTCAATGAAAGAATGTTTGCTCTATTTTCCAAACATAGCTAAGTAATTACTAAAATACTTCATCTTTAAAGAAATATAGCACCAGCAAATAACCAACTAATTGCTTCAAGGAAGAAGGATTTTATAGCACCCTTTCAGAAATTTTATTTACAATTTTTTCATCTTAATGTTACAAAGCAAAAGCAAATATATACAATGCAAGTTACTTCACATACCCCAGAAATAATAACAGTTCACATTCATATAACACTTAAAGGTTTGCTTAACATTTTACACATATTTTCCCATTTGATCCTCACAGCTACCTCAAGAGGTAGATATTGTTATTATTATCATCCCTATTTTAAAAACCAAAAAGCCCAGACTCAGGGAGATTTGGAAGATTTCCCCAAGGTCACATGACTATGGATATGTTCCTTATCTCAAATCCAACACTTAATTCACCATGCCATGCTTCCTCCTTAAGGAATCCTGGCTACTGTGCAACATAGTACATACTAACAAAGATTTCGAAATACATATTTTTTAAAGTACAAAGTTCAATAAAATAGGCACAAATTTTCCTTCTACAACACATTTTGAACTAAAGAATAAAGTCAGCAAATAAATGAATAAATAATAGCACTTAGTAGATATTTCTACAACTACATAGAATGGCCAAGACATTTAAGGCCTACCATCTACTTAAAGTTTTGCTGAAACAAATAAAAAAAAAGTGAAATTAATCCTGGTATTCAATCATGGAATTTTAATGACCTCTATTTTTTCTTACTATGTTTTAGCATGTATAATAACTCAACAGCCTACTTTCCTAGACTAGCTTGAGCTCTTCACACAGCTATCATAAATCTTATATACTCATATAATGTAACTAAAGCCTCTGAACCTTTAAAGTCAGCAATTCCATAGCCCTTCCACTGACTAAACACAAACTGAGAGGGAAAAGCTAATAGGTAATAATAAACAATACAAAACTACATGGTTATATAATGAAATCAAGCTGTAACTTTTATTACAGAAAACAAAGAAATTTACTGTAACAAGATAAATTCTAACTGAGTACACAGGCTGTTACTAGCATTATACAAAAGGCCATATTAAATACATTCTGTGCATCAAAAATTTTTTAAAACAAAAATACCTCCAAATGTACCACAAGTCTTAGAACATTCACTTTAAACATAAGTTTACAAATATAAAAACCTATTAACTGCTTTCATATAAGCTAGAAAAGTTTATGGTTCAGTCTTCAAAACAGCAATTTAAAAGAGTGAAATATTAAAATGAAATAGAATGCTATAACAATACCAACTTAAAATCTAATCTAGAGGGGCGGCTAGGTGGCGCAGTGAGTAGAGTGCTGGCCCTGGAGTCAGAAGGACCTGAGTTCTGAGCCGGCCTCAGACACTTAATCCACACAAACAAAAACCTAGCCATGTAACCTTGGGCAAATTACTTAACCCCAATTGCCCTAAAGGGGCGGCTAGGTGGCGCAGTGAGTAAGAGCGCCAGCCTCGGAGTTGGGATGACCCGAGATCAGATCTGGCCTCAGAAAATGAGCACCCACGCATAAATAATGACTAGCCGTGTAACCTTGAGCAAGTTACTTAACCCCAGTTGCCTTAAAAAAAAAAATCTAATCTAGAAACCCATTTTCAAGTCAATAGATTTTGCTTAATTTTTTTTCCAGTCTAACAGTATATAAGAACAATCTGGATGCCTCATTGCAAAACTGAGAGAACTCTCAGAATGCAAGTTATGCATCTGTTTTACCAAATTTACCACACCATGGGACCAACTGTCTCCAAGGACAATTCTCACATGGAATAACTTGAAAAACAAATCCTTACTTCAGCCCAACTTAAATCTTTGCGTCTAGAAGCATCAAGTGCACATTGACCCTATGAAGTAGGTAGTAGAGATATTATGATCCCCATTTTACAGAGAAGAAAACCAGGTAAGTGGCATTTACATTTATAGAGTACCTTCAAAGTCAGCAATATGCTTTTCTGCTGTAATAAAACAGAAAATTTATCCACTATATATACACACACACACACATACATACATATATACATACATACATACATACATACATATATGTTCATTATAAATACCGGTACCAGGTACTCTTAGCTACTCAGGAGATATATTTGCAATTGCTATCAGCCAACACTGCCCTGGACAACCTAGTTTCAAATAAACAAGCCTGAGGTCTTAAGGGCAAGGTTACTTGTAAAAGTAACTCTATAGAGTCAGTGAGGAACACCCAAGTTCAAATCTGTCCTCAGAGCTTAATAGCTTCGTGACCCTAAGCAAGTCACATAACTGTACTTGCTCATCTGTAAAATGAGCTGAAGAAGGAAATGGCAAACCACATTCCAGTGTCTTTGCCAAGAAAACCCCAAATAAGGTCATGAAGTTAGACAAGACTGAAAAAACTAAACAAGTTAATAAGAAAGAAGATGACTGGTTCTTAAGAATTGTTATACACTAATATGAAAGTAGCTTTGTAGTTATATTGATTTTGACCAATTGTTGGAAATGTTGTAGAGAAATTCATGTTTCAGTCAGGGGCCCCTTCAACTTAAAAGTCTGAATCTATTATAAAAGGTAATGGGGGGTGGCTAGGTGGGGTGGTGCAGAGCATGAGCCCTAGAGTCAGGAGGACCTAAGCTCAAATTCTGCCTCTGATACTTAACACTTACTAGCTGTGTGACCTTGGGCAAATCACCCCAATTACCCTGCCTTCCCCCCTCCAAAAAGAAAAAAAAAGGTAATGAATACCAAATGGGTCCCTTACCCTCAAAGAAAGTAATGGGGAAAGGTATAAGGGGGTAGGAGGAGAATGACAGAAAGGAGGGCAGGCTGGGGGAGGAGGGAGCCAGAAACAAACACTTCTGAAAAGGGATGGTGTCAAAGGAGAAAATAGAAAAAGTGGGGAGCAGGACAGGATGAAAGGAAATAGAGTTAGTCTTTCACAACATGACTATTACAGAAATGTTTTGCATAACTACACATGTATAACCTATATTGAATTGCTTGCCTTCTCAATGAGGGTGGGTGGGGAAGGAAGAAGGGGGAGAATTTGGAACTCAAAATCTTGTAGAAATGAATGCTGAAAACTAAAAATTCATTCATTCATTCATTCATTTAAAAAGAAAAAGAAAAAAAGGTAATGAGTACCACTATATTTTATTCAATTTTATTGAATAAATTTATTCAATATTTATTTATTTATTCAAAACTGAACTATTTTGACCTAATATGACAGAGTGAATCCAGGGCTGAGCCTAAAGCAAAAAAAAAAGACCTGGGGTTCCAATCCCACTTTTATTCTCCCAACTACTACTATGTAGTTATATATAAATCTTTTAACCCCTTTTAAGCCTTAGAGCCCTAGTTTTCTTATCTGTAAAATGAAGTTAATAACAGGAGGAGGCGGAGGGAATCAACATTTATATAGCACCTACTAAGCACACCAGACACTGTGCTAATAAGCACTTTACAAATATTAGCTCTTTTGATTCTATATCTAATACCTACAGTGCCTACCAAACAAGGCTGCTGTGAGGTTCAAATGAGATACTACACAAAAGGTATTTCACAAACTTAGAAAGTGCCATGTAAATATTAATTATTATTAACACAACATTTCTAATAAGTTACTAAGTTTGCTATAGAAACTCTCATAGTTCTCACATAAAAGATTACAAAGCTATAAAATCCAGCCTCCAATTTTATTGGCAAGCCTTGATTAAGCAATAATTACTTAGCACTCTGAGTATCACACCTTGGATTTTAACTTTAAGATCTGATACACTTTGATGGATCTTCGTCTAGGTCACATCGAATACCTGTGGGTATCCCCCACAGTTCCATCTTGGGTCCTCTTCTCTTCTCACCCTGTACTTCTCATTCTGGTTTTGTGATCTCACCAGCTCCCACGGGTTCATTCGGGTATAATTTTTAAGCAGGTGATTCCCAGATCTATCTATCTGACCCTAGCCTCCATCCTGAGCTAAAGTCCCATCACCAACTGCCTTTTGAACATCTTGAAGTAGAAATTCTCTAAGGCATTTACAAATTAACACACCCAAAAGAGAACTCATCTATTCCTTAAAGTCCTTCCCTCTTCCAAACTTCCTCACAGAAGTCCAGATGCCACCATCATCCATGTCACCCAGGCTTACAATCTCAGTGTCAACCCCAACTCCTCTCTCACACTCATTTCACATATCCAACCAATCTATTATCAAGACTTGTCATTTTTATGTCCAAACATATTTCCTATATATTCCCTTCTCTCCACTGACATTGCCACCATCCTTATACAGGCCTTCATCTCCTCCCACCTGAATTATTGCAATACCTTTCTGATTGCTCTTCCTACCTCAATTCTTTTTCGTCTCCAATCTAGCAGTTGCCAAAGTGATTCTTCCAAAAACACAGGGCTTCCTTACCTCTAACTGCTGGTTTCCTTCAAGATTCAGTTCAAATGCTACTTTCTGTAAGAGATCTTTCCTGGGGTTCCTGTCCCTACTCATTCCCCTTGCCCCTGTCACCCACCCACTGCTAGTGTCTTACCTCTGAGGTTACCTTTCATCTTATATATACATAAGATATACTATATATACATATATATATGTGTATATATGTATATGTGTAGTATATGTATATATATACATATACACATACAACATAGTTGGCTAACAGCCTTGAAATAAGACTCTAGTCAAATCATATTACAAATTTAGTTGCATAACTAAATAGCTAAAAAAGAAATGATGAGAAATCACTTCTTATCATTCTTCAGAAAATAATGTTCCATAGAATATTCTCTTTTAAAAAAAAAAAAGTTATGCTTGAACTTTGAGTATACAAATATGAAAAATACCAAACCAGTACTCAGTGTTTTTGGAAGAGACTTTGATTATAAGAGATAGCAAACTAGCACTAGTGGAAAAAATCAAGACAAAAGTAAAAAGATTCGCCAGTTCAATCTTACTTTTAAGCATGCCACTTTCAACAATAAGCTTCATACCAGCTGAGCCTTTAGTAAGTGTAACAGAAAGCATTACATTTACATTGTTAAAATACTTTAACAATAGCACTCCCAGAGAGAAGGATTAGAATTTCCATAAAGATAGCCTGTCTAATATTGCTCGTTGCTTTCAAAAACAGAATATTATAAACAATGTTACAAGGACAATTAGTTGCAAAGAAAATTGCTATAAATAGTATGGTAGATGTAATGATTCCTATGAAAGGTAATGTCATGGGGCTCAAGCATTGTCTTAGATTGTCTCCCATCATCAGATATGTATCATGGACAAGCACCCAAAGGACAAGAGAGTTTCATAATATTACAAATACCTTTAGTTATAATTAAATTAAATAATTATTAATCATATATCATGTGCAAGAAAGTACATAATGTACTAATGATGTTATTGTGAAAGGTTGTCAGGGTAACATGCAGGATATGCCCATATATTTTATTGTCTCAAAACATTATCAAAAATAACCTTGTTATTAGAAAACTAATTCCAATTGAACTTTACATGAAAATCTTACCTCCGATGGTACAAATATATTACAGGAAAATAGAAGAAGTGTTTCTGTTTTCTGCATTTCCCCTGGTTCCACCAACAGTTAACTGCCACAAACAACACCTGTAGAACAAGTTTTCAAGTTGAATTAGAAAAAATTAATTAGAACATCTGAAAAGAAAGTCTTTAAAGACGAAGTTAAGGGGTGGCTAGGTGGTGCAGTAAATAGAGCACCGGCCCTGGAGTCAGGAGGACCTGAGTTCAAATCTGGCCTCAGACACTTGACATACTTACTAGCCATGTAACCTTGGGCAAGTCACTTAACCCCAATTGCCCTCCCCTCTCCTCTCCAAAAAGGAAAAAAAAGACGAAGTTAAAAAAATGAAAAGATGGGGGCAGCTAGGTTGCACAGTGAATAGAGTTTTGGTCCTGGAGTCAAGAGGACCAGGGTTCAAATCCAGCCTCAGACACTTGACACTTACTAGCTGTGTGACTTTGGGCAAGTCACTTAATCCCAAATGTCTTGCCTTCCCCCTCCCCCCCCCACACCCCCTTGCAAAAAGATATTCTGTCACTCAATTGGCAGGGAATAACAAAGTTCCACAACCATATATTAGTGGAAAATTAATGAAACATACATGTCCTAACTTTGAGTCCTAACTCAAAGAACATTAATTTTAGAGACTGGGAGCTCAGAGAAGAATTGGTACCATTTCTAATGAACCACTGACTGGCCTTATCTTTAAAAGCTAAACTATTCTGATCAGATTTTCTAAATATATATTGAAGTCTACTATAAACAGGAATATGTCTCATACCAAAGTGATATATTAGAATATAAATAAACTGTACACTTGAGATTAGAAAAAAAATTCTACTAGGAACACACTTTAAAAAGGGAATATTTTTGTCTGTTAAAAAAAAGTCTCTTGTGGCTTTATCGAGATCATTTTTTGGCCCAAAAGTCAGTCAGTTGGCAAGCATTTATTAAGCACTTACCATATGCCAGACATTTTGCTAAATGCCATAGTCCCAAATATAAGCAAAAATAAAAATAGTCCCTGACCTCAAGGAGCTTACATTCTAATGAGGGAAGGCAACACATAAAAGGGAATGGGTAAGAGAAGGAAAATACCTGGTAAGAGAAGGACAGCTCATTCCCCTTCCCTTGAGGCCCTTTCCCAAAAATGGAGGTTCTAGGAGAACTCACCAATGAGAGTATTATTAAGTGTGATCACCTAACTTCACATACCAGTTTGGCACAACCTGTCTCCAACCTTTACCTTTCCAGCCTTATTATGCATTAATCCCCTTCACTCACACCAAATTTATCCAGCCAAATAGGTATTCTTGCTCTCTCTCAAAGGATGTTCCATGCCTGTCTCCAAGTCTTTGTGTTGGCTTAATAAAAAGATTTGTTCTTCGAAGGTTGAAATCAGTCAAAGGACCGCACTTGAGGACCTAGATAGAGAGCCCCAGAGTCCTCAAGGCCACAAGTTTCCCACCCCTGTACTATCTGTCCATCTTCCCCTCCCCCATTTCTGGATATACTTCCTCATCAACTCTGCCTCTCAGAATCACTGTGGTTTCCTTCAAAGCTCAGTTCAAGCACCACCTTCTACATGAAACCTTTCTTGATCTCCCCAGCCCTTTCTCTCCCTAAATTATAACATTCCTGCATACATCACCCCAAAAGAATTTAACCTCCTGTGGGGCAGGGGCTATTTCATCTTGGTCTTTGGATCCCTAGCACTTAGCACAGTTCCTGACACATGACAGGTATTTAATAAATGCTGATTGATTCCTAAATGACTTCTGACATTCCAAAAATCAAATCCACCTTTAAAAGACAACAAATTGCTACCACTGACCAAACAATGTTCCCAAGACCTTGAAGACAATTCCAAAAAAGTATTTTTAACAATGTTTCAAGAATGGTAGCATCATTATAATGCACAGCCATGTGAAGGGATTTTTAAAAGTACATTCTGAGGCACAGAAGTCCTTTGTTTATAAATACTTAACTTATAAACAACTTATATTGGCAAAATGGGAGAAATAGTCCCAAACCTGAGCTTTCTTTCTTGTGAAAAATGTCATTTTTCTCCTCCAGTTTAAAACACTTAGGGATTTCTAATCTAGAAAGCTACAGAAAATCTTTACTCATAGTGTATCTCCCTTCCCTTCTTCCAATCTAACTATCCAATGGTGTCTCTATCCTCCAAGGCTGCTGCTGAATTAACTGCTGATACACAATTTTTTTTAATAAAGTGAAGGCAAGATTATCTCTAAGGTTTTTAAAGTCTCTAAGATCTCTATAATTCAAATTTTATAATTCTTTATAATTTTATAATCTCTTTATAATTCAAATACCTTCACTGGCATTACCTGGTCTGCAAGCCTGCTTGCTACTTGTTCAATTTCTCCCTTTGCAGCAATGGACTGTCCACACCACGGAGCATAGAAAAACAACAACACCACTTCTGAATCTCGACGAATGTATTCTGCATAGTCCAACTGTCCTTGGAAGAGGTCAAGGACAGGAGATCTTGAAGAAAAGAAATTTACTGGTGGTTTTGCTGGTATTATCACATCTTTTGCACGACTAAAAAAAAATACACACACACACAAACAACAATTAGAACATTTCCTTTCAATAAACTTTAGCTTCAAAAAATCTAAAATAAATTCAATCTTTAAAAAGGTGTCTTCAATTGGGATAAGTAAATAAGGTCATAGAGGGCCACTGTCACTAACCAATCTAATATTTTATACTGAAACAATGATTGAGAATAATAGTATGTCACTTTTAAAAAATTAACATTTTGGGGCGGCTAGGTGGCGCAGTGAATAGAGCGCCGGCCCTGGAATCAGAAGGACCTGAGTTCGGAGCCGGCCTCCAACACTTAATCCGCACAAACAAAAACCTAGCCGTGTAACCTTGGGCAAGTTACTTAACCCCAATTGCCCTAAAGGGGCGGCTAGGTGGCGCAGTGAGTAAGGGTGCCGGCCTCGGAGTTTGGATGACCCGAGATCAGATCCGGCCTCAGAAAATGAGCACCCACACACAAATAATGACTAGCCGTGTAACCTTGAGCAAGTTACTTAACCCCAATTGCTTAAAAAAAAAAAAATTAACATTTTATTGATACTTTTAAAAAACCAACAACATTGTTGCCACTTCCAAATGACTTTCTCACAAGAGACTTCCTTTGTAACAAAGGCACAACAAACATATTGGTCAAGTTTAACAAGGTGTGTCTTGTTCTCTACCTATATTCCAGTACTTTCTGTCAAGAGAGGGAGTCATGCTTCATCACAATCTTTTAAAGTCAACACTGGCATGACGTGTCAATATTATCATTAAATGATTCTTTGAAATTAAGTAATATAATTGATATTTCACTTCTTTCTCCATAGATTTTAAGAAGCTAGAAGAGTTTTTAATGGTTAACCCATGTCTCCCCTTCTCACATATGCTAATCAAAATGAAGACTAACAAAAAAGAAAGCTTGAGGAGACACTATCCCAGAAAGTGAAAAAAGGTCAATTAACTTCAATATGCCAGTAATACGAACATTATAGTATAGTACTGTACAATAAAAGAAGTATATTTTTATCATAAATCTTTGCAAACAGTATACCTATGAGAAAGGTTCAGTATATAGAACCCATTTACACTGAGCATTAAAGATTGGTGGCAACATCACAATGGAATATGCAACATTCCAGATAAGAGACATTAAGATTGAAAAAAGATATTTTCAATAGAAAGGAACTCTCCACTTAATACAGAACTCAGTTTCAAAATAAGTTTCCCAGCTTTTAGCACAGTGCCTAATAGCAATACATACTTAATAAATATTTGCCAACTGATTCTCAATTCCAAAATTTCAAAATGGTATGTGGGTAGTCAAAATAAGTGTTATAAAAGCTTCCTAAAAGTATCCCTTTCAAGCCCTCCCAGACGCTAACTTTATTTTACAATTACAAAAAAATTTGATCATGTAGCTAGCCTTTAAGTCCATATTGAATCAACAAAAAGGTGCTATTAAGGCAGACTCCCTGAGAAATGAGAAATAAAAGCCACAAATCAATAGAAGACATAGAAAAACTATAAGAAAGGGATTATAAGAACTCAAAAGGTACCAATCATATAGCATGTCTGCCACTTAAAACATAAATGGTCCCCACACACCAATTCTTATAGCACAGTAAAATAACTCATGTTACCCTATATTATCAAAACATGGTTGGTTACATTCATTATACTCTGTTTAAGGAGGCAGGGAAAGATAGTAATACATTTGTATTAAGGTATTTCTATCAATACTTCTAGGATCTGACATTTCCTTTGTGTCAGTAATTCCTTCAAGAAGGTAGGTCTCAAATGCTCCACAACTAAGCCTACAGTCTTCAAGAGCTGCTGTTGGGCAAAATTTATTACTCTGAAACCAATCTGGCAATGTACTTTTTTGAAACTAGCAAGGCTGGGCCTTAAAACACAGGTCTAGATATAGTCTATTGTTGGGCTTATACTCAAAGCTGTTGCAGCTTGATAAGGCTTGCCAGAGTTTCTGCTCTGGTAACATGGCCTTAAAATACATTGAAGGGGCAGCTAGGTGTGAATAGAGCACCAGCCCTGAAGTCAGGAGGACCTGAGTTCAAATTGGACCTCTGACACTTAACACTTAACTAGCTGTGTGACCTTGGGCAAGTCACTTAACCCCAACTGCCTTGCCTTCTCCCCTTAAAAAAAAAAAACATAAACTATAACAACTCCACCATGATGAAGCTCTGGAGAAGGACTTTAGCAGATAATTTCCATTAAAAATGGAGTTAGTCATATAATTTTTTTTAAATTGGTATTTTAATGAACTATTCAGTTCCCTAAACAATTCATGTGTACAAGACATCTGTTCCTGAATTATACTGGCAAATGAGGTGTTACTGAACTTATTTCCAGAATAAAGAAGAATTATGATAACTGTTTATTCTAATTTTCTATTATAAAAATTGCTGACTAGATATCAGTGCATTTTTTAAAATGCAGACCTTGTCTTTTGACAATAGTTCCTCAGATCTATATAATACCTTTCCTCTCCATATTTTAAAGTACTTTCACGGGATCATACAGTAAGACCTAGAAGGGACTTCAGATACCACTTGGTCCTACTTCCTCAATTTACAGATGAAACCCAAAACCCAGGGAGGTCAGGTGGCGTGCCCAAGGTCATAGAAATATTAGTCCTCACCCTCAGGATTTGAACCTGAGGTCTTCTGAGTCCAAAGTCAGCGAGTTCTTATCCACTATAGCACACAATCATTTTAAAATATATCTTTAGCTAAAAGGAGGCAAGCATGCTTTTTTTTTTCTTTTTTGGAGGGGGGAAGGCAGAGCAATTGCGGCTAAGTGACTTGCCCAAGGTCACATAGATAGTTTTGTGTTAAGTGTCTGAAACTGGATTTGAACTCAGGTCCTCCTGACTCTAGGACCGGTGCTCTCTATTCACTGCCACCTAGGCGTTCCAAGGCAAGCATTCTTAAACCTCATTTTTGCCAACAGGAAGCAAAGAGAAGTTAAAGCTCTGCTCAAATCCCACCTTCTTCAAGAGTCCTTTCTTGGTGTCCTCTATCCTCCACCCACATTTTTGGTCTTTCCCTTCTGAGATTACTTTCCATATGTCTTGTGTGTGTCTGGTTATTTACATTTCTTCCCTACTAGAATGCAAGATTGTTGAACCCAGTTTTTGCCGGTTTTCGAACTTAGGCTAAGTACAAGTAGGGCCTGAAGGCATGATAGTGGAGGGAAGGATGGATCTAGAAATACTTGGTATTTGACATGGAAAAAAAGACTAGAGAAGCATTCCCAACCACTGGAAAGACATCCGCATCCACCTCAAATGTACAAGACCAAGGGCTGAATAGAAGTCTGACAGTCTCACTATTACAAGCAACCTAGGTCTGACAGTCTCACTATTACAAGCAACCTAGGACACAAAGTACAGGATTTCTACTTCCCCAAACTTGAGAACTCCTACTTCCTCCATCCAAGTCTTAATTCACCAGATGGAAAGAAAAGTTCTGAGGAGGGAAGGGCAATCAAGTGACAGTAAACTTAGTTGGGGGAGAGGGGTGACCAGAAGAGGGAAGAGCAAGGGAATCCTGTTGTGTTTCTGCTTTAGGATGACACGTGTTTGTAGGAGAGACAGAAGGACAACAGAAAGAGGGGCACTAAAGAGAGAGACAGAGACTGGGGGCAATAGAAAGAAGAGGGGGCAATAGGAATGGGAGCAACAGGAATGGGAGCAACGGGGTGACAGATGGGGAAAAGAGAAAGGGGGAGGTAATACAGAAAGACAGTTAACTGAGAGAAAGAGGGTAACAAGATGGGCAAAGTAAAGGGGTTCAAAAGACAGAGGGAGAGGGGCAGTGAATAGCGCACCAGCTCTGGAGTCAGGAGGACCTGAGTTCAAATTCGAGCTCAGACACTTAACACGTACTGGCTGTGTGACTTTGGGCAAGTCACTTAACCTCAACTGCCCCTCCAAGAAGCAAAAAAAATAAAAAGGCAGAATGAGGCAATAAAGGAGAAAGACAAGCAATGAGACAGAGGGGTGGCAACAGGAGGGACAGCAGGGAACAGGCAACAGAGGGAAGGAGGCAACAGAGAAAGAGGCAGGCAGGGTGACTGCCTCCCTTTAGTGTCAGAGTCCGGCAGGTGAACCACCCCGGCGGCCACCCCTCACCCCCCACTGCCCACGCCCGGCCTCAGCTGCCTGCTGGTCACTGTCCTCCCGCCACATGCTCCCAGGTGAAGGGGCACGAGGGGGAGGCAGCGCCTCCTCCGGGCGGCCCCGGGCCTCACCTGCAGGTGAACTTGAGGGCCAGCAACAGCGCACAGCCCACCGCCACGACCCCGCACAGCAGCTCGGGCCTCCGCCGGGCCATCAGGGAGGCGCCGCGCAGCCTCCGGCAGAGGCCCGCGGGCCCGGGAGGGGCTGGGCTGGAGGAGCCGCCACTGCCGCCGCCGGAGCCCTCGGAGCCCTCGCCGCCGTCCCCGCCGTCTTGGTCGCCGCTGCCGCCACCGCGGCCTCCGCATAACGACATTACATTCTCCCAGACGCCGGCTTTATACAGCTCAGCCGCTGCCGCCTGGGGCCGGGCAGGGAGGGCCGAGCCCGGCCTTCCGCTCCCCTATCGCGCAGCGGCTAGCGCTCGCTAACCCGGGGCCGCCACGTCAGCCCCGCCATCACCACCCGCACCGGGCCCCGCCCCTCACCGAGCTTGCGCCTGGCCCCGCCCTAACGGAACCTTGCCACGGCCCCGCCCCTACTAGGCCTGACCTGGGCCCCGCCCCCACTGACCACCGCCTCGGCTCCGGCACCGCCCCAAAGAACCTATGTCCGAGCCCGCCCCTAACAAACCGGTGCGGCTGCCCCGCCCCTACTAGACCTGACCTGGGCCCTACTCCCACTGAGCCTGCGCCTCGGATCCGGCCCCGCCCCCAACAAAGCGGTGCGGCTGCCCCGCCCCTACTAGGCCTGAACCTGGACCCCGCCCCCACTGAGCCTGCGCCTCGGGTCCGGCCCCGCCCCTAGCAAACCGGTGCCCGGGTCCCGCCCCAACAGAATCTAAGCCCAGGGTGCCGCTACTAGGCCGTACCCGGACCGCGCTCCTACTGAGCCTGCGCCTCAAACTAAGCCCCACCCCTTCAGAACCTAGGCCCGGCCCCGCCCCGCCCCAACAGAATCTATGTATACTAATGCGCTGCTAATCTTGAACCCGGACCCGCTCCCACCGAACCTGTGCCCCGGGTCCGGCCCGGCCCCCAGTCATCCTGCGCCCCAGCCCCGCCGTCAGCGAGCCGGCGTCGGTCCAGATTGCGGAGTCTGAGAGGAATGGAATTTTAAAGGTGTAAGGGACATTACACATTACGCCCTGCAGGCGTCAATTTACAAGTGAGGACGAGGGGACCCAGATAGGGAAGAAACCACGCGCGAACAAGGCCGGGCTCGTGTAGCGTGGCAGGTGGAGAGAGTCCCGAGCTCGCCCAGGTTGCCTGGGCTTGCTTCTGCAGACTAGGATGCTCCAGCCCCGCCCTCTTAAGCCTTCCATCCCAGGGGCTTCTTTGTCCCAGTGTGTGCCCGGATCCCCCACCCTGGAAGGAGGCGCGCTTCTTCCTTGGGTTCCTGTCCGTTTCTTTCGTAGCTGGGGGGCCCCCAGGAGAGGGTGCCCCACTGTCAGAGGCTCGTTGGCCTTTAGGAGAGGAAAAGGTATAACAAGAGCAAAAGCTGGAAAACGGGAACAGAAGGAACTTGAGGAATCCCATAAATCCAGTTTCCTGGTTTGACGGATGAAGAAACCCGACCAGTAAAGTGATTTGTTCCAAAAATTCACCTCGACAGGGCGTCCCCCCAAAAAGTGCCTTTTTTTTTTTAGCTTGAAAATGAACTAAAACTTTTGGGACGCCTTCTGTTCTTGAGATTTTCACAGAAACCCTGAACACACGCTTAGATAATTCAAGCAAAAAAATTAAATCAAGTTTTCAACCATATGGTTCAGACTAAGAGCTCTAGGCATTAGAGCAGTAGGAAAAGAGACTGAGCCGTGGTTTCCCTGACGGAATTCTCGCTACTAATGCAGATGGGCATTACATTTTGCAATTACGATTGAAGACCTCTACAACTTAAGAGGACAGAAAGATGGTTTTATGGAGAGGGAAGTTGAAGGGATAAATATTTTGTGTTAATGGGTAATGGGAAATATTTTTAAGACCAAGTATTAAAATTTTCTTTAAAGCCTGGGTATTTGTTTTTTAAACTGATTGACCCAATCAAGCTTCCCTTAAGTCGTATTAATGAATGTAGGCACACCACATGGCAGGGTTATTATACGACCGATGCTCCATTCAGTTGTCGGATTCTATTTTTACACAACCAAGGGAAGATGTTTTCTGTTGACCGACAGATTTGCATAAATCCTTAAATCTCTCCACAACTTGAACTCAAATGGAAGCGAGGATGGCAAGGGGTTAGTATGAATAGCAATGCCCCTAGCCAAAAGGGATTTCATCATAACTGATCCAGATCATTAATGAACCATTTTAACACTTGGCAGTCAGCTCCTTTAACTTTCCCTTCCCCTGCGTAAATGAGGTGCTTAGAAATGCAAATATATTTAGGCGTCAGGCATATTAGAACACAGCTTTTAAAGTAATATTAGACTGCAGGTTATGATAAAGTTTTGGTGTTAGGAAGAGTTGGGGAAAGTGGGTATTATGAAAGGGGGAAAAATAAACTGGCCGTGACTCTGGGCAGTTGCCTGCCTTCTCAGTGCCCCCCAAATGAGCATATGGGACTACAGAGGCACAGCAATTGCTAATATACATTAGTTGGGGTGGGAAGGGGGCGCGGGAGAGAAAGAGGTGGATTCCACCCTGGAAGTTTCCTACACCAGTGGTCCAAATTTAAAAAAAAAAAGTGTTCTAAGATTTTTCACTGAAAAATCATAAAATGTTAGAGCTTAAAGGGACCTTAGAGATCTAGCAGCTAAATTCTAGCACAACCCCACCCTTTCCCCATTTTAGAGAGAGGATATGAGGCTATTTTGCCAATATCTATTGGCAGAGCTCAGATATAAATCCATGCCCTACCCTTCTAGAACAATGCTCTTCCCATAATTCCATGCATTTTGTATTAAAGATTCTTAAATTACAAACAAAAAAAAGATGAACAGAGGAATCCATGTGATCAAATGATAAATACACATAAATTTGGAAAAACTGAAGATGAGATTGTTCACAAGTGTAAAGTGGTATAGTCATTAAATTGAGGGGACAGAGATAGTAGTAAATGAACAAAGTACAACAGGATGCCCCTAATTTCATGATTCAACTTCCTACTGAAAATAACTGAAAACCAAAAAAGCATAATAAAAACATTTCACATTCATAACACATGTTTAAATTACAATATACTTTATACTCATCATCTCAATTTATCTTCAATTATTCTGTGAAGTAGTGAGGCCAAGTATTTACTTCCATTTTGCAAATGAACAAAGGTAAAGTGACTAATTCTTGGGCCCAGAGCAAGTCAGTAAGGAGGGTGGGGAAACAAGAGTTGGGCTGGGACCACTAAAGCAGAACTTTCTACAATATGGTAACAAAGCTGGTAAAAACTCTTAAGATTCACATTTAGTTGCTGTATCTGCTAGTTTCAAAAAAAATACTATTTTGTGTATTAAACGTTTTAAAGCATTTCCTAACTTTTATATCATCTGACCCTTACAACTTTATTGTGAGGTAGTATGGCAGGTATTATTCTCATATATTCCTAGAAAAGTCTAAAACTGAATTCAACCACCCAGTATCTCTAATTCATAATCTCAGCATTATCTTGCTCTCTTCACTCTCTCTGACCCCACACATCCAACCAGTTTGCCAAATCTTGTCATTTCTGCCTTCACATCTCTCACATTATCAAATCAGATGCCTTTTCTTCCCTCGCTTGGCTCCCTTTATTCCCTCTTCTCCAAATTATTGCAATAGCTTCTTAACTGGTCTCCCTACTTTTAATCTCACCGCTCCTATTCATTGCTGCCAGAGTAAATTCTAACAAGTACAGGTGATTCCATGTGATTCCCTGATTCAATCAATCAACTCCAAAGGTTTCCTAATGCCTCTAGGATAAAATATAAGTTGTTTAGCTATTAAAGTCCTACATATCTTGGCTCTAACATATCTTTCCTAGACTCACTGGTAATTATTTCTCCCCCTAAAATCAGCAAACTAGCTAATTTTATCTCCTCATTCCTCCTCTCGACAGACGCTATCATCTGCCAAGTGCCTTTGTTCTGGCCATTCCTCTAGCTGGAATGCACTCCCCTTTTACATATAATTGAATCTGTCTTTTCTTTTGAGATGCAGCTCAGAAACCACCTTTGCCTGAAGCCTTTCCTGATCCCTAAAGCCTAGGGATCCTAAACTTGTTTTATTTAATTTTTTGGTGTGTATGTATATACTAACTTTATACTGTATATGTGTATCATAGATGTAACTGTTTCCACCATTAGAATGTGGGAATAGGGATTATTTCATTATTTGTACCTGAATCCCCAGCACATAAGCATAGCACCTGAAAAATGAATACTTAATTCTTGGTTAATAAATTTTACTGATATGCCTATTATACCTTCTAAGCATCATTAGCATCTTAGTAAATAAGATTAAGTAAAGATAAAGATGCCTTAAAGAGAAACAGAGTTACAAGGGGGCAGCATACAACCTTGGTGACTGATAATAGCAGGGGAAATTGGGAATTATATAGAAGACAGCTCTTCTTTTTAAAGCATCAATTCACAGAGCTGTTTCTCTCCACCATTTGCCCTGAGGCCCAACTCAAGGTACCCTATCCATAGTTTTGCTAGCAGGGCAGATGTCAAATCTACAACATAAACAAGCTATTGCTTGTGTCCTCTACAGTTATTTTTATTTTTTAAAACTTTTTTCCCCTTAACCCTTTCTCTACCAAAGCCACTTCAATGCAATGGAAACTTCTCTTGATAAAGGTATAATTGTGACTTGGGATACACTGATTTTAATTATGCAATATAACAAAGGTCCCATCTTATTTCATAATATTCTTCCAGTGATGCTTTATGACTTCCACAGTGATGGGGACTACCATAGTCCACAAAGTATTAAGATTGAGAGTTACTCAAAGGACAATGGAGAAGCACCCAACAAGCATGAATAAACTATGACATTACAAACAATGAATTGCACTCAGGGAAACAGTGTAAAATAGGTAAGATTCACAATCAGAAAAGAAGATAGTAAACAAGATTTAGGAATAGTCACTGGAGAACAATACACAAGTTCATGGGTTGATTGCAGTTTGTCTTGGTGAAAGGAGTACTCCACATGTATGAGATCACAAATATACTGAAAGATCATAAGGTCAAATATTTAAAGGTGGAAAAAGCCACAGAGGTCTATTCTCATTAATCCCTCATCTTACAGATGAGGAAACTGAGATCTAGAAAAGTGACTTCATACAGGTGTATGTAGTAGCAAAACTAGGATTTGAAGTGACATCCTCTGAGGTCCTCCTGCTTTCAAGGATCTAATATTGAAACTGAGGTCTTACTAAAAATGTACCTATAATGACTATATTTGACATAAAGGCATATTAATCCTATATCAAATATTAAATTACTATGCTGTTCCCTCAAGATTTAGAAGCACAATGAGAGGCAGTGATCTTGATAGGCAGAGGACCACTAACCTGTAATGACAGAACAGTTACTGAGGTTTTTCTTTAGATACCAAAGATCATAAATGGTAATATATATGTAATATTATATCCCAGCATTATGTAGTGGCTTCATCTCAGTTACTGGAAGTATTATAAAACAACTAAGTCGGAATGAACTATTTTCCATACCAAATCATACCACTGCTTTCAACATACCTTATTTTCTCATTTGTTCTTGATCTACACATTTTTCTGCTTTATAACTAAAAATTACTGTTTCCTATTGAAATGTTTTGAGCACAACACCAGTGTTGCACAACTCCCCAGGGAGACATGCATTTATCATGAGAATGAGGACAAAGCTAACACCATAATAATGTAGAAATTTGAAGTTTACAAAGCACTTCACAATTATTAGCTCATTTGATCCTCACAACAACCCTGAGAGATAAGTTCCTATTATTATCCCCATTTTGCACATGAGGAAACTGAAGCAGAGAGGACGTTGGCTTGCCAAGAGTCACAAATCTAGTGTTTGAGGCCACATTTGAAATCAGGTTTTCTTGATGCCAGGTCCATCAAAGGATCCCTTACACAACCTAGCTGCTTCAGACTGGCCAAGACTATTCTGTCTGGTTGAACAAAAATGTTTTATTTATTTACATGGTATACTTCTCGTAAAATTTCAAACGACTTTCTAGACTTCCCTCACAGAAAATAAATGTAAATACATACTAAATGGGATAACTCACCCTGCTGGAGAGTAGGGGGAAGGGGGATGAGAGGGGGCAGGATGGAGGGGGGGGAATTTTGGGGGAGGGGAGGTTGGAAGTACCCACTATCGAAGAGGGACAGGATCAAAGTAGGGAATGAACCAGGTCAGGGGTGGGATGGGTGGGAGGGAATTATAAGTACCCTTTTATAATATAACTTCTATAGTAATGTTTTGCATAGCTATACATGTACAACACATACTGAATTGCTCATCTTCCCAGAGGGAATGGGTGACAAGGGAGGAAGGGAATGGATCTGAAATTCGAGGTTTTAAAATTAAATGTTTCAAATATATATAAATACTATTATTAATAATATTATGCATGTAATTGGGAGATAAGATGTTCAGGCATCGGGGCACAGAGATTCACCTCGCCCTAATGGTAAAGTCGAAGGGGGTATGGGAGAAGATATGGGAGAGAGCAGATTGGATGAGGGGATATCTTGTGGGACTGCTATTCTAGGGTGGTGGGTAGGGGAACAATGGGGAAAAAATTATAACTCAAAATCTGGTGAAAATGAATGATGTAAACCAGAAGTTAATAAAGCATTTGTTTAAAAAAAAAGAAAAGAAAAGAAATGTAAATACTTCATGAAAAAATGTCAAAATTGGAACCTCAAACAAGAATACCACATTTGTTGAACTCGATTACAAAAGATTTTGTAATTTTTACAAAAAGTCACAGGCAAAAATCTGCACCTGTTTCCCACCCTTTAGAAAAATACTAGACTTGTATTTGTCAAGAACACAGAGCAATTCTAATGAACAAAAGTTTCAACAGAAAGCAAGTACTGGTGAAATTTCTCCTCAGTACTCTCAAATTAATTGTAATCTCTGAATTTAAAATTGCCTGCTGATAGAAAGATTGAAAAAACTATTGGCTTCAAAACATTAACTAAAAATACACATACAACCATAAATATGAACTACATCCAAGCATCGTCTATTTATAAAGGAAGAGAGTAGCAATTTAGCAGTGAGTGAAGTAGTTTATTACTTTAATTACATTACTGCTTTATTTTAAAATAGCATGAATACGGATGACCTCATAAAGCAATATGAAAGTTGGTACTGTAAAAAGCTATGGATGACATAATATTGAGTTTCCCTCATCAGAAAACATCATGCACTTCTATTAGGATAAAACATAGAACAGCACTAGAGCTAATATAAGAAATAGCATGTAAGTCAATAACACAGAAGATTCTTATTAATCCAAAAGGAAAGCGTACAGAGAAAGAAAAAGTATCCATTCAAAGAGGCAGCTAAATGTTTAAGCATTTAGTACATAATTTCATGACTACAAAAAAAATTGAGGAACCTTAATGTTGAATAGGAAAATAAAATGTTTCATCAATACTTCTTTCATCAAAAAGGACTGCCCCCCCTCCCCCCAAAAAGGCATCTATATAAAGTTTTATTACAGGCAATATTGGTCCATACAATACACAATACCAACAATACAAGTAAAATCTTTCAAAATCATCATTTAACAGCAAAGACCAAAAAAAAAAAAAAATCAAAATTTCAGCCAATTGATTTTCCAAAACTTCTTAGTGCACATTTTCTTCAAGATTCTTTTCAGTAAGTGATAGTGAAACATACAAATAGAGAAAAAATACCCCATTCAACATATAACTAGTGTTAAATGGTTATTTTGCTTAAAATCTTTATTAAGAAAATCCTTTTTAGCAACCTACATACAGATAAGTAGCAAACTTTATTTCTTTTTAAACAAACTCTTTCCATTAAAACACTTAAAGAATTTCATCCATCATTTTCTTCTTATTCCAGAACATTTGTTTATTATCTTACCTTAAAGGTCTCAGCTTAAGGACCAACTCAAGAGAGGTTTTCCTTTTCCTCATCCTTTTCCCCCCTAACAACCTTCCATCCAAAATTATGTTCAACAGATGGCAAATCTGGTATACTTTATGGCAGCCTGTCACTTTACCATCTGGCTTCATGACGGCTCAGCCAGATCTGTTAAACATCCCATTTTCATAACCACTGTAGAATGTTGTTCAGGAGGAACAATATATATGCCAATACAAGCAGAAAACTTGCAGCTTCTCTGCTACATGCTTTTGAATACTTTGAAATTTTCAGGTTGATGCTTTGATTAGGAAACATACATAGCACTTTTAGTATTAGTTTAAATCTTTAAACAAAAAACTATATTTTCCAAAGTCATTATCATTTGGTGCAATCAAGCGGTCTTTTCTTGCTTTGCTAAGCTTCATCTTTAGAACATCTCTTCGTTCTTGCCATTCATGAAGTTCAGCATTTCCATGAGCAAATTTACAGTTGTTGCCTTCTGTGCAAGTACCAGCCACATATCTATTAAAAAAAGTTTATGCTTGAAGCTTAATCAATTTGTTGTTCTGCTATCAAATTATCAAATAAGATTTTATGTAATTAAACTTGTTTCTTTATATAAGACCTTTAGTAAAGATTCTTAAAGCTCAAAAAGTTAATGATTGCTTGAGAATTATTGTGATCTTGACTTCAAACAAAGGTAAAATAGATTGAAAGATATTTAGGGCATTATACATTACCAATGAAGGGAAATAAAAAATTATAGGCGGCATTAAATATAAAATACTTAAACAGTTTAAACTTTCTAGTGTATCTATACGACAAGATTCTATTTTTTGAAATTGTATATAAATAGTCATCCCAGAGAATACTTTATAAAATACATATATTTATCCTGGAGAACCCTCCAGATAAAAATGGATAAAGAATAAAACATTCCAAAAAAAAGATATTCTACTTATATTTCCTGGCATATTAACTGAAAACTCTTGTTTTTATATCATATTTAACATATTCCTCCTACTTCTCCACCATCCAACAATTCATCCTATGCAACAAGAAATTTAAAAGGGGGAGGGGAGGGAACAGTTCAGAAAAACCACCAATATATCCACCAGGCATAAGGTATATGAAGTTACACACCCATAGTCCCTCACTTCCACAAAGGGAGGGATGGACATTTTTCTGAACTCTTCTGTCAGGTTAAAGTTGGTCACTACAATTACACCATGTTCAGTTTGGGATTTTTGTTCTGTCTACACAGTTGTAGTCACTGTGCAAACTGTTTTGCTAGTTCTGCTTCAATTTATATCAACTAGTTCATGTAAATGGTCCCAGATTTTTCTGAATTCTTTAACATTCATCATTTCTTCTCTGTCATTAAATACTGGTCATCATTTCAATTACATGAAGTTGAAAAATCTCTTCCATTAACAAAATCAATTGAGGAACTGAGATACGAGAAGCTGTTATTTGGAAGAAAATGTTTGAATTAAATAGGTCTGATAGGACATGATATCAAAGATACACAGGGAACTGATATAAATATATAAGACCAAGGACCATTCACCAATGGGTAAGTAGTCAAAAGATATGAATAATTCTCCAAAGAATTGCAAATTATTAACCACATGAAAGACTATCCTAAATTACTAAAAGACAAATATAAATCAAAAAACTCTGATGTATTACCTCACACCCAGAAAACAGGCAAAAACAACAAAAAATGGAAATGCTTAATGATAGAGGGACTAGGGAAAGACAGGCACACTTCTGCTCTTGTTTTACATTCTGGGTGAACTCATCAGCACCCACATATATGACTAGCATTTCTATGCAACTGACTTAATATCTATACAGCCAGGCTAAACCTCGAGCTCCATCCAGACCCATATTTCAGACCAGATGTTCCAAATCCATCTAAACTCGTCTTTCCCCCAAACCCTCCACACTTACACAAACTGCCTCTTTCTGTGGAAGGCACAGCCACTGTGCCAGCCTCTCCGTGTCATCACTAACTCCTCACTATCCCTTGCCCCACATACTTAGTGAATCCTTAAACCTTGCTGTTTCTACCTCCTCATCTCTTGCATGTAATTCCTTCTCTTTCCTTAAACAACCATCACCTTAACTCAGGCTCTCATTTTGCTTCACCTGAACTACTACAATGGATTCCGATGGTTCTTCATGTATCAAGCCTCTCGCTCAACTAATCCCAGTTGTTCCCTGTTGCCTTTTGAATCAAACACCAAGTCTTCTGTTTGAGTTTTAAAGCCCTTTACAACTTGATCTCAACCTGTTTTCTGCCTCATTATTCTTCTTCCTGAGAAGTACAGAAAAACTGGCCTTTTTGTTTCTCATACACTATACTCTTTCTTCAATTGTCATGCCTTTGCACTGACCAATTCCCACATGTGGAATGCACTCCCTTCCTTACATCTGCCTCACAGCATCCATAACATCATTTAAGACTCAATTCAATTATCATTTTCTGCATGATGCCTTTCTTGATTCTTCCAACTACTAGAACTCTATTTAATTGCCTCGTTTTTATTCTGAATTTAATCTGCATATATAGATTCTATTCTATTTATATATGTTATCGTTGTCTCCTGTAACAAAATATAAACTCCTTAAGCTTCAAGTGATTGTTTCTTGCTTAATGCTTGTTGATTAATACATTATTGGGAGAATTGTGAATTGGCCCAACCATTCTGGAAAGCAATTTGAAATTATGCTTTTTTAAAAAGGGCCACAAATGTCCATTACCCTTTTACCAAGGGATCCCATGGTTCAATATATACTAGAGGAGGTCAAAGATAGAAAAGACCTATATACACCAAAATACTCATAACATCATTGCTTTCTGGTGGCAGAAAAATGGAAAAGTAAATGCCCATAAATTGATAAGTGGCAAAATAAATTATGGTACAATAACATATGGAGTATTATGTTGTTGAAAAGAAATGAAGAATTATGAATGAAGAAGAATTCAGAGAAGCCTGGGAAGATATATGAACCCATATAAGGTGAAGAACCAGGAAATATATACATTAACAACAATATAAATGGAAAGAACAACAAAACTTAAATGTTTTGTAAATATAATAAGGCTTAGCCCAGAAAAGATGAAAAAATACATTCCCTCCCTTCTTGGCAGTGCTGAGAGCTATGGATGTAGAAAACCACACCAATTACCAGGCTCAGGTGATATGTGGGTCACTTCTGCTAAAGTGCTTCCCCCCTTCTTTATTAGTTTTTGTTGCAAGGGATATGTTGATGGGTAGGGGGAGAGGAAGGACATATTCAGAAATGAAGGTGATGTGAAAACAAAAAAGCAAAATAATAAATTAAAGAGTTAACTATGAGCTGAATAATTCCAGGTCTGAAATTCTAAAGCCACATACCTATCACAGACACTAAAACAGCCCGTTGGGAAGCGGTGCTGCCAGCAGTACTGGTCGTCCTCTGTGTGGAAGAACTTCTCTTTGTGCTTCTCTGAAGAGATGTGGCCCTGCCACTGCTTCTCACTATTACAGTTTTTCCCACACAGCCAGCAGTGAAAGTCCACCTGTTTACGGAAAAACCGTAAGAGTCATTACCCAGTTAGACTCAATAACATAAAAGATGCCTTTTTAAAAAGGTTAAACTTATTGAAGAAATTCATTCAAACAGGCTTTACATTGATTATCCCAAGCAAAAGTGACCAGCTTTGATAATGAAATAATACTTTTTTCCTTCCTTGATAATTTAAAGCATTTGGTGCTAGTCTAGCTGCCAACCTCTGCCTTCCTCAAAGCATTATGAGCATGAAGAAAAAGTGTATTACTTTAAGAAAATGCTCTAATGGGGCGGCTAGGTGGCACAGTGAGTAAGAGCCCCAGCCTCGGAGTTGGGATGACCCAAGATCGGATCGGGCCTCAGAAAATGAGCAACCACACACGAATAATGACTGGCCGTGAGAAGAAGAAGAAAGAAGAAAGAAGAAAGAAGAAGAAGAAAGAAGAAGAAGAAAGAAGAAGAAGAAGAAGAAGAAGAAGAAGAAGAAGAAGAAGAAGAAGAAGAAGAAGAAGAAGAAGAAGAAGAAGAAGAAGAAGAAGAAGAAGAAGAAGAAAATGCTCTAAGATATATTATCAAATCTTAAACAGCCCTCAATATGAGAACGAATTGGGCATGTTCTAGAAAGCTATAAATATTCAATCATTTCAACACTTATGTATGAAAGTTACTTGCCAGTAAGAAGCAGTTCTCAAAGACCTTTAAGTCCAGAATGTGGTCTACTCTAAAATAGAACTCTAGTCAACTTTGGAAGACTACTTACATTATTGACTCTAAATACCCTTATATAGATGCTGGTTAGTAATAAATTAGAACCCCAGTAAGGTCCAATCGAAACATCTCTACTACACTCTCTCCCTTACTAATGTGAGCCAATTTACAGTAAAAGTCACTCAGATACTATAGACAATAATAATTTAGGACATGAAATAGGAGGGTGGAAAGGATTCAAGCAAAAGTAATACACTTCTTTGCACAAAAGGATGTCAATCCCTAGTATTTAACAAGGAATGACAGAAAGATAATGGAGGGAACAAAGATAAAAAGTATAGATCTTTAAAAGTATCTTTTGCCCACAACCATCCAGAAAGTCTGAAAACAAAAATGTTTTTCTAAAGATGGGGAAAAGTATATAAAATGCCAACTTCAGAAAAACTAAGAAATTTCAAATTGACTAGATACAGAAAACAATACTACTCAGAAAGACTGAATAATATAGGTAAGATTCTAAGAAAATAACACAGGAAAAAAGCTAAATTTATGATAATGAGCAAAATGTTATTTAAAAGTATATTATTTGTTATTTGAGGGCATTCAAACAGAAAAATTTGGTACTAGAAACATAAAACAGCTTTTTCTTTCTATTTTACCATTTGATTTTCTGACTCTTACCCTTTCAGGTATCTTTGAAGTACCTTAATGATACTTCAATATTTCAAGGATTTAAGTTTTTATTAATGCAGACACATGTGATGCAAGCTACAAATAATACTTCTGTGCTTGAATAGGCTTTAAAAAATTGGTCCCCTCTTGACCAACTGTCTGGGGATGAGCTTCTTCCAACTTAACTAGCTCTCAGCCAAGTCAGTTATTGGACCTAAGCTTAAACACCTTCCAGTTTCCAAGCTTGTGGACTCTGGGCAAAGTCTCTGAAAATCCAAGGTTACTTCCTTGCTACAATGAGGCATATACTCTGAGCACTGTAATGGTTTATCCACATTTTTACAGTTAAAGAAACTCTCAGGATCAAAGAAATTAAGTGACTGGCCTGAAATCACAAAGTGAGATAATAACAGTAGTACTAGGAGCAAAAGTCTCCTGATAGCTCACCCAGTGCACTTTCAGTTCTGCCGATACTAGATTTATCTGTTTCAATTTATAAGTAATGCAAATAATTTGAAATTGAAACTATAACTAAAACACTGCTTTTTTTAATATGCTAGGTTTATCATGACAAAGCAGCATGGTATAAGGGAATAGACAGAGAGGAAGACTTGGTTTCACTTATATCTCTGATATAGACTAGCTGTGTATGTGAATATGGATAAAGCATTAAACCTTTCAACATCCCCAGTTAGCACTCTAAGACTCTAAGGTATAGACAAACTGGTGATTTTTTTTTTACTTTATGGATGGGGGAAGGTAGGGCAATTGGGGTTAAGTGACTTGCCCAAGGTCACATGGTTAGTTTTGTATTAAGTGTCTGAGGCCAGATTTGAACTCAGGCATTGACTCCAGGGCCAGTGCTCTTCACTGTGCCACCAGCTGCCCCACAAACTGGTGATTTTTATTGGTGAAAGGAGTTCCATACTAGAAGTTTTCCATACAGATAAAATCACGGATTCAGACCCCCACACACACTTAAAAAGTTTATAATCATTAAATAGTTCTTACAGTAACTTCAGCATAATCTGTTGGCATATGAATTTGTTTCCCATTTTCCTTGTTTGACTGGCCAGCTACATCATCAGTTTTTTCAGGTTTTTGACTCTTTAGCCAAATATCATAAAATTGCTCCATATCTTGTACTGAAAAAAAAAAACAAACCCAGATATTCAACAATCACACCATAGCGGAAATACATGCAATTTTAGGGATATGACAATAATTGATAATGGACTCTACTTTTGGAAGTACATAAATAGAAAGTAGTAGATAAACTAACAGGCTTAAAAACCAAATCTGAGATTGTCAGAACTTCAAAAGTTAGCTTCCTATGTTACAGATTCTTCTTGCATTTGCAAGATAATTTCCTATTAAATTGGACTTAAAATCCGAAAATATCAGGAGATACTGCCATAAGTGACAATTTCAGTGCTATATCATGTTTCTTGATATTAAAAGCTCTTATCACCACCATACCCATGCAAATTTACTTAAAGTAGTTTGGAAGCTGATACTTTACGCATAAAAGATTATAAGTATATTACAATTATGATCAACATTTTGAACTTGTCTGAAATCCAAGAATCAAACAAATATTCTGTAATGTTAACGAAATAGAGCCTGAGTAACATGGAGCTCTCAGTGGGAAGAGTTGGCCCAGAGGAGCAGAGCACAAAGGGGAGGGAGGAAGAGGGAGAAAGGGAGAGAGAGAGAGAAAAAGAGAAGCAGCTTGAATGAGCAGAGGGAGGAACCTTGCCTAGGAGAACTTGTTTGTGGGGAGGCCTAACAGAAAGAAGGATTAAGATGTCAGTGCCTGGGGGGGCTAGGTGGTGCAGTGAATAGAGCAACAGCACTGGAGTCAGGAAGACCTGAGTTCAAATCTGGCCTCAGACACTTTATACTTACTGTGTGACCTTGGGCATCACTTAACCCCAATTGCCCCTCCAAAAAACAAAAACAAAAACAAGATGTCAGTGCCTCCTGGATTAGTGATGAGTACCCTGTTAAGTCTTACATCCTATAACCCTAATGATGTCCCAAATAAATATTTTGGCTTTGCTTTTGAAGAAGAACTTATTATACTTTGTGAATCTATCCTGGAAATAGGTATGCATATTCATTCATAGCAGCTGCTTTTGTCCCCCAGAAGGGACAAAAAGCTGGAATACACCTTATAATAACATAACCATGAGTGATATCTTGGACAGTGGCTGAAAGTTGCTTTTTCTGATTAAAAAATACATCTATTTGGCATTATTGCCAAATGCTGTACAAGCCAGTGACAATGGGTTGACAGAGTTTCATTAAGCCATTCTCCCAAGTGGGTTGTTGCTACTGTTTAGTGGTCCAGTCACATGTGACCCCATAGACTCTGTCAATGGGGGGTTTTTTGGGCAAAGACACTAGAATGGTTTGCCATTTTCTTCTCTACTGTGTCCCCCCTTTACAGACGAACTGAGACAAATAGGGCTATCAAGTGACTTGCCCAGGGTCAAACATCTAGTAAGTGTCAAAAGTCATATTTGAACGCAGATCTTGCTGACTCCAGGCCTGGTCTTCTATCCACTGTAGCACTAAGAATAGCTTTTTTCTTAAAAACAGAAGTATTATAAGGACTCTCAAGTATATAAAAAAGCATCTTCTGTTAGATCTAAAGTTCTATTTCTGTCTTTAATTCCTTAGTAAATACTTTCTTCTAAACATGAGGTTAGAATGTACTACCTTCTACAGAAAGAGACAGTAGGGTTTCAGTACTTTCCTGCATTAAAAGAACTGAAATGGAATAGTTAACATATTTTAAATGAAGTGAACATGGTGGCCTGTACAGACTGTTGGTCTTCAGTATTTGATAAAATTCTATCTACTTACTGGAGGATTTTTTTATTAGCAGGATGAACTTCATGCTTGCAACTTTTGCAGTTAAATATCCAAATACAGCCTTAGTTTTTTCTAAAACATTTTTATCCACAATAGAAAGGTTTCTTTTTGTCACTGTTATCTATCCCCAGCACTTAGCATAGTGTCTTGCACATTTAAGTGTTCAGTAAATATAAGTTAAATTTAATTGTGAAAACTAAATTGTGACCATTACAGGTAAAATGACATCTTTAAAAACTTAGCTTGGCATATTAAAAGAATGCATTGGTTTATGAAACTCTAATGTATAAAAATCCAGTTGTAGAACAATGTATTTAGATCCTCTAACTTACTGAAAAATTCACTGCTAGCTTCTTTTAACTAGTGAGTTTCCCTAATGTACTTAATATATGGCCTCACAAGAAAAAAATGATAGCAGAAAAGAAGAAATATTAGTAACCTACTATATGCAAAAGGAGATAAACTACAATATTATATAAGGGGGAAGCACACTTTAAAAAACTCAGGTGAAATGAAACCTTAGTTTTGAGCCCATATTTAAAACAAATTTATTTTTACTCACTTCCATTCTCTTTCATATAAGTCCAAACTTCTCTCTCCTCAGGACTATGTGCAAAGGAACAATTTCCAACATACTGGCATTTCTTGCCAGAAGCAATATGATTGCACAGCTATATGAAAGAAAAAATATTCCTTAAGCCTGAACTCTAAGTGAAACTAATTTTTTACATTTAATCAGGATAGGATGACTATATATTCAATTCTAGACTCAGAAATAATATTTAAAAAATGACAATTTTTAGGTAAGATTTTAACTTTAAATAGTAATCTAAAATGTACAATTAAGTTTCCAGCTTTTTAAAATAAACATACCATAAATTGTAGGGCTTATTCTTAACATGCAAACATCTAAGTACTCAAATTTATTCTTTTTTTAGTTTCTCATAGCATATCACTTTACTTTAACAAGTAATACCATTTGGGTTTTATAGATCCAAGTCTCCACCTCACAACACACTATTTTTTCTGACTTTATTTGAACAATGAGAAAATTGAGCTTGTTAGTATATAAACTGAATATACAGGGTAATGAAGAAATACTAATATGCTAGCCCCAAAATTACTAAATAATAACATTTCAGAAAACCCTCACCAACTAACTTACTTAAAGTGATAGCAGATGACCTCCATCTCACTAGATGTACATTATCTGAAGATAATTATTACATTAATTAGGACATTATAGCTTTCCTATAATACCATTTCCTGTTACTTTGTAGAACATAAAGGTGCTATACTGACAGGTACAAATCTAAAGACTTGCCTTAGAATCATGTCTGTCAAGAAACAAGAAAACATTTGGCATTATTTAAAAACCTGAATTAAAACTCTATCAAATAATTATACTCATATTTTTATGTCATACATTCCAATACAACTACTAGTAAGTTTATGCCAATTTATTTGTTTGAATAAGATCAGGCCCACACCACTCAATACATTAGTTAACCTATATAATTTTAAAAGAATATTACTTGCTTATATGGAATTTTAAAGTGCTTTCAGTTTTCAAACTATTAACTATTTATGCCCACTCACTTGGATCAAGGGCAGTTAACAAGCACTAGTTGAAATAAACATGGACATATTATTCAACAGAAAAACTACTGTTCCATGCAGAGTATCATCATTTGCATGTGCCATATTACATTCCATTACTGGTTATAAATAAGTAAGATGGCCAGATGCCACAAGGGGTGTGTTTGAACAGTTTGTTTTCAAGACTATCAACAATAACAATGAGGAGAAAAGACATTTCAGGGATAGTGATATTCATAAAATAAGGACAGATTCTCGAGTAGATCTCAGAACTGGACAAGCCCTCAACCAATCAGTTCAATCGCCTGCCTTCAGTCAGATAAGGTATCATTATTCACATTTCTGTGTTTGAAAACTACAGACTGGACACTAACAAATCTAATGACCTCGATGGTTAAGGGCTGAAAATGAACAAGCCCATAGTATAGGAGAAGAAAAGTTCATGAATTTCATGCCCACCTACAACAGAGTACAACTAAAGATAAACTGCCTTTCGACACCTCCTGCTATAGGTTTGTGTCTATCTGAAGACAGAACATAACAAACACAAGTGTGCCTTTAACATCTGCCCATGCCTTATCTTTTCCTTTAGTGTACAGCCAATTAGATAAGACCTTCAATTCTGCAACCTCTTAATAACAGATGTATCTGTCTAATAAAACATATTAAAAACTTACTCACTAAAAGATCAGACTTTGAACTATGATGTACTCTTCTGCCATGATGTGTGTGTGTATATATGTATGCCTATATTTACATACATACACATATCAGTGTATTACGCATGTATGTATGATCTGTCTTTATTATAGGAGAAAGATTAAGAATAGCAATAAATGTTGGATGAGGAACATCTTTCCTAAAATTAAGAGTAAGTAGTTCTTCTAGTTAGCTGTCACAGGAACTTGGGACAGTTACAAGTCCAATTAAATCACTACTATTTTTATCTAAGAGTTATCCTTTAAGCACAGGCAAATGTTTAGGGTTTTTCCTATCATACTAAATAAACTGGAAATGTTCATTAATTCAGCAGTCATTCATTCGATGTCTATAGCATAGAATAGTTCTAGATAAAACATTAAAAAAAGCTCAGTAAAAATCTAAACTGATTTATATTACAATTTGCAAAGTATAAATTTTACAGAACTGCAAAGTTCTACAAAACAATGAAAAGTCAGTCTTTATCTTCTTTCAACACCTATTGCCTACTTAAACAAAGACAACAATGTAATTTGCTAACAGCATCTCCAGTTCATCTGTACTGTGTGAAAGGCTCTTCCTACTGCCAGCATATACTGAGAATTGTATACAGCATTGTGCCATAGAAAAGGCACTGCATTTGGAGTCAAAAGGCCTGGGTTCAAATACAAGGTGCAGGTGTACCACTTAAAATCTGTCTATAGTTAGGCAAGTCCCTTAACCTTTCTGAGGTTCAGTTGGCCTCAGGTTTCTCACTTATAAAATGAAAGTACTGGATTAAATGATTTCAAAGTTCCCTCTCAAATGTAAGCTATGAACCTACACTCCTAGATATATCAGCTTACTCCACAAGCTATTTTCTCATGCCTTCTCACAGACAGTACTCCTCTCTTATTACTAGAAAATTTTCTAAACTACACAGATTGTGACAAAACTGGACCATGCCAAATCTTATTAAAAAATATACAACTCGGGGCGGCTAGGTGGCACAGTGAGTAGAGCATCGGCCCTGGAGTCAGAAGGACCTGAGTTTGGATCCGGCCTCAACACTTAACGCACACACAAACAAAACCTAGCCGTGTGACCTTGGGCAAGTTACTTAACCCCAATTGCCCTCCAAAAAAAAAAAACCAAAAACAAAACAACTAATAAAAGCCAAAGAATAAAATTTCAGGGTCCTAATATGAGGTATCTTTAAGCAAGTATCCATTGCCTTCAGGTGAGAGACATGATTCAGAATATATAAGCAATTCCTTTAAAGTTAGTCATAGCTAACATGGGAAAGCTATCTGATAACTTTGCCTCCAAGACTTGATATCTTTCTATCTTTCTTTGGTGGGGGTCAAGGGGCATGAAGAAGAAACCAGACCTGTGATTTCATTGTTATATGGAACTCACAGTGAAGAAATTCTCTACCAATGTCACACATTGGCAGTTTCAGTCTTAAATAGCCTACTGGGACACAAAGTAAACATCTTGACTCTCAAACCCAGCGCTCCAGCCACTATACTAGGCTGCCTCTCAATTATTCCCCTCAAAAAATTGTTTTTTAGTGGAGGGTGAGGTTGGGAGAGAAGGGGATAGATCCAACTCTGTAATATCAGTTGCCTGAGGCCCTGAGAAGTTAAAATGACTTGCTCATGGTCACACAGACAGTGTGTAACAGAGACAGAACAAAGTCTACCTGACTCCAAGGGCAGCCCTGCACATACTATGCTATGCTGCCTCTCTATAAGAAAAATAAAACGCTCTTATGCACATCTTATCTTATGAGTTCTTTGTAGTTCACTAGCCAAACTAATTTTTTGAGCCAATGGCTTGACTGTTACCAAATACCCTATTAACTTATTACTTAATAAATTAAGTAAACTAATTAAATAATATTTAAGACATTACTTCAAGATGTTTTTGAATATCATAAATGTTAAAAAGGAATAACAACAAATGTTGGCTGTTAATTTCACTATAAATTCACTAATAAAGATTACTATTTAAAAGGTTTGAGTTTCCCTCAAATTAATGTCATTTTGCAATTATTTGAGGTGCCTAATAAAAAAAAAAGTGGCTTAAAAATTACGTATGTACATCAAACTGTAAAGGCATTTGTTTCTTTGTGGGAAGAGGACGGATGTTCATCCACTTCTTACGTTCATTAGACATCACTCTCATCGCTCGACGATCTTTGGTCCACCTAAGAAAAATGGAGTTCAGAAAAACAAAGACACACTGGCAACAGCTACAACATATAGGAATAGATAGAAAGTCTGTACCTCAGGGACCTGTAGAGATTTTATCTATTTGTTTTGCTTAATTCTATAAGTGACATTTCACAATGTTAGAAATAATACCTCACTTTAAACTGGTATTTACATTAAAACTTTTGCTGTTGAGCATTTAAAATTAAAGAAAAACAAGTGACAGTTCTAAAAATTAATTCTTTACTTCTGACTTCCTAAATTATTTACTTTCCCCTTGCCCTCTTCCACATTTTAACTTTTCTTCCTATGTTGTAGCTCCCATAATTTCTTAACAACATATCTTCCAACCTATAAAGTGTGTAATAATAAAACTAACATTTGTTTTGCACATGTTACTTACGAGTGCCCTGCTTTAGCACTACAGTATTTTCTGTTTTTATCTGGTTCGATGACTTGACCATTTCTCAAACACTGGGCACATACAAACTTTATCTTTAAATTAAGAGATCCATATTTTATTTGGTTTCCAGGTACCTTAAATAAGAAAAAAATATATAGAAAAACAAAAAATAAATTATAGGAAAATTAGAATTTTTCCCCAAATCAAAAAGGTGTATCACAATACATGCAAATTAGATAAAAAGCTAAATAACACTGATAACATCTATAACTCACCCTAAAATAAGGAAAACCATTTAGATATGACAATTCTCTGTTTTATACTAACAACTAATAACAACAAAAATAGCTAGTATTTATATAACACCTACCATATGCCAGACATTGTGCTGAGCACTTTAGAAACATTATTTCATTTGATCTTCACAACAACCCTGAGAGGTTGGTGCTGTTATATGCATTTTACCATTGAAGAAATTGAGATGGAGGTTATATGTCTTGCCTAAGGCCACACAGATAATAAATATCAGAGACTAGATTTTAACTAGGACTTTCTGACTCCAGGTCTAGCGATCTGTACACTGTGCCACCTAGATGCCTCTCTTACAAAGTAAAATGTATTTATTTATAAGTAACTACAAATACAACCCTTACCCACATCTCTGAGGTATAGAAGATGTATTGCCATTTATAAGGAAATACAGCTAATGGAATAACTACCAATGCAAGAAACAGAAGTGGATGCTCAAGAAATACTCTGGGTGGTAATGAACTAAAAACATCCTTTTTCACATGAATTTTTTTACTTGACTTTAATATCAAACAAAATGTTAGTTACCACATATAGGATCATGTCATCATAGTTCCAGAACTAGAAGGGTACACAGAGGCATCTTGTCCAACTACATCGTTTTACAAATAAGGAAAACTGTGGGCCAGGGAGGTTAAGTGTTACTGCCTGCAGTTCTCCTTCCTAACACAGAAGTTCAATTTGTTGCCCACTTCCTATAAGTTTAGCTCTCCTATAAATGTTCTTCCCCTAGGGACTGCATTTCTTGCATGTATTTGTATTTCCAGTACTTATTGTAGCACATATAAGTGCAGAGAACTGATTTTTCATTCATTCATTCACTGCCCAAGGTCACACAAGTAGTAAGCATCAGAAGAGGCAGATGAATCCAGGTCCTCCAACTCCAGAGTCAATGCTTTTTCCACTGTTCCATCCTTCCTTCCATTCTATCCTATACTGAAACCAATTTAACAAGTGATTTCTCGCATATTAGTCCCAAATAGGATGTCAAATGCAGAGCTTTCAAATGGAAATACCTGTGCTCCATGTGCTTTTGCTTCTATGTTTTGCCAATATTGCTTAGATTCTTGAGCAATGGCATCGTGTGTTATGCCTAGGAAGTACAAAAGCCCTTATTTTAATTATTTCCATAATAACCTCCACTTATTTAGCAGAAATTCAAAAACATCAGCCAACTAAATGCTCATTTATATTCACTTCCTCATCTAATATTTAACAAACAAGGTAATACTGTATTTGGGGGGAAAAATTCAGAAAACAATCATTATGAATTCTTAAGAAACCCTTCCTCCTAAGAAATCCACACCAAACTCATTTGTAACAATAACTTTAAATTAGACTCAATGCACACATTTTCTTAAAAATTAATTCAGTAGTATAACTTAGCAAAATGACAGCTTCCACAGTTCTTAAATTCTAACCTACAATTACACAGATGTTCACATAATGCTTTATAAAGTGGCCTTGCTATTTCTGCTGAAAGCATACTTCCAAGTTGCTACACACCTGTCTCCTTTTGTATTATCCAGACTTTTAGTTCCACAAGGCTGTGTGCATAGTAACACTCGTCTTCCCTTAAGCAGCCATAGCGAACTTCATGCCGACACAGATCGAGTTGACACTGGCTATGGAAAGCACGAATTTTAGAATACTTGACTGAAGTTTCTCGTAAAATGTGAACGAGGCACCTAATGTGAAAAGGGAGGCAAGATTTCAATTTTCTGCAAAAGTAGGTATATTTGAAAAAGAAATCCCTAAGCAAAAGTAAGAATGTATTTTAAGTCATAAAAATAAAAATTAAACTTAAAAATAACTGTCTGATGGAACCCTTTAACAATAAGCAATCTATGTCACATAATGCTTATATTGTATACAATCGTTATATTAAAGAATACAATCTGACCTCTGGTATATCTCAATTCATGCACTTAAAATAAGATTATTTTGCATTGGTGAAACATCAATTTAAATTTTTTTCACCTGGGAAAGCCACTAAAAAATTCCTTCCTATTATGTATTATTCTTCAAAATAATACCAATAGGGGCAGCTAGGTGGCACAGTGAGTAAGAGCACCACCCCGGAGCAGGGAGGACCCAGATCCGTTCTGGCCTCAGATACTTAACACCCACACAAAAAAACTGGCCTTGTAACCTTGGGCAAGTTACTTAATCCCAATTGCTTAAAAAATAATAATAATAATACCAACAAATAACAAAATAGCATAATAATACCACTGCTTCTATTTGGTATTAATAAAGAAATTTTTTGTACTTTCTACTATTCCATGACAGAAATGATAAGAAAAACTATCAACATACTTGTTGTCTTCAAATTCATGTTTTGTGACCGGGTGAGAACAAGAAGAAGAAATATCTTTATTTCTCCTGCTTATTATTCGGGGCTTATGATCAAAACATTTCTGGAACAGACAAGAAGTAGGGTTTATCATAAAGACAAAATCTAGAATAAAAATTCCCTACCTAGAATTTTTATTTTATCATTACAGTATTTTCAATAACCCATTGCAGACATTTACTAATTTTTCCATTCAAAATATTTTTTTAAAAAGATTCAATTTTATAAAAGCTTGCAAAGAATATGTACACTTAAACTACTAATTGCCAAAAAGCCTCATCAAAGTTTTGTAGAAGAAGAAAAACTTGGAAAATGTACCTCACAAAGGAATATAAATTCTCCATGATGTTCTTGAAGAAGTTTGAACACTGTGAAATTTATCTTTCCACTGCCACCAAAAAGAGCCTCTCGACTAAATGCACCTTTTCGTTCCAGTGTCCACACATCAATCTCTTCTTGGCAATAGGCAAAAGTGCAGTGACCTGGATATCTACACTCTTCTTCAGCAGCAACATCTATCATTAAAAACATTAAACTATAAGAGTTTAAGGCATTTTGACAGTTTAAAAAAACAATTTATAAAAGTTTAGCATAATTTAGGACAAACCTCCAATACAATACCATTATCTATTTTATTTTGTAGAATAGTTCAGAGACAGTTTAAACCTACATACACATGCACCCCAAATTTCATAAGCATGATATTAACAAATTTAAAGAAATGTCATCCATTATATAATCAAGTTTTTACATGTTAAATATGTTGAATACAATTTTACATGTTAAATGTCATAGAAGAAAGCCTCTATGCCAAAATGTTGCTCGCCCTATGCAAATTCAAAGAATTATTCAGGGTTATTTGATGAAGGGACAATAAATTTCAAAAGATAGCTGACAAGAAATAAACACTCTGAAAAGAGTGATTATCTCTGAACACTGGACAACCAAGGTCTCAAAGCTCCTGAATTTCACCAATACCTCAACCATTTCACTGATGTTATTCAGCTTAGCTCCGGTCAGAGACAACAGGACTAAGATAGTTCTATTTATTTTTTTTTCAAGGGGCTGGGGCTCCCTATCACATACTGGATGGAAATGTAAGGGCCTTATTCTTAAACCCAAGCCAATGACAATTAGCATGGGAGCTCTGACCTGCTCTTTGTCTGACCCAGGCTGGCTCTCCCCTCCTAAGACAATCTGGTAGCTCTCCCACTCTTAGGGGCTCACTATATTTATGCTCAACTTAGTGTAGACATCTGACTAGCTTAGTTCACTGAAACCCAGAACTCCTGAGCTCAAGACTAGCATCACTAGTTCACTAGTGTCAGTCTCATCAACAGCTGGGATTACAGTCATGTACTACCCACACCCATTTCCTCCAAGACAATTCTTGAAGTAGATTAGGACTCAGTTACCATAGATGGACTATAAAACACACATAAGAGAACATAAACACCATGGCAAATACAGTAAAAGAAATATTAAAAACTCACTCTAGTTACTAACTTTAAAATTGCAACAAAGGTGATTTTCTTCCACTAAAGGATGGATAATGTAATAATAATTAGTAATAGTAGTAGTAATAATAATCTTTAGCATTTACATAGTGCTTAGAGTTTTAAAAAAGCACTTTCACAGCTGTTTTTATTTCTCTTTTTGCTGATTAAGAGTGTAATCGAAATGCCTGGGTTGCTAATTCTGAAACACAATATCATTTTCACCAGTAACTGAATACTTATTTATCTTTATTCAACCCAATGAATAGTAATAATAACATAATAAAATACCTTTACATATATAATAAGGCCCTTCATAATTTGTCTTTGTTGGTCGTGGACGTATTTTTTTCCATGATTTATCTTCAACATTCTTTATTCTACCAATTAAAATGTCTTTCTTACATTTATGATCTAAAGTAGGAAGGTACGTATAATCCATTAATTTTGGACCTAAAGAAACAAAAATAAATATAAGATTTCAAATGTTTTAAGCCAGTTACAATCACAAACTGATATATCACCTTTAATACTCCCAAATGGAAATTTTAAAAAACAGCTTTCAAACTAAAGCATAACTGTAATATGTCAGATTTATACAAGACACTTTTCAACACCATTCAACCTTTCATAAAGATCAACATGAATCTTACTTAAAAGTCCAAGTCTGCCCTCATACAATCGCACCACCACCCACTGATCACTTAGCCTGTCCTTTTAATTTCTCTAATTACATTGCTTTCTGAATTTCCCACAGCACTTTTAAACAAGAACAGCTGACATTGCTCTGTTTTGTTTGCGATATTCTTTTGGAGACAGAGTGATGCCTCGGATCAATGACATGAGAAAGACTCCCCTGACTGCCTGGCACCAGGCACTCTGTGCACTGAATCTGAGTCGCTTCCTAAATAGATTGCTGTGCACTTGTCCGTCTTCTACCTGCTCCATTTTGGCACCACACAACTCCTTCTACTTGATCCTCGACCAAGCTGCCAAGCTACTCACTCTTCCCTCGGGGAGCTCTTTCACAGGATCCTAAGGCTAAAGATAAATCAGCCCCATCATCAACGCCCGCGGTCCCTTATTGAGTCAATGAATAACGAACAAAAAAGGCATTTATTGAACCCTTAGTGTATGCTAAGCACAAGTGACACATGGATCTTGGTTGGAAGGGTGGGGAGGGAAGTAGGTCCCCAGATCTGGGGGGTGCTACTACTCTAGGGCTTAACTGCTTACTCTTCCTAAAAGAATTGAGGCTAAAGGACATTCTTTGTTTCCAGATATCCATCCCATCCCCCTAACCCCAAGTCAGTGAACAATTCCTCTGAATGAAGAAAACCTGTTACATAAAACCAATGAGTTGAGTTAGGCTATATATGAAATATCCTCTATCAGGAGGCGCCCACTTTTCTGCCCACTGTTGCTTTTGTTTTGTTTTGCTTTTTGGAGGGGCAATTAGGATCAAGTGACTTGTCCAAGGTTACACAACTAGTTTTGTGTTAAGTGTCTGAGGCCGGATTTGAACTCGGGTCATCCTGACTCCAGGGCCGGTGCTCTATTCACTGTGCCACCTAGCCGCCCCTTCTCTGCCCACTGTTGATGCTTCTCTTTCACAAATAGGCTGGCTTAGCCCATCCTAAGTATTTTTCTCCTTATCTACTTTTCCCATTGATGTGGTTATGTAACTCCTCAGCTCAAATCCCCACAATGGCTTCTTACTACCTGCCAAGAAAGTATAAGTTTCTTGGCCTGGCATTCAAAATTTTCTCACAATGTGATAGCACCCTGAATTTTTAGACTTCTCTAGTATTATTTCCCTAAAATAGCCTTCATTTTCCTGACTACATTCGTTAGTTTTAATCTCCCACTATTAGCCTAATGCAGGAGTTCTTAACCTTTTGTGTGGTATGGACCCCATTAGCAGTCCGGTAAATCCTAGGAACTCCTTCACAGAATAATGTTTTTAAATGCATAAAATAAAACACATAGGATTACAAAAGTAACCAATTATACTGAAATACAATTACCATTTTTTTGGCAAATTCACAGACCCCAAGTTAAGAACCCCTGTCTTTTATTTCTAATCATTCTCCTTTAACGCCCAACCCAAATGCCATGTCTGTCAGGACTAATTTTATGATTTCTACACTTGGTAGTGATCATTACTCACATCAGAATCCACATAATAATGCTTAAACATTAATAAATATATGGTAGAATAATTACCATACAAAGTAGTGTCACAAGCACCTGGTGGATTATAAGATCCATAAGGGCACAGATTCCAACCTATCTAACCTTTGTGCCTCTGTCCAGGGCACAGCCAGTGAATTATACACAATCAACAGTTAATCAATGTTTGCTGAACTGGATCAAAAGAATTCAGATTCATACAAACAAAGTAAACAATCCATCAACATCCTAATACTTTAAAATTATTCCTAAACACAATATACAAACATATTAAAACATAACCAAAATATAAACTATAAAAAAATTCATAAAAAAGATCTACTACCTAGACTAACATAAAAAATACGTGAGCATACCAGTATGTAACTACTTTAAATGAACTATTCAAGTCAAATTCAATCAAACAAACTTTATTGATATTTTCCCTCAACTTGTCAAATATGTGAATCATATATGATCAATCTATTGTTAAAACTCTCATTTAAATGATTATCAGCAAAGTACACAAGTGCTTTTCACCTTTGCTTACTTCAGAGACTGAATTTAAACCTTATGAGGTCTAATATATGAAAATGGGCACATCTGACCAACAACAATTCCAGCGGAAACAAGATGAAATATGCTACCCACCTCCTAGGTTGTCAAAGAATTATGGTGCAAATTGAGACATACATTTTTGGGATATGGTAGGAATTTGTTTTGCTAGACTATGCATATGTGTTACAAAGTTTTGGGGAGGAAAGGGGAGTCTAGGGAGAAGGAGGTAGGGGGGAAAATAAGCTTTTGTTAAATGATAAAAAAAATTAAATTTGAAAATGATCATAGACCTTAAATTTGATTATGTCCATGTGGGTCTTATTTTGTACAATGTCAATAAGACTAGGTCTGATACACAATTTTGACCAAAAAATTCTTCCAAGAACACTGGGTTATGGAACATTATCAGACAAAGTATATATATTTCAATTATGCTTATATATCTTCAAAATCACTTCTTTAAACAAGGTAAATTTGCTGATCATCACTTGATGATCCAGCCTTAAATCCTGCACCACTACCCCTTACTGTATGAACTTCAGCAAGTCACTTAACCTCTTCTGGGCCTCAGTTTCCTCATCTGTAAAATGAAGGAAGTTGGACTCGATGTAGATGGTCTTTTAGGGCCCTTCTACATCTAAATATATGATCCTATGAAATGAAAAATTAACAAGTAATTCATAGACCTGATAGAGCATAAGGGACAAATAAAATGAAATATCTATCATCTACTCATATTTTTCTTGGTGATAAAAAAAATTCTAATCCAGGAAAGATAGGAATTTACACTACCTTATTCCAGAAAAAAAGTAGGGGGAAAAAAGTTCAAAGTAATATGTAATGTGGTTATGACAAGACCAGTTATATACCCAGGATTGTCCTTTAGTGCCTATTACTGCTTTTTTAGGTTATTTTTTTACTTTAAAATAACCAGTGACATAATTCTCGATTTTTCAGTCTTCATCTGTCTCAACCTATCTACAGCATTCAGCCTTGCTGACCACCTTCTCCTCCTGGATACTCTCTTCTCTCGAATGTTCATGACAGCACTTCTCTTGGTTCTCATTCTACCTGACTAACTATTCCTATGAAGTCCCCTTTACTGGATCATCATCCATGTTACACTCCACTGTGAACACAGCTTTTTGTACAGCAATCTTCTCACCATACTTGGAATGCACTCCTTCCTCACCTCCAACTCTTAATCTCTAGCTTCCTTCAAGTCCCAACTTGAGCGCTGCCTTCTACATGAAACCTGCCCTGATCATATACCTCTAGCTGCTACCCCCCCCATTACCTTGTTTTAATTTTGTATATATTTGGTATATACATATATGTGTTTGTCCTGAGCCCTCTTTTCTTTTCTCTCTATAGTCATGCACTTGGTGTTCTCATCAGCTGCCATGAAATTAATTACCTCTATGTAGATGATTCCAAGATTTTTACACACCCACCCACCAAAATTGTCCCAAGTCTCTCCTGAGCTTCAGTTACACATCTCCAACCACCTAATAGACACTACAGGTGTTCTAGGAAGCATCTAAAACTAACATGACCAAAACAACTCAAATCTTTTCCTCAAACTATATCCATCTTCTAAATTTCACAGCTTCTATCTTCTACCGTCTTTCTGGTCACCCAAGCTCACAATCTTGACATTATCTTCAATTTCTTACCCTATATGTAGAATCAGCTTCCAAATATTTTTGTTTCTACTTACTCAAGACACCACCCAAGTTCAGAACCTCATCACTTCTCATGTAGATTATTGCAATAGCTTCCTAAGTGGTCTCTATCCCTCAAGTCTCTCCCATTACAATGCATCCTCCACAGAGCTACCAAAGTAAATTTCTTAAAGTTCTAGTCTAACCATATAACTCTGATTCTAAACCAACCCCCAGTTGCATTTCATGTCAAATATAAAATCTTCTGTTTGGTATTTAAAGACCTTCACAACCTTGCCTTAACCTACCTTTCAAGCCTTGCTATAGCCATTATTACCCTTCCTCAACTTTGTGGTCTAGCCAGATGGACTTCTTGCTATAAACATCAATACAGTTCCTATTTCTATGGCTTTGTATAGTCTTTCTCCCACACCTGGAATGCACTCTTTCCTCATTTCCAACTCTTAGGATCCCTACCTTCTGTCAAATTTCAACTCAGATGTTTCCTTTGACATGAAGTCTTTCCTGATCACAGGCCCCAGAATGGCTAATATTCTCCCCAAGCCACCTAATTTTTATTTGTAAATATTGTGAATATGCTTATATGTGTAACATACTTCTCCTGAGAAAATAAGCTCTTCAAGAGCAAAGACCACTTCACTTTTGTCCTTTCCTCCCTATATCATGCCTGACATCATGCACTTAATAAATGCTGCATCACTAATAGATCTAGAATAAAAATATCAAGAGGCAAAAGACAGTCCCTGTCCCTAAGAAGCTTAACATTTGGGGAAATAAGCAAACAAATCATGTACAAACAAGCTATATTCAGGGAAAGCAGGAAGATAATTAGAAGAGAAAAAGCATTAGAATTAAGAAAATTTGGGAGAGCCTTCCTGTAGCTGGAATTTGGAAGAAGCTAGGGAAGCCAAGAGTCACAGCTGAGGAGGGAGAGCATTCTGGGCATGGGGGACAGTCAGAGAAAACACTCAGAGCCAAGACATGAAACGCCTTGTTCACTGAACAGCAAGGAGGGCAGTGTCACTGAATCAAAGAGTGAGTGAGTATGGTATAAGAAGACTGAAAAGGTAAGCGAGGCCTATGTTAAGAAGAGGTTGTGAATGTCAAGCAGAGGACTGTGTATTTGGAAAGAAGAGCCACTGGAGCTTACTGAATAGGGGAAGTGTGACATGGCTGGAGAATGAAATGGAATGAGGAGAGAGATTTGAGACAGGCAGACCCATCAGTGGGCTATTACAATAGTCCAGGCATGTGGTGATTAGGAAAAGCAACATTAGAGGAAAGGGGAGGGGCATGGTTGAGAGATGCTGCAAAGGTAAAATCAACAAGCTTTGACAAAAGATAGGAAATGGAGACAGATGGTGGGGAGTCAGTGATGACACTTAGTCTAAGGGATTTGAAAGATGGTATTGCCCTCAGCAGTAACAGAGAAGTTAGGAGGGAAAGAAGATTTAAAGGGAAAGATAATAAGCTCTGTATACCAAGCCTGAGATGTATGAAAGGCAGGTTGGAGATTCTAACATGGAGGTCAGTAGAGAGATTGGGGAAGGAAAGGTATATTTGAGAATCATAACCATAAAGATGGTAATTAAATTCATGACAGTTGATGAAATTACCAAGTGAAATAGTATAGAGGAAAAAGAGGGTCCATGACAGAACCAGGTGGGACACTAGTAACCTAGTGCTAGAGATCCTGACTTGGATGAGAATCAAGCAAAGGGAACTGAGAAGAAGCAATCTGACAGGTTAGGAGAACCAGAAGAGAGTGATGTCCAAAAAATATAGAGACAAAAGTATCAAGGAAAACAGGGTGATGAATGGTGTCAAAGGCTGCAGAAAAAGCAAGAAGAATGAAGATTGAGAAAAAGATATTAAAGTTGGTAATTAACAGGTCATTGTAACTTTGGAGAAAATAGTTTCAGTATTTTTTAACTACATGTTAATCAAATCAACTCAGTTTCCAACAGCAAGTGTTAATTTATCTAAGGCAATACAAACTCTCCCACAGTCTGATTCTCACCTGATTTTATAAAACACAGTTGACATGCTTGCCTCAATTCATGAGATCCTTCAAGAGGATTTCTTCCAGCTACAGATGAAGATGCTTTAGGAGTCTCACTACTAAAAACATTTCCAAAATCATTTCTAGGTGGACTTGAAATTCCTAGGAAACTCTCAGAAGCAAACAAACTAGTTGGTCCATTCATCTGTGAGAGAAATAAGGGATTTAAGGATATACTGTCATCTACTTATTATTGCAATATCACTGTAAAAAGCACTAAAATAAACCAAATTCTTAATAAATAGTGCACTTGTTAATGCCTCATACTAACTACTACTTGGTTCCTTAAATTTTTAAAATTAAGCTTCAAAATCTATTTCTAGGGGCCTATTTTTTTCTTTTTGTTCTTTTAGAATTATTGATTTAACTTTTTCATTCTCTTTGAAAAATAAAAAAATGAATTTTCTAGCAATAACATGACTTTTATATACTTTAAAGTTTATACTTAAACAATTCTACCTAGTGAAGTACATAATTCCGTGTGACCAGACCATCCTACATTTAAGGGAGCTCACTACCAAAATCCCCAAAGAACGTGATTTTAACATTGTTGTCTACACCATAAATAAACTCCAGTGCACTTAAAAACGTATTCAACTACTTAAGCACTTTCTATTCTGCTACGATAAACACATTTACAAAAGATACTTACTAGTAAAATGGAAGAATTATTGTTGTTAAGCAGTGCTCCCTCTCTAGAAGCTGATGTGGGCAGATCTAAAAATAATAAAAAAACTTCAATGGACTTTTTATTCCTATCATACAATAAAGAACACAATGATTTAGTAATTCAGTGCAAATATCCTTTTTCATGTTTACCTTCTTGTAATTCAATTCCAAGGCATACTGAATTTTACAGATTTCTAAGTAATTAAATCTTTCTGTTTTAATGAATATAACCTTTCCTCCAGAATCTAATCATGTAAATCATGCCAATAGTTTATGAATGAGTAGCAATTTCCAGATGTAATTGATATACTTTCAAAAACTACAGGATGTACCTGGATATACCATCAAAAACTACATCCCTAATATGGCAAAGGTAGAAAGTACAAGAGTGCCTCTCTAAAAAACATTAAACATGAAAGTTTATTTTGTAATAATGCATAGAGTTCATGATGGTTCTCCTTTTCTTTCTCTCATTAACGGTGAAGTACTATTTTCTTCCCCCTCGCAAGACCTACTACCTGGTCAGTTTAATTTTACCATGTATCCACGTATATAAAAATATTATAACTCAAGTCTTTTCAAAGTAACCTAGGAAAGTACTTGGTTTCTTCTTCTATAAAATGAGGGGACTGGATGAGATGATCATTAAGGTTCCCTCCAGCTCTAAATCCTATATTCATACAACACCAGTCAGGACAAAAGACAGAATAGGTCCCTGAAAATATAAGCAGTCACTACAGCAGCCAATTTCATGGTTGACTTGCTGACTAAACACAAATGAAGTCTAAAAATTACTTTCATTTAATGTTTTTCTCTCTACTAGTGATATCTAATTTAGTAATCTAACCAACTTATAAAATTGCCTATAGTACATAAAACACTATATAACTCACTATTAAAGAGTTTTATGCTTGAAGGGAAAAATCTCCAAAGTTCACTGTTTTCTAAAGACAATGCAAAAGTTTTTTAAATTTTCTCTACTAAAAAAATGAAACAGATCTTTATTTCCTTTATTCTGATTTTTCTAGAGTTTATTTGCCTCACCCTTTTTCTTTAAATGAAATCGAAAATTAAAGTGATTTTTTGGATTAACTTAAATCATAACTTAAATAAGTTATTAAATTATTAAATTAAATTATTAAATAAGTTATTAAATTAAATAAGTTATTAAATAACTTAAATAAGTTATTAAACCACTTCTATATGGTATTCACTTTTCAGAATAAATTGTTCTGGGGGAATAAGGCAAAAATGGCAAAAACAAAATATTAGCTATACAATAATTTAATTCAGAAAACTACAATGAAAATTAGAATTTCAAGCATAAGTGACTTTAAAACTTAAATCTAAGTCTCTATACTTTAAAATTGAATAATAAAGTCTGGTAGTATCTACTACCAGGAGGAAAACTTCTTCTAAAAAGCTATCAAACAACAATTTTATTACTCAGAAAATAAACTTGAAATATTTCAAATGTGACTCAATGTTTACCTCTTTTGGAGTCACTCATTGAAAATGTATTTAAAGAAGAACAAAACTCTTCCAATGATGAAGTCAAAGGCTGTGGATACATTTCTGAAAAAGAAGATGCAGGAACATACCCTGGACACGTTCCTAATAAAGGTGCAGAAAAGGGTATACTAGGAGTTACACTAGATGTTGGAATGGATCCTCTGACTACTGTGGCTGTCTAAAGGAGAAAAAAAAAGAAAAAAATAGTTTTACAAAGTATCTGCAAAGAAAAATATTTAAGACTTAACTGTTTAAAAAGTGAAATGCAGCTTATGAACGTGTGCACCCCATTAAGACAAAAGAAATGCACATTTAAATCATCATGAAATAACACTTCACACCCATGAAATTGACAAAACTCAATGGTGATAAGGCTATGAGAAAAGAAGCAGATGCCGCACAGTGCTCTACAAAAAGATTGTAATGACTTGCATCACCTGGTAACAGAACAAGAGTTACCAAGCTGATCATGTATTTGTCCTACTAATCTCACTACTAGAAACATATACCATGGGGCAGCTAGGTGGCACAGTCAGGAGGACCTGAGTTCAAATGTGGCCTCAAACACTTAACACAAAACTAGCCATGTGACCTTGGGCAAGTCACTTAACCCCAATTGCCCTACCTTCCCCCCTCTGAAAAGCAAAAAAAAAAAAACATATACCAGGGATATAATATTGACTGTCTAAAGCTGTTTTATCTAAACAGAAAAGCTGTTAATCTATAGTTCGTTTATTTCCTAGACAATGGAAAGGAAATGACTGGACTGTGGTATATGGATAAAATAGAGCTCTATATCTCTATTTAACATGACGAATGAAAAATATGAAGAAATTCTGGGGTACATGTGAAATAACATGAAACAAACAAACAAAAGAATGAAAAAGACAGAACGATCCCCTAATACTAAACTATATAAACACACATAGTTAATCAATGTTTTCCTTAAACTGTTGAACCCAGAACTGAACTCAATACTGCAGATGAGGCCTGATAAGGATAGATTACTGTGATAGTAGTATCTTCCTATTCTTGAAAACTATGAATTTCTTAATGCAGCATAAGACTACATTTACTTTTTTGGCTGCCACATAATGCTGCTGACCCATAGAGCTTGCACGTCACTAAAAGCCAATACTTAACTGCTATCTCAATATGCCTTGCCCATCTTGTATGTGTGATGTATTTTGTACCACCTACAAGATTCTACATTTTTCACTAATTTATCTTATTAGATTTCTCTTGAAGCCACAACGTTTTTCGCTTCTGAGTCTTATTATTCAATGTGTTTGATATCTCATCCAACTTTCAGTCATCTGCAAATCACATTTATCCAAGTAATAAATGAAAATATGAAACAGAACAAAGCCAAGCACAGATCCTTAGGTCATTCTAATGAACACCTACTGTCACACTGACACACTGAACCATTAACAACTATTCTTTGAGTCCTGCCATCTAACCATTTCTGAATACATCTAGTTGTATCATTGTCTAATTCATTTATATCTACCTTCTCTACAAAAACAGTCCGAAATATTTTATCCAAGGATATCAGAAGAGTATTTAGAGGGAAATACTGTTATAATATTTACATGTTTACATATACTTCATTGCATATAATTCTGAGTATAAAAAGCATAACATTTAGCAAAGTCATTAGATTAAGGGTATGCACTACAAAGCTTAAATGAAAGAATGACAACTAGAGATCAGATGACCCAATTTGAGGTTTCTTTTAAAATCCAAGTATCAGTAAACTTACCGGCAAGATAAAAAAGGATTGTGGAAATATCTAATGGAATGCAAATGTTCCTTTATTCAAAAGTAAAATTCGTTTTTGTCTGTAATAACAACATTGATGTGGGGGCATTTATATATGCCCCCAAAGTGCTCATATGAGGGGAAAGAAGTCTTCTGGAAATGGCTCTGTGAAGTTGAAGAAGGCCCATAAGGACACAGAAATACTAAAAGCATGCAGCACTAAAAGCTCACTCATGTAAAGAGGCTGCACTTGAGGAAAATACCCATTGAATGGATTTAGTTGTAAGTCTGTGTTTTATGTGGAGATTCAAGGTTTCTTCCTGTAACTTTACATTTAGGGATTATATTCTAAATAGTTTGCCATCCCCAATTTATTTCCAGAATGTTTGGAAAGTAAATGAGGCCCTAGGAAAAAGAGACAAGACTATATATCTATATCTATCTATCTATCTATCTATCTATCTATCTATCTATCTATCTATCTATATCTATATCTATATCCTTAAACTCCCATTCTCAAGGGATTTATTGCTTGATGTTTTTCCTTTTGTTTCCAATAGGCCTCCATGGCATCCCTCCCTGATACACATGGATTTTCATCATTTTAATATATGAGAGAGACTGAGAAGGCCTTGCTCATTTTAAACAAAACTAGAAAAATATATATAAACACACATAAGATGATGTGGATACATATAAGACTATGAACTCTGGAGATAGGAGCTGCTTTCCTGGCTAATTTGTTATGAGCTACAGTCCTTCATTAAACATTCCCTAAGCTATGAGCCAAGCCCTGAAAATACAAAGAAGGTAAGAATACAGTCCCTATCTTCAAAGTACTCACAGTCTATTGGAGGTCTATTACTATGTCTATTACTATGTACAACTATTACTATGTACAAACAATATGTGCAGTGTAAATGCAACATAATCACAGAGCGAAGGCACTAGCGATGGAGACCAAGAAAGACTTTTTGTTGAAAATGGTAGTTAAGTTTTGTCTTGAAAGAGGTCAGAAAAAAAGAGGAGGCTGAAGTGAGGAAAGAGGACGGTTCTAGGAATGAAGGACAAGTGAAAAGACTTGGAGTCAGGAAACTGAACTGTCATAGTCAAGGAATAGCAAAAAGGCTTTAAATGCCAAGCAGCTGATTTTATATTTGATCATAGAGGTAATAAAGTTCTACTAGAGTTAAGAGCAAGAAGGTAACGGAGACATAATCATACCTGCATTTTATGAAAATCACCCTAGCAGCTGACTGGAAGATGGATTGGAATAGGAAGACATTTAAAGTGGGGAGATGAGGATATGAACCAGGGTGATGGCTTTGTCAGTGGAGAGAATGGGTCACATATGAGAGATGTTGTGGAGGTACAAATAACAAGATTTAAGAGACTGGCCATGTGGTGTCCACGCAAGTGAGGAATTGAGGATGAGAATGTTTTTACCCTCAGAATTAACAGGCAAGCTATAGAGAGGAGAAAGTTTAGGGGAGAAAAATAATGCACTGTTTGGAACATATTAAGTTTGAAAAGCCAATAGGACATCCAAATGTCTAAAAAGAATGTCCAAAAGGCAGGTGGTGCTACAGGACTAGCTAAGGAGAGAGACTAGGTCTGGATATTTAGCTAAGGGAAACATCTGCATAGAGATAATCATTGAACCCACAGGAGTCAATAAGATCACTATAATTGAAAAGGAATAGAAAAAGAATTCTTAACCTTTTTTGTATCAGAGATACAGCCTTTATCCCCTGAAGGGAGAAGCCACTGAGGCACCACAGCCATGCAGCCACCACCACGTGGCAGCTTCAGCTCCTGGACTGCAGATTGTAGGGGGACCAAGCAACCAATCTGAGAGGTAATCACTCTTGCTTTAACCTGCTTGGATCTGCATTGCTGTCTAGGGTGGAGGTCCTGGGGTGTGCGACCAGCTTGCCAGAGCATGTGGAGGATTCAGAGAATCTAATCTAATCTAATCAACTAATAACTTCAGCAGCTGAGAAAATCCCAGCAATTGGGAGAAAGCTCCCCTGTCTGGTGGCAGAGTCCTATTGTGGCAAAAAGCCCAAAAGTCAAGTAATTGAGTGGCAACATGAGCAAATGAGGGAAGCAAAGCAAGCAGAACAACCCAACTTTACACTCCTATTTTGGGGACAAAAAGGATCAAAGCATGGAACAGGAGGAAGACAGTGAAGTCAGAACTCCTGCACCAAAAGCTTCCAAGAAAAATACGAGCTGGTTATAGGCCATAGAGGACCTTAAGAAGGTTTTTGAAAACCAAATAAGAGAAGTGGAGGAAAAATTGGGAAGAGAAATGAGAATGATGCAAGAAATTATGAAATGAGAGTCTATAACCTTAATGAAGAAAATAACACCTTAAAAAAATAGACTAACTCAAATTGTAAAAGAGGCTCAAAAAGGCAATGAGGAGAAGAATGCTTTAAAAAGCTGAATTTGTCAGATGGAAAAAGCATCTCAAAAGCTCGCTGAGGAGAATCTTTCCTTCAGAATTAGATTGGAGCAAATGGAAGCTAATGACTTTTTGAGAAATCAAGATACTATTAAACAGATCCAAAGAAATGAAAAAATAGAAGGCAATGTGATATATCTCATTGGGAAAACCACTGACCTGGAAAATAGATCCAGGAGAGATAATTTTAAAATTATTGGACTACCTGAAAGCCATGATCAAAAAAGAACCCAGAAATCATCTTTCAAGAAATTCTCAAGGAAAATTGCCCTGATGTTTTAGAACCAGAGGACAAAATAGAGGTTGAAAGAATCCACCAATCACATCTTGAAAAAGATCCCCAAAAGAAAACTCCTAGGAAGATTATAGCCAGGTCCCACAGTGCCCAGATCAAGGAGAAAATATTACAAGGAGCCAGGAAGAAGCAATTTGAATATTGTGGGAATACAATCAGGATAACACAGGATCTGGCAGCTTCTACACTGAGGGATCAAAGGGCTTGGAATATGATATTCCAGAGGTCAAAGGAGCTGGGATTAAAACCAAGAAGCACCTACCCAGCAAAACTGAGTATCATGTTTCAGGGGAAAATATAGTCTTTCAGTGGAATAGAGGCCTTTCAAACATTCTTGATGAAAAAACCAAGGTTGAATAGAAAATTTGACATTCAGATACAAGAAGCAAGAGAAGCATGAGAAGGTAAACTGGGAAAAGAAATTATAAGGAACTTACCAAAGTTGAACTATTTACATCCCTACATGGAAAAACGATAATTGTAGCTTATGAAACTTTTCTCGGTATAAGAATAGTTGAAGGGAATAGAAGTGTGTGTGTGTGTGTGTGTGTGTGTGTGTGTGTGTGTGTGTGTGTGTGTGTTTGTGTGTGTCTATACACACACACACATATGTCTATAAAGAAGGTATATGGGCATATGAATACATATGTGAATGGGTATATATGTGTACAGGTATACATAGATAGAGGGCACAGGACCAATTTAATAGGAAGGGATGATACTTAAAAGGTGAAATTAAGAGGTGAGAGGAATATAATGAGAGGAGATGGGGAGAGATAGAATAGGGTAAACTATCTCATGTATAAGAGGCAAAGGAAAATGGTTACAATGGAGGGGAAGAACAGGAAGGCAAAAGGGAATGAGTCAACCTTAATCTCTTGAATTTGGCTTAGGGAGGGAACGACATACACACTAAATAGGGTATGTCACCCTACAGAAGAGTAGGGGAGAAGGGGATGGGGGGAATGATGGAAGGGAGGGCAGGGTGGGGGGGAGGGAAGTTGGAAGCACCCACTTTTGAAAAGGGACAGGATCGGGGCGGCTAGGTGGCGCAGTGAGTAGAGCGCCGGCCCTGGAGTCAGAAGGACCTGAGTTCGGATCCGGCCTCAGACACTTAATCCACACAAACAAAAACCTAGCCGTGTGACCTTGGGCAAGTCACGTAACCCCAATTGCCCAAAAAGGGGCGGCTAGGTGGCGCAGTGAGTAAGAGCGCCGGCCTCGGAGTTGGGATGACCCGAGATCAAATCCGGCCTCAGAAAATGAGCACCCACACACAAATAATGACTAGCCGTGTAACCTTGAGCAAGTTACTTAACCCCAATTGCTTAAAAAAAAAGAAAAGGGACAGGATCAAAGTAAAGAATAGAACAAGGGGGAGGTGGGATAGGAGGGAGGGAAATATAGTCAGTCTTTCACAATATATCCACTATGGAAATGTTTTGCATAGCTACACATATACAACCTATATTGAATTGCTTATCTTCCCAGTAAGGGTGGGTGAGAAGGGAGGAAGAGAATGAATCTGGAATTCAAAGCTTTAAAATCAAATGTTTAAAAAAAATATGTATATATATATTACTATTAATATTATTTTACATGTAACTGGGAAATAAGATATGCAGGCACTGGGGCATAGAGATCCACCATGCCCTACTGGAAAGTCGGAGGGGAAATGGGAGAAAATATAGGAGAGATCAGATTGGAGAAGGAGATATCCAGTGGGATTGCTATTTTGGGGTGGTAGGTAGGGGGGAAAATGGGGAGAAAATTTCTAACTCAAAATCTTGAGGAAATGAATGATGCAAATTAGAAATTAATAAAGCATTTGACTAAAAAAATTTAATTTAATTTAAAAAAGCAAAAAAAAAAAAAAAGAAGAGGCAAGAGAAAACTGTTACAATGGAGAAGAACAGGAAGGCAAAAGGGAATGGATCAACCTTACTCTCATTTAATTTGGCTTGGGGAGGGAATGAAATATACACTAAATAAGGTATCTCACCCTACAGGAGAGTAGGGGGGAGGGTGATGAGAGGGGGGATGATGGAGGGGAGGTCAGGTTGGGGGGGAGGGTAGTTAGAAGCACACACTTTTGAGAAGGGACAGCATCAGGGTAGAGAAAAGAACAAGTGGGGGGTGGGATAGGATGGAGGGAAATATAGTTAGTCTTTCACAATATATCCACTACGGAAATGTTTTGCATAGCTACACATGTACAACCTACATTGAATTGCTTATCTTCCCAGTAAGGGTGGGTGATGGGGGAGGAAGGGAAAGAATTTGGAATTCAAAATTTTTAAATCAAATATTTTTTTAAAAATCACAGTAAGTTTGACAAATAGGATTACGCATTGTTAAGGCAAAGGGAAGATGGAATAATAAAAGATTTTGATCAGATAAAAGTATTTCAGTTTCTAAACATGGAAGTGGAATACTTTTACGTGATGGCATGATCAAAGGTAAATTATCTGTGTGTACCTAAGGTGGAGGGCAGCACATCATGAGAACTGAGTATCCTAAGGAATCAGAAGGTTAGGGTATTTGAAGGAGCATAATAATATATGTTGAAGTCCCTAATATGAGGGAGGCATTGTGAAGAGAAAAGGTATAGAGACTTTGAGTAGCTCAACAGATAAGGGCGGCTGGGATATGAATGGGTTAATAAATTTGAATAGTATGAACCTTGAAGGAGGAAAGAATATTAAGTGATGGTAGTACAGGGAGAGTCTGGAAAAGGTAATAGGGTATTGCAATTCCCTGAGTCAGGTGGTATGAATGGTAGGACAATTAGTATTAGAAAGGGTGGAATGCCAGAAGATAGAAGGTAGAAAAAAGGTAAAAGTTTTCAAATGAAAAGATGAAAAGTTTACGATTTACAAACCTATCTTGGGCTCTTCTGATTGAGATTGATAGGGCGTTACCAATAAAATTGTGCTTTCAGTGGTGTTCATACTGTTTTGATCATTACACTTTTTAACCAGTGAACTCATCAAATGTCACATGGGTTAAAAACATGACTATAATAGGTAGTGTCTTTTGCAGAAGTCTAAAAATACTAAAATTATCCAAGCATTATTAAAGAGAAGCAATTTAAAATTACCTTTAAAAGGTAAGAAACCTAAGGCTTAACCAAAAAATGTACAGATTCTTGCTAATTTGTATTGCCCAAAAAATGTTATTGATGCCACCTTTAGAGAAATAAGATAAGCAGAATTTTGAAATTTACCAAAATAGTTTCATCAGCTTCTGGTGCAGAATCAAGTAGTTCATCTATTTCATCACCAAGGACAATATCTCCATCATCTAAATATGTTTCAGGCAAAGTAAAGGGAATTTTTCCCCCATTTGCCAACATGGCAGAAGGCAGAGGACTCTTTTCCATTTGTAATGGTAAAACAGGAGTTAACGGTGTAATAGGAATTGGAGCCAATTCATTTGATAATTCAGGAGCAAAGTCAGGAGGAAGCAAAGAAGTAACAGGAGCAGTTTCTTGCTTTGGATCTGATAAATCTGTAATAGTAAAAAGAGTTGAGGTTTTTTTTTTGAATTTCATCTCATTTTCTGTTTATTAGTAAATATGCCTAATATTATATGTCATTCATCCTAATAGACAAGTGCCAGAAGATAAATGGAATGACAGAGGGGAAAGTACAATTTAAAAAATGATTCTTATATATTCAAAGGTTATTTCACTTGTGGATAATCTACCTTTTGGACATATAGCTAAGTGTTTGCTAGTACCACCACTGAAAGGACAGTCAGGCCAGACAAAGAAGATACGACTCGGATTTCAATTAGTCTCTTTAATTCCTAGTAGCATAGAGTTGATTATGACATTTAAAATATCTATACTTTTGTGGCACTTACATATACAGATGAACATAGCAATTTAATTTGATGATACTTTATAATTTGTATGACTTATAAAACTTATGTTTCCATTTTAGTTTGTTACAATAGCTAAAAGCTTACCTAACTCTATATCTTCTATAGAGCTCTTTGAACCCTGGAAAATAAATCAAATGATATGTTAATATTTCAAAGAGCATTCATTCACTATTTAGATTGTTTTCTGCGTACCAGATACGGTATTGGGCATTATTTAATGAAATTGTCATAGGAAAAAAAAATTGAAAAATAAAATTGTGGAATAGAGTATCATAAAAGGACACTAAAAATATTATAGGTGAAAATATTAATTACTATTTCAAATTAAAGGAAAATGTTATCATTTAATTTTTGGAACAAGTTTTAACTTTACCTTGGTTGTTACTTCTCCCGGAATTGAATTTGAGAACTGAAATAAATTAAATATACTTCATTTAAAACAAAATTGACTTAAAAGTTAGAAAATAAAAGCCAACATATCAAAAACACAATCCTCTACCTTACCTTTGCTCTGACATATGCTTTCCTTATTTTAAATCCTAATTTCTGGGCTAGTTCTTGAGTTAGTTTTATTACACACTCATCCTGAAAAGACAAGAGACAAACTGAGAAAGAAAAGAAAGGAGTGGAAACAACATAAGATAATGAGATCCAAGAAACATAAATGGAAACCATTTTCCATCATTATACTTGCCTTAATACTTTTAACAAACTAAAACTGAATGAACTCTTAACATTTAAATTATTTAAATAGTCTTAATGTGACATTTTTATGTATAATACAAACAAATAAATTTTTTAAAAATTCCATACCTGAGGCACTGCCAAAGAACATTTTGCTATTGCATCATAAGCTTCTTTATATCTTCCTAAGTCACTTAAAGCTTTAGCTTTCCGATACAGGGCTCTACAGTTATTAAGATTTAAACTTAAAACTTTATCACAGTCTTCGAGAACTTTATCATTCAATCCCTAAGTAACAAGAAAAGAAAGAGCATTTAAAATTAACAATGAACTTTTATAATACCTAAATATTCATAAAACATTAAATTTTTAAAATGCCAAATTACTAAGTACTAAAAAGTCAGTCAACTACATATTTACATTTTTAAAATATCTGAATCTATCCTGTTTTTTTTCTTTCAAAGTTATTTTTTATTCTTTGAAGGGACTGAATATCAAAAGAAAGAACAAATATGATGGATCCACTTGTTGATCTATGAAGCCAAGAAAATCATTAAGTATTTATTTCAGGCATAAACACAGGATCATAGATTTTGAGTTGGAAGATACTTAAAAGGTTAATTTCCTCACAACTTATAGATGAGCAAACTAAGACCCAGAAAAGTTAAGCTTCTTGAGATAGGATCACAGAGGCAGGATGTGGCAGTTGGAAGTTGAATCCTTGTCCTCAAATTGTAATACAGTGCTTTTTCCATTATACTAAATATCTTTCATCTACTGATCAATGTCAATTAACACCAAAAAATAAGTATAGTCACATTTCTTTAAAAACTTCATGGTTTAGTTAATAAATAGATTTTATATATTACTTTAAGATTACAAAATGCTTTATATATGTGTATATATACATATATATGTACATATGTATGTATGTGTCTATGTGTTGTCTCATGTGATGCCAAAAAACCCTTTTAGAGATGCTATTATTAATACTATTTTACTGATAAGGAAATAAAGAGGGGTTAAATGACTTGCCATGGGTCACACATGTAGAACATGTCTAAAACAAGATTCAAACTCATGTCTTCCTTGTTTCAAGTCTAACACTCTATACACTGCATAACAGAACTAGTTAAATATGATTTATTTAATTTTAAAAAGCACAAACAAAAGGTCTATATAGCATTTTGAGACTAATTGTTTATGAAATTAACTGTTCTTTGTTGTTTTTTTCTGGTATCTTTGTTGATATGCTAAGAGCTCCTAGTCAGGATAGCTGACCAAATAGATTATTAAGTTAAATGAAGTCTCAATCAGGTACAAAATAAAACAATCAATGCTGAACTAGGAGAATGTTCTAATAATGTTTCTCTCCATACAAATATATCCTCAGAATCCCTACATAGGGGTCATTTCCAGAGTGAAATAATAGTTAAAGAGATGTTTATAATATAAAATCTTGTAACATTACAGCCAAAACATTTTTTTTAGTTTCTTTACCTACAAAAACTAGCATGATTCCCTTAAGAAGAAAGGAAATAAGGAAAATGGGAGAAATAAGCTTACTTTTGAGAGCTCCTATATTACTTCTGAAAGCATTTTATACTGTATCCATTTCCACAGGACTGTTTTTTTTTCCTCACCTTGAAAAATTCAACAACTTACCATATTCGAATAGCATGCAATACGATTTATATGCAGCTTTTCTAATATTTCATTAGAAATTGCAATTTCTTCAGACCTTGCATAATCAGCTATGTTTAAAGCTTCTGTATACTGACTTAATGAGCCATTCCAGTCACATTCTTGATATATATCATTTCCTTCATTAAAGAGATTTCTTATAAGTGTCCATAGAAACACCTAAAAAAGGAAAAAATTTTTAATGGCAATATTATGTAATGATTAATATTTCAGGGGGCACAACTTAACAAAATTGGTCATTTGTACAAAAATTATTATAGGAACTTTATTAACAACCAGAAAGATCGAGATTGTCTGAGTGAATTATTGATGGCAGCATGGATAAGGAGATCTGGCTTATAGTGAGACTATAAGTGACTTTGGTCATTCAACATCTACAGGTCTGTTCTCTAATCTACAAAATGAATAAATTGGAAATAATAATCATTGCTTTAGCAATTATCCAAGAGCCTACTAATCTAGATGTCCTAATACATTCTTATGATATCCTAATATGACATCCTAATACATTCTTTAGCTCCTACAGCTAAAAAATACATGGTACTTAAAGGGATCGAAAAAAGTAACAGAAAAATCCACATTTGGACCAACAAAACCTTAAAGACAATATGTACAGGGACTGGGCTCCCTTATATCACTGCTTTCTTCTTTTTTCTAACTCTTAGGTCCCCTTCCTTGATAGCCTCTTCCTCCTCCCCTTTTGTCCCCTGTTATCATCTTCCTCAACTTACTTCCCACTTTATATCTGAATAAAATGAAGAAAAAATAAATTTCCCTGCTTCTAAAAAGATATTTTAAAATGCTGTCACATTTGTCTTTAGGGAAGATCTGAAATGCTAGATGTGGTAACCTTTAATTAGTTTTCAAAGACTTTATAGCAAGAAATAATAAATTAGAAAGGAGGAAATATTAGAATAAAAAAGGATATGGGATAAAAAATTATCCCCACTCATCAACAGTGAAGGATAAAGTAATGAAACTTTAAAGCTTTAAAAGAATCTAGGCGGCTAGGTGGCACAATGAATAGAACACCTGCCCTGGAGTCAGGAGGACCTGAATTCAAATCCAGCCTCAGATACTTAACACTTACTAGCCATGTGACCTTGGGCAAGTCACTTAACCTCAATTGCCCTGCCTTCCCTCCCCCCCAAAAGCAAAAAAATAAAAAAATCTATTACCTCATACTGTTCCTGTGTTCCTCGGTATGGCAAAGGTGACCTAAGAAAGAGAACAAAATTAATTTCCCCATAGGTTTCACTACCAGTCTATTCCAGCATTTATTTTGCCAGTCTTCAATTTCACATTAAAGTTACTAAGCTTATTTCTATGTTAAAAACACAATTACACTGAATTATTTTTTTCAATCACCATTTACATTTCACATCTATAGCCAAAAACTCTTAATCTAGCACTTGTGTCTCTCAAATTATACCAGAATCAACTGTTAAAAGAAAAGACTAGTCTTTAAAATGTAAAGAAAAATTTTAAAGATAGTATAAAATTATACATTTGATCCAATGTTTGAGAGAAACAGCTTTCAAATTAATTTCTAAGTCTGAGATTTTAACCATAGAAGATTACAAGTAAGAGTCCATCAGTCTATAATTCATTACACTAATAATGATCTATGCATCTTGGTTGCTTTCAAAGAAGAGTTCAGTTGCCTACATTTTGACAAATATCATTATGTGAATTTAAGACATGCTCTAGCAAGTGAAAAGAAAATAAATGAAGAAAATAACTTCAAAATTAATTTCATTAAAGTTTTTCAGTAAAACTATTCTCATGAGTTACTGTTTTAGAAAATAGAAAAAGACCAACTATAAACACTAAAATAGGGAAGGGATGCTCCATTTCAACTTAAAACTGATGAGATTACAGAAAGCAAATAATGGAAAAAACAATGTCTAAAAGTACAACTTATAAATGGTCACATACCCAACTCAAGCACATATTAAGCATCTACCACCTGCAGGGTATTTTGGTAAGACAAAGAAATACATTTCTTGCCTTCAAGTAATTTACAATCTAGATGGGTAGGTTTCATACACATAAATAAAAATATAACAAGTTACAGACAATGTAAGCAATCATATAGAGGCAGGAGGGTAAGACAAGTTCAGGCAACAGCTGAACAGTCCATTTTACCTAGAAAATAGCCTATGTGAAGAATAATGTGAAACAAGTCTGGAAATACAGGGTGGAATAAGAACATGGAGAGCCTTTAATTCCAGACTAAGTTGTTAGGACTTATTGCAAAGGCATTTACTACTGCAAACCTTAGGTGGTTCAATGGGTAGAGACAGGAAGACCTGGATGAGTTCCAGATACTGGGTCAATTCCGCCTCAGGTACTTACTAGCTGTGTGACCCTGAGCAAGACATTTTACCTAAACCTGTTGTGAGGATCCAATGAGGTTATCTGTGAAGCATTTACAAATGAGATATTTCAATGTGTGCTTCTGGAAGACAGAACCTGGAGGATCAGGAGGACAAATGAACAGAAATTACAGAAAGGCAGATTTTAGCACAATAACAGAAGAACTTCCCAACAACCACAGCTGCCAAAAATGGAATAGAGTACCTTATGAAATAACAAGATAATATTTGTAAAAAAAAAAAATGCTTAGCACAGTACCTAGCACAGAGTAGATGCTATATAAAGCTTATTCTCTTCCCTCTCTCCCTTTAATCAATGAAAGTGACTGAAACCAAGGCTGGATGCCCACTTATAAGAGGATGTTGTAAAAGGGATTCATATCTTGAACAAAAGATGGATCTAAAGACATCTACTATCCCTTCTAATGCTAAGATTCCACAAATCTATGAAACAGTGCTGGAGGAGGCAGTGAATTATTTCAGACAGACAACAACATGATTAGAGGGAGCTATTTGAAAAATTACTCTGGCAGTAGAATTTAAGAAGAATTGCAGAAGGGAGACTAGAGCAAGGGAACCAGTTAAGACTATAAAAGTAATGAACACCTAAATAAAGGTATTAAGAGCAAAAACGAAACTAGGAGGGGATGGATGGAAACAATATCATGAAAGGCTTAACAGGGCTTTGCAAATGGTTAGATATGGAGGCTAACAATCAGGGAGGAATCAAAATAACTTCAAAGTTCTTCTTCAAAGTCGGGTGCCTGGGAGAATGGCAGTGCCATTAGCAGAAACAGTGAAGTAAAGATGAGAGAAGCTATGAGAAAAAGATGTGTTCAACTCAGAGAGGGCCACTGAACAGTTTCCTCTCAGGAAAGAGATGGAGCTATATACAGAACTGAGTCACCTGCATAAGGGCAATCACTGATTCTTTGGAAAGAGGAAAAAAATGCCAAAGAAGGAAGTACAGAAAGAAGAAAATGTAAAGGACAGAGTTTTGGAGAATGTTTCCATTTACAGGGTGGGGAAGAAAAGGTAACACAGCAAAAGAGAGGAGAGGTCAGAAAGGCATGAAGATTACTGGAACTGCAGTAAAGGGTTTAAAAAGAAAGAAAAGGGTTCGAACAGTTGTTGTGGAGAATGAAATAAATGGGGAGTTAAAAAGACTACTCTGACACCCAATGAGGGACCCACTTAAGTTGAAAAAACATGAATCTGTAATAAGCCCAGATAGTATAGTCTTATAACTTTCCCCAGAAGTGTCAATGGTCCAGTAGCAGGAGTAGAAAAGGTTAATGGTGAAGGCTACCCAAATGTGAGAATTAGTGGCAAGGATATAGTAAAGCAGTAAAGGATTCATGAATTGAAGCAACCTTTATATTCTGAAGTCTGACAACTGAATCAATTTACTAAAAAAAAAAACAAGTGAAGTCAGAATAGGAGTGACGATCTAGGAGAACAGAGAAAAGTTAAATATTTGGTGATCATGACAAAGATGATAAAGCAGTTTCAGTAGTAGTCAAAACACAGAAAGGGTAGATCAGAAGACTATGACAAGAGTAGTGAATTTCAGCATTCAAAATCTTTGAGGGATTTATTGTTACATATTTAGAATCCTCTCATATTCTGCTATGCACACAACTTGTTTTTTCCTAACTTTGTATTTAAGTTCCAATATTTAAGTTTATGATGTGTTTTCATTTCTTTTCTCCATTCTGTATTTGTGTTCTGGCGTTTGAGTCTAAAATAAAATTTTAAAAAGATCTTTGAGTGTTTGGAAAACCAAGGGATAACAAATTAGGTCTAAAATAAAGCTTTTCTAGTAGTTCTCTACTAAAGTAGAGAAAAGAAAAATATAACTATAATTGAGACTAAGGAACCATAAAACCAAAGTGTTAGGAGGTTCATAAACATGGAGATTGAAGTCATAAAGGGTGATGATAAAATTTACAGAAAAATGTATTAAGAGTCAGAGGGACTTTGGGGCAGCTAGGTAGCAGTCAGTAAGAGTGCCAGCCCCAGAATTGGGACAACCCGGGGATCGGATCCGGCCTCAGAAAATGAGCACCCACATGTAAATATGACTGGCCGTTTAACCTTGAGCAAGTTACTTAACTCCAATTGCTTTAAAAAGAAAAAAAAACCCAGAGGAATTGAGTTCAAATTCTGATTCTGCTACTTACTACCTGTATAATCTTAGAGAAACAATTTAATGCTCTCCAGGCTTTAGTGTCTTCATCTGTAAAATAATGGGGTTAAATGATGATTGATCTTTAAGGTCCTCTAAGTCCTATGACTGTGAGGGATGAAAAAGAAAAGAAAATTATATGACAAGTGCCAGTCACTAAACATTTTTAATGTGAAGTCACAGAATAAACCTAGATTTTACATTTACTTCTTATGAAGAAATACAAATGTATGCTATTAGAAACACTATAATTATAACATGTGTATCATGCATTGCCTTTCAAAATAATGTTAAGCTGTAAGATCTTACTGTATAAACTGCAGTCCTTTTTTAATATCCTGCTGCCTGTTTCTTCTGTCTTCAGAAACATTGGACATGTTATCTTGCACATCCAATTTCTAGACTCACCCTCTGAAATGAAAATGAATACATATAATGAAAATAAATACATATAATCACACAGGCAATCAGGGCTTGATTAATGCAATTATTCAGTCACATTAAGAGATTGTGGAGGACCTGACTAACATCTTCTAATCACAAGTTAAAGTGACAAGTTCAAACTTATAATTTAAGAGAAAGTGAGAAACAAATACTGGGAAATACAGAAAAGCCTATATGAAATGACAGAAAATGAAACTAGCAAAACCAGAAATGTGTATCCATTGACTACAATTTTCTTTTGTCCTTTTCTGCTAAAACTTAAGCTATTTGACGGCCGAGATCATCTTATTTGCTTCTATCTTTATCTCCAGGACTTAGTGCACTAAGTGCCTCTCACTTAATAAGTGTTTAATAAATGCTTTCTCTTTCCTTCATACAACAACACTAATTTACTATCAGCAGAGCTGTGAATCAGTTCAACCATCCTGGAAAACAATTTGGAATTAGACAAACAGAGTTCCTAAATGGAGTCAGTGATCCCATTGTTGGGTTTAAGCCACAAGGAGGTCAATGTCAGACAAATCCAAAGTGTGTCAAATTATTTCTAAAAGTACTATTTTATTTTTGAGGGGAGAAGGCAAGGCAATTGGGGTTAAGTGACTTGCCCAAGGTCACACAGTGTGGCAAGTGTCTGAGGTTGGATTTGAACTCAGGTCCTCCTGACTCCATGACTGGTGCTCTATTCACTGAGCCACCCAGTTGCCCCTAAAAGTACCATTTTTAATAGCAAAAAAACCTGAAAGCTGGGGCAGTTAGGTGGCCCAGTGAATAGAGCACTGGCCCTGGAGTCAGGAGGACCTGAGTTCAAATCTGACCTCAGACACCTGACACACTTACTAGCCATGTGACTTTGAGCAAGTCACTTAACCCCAACTGCCCTCCAAAAAGCAAAAAAAATATATATATATATATATATATATATATATATAGAAGCAATTTATATATCCCATGACTGAGGAATGGCTAAAAATTATAGTATATGAATGTAACGGAGTAAATTATTTTGTAATAAATAATGAATAAAAATAATTCCAAAAAATATGGAAAGGTTTATATGAATTGCTAGCCAAGAAAGGACCAGGATATTAATATACATAAGTACCATATTTGGGCTGTATTGTTGTTCAGTTGTGTCTTCCTGATCCCATCTGGGGTTTGCCTGGCAAAGATACTAGAGTGTTTGCCATTTCCTTCTCCAGCTCATTTACAGATAAGGAAACTGAGGCAAACAGGCTTAAGTGACTTGCCCAGGATCAGACACCTAATAAGTGTCTGAGGTCAAATGTGAACTCAGAAAGATAAGTCTTCTTGGCTTAAGGCTCAGCACTTTATCCAACTGTCTCACCTAGTATAATAAGTGTAAATGAAAACACTCAAATATAATATAATTTAAATAAAATATGATGGCCAATCTTGATTCCATTGTACTAAGGTAAAAAAAATTTTTTTTGCTATTACAAATGGTAAACTAAGGGTAAAACATCTTATATATTATCACTTGTAATTGCCATTTAGACGACTGATTATGTGTTACTTTTTTTTTTATTGGAAGACACAATGGTGGGAAGGATTTATTGAGAATCAACTGCTATAGCAAAAGAAAATGAATCAAAGCAATTTCGAACTATGCCTGAAGGACTATAAAACTGTGCATACCCTTTGATCTAGCAATACCACTACTTGGTCTATATCCCAAAAAAAATCACAAGAAAGGGAAAAGGACCTATAGAAATATTTATAATAGCCCTATTCATGGTGGCAAAATATTGAAAATTGAGGAGATGCCCATCAGTTGGGGAATGGCTAAACAATGGCATAAAAATGTAATGGAATACTATTGTCCATAAGAAACCTGGGAAGAGGGGGAAACTAAGTGGCCAAGTGAATAGAGCACCAGCCCTGGAGTCAGGAGGATCTGTGTTCAAATTCAGCCTCAAACACTTGACACTTAACTAGCTGTGTGACCTTGGGCAAGTCAATTAATCCCAACTGCCTTGCCTTCCTCCCTTCAAAAAAAAGAAAAGAAGAGATCAAGAAACCTGGAAAGACTTTCATGAACTTGATGCTGAGTAAAGTAAGCAGAACCAGGAGAAAACTGAACAAAGTAACAGCAACATTATGCAATATAACTTTCATAAACCTAGCTCTTCTCAGCAACACAAGGATCTTAAGATAACTCCAAAAGACTCATGATGGAAAATGCTATTCACATCCAGAGAAAGAACTATGGAGTCTGAATGCAGATTGAAGTATACTATTTGTTTTCTTTTTTTGTTTTGCTTTGTTTCTTCTTTCTTGTGGTTCCTCCTATTGCTTCTAATCCTTCTTTACAACATGATTAATGTGAAGAAAATATGTTCAATATGAACGTATATGATTGCATGCTGTCTTGGGGAGGGAGATGGGAGGAAGGAGGAGAAAATTTAGGACTCAAAATTTTATGGAAATGAATGTTGAAAACTAAAAATTAATAATTTTTAAAAAGTGAATGTTGAAAACTAAAAGTAAATAAATTTAATTTTTAAAAAAGAAAATGCATCATATGTTTGCCTTTTTAAAATAATATTTTATTACTATCTTTTTTATTTATATTGCCTTTATATCTAAATAAATCCTTTCCCCTTGCCTATCCATCAAGCCATTGCCTATAACAAAGTTTTTTTTTTAAATAAAAAAAAAGCAGTTTAATAAAACCTCAATGAAACAAACATCAACATTTTCTTATTTCGTGTCTGATCACATCTTACCCCTACTAAATAAACCTCCAGTGGCTCCCTATTTTACTTGGATAAAATATAAACTTTTCTATTTGGCTTTTAAAAACCTTCCCAACTTTGTTCCAAAGTATCTTCCCAGCTTCATTATATATTACCCCCCTTCCTGTACGCTACAACTGAGGCAAACTAGTCTTCTCTTTCTTATATATGGCACTCCATTGTCCATCTCCATACCTTTGTACTGGCTATTCTCCATGACTGAACATACTCTGTCTTCACTTCAACCTCAAAAAATCTCTTACATCCTCAAGACTTGATTCAAGCACCACCTTCTACATAAAGATTTTCCTCATTCCCACCACCACCTACACCCAAAAAGCTGCCAGTGCCCTCCCTGTCCAAACTACCTTGTGCTTATTTTCCATTTATTCTGTATTTATATAGTTTTCTCTTTTTTTTTTTTTTGGTATTTACTTAATATTTAATTTTCCCCAGTTACATCTAAGACCAATTTTTTTTCCCCAAATGCTTTACTAACTTCTGGTTTACATCATTCATTTCTGCCAGATTTTGAGTTACAATTTTTTCCCCATTTTTCCCCTACCCACCACCACAGAATAGCAGTCCCACAGGATATCCCCTCATCCAATCTGCTCTCTCCCACATCCTAAGACCAATTTTTAACATTTGTTTTTAAAACTTTGAGTTCTAAATCCTCTCCCTTTCTACCTCCCCACCCCCAACCCAATTGCGAAAGCAAGCAATTCCTTATAGGTTATATTTGTGTAGTCATGCAGAACATATTCATAACAGTCATGTTGTGAAAGGAAATATAGACAAAAAAAACTACAGAAAAATAAAGAAAGGGGGAAAAAAGTATGGCTCACTCTGTATTCAGATGCCATCAGTTCTTTCTCTGGGATGGATAGCATTTTTCATCCTAAGTCCTTCAGAGTTGTCATGGATCACTGTATTGCTGGGAGTAGGTAAGTCATTCACAGCTGATCATCTTACAATATTGCTGTTACTTTGTACCCAGTACAATTCATTTTGCTTCAACCCATGTAAGTCTTTCTAGGTTGTTCTGAGAGCAGATCCTTCTTATCATTTCTTTTTTTGTTATTTAAACAAATGCTTTATTAACTCCTGTTTTACATCATTCATTTCCGACAGATTTTGAGTTACAATTTTCCCCCTGTTATTCCCCTACCCAGGCTCCCAGAATAGCAGTCCCACAAGATATCGCTTCCTCCATCCTGCTCTCTCCCATATCTTCTCCCTTACCCCCTTTGACTTTTCCATTAGAGCAAGGTGAATCTCTGTGTCCCGATGCCTGTACATCTTATCTCCCAATTACAAGCAAAAGAGTATTAATAATAGTATTTATATATTTGAAACATTTAATTTTAAGACCTCGAATTTCAGATCCATTCCTTTCCTCCCTTGTCACCCATTCCCTCTGGGAAGATGAGCTATTCAGTATGTGTTGTACATGTATAGCTATGCAAAATATTACCATAGTAGATATATTGTACAAGGCTGCTTATAATTCCCTCCCACCCATTCCACCCCCCACCAGGTCCATTCCCTACTTGATCCTGTCCCTCTTCTATAGTGGATACTTCCAACCTCCCCTCCCCCCAAGAATGCCCTCCCATCCATCATCCTTCCTCTCATCCCCCTTCCCCCTATTCTGCTGTAGGTTGAGATATCCCATTTAGTATGTATGTCATTCTCTCCCTGAACCAAATTCAATGAGAATGTGGTTTTGCCTTTTTGCCTTCCTATTCTTCCCCTCCTCTGCAGCCACTTCCCCTTCTTCTACATGAGATAGTTTACCCTACCCTGTCTCTCCCCGTCTCCTCTTGCCACTTTCCTCTCTCATCTCATAATTTCACCCCTTAGGTATCATCCCTTCCCAACAAATTCAACCTATGCCCTCTCTTCATGTATAACTGTAAACATATATACACACATTCACATACGGATTCATGTGACCATATACCCTTCTTCCATTATTTTCATACTGAGAAAAGTTTCATCAGTCACAGTCATTGTTTTTCCATGTAGGAATGTAAGTAGGTTAACTTTGATAAGTTCTTTTTGATTTCTTTTCCCTGATTACCTTCTCAGAAGCAAGAGATACCTGAGGAGGTAATCAGGGAAAAGAAATCAAAAGGAACTTCTGATCATTTCTTATAGGACAACAGTATTCCATCATAATTAAATACCACTGCTTATTCAGCCATTCCCCAACTGATGTGAATCCCCTCGATTTCTAATTCTTTACTCCCAGTAAGGAGATGCTACAAATATTTTTGTACATATAGGTCCTTTTCCTTTTTGTTTTTATCTCTTTTGGGATACAGACCTACTAGTGGTATTACTAGGTCAAAGGACATGCATGTTTTTATAGCCCTTTGGGCATGGTTCCAAATCACTCTATAGAATGGTTTAATCAGCTCACAACTCTGCCCACAATATATTAATGTCTCCGTTTTCCCACATCCCCTCTAACGTTTGTCATTTGCCTCTTCTGTTCTATTAGCCAATCTAATGGGTATGGGGTAGAACCTCAGAATTGTTTTAACTTGCATTTCTCCAAAGAATGAGTTAGAATATTTTTTCATATGCCTACAGAAAGCTTAATTACTTCATCTGAAAGCTGGTTATCACTTTGGATCACTTACCAGTTGGGGAACGGCTCTTGTTTTTATAAATTCTCCACATGTTAGAGAAGCGAGGCTTCGAGATTCTTTTCAGTCACTACTGTTAACTCCATTTCCCTCCATCCTGTCCCCTCCATCCCTATTTGTTCTATTCTCTGCCCCTTCATACCGCCCCTCCTCAAAAGCGTTTCGCTTCTGACTACATCTCCCCTCAGTCTGCCCTCCCTTCTATCACCACTCTCCCTTCTCTTATCCTCTTACCCTTCTACTTTCCTGTAGGGTAAGGCAGATTTCTATACCCCATGGCCTGTGCATCTTATTCCCTCGTTGAGTCAATTCTGATGAGAGTAAGGTTCACTCATGCCCCTTCAACTCTCCCCCTCTTCTTGTCCATCGTAAAAGTTTTTGCTTATCTCTTTTATGTGAGATAATTTATCCCATTCTACCTCTCCCCTTCTCTTTCTCTCAGTACATTCCCCTCTCTCATACCTGAATTTTATTTTTTAGATATCATACTCCTCTTCCCTCATTTCAGACCTTTTCTGACTTCTAGTTCCATTACTCAACTGAAATTGCTGCCTGCAAAGTTAGCAGTGACATCTTCATTGCAAATGCTCTTCCTTTTTTTTACCTCTCTGCAACATGCCACTGTTGACCACTCCATTCTCCTGGATATTTTCACCTCTAGGTTTCATGACACTGTTCTCTCTTTGTCTTCTTCCTAAATATCTGATTTGTTCTCAGTCTTCTTTGCTGGATCATCATTTATATCACAGCCTTTAACTGTGGGCATATCCTAAGACTCTATCCTGGAACCAATTCTTTTGTCTATATATTCTTCACTTGGTGACTTCATCAGCTCACAAGTGGTTAATTATCTTTATGAATGTGATTCATTAACATATCTATGATAAGTCTCTTTACTGAGCTCTAAATATGCATCACAATGTTTATATTAGATCTTACAGGTAATAGGGAGCCTTGGAGTTTATTAAATAGGGAAATAACACGGCCTGTCCTATGCTTTAGGAAAATCACTTTGCCAGGTGTATGGAGGATAGATTGGAGTGGAAAGAGACTTGAAGGAAGAAGACCACTTACAGGTGGAGCCAAGATTGTGGTGTAAAAACAGGACATCACAAAAACATCACAATGCTGGATGTTCCATAGATATCTCAAACTCAATATATTCAAAATATCATCCATTCTTTTCTCCTAAGCCCACTCTACTCCTAAACTCCCCTACTTCAGTCAGGACATGACCATCCTTCCAGTTATACACGTTCACAACTTTAGTGTCATCCATAACCACTCACTCTCACAGACTCCATATATCCAGTAAATTGCCAAATCCTGTAATTACTACCTCCACATCTCTCCCATCTTTTCCCTTCCCTCTAACCTCTCTACTTTTACAATCACTACCCTATTTCAGACCGTATTCACCTCTTTCTTGGTTTCTAAGTGGTCTTCTTCCAAGCAGGTTAAAGCAAGAGTGATTACCCTCTCTGAATGGTTGCTTGGTCCCCCTATGATCTGCAGGTAGGAGTTCTGGAAGCAGTCACAAGGCTGTAACTGCAGCCTCCATGCCTCTGCCACTTCTTGACCCAGGGGTCAAGCAGTTCCAGCAGAGTTTCCTACTGACCTTTTACTTTCTTTTTGGTATTTATGGGTTGAGAAGTCTGGAAACCCACCACAGCTACTGGTGATTCATCTTCCTGAAGTCTGCTCTGGTTGCAGCTGGGGCCAGAACCAAGGGGCTCACAGGGGACTACACTTGGCTCCCAGATCCATTCGATAGACCCTTCCTGCCAGCCTGCCAGGCTGCCTTCAACAGGAGATTTGTTTCTCTCTGTCACTTTGTGGGTTCTGTAGCTCTAAAATTTGTTTAGTCATTTTTTTACATGTATTGGAGGTGGTGGGAGCCAGAGCCATATGGAAGTCCTGTTTTTACACCACAATCTTGGCTCCACCTGTAAGTGGTCTTCTTCCTTCAAGTCTCTTCCCACTCCAATCTATCCTCCATACACCTGGCAAAGTGATTTTCCTAAAGCATAGGACTGGCCGTGTTATTTCCCTATTTAATAAACTCCAAGGCTCCCTATTACCTGTAAGATCTAATATAAACTTCTTGGTTTGGCATTCACAACCTGTTCCTATGTTATCTTTCCGGCCTTATTATACAATACTAGCCTTCACACAAACTATGGTCCAGCAAAACTTGCCTTTTTATGGCTCCTTACACATGGTACTAAATTTCTTATCTTCACACCTTTGTACTGGCTTTATCTCAGAATCCCTAGTTCCCTTCAAGGCTCAGCCTAAACAGAACCTTTTATTTGAAGTCTTTCCTGATCCCAGATACTAGTGCCTCCCCCACCCCTATTACCTAGCATCTGTTTTGCAAATATACCTATATTTATATGTGTTGTCTCACTTCACTAGATTGTAAGCCTCCTAAGAACAAGAAATATTTCATTTTTGTCTTGTACCTGGCATATAGTAGGTATTGATAAATGTTTGTTGATTGAATGAAGTTAAGTCAGGAGATGAAAGAAAAGGATTTGACCATTTATGGCAGCAAATGAGATAAGGTCCCAGCCTTTTATGAAATGAACTTTATCAAATGAATTTTCCTTCAAGGATGCTAAAGTATCGTAAATTGACTATAGAGCTTACCTGTAAACCCCACTGAAAGTTCAAACTCAACATGTTTCAATTAAAATTTAGTACCTTTCCCCCATAACTTCCTATCTCTTCCAACTTCATAATTTTTGTCAGATCCTTATATTTGAAACTTTGGTTTTACCCCTGACTTGTACCTCTCTCTCACCCCAATATCCCTTTATCAAGTTCTATTGTTCCAAGCTCTATAGTCTTTTTCAAACCAATTCCCACTATCACACTATTAGGTACAGTCAAGACCACCAGGCTGAATCATTTTAAAAGCCTCCTGACTAATCTTCATATGGCCTTTCTCAGTCCTCTATGCCAGTGATTTTCAAAGTAGGGGCTATAGCAGTCACTGCAGACCACAGTAATGATGTGTTGAAGGTGAAGCTAAAAGGTCTACTACAATAGCTGCTTTCCAGAGAACTAAAAATTCACTTAGTAAGTACCAGTGATTTACATGGTACTATAGTAGGCCCTAAAGATACAAACATATATCCAACAGAGGAGCTGTCAAAAAATTGCATCCTATGTCTGATAAAGGATATATCATAATCAAGCTATGTAGAGAATTAAATATGTGAGCAAGGTCAGTTCCAAACAGATAAGTGGTCAAAGCATGTGAACAAATAGTTCTCAGAAAATGAATTGCGAACTGTTAATGATCATATGAAAGATTGTTTCAAATCATTGGTAAGATGAATACAAATTAAAATAACTCATTTCATCTCACGTCTGCTGGCAAAGGTGACAAAAAAATGAAAATGGTCCATGTTGGAAAGGCTGTGGAAAGACAAACATGTTGAGACACTAAACTATGATTCCAATGATTCTGAAAATAATCTGGAATCATGCTTTTTAAAAAAGTGATTATAAGACCATGTCCCAGCATCCTGAAAGATCCCTCTGCTCCTGTAGCCCTTTTCTCTAACTGGGCAGTTCCTCCTGAAACAGGATTTTCTCTCCCAACCTATTATTTATTTTTAGCATTTTTAAAAATTTTGAGTTCCAAGTTCTCTCCCTCCCTCTAACCTCTCCCTTATCCTTTTTGAGAGGAGAAGCAATATGATATCAATTATACATGTGAAATCATGCAAAACATACTTCTACATTAGCTATATTGAAAAAACAAAGAAACAAAAAGTATTATATAGTTATCCCTTCCACATCAAGGGGCTTAGGAGCATGGCATGCACACCACCATCTGGAAAATCCATGTACAATTTTTTGGCCCTCCCTTCATGCCAGAAGTCTGAATTTTTTCTTTTTCTTTTACAGATTGTTTATGGTACCTTATTACAAAATTTGTGTTGCTATTATACAATATTATACATATATTCTATGTATTTCAGAGTTCCTAAACTTTTTCCATGTAGTCTGCTGGCCTTCACATGTCATCTGCATTTTCTGCAAAACTCCCCCAAAATTCTAATTTTTTATGCCAACCCGCAACATATTGAAAATGAGATGGGGAAAATTGTAATGTAGAAAGAATGATTGTACTTCAGTTTGCAGAGTTCATCAGTTTTCTCTCTGGAGGTGGACAGCATTTTTTAACATGAGTCTTTCAGAACTGTCTTGGATCACTGTATGATCAGAATAGCAAATCTTTCACATTCACAGTTAATGACTGTTAAAATATTGCAGTTACAGTGTACAATGATCTGCTCACTTCACTCTGTATCAATCCACATGGGTCTTCCCAGGTGAAACCACCATTATAAAAGAATTAAGTGCTTATGCCACAATGTTCATACCTTCATTTTTCCCACAGCTTCACTCCAGAATATCCAGACTTTTCTCCACCAGGCCACTAATACCTTCCTTCTCACCTTTTCAACTCCCTTTTATGTGTTTTTTTCTTCATTACAATGTAAGTTCCTTAAGGGAAGATTGTCTTTTAGATTGTATTTATATTCCCAGTGCTTAGAATAGAGCCTGTCTTATAGAAAGCACATTAAGTGCTTACTGACAACTAAAATAACCATAATTTCTGACAGAGATTTCATTACTGAAAATATGCCAATGAGGTTAAAGACAGAATGGGGGAAAAGACATCATAAGTACCCAAATATTTAGAGCAATATTTCTATGGCAGTTTTAAAAAATGGAAATAAAAGTAGGTAAGTATTGATTTGGGAAACAAACAAATTTTGATACAGGAATATAATGGAACATTGTTACTCTAAAGGATACTACAAATATGAGGAATTCAGAGAAACATGGAGGTATCGTAGTCCCATGGAAATAGCACTACTAGCAAGTCAAAGGACTTCAAAGGTTTGAAATTCTAATTCTGACACTTAAAACCCATGTGACGTTTAAAGTTTAAACAAATCACTTCAGCTCTCAGCCTCGAATTCTTCATCCGTAAAGTGATAAGGCTGGATTAGATGACCTTGTAAAGTACTCAGACTAAGGAAATGTAAATATGCAATGATTAAGTATAAGCAAAAATAAAATGAAACTGTACCTCTTGTAATGAACAATCTTGACCCCAAAGAAGTGATAAAAAAGAGGCATTTCCCTATTTTCTTCAAAGAGGTGGGATACACCATAGTATGGAATGTTGACATATGATATCAGATAGGTCTGGTTGGTTTTGCTAACTTGCTTTTTCTTTAAAAAAGTCTTTGTTACAGGGGCGGCTAGGTGGCACAGTGAGAAGAGCACCGGCCCTGGAGTCAGAAGGACCTGAGTTCGGATCTGGCCTCAGACACTTAACACACACAAACAAAAATCTAGCCATGTGACCTTGGGCAAGTTACTTAACCCCAATTTGCCCTCCAAAAAGCAACAACAACAAAAAAGTCTTTGTTACAAAGTGGGTGAGGAAGTGTTACAAAGTGGGTGAGGGGAGAGGGACAGATTTGGAGATGAAGGAGAAACTTCTTAAAGACTTCAATAAAACTTAAATTTTAAAAATTTAAACAGACTTCTCCCATATCATACTTGCAAAACTAACTTTTTTTTGCCTTTTTTTTTTTTTGGAGTAGTGATGGCAAGGCAATTGGGGCTGAGTGACTTGCCCAAGGTCACATGGCTAGTAAGTATTAAATGTCTGAGGCAGAATTTGAACTCAGGTCCTCCTGACTCCAGGGCCGGTGTTCTAGTCACTGTGGCACCTAGCTGCCACTCAAAACTAACTTTTTAAACCCAAGATTGCACATTGATCCTTAGTAAACTTCATTTTTATTAGACTGAACTCAATGAGACAAGTCAAGAACTTTTTGGATCCTATTATCCAGTGTTAGTTATCCCTCCTAACTTTGTGTCATCTGCAAATTTGATAAATGTCAGGTGTGCCTTAATCTATGTCACTGATAAGAATGTTAGCTAAACATTCTTATCTTGTGGCCCAGCACAAATACCGAAGACACTCCAATGGAGATCTCCTTCCAAGCTGACACAGAAACAACAACTAATCTAAGAGTCCAACCATTCAATTGGTTCCAAATCCAACTAACTGTACTATCACCTAGCCCAAATATTTCTCCATTTTCCATGATAGTATGAGATATTTTATTAAAATGCTTTGAAAAAACCTAGATAAACTATAACTCTAGTGCCCCTCTGATGAATCAGCTTGTTAACCATGTCAAAAATGGAAATAAATTAGTCTGGCATGAGTTGTTATTGATGAAGCCACATAAGCACCTATTTATGATCCCTATTTCCTTTTCTAGATACTCACCTTTATCTTTAATAATTTGCTTTAGGATTGTGCTAGAAATTAAAGTCCAGCTCCCTAATCTATACTTTGAAAACTCTTCTCTTTTTAGAAAATCATGACATTTGCCCTTCTCCAGTTCTTTAATCTGACTCCTATACTTCATAAGCACATCAGACAGTTCTTTCAATACTTAACAATGTGATTCATCAGGGTCAGTATCTTGAATTCATCAAGGGAAACTACATACTCTCTTACTGTTTTCTTGCTTATTTTGTCTATCAACTTCCTATTGGCCATTTCTGTTTTGTTTTTCCTCCAAAGATCATTCTCCTAGGCAAAGGAAAAAGGGATAGTGACTGGATTGTGATTTCATTGGTATAAGGAACTCCCGGGTGAAGAAACTCCCTCTTGTTAAAAGGTACAAGTTCATAACTTCCCTGCAACTTTTTGTCTTAAAGAGTAAATGTCTCCTTAATAGAGAACTAAAATGGCTAAAAATGTCAAAACCCTTTGACAAAGAAATCCTACTGTTGAGCGTATGCCAATAAGGTTAAAGAGGGGGAAGGTGGGCCTTCATAAATACTAAAATATTTAGAGCAATTTTTTATGGTAGTGTTTTTTTTTTAAGGAAATAAAATAGTGTTAGTTTCAGCTAACTAAGAGAAACTCATTTTTCATCTGATTGCACTCATTTTGAACTTCTTTGGCTTCCTGGGTCATCCATTCCGTTTTTTGATAGCTCTAACTATTAGGATGTTTTTCTTCACATTAAGTTAAAATCTATCTCTGCAATTTTCACCCATTACTCCTAGCTCTTACTCTCAGAATCAAATCTAAGTCCTCTTCTACATGATAGTACTTCAAATTTCTGATTACCCCTAAGTCTTCTTCAGGCCAAGTATCCTCAGTTCCTTCAGCCAGTCTTCATAATGACATGATATCCTGGTAATCACATTTCACCAGAGACTGCACTAATTTGTAATGCAAAGTCACACCTGACTCATTAAGAATAGAGCCTGCTAGCTCTTTTTGTGGTAGCAAAGAATCAGAAATTGAGGAGATGCTCATCAATTGGGGAATGACTGAACAAGTTGTGTAAGAATGTAATGAAATACTATTGTGTTTTTAAAATGATGAACAGGTGGACTTCAGAAAAACCTGGAAAGACTCATATGAGTCTTTCATTTCACTGATGCTGAGTGAGGTCAGCAGAACCAGGAGAACACTGTACACAGTTAACAGCCACAGTGTGCAATGACTAAATTTCATAGACTTAGCTCTTCTCAGCAAGACAAGGATCTAAGACAACTCCGTAAGACTCACGATGGAAAATGCTGTCCAGATCCAGGGAAAGAACTTTGGAGCCTGAGTACAGATGGAAGTATATTATTTGCTCTCCTTTCTTTTGTTGTTTTGTTTTGCTTCTTTCTCTTGGTTCCTCTTATTGGTTCTAATTCTTCTTTACAATATAACTAATGTGAAAATATATTTAATGTGAATGTATGTGTAGAGGCTATATCAGATTGCACACTATCTTGGGAGGAGGAGAAAATTTAAAATTCAAAATCTTATGGAAGTAAATGTTGAGAACTAAAAATTAATTAATTTAAAAAGAATATAGTTTGCTAACCCTCAGATCCTTTTTTGGATAAATTGTTATCTAGTGATTCCTCTCACATTTTGTACTTCTAAAGTTGGTCACTAGAAAAAATTACATTACAAGACTGACCACCCCCGAAGCTTCATGTGGATAAAACATTACATAGAATGTCAAAGATTTTTAGGTATTGATTTGTTTTGCTGATTTGTTTTTCTTCTTCATCCTTTTTTTTTGAAAGACAGAAATACTTCTCTGGGTGGGGAGAGGAGAAGGGATATAGGAGAAATCTAGGCAATATAAAAATAAAAGATATAAAAAATATTTTTAAAAATAATTTCAACATTTAAATTTAAATGAATAATTAATTCTTGTACTTAAAATATTAATAACATTTACAAATAATCTGATGGATGTTGATGTAGTAGTACACATCTGCAATTCTCTGTGACTGGAAGAGGATGGTGGATCACTTGAGTTTAGGAGTTCTGACTTCAGAAGAGCTAAAGCCAATTGAGTATCCATACTAACTCCAGTACTAATATAGTGGAGGAAGGGGGTGGGAGAGTAGGGAGCACAACACACAGGGATGGGGGTGGGAGAGTAACACACACACCTGGCTGCCTGAGGGGCAAAGCAGCTGAAGTCAGAAAAATGGATCAGGTTAGAGCTCTCCTACCATAATACTGGGATCAAGCCTGACTGAACTTCCAGTCTTGGTAAGATAGAGGACCCACTCCCCCTAAAAAAGAGAAATGTTCTCTTTGGGTGCAAATTGAAATATAACATTCACTTTTTTTTTTTTTTGCAATATGGCTGATATGGAAATATGTTTTGCATAATTTCACATGTATAACTAATTGATTTCATTTTGCTTGCCTTCTCAGTGGGTGGGGGAGGGGTGGGAGGAAGAGAATTTAGAACTCAATTTAAAAAGAATGTTAAAAATTAAAAATACATTTAAAATTTTTTAAAGATAATTATCAGTCAAATGAGAGATGTTCTGATGAGGGAGAAGCGGAGAAATTATAATATAAATATAATTCTTAAAAAAAAAAAAAAAGCCCTAACCAGAAGCAGGGAATTAGGCCAAAAAAGACAAGAAATTAGGAAGTCAGTCTGAGAACTGAATTTGCTAGTCAAAAGCACAGGTCCTTCATTATAGTCACTCTCTCTACATCCTGCTCTCCTTTCCCTTAGTCCTAATTCTGCTGCAGCTTCTACCCTAAAGCACAGAAACCAGTAGCAGTAAACCAGAGCCGAGGGAGTTTGAATTCCCATTGTCTGGAAGGTGCAAAAGGTAATTCCTATGGAAAGAGTTGGGGAAGTATGATCCTGTCATCCCTAAGGTGGAGCTCTAAATACTTTTTCCTATTATGTCATGGCCATATACAAAGATACTACAATGTTTTATATACTACAAAGAAACTACTGTGTTTTCTAATAATATCAGAGTCCTTTACTTAAGGTAAAATCTGGGTTAAATAAGTTTATTGTATTGGTCTGAATACAAACTGAACTTTTCCTAAAATTCAATTCATATAAAACCAGAGTGCAACCTATAATGTTATTCTTTCATTTTTAATAATGTATTTTTTTCTTTCAAAGGGATCTCATTTCAGGGATGCAGTCTATCTAAAAGACAATACAGCATTTAACTGTGATATGAATATCTCCTTACTTGGTAAGGATTTTGTTTCATTTAATCTTTGCATCTCCTAATCCCCTCCCTAGTCCCATAGCTCTGTACAAAGTAGGTACTTAATAAACATCTGTTGAATTGACCTAAAATGACTTAATGATGTATAAACAAATTTACATAAAGATCTTTAAATAAATAAGATACCAATTATATTATATCAATGTATTAGACTACTACTGCATTTAAAGAAGAGCTTAATGAATTCAAAGAAACATGGGAAGGCTCATACAAAGTGACACAAGGAGAAGAAAGCAGAGCCAAATAAACAATATATGTGACTGCAACAATAGGAGGGAAAACAGAAACCAAGAGAAGCATTTAAATGTCAACAACCAATAAGGTGTACAGAAAGGACACAGTACCCAGTGAGAAAAAGGAACAGATTTTTGAATAATAGAGAGGGAAAGAAGTTTCATAGCCTTCACACAAAGTCAATATGAAAATGCTGGTCAAATACAATAGTCAATATTAATCCTAATTGCCAAAGTTAAAGGATATATCCCTCCTCTCAGTTAATAATCATTCATCCATTTTCTCAAAGGAAGTACTTTGTGAAAGCACTGATTTGAGTCCAGTGGTTGTTGTTTAAAACTATCAATAAATATTATTCATTTAGGAACTAACTTCATTAAGGGTAGAGAGGCAACATCCTAAGGAAGGATTACCACTGTAATCAAGGCCCAACATTTGGGAGAAAAGACAAGAAAGTCTAAATTTAAAATAACTTTACATTACCTTCAATCATAAACCATCCTCCCAAGACTGAGAAATCAGTTCACTACCAAAACAAATCTGAAGCCTAAAAAGGGGTCCCAGAAAATAGAATAAGGTATTTAATAAAAAGCCAATGGATTTTCATAGAAAATGTTCAACCAAATCTGGAAATTTCACCTCTTATAGATAATCCAAATACTTCATTAAGGGGGAAAAATCATATCTCAGATGAGTAAAGGAGAAATTAAGGAAGAATTAATAGTATCTAAATAATTTTTCTTTTAAAGTAAAAAGCATCAGGGGTGGCTAGGTGGTGCAGTGAATAGAGCATCGGCCCTGGAATCAGAAGGACCTGAGTTTGGATCTGGCCTCAGACACTTAATGGACACACAAACAAAAACCTAGCCTTGTGACCTTGGGCAAGTTACTTAACTCCAATTGCCCTCCAAAAAGGAAAGGAAAAAAAAAGTAAAAAGCATCTTTGAAAATTCCAACCTCTGGGGTGGCTAAGTGGTACATCTAATAAGAGCACTGGCCCTGGAGTCAGGAAGACCTGAGTTCAAATCCCACCCTCAGACACTTAACACTTAGTAGCCATGTGACCTTGGCCAAATCACTTAAGCCCAATTGCCCTTCCTTGCCCCCTCCAAGAAGCAAAAAAAGGAAAAGAAAATTCCAACCTCCTACAATCATTATGGGTTGTATCTGATTAAGGCCACCTGGATAATTTACATTTAAAATCTTTTTACAGTATCTGCTGCTTTTCATGTTAGTCATGCAAGTATTTGATGAGCCCACACTAGATATAAAAACCCAATAGCTACTGGAAGCGCATATTAAAACACAAAAACAGGGGGCGGCTAGGTGGCGCAATGAATAGAGCGTCGGCCCTGGAGTCAGAAGGACCTGAGTTCGGATCCGGCCTCAGACACTTAACACAAAAACTAGCCATGTGACCTTGGGCAAGTTACTTAACCCCAATTGCCCTCCAAAAAAGCAAAAAAAAAAATTTTTTTTAATGAAATAACTTCATTTACCAGCATATCCCCCCACCAAAAGATCCCTTATGACAAGGAATAGAAAGAAAAAAAATAGTAAAAGTAATATCAATCAAGTCTAACAGTAAAGTTATGTATGTAACCTGCAGTCCCTCAAGTTTGCAAAGAAGGGAAGGACCGACATTCTCATATCTTTTCTTCAGTGTCAAGTTTTGTCATAACACTAACAGTGTTAAGTTTGAGTGTTTGAATTTGTGTTGTTGTCCTTTCCATTCACATTAGTGGAATCACTTTTATTGCTTTCCTGGTTCTGCTTATTTCACTCTGTTTCAGTTCGAATATCTATCTCCCCGTGTTCCTTGTCAGGTTTTGTTTTGGAGGGTTTTTTTTTAAAATAATTTTTAAGGGGCGGCTAGGTGGCGCAGTGAGTAGAGCGCCGGCCCTGGAGTCAGAAGGACCTGAGTTCGGATCCGGCCTCAGACACTTAACCCACACACAAACAAAACCTAGCTGTGTGACCTTGAGCAAGTTACTTAACCCCAATTGCCCTAAAAGGGGTGGCTAGGTGGCGCAGTGAGTAAGAGCGCCGGCCTCCGAGTTGGGATGACCCGAGATCAAATCCGGCCTCAGAAAATGAGCACCCACACATAAATAATGACTAGCCCTGTAACCCTGAGCAAGTTACTTAACCCTAATTGCTTAAAAAAATAATAATAATTTTTAAAATAAAGGGGGTTTGAGAGGTGGCTAGGTGGCGCAGTGAGTAAGAGAGCTAGCCGGGGAGTCGGGAGGACCCGGGATTGATTCCAACTTCAGTTACTTGGCACCCACACAAAAATAACTGGCCGTGTAACCTTGAGCAAGTTACTTAACCCCAATTGCTTAACAAAAAAAAAATTTAAAAAAATAAAGGGGGTTTGATTAGATGACTATAATTTATTAGTATAGTACTTATAAGAGTTGTGGAGGACAATTGAGGGGGAGGAAGAGGGAGTAGTAGTCACACAGAAATGGTGTAATGGAAATGCAGATTTGAAGATCTTCCCTGCCCCTAGGCCCTTTGATTGGCTTAAGAGACTTTGATTGGCTTAAGTGACTCTGAGAACCTTCTTTAATTTGAAAGTATATTCTGCCTCCTAATAGGCTGAATGTGGTCACATGGAGCTTGTGGTAGGAGGCTTGGTTTTCATGAATGACCACACCTTGATGCTGTGTGATTGGGCAGTGCGTAAAGAGGGTGGTTACATTCTCTGAGCCAGAAAAAGACTATATAATCCCTGATTTGAGGCTTTGCTTTGGGGCTCACTTTGAGAAGTGTTGTGTGATTTGACCAGATGAGACACTGGGAAGCCGTTGTTGAGAGCCCCCCAGGCTTTGAAAACCCAGGTGTTGATGCTTCCCTCTCTGGTAACTGTGATTTTGGTATTGATAATTGTTGGACAGTTTGGAAGCCTGTCTGTTTGATCTGTCTATATACTCTGAAGTTCGGGGTGCTGACCTTTTCCCCTGAACTAGGTAATACATGTTTGTTTGATTAAAGTAAGCTTGTTAACTGATTTTGAGTTGCTTTCCTTTTTGAAAAGCAGATCTAAGAACCTGTATTGGCAGCCACCCTGGTGATGTTGGGGTGCTTACTGATACACATGGCAAGGTTGATCAGAAAAAAATTTCATGTGAGTTGAAGGAAAGGCAAAGGACAGAATATTTTATGCATGGAATAGTTTGTGTAAAAGCTGAGAAACCTAAGAATTAAAGGCCCAGACCCCCCCCCCCCAAAATGAGGCTAACTAATGAAAATGTTACAGGTATAGGGATTATACCTATAGTGGGGCATAGTTTGAAAGCAATGATTATAAGTTTGTACTTGAGTCAGAGAGCAATGGGAAGACACTAAAGTCTTGAAATAATAAATCTCATCCATCCCCAATGGGAGCAAATAAATGTTAAATACAGAGTCACCTAGATTAAATAGCAATAATTTAAGTTTTCAAACAATAACATTACTTATGGCTTGGGCTGATCAATAATGGTTTCAAGGAGCTGACATTTGGGGAGAGCCTGGTAAGATAGCCAATTTCAGTAACTGGAGAATATTGTTGGGGGCTACTAGGTGGCACAGTGAATTGAGCACCAGCCCTGGAGTCAGGAGGACCTGGGTTCAAGTCCGACCTCAGACACTTAATACACACAAAAAAACTAGCCATGTGACCTAGGGCAAGTCACTTAACTCCAACTGCCCTCCAAATATATATATATATATATATATATATATATGTTGTTGGAGGAAGAAACAAAGATGGAAAGATAAAAGTAAAATACATCAAGAAACAGCTGATAGACAAATTTGTCTGTATGGAAAGGTCAAATGGGATGATGGTGGGAAGTGAAGGCTGAAGACATAGGCAGGTACTAAATTGCAGAGGGACTTAAATTTCAGACTAAAGAATAGGGACATTACCCTATAAGCAACAAATACCATTCTCTACACTCAATAACTTAACAGAGTAAAAGACAGAAAGGACCTAAAAGATCATCTATTTTAAACCTCTCATTTCACAGATGAAGAAACTGAGGTCCAGAGAAATTAAATGATTTGCCCAAAGACATACAGGTATTAAGTGATAGTTAAAAATTTGAACTTAGGTCATCTGGCTCCAAATAAATGATCTTTCCACTACACCATCTACATAGCAGGAGTCAATATAAAAATCTGTCTCACTTTGATCCCATCCAGGAAATTAAGAAAAACCAAAATTAACTCATAACCCAAATATAAAAGTCTTACTTAAAAAGTAACCCAGAACAACTTCAGTGTAATGATTTTGCACTGCAAAAAAAAACTTAGACTACTTGTTCAAAAAAGGTATGCATATGCCCCAAGCAAAAAAAGAAATAAAATTTTACTTGTTCTATAAATACTTTTTTCTATTCTCAAGCCTCAAGTTGTATATTTTAAAAATAAAGTGTTAAGAAAATGCAAAAAAAAAATTTTCAAAAGTAGCAGCTCTAAGCCTTGCAACATGTTGCTAGTTTACTCTAGTAACACTTGCAAAGTACTTTGGGGACATAATGTAACCTTTAGAAAAGAAAAACTGAGAATACAAAGCAGGTATTGTAGCAACACACTGATATCAAACAGTTGTTTTATTTTGTTTGCAACAATTCAAGATACTAACAGATACTGTGTGTGATTTCTCTTCCGCCACCACCCCCCCTTTTTCGAATAAAACTTCAGAAAAAGTGATTTGTAATCACTTAGGACAGTGGCTAGTAACTTCATTGGCATAGGAAACTCCCCAAAAAGCAAATTCTCTCTACCAATGCTGATCAGCACCTTCTTTACAACTTAAGTCTTAAGGAAAGGAGAGGTTAAGTGATTTCCTCAGGATCACACAGCCAGTATGCTTCAAAGGTGGGGCTTTCTCTCTATCCACCATGCTTTCATAAGGATTTCAAAATGTTACAGATGTACTGATTTTTTAAAATAATTTTTAAATCATTGAAGAATTACTATATAATGCCTTAAGTTAGATTTCAATTTTATTGCTCAAAACCCTAAATTACGGAAGGCTTAATTATATCTAGCACTTTAAAAAAAAATACAACTAAAAAATTATTTTTCCATATAGGAAACAAAGGGCACTAAAATTTTCCATCCTTCTTGTGCTGACTACCAAATTTATTTTGTAACCTTTTTTCTATCTCAAAAGGTAGTATGAGAAATGTGAGTCACTTTTCAGAAATTTGAACTAAGCCTGTAGCAATCAATATGAGTAAATGTGACTACTCATTTCCTAGCTTGGTTGATTTTTCTCGACTAAAACATAATAAAACAATTTTCTTTCTGAAGAGACCTCAGAAATAACTTTAAAAAATTAGAATATGATATCCTATTCTCTTTTCATACAGAAGAAAAATCCACTGTATAAAATTCACTCAATTTGACCTTTTCAGCAGATTAAAACATTCACCACCCTGCATTAAGAACTCCATCCTTAAGATCATAGTTAGAACTGCAGGAATAAGATAAATACCTCATTTTACCAATGAGAAAACTGAGGCCCTGAAAAGTTATGACTTGCCCAAGATCACACAAGTGGAAGAGGCAAGGAGTTGAATCCAGATTTGTTGACTCCAACTCCACTGTCCTTTCCACTAGACCCTTGATGTAGATATAGACCATTCTTTAAAAGATTTGATAGAGATGACATTTTGATGATTACATCAAATACCAGGATACTTTAATAGTGAAATTCAAAACCTCTCAAAAGAAATTGTCCTGTGGAAGTGAATGTTGTAAACTAAAAATAAATAAAAGAGGGGGGAAAATGAAATTGTCTTAATAATTCCTATACGAAAAAAAAACTGGACAACTTGCTGCTCTGTCTTATTTTTGCCATTTGAAATATCTTTTAAAATGTTTAGGTTCATAAAACATACCAAAATGGAAAGACAAGTTCAAGTCTAGTCTTATATATTGAGGAATGATATTTTTATTTTTTAAATTTCATAGTAAATTTTTATCCTATTTTACAAAATTTGGCTTAACATCTATCTTCCCCGTTTTCTGGCAAAGAAATAGAAATGTTTAAGTGGAAGGAAGAGGAGGGAGAATCATATATTCAGATCATCTACAAGCTGAATATCTTTTAACTAGAGAAAAGACTTACACCACCTTAAAGTGAGAAAATAACCCAGCCACTGATCTGACTATGGGGAAGCTATTCTCAACATTAATCATAGCAGGTCTTGTTATTTAGTGATAGGTTATATGTATATCTCTTTATAAATATTGTCTTATGTGTTCCCCATGACAAACCAAATAGGAACATGATGAATAAAGAAACTGGAAGTTTAGAAAGGTTAAATAATTTGCCCAATGTCACAAAGCCCAAAGTGACAAAAGTCTATTTAGAACCCACCTTCAAATCCAAATCTAATCATTTCACTACAAGGAACAACTTTGACATTTGCCTTGAGTGGCCTTTCCAAAATATAGGACTAATTATTTATAACTGACTGCAGGATCAGGAAAACTTTAGTCGTCACAATATATAAAATGTGAAAAAAAAATCTAGTAGGTGATCACCCAAACTTCAAGCATGTAAGGGCAGTAGCCTCTAGCCCTAGAAAAGTGGATCCTAAATGAAAGGTCAGAAAGTTGCCACAAAATAGCTAGCAAACAAATTCCAAAGAGACAGTGCATCTTTTAGAAACCAATACAATTAGTCAAGTGGGATCACAGCTAATGGAAATAATTTTTTAAAAAAATTAGAGGGGCAAGCCCTAAAATTCTTAAGCTTAACAAACATGATTATTACAATTCAGGGAAAAATCAGAGTAAGGGCCTAAAAATTTAGGGGGATGTCACTTTTGTCCAGAATGACAGCACCTCAACCTTTATCGATGTCTAGTTTTCAAGCGCCTAACCTTTTACTCTTTTTCACTTTTCAGCCTGGTATAATAAAACAGACACTAGATGTAGAGTTAGAAAAAAATGCCTTCAAATCTTCAAATCGCGTCTCATCAGTGACTTAATACTTGTGTGACACTAAGCAAACACCTTTATCTCTCTAGACCTCAAGTTTCTTCCTATGTAAAAGCAGGGGCTGAGGTAAATGGCGACTCCCCAAGGCTCCTTCCAGCTAGAAAGGACATAATCCTGTACCATTTGGTCCGCTGCAAACGACTTTGTAATCAAAAGTGAAGAGGGAAGAAAAGAAAAAGGAAGTATGAGGTGGATCCAACCAACTTAGACAAACAGGTTCTCCTGGCAAGAGGAAGCTGGAGTGAGGCCTCACCCCTAACATGCAAAGATAGTTACTAAGTCCTGCTGAATCTTCCAGACAATTATTTTCCCCATCTATCTTCTTCCTTTCCACTTCTATGGAATCAATCCTCTATTATTCCACCGCACTTCCACCTCTTGGAATCCCTTGGTTTTGTGTGCATACTATAGAGGAGGAGAGGCACATACATACACATACTCGTATATTTACGTGTGTTTGTGTTTGTACATATATGTGTGTATATGAAGCCCCTTCTAGTAAGTACTAGTGCTCTCCCACCCCAAACTGCCTTCCATTTGGCACACTTATACGTACATGTTGTGTGGTTCTACCTCCACAGAACGTTAACTTTGAGAGCCGGTTTTCATTTCGGGCACTGTCCCCCAGCACCAGGCACAAAGACAGCGATGAATAAACGCTTGTTGATTACTTCTCCAATCATCTCTCAGTAACATTCCCCCTGACTCCAGCCCCTTCCCCTCGCCATGCATCCCTTCAGAGCCCGGCTCACCAGTATCTTCTCCCTACTTCCTCCTCCTGGAGGCCCTCCAGGACCCGCTAAAAAAGGGACTTTCGATTTATTGATCCAGCACCTGTCTGGGCTGCTCCCTGAGGGCAGGCGCCCAGCTTTCCGCTCTCTTTCTATTCCTGAGCCCGGCACAGAGCCGGCGCTGGATAAATGCTGGTTAACTTGACTTAAACTTTCGTTTCTCGCTCCTCCCAGTTCCGCACAGCCCCCTCTCCTTTGCACCGAGCCAGTCTCACTCTTTCCCGGTCGCCCCCTACTCACACTCGCGCACACAGAGACACACACAATGAAATCGAAAGCTGCTTAGGGAGCAGGGCCCGAGGGGATTCTCCGTAATCCCCCACCCCACCCCCGCCGGCCCACAGCAGGCATTTAATAAATGTGAAAGGAAGCCTCGGGGCGCCGGCTCTCCCCGTCACCCCCTAGGGCGCCCGCGCGCCCACCCCAGCTCCAGACCGGCTGGGGGAGGGGCGGAGAGGGGGAGGAGGCGGCGGTAAACGGCTCCCGGCGGGCGCGCGCCGGCCGGAGAGGGGAGCGGCCGAGGGGGAAGAGGGGGGGCTGGAATCGGAGCCCGGGGAAGGACCGGGGACGTCGGCCCCGGCCTAAAAGGCGTGGTGGGGGTGGGGGTCCCTGCAGAGAGAGGGGCCCCTGTGAAGGGGTCTAGGCCGCCCCCACCCCCTCCGCTTCTCCCTAACCCTAAGAGCCACGGCCGGGGTGTGGTACCTGCTGCTTCCGAGCGGGCCGGGCCAGGAATGGAGCTGGAGACCGAGGCGGGGAAGGATCGGGCGGAGCGCTACTGGACGCCTAGCTGTCTCCTCTCGCGGCTCCCACCCCAGCGGCGGCGGCGGCTACGACTCCTCTCCTTTGGCTTCCCTGCCAAGACGCCCTCTGGCGGCAGGAGGTCGCTTCCCGCCAACCGAGACGCCACCTCATTGGCTGTAGAGACGACGACGGGAACCGAGGGAACTGCCCGGCCCGGGAGAGGCCCCGCCGCCATGTTGTGTTGGGAGTCTGTCCGCACGTCCGCGGGCTCGCAGCGGCCTGGCCCACACCGGCACTTTCCCCCCTTCCTCTCCCGTCTCCAGCCACTTGGGCCGGCGCTTGCATGTGGAGCTTGTGCTGGCGCTGGGGGGGATGGAGACGCAGGGGGGGGGGGAGAAGACCCGCACACACAAGTAACCTGTAACACTAAAGAGTGCTGAGTGCGGGGTTAAGGCTTGCAGGTTCGGAATCTGCCCGATGTGTACCCGCAGCCCTTCATTCAGCCTGGCACGTGGCGTGGTGGGAGCTCAATATCCGTTACTCGATTGATTGACCAACATCTACCAAATGCCTTTTGGGTCCAAGGCCCTGGAAGCGCAAAGACAAAAGAGCAGTTTGTGCTCTAAAGGAGTTTTTACCTTGTTCTGGAGGGGAAACCAGCACAGAGAGAAAACAGGTGTTTACAGAGTCAATACCAAGCAATCCCGGTCTGCAGAGGCGGCACCCCACCGAGTCTGATGGCGTAGAGTGCCAAGAGGCAAAAGTCGGGAAGGGAAGGGGCCAGGAGGGCGGCGGGGCAGGGAGGGCGCGTCCAGCCAGGAGACTGGACCGGTGCGGCTGGAAAGAAGGGTGGAAAAGCGCGGGGCAGCCAGAAATGACAGGCCCAGGGGCGGATATTGTGTCTTAGAGGAAATAAGCGGCCACCCAAGAGTTTTGAAGAGAAGAGCAGCCTAAACTTCTGGACGATCCCGCCGCGTGTGCTGGAGAGGCAATCAGCAGGCTATTATAATAGCCAGGGCAAGAGACTAAAGAGGGTGTGGAAAATGTAAAATGGGTGTGAGAACATGTTAAAGTGAAGCTGTGTACTTTAAAGGTAGACAGTTAAGAGAATAAGAGCATTATAAAATGCAAAATGGATCGTTTTGATTACATTAAATTGAAAAGCTTCTCTACAAAGCCAATATAACCAACATTAAGAAGTGGAAAATTAGGAATTTTTACAACGAATGTCTCTGATAAAGGCCTCATTTCTAAAACATACAAAGAATTGAGTCAAATCTATAAGAATACAAGTCATTCCCTGATTGATAAATGGTCAAAGGATATGAGCTTTGGTTTTCAGAGGAAAAAATTAAAGACATCTATAAACATATGAAGAAATGCTCTAAATCACTATTGATTAGAGAACTGCAAATTAAAACAACTCTGAGGTATCACATCTCACTGGTCTGATTGTCTAAGATGACAAAACAGGACAATGACAAATGCTGGAGAGGATGTGGAAAAATTGGAACACTAATGCATTGCTGGTGGAGTTGTGAACTGATTCAGCCATTCTGGAGAGCAATCTGGAACTATGCCCAAAGGGCTATAAATAATTTCATACCCTTTGACCCAGCAATACCACTTCTAGGGTTGTATCCCAAAGAGATCATAGAAGACCAATATGTACAAAAATATTTATAGTAGCTCTTTTTGTGGTGGCAAAGAATTGGAAATTAAGGGGATGTGCATCAATTAGGGAATGGCTAAACAAGTTGTGGTATATGCATGTAATGGAATACTATTTTGCTATAAGAAAGGAGGAGCAGATGGACTTCATATTTATCTGGAGAGGCTTATACAAACTGATGCTGAGTGAGAAGAGCAGAACCAGGAGAAATCTGTACACAATCACAGACACAACATATGTGTGACGACCAGCTTTAATAGACCAGACTCTTCTCAGCAATGCAGGGTGATAAGTCAACTCCAGAAGACTCATGATGGAAAGAGATGTCTACATTCAGAGAAAGAATTAGAATAGAGTTTGAATGCAGATTGAAGCAAACTACCTGCTCTCTTGTCTTTTTCTTGTTTGGTTTTGTTTTCTCTTTCCCATTGTTCATTCCATCTGATACAATCCTTTATAACTTGACTAACTTTCTAATGTGAAAGTATTTGCAAATCCTATACTTGATTGTATGCCACCATGGGGGGGAAGGAGGGAGGGGGAGAAAATTTGAAACTCAAGTAATTGTGGGACTGAATCTTGTAAACTTAAAGTAAACAAATAAAGACCAAAAAAAATTTTTTAAGAGAGATAAGAGAATATAATGCCTCAGGCATTATATATCTGTCTAGCCCAAACCTGAATCTACTTCACATACTATTCTACTGTTCACCATATAACCAGGACCTAACGAGCATGGACATCCTGCCTTTAGCCATACCCCCTGACCATTTTCCTTTCTACCTCTTGATTTTACTGTAGGAACAGTAGTAAAATCATTGCTTCTAGAAAGGGTGAAACTTCTGCCCTTTGGCCCATAATCCCACTGCTTTGTAATTAGAAAAAAAAAATCTCTGGGTTCCAATCCCCTATGTGTGTATCTATCCCACTATTGAATTGTAAACTCCTATAGGAAGGGAACTATCTCAGTTTTGTATTTGTATCCAAAGTATTTAGCACAATGCTTATTCATAGGGACCAGGTTGACCAAAATGTAAAGGCAGGGATGTACAGTTCCCAAGATGGTTACTGGGTGTATTCCTTTATGACAAAATGTATGTATTGGCATATATGTGTGCGTATGTATATTTTGTGTGTGTATCAAAATACTATTGCTATATATGAAACTATGAAAATATGGAATCCAGAGAAACTTGTATGAACTGATGGGGGTGGGTGGGTGAAAAAAGCAGAACCAAGATGAAATATACATAACTATAATATATAGGGGGGAAACTAAAAGTCTTCAGAATCAGAATAATAGAATAATTAGTTTTGATTTAAAGGCTGATGATGAACTATATCCCTCCTCAGTAGAGTGGTAAGAGACTACAGATGCTAAATCAAGCGTAGGCTATCAGACATGATCAATTTTTCAGTTTATTTTCCTTATAAGAAAGGGTTCTATTGAAGGAATTTTCAGAATATGACAGCAATTTTTTTCTAATGGGAAATTATTTGTCTACAAGATCAAAGGCTTAGAGATGGAAGATACCTAGTCTGACCCCTTGATTTTAAAATATGTTCTTTTCAATTAAGCATTTTCTCTCTCTCATTCTACCCCCCCATAAAACCACAAAAAATTAAAACCCCAATAACAAATATTCATAGCCAATTGAAGCAAATTTCCTCATTGTCCATGTCCAAAAGCACATGCTTCATTCTATATTTTGGGTTCATTACCTCTCTTATGAAGAGATGGGTCTGGGGCGGCAAGGTGGCAAAAGGACCTGAGTTCGGATCCGGTCTCAGACACTTAACACACACAAACAAAAACCTCGCCGTGTGACCTTGGGCAAGTTACTTAATCCCAATTGCCCCAAAAGCAAAAAAAAAAAAAAAGAGAGAGAGAGAGAGATGGGTAGCAAGATGTATCTTCAGATCTCTGGAATAGTGAACTCCTTTCTTTTACAGATGAGGAAACTGAGGACTACAGAAGTTAAGTAACTTGCCCAAGATCACACAGGTAGTTCTTTGTATATTGAAATGTTTGTTGATGATGGTTAAGTTCAAAAAAAAGAAAGATGCAGAGTAATAGTAGACTATGAAAGAACTTGAAAATTTGAACAAGACATTTAAACTTTCTTAGTAGGCAATGAAAAGTGAATAAAATATTTTCAACACAAAATTAACCTACCTATTGTATCACAAATAGATTGAAGGAGGGAAGAGATTGACAATTGGAAGACCTGTTAAGCTATAATAGTTGAGGCAGGGAATGTACTCAAATGGTGACATTAGGAATAAAGTGGAAAAAAAAACAAGTACAAGAAATAAGGTAGTGACATAAACAAAAGGATGTGATACTGATTAGAAAAGAGATATCGGAGAAAGAGAAGGGCCAAAAATATAAGAAACTAAATGGTCCCACTGTTAAAAAGGAACAGATTTGGGGGTAAAGGAAATAAGCAGTTCAGATTTGAAATGTTTTGTGTGTGATGTCAGAAACCCAGGTGAAGATGTTCTCTTAATCTTTGGAAATGTGGGTGTAGAACTTGAAAGAGAAGTTTGGGCTTTAAATATAGATTTGAAGTCATCTATGCAGAGATAATAGTTGAAAATGTGGGAGTAAATGAGATTGACAAAGCAGAGAGTGTAGATCTAGAAAATAAGAAAGCTGAAAACAGAATTTTAGGGAACATCCATCCACCTTAACAGACTGGGAACAAAAAGAGGCACCAGAGAAAGAAAGCAAAAACCATTAGAAAAATAGAACCAGGGGTGTTTGGCATCTCAGGACTTAAAGGAAATATTGATACAGGATAGAAGTGGAAGGATCAAGTGAAAGAAGGTGTCTAACACACCCTATAAAAAATAGACCAAAAAGAAAAATAGTTTTGTTGTTGCTGTTGTTGTGGAGGGGCAACTGGGGTTAAGTGACTTACCCAAGGTCACATGGCTAGTTTTTTGTGTTAAATGTCTGAGGCAGGACCTGAACTGAGGTCCTCCTGACTCCAGGGCCAGCGCTCTATTCACTGTGCCACTTAGTCACCCCAGAAAAATATTTTTTAAAAAACATAAAATTTTTTAAAGTTTTTAAAAGGGGGGCGGCTAGGTGGCTCAGTGAGTAAGAGCACCAGCTCTGGAGTCAGGAGGACCCGGGATCAGTTCTGGCCTCAGAAAATTAGCAACCACACATAAATAATGACTGGCCTTGAGCAAGTTACTTAACCCCAATTGCTTTAAAAAAATTTTTTTTAAATAAGCAAACTCAAATGACAGTACAATTTTTCAAAAATGCTATAGAGCAACTAAATCAAAGTACTAAATGAAAAAACTAACCATATAAGATATCCAAGAAACCTCCTTAAATGGACAAATGATATATTCAAAGAAATTAAATGCAAATTGACACTGGTTTTAAAAATAGACCAGCAAAAGCTTGGAGGGATTAAAAATCACAGGAGAAAGTTAAAATATTTTAAAAGGATTGGGAGGAAATAATTCAAATTACCAATGTGGAGAATAGATAATAAATATAGTAGAAAAACTCAAAAAATACTCCACAGAGTCAACCAGCAGCACACTTACTGCAGTGGAAAATAGAATGTCACATAATACCTAACAGTTATAGAAATATCATTTCAGAGAAAGACAATAACAAATTATCCCTTTGGATAATGGATATGGATATGGAAAACATACAGATCCAAGTGATAGACCTGGAGAACAGTTCACAATGTAACAATATGCTACAACTGAGATCCTATAGGAAGATCATAGATGGAAACACAAAAGGTAGAAGCCTCCAATATACAATTTCACCATTTTAGAAATTTAAAAATTGGTTCTCATAGAATAGAAAAAAGAAGGGTATGATGCAGGCATAAAGAAAAGCTGACTGGGGTGGCTAGGTGGCACAGTGAATAGAACGCCGGCCCTGGAATCAGAAGGACCTGAGTTCGGAGCCGGCCTCCGACACCTAATCCGCACAAACAAAAACCTAGCGGTGTGACCCTGGGCAAGTTACTTAACCCCAATTGCCCTAAAGGGGCGGCTAGGTGGCGCAGTGAGTAAGAGCGCCGGCCTCGGAGTTGGGATGACCTGAGATCAGATCCGGCCTCAGAAAATGAGCACCCACGCATAAACAATGACTAGCCGTGTAACCTTGAGCAAGTTACTTAACCCCAATTGCTTTAAAAAAAAAAAAAAGCTGACTGATTTTCTATCAAGAGTACTGGATCTGAAGTCAAATCTAAATTCTAATCCCAGCTTTGCTACTTACTTACTGTGTGACTTTAAAGAGCAAGTACCTTCACCACTCTAGGTCTTAGTTTCCTTATCCACACAAGGAGAGGACTGGACTAGATGATCTCTAGGGCCTGTCTATAAATCTGTTGTCCAGAAAATTTAGTGGGAGGAAAAATTTTCCAAGAATTGGAAAAAAAACCTTAGAACAATATACATAAGAATAATTCCCTAGGACCTTAACAAGGCAAAACCTAAGATTCAGTGTGCCTAGATGTGTTATAGTTTAATTCCAACACTGAAGGGGGAAAAACGAAGATTAAAAAAAAAAGGTAAATAGAAATATTTACTTCTTGTAAAGTCATTTCAGTTATGAACTCTTTCTGACCCCATTTGGGGTTTTATTGGCAAAGATATTGCAGTGCTTTGCCATTCCTTCTGCAATTTATATTACAGATGAGGAAACTGAGGTAAAAGGGGCTAAGTGACTTGCCCAAGATCACACATCTAGCAAATATCTTAGGCCAGAATTCAGGAAGATGAGTCTTCCTGACTCCTGGCCAGCACCCTATCCACTGTACCACCTAGCTGCCTATCATTTACTAAGGAATAATGATTATTTCCTTAGACTTTTCAAGGGGACAAGGGAAAATTCTAAGTGAGAAAAAGACATTTGAGAAACACTTAAAAGCTTGCAGAAAGACAAATTCATTCAAGGAAGTCTTGGAATGATAAATAAGCTGCCTAGCAAAAATTAAATATTTAAAACCACTTTTCAAATCAAGACAAACCAGTTGCCAACAAACCTCAGATCACTGGTTTGCTAAATCACTAAGTCTCAGTAATATAGAGAGGAATTTGGCTTTTGTTATTCAGTCATTTTTTCAGTTGTCTGACTCTTCCTGAACTCATTTGGGGTTTTCTTAGCAAAGATACTGGAGTAGTTTGCCATTTTCTTCTCCAGTTCATTTTACAGATGAGGAACTGAGGCAAACAGGGTTAAGTGACTTGCCCAGAGTCACACATCAAGTGTCTGTGGCCACCTTTGAACTTAGGTCTTCTTGTCGCTAGTCCAGGTGCTCTATTCACTGTACCACCTAGCTGCCCCTGGAACTTTGCTTACAGTGGTTTTAACTTGCATTAATAATAAATATAAGAAAATATATGTTTCCTTTAAAGAAAAAAAAGTGTTCATTGTAACATTAAATGTAAATGGACTAAACTCTCCAATAAAAAAAATAAAATTACAAAAGCAGAAACTAATCATTTCTAATTAGAAATCCTGAAATATCTAAATAGATCCAAAATGAAAAGATGAAAAAATTTACCATAAAATGCCCAAAGTGAGAAGAGCAAAGCCAATGGCATCAGACAAAATTGAATTCAAAGTTTAAAAAAACCCTTCCAAAATATACATACTAAATATTATACTAAAAGAAAACAAAAGAGGAAAGGAATATTCAATGTAAAGTTTGTGTATATATGGGTGCTCGATATATGGATGCATATACATTAAAGGAATACATCAATGGCACAATGGATAGAGTACTGGGCCTGGAATCAAAAAGACCAAAGTTCAAATCTGGTCTTATATACTTACTAACTGTATAACCCCTGGGCAAGTCACTTAACCTCTATATGCCTCAGTTTCTTCAACTGTACATAAACTACTGTGGGCAAGAATCCCTTAGAAGAAATGGAATAGCCTTTATAGACAAAAGGGTGAGAGCAGTACTGGGGTGTAATCTCAAAAATGGTAATATCTGTTTAAACAAGTTAACCTCACAGTAATACAACTCTATCTCCAAACACTGATGCCAAAGAGGCCAAAGTTGCTCAATTCTATGAAGACCTATAACATCACCTAGAAATAACACCAAAAAAAAAAAAATGCTACATTCATCATAGGAGATTGCAATGCTAAAGTAGGATATAAAGATAATTAGATAATTAGAACATTAAGATTAATTAGAACATAAAGATAAAAAGATAATTAGAACATTAGGCAAGCTTGGCCTTGGAGTATAAAATAAAGCAAGGCAAAGACAAAGTTTTGTCAAGATAACACACTGGTCATAGCATGCACACTTTTTCAACAAAAAGTGAGTCCATACATGGACATTCACCAGAAGGTTAATATCAAAATCAGATTGATGATATACTTTGCAGCCAAAGGTGGAAAAGTTCTAACCCATCAAAACAAGGCCTGGAGTTGACTGTGGTTCAGAAGATGAGTTTCTTATTGCAAAATTCAGACTTAAAACTGAAGAAAGTAGGAAAAAAATATGCCTACATGGGCATGTCCTAAATAACATCCTTTTTGAACATAAAGTAGAAAAGTAAAAAAAAGAGAAAGATTTAAGTGATTAGATCTGGTAGAAAGAGTGCTTGAAGAACTATGGACAAAAATTCACAAGACAAAACCACTGGAAAACAATGTGAGATAGTATTATAGCTGTCTTATTAGAAGTGAACTATTAGAATATTAGGGGCAGCAAGGTGGCACAGTGAGTACAGTGCTGGGACTGGAGTCAGGAACACCTGAGTTCATACCCAGTCTCACATACTAACTGTGTGACCCTAGGAAAGTCACTTCGCCCTATTTGCCTCAGTTTCATCATCTGTAAAATGAACTGGAGAAGGAAATGGCAAACCATTCTAGTATCTTTGCCAAGAAAACCCCAAATGGGGCCACAAAGAGTCAGACATGACTGAACAACAATAACAGGAGGATGAGAGACTTGAAAGTCCTAAAGATAACACTGCTGTTGCTGCCGCTGACTTACAGACTTAACCATTCATCATTTTCAGATGGATGAAGGATCCTGTCTTCTAGCAAGGACATTTATCAATTCCTTACTACTGAAATTAATAAGCAACTAACAAAATCCCCTTAGCATCAATGGGAAAAAGTCAACTTAGCATTTAAAGTTGAAATTAGACATTTAAGATCACTTATGTCTTGATATGTGTTGATTCAGTGATCAGTGGGAAGGCTTGTTTTGGATCCTTTACTAAAGTGATTCTATTAAATCTTTTGTATAGCAGAGACACACAGTATTGTTATTAAGTCAGATCCTGACAGAGGGTACCAAATTACCAGAAAACACCCACCATAGCTACTGACCCATGTAGACCTATTAGGCACTATTTTTAAATAGTTCCTCCTGGGAGCTATTTCAGAAACATAAAACAAACCCTAGTATGTTCCTATGAAGCAGTTGGTTTAGTCTTTATTGGATTCTGTAAGTTAACAATTCCCATTGGCTGTTCTAAATTAACTTTTTAATAAAAATTTATTTTCTCTGCCTCTTCCTCATAACAAATATGCATAGCCAAGGAAAACAAATTCCTTCATTGGCCATGTCCAAATATGTGTCTCCATTCCAGGAATATAACAGAATGAACTTCGAGGTATAGATGAACAAACACTCACTTTGCCTGAGAGGAGAGTCAGAGGAACAGGAGTCCTGGGGATGGGTTGTGAAAGCTAAATCACAGAGGAAGAGAGGGAACTGCACAACCAATAAAAGTAGGGGCAACCTCTGCCTTTGGGAGGAAGCAATCTTAAAGAACAACCCTTGCCTATGTTTATCCAATTGTGAAAAACTTTGAGGATTTTCACAAAGAAAAATTAGAAGGGTATATACACATATATACATACACACATATACATATACGTATATACATAAGTATGTTTCATTCTGTGCCCCAATTCCATCACCTCTCTGGGCAGCACGCTTCATCATTGGTCCTCTGGAATCATTGTTGATCACTGTATTGGTCAGAATTCTTAAGTATTCAAAATTGTTGGTTTTTACTACAACCTGGAACTCAACTTATTTGCATTAGCCCCTCTTCAATGATGAGAGAATGATATCTCAGTGCTCCATACCTATATAAGGAGTGGAATTGACAAATCCTGGTTGAGGAGAGATCCTAGTTCTTTTGGTTTCCGACTTGGAGAGAAGACAGGTTGTTTTCTGAGAGAAGGTCCCTGGAAGGAGAGGAAAAACTCCTGGGAACTTGGTCATGTGGCTGTCCTCACTAAAGACTCCAGGGAATTTTCCCTTGGTTTCTTATTTGGTAAGAAGGAAGTCAAGCCTTTGGATACAATAGCTTGGAGCACTCCTTCTCTGTAAAGGGATAAGGAAAGTGACTTGAACCTAAAAAACATTCCTTCTAGATAAACAATATTTAGGGGGTTGCATAAATATCATCTTAGCCCAATATCCTTCTCTGAGGAGAGCAGAGTATCCAGTCTTGGGTACCAATCCCTTGCTTCTCTCCTAGTAAGAATTGGTCTGTTTTGAAGAAGGGTAGACAGAGGATACTCTAGAGATAACTATTCTTACATCTTTGTGAGCCACATCTAGAAAGACCCACATGGAAACTCATTAGTTATATGGCTATATGGACAATGCACCCACCTTACATTATGGTGTTAGTGCTATTTTATAAATTGTTATCTTTGTTTTGTTCACTTGGTATCAATTCATAATTTTGTCAGGTCTAACTGATTTATGTAATCTTTCAACTTTTTTGTTGCTATATAGTTTCAGCTTGATACAAAATGGTTAATGTATAGACCTGATATATAACACAAAATAACACAACCCCCATATCTATCAACCTATTTACCTAACAAATTATTAAATTCAAAGGATTAAAAATACAGAGTTATATGTATTCAATGTAATAAGCCTTATTAAAGACCTAATCCAATGTCTGTGGTGTCAATGTAATCCTGTATTCTGAAAGTCTAGAAAAGCCCACCAATGAAAGTCTAAATGCCTGTTGTTGAAGGATCACTCTTACTAATTTCAGAGGTGCTCCTCAACAGGTTGGTTATGGGGCAATGAACGATCATTTTTACAACTCTGGGAGACTATCCACTAAGTTGTAGAAGGGATGGAATCTACATTGGTTGAAGGAGTACCTAGATTTTTTAAATAAATCAGTCTCAAAGTATTGAAACATTGAAAACTATGTGTTCCTGAAGTTATAAGATCCTCTTGCATTGAGTAGCATTTTTTACTTGTGGCATTTCTATGATTTCTATACAAATCATTTCTATATGAATTTTTGTATAAATCACGATGACATGGATACTCTAAAATGTGACATATTAAGACCACCAAATAACATGCAATCCAGTTTGCATGTACATTCCATGATGAACATTCTTAGATTGAGTTTCAGATATCACCATAATAATCATTAAACTTAATTTGTAGGTTCCATGGAGGATAAACTGTATGTATACCTATACAAATATGTGGTGAATACATGTGTGTCCACACACACATGTGCCATGACTAATAAAAACTCAGAGGATCGAAAAGTGGTAAATTCCTATAATATGTTTCTGTTTAATATTCTGTTCCCAAGGCTTCTCTATCCCTACTGATAGTACTTTCCCTCAGAGTTTACCTTCCAATTCCACTGTAAAAATCTTGTATGTACATTTTTTGGGGGCATATTAACTTCTCCATTGGAATGTGAGCTCCTGGTGGGCAGAGACAGTGTTTTTGCCTTTCTTTGTATCCCCACAGCTTAGTACAGTTCCTGTCTTAATTCAGTTTTATTGAGGTTTGGGATCCCAAGATACAGTACACAACCTAGTCTTGGGGTGGGGAACCTGTGGCCTTCTAGGTCCTCAAGTGGGGCCCTTTAACTGAATACAGACTTCACAGAACAAATCCCCTTAACAAAAGGATTTGTTCTGTAAAACTTAGACTCAGTCAAAAGGCTGCACCCAAGGACCTAGAAAGCTATATGTGGCCTTGAGGCTGCAGATTCCCCATCCCTCAAAGTCCAAACTGCATACCTGAGTATAGAACAGAGAAGCACGGTACTCCAGCCTCTAAATTCCTAACATGTTTCTAAATGCTAGACACATGAAGTACTTGGCAAGTCTTAAAATGTTAGAAAAATGTTAGCTATTATTACTGTCATTCCTTTTTATACAACCTATATAAAAGGAGTTTGGTACAATGGAAAAGGGGGCTAGATATGGAATCTGAGGACCTGGGCTCAATTCCTAGCTCATAATTTATTACCTATATGATGTTGGTTAAGTCACTTAATTCCAGCTATCAAATAAGGTTCTATTACATGGTCTCTTAAGGTCCCATCAAGTCTAAGTCTATGATTCCAGAATATATATACATAAAAATATGAAACAACTTACTGTGGTAACAGTATATAAGTTCTTAAAATATGATGGCCTGACTTGTAAAAACTAGGACAAGATATTAAGTTGTAGAGAAATTTTACATTTTGTATTTAGGATGACCAGTGCTTCTACCTAATGAAAAATTCCTTAAACAGATTGTGAGCCAACTTTCTCTTGAAGATATTCAGTGAAAGAGAACCTACTACTTCTCAAACTAGAAGTTAGACTCTGGGATCTCAATGTGTAGGAAATTTAAACTGTCATACAGGAGGCGGGGTTTCAGGAACTTTATCCATGATTCAGCAACCATATTTTCCACCATTGCCTTGGGTGTTGCCCTCTCTCAGGCTGGGAAAGTCCTTTCTCAGGAGCTCTCCTCAGGCTATGTAGGCAAAAACATGTGGTTCCTGTGTTCTTCTGCCTCAATGCATCCATTATGGCTGTACTCTGGAAGAAAGTGGGAAGGGAAAGGGAAAAGAAATTTAAAGGGAGGAAGGAGCTAAATAGCTCTCTTTCACAGACTTTATAAAGGTGGTAGTTTTTTTTTTTTCAGCCGAATCAATCCTCCTAAATGTATGAGCAAGCCGTATCATCCTGGGGGTAATCCCAATCATTAAAATTCATCTCCTAAGAAAAACTTAAGAGGGACCCTAATTAATCTTGGGTCTGCCCCATCACTGAAACTTAAGAGTAATTTTTTTGTCTTCTTAACAAGGTGCCAATGCTCAACAGAATCAATATGTAACCCATGGCATAAGGACCCCAAGTTCTGAGCTCACATAGACTGTGTTTGATTACCAGGAGTTCTTGCTACAGAGACAGGTATTATGGATAAAGTTTACAAACAAAGACTTAATGGGAGGTGTCCCATTAAACTCAGCAAATTGATCAGTACACTTCCCTGAGTTTGGCAGAAGACAAAGTAATAAAGTTTTATAATATTTCAACTGATACTTACATGGTATTTTAAGTTTTTCAAAACATATGTTTTATCACTTAAGCATCATAGCAACTCTATGAAGTAATATATAGATTATTTTACATATGAGGAAACTGAGGTCTGGAAAGGTTAAGTGACTTGTCTATTCACAAACAGACATGTTTGAATCTCACCTCTATGTCACAGGATCACAGTATTCAAGAGTTGGGAGGGACATCAACAATCATCCAGTCTCTAATTCATACACAAATGGAATCCTCACTACAACTCTGACAAGTGATTGTCATCCAGGCTCTGTCTGAAAACCTCCAATGAAGGTTGGAAAAAATAAGATGCTGCAGATGGATTGCTATCTACATTGTTAGAAGAAATAAGCTTCTCCTTCACTGATAAGAGCATAGATCCATAGAAGTACGAAATAAATATGTTCACAGCTGCTCTGATTTGACGTTTGTCTTACTTTCCTTTTCTTTCTAAAATACCTTGCTTCCCATTTCCCCCAGCTTTCCACTTTCCCTTTTCTTCCTTACATAATTTTCTATTTTCATCTCTCCCTTACTTACACTCCTTCCCCCTTAAAAGCCCTGCTCTGAATATGTAATTTGCAAATGAAAATTACATTATTCTTTTAAAAAGATTTCCAGATCCATACTCCCTAAAGGGAAAGTTTTGGTTTTGTTAAGTTTTTGACGAGATACAATCTAGTATCTGACACAGTCTCATAGTGACACCCTGTGGCTATATACTGCTAATTCAATGTTAGTTCTCTCTCAGAACCTTACCCTTAGGGTATTCAGCACCTCAGGTCTAAAATGTACAGGAAAATCCTTTGCTTACAGTGTGTACTTAGCACTGAATTCAATAACCAACCGGGAATGCTATACTGTTTTTTTGGTGATACAAAATATACTTAATATTTCTTTAAAAAATTATGTTTGCTAACCTTAAAATGGATTTATATAATCTTGAACTTTGTTATTTAATTCTAAGAATTAATGTTTAAATGTGTATTTATATTGAATTCTTTAGTAGTTTTCAAGTAGTCTATAATAACAGTTCTATTTATAGTAAAGGGTATATGAGATATTCAGGAAAGACTAGCACCTGTGGTGTGAAGGCTTGCTGAGCCCTAAAAAGGGCTGCTCATCCACCTTAGGTGTCTGCCTGTCACCCCACTCTCACCTGAATCTCCAAGAAGCTGTAACATGTGGAAATGTCATGCCCCAGTCAAGTCTTCTCTGCAAATGGGCTAAAGCAGGTTGAGTGTTATTAATAGGCTTCAAACCCTTCAGGGATTTAGGGGAATGTCTACCCCCAAGCATGTGCAGATTTCCTCTGGCAGAACAGGCAGATAAGAACAATTGTTCTAATGACCATGAAGAAGGCTGAAGCAAGCACTGTGGAGCACTTAGAGCTTGGTCAGACATCAAAAACACCAGGGTCATCCACTGCTCACTGCATCCTGGGTCATCATCAGTCATCCTGAGTTTTGTCTTTCGCTGGACTTCAGTGACTCTGGAAGAGACATTGTGCAACTCTCCCTCACTGAAATCCAATTCTCTAGCAAGTCAAGACATCATGCTGTGATGTCACTGGTCTTCTTCAAAAATGAAGGATGAACAATATTTATAGTAAAAACAGTTATTCAGTCAACAATGTCTACTTTGAGAAATATTTTGTATGTATCCATTGGATAAAATTTAAAACACTAACTAGTAAGAGTTAAAATAAAATTACAATAGTTAACGTTTATGTAGAGCTGTAAAATTGGCAAAGTGCTTTGCATATGCCATCTCAGTTGGTCTTCTCTACAACCCTGTGGGCACGATTATTGTTTCCATTTCACTGATGAGGAAACTAAGGCTGATAGCCTGTGATTTGTCAGTCAGTGTCTGAGGCAGAAGGTGAACTCAATTCCTTCTGAGTCCAAATCCAATGTTCTATCCGCTATACTGTTAGTTGCCTCAACCTAAGGGAGACCTTAGGAGACCATGATCTCTATATCTTCCTCTAAATTTCAATAGGACCATATTTTATGCTTTATTACCCATGTTCCTCTTTAGGTTTCTTCAATGTATTCTGTATTTTAGATAGATGTTTGGAACACAACTTTCCAAGTTTTCAAGTGGTATGGGGTTACTTGCTCTCCAAAAGGATTACGTATAACAGTACTGTAAGAGTATGATATGTCTTTCTAAATTCTAAGTCATATCATATAAATTCTATGAAAGCTGATAGTGCCCAGAAATTACAAGTGGTCTCTTATGTTTTCAAAATTAGAAAACAAACACTGAAAGTTAAATTGTTATATGACTACTCAGGAGCACAAAAAAACTTTTATTATTTCTGATAATATGTACTCTCAAAACACTCCATCCTAATTCAGAAACTGAAATTGGGACCATTTGTCCTATTTTTGTTAAGAAATAGGCAGAGGCCTGCCAAGACAAACCCAGGGATTATATGTTACAAAACACTTTTCACACAAATAAAAACAGATCTAAATAATTGGAAAAATATTAATTACTCATGGGTAGGTTGAGTCAATATAATAAAAATAGTAATCCTACCTAAGTTAATTTACTTATTTGGTGCTGTACCAATCAATCTACCAGAGAATTGTGTTATCGAGCTAGAAAAAATGTCAACAAAATTCCTCTGGAAGAACAAAAGGTCACAGAATCAATGAAAAAAAAATGTTAAGGAAGACAGTCTAGCAGTTCCAGATTTCAAATTATATTACAAAATAGTAATCATTAAGATAATCTGATGCTGCCCAAGAAATACAGTGGTGGACCAGTGGAGTAGGTACATAATACACAGTAGTAAATGATGATAGTAAGAATAAGATAAAAACCCCCAAAGTTTGATAAAATTTGATTTAAAAAACTCAAGTTTTTTTTACATGATTGCTAAAAACTTTTTACATGTAGTTGGGAACTATTTAACAAAAAAATTTCAAAAACTTTAAAGAGTCAAAAAAGAAATAGGCAGAGGTAACTGAAAGACTGCTACCCTGGGGATCTAGACACACTAGAGATAGAAGGAAAACTTCTATTCTTATCTTCACTATCAGGTTCCAACAGATAGCTACTACTCAGATGGTCTTATTTGGTGCTAACTAATTAAGCTACCATTACAGAATGAGGGGTTAGAAGTGGTGCAGGCTTTTGTTGTTATTGTTCATCCTTCATTTTCAAAGAGGACCAAAACCACACTATCACTTTTCTAAAGAATTCACTCTTCAGTAAAAGTATCTATTAATTTTTTCTTCTAATATAATAATGACAATCAAGTGGAAGCTGATGTGACAGAATAGGAGGAGATTATAAAAAATTACCATTTGAACATATTGGAACATTGCTTCATAAATTCAATCAGTTGATAATATCATATGTTGAAATTAATATTTTTTGGTTTAATTTTCAAGTTCATCCTACAGGTTTAAAATTTGATATTATAAAGACTTAAAAAAAAAAAGCAATATCTAGGGCGGCTAGGTGGTGCATTGAGTGGCCCTGGAGTCAGAAGGACCTGAGTTCAGATCCGGCCTCAGACACTTAACCCACACAAACAAAAACCTAGCCATGTGACCTTGGGCAAGTTATTTAACCCCAATTGCCCTCCAAAGGGCAAAAAAAAAAAAAAAAAAGCAATATCATTGCCACTACATTCTTAAAGTAGGGATTAGAACAAAAAAATTGGATGGCTGTCATAACAATCTATTTCTCTTCATGGATTGGTTCTCTTTTTATGTAATTGTTTGGTTCAACAAATTATTTAATTCAGCAAATATTCATTAAGTACCTAGTGAATACAAGACAGAGAGTACATGGCATTGTGGAAAGAGAACCAGCTACTGAGTCAGGAAAACATGTCTGGGTCCAAGTCCCTTTTCTGACACATACTAGCTATGTGATCCTGGGCAAATCACTTAACCTCACATTGCTTCACATGTTGTCCCTCATACCTAGAATGACCTTCCTTTTTACCTCTGCTTCTTGGGATCCCTCTCTTCCTTCAAAGGGCAATACTTACTAATATATAAGGCCTTTCTTGATCCTTCCCTTTCCCTTAGTGCCCTCTCTTCCTCTGAAATTATTTTGTACTTACTTTCCATATTTTATTTAGAAAACTGTGTACATGTTATCTGATCCAGGAAAATGTAAACTCCTTCAGGGTGGAAACTGTTCCATTTTTTGTCTCTGTATCCTCAGCAATTAACACAGTGTCTGGCACAAAATAGTTGGTTAATAAATATTTGCTCAACTGAATGCCTAGAGAAGACAACTCTTAGGGGAAATATAATTTCTGTCTTCAAAAATCAGAAGAATTGTAGAGATTAGATTTGCTTTCCTTGGTCCTAGAGAGCAGAAAAAAGACCAAAGGGTAGAAATTGCAGAGGTAAATTTTGATTTAGTATAAACAACTTAATAATTAGAACTACCTAAAATTGGAATGGGGTGCCTTAGAGAGTAACAAGTTCCCTAGCATTAGAGTTCTTTTGTGAAGCCTGGATTAACCTCAAGTTCCAGTATGTCTGCTGTAGCTCATCAGAGCAATAGGAGCTCAGAATGCCACAGATCAGGCATAAAGAGTCCATGTGAACATTTGGGGAGGATTCACCAAATTTGTGTGTATCACATTTCTCTTGAGCTACTTGAATCCTGCTTTGCTCGTGAAATATAGTGCCTTCTTTAAGGTGGGTACACCATCATTTTTTAGGGAAGAGAAGAAATTTATGATTCAGGGAATGGTTGGACTAGATGACCTTAAGCAAATCACCTAGCCTCCCTCAATCTCAGTATCTTTATCTGTAAAATGAGAGAGTTAGACCAGATGGCCTCTGAAGTTCCTCCCAACTATGGATCTATGTGAACCTTTGACCTATGAAGTACCTTCCAACTTTTCAATTCTATGATTCCATGGAGTTTCACCTTGTCCTAGGAATTCATACCTTGTCCAAGGGTCAATAGCCAGGGAGAAGTTTACAGTATTCCTCTTGGTACATATCTAGACATTCTTGATATATTAGAGATTCTGATGAATAAGTTTTTTTTGAGGGGTGGGGACAATTATGGGGTGAGGGAGGGGGAATTTAAAAATATTTCCAAATCTTCCTTGTAGTAGAGATGTAACTAGGAATTCTCCTATTTACCTGGGTAAAGTTAATGGTTGTGGTGGTGGTGGAGGAAGTTTTTGAAGTTATGTCCAAGATTATTACCTGTTAAAGTAACATGTTAGGCAGAGGTTGTAGGTGTTGGATAGGATAAGGAACTGGGAGGTCAAAGTATTTGAAGGGTGCAAGGACTGAGGGAGATACAGGATGGTGTAGTGGATAGAGAGGTAGCTTTAAAGCCAGGAAGACCTGGGTTCAAGTCCTGAAATTGAAACATTGGTTGTTTGACCCTGGTCAATTCTCTTATGTTCTCAGTACTTTAGGCAATTCTCTAAGATTACAGGTTGCAGAAAGGTTGCTAATCTGAAAGAGGTAAAGAAAATTTCTTACCTGAAAATTCCCTATAACAATGAAATCACAAGTTTAGTCATGCCTAAGGATTAGGGTAGAGAAGAAAATACTGTGAACCAGGTATCTTTTGGGGAAGGAGGAAGAATTACCTAAATGTCAAGAGAAGATACTAACAAGGATCTTGACAGGATGGAATGAATTTTAAAGATGGTTGCTAAGTGAGGGTCTGAAAGTGGGATCAGGAAATAAGATGTGTGCAATTTTTATTCTTGGTCCAATGTGCCAGGGGATGTAAGAGCTGAAGCAGTCATCCTTGGAGAGGGTGCCAAGAGATGTGATGTCTTCAGGAAAAAGCTCAGCTTCAATATGTACCAGAAAATGAAAAGAACATGAGAAGAGGAAATTTAGAATGAAGGTTGGTTTGTTAAAACAAAAGAGGATAGTTTCTGAGTGTGGGTAGTAGAAAGCAGGACAGAGAAGCATAGGGACTGGGGATGGCCAGAGCTGAGTTTACTCTTATGGTTGGGAACCACTTTCACTACGGGGACTGTTACCCATTCCTGGGGTTTGGTGTAGGAAATGAGAAACATCCCAGGGTCAGTATCAAAGGCAAAGAGCTGATAGTTTTGACTCTGCCTATAGGTTCTCTGAATTCCCTGAATTTTACTTAGTTTATATTTTTAGAAGATGATTATTGTCCATTTTGCTGACAGGCTAAATTTAAACAGCCTGTATTCATTGAGATTATAGATTTTAGACTGGAAGAGATGTTGGAGGCTATTGAGTCCAACCCCTCATTTTACAGATAAAGAAACTAAAACTGAGAGAAATTAAATAACTAGCCCAAAATCCCACAGCTAGTTAAGTATTAGAGGAAGGATTTGAATTAGGAATTTCCTGATTCTAAGCCCACTGTCCTATCCATGTCTGTGGCTGAAAAAGCAAGGGTGGAAACATCTAATACTTAGCCTGTATTGTAGCCTTATTTTAATTTCATAGTAGTAGAAGCAAGAATTTTTTCATGTATAGCTAGTAAACTGACGCTATTTGAATTGCAAAGTTCTGTAATCTAAATCCCATGCAAATCCTTCAGAATTACATGGGAAAATAAATCTTAATTTCAAAAATAGATTTCTAAGTTTATTTTTGAGGTGGAAAACAGAAAGCTACTTCCTGTTACACCTACATACCTTTGATAAATAAGTTGGTAGATCAGTTGTACTGGCTCAGAAGTTTCTTTGCCATTAAAAACACCAGGTTGGCTTACTCTGGCTCTTTGGGAGATGAAAACTGCCTTTATTACACAATTCTAGAAAGCTCTATTTGAGGACTTTTTTGTAACAATCTCCTGTTGGCATGAAATAGAAGGTTAGATGTGGCCAAAAGGAACAAAAGTTCTCTAGTTTTACCACTCCTAATGTAGACAAAATGATTGGCTGATTAGTGAATAGTTTACTTTTCAACTAGGTCTTCTGACATTGTGTACACATAGTTTTCATTTTTTTACTTAAAAGCAAAATCAAGATATCATTAAACTGTCCCCCAGTTCAAAATTTTTACTGTTAAGTAACACTTTCCATTTGTATATAGCTAATTTCATTTCATTTGAGGCATAGAGTCAAAGACTTTGACCTTATAGGCCATGTGGTCCAAAACTTCAATTAACAGACTAAGAAACTATGGCTTTGAAAAGGTAATTGACTGGCCCATATAAGTAGCATAGATAGTAAAGTAGTAAGTGGTAGGGATGGGATTTAAACCAATATCCAAATCTTACTGCAAACCCAGAATCCTTCCCTCTGAACCTTCCAGCCATCTAATAGCACTGACATACAGGAGAAACATATACCAGTGTCCCTTTAAGGGCCTGCTTTATTGTAATATTTTCTATCTCATGTTTCTACATATTTCTTCACTGGGATATATGAAATTCCTCTTAATAAAGAGATAAAACCTTTCATCTTAAAATTAGAGGTAAGGTTTTAAATGCAAAGGTCCCTAGGGGAAGTAAAATATTGACTTAATTTCTACTAAAACATAAATCTCCCACCATACTTTTTAAGTTGCTGAGTATACAATAGAGGATTCAGAAATTCTCCTTGAATCGAAAAGTTTAGTTAGACATAATGATACACTGCAATTGTAAGCTCTTTTCCAAAGAAAACCTTTCATTAACAACAAGAAATGAATTTAGTCCACATATATAATTCAGCAAAACAGTATCTCAACTTTTATTTTTGTAAATGATGTGAAGCCAAATCATGTTTGATGCTATAGTTTGTTTCCAGATTTGAATTACCATATAATTTTCCTGGATTCTTCTCTTGGATGAGTTGTGCTTTGAATATTACCACAAAATTGTTTTTACTTGTAACTGGCCAGTTACTGAGTGGGAGGGTTGCCTTCTTAAATGTAATCTTAGGGAACTTGAGAATCTCTTCACTCAAACCTCTTTCCTGAATGCTTTTACATTTACATTTACATTTACACTTCTTTTACATTAGCCGCATCAGAATTAACCTAAATAAACATTAATGGGAGTCTGTAGATTTTCTTGTATTCCTTTGGTCTTTTGTTTCAAAATGTTTGTGTTTAAGTTTTCCTAGTTACCTTGGTGACATGTAAATCTCCCTTCTCAGAACTTGTCCATTGTGAGCCTTCTAGGTAGTTTGATCTATACCTGACAATGTAATTATGCAATTATGGGAGAAAATTATATTGCATTTCTTGAACCCAGCCTGGCTGGGAATCTGGACCATCTCTATATGCTCTTTAGAGATGCTTAACCAAGGACCTGTGTTATGCTGACAGAAACTCAGATCCAAAGATTCCAAAATTGTGGGTGTGGACTCCTGGGCCAGCTAAAGAAAGCTCCTGGTTCTGAGAGGATGGGAGAACTCTCCAGGGACACCAAGGGTCATCTAATATGAAACCAGAAGCAACTAACATCCAGATGAGACAGCTGTCCCAAGATTCTGAAGGAAGATTGAGTATATTGTCCTGGTTTTTGTTCTCTTCCCTTTTATTATCTGTCCTGCCACCAAGGCCCTAATTAAAGCATGTGTTGGCATTTTCTCCCTCTACATTCTTGGACTCCCCATCCCCCAATTTTTCTGCTTGCAAGCAAACAATGGCTAGCTAATACCTATTACTCTATCTGCTTATGCTCTTTGTCTTATTGGTAGTTTTGCAATGATACCTGGGACATCCTTCCCTGATAGGTCCCCTCAAGGAATTAACCTCCTGAGCAACATCTCATCCTGCCCAATTGGCCTTTCATGGCATCTGTGCTTATGCCTGCCTCTCCTTTGTTGGTCAAAAGGGGATGGGTTCATTCAGACCTCTTTCCTTTGGCCAAAAGGAACAAATGTCAAGATATTATGGGATACCCCATTTCCAGAGTTAAGGTCCAACAGCCAAGCTATGCCTGAGCTTGGCATAACAACAATCCTTTGCATCTCACCCTCTAGCAAATCATATAATTATTGTATGGTTTTGATCAGCACCAGGTATTCTCTGAGTTTGGACAGCACTGGACAAGCTTAGACACATCCCCATATTCCCATCGTGAAGTTCTGCTATGAATTAAACTTGTCTCCTTGTTGCTGTTACCCCTCATTGTCAGGTCTACAGTTCAATGGCCATAGGTATAAGTACTGAGATCTGCCTACACTAAAATGAATCCCCCCCACTAGGAGCAGGGCTCCACCACATGTGGTTTTTGTTTGTTTGTTTGTTTGTTTTTAAAGCAATTGGGGTTAAGTAACTTACATGGCCAGTCATTATTTGTGTGTGGGTGCTCATTTTCTGAGGCCTGATTTCGATCTTGGGTCATCCCAACTCTGAGGCCGGCGCTCTTACTTACTGCGCCACCTAGCCGCCCCTTACCACATGTGTTTTTGTTTGCAAGTAATTTCCCTCACTTTGAAATTACACTTCTGATTCCTGAATCTCTTGTCTCTAGCCTGCTCTAACTCTAAACATCCACAGATGAGAAACTGATTCCATCCAGTTGATATTAATTGGTGTCAGAAGTGGGATTGGACAAAGAACTAGGCCTTTGACCTCTGGTAGTGCCATTGAAAACTAGGTGCCATTGGAAATTTCTTTCTCTGGAGTCTGACTCTCCTCCCACCCCCATTCTGGTGAGTCCTCTGTCCTTGTTCCTACTCCTATATCCAAGCTCATGCCTTGGTAGAGCTCTCCATGGTTTGTGAGGAAAACTCCAGGGTCCTCCAGTGACCTGATTCATCCCATACTCTCTGGTAAGAATATTCTTTCTGCATGCTCTGTTCCCCTAAGCAACTGTTCCTGCCTCCTCTGTTTGGCTCTGGCCTCCATAGGCCAGGAGGCTCTTATCTGCTCTGTTCCAGCTTTACCCAGCCCCTGCCCAGAGGCTAAGAGAATATTTGGTTAGTTCTGTGCCTCTGTTAAACCAATAAACACATGCCCTGCTATGGACTGTAAACAGGCTTTGTTGATACTATCTGTTTGCATCTGTCTTATCCTTTTGTCTGTGGAAAATATAAAATGACTGTGTTGTGTTTGTGTTGTGAATTAGATTCTGTTACCGTGAAAGATTTAAAATATAGACAGCCAGAAAAACTTCTAAGGGCTATAGCCAGGGAATTTAGAGCACTGGGAAAGATTAATAAATTTTCATACTTGAAGAAGCAATTTTCCCAAAAAGCAGGACTGACTCCCACTATAGGCTTTTCATGGGAGATTAGTTTATAAGAAAAGAGAAAAAACCCGTAAGACCCTTTTTATCCTGGTCATTCAGCTTTGGCTATGTTGCAATTACAGGAGGGAAAAAAGTCAGATAATTAGAGTCTGTAGAACCACTAAAAACAACTTGGTAGAGTAAGAAGTCTGAAGATTGAGGGCGGAGTCAAGATGGCGGAGTAGAAACAGTACTTCCACACAGCTCCGTCTTCCACCTTCCCCAATCCATGTAAAAGGGGGACTCTGAACAAACTTTGGAGCTATAGAACCCACAAATTAACACAGAGAAGCTAACCTCTTGCCAAGGACAGCCTGATAGGCCAGCAGGGAGAGGCCAGCACAGCACTCTGGGAAGTAAGCCCAGCCCCACACGAGCCAAAGGTTTTAGCCCCAACGTGGCCTGACCAGCAGCTGGCTACAGGGACTCCAGAGCACCAGCAGCTGAGGCATTTCCAGAATTACCAACACATAGATGCCAAGGACAAAGTGAGAGGTCAGTGCAGCATGGACTTTGGGATCCAGTAGTTGGGAGTGTGTCGGCCTCTTCCCCCAGGGTGAGAAGCCACTGAGGAGCTGTGGTGCAGCCACTGACATATTGAAGCTTCAGCTCCTGGCCTGCAGATGGTAGGGGGACCAAGTAACCAGTCTGAGGGGTAATCACTCTTGCTTTAACTTGTTTGGATCTGGATTGTGGTCTAGGGTGGAGGTCTTGGGGTATGTGACCAGCTTGCCAGAGCATGTGGAGGCTTCAGAGAGGGCACCCAACTAATACCTCCAGCAGCTGAGAAAACCCCAGCATTTGGGATGGAAGCTCCCCTGTCTGGTGGCAGAGCCCTACTGTGGCAAAGGGCCCAGAAGTCAAGTAATTGAGTGGCAACATAACCAGACAAAGAAAGCAAAACAAACAGAAGAATCCAATATTAGACTCCTGTTTTGGGGCAAAGAGGATCAAAGCATGGAACAGGAGAAAGACAATGAGGTCAGAACTCTGGCACCAAAAGCTTCAAAGGAAAATACAAGCTGGCTACAGGCCATAGATGACCTTAAGAAGCAGATAAGAGAAGTGGAGGAAAAATTGGGAAGATAAATGAAAATGATGCAGGAAAATTATGAAATTAGAGTCAACAGCCTGACTGAGGAAAATAACAGCTTAAAAAAATAGACGAATTCAAATGGCAAAAGAGGCTCAAAAAGGCAATGAAGAGAAGAATGCCTTAAAAAGCCAAATTGGCCAGATGGAAAAAGAATCTCAAAAGCTCACTGAGGAGAATCATTCCTTCAGAATTAAATTGGAGCAAGTGGAAGCTAATGACTTTTTGAGAAATCAAGATGCTGTTAAACAGATCCAAACAAATGAAAGAATAGAAGATAATATGAAATATCTCATGGGAAAAACCATTGACCTGGAAAATAGATCCAGGAGAGATAATTTAAAAATTATTGGACTACCTGAAAGTCATGATCAAAGAAAGAACCTAGAAATCATCCTTCAAGAAATTCTCAAGGAAAATTGCCCTGATGTTTTAGAACCAGAGGGAAAAATAGAGGTTGAAAGAATCCACCAATCACCTCCTAAAAAAGATCCCAAAAGGAAAACTCCTAGGAATATTATAGCCAGGTTCTGAAATTCCCAGATCAAGGAGAGAATATTATAAACAGCCAGGAAGAAAAAATTTAAATATTGTGGAAACAAAATCAGGATAACACAGGATCTGGAAGCTTATACACTGAGGGATCAAAGGGCCTGGAATGTGATATTCCAGAGGTCAAAGGAGCTGGGATTAAAACCAAGAATCACCTACCCAGCAAAACTGAGTATCATGTTTCAGGGGAAAACATGGTCATTCAGTGGAATAGTGGACTTTCAAGTATTCTTGAAGAAAAAATCAGAGTTGAATAGAAAATTTGACATTCAGACACAAGAAGCAAGAGAAGCATGAGAAGGTAAACAGGGAAAAGAAATCATAAGGAACTTATCAAAGCTGAACTATTTACATTCCTACATAGAAAAACAATAATTGTAACTTATGAAACTTTTCTCAGTATGAGAATAATTGAAGGGAATAGAAATACATGTATGTGTATACACACACACACATACATATATATAAGTCTATATAGGAGGGTATATGGGCACATGAATACATATGTGAAAGTGTGTATATATGCATGCAGGTATACATAGAGGGCACAGGAACAGTTTAATAGGAAGATATGATACTTAAAAGGTGAAATTAAGAGGTGAGAGAAGAATATAATGAGAGGATACTGGGAGAGACAGAATGGAGTAAACTATCTCATATAGAAGAGGCAAGGGAAAATGGTTACAATGGAGGGGAAGAACAGGAAGGCAAAAGGGAATGGGTCAATCTTATTCTCATTGAATTTGGCTCAGGGAGGGAATGACATACACACTAAATAGGGTATCTCACCCTACAGGAGAGTAGGGCTGGGAGGGAGGGAAGTTGGAAGCACCCACTTTTGAAAAGGGACAGGACCAAAGTAGAGAATAGACCAAGTGGGAGGTGGGATAGGAGGGAGGGAAGGAAATACAATCAGTCTTTTACAATGTATCTACTATGGTAATGTTTTGCATTAGCTACACATGAACAACCTATACTGAATTACTTATCTTCCCAGTAAGGGTGGGTGACAAGGGAGGAAGGGAATGGATCTGGAATTCAAAGTTTTAAAACCAAATGTTTAAAAACGTATATATGCTATTGTTGATACTATTTTACATGTAATTGGGAAATAAAATATACAGGCATTGGGGCATAGAGATCCACCGTGCCCTACTGGAAAAGTCAAAGGGCGTGTGGGGGAAGATATGGGAGAGAGCAGATTGGAGGAGGGGATATCCTGTGGGACTGCTATTTTGAGGAGATGGGTAGGGGAAAAATGGGAAGAAAATGTGTAACTCAAAATCTGGTGGAAATGAATGATGTAAACCAGAAGTTAATAAAGGATTTGAAAAAAAAAGTTTGAAGATTAATCATTTTAATATTTCAGGGGAGAACTCCTAAGACTTTGGGTAATTCCAGGAACTCACTCCTTTCTGAAATATTTTAGTAAGTTTTGTGGCACCACCCTGTAGAATTTATTTTAAGGAAAAATAAGGTTTAGATCTTATAAAAGTTTTAAAAGTAAATGGCAAGATCAATAGCCTCATTGTTCTAGGGAGATGAAGGAAGGCAGATAGTTTGGAAATAATGCAGAATAAAGAAAGAAAAAATATGTAAATGGCTTGAATTTTATAGCAACCTCTTATTAGCCTTCCTTTGAAGATTGTTTAAATCAGATAAACCCTGTGACTCCCCCAGGTCAGAGACTATCTCTCTGTTAAACCCTCTTATCTCAGATTAAATTCTCAAATACAGGTGTTGAAAAAAATCCTGAGCCTTGCTTTTGATACCCTGTGACTACATTATTGGCTATCAGATGTGACTCATGCCTGAAATTAAACAGAGGTAAGGGATTTTTTCCCTCAGTAATGCTATAGGACACTGTGATAACTATGACCCTCTTTTTCCTTTTGTAACAAATTTCTATAATCAAGAAACTTTGTAAGTATAATACTAAACCTATTGAACCATAGATTGATACTAGAACATCTTTGAGATACTTCAATAGGATGCAAGTAAGAACATCTTGCAATTTTTGTTGATGTTTGTGGTCAAATTATAATATGATGTCCTCCTAAGGGTGAAATGTTTAAACAAAGCAATAAGAGAAAGATGTGATATAAAAGTTTTCTAAATAAATGGAATAGTAAATTTTGAGGAAGAAATAGGATTATATGATTGGCTTCCAAATTTATCTGTCATAGAAATTCAGGCTATGCGTATGTCTTAGTAATGAATTCTGAAAATTGGATTAAGGATTTCACACAAAAATTATATTGATAATAGTTTAAAAAAGTGAAATTATTTTAAAGTATCTGCCTGATAACTTTGAAAGGCAGAAGAGTTTTTTAAGTTGGACCCTCATACATTTTTTAAAGATTCTTATATCTGGTATCAGATTTAGGTAAGGATAGAAATAGCAAATGACATATAAGCTGAAATTCTCTGAAGTTTCAAAATTTGACAACCAAATTTAAGTGATATAATAAATTAGATTAAGTCAGAATTATCCAGGAACTTCTACACTTGGAACCAGAGAAACAGAGCCCCTCTTAGAGCTGTCCTGAGAATAAAGCCTATTGTCCAAGAAAAGATATCTAGGGACCAGATAACTACCTGAGACATCTGGGACCTAAAAGGTGCTGATTAAGTGAATATTGAGAATAGATCACTAGGATACAAGGAGACCTGACTTTAATTAATATTGGTGTTAGCGACTGTATTCCTTTGGTCTTTTATTTCAAGATGTTTATGTTTAAGTTTTCTTGGTTATCTTGGTGATATGCAAGTCTTTCTTTTCAGAATTAGTCCATTGTAAGCATCTAAGTAGTTTGAACTGTACCTGACAATGTAATTATGCAATTATGGAAATTATGAGAAAGCTTTATTGCATTGTTTGAACCTAGCCCTGAATGGCTGAGAATCTGGATCATCTCTATATGCTCTTTAAAGATGCTTAACCAAGGACCTGTGTTATGCTGACAGAAACTCAGATCCAAAGATTCCAAAATTGTAGGTGTGGACTCCTGGGCCAGCTAAAGAAAGCCCCTGCTTCTGAGAGGATGGGAGAACTCTCCAGGGACATCAGGGGTCATCTAATATGAACCCAGACACAGCCAACATTCAGATGAGACAGCTGTCCCAAGATTCTGAAAGAGGACTGAGTATATTGTCCTAGTTTTTTTTTTCTCTCCCCTTTTATTATGTGCCCAACCACCAAGGCCCTTATTCAAGCATGTGTTGGCATTTTCTCCATCTTCATTCTTGGCCATCCCCCATTTTTTTGCTTGCAAGCAAACAATGGCTAGACAAGACCTATTACCCTATCTGCTCATGCTCTTTGCCCTATTGGGAGTTTTGCAATGATACCTGGAATATACTTCCCTGATAGGTCCCCTCAAGGAACTAATCTCCTAGGCAACATCTCATCCTGGCCCAACTGGCCTTTCATGGCATCTTTGCTTATGCCTGCCTCTCCTTTATTGACCAAAAGGGGAGAATGTCAAGATATTAGGAGATGTGTTCTCCAGAGCTAAGGCCCAACAAGAATGCTGTGTCTCCTGAGCTTAGCATAACAACAATCCTTTGTACTCACCTTCTGGATGATCTCACCCTCTGGCAGAATCACATAATTATTGTATGGCTTTGACCAGCACCAGGTATTCTCTGAGCTCAGACAAGCACCAAACAAGCTTGGACAGGTACCCATGTTCCCATCATGAAGTCCTGCTATAAATCAAACTTGTCTCCTTGTTGCTGTTACCGCTCATTATCAGGGCTACAGCTCAATAATGTTTTGGGATTTGAGGCAATCAGCAAAATAGAATGTGCAAATAGGGGCATCAAGGGAACCTCACCATCTCTACAGAATCCCTCTTCCATTAGAAGCCTGTACAGGTCAGGCTCCATGACAGTGAATACTTTTGGTGAGTATATATCTCCCCATTTTAACTTTGCTGGACGCTAATGATAATAGCTTCACTGAACAGAATTATCTATATTGTATTTATAAAGGAAATTTGTATAACATTAATATATCATGAGACTCCTTGATGAAAGAAACCCTTAAAGGATTTATTTTATATTTTGCTCTATGGAGTAAAATGCTTTAAAGCATAAATCATCAAACACAAAAATGCAATAGGGATCTTATATTCTCTTTACTTTTCAGTCACATATGTGACTATAAAAAAAGATGTAATGTGGTATAGAAAATTTTATGCAAAATCCTGCTTGTTCCCTTCTCTTATTTTTTTAATCAAGGATCCTTGTGATATGTATATAGATAATTTTCATAAAGGAAAAAGCATATTGGTCAGGGGTTATTAGTTTCTCTTAATCATCTTTTTGTATTATAACTCTCCAACCCCCATTCTTTTGGTATTTCTTCTTTCTAAAATATTTTAGGAAACATCTCGTCATTGCTTTAAAAAATGTGGCATCATGAAAAGGATCCGTATGTATAAAAACATTTATAGCACTTCTTTTTGTGGTGGTAAAGAATTGGAAACTCAGGGGATACCCATCAACTGGGGAAGTGGATGAAGTATATGATTTATATGTATATGATTGGGTTAGAATACTATTGTGCTAGAAGAAATGATAAAGGGGTTGATTTCAGAAAAACCTGAGAAGATGTACATGAACTGATGCAAAGTGAAATAAGGAGAACAATTTACATAGTATTAGCAATATTGCAAAGATAATCAACCATGAAAGACTCATTATCTTTGATCAATACAACAATCCACCACAACTCCAGAGGACTGGTGATAAAAAAAAAATGAGAACTGATGATAGAAAACAAAGGGCATTATTGAACCTTTGTTTGTTTTTGGTTTTGTATTCAGAACATTACTAATACAGAAATATGTTTTGCATGATTTCATATTATGATAGATATTGTAATTCTTGACTTTTCAATGAATGGGGGAGGGAGAGAAATTGAAAATTAAAAATAAAATCAAATTTGAAAACGACATCACCAGCATGGATTTCCTTTGTGTGTACTTAAATGCCACTTAATAAACATTTATTAAGAACCTAGTATGTGGGGGTGGCTAGGTGGCACAGTGAATAGAGCACTGGCCCTGGAATCAGGAGAACCTGAGTTCAAATCCGACCTCAGACACTTAACATAAAAACTAGCCATGTGACCTTGGGCAAGTCATTCAACCCCAATTGCCCTACCTTACCTCCTCCAAAAAGTAAAAAAACAAAACAAACAAACAAAAAAGAACCTAGTAAGTGTAAAGTACAGTTTTAGGCACTGGGGACACAAAGATGAAACATCAAACAGTCTTTGCCCTCAAAGAACTTACATGCTACAGTAGAGTAGAAGGGATACATGAACACAAAACCAAAAACAAATAAATACAAAATATATTGTAATGACTAGCCAGTCAATGAAGACGCAATCCTTAGATCATGCAAAATATTTTCTGCCTATTGTACATCCACATGCAGTCTTTGCGAGCCTGATCCTGGAAATATGTGATAGAGGGACCCTTTCCCTCCATTCAGAGCCTGTGCAGGTATCTTGAATGTTTCTTGTTGTCTTAATGCATAATAACAAAAATACTTTTAATTGACTGTTAAAACAGGATTGAGTGTGAATACAAAAATCTCAAATAGAGGAAATTTCTCTTTTCCCCGTAACAATTAGGCAAGAACTGCTAGGATCCTTTGGTGGAGGAAGGTCTTCAGTCTCTCTTCTCTAACCAGCATGTAGCCATGAATGCATGACACCACTGTTCATTTCCTGCTGTATTTATTCTTCTCTGATCTGACTCAGGTTCCTCATCTAATAAATTAGGGGTTGGACTTAATTGCCTCTAATATACCTTATAGGAAGCAGTTAGGTAACTCAGTGAATGGAACACTGGAACTGGAATCAGGAAGACCTGATTTCAAATCCAACCTCAGACACTTACTGTTTGACTCTGGTTAACTCATTTACCCCTATTTGCCTTAGTTGACTAGAGAAGGAAATGGCAAAGCACTACAGCATCTTTGTCAAGAAAATCCAATGGACAGTATGATCCATGGGTCATGAAGAGCTGGACCCATACAACAACAAAAGGCTCCTCATAGATCTAAATCTCTGATCCTATGAATGGCTTAATTGAATAGGCTATTGTAACATATACATAATCACTTTTTTCTTTTCCTCTAAATCTGATCTTGATTTTGACCTTTGCTCTTACCACTTAATGGTCAGACATTCATAGAACGCTGATTCTTATTAGATTCAGACATCAGAAACTATAGTTATCCCTTCCACATCGTGGCTTTCCCCATCAAAGTTTTGATGTATCGTGGATCTGCATAAGAAATTAAATAGGGGGGGCCGCTAGGTGGTGCAGTGAATAGAGCACCAGTCCTGGAGTCAGGAGGACCTGAGTTCAAATCCAGCCTCAGACACTTAACACTTAACTAGCTGTGTGACTTTGGGCAAGTCACTTAATCCCAATTACCCCTCCAAAAAGCAAAAAAAATAAAAAATAAATCAGAAATTAAATGGGACTTTTGGGGGGAGTTTTGTGGAAGCTGCAAACACACAAAGGCCAGCAGATGACACAGAAAAAGTTTAGAAACTCAGAAATGAATTGAAGATATATGTAGTATTGTATAATATCAACACATTTTATCTTTTAATACCATAATTCAAACTTCTTCTCTAGTACAAAAAGAGGGCCAAAAAATTTTAAGTGATTTTTGCAGATGGGGGGGTGGGGTGCCACACCCCTCCCCCCTTGATATGCAAGGGATAACTGTAATCATTTCTTGTCTGTTAAAATAGTTTCATGTTTTGTTGTGTTGTTTAATGCTTGCCATAGCCAACTCTTTTTGACTCCCTTCTTTATTTTTTTGGGGGGAAGGGGAGTTTATTTTCATTTTTATTTATTTATTTTCTGACTCCCTGATTGAATAAGGCATTTATGAGATATAAGTATAATGTTTTGGAGTTTTCTACACACCTGTAGTTTTTAAAAACAAAATAAAGCCCTGAACCATTGTTTTCAGGATATAGTCTCCATTTTCTTCTATGTCTATCTTTGCATTAAACAACTATCACAGAGTATGTTGATAGCTTTGGCACAACTTGTGAAGTTCTTTATACTTTCTCTTTTCTTAGCATGTTGATACATTAACTGCAGTTATCTTCAAGGTGATTTTTTTGGTTTATGATTACTATAAGTACTGCAAAGCAAGAGGATCAAATGTCCCATAAAATGATGTTTCTTATTGCATTTGGGCACACAATAAAACCAACTGCTCCAAATTATTTCTTTCTTCAAAGAGAACTTGAGAACCATCCTTTCAATAAGGAGCAATCTCCTTTTGTCTTCCAGTTTTTTTATATAAGAATATAAATATTGACATAGTTCAATTCTCTCAGCAACACATTCATTGTCGGTGTTCAGCTATGTCAGATTCTTCATGACCCCATTTGGGGTTTCCTTGGCAAAGATATTGGAGTGGATTGCCATTTCCTTCTCCAGTTCATTTTACAGATGATGAAACATAGGCAAATAGGGTTAAGTAACTTGCCCAGGGTCACACAGTGTCTGAGGCCAGACCTGAAGTCTGGAAGATCAATCTTTTATTTTTGTTTGTTTGTTTGTTGTTTTTGCTTTTTGGAGGGGGGAAGGCAGGGCAATTGGGGTTAAGTGACTTGCCTAAGGTCACATGGCTAGTAAGTGTTAAGTGTCTGAGGCTGGATTTGAACTCAGGTCCTCCTGACTCCAGGTATTCTATTCACTGTGCCACCTAGCCTCTCCAAGATCAATCTTCTTGACTCCAGGTCCAACCCTCTATCCACCATGACATCCAACTGCCCAATACATTTATTACTAGATAACTAACAAAAATTTCACATTGAGAGAATACCAGTAATTGCTAGTATTTATAAATGGTCTAAAAACTGTGTAATTCTTAGTTCCCACTTTCCTACCTTTTCACTACTATCACATAAGAAATGATGCTCTGTGAGACCGAGGGTCGTAAAAATTTTTGTGTTAATAGGTTGCCATGGCCAAAGTACTCATCACCTACCTAATAGCTGATTTGTAAGGTGAGGTGAGCCTCTCTCTTTTAAGGTAATTTGGTCCTTAAACAATAGATTCAGTCTACCATTATGACCCATAGAAACAGACTCATGTGGACACTGACTGACTATGGCTAAGGGAAGCTGAGATTCCAGACCTTACCAGGAGTGGGTAAGTTGCTAGAAAGTTTCAACATTATACAACTGAGTATAGTTCCACTCATTAATTGTACTCTAAACTATAACACGATCCTTTTGAGTCACAGGAAATTAGGGAAAAATCCTATGGGAATGGGCATGCTCCTTTTGAGTTTTGATAGCCTAGAATGAGTGTAAACAGCAATTGTTTCTGTTTTAGCCAGACACCCTGTGGGTCTCGATTTTTTTTTTTTAATTTCAGATTGACTTTTTTTTACTAGATAAAAGAAGTAATTTTTGGCCTCATTTCTTAACTAGCCTTAATCATTGAATAGGCATTGCCTCAGACAAACTGAAACCTGGGAAAGACCTTAGCTTAAAAAGGCCAAGGTCTCCCACTGCATCCTGGGCCATCTCCAGTTGTCCTGATCTATGTCTTGCCACGGGGCCCAGATGGCTCTGGAGGAGAGAGTGAGGCTGGTGACTTTGCACAGTCCTACCTCACTTTAATTGTTTGTTTTTTAGAAGAGGGGAGATCTCAGCATTTTTACAGGCTACAGAGAATGAACCAGTGCATAAAGAGTGTTTAAAGGTTAGAAAGAAAGAAGGGAATGTAGGGAATTTATAAAAATGCCGTTGTTTGTTCATCTTTCTTTTGCTTTTTGCTTTTTGTTTTGTTTTGTTTTTTTTGGAGGGGTAATTGGTGTTAAGTGACTTGCCCAAGGTCACATGGCTAGTTTTGTGTTAAGTGTCTGAGGCCAGATTTGAACTCAGGTCCTCCTGACTTCAGTGCTGGTGCTCTATTCACTGAGCCACCTAGCCACCTCCATCCTTCTTTTTCAAAGAGGACCATTGACATCACAAGGTCATGTCTTGACTTGAGTGTGAATTGGATTTAAGTGAGGCAGAGCTGCACAAAGTAATCAGCAGCACTCTTTCTTCCAGAGTCTCTGAAGTCCAGTGGCAAGACAAAAGTCAAGACAACAGGTGATGGCTCAGGATGCAGTAGAAGATTTTGGCATCTATCATGTCTGACCAAGATCTAATCCCTTCCCAGCTCCTTCATCTGTCTTCATAGCTGTTGGAACAAATTGTTCTTATCCTCCCATTCCAAGAGAAGATTTTATATGCTGGACTAAACACCCTCTTAACTCACTGATGAGTTTGGTGGCCCATCCATTGCCCTCAACCTGTTTTAGCCTGTCTGCCAAGATAGTTTCCTTGAGTATGGACTCTGTGCATTCTATAGCTTTTTGGAGCTACAGATCAGGGTTGAGTGCCAGGTGGACACCAAAGGTGTGAACAGTCCTGAAAAGGACTCTGCAAGCCCTCATACCAGAGGGCTAGTACTCCTTGAACACCCATACTCCAATAAATGCAGTAGAACCAGAGTCATTTACCAACAGACAAATGGTCAATGGTTATGAACAAATAATTCTCAAAATAAGCTATCAACAACCATGTAAAGAAATGCTCCAACTCGCTAATAATAAGAGAAATGCAAATTAAAACATCTCTGAGGCTCCACCTCACTCACACCCACCAGATGAGCAAAGATGATTAAAAAAAACAAGGAAAATGACAATTCTTGGAGGAGGTGTGTAAAGATAAGCACATGAATACATAGCTGATAGAAGTGTGAAATGTTCCAACTGTTCTGGAAAGCAATTTAGAACTATATCTCCAAATTCATTTAACTGTGCATACCTTTTAATTTAGCAATATTAGGCTTATACTTCAAAGAAATCAAACAAAAAGAAAAAGGGAGCACATGTAGAAAAATATTTATAGCAGTACTTTTTGTTGTAGTAAAGAACTAGAAAGAAATGAGTGCCCATAAGTTGGAGAATAGCTGAATAAATTATGATATGTGAATGTACTTTAATATTATTGTACCATAGATAATTACAAAATTGATGGATTCATAGCAACCTTTGAGGTTTTTATGAACTGATGTGGAATGAAGGGAGCAGAAACAGGAAAATTATTTATATAAATGACTACAACATTGTAAAGAAAAATAACTAAAAGAGTTAAGAACTATGATTAATATAATAACCAATCACAGTTGCAGAAATCTAATGATCAAGTAGGCTTCTCAATTCTTAGCACTCAAGATGCAGATTCAAGGTGCAGAATGAGACAGACATACATTTTTTAATATAGTCAATGTATAGATTTGTTTTGCACAACTCGTTTATCTGTTCCAGGAAAGGACTTTTAATTTTCCTTATTTGATGTGGTTTAGGGAGTAGCAGTCATTGATAGCGATAATTTAAAAAGAAGAGTGATATATATTCATTTAAAAATAAACAGAAGTGGGGCGGCTAAGTGGTGCAGTGAGTAGAGTACCGGCCCTGGAGTCAGAAGGACCTGAGTGCGGATCCGGCCTCAGACACTTAACACAAAACTAGCCATGTGACCTTGGGCAAGTTACTTAACCCCAATTGCCCTCCAAAAAGCAAAACAAACAAAACAAAACAAAACAACAACAACAACAAAAAAAAAAAGAAACAGTAGAGGCAGCTAAGTGGTGCAGTGAATAGAGCACCAGCCCTGGAGTCAGGAGGACCTGAGTTCAAATATGACCTCAGACACTTAACACAAAACTAGCCATGTGACCTTGGGCAAGCTTAACCCCAACTGCCCTACCTTCCCCCCTCCAAAAAAAAAAGAAAAAAGAAAAAAAGAAACAGTAAAATATCTATATGCAATGGGGGGAAAAAATAAGTTTACAGTTTCATAAGTAATCTCCTTGGTCACTCTTTTTTGTAGAGTGGAATGTCCAAATCTGATGTTTATTAAATTAAAAAGAAAAATAAATGGCAGAAGAGAAAGGAGAAAGGATGTTTAACTAGGAGCAAGCTCCAAGAGGAGAGGGGAAGTAATTGGATCAATCAATCAACAAGCATTTCTTAAGCACCTACTATGTGCCAAATAAGGCAGCTAGGTGGTGCAGTGGATAGAGCACTAAGGCTGGAGTCAAGAAGATATGAGTTCAAATCCTACCTCAGACATTTAACTAGCTCTGTGACCTGGGCAAGTCACTTAATCCCTATTTGACTCAGTTCCTCATCTGTAAAATGGGGACACAGTGGAGAAGGAAATTGCAAACTGCTCCAGTATCTTTGCCAAGAAAGCCCCATGGACTACATACATAGTCTGACATGACTGAATGACAACCATGATGCCAACAAAAACAACATTCCAGTGACCGTGTTAGGTACCTGGGATAAAAATCTTTTAAATGAAACAATTCCTGCCCTCAAATAACTTGCATTCCATAAGAAGAGACAAAACATGTATGTATATATATATGTCCCTGTGTGTATATATACACGTATATGGATATATGTATGTATATATGTTTATGAATATTATACACACATATATACACATATACATACACACATGCATATATACACACACATATATGTTGTGGAAGCATATTTAAAACCTCCTTTTTAGTAAAATTGAAAGTAGTAAGAAATAACATCTCTCTATTCTAAAAACTCTTTCCAGACTTGTACCTTTAGGAAAGTAGGTAGAACAAAAGCTAAAGCCTTTCTTGGGAAAATGGACAAAGAATGATAACCAAATTGAACTCTTCCCTAGATAAGATCACAGCCTCCCCATTCATCAGATAGGTACCCTGAGACAAAACCCCAATTCCATGCTTCCCCCACTGATGATTGCAGTTCTGGGCCTTAATAAACTGTACTATCTTAATGATTATAATTTTCATACATGAAGTGCCATAAAAAAAAGTCATCCAGGAGATAGCCAGAAAAGGAGAACTAGTCATATAGCAAGATGCAGAGACCATTAAAGGGTTATCAGAATGTTGTCCTTAACAATTTTAGGTTAGCTGAATTGTACATAGGTTCAGAGGCCAATTGCTACTGAACTGATATGAACTGTGATATTTCATTTTGCTTACTTTTAAATGATAACAATTCTTTTCAGCACATTCATATGATGCTTTTACACTGGCAACAATCTAGTGATGGAGGTAGGGCAAGAATTATAATCCTACTTTTACAGATGAAAATAATTGAGATTCAGAAATTTTAAGTGACAACTAAGTCACACCTAGTTTAAATCAATTAATCAGTGAAGATTTATTCAGCGCCTGTTATGTACCAGGCATTGTACTATGTACCAGGGATACAAATACAAAAAATGAAACCATCCCTAAACAAGAAGAGTTTACATAGACAAAGCAGTACATGCATGCACCCATGTCTAAATGCAAGGTATCAGAGAGTGGGGGTGGGTGACTCAGAAAAGACTTCATTCTGAGGGTTGAGACAAATTTTGAAGAAAGGGAGGCATTCTGTGAGGTGGAGGTGAGGAGGGAGGATATTGCAGGCTTTGTACTTACAACCAGTACAAAGGCACAGAGGTCAGAGATGAAGGGCTATGTTTGATAAACAGAGAGAAGACCAGTTTTTCTACATCTAAGTACAAGAGAGGAAGCTAATGCACAACAAAATTAAAGAGATAGTTTGGGGCTTGACTGTGAAAGTCTTTAAAAAATATCAAGCTGGTATACTCTGACCCTATGGGCAACCCTTTCTGATCCACCCAACTGTTTGTGCTGCAACCCTCCTGAAATTACTTATTTATTTACTTATCTAGGTACATGTAGTTACCCACCCAAATCCTCAATTAGAATGTAAGATTCTTGAAGACCAGAGCTATTTTTTTTTAATCTTTGTATCCCCAAATATAATGCCTTTCACTTAGTAGTCATTTAATAAATGTTTGCTGAATTGGATGAAAAACAAAATTCACCCAAGTATTTAATAACAACTTTAATGCTCCCTAAAGTAATCACAATTCTATAATAAATAATTGTAAATGTATTTCTGGTTTAAAAAAAAAAAGCTGCATGGTTAACCCTACCTTACATGAGAGGAGCCAAAGCTCCTTGCCCTTGCATTCTGAATCTAAAACAGAAATTGAATCTAATAGACATAAACACAGGAAAAAGTATTATTGCCAGTTCATTTCCAAACAAGCACCACTATTAGAATTTGAGAGCATGAATATTTCAAAAATAGGGTTTGGATTATGTTAAATGCTTACAGGAAGAAAAAAAAAACCCACCAAGAAGTGCCAGCTATTGGAACAACTCCTGTTTCCACCCTTATTTACAGAAATGAGCAATATTTATAATCTCTTCCCTTCAATGTTTATAGTCTAATAATACTTACATAGCATTTACAACTAAGTCAGCAACTCTGAATTTGTCACCAATTTTTTTCCCTGAAAATAGAAGTTTCAAGATGCAAAAGGTTAACATAATTTTAAGCCTCTCTGAAAATAGCTTAAATTCCCTATTATACCAAACCCAAACTAGCCCAATGAATATAGTGACTACATTCAAAAGATATAAGAAATCCCTTTCAGTATCCCTCCAGGAAAGAATTTTTATAAGAACACTTCACTCGGACAGGAATCATTTATTTATCCTATGCCCTCTGAAGTGTGGGGAGGCAAATATTATTATTCCATCCACTTTATAGGAGGAAAAACTAAGACAGACTACAAAGGTAAAAGTAAAAATATAGTGATATACAATATAGGGACTTCCACACTAGAACTTTCTCCACTAACAATAATAATTATAATAATAATGGGGGGTGTATACTGTGCTTATATATATTTAAAGTTTGCAAAGAGAATTCCGTTGATTAACTCATTTAATCACTAAGGTAGTAGTTCTTAAAACATAGCCAATAAACTGCTGATAGTCTTTATAGGTCCTTCAGGTATGTCAGTGCAATAGTTTCTTTTAGTGTTAATGTTTAGAAAATGACTGAATCTGTTTTGATTTCTAGCATAACTTAATCCCACTTCTTCTATCCTTTAGTGATCTCTCAACAAATATAATTTCGTTAATTCTGATGAGGTGTATTTTTGTTGTTGGTAGTGACAAAATGAATTTTTTTTATTCATTTTGAACTTAAAAACATAAAGATCCCCCCCAAAAAAATTTCCATGTACACAGCACAACATAAAAACTTGAGGATTCACTATAAAACCATGAATTTACATTTCACATTTAAAAAAAACTCTATAACAAGTACTACACATCATTTTCAAAGCTACTCTGCTTTCTATGCTTCCTTTTAAATTTTTTTATTCTCTGCTGTGCACTTGTTATATTTTTTCGCTCTCTCCCCACCCTGCCCTAGAGACAGCTACCATTAGGCACAAATATGTGTATATATACATACATATGTAGAACCATACTATTCACACTTCAATTTATTGGTTCTTTTTCCAGAGGCAGATAGCACCTTCCTTCATAGATCCTTTGCAGTTAATTTGAGTATTTATGATGCCTAGTCACTCAAAGTTGTTCTTAAACAACATTCCTGGGGTGGCTAGGTGGCGCAGTGAACAGAGCACCAGCCCTGAAGTCAGGAGGACCTGAGTTCAAATCCAGCCTCAGACTTACTAGCTGTGTGACTTTGGGCAAGTCACTTAACCCTAATTGCCCTCAAAAAAAAAAAAAGTTCATGTTAAAAAAAAACCAAAACAATATTTCTGTTACTATATATAATTTTTCTTGGTTCTACTCATTTTGTTCTTCATTATTTCGTGGGCAAAATGAATATTGACCCATTGGGTATTCTGACTTACATATATAAGTCTTCCCTTGAGCACTGGCCTATACTTTTCAACTAACTCTATTATCCTGGACCAGTCATTTGACCACTCTGAGTTTCAGTTTCCTTGTTTACAAGATAAGGACACTTAACCAGATGATTTCTAAGGCCCCTTTCAGCTTATGGTGGTTTTTAAAAATTAATTAATTTATTTTTAGTTTTCAACATTCACTTCCATAAATTTTAAATTTTCTCCCCCTCCCTCCGCTCTCCCTCCTCAAACAGCATGCAGTATGATATGGCTCTACATATACATTCCTATAAAACACATTTTCATATTAACAATGTTGCATAGAAGAACTATAATGAATGGGAGAGCCCATGAGAAAGAAAAAACAAAACAAAAAAGAAAATAGTCTGTTTCACTCTGCATCCTGACTCCACAGTTCTTTCTCTGGATGTGGATGGCATTTACAAGTCCTTTGGAAGTGTTTTAGATTTTTGCATTGCTAAGAAGGGCTAAGTCTGTCAAAATCAGTCACTGCATACTGTGTTAGCTTATTGCAACCAGCATTGTCCTGGGTTTTATTAAACTTGGAGAAAAGTTCAAGAGGAAGAAGAGGAAAGGGAGGAAATTTCTATTATTAGCTGTTCCTGGAAATATCCTAATTCTCATAAAATGTGCCAGCACTAAAGTGAGATTAATGTTCCTCCATTCTGCACAAATTCATTAACTCTTAGAATGTGCATTGAAAATGCTTTTGCCTTCAAGGCTATTCTTGTTTATTTCAACCTGATTTCACTGATACAACAATGGCCTCTATACACTACAAATGGTCTGACTTAGAGTAATAAAACTACTATTTTCCAGACAGCCCCTAGTAAGAGCTATGAAAGATAATGTGTATGAAAGGATGATGTCATCATACTCACAAACAAAATAAAAATTCTCATTGACTTCTAATTTGCTGAATCCTTCATTTTGCAGACTGTCCAAGGTAAAGGAGCTTATGTGTGCTTAGGTACATTGGGCTAAAGTTTCTGCTGATCAGAATTGTGGAGGTGTTTCTATTTTGCCTAAAGATGTTTGCTGCAGCTATCCTCCTTAAATGTTTCTGCCCTGTGCTTAAGTGAAACACTTCAGACTGTGTTTAGAAGCCATTTGAATTCCAATGATTCTTTAGCAGCTAAAACTCTCCTTTGGTAAATGTTAATTTTAAATTTTAAATCTTTAATCCTGTCATTTATTAATCTCATATTTATCCACAGGTTGATATGGTTTCAATAAAAAGGATAATACTACTGTAATTCTATGAGTATGTAACTAAAATATTACTTTGGTTAACTGATAAATATGAGCTTTTCCTGTTTTTAAAAAGTGCTTTATTGATATGTTTTGTTTTTTACATGACTTTTATTTATGAATATGTACTAGACATAAGTTCTTCTGGTGAGACTGGAAGATCAATCCTATAATGTGTTAGCCAGTATTATGGAAGATGCCCTACCCAGAGTCCATACAAAAAGCTCCTCTATAGGAACAATATGGTTCAATTTGTAGATGATGTGCTAATTGTATCTAGCCATGGAATATTCTTTTGTTCCCAAACTACTAGCCACAACAAAGCCCATCTCTTTATATTAATCATCTTTATATTAATATCATATTAACATTGTCATACATGCATTATCTTTATATTAATATCATCTTTACATTACATACATGCATTACATCATGTCATCTTTACATTAATATCCCCCCAGTGAAAGAATTCAAACATCAGGTTTTAAACCTAATAGGACAGTTATTCACCTCTCAGTGCCCCCAGGCAACTTTCTAAAACTGCAAGTTTCAGAGAAAGTATTGACCTACATTAGAAAAGGAGGTTCCTCACTAGTCACCTCCCATATATAAGAAATCACAGGCCTCAGGCCTCCAAATCATGGCATACAGGGGCAGCTAAGTGGTACATTAGATAAAGCACTAGCCTTGGAGTCTGGAAAACTTGAGTTCAAATCCAACCTCACACACTTACATAGCTGAGTTAGCTGTGTGACCTGAGCAAGTCACTTAACCCCTATTGCCTCAAAAAAAAAAAAAATCATCATGGCATTTCATGATCTCCAAAAAGTCAAACTTAGAAAACAAACAAACCTCAATCAGCAGGGATAACCCTGAAGTTACCCTGTGCCTCTAAGTAAGTTATAGCATTTTCCTAAGGATATTCTGCAAGTGAGAAGCGTTGCAGAAATTACGAGGAAGAGTGTCAATTACACACTGAAGAGAGACCGGAAGTGACAAAGGCTAGATCTGAACCCAGCTCCTCTGACCCTGAAGTCACTGTTTTTTTCCACTGCACACTGCTGTGGATTGTGCTTTTTATCTCATCAAGAAGAAGGAAAAGCACATTTAGTAAAGAGCAACTTAATATTCTTTTTTAAAATTTTATTTACTTTTAGTATACAACATTCAGTTCCAGAAGTTTTTGAGTTACAAATTTTCTCCTCTTCCCTCTCCTCCTTCATCCTCCTCCCATGGTGGCAGGAAATCCAATATAGGACCCAGTCTATCAAAGTTAATGTCTGTAATTGTGTGCAAAGTTCTCCTGGCTCTGCTTTCCTCACTCAGCATCAGTTTCTATAAGTCTCTTCGGGTTATTATGAAGTCCATCTGCTCCTCATTTCTTTTTTTCTTTGTTTTTTGGAAGGGGGAAGGCAGGGCAATTGGGGTTAAGTGACTTGCCCAAGGTCACACAGCTAGTAAGTGTTAAGTGTCTGAGGCCAAATTTGAACTCAGGTCCTCTTGACTCCAGGGCTGGTGCTCTATTCACTGTGCCACCTAGCCGCCCCTTGCTCCACATTTCTTATAGCAGAGTAGTATTCCATTACATTCATATACCACAACTTGTTTAGCCATTCCCCAATTGATGGGTATCCCCTTGATTTCCAATTCTTTGCCACCACAAAAAGAGCTGCTATAAATATTTTTTTTTACATACAGGCTTAATATTCTTATTAGCGAATTGGAAAATAATTCATATCCTGACATAGAAGATAGAGAACTTTTCAACCACCTCCATATCCCTGAGTCTATAACATAGGTTTGACTTCAAAACCAAAAAGTCAGACAACTAGCATAACAGGAAGAAAAAAATAATGGGCTGCTCTGGCTTGCTTCCAGCAGCTCAAGAAGGTATATGGGCCTAGAAAATTCACCTCAAAGTTAAATTCTTGAGGATAACCTCTCTGTGAATGAGTTATCACCACCAGATCCAAGCAGGTCCTCTTTATGGGCATGGGTAAAAGAGCCTTGTCATGGAATTGAATGAAGCAGTATCAGCTCCATAGAGAGAATGACTACAGCTTCAACCCCAGAGGCTTCCTCCACACAATAGAGTGTTTCAAAAGGCCATAACTTTGGCTCCTCCTCAAAGATGAAACTCTCAACTGAATTTCAGCTTTCCATTTGATTTAGGCTGGTATTCCAGAAAATTCCAGCCAGAGAGTATTTTCCTTGGCTCTGTAGCAGTCAGGCCACTATGGTATGTACACCTCCTTTAATAGAGGACCTGAGGGGCAGGTAAGTGGCACAGCAGATAGAGCACTGGCCCTGGAGTCAGGAGGACCCTGTAAGACCTTGGGCAAGTCACTTAACCCCAACTGCCTCAAAAAAAAAAAAAAAAAGGACCTAAACAACAATGTTCTCTGGAGCAGTTCTAAACAGTGGAACAGTTGTACTCATGCTGTCCTCCACTGCTTTTTCCATCTGGACAGGAGCTGCTGCCACCAATGCTGCTGCCTCATCATCCCACCTTCCAGATACAACAACTGGACAGCTATTGGACAACAGATGGAGAACATCTCAGCCTCAGTCACCACGGGGACATCAAGGCCAAATATAGCCACCCTAACTGGGGAGGATGAAAGAGCAGCCAAATCAATTCTTCCCTTCTCTTAACCAGCAAGAACTATATATAGACCCCTAAGCTATGGAACATAATTGTACTGCTTAAGTCTTCATGGTTTCTCCCTAAGATTTGGCTATCTCCCTTCTCCCCTTCGGTGATACCTGGTACTGAAGCCAAGCAGCTCAATAGTCTAGATGGCGTCCCAGGTGACCCAAAATGGTGACTTCTTGAGAAGAATGAAGAATGGAGAATAAGGATCTTTTACCATCATGTGACAGGCATTATAATAAAAGTCTTTATATCATTTGTCCATAAGGGGTTGGTACAGTCTGAAGGTGCTTAAGCATATCCAAGTCTAAGGATTTAGTTTAGTTTAGTTTCATTTGTATATTTGGTTTTTGTTCTGTAGGATCAGTATTTAATTTAAAGTTATCCAGGGGCTTTACTAACAAGAACAACAAAACAAAAACACCAGGGTTTAACCTACCACTAGGGTTACTAACCTCTCAGTGCCCCCAGACAACTTTCTAAGACTACAAATTTCTGAGAAAGTGTTGACTTGCTTCAGAAGAGCTGGTTCTTCCTAGGAGCTCCCCATACCTAAGAAATCACAGGCTTCAGGCTTCCATTCAAAAAGAAACAAAAGACCAGCCTGGTAGTCATCTCTTAATTCTCTATAGCCAAGGATACTCTTAAGGTATTGGGAAAAATAGATATAGAGAGAATGGGACTTGAGCTGTTATACATCTTTTTGGCTCTTTCTTTGATCTCTTTGGGGAATGAAACTGAACTTTTTAAAAAGAAGAGAGATGGGTACAGAAATGACTTTAGTGGTCTAAAATAGATTGTCCACAGTGTCTGGACCCTCACAAAAACTGTTAAATTTGGTAGTGTCTGGGAGAGTAGAGCATGAATTCATGTCTGAGGTCAGTCAAGATTACTAGTTATATGACTGAATAGTCTCAATACCCTCATCTGCAAAATGGCCGAAGGGGGTGATCTCTAAGGCCCCTTTTAACTCTGATATTTTATGATTTTTCATTGATAAATCTTTAAAACTTTTTTTGTCTGGATGCTGTTATATATGAATTGGACTTTTAAAATGACATGATAAGTTGTTAAATATTTAATGAGACATGTTTTGTTATAAAGCGGATAATAATATATAATAGCAATTTTTCATTTGAAATTCTTAGCTATAATGAAAGTGTATAGGGTGGTTGAAAGATGTAGCTTCAACATTAATGATGAGTCAGCTATCAGGTATTTGCTGTTATTTCTGAAGCTCCAGAATATGGGTAGTTTTAATTTATAAGTCAAGGATAAATGAAATGTTAACTGTCAGGGAAACATCAGGAAAGATATTTAAGTCCTAAGTTGTTGTTAGTGAAATTTTGCTATTTAAGGTAAAAATTCCAGGACTGTAATTTACTATTGTTTTGAACTCTGATTACAAGGATAGTCGCCTGAATTGTCATGAAGCCAATAGTAGAAAATGGGCATGTTCTGCAGTCTAGAAACTGGTAAAGATAGAGTCTGTGCCTGAGAAAAGTTTTGGGGTCCCTCTTTTTCCTTTTGTAGCAAATTTCTATAACTGAAATGTTTTATAAGTACAATACTAAATCTATTAAATAACATTGATACTGGAACGTCTCTGACTTACTATAATAGGATGTAAACATAAATACTTTACAATCTTAACCTATATTTGTGATAAAATTATAATATGAGGATAATGTCCACCTAAGGGGGAAATGAGTAAACAAAGTAATAAGGCAAAGATGTAATGTGGAAGTTTTCTAAATAAATGGGATAGTAAATTTGAGAATGCAACAGAATTGGACTGTTTTCTCTAAGAACTATATACAGATTTATATGATTGGCTTCCAAATTTATCTATCATGGAAATTCAGGCTTTGAGTATGTTTAATATTAAGTTTTCAAAATTGGATTAAGGATCTATTAATTAAGGAGAAAAGATTTTACACATAAATTGCATTGATAATGGTAAAGAAAGTAAAATTATTTTCCCATTTTTATAGCATCAGTCTGATAATTTTAAAAGGCAGAAGAGCAGGCCATAAATGAGCTTCCTAAGAAAAAAGCACCAGGACCAGACGGACTTACAAGTTAATTCTAGCAAAAATTTAAAGATCAACTAATTCCAATATTCAATAAATTATTTGTAATAATAATCAATGAAAGGGTCCTATCAAACTCCTTTTATGAAACAAAAATAATATTGATACCTAAAACCAGGAAGAATAAAAATGGAGAAAGAAAATTATAGACTAATTTCATTAACGAATATGGATGCAAAAATCCTAAATAAAATACTAGCTAAAAGATTACAACATAATCATAAAATTACATTGATAGATGTGGGAAAAACTTTTGATAAGAATAACACTCATTTCTATTTTAAAAAATTGAAAATATGGGTATAAATGGGTGTTCCCTTAAATTAATAAAAAGCATGTTTATCTCGAACCATCCGCAAATATTATTTGTAATAGAAATAAGCTAGAAGACTTCCTGGTAAGATCAAGGATGCCCACTGTCACCAATATTATTTGATATTATATTGGAAATCCTAGCAATAGTAATAAGAGAAGGAAAATTAATAGAAGAAATCAAAACAGAAAATGAGATAGTAAAACTTCCCTTTTTTCCGACAAGATGATGATAGACTTGGAAAATCCCAAAGACAACTAAAACATTCATTGAAATAATAATTTTAGATATATCACAAACAAAACCCTTCAAGAAGAGGTAGTAAGAGCTGCCTCATTTAAAATGACTCTAGATAGCACAAAATACCTGGAAGTACATCTGCCAAAACAAACTCAGGAACTATAGAATATTTACATAATTGGAGAAATACAAACTATTCATGGGTAGGCAGGGCCAATATAATAAAAATGAAGAACAAAAAGGCAAGAGAAGCAAAGGAACTAATAAAAAAAAATGTAAAAGGGGGAGGTTTAGCAGTATCAGATCTTAAACTGTACTATAAAACAGTAACTACCAAAACTATCTAGTGCTGGCTAAGAAATAGAAAAGTAGCTCATAATTTTTCTTTAAAAAAGATCTTACATTAGGTACAGAATTTAGATAAGGATGGAAACAACAAATGACATGTAAACTGAAATTCTCTAAAGTTTCAATATTGGAGAACCAAATTTAAGTGATTATACTAAACTATATTAAGCCAGACTTATTGCACTGGGAGATGCAATTAAGAACTGTGTCTAAGGAATTGCTGGATCCTCCTCAAGTCAACAGAAAGTAGTCCAGAATTGGGGGTGTGGACCAATATACACCAAGGCACATTGACTTTTTTGACCATTTGACTTGTTAAACAAAGCAAGTCTATAACTGAGAGAAGAATTATTAGAGATGGATCAGGGCAGGCCCCAATCTTAGCAATGGAGCAGAAAGAACTTCTTTCTTCATGGTCTTTAAAAGCAAACTAACTTGGACATCCTCTAGGACTTTTTCTGCCTTTCTTTGTATCCCCAGGGTGAGGAAGAGGATCCTAATAAATGTGGTTTGACTTGGGGGAAGAAAAAGAGAGTGAGAGACAAATGATATTTGAATATCCCTGAGATATTAATGAGAAAGAATTCCCATTCAGCTCACTGAGAGAATCCTCTATGAGAAATTTACAGTAAAAAAAAAAAAGCCAAAAATCATATAGGAGGAGAAGTCCCAAAGGGGCTTGCCGTCTGTGGCCACAGAGGCTGCACTCACACTGATGAAACCACTGATTCACCTCTGGGTAAGGAAGAAAGTTCTCATTAGTTAATTCTACTTATCAGACTTAGGATGGTCACTGTTAAATTCACCTTCCAGATTAGTAGCAATGGTATACAAATGTCCTATTATTAAGAACATTCCAAATCCCTAGTAATTAGAAAAATGCAAATCAAAGCAACTCTGAGATTCCACCTTATACCCCTCATATTGGCAAAATTGATAAAAAAAAAAAAAAAAGGAAATGACAATGTTGGAGGGGCAGTGGTAAATAAAAGAGGCAATTAATGCACTCTTAGTGGAACTATAAATTGGTCCAACCATTTTGGAATGCAATTTGGAACTATACTCCAAAAGTTAATAAATGCTACACATCCTTTGACAAAGCAGTACACTACTAGCCCCAAAGAAATCAATGTAAGAAGAAAGGGATCCATGCATGCAAAAGAATTTATAACAGAGGGATAGCTAGGTAGCTCAGTGAATAGAGCACTGGCCCTGGTGTCTGGAGGATCTGAGTTCAAATCCAGCCCTATACACTTAACACTTACTACCATGTGACCTTGGGCAAGTTACTTAACCCCAACTGCCCTACCTTCCCTCCTCCAAAAAAAAAGGGAAAAAAAGAATTTATAACAGTTCTTTTTGTAGTGGAAAAGAATTGGAAACTAAGGGGTTGCCCATAAATTGAGGAAATGGATAAACAAATCATATAGTAATAATGCCAGCATTCATATACTACTTTAAGGTTTGCAAAGTGCTTTATATACATAACCTCATTTTATCATCATACATGAATAATGTGCTTTAAGAAATAGTGAAAGGACCCTTGACACACTTATTAGCCATGTGATTTTGGGCAAGTCACTTAACCCCAATTGCTCTTCAAAAAAAATAGTGAAAGGGACAATATTGCAAAGACAACAACTTTGAAAGAACTCTAACCAGTGCAATGACAAACCATAATTCCAGAAGACTAATGGTGAAACATGTTATTCACTGGCAGAGAAGTAATGGACTCACAGTGCATAATGAGACCAAGTTTTTTGGACATAGCCAATTCAAGAACTTGAGTTGCTTAGTCATGAATATTTGTTACATGGGTTGGTGCTGTGGATAGAATGCTGGATCTGGAGTCTGGAAGACCTAAGTTCAAATTCAGACTCAGATACTTACTTAGTTGGGTAACCCTGGGCAAATCACTTACTATATGTCTGCTTCAGTTTCCTCAACTATAAAATGCCGGTAATAATAGCACCTTCCTCACAGGGTTGATGGGAGGATAAAATAAAATTAGAATATTTATAAAGCAGCTTGCAAACCTTAAAGTGCTATATAAATGCTATTATATTTATCCAATGAGAGGAAGTGGGAGAGAAAATTGATTTTTCTTAATTGATAAGATTAAATTGAAAAAAATAATGTGCTATTACTTCTATACTGGGTTATCTCAGTATCCTGGGTTATAAGTTTGTAGGTTTTGTTTTGATTTGGCTTGGCTTTCCCAATTTAAAGAAGTAGAAAAGAACCCTGTAATCTATACCGAAATTTTCATTTTTAGCATAAAGAGACCTAGAGAAACAGGTTTGAATAAACATGCCTGTTAATGCCAGCCAAGGACATTTGGGAGAAATCCATTCACTGCTGCAGTCTTGAATTAGGCAAAAAATAAGACAAAACAAAAAACAAGTAACACTCTGCCAAGATTCTTGGTCCAAAATATTTTGCATGAAATTTAGGTAAATAATATCAGAGGGCACCATGCAGTAAACTAATGATTTTTTTAACTTTGATCCTATTCACTCTGTTTTCCCATGCTCTAAAGGAAGATTAAACACAGTCAATGCTATAGCAGTCTTCAGATATTCAAATATTGTAAATTAAATCTCGTCAGTCCTAGCTACACTGGGGTGTCAGGGTAGGAAGAGAAGAGCAATGGACTGCAAAGTGCTACCCTAATATACGGGTCCCAGGATAGGTCGAAGGCAAAATAGTGAAGTAGGAGGCATTTTATACTGAATATCCTAATCCATCCCCTCTTTGAAAAAATCTCTTAAAATTTGTTTTATTTTTAATTGATAGAACAAAACAAGATTTTCATAACACAGTATGATAACTATTATAATAAAAATATGATTACACTTTCTCTTCAAAAATCACTTTCTCTCCCTTCCCAACCCCTTTCTTGAGAAGGCAAACAAAACATGATATAAACATGTATAATCAAGCAAAACAAATTCCCACATGGGCCACGTCCAAAAAAAGTCTTAATCTGCTTTTTGGGTCTATCACCTTTCTATCAGAAAGTGGGTAACATGCTTCATCATGAATCCTCTCACATTATGGTGAGTTATTATGTTCATTAGAGTTCCTGAGACTTCCAAACTTGTTTGAATATTGTTATTGTGAGTATCTATCTATACATCTATAACTACCTTGTCATAAGGCGTCCCACTTTTGGGACAACATCAATCCTGAGTATTTTCCTTTTATTGATTTTACATTACATTTTACATTTTTACAGTTTACAATTTTACATTACAGCTCCCACAATTCCTCCTAGTACTATTCTCTGGAGTTAATTTTTAAAAAAATATCATACCTATCCGCCATTGAGTCTCCAGAACCCCAACACTGTGTGTAGGAAAGCTCAACAAGACTTGCCATCCTCCAACTCCTCAGGTTTTATGGTTTTATCATTTCCACCTTATTTGCATTTCCCCTGTTTAATAACAATAGCTTTCTTTTTTCAGCTCTGACCCACTAAGACTCAGGAGCTCTGAATCTGTTGAACTCATAAGATCACCTCCAAACTTGCATCTCTGAATACATACTAATTTACTTAAGATCAGGAAAGAACAAACATGAAAGCAGAAAAGGCAGACAGGGACCCAGACATAAGCATGCCTAGTTGAGTCCCCTTGCTATATGACAGCTGGAGTGGAGAGGCAAAGAGTTAGATGGTGCCACCAGGCATATAGATGTAAGATAGTGCTGGAAAGAAGCTGTTTCTTCTTTTAACTGATGCAATACCCCCTCCTCCTTGCTACAGGAGTGTGGGGGTGGAGGGGAGATGGTGAAGATCTATAGATGATCCCAAATATGCCAGTCATACTAAAACACCAAGTCATTTCAGCATGAGCAGGGGGAGAGCGGGTGTTTGTGTGAAGGTGGTCCTCACTTGACTGGAAGCAGTACTCAAAACTCCCGAATAGAAACCAGAAGGGCAACTGAACATGCTCCAAAGAATGGGACAATTCATAGGACAATTCAACCTCTGCTGTGTAGATAAATTCAAACTTCAAATGACTATGACATAGAAATTGAAAGCAGTTTCCTTACTGGAATAGAGTAATCAATAAATATTGAATACATCTGTTAGCAGTAGATGTCATCTGAAATGGGAATACCAAGTAGTGTTTGAATCACCATCTATGAAGTCCATAGATACAGCAATTTCCCAAAGAGTCCCTGTATGGTGTGGAAAGAGTTTTGAATTACAAGAACTTTGTACCCACATATTCTTTTGTTAGAGCTGGAACTAACTTTCCTGCTGTTCTGGGAGTGACTACAAATATTGACTAGGCTATAAAGCAGGGGTGAGGAATTTTTTCCTTCTAGGATCACTTGCCTAATACAAAAAAAAAAAAAAATTCCCTGAAGGTAAATTGTCAACCAAGTGAACTGGCCTTTATCTGACCTGTGGGTGGTCAGAGCTGAACAGAGAAGGCTAGACACTGGAGAGTCAGGAATCAAACAGAAGTTAAATTTCAAAGTGAAGGAAATAGTGGGTGAAGCTAAAATGGCAGAGTAAGAGTAGGGACTTGCTTCAGTTCTCCCCCAAACCCCTTCAAATACCTGTAAAAAATTACTCAACAAATTCTAGAGCAGCAGAACCCACAAAGTGAAGAAAATGGAAAATGCAAGCAAGGAAACATATGCTGGAGAACCTGCCCTGGTGTAGTTTGGGGGTGCTGGAAACTCCAAACGTCAGGGTACAGGGCAGGATTGGCCTGGAATGAATTCAGAAACTCAAATATTTCTTCCAGTCAAAAGTGAAGGTTTATTGTAATGCCATAGTGGGGGCTAGATTTTTAGGGAATCTGCATCTTAATGAGGGTATAACTAATGCTTATATATACAAAGGACAGTGAAAGGAAATCTGGGTGGGATTAAGGAGTGTTGTTAAGTAGTGTGGGGTGGGCCAGGTACAATAGTGAGAGTTATGAGGTACAGGCTCTGGGAACCCCCCTTGAACTCGGATTGAATTGTCCCATTTTTATGGGACATTTTCATGAGGCCATAAGCCTTACATTGTGGCTGGGCCCAGACCTCTGTTACTAGCCTAGCCCTCCATTGTCCATCTACTTCCCACCCTTGAGCCTATCAAAATATCAATCCACCCTTGAACTGGCCTAGCCCATCATTGTCTATAAACTCCAGGTAGCCTCCAGCAACTTCCCACCCTTAATCACTCATTGACCTCATCTGACTTTTCCTGAAGACCCTCCCCAAACTCCTCCTCTAGACCACCTAGATTCGTCCCACAAGGAGGAATATATCTTTCTGTATATAAGACCCCATCTTGTCTCTATGTTAGAGTGCCATAGAATAGTGAGAACACCATAGAATGACCTAGCACAGACTAGGTCTGTGTCCAATACAAGCAAACTTTTAATAAACTTACTTTTCTAATTCATTTGGCAGGACATGGCGTGTTGGCATTTTGGGGTCTCCAGAGCAACATAACCTTCTTAGTGGATAACCTCTTCAAAAGGATCGTCAAGTTAATTAAGTGACCTAGGTGGGCTGGGTGGCCCAGATGCTTTGGGCTAAGGTGCCAGTGATCTGGTCTACTGAAATGTATGGAAACATTTCAGGGACTGAACCCAGGGACTGGGTTGCTTTCAAAGACATGGTCTTCTGTTTTTAGGGGTCCAGGTCTCATCACCCCATCACCCCTACTGGGCAAACCTGCTTTAGTGTAGGCAGGTCTCAATACCTTATACCTCATGGCTACACCATGAGCTGTAGCCCTGACAATGAAGGGCAACAATGTGACAAGTTTGATTCAGAACAGGGCTTCATGACCCACCAGGTACTTGTCCACAGAATACCTGGTGCTGGCCAAAACAGTACAATAATTATATGAAACAATTCTGGGATCTTATTGTGTATGAGATCATCCAGAAGGTGAATGCAAAGGGCACAGCTCTCTGGAAAATAGTCTATTATCTTAATACTACAAATAAAAAGCAACTTGGCTAAGTTTGTTTTGTCAGAGGTATATAAAATTCATTTATTTTTCAATTGAGAAAAATATTGAGTATAACCTATTTGTCATTCAATTTTGGATGCAGGCAGATTATAGTATTCATTGTGGGGTATTTCAGATAATCCATATACCTCATTTGCCTCAAACCCCTAACCAGGTTTAGTGATTCAATAAACTTGGATTTAGTAGTTTGCCACTTACTACCTGGTGACTTTAGGCAAACCTGAACTTCTCTAGGTTTTAATGTCTTCTATAAAAAGAGGGTTGGACTATGTAACTTCCAAGGCCCCTTTAAATTCTCAAAGGTTCTATGATATAAAACTCAGTTTTCAGCGTGAAAATAAAATGTTTAAATACCTCTAAAGTGTCGAGATCAGGGTTCCATAAAATGTAGAGATTAGGGGTTTAGAGGTGCTGGAGACCCCAATTCGACTCAAGTCTTCTCTCAGCCAAAGAAAAGCAAAGTTTATTAAAAGCTCTCCATAATAGAAGACCCTCAAGAGGGTCTTCAGGAGGAGTCAAATGAGGTCAGACTCCAATAATGAGAGATTAAGGGTGGGAAGTAGCTGGAGTCTTACAGGGAGAAGAGAATGGAGGGCTAGGCTAGTTGAAAGGTGTATAGATATCCAGGGCAGGAAGTTGCTGGACAAAGGAGGGCTAGGCTAGTAAACAGAGATTTGGGCAGACCCACAATGAAAGGCTTATGGCCTCAGGCAATTGCTTCATCCAATGGGAAGATTCAATCAAGGGGGTTCTCAGAGCCTATACCTCATCATAAAGCAATTATTTAATGAACAGAAAAATGAATGTCAACATATACACATTCTCTTCAGAGATTGGAGTCTCATTCCCAAGCCAAAGGTGCAAAAAAAAAATCCCCCAAAGCTGAATTTTTCAGCATGTTCAAGACATAGCAATGACCTTGTTATATACAGATCTGTGCTTAGGATATCCATTATATATATATATGTATATATATATACACACCTGGAAGTCCCCTTTCTCTTTCTTTCTCCTTTTCTTAGCATGGTCAGAGAAGCTGGCAAAAATGACACCATACTACTCCATTTCCTGTATTGAGTATGGTATGGCCACAGCCATATTCTCATAGGACTTCCTTTCTTTTTGAAAGCCTCCTTTACCCTCCTGACATAATCATCCTATGCCATAAGCATGGAGTTTCGCTTCAAACAAACCTATTCTTGAAACTCAGGGTCTCATAGGAAATATAAAATTAAAAATTGATTTTAATTCTATTTTGCTAAAATTTAATCAAGCCACTTTCTATCATGCTCCCTACCTTTAGTTTTGGAAATAAAGCTATATCCTAAGACATTTCAACCCCACACTTCGGAATTTTGGTCCAACGGCTTCTATACCAATCAGCATTAACAAGCTGCTAATTTTACTTTTGGCAACCTTAGTCTTCTTGACATTTGGACCACTCTCCCTTTTTCTCTGGAATTAGCTTTCAAGTTGTGTGATTTATTACCTTTGAGCCAAAAGAGAAAGGTAAGGAGTTGGTGAAGCTGAGGCAAGGAAAATTTGAAAAACACTTGAAATCAATTGGTTCTGCAGAGAGTTTTACCTGAGTGTGGCCATTGTGAGCGCTACAGCTTCTTAGAGCCACTCAGTGACTAGCAGAGGTGCTCGTTTTCCTTGAACACTTCATACACTAAAAAGGCAAATGCCAGGTAAATAAAAAACTAATAATGGCCCTGAAGAGGTTAACCCACTTACCCCAAGAGGGTTAGGGTTGTTCTGGGGACCCCAAAATACCAACACGCTGGGTCCTGATGAATGATTTCAACTCAAGTCTTTTCAGCCAAAGAAAAGTAAAATTTATTTTTGCTTGCCTTAGACAGAGAATAAGTCTGCTATAAAAGCATTCTCACCCTTCTATGGTGCTCTCACAAACATGAAGACAAGACAGGGTCTTATATACAGAAGGTTGTGGGAGGAATCTAGGGATGGTCTAGGGGAGGAGTTTGGGGAGGGTCTTCAGGAGGAGTTAATGAGGTCAATGAGTGAATAAATGTGGGAAGCCACCTGGAAACTACAGACAATGGTGGGCTAGGCCAGTTATTTTGATAGGCTCAAAGGTGGGAAGTCTAGTAACTGAGGCTTGGGCTCAGCCACAAAGTAAGGCTTATTGCCTCATGCAAATGCCTCATCAGATGGGATAATTTGATCAAGAGTCCAAGGGAGGTTCCCAGAGCCTGTACCTCAAAGACTCAAGGAAAGGTCAAGGGGGCTCCCAGAGCCCATACCTCATCAGCCGCAAAGGACAAATAATGAAATATATCTCCATCCTTTCAGCAGAGAACATCAGAATGGTGTATTTATGTGTAGTCAGATGTGGCCAACATATCAGATGTTTTTCTTTGCTATAAGAAAGGGTTTGATTCCTTGGCAGGAAGGGGTATTTCCAGAAATGAGCATGATATAAAAGTAATAGGCATCAATGAAACTGTGTTTTAAAGGTTCCTTCCCTCACTTCCCTCTCTCCAAAAAAAAAAAAAAAAAAGGAAGAGAGGGAAGAAAAAAAAACCTTCCTAAGTACATCAGCATTCAGATCAAGAAGGCAATAAAAAATAATAATCCCTTACATTAGGGTAATTCTATAGAGTTTTAAAAGTACTCTCCCTTACCACGTATCCTGTGTGTCTCCTGACTTAACTCTGCCCTGAGATTTCAGGTAACATTTACAGAATTCGTGAACAAGGAAAAGACTATCTTAAAATACAGTCTAAAGTAACCTTCTAGAACTAAGCAACCGAGTCCCTGTCCCATTCCCCCAGAACCACTTCCCAAGAGGAATCAATGGGGTCCCTTCCAGAAATCCATGGAAAGAATAGGAGAGAAGAGTACTTCCCTTGGGTAGATACTAGCACCAATCACTTCAAATGGATGAGAAGGCAATGGTGGAAACAAGAGTTAAATTTGGTTAAATCGCCTCTTAATCCATTCACCCAATCAAAGGAATTCCCTTCCACCTCACCACCCTCCCCCTCCTCCACATTTCATCTTGTTCTATTACCCATCTTACAAGGATTTTTATCAGGGGCTTTAGAGGAAAATATTATTTCTTAATATTTTCAGTTTTCTTTTAAAGGAGATTTTATATTTTATAAGATTTTATAAAATGCTTTATAATGTCTACAACTTTCCAAGTCAACATGGATGACTGTTCTTGTTGTGTTTGTCCTTTGTTCTTGAAGAGGACCATGACATCAGGGAAATGATGACATGACTTGCAGCTGAGTGAGGGAGGCTGGGTCCAGTGGCCAGATATTCATCAGGAGGACTCATGACTTCTTACTTGTCAGATGAAGAAACAGAGGCTGGAGGAAGACTAGATGACTCGCCTAGAGGCACTAGATTTGTAAGTGGCACAATCTTCATCTAGAATCCAGGTCTCCTGACTTCTACCTCAGCTAACTCCCAGAAAAGGTTCTATTTAGTGCATGAACACTCCAAGTTATTGGGTTAGTTTTCATGCCCAGAATCTTTCTTTACTCACCCGTCTTGTATTTCAGGACAAATTTTGAGCAAGAATATATTTAAAGGTCACTGAAAGAGTCATTCTAAAGGAACTGTTTAAAGTGTATTTTAATACCATGAGATGGTTTAAGTTCCATGGCATTTTGCTCTACTTTTGGAAACTGGAAATTGACTTACAGCACTGGTAAATACATTAGAGGAAATGGGTAATATCTAATGCTGTGCCCAAATATTCCTCCATCTACCTATCTGGATAGTCTTAATCCCTCCTGAAGAGATTCAGATCCATGAATAAGTTTCCCATAGCTTATTCCCTAACAAATTTGGATCATCTATATTTTTTATTTCAGGGAGAAACTAGATTCAGAGAATCTAGGAAGGAACTTCAAAGCCATCTAGGATTATAGATTGAGAGCTGGAAAGAACCTTCCTTAGGAGACCATCTAGTCCACCCTTTTCAAGATACAGGTGGGGAAACTGATGTCCAAGGAGATTAAATGACTTACTCCAAGAATACACAAGTAAACACTTGTGACTCGGGCATATCTAGGTATGGATATGGGTGGGTATAATTCTCTTTGATTGCGTAACTGGAAAATGCTCTCTTTAAAATTAGCAAGACTGAGACAATTCACTCTCTTTCTGGGACACTTGTTTCTTTCTACTATATCCACAGGGTGAAGATCACAGGTCCCTCTCAGCTAGGGAGAAGGGAAGGACTTCCTTCCCCTTCTTGCCCTCTCTTTTTACCCCAACTCTGAGAAATGGGCCTAGGCGGTTTTGTTTGTGTTCTAAGTCCTTTGTTACCAGTTTCAGTTGCCAGTAGGGATTTCCTCCAGACCCAGTAGTTTAAGCCAAGGTGTAACCTTAAAGCCAGGATTCCAGGTGGGATGTTGCAGCCAGCCCAGTAGGGAAGCCTTGAGAAGCCAGGGTGCCTGGGAATCTGGCCTAACAGGAATGTTTTGGATTGAAAACAGGGCTATACTCTATAGGAACTGAGCTAAACCATGAACCTAATTCTCTTCCTCTCCCCAGAGGCTGAGGTGGTACAAAGCTGGGGTGGAGGATTATGCCTCCCACATATCTTTGAGAAAATATTTCCTTGTAAAAGCAAATCCAATTGTTAGTGGATAAGTGGAAGTAGAGTGCAAGAGACCAATTAAGAGAGCGACATCATGGGACTGGAACCATTTGCAGAAAGCCTAGACACCCCTAAATCTCCTTAAAGAATACTAGAGAACCCTATGGGGAGGATGGAACCTAACACATGAAGCCCAAAATCATCCAATCTACAATAAAAGAAACTGAGGCAAAACTCCAAACCAATAATCATTTATTAAAATAGGACCTTAGATCTTCCTCACAATCTGAGATAACTCCTTTTTCCAGGGCCTTGGTTTTATAGAGCTTAATACTCAGATGGTACAAATGAGGCAGAGTAAAATACAGATTCTTATTGGTTGCTAAACCTATATCTTGACCTTCTAGGAGAGCTTGCAGTTTGTGTATATGATCAATGACCATTAGAGGATATCCAAAAAATGGGCAGAGTTGATTAGCCCCAGGTTGGGCAATTGAGAGCCACAGGTAGCTCAGACAATTCAAAAACAAAGTCGCCGATAAGTCAAGTGCCCTTAGGCCCATTGCACCACAAAGGGACAGAGTAGGCACAATCAAATATAATTGGGAATTTTCTGTATCATTGGATCATCACAGTCACTCTGGGCTTGTTCACCTACTAGACAGAAAGAAAGGGTGGAAGTCTCCTAGTTAGCTTCATATGATTAAGCAAATGAAAGTGTACTTATAATCTTGTAGTTTGGGGCCTATTATAAGGAAGAACCTATTTTATCTAATTATCTCTAAATATATGTATATGCATATATAAAATGTTAACATATATAATTCTTATACTAATATTAGTTTGATAGATTGACTAAATATATATTGATAGACAAGCATAATACTGATAATTCCTAATAATCACTACCCCTGTGGAGTCACACTAAACATATTAATACTGATTGGAATAAAACAGGAATTTAATGAATCATTTCATGTATACACCTGGCTTTCAGACAGTGGGGATCATGGTGGTTAATGCTGCACATCCAAGTCAAAATTTAAACTCAAATCCTTTGACTCGAGACAATGCTCTGACACCCTTATCTATATACCACACTGCTTTCTCAATCCAGCCTCATACCCAATACTGGAATCCTCTCTGCACATTCCTCACATTTGATATCTAACCAACATTTAATTTTCTTTCATAATTCAAGAGTGAATATGGCACAATAATGGTGAGAAAAAGAAAATCTTCCAACAAATAAGTCATGCAAAACAAATTAAATTTTTTTTATTTTAAACTTGATTACAAAGCAAAACAAGGAGGGAAAAACATTTCCATGTACACAACAGAACATGAGAGAATTCAATATAAAGCAATAAATGACCATTTCACAAAAACACACACAATAAATCCTACACGTTGTTTTCAAAGCAACCCAGCTTTTCTGTGCTTCCTTCCAGGTTTTCTCTTGTTCTCTGCTGTGCACTTTTTATTTTATTTTTTTTCTCTCCTCTCCCCCACCCCTGCCTTAGAGAAGGCTACAATTAAAGGTGAATATATATATATATATATGTATATACATATACATACATATATATATATATGTATATACATATACATAAATACACATGCATATGTGTAAAAACATACTACGCATATTTCTATTTGTCAGTTCTTTCTCTGAAGGTTGATAGCATCTTCCTTCATATGTCCAAGTCTTTCCTTGTTTTTCTAAATCAACCATGTCATCATTTCTTGTATAACAGCAATATTCCATCACAATCATAGACCACTTCTTAGAACATCTATCATTTTAGTCAATCTGATAAGTGTTATAAGATATCTGAAAGTCATTTTAATTTGCATTTCTCTAACCAATAATGATTTGGAAAATTTTCTCATATATAATCTCAATATATAATCTTTTTTTTCCCAAATGCTTTATTAAATTCTGGTTTACATTATTCATTTCTGCCAGATTTTTTCCCCATTTTTTCCCTAACCCCCACCCCAGAATAGCAGTCCCACAAGATATCCCCTCATCAAATCTGCTCTCTCCCATATCTTCTCCCATACCCCTTCAACTTTTTCAGTAGGGCAAGGTGAATCTCTGTGCCCAATACCTATATATCTTATTTCCCAATTATATTAAAATAGTATTAATAATATTATTTATATATTTTTACACATTTGATTTTAAAACTTTGAATTCCAGATTCATTCAATATATAATCTTGATTTCTTCATTGAAAAACTGCCTTTTTATATCCTTTAGCCATTCATAATTGGGGTATCCATATTCTTATATGGAATCCTTTCTGCACATTCCCCATATTTGACATCTAACCAACACTTAATTTTCCTTCATAATATGAGACCTAATTCTCAATATGAACCTAATTCTCTTCCTCTCCCCAGAGGCTGAGGTGGTACAAAGGCTGGAGTGGAGGATTATGCTTCCCACACATCTTTGAGAAAATATTTCTTTATTCTTATAAATTTGACAAAGTTCTCCATATATTTGAGAAAAGAGACTCCTATCTGAGAGATTCTCTATGGAAATTTTTGCTCAATTTTCTGTTGTCCTTCTAATCTTGGCTACAATGGTTTTATTTATATAAGAACTTTTAAATTTAAAATAATTGAAATTATCCCTTTTACACCTCAACAATGCTCTTTGCCTCTTGTTTCTTTACATATTATTCTCCTATCCACAAGTCTGATAGGTCATATATTCCATAATCTAATTTTCTTGTGATATCTTTATATATTTTGGTCATATATCCATTTTGACCTTATCTTGGTACATAGTTTAATACTTTGGTCAATGCCCAATTCTTGTCAGACTGCTTTCCAGCTTTCCCAACAATTTTTGCCAAATAATGAATTCTTTTATTTTTTTGGAGGGGGGAAGGCAGGGCAATTGGGGTGAAGTGACTTGCCCAAGGTCACATGGCTAGTAAGTGTTAAGTGTCTGACTGCTGGATTTGAACTCAGGTCCTCCTGATTCCAGGGCTGGTGCTCTATTCACTGGACCACCTAGCCACCCCTAAATAATGAATTCTTATCCCCAAAACTTTAATCTTTACATTTGTCAAAAGCAACAATAGTCCTTTACTACAGTGTATTGTATGTCCATTCTGTTCCGCTAATCTACTTATCCTTTTCTTAATCAGTACCATTCTATAGTTAGTTATATATACTATAGATAGTTCCTGCTATCCCTTTCTGCTTTATGGGTAAACTCATTCCATTCACATTCTAAGTTATAAGTACTTGTTATGTATTTCCCTCTATCTTATTTTTCCTTACTATCCTTCTCAGTCTATTTACCCATCACTCCTCACTCAAATTTATTTCTACCTATTACCTTGCCCCCCCATTCCTTAATCTACCCACCCCACTAAGAGTTCCTCCCTTATCCTCTCCTCCTAAGGGTCACCTTAATCTTCCTTTCTTATTCTTTCCTCCCTCTTAATTCTTAATCTACTCACCCTTCTAAAGTCCCTCCTTTATGCAGTTCCCCCTCTTATTTCTTTCTAAATTTAGACTCATACCCTTGCATATGAATCTGTTTTCCCTCTTTAACCCATTTTTTATGAGTTTCAGCACTATCCACCCTCCCCTCACTTACTTCTTCTATATCAATTCTTCCTTTCATGCCTCATTTGTGTGAGATAATTGCTCTTTTTTTCCCTCCCTATGCAGTTTTATTTTTCAGAATTCCCCCATCACATACAGCTCAGCCCAAAGACTTTCTTTCAAACTATTCAAATAATAATGGCAGCCATAAGAGTACTGATAACATTTTCACATATTAGGAGTAAACACTTTGACCTTACTGAGTCCCTTATAATTGCTCTTTAATATTTACCTTTAATATTTACCTCCTGGATCTTATGTGTTTTATTTTCCATTGAGTTTTTTGTCACAAATACCCAAGTCTTTCAATTAATTTTTTAATTAATTTAATTTTTAAATTTTAATTTAATTTAATTTTTTAATTAATTTTTTGTCACAAATACATGTCTTTCAATTAATTAAATTCCACTTTTTTTCATTCAGGTTTATACTCAACTTTGCTGGGTGAGTTCTTTTGCTCTATGAAATAAAGCATTCCTAAGACGTATGGTCCTTCAACATAGAAGCTGCTACCCAGAAGCTTTCTGTACCTTGTGTAATCCTGATTGTTGTTCCTCAATACTTAATTTTTTTTTTTTTGTTCTGCTTGGAATATTTTCTCCTTAACCTGGGAGTCTTGAAACTTGGGTAAGATATTCCTGTAAGTTTTTCTCCTGGGATCTCTTTCAGGTGGTGATCAGTGGATTTTTTTTTTTCTACTTCTTGTACTGGAACATCAGGGTAATTTTCCTTAATAATTTCTTCTTTTTTTATTGTACCTTTCAGGCAGTCCTATGATTTTTATATTGTCTCTCCTTGATTTATTCTCTAGGTTAGTTGGTTTTCTAAAGAGATGTTTACATTCTCTTCTATTTTTTCATTCTTTGGTTTTTTTCTATTTGTTATTTCTTGGTGTCATAATGGCATTAGTTTCCTTATACCCAATTCTAGTTTTCAAGGAATAATTTTCTTCCTCAAGTTTTTGATTCTCTGTTTCCAGTTGGTTGAGTTTCTTTTCATAAATTTCCTGATTTTCTTGGATTGCTCTTATTTTTTCCCCTAATTTTGTCTTGATCTCTCTGATTTTTAAAGTTCTTTTAAAGTTCTTCCAAGAGCTCTTTTTTGGGCTTAGGACCATTTGACATTTCTCATTGAAAAAGGAGTGGCTCCATTATCTTCCTCTGAATATGAAACCAGATTTCCTCTATCCTCATAGTAGAAATTTATTATTGGGTTCTTTCTCCTTTGCTTACTCATTTATGTTTTAGCAGCTTATTACTATAATCAAGTTTTAGTCCCGAGGAATGATGCTCCAGGTTCGGGTCCTTCTTTCCATAATTTTTCTAAGCTCTGTCCCAGGTTCTAGCCTTGGGCACTCCTCTTTACCCCTAAGCTACAGCTAGTTCCCCCAACCACTCTGTCCCACAAACACTTTTGCTCATTGTGGTTCTTCTGGTGGCTATAAATTTCAACTTTCCTCTGCCCTGAAATTAAAACCAGGGATTCTACTCTCCCACAAGCGTTCATGGCCAGCAGGGTCCCTGCCCCTCTGATACTACACTCAACAGGTTTGTGCTAGCTCCTGCTACCCTGAAGCTGCAGCCCAGGACCACATCCGGTCAGCACAGCTGTGTTTGGCATCCCTTGACAATGCAAAGTCCTTCAATCTCCTCCTACTCAGCTGTCAGACCCCCCACACTGTGAGGTAAAAGTCCTTGAGGCTAAGGCTCCATCTCAACCCAGCTACCCCCATAGTTTGTTTGTTGATTCTGAGGAGTTGGCCTGGTGATGTTTGTACTTCACTCAGGCCAACCTCCACCCCTATGGGTCCAGTCTTTCCTGGGGTCTTCTTAAGTTGTATTAGGAAGACAATTGCTTTACCCAGACTTTTGTTTATTTCTGCTGCCCTACATTCACTCTGAAGAAATGTTCTCTCTTTTTTTGTGGAGGAAATTTGTAGAATTTGAAGTTTTCTGACCTACTCTCCCATCTTTCCAGAATCCTCCAAAACAAACTTTTAAACTATAAAAATCTTTTCACACTAAGATTAAAGGAAATTTCTTCTTCTTCCTCCCATTCCACAATTGTGCAAACGTAAGGTGGTGATATCTTTGGGGTAATCATACTGAAAGGAACAAAAAAAGGCAAAGGTAAATTCAGCAGAAGTTAGGAACTGGTCAAGAAAAGACTTCTTGGTAGTTCAGACGGGAGATGAAGACTTGCTTGAGAGGAAGAAATGGTACTGTGTTCTTAGGGATAGAAGCAAAGAGACTCTGGTCCAAGAATAGTCTAAACTTGACAGTCTAGAGGGAGGCTTCTAGATCTGAGGGATTCAGTAAAGGGTCTTAAGGCTGAAGAAAGCTGAAGTCTGACTACTTTCTGCACCTGTCATATTTGACCTGGACATTTTCCTTATTTATACTCATGCCTATTCTGTAGGGCTCTCAACACAGTTGTCCAAAGAATCTCCATCAATCAATGACTCTGCTCTATTTATTACTATATATCATATGATTTAGTGAGAGGATATGGATAAAAGTTGTAGGATGGGAAAGCATGGACAGGTTGCAACTAGCATCACTAGAGGGAATAGCCACATAGATGAGATCACAGAAGGATCAGTAGTTAGTTGTTGTCATCAAACATTCTTTAAGCCCTACTATGTGCCAGGCACTATACTGAACTTTAGGGGATACCAAAGGAGACAAAAGAGTTCTTGCCCTCAGGGAGCTCAACAACAAGCAAACAGATATGTACAAACTATATAACAGGATAAGTAGGAAATAATTAATAGAAGGAAGGCAACAGAATTCAGAGGGATTGTTTTAACAAAACAGGCTTCCTGTAGAAAATGAGATTTTACTTTTGGAGGGGGGAGGGCAGGGCATTTGGGGGTAAGTGTCTTGCCCAAGGTCACATGGCTAATAAGTGTTAAATGTCTGAGGCTAGATTTGAATTCAGGTCCTCCTGACTCCAGCGCCAGTGCTGTATTCATTGTACCACCCGTAACCACCCCTAAAAAATGAGATTTTAGTTGGGACTCAAAGGAAGCCAGAGAAATCAGGAAGCAGAGATGAGGAGGGAGGGCTTTCCAGGCATGGGGAACAGTCACAGAAAATGTCCAGAAAGGTGACAGATGCAGTGACTTATTTATGGAGTAGAGATCAGCATCACTGGGTTGAAAAGTACTAGGTGAGGAATAAGGTGTAAGAAGACTGGAAAGGTGAGGTGGGGTTGGGTTATGAAGGGCTTTGAACATCAAACAGAGGATTTTGTAGGTATATTTGAGAAGAGAGAAAAAGGTGTGTATTCAAGAAACATTGCAAAAGTGAAATTGACAAGCCTTGGAAATAGGTTCTATAAATGGGGTGGGAGGGGTGGGGACGTAATGAGGAACTGAACACAGGGGAACTGGGGGGGGGGTGTCCTAGAAAGTAAAAGGGAAGTTCAGAAAGGGAAGATATGTAAAAGTAGGTTGAGCTGAGCTTCACTGTATAAAATTTCGATTTTGATCAATACGGAATTTAAAAGTTGGCTTTCATCCTTTCAGAATCAGAGTTCAGAGTTTAGATAATCAGTTACATACGTAGTGCCAAACTCTAGGAAAGGAACCATTTAAGAGATCTACATGCCAAGGAGATATGGGAAAATTGGGACACTAATTGACTGTTGGTGGAGTTGTGAACTGATTCTGAAGAGCAATCTGGAACTATGTCCAGAAGACTATAAAACTGACCCAGTAATACCATTACTAAGTCTATGAACCAAAGAGATTTAAAAAAAGGAAAAGGAGCTTTACAAAAATAATTATAGCAGTTATTTTTATGATGGCAAATTGGAAATTGAAGGAATACCCATCAATTGAGGAATGTCTAAACAAGTTATGGTATATGATTGTGATAAAAATACTATTGTGTTATAAGAAATGAGGAGCAGGATGCTTTCAGAAAAACCTGGAAAGACATAGATAAACTGATGAAAAATGAAGTGAGCAGAACCAGGATAACACTGTACACAATAACAGCAATATTATAACAATAATTATCTCTGAATCACTTTCTGAATCACATTCTCAGAAATGCAATGATCTAGATCCAAAAGATTCATATGAAAAATGCTCTCCACCTCCAGAGAAAGAATTGATAGAATCTGAATGTGGAACAAAGCATACCTTTTCAAAAATTTTTTCTTTATTTTTCTTGTGTGTGTGTGTGTGTGTGTGTGTGTGTGTGTGTGTGTTGTTTTGTATTGTTTTTGGTGTGTGTTTTTTATGACTAATGTGGAAATATATTTTATATGACTGCACATGTATAACCTATATCAAATTACTTGCCATCTCAGGGAGGGAGGAGGGAAAGGAGGGAAGGAGAGAATTTAGAACTCAAAATTTCAAAAAATGAATGTTAAAAATTTTTACATGAAAACTAGGAATAAAGAAAAGGAGATCTCCATACTTTTAACTATTACTTAAGTGGTACTACTAGTTAACTATTGCTTAAGTAGAGGCCTGATTGAGAATACTCAGGTATCTGGGGGCAAATCTGAGGACTGGCACTTTTTCAGCCAGTTTACAGTTTTATGTATTTTAGAAAATTACAGATGAGGGCAGAAAAAATTGAATTAGTTTTTAAAGATAAAGGAAACAAGAAATGTAAACTCTAAAACCAATATCATTCTGATATGACAGGAATGTATTTTACAGATACTCAGTGATTTCCTATATTACTTTTTATAAATCTGTATAGAAACAGAAAACAGCTTGGCTGAGTAAAAGGAAGGGAAAGGGAAGGGAACAAGCATTTTTGAAGTGACCACTATGTACCAGGCATTGTGCTAAAACTTTCCACAAATTATTTCATTTAATTCTAGCCTTTAAGTCAGAAAGACCTGAGCTTGAAACTAGCTTTGTAGTTCTGGATGCCTAAGCACTTCCAGGGGTGGGGAACAACCTCCAGGCACATGTGGCCCTCTAGATCTTCAAGTGTGACCCTTTGGCTGAATCCAAACCTCACTGAACAAACAGCTTGGATTTAATCAAAGGGCCATACTTGAGGACCTAGAGGGTCACATGTGACCTCCAGGCCTCAGGTTTCCCACCTCTAAACCTCTCAGTCTTCTAGAAAATCCTCTAAGACAACAGGGTTCAGAGAAGGTGTGAAAGTGCTTTAACTCTCTACACCAATGAAATCACAGGTCCATTCCCTATTCCTTTGCATAAATAACTATCATTTCTGTAGGAATTTCATTGGGTCAGATATCTGCAAGCTGTCAAAAGTATCAATGGCAGGAGAGGCCTCATTTCAGGTCAAATGTAGACTTGATTCAGATTTGAAATAAACAAATGTTTGACCTAACATTTAATATTATACAATAATAATAGCTAGCATTAATGTAGCATTTTAAGATTTGCAAACCCTTTACATATATTGTTCATTTTACCCTCAGAACAAACCTGTGATGTGGGCACTATTATTAACCTATTTTATAGGTTATATAACCTATTTTTTTTGTGTGCCTGGATATAATTCAACAATTCAATTCGCCAAGTATTTGTCCTATACCTACCATCTATAAAGTTGTTTTTGGCATTGTTCTAGAATTAGTTTAGTTGAAAAACTGTCTCTACCTTCATGGAATTTAGAGGGAGTAAGATACACATGATCAGGTAGGTAGAGTAGATAAAGTACTGGAGTTGGAGTTGGGAAGAGCTGAGTTCAAATCCAGCCTCAGGTTCAGTGTGACCCCTGAACCTTTCCTTGCCTCAGTTTCCTTATCTGTAAAATGGGGATAGTAACAGCACCTTACATCCCCGGGTTGTTTTGAGAATAAAATGAAATATTTGTAAAGTGCTTTGAAAACCGTAAAGGGCTATATAAATGCTAGCTATATTATTAATTATTATACAAAATAAACATTAAGTACTTTAGAGAAGTCCCCTTCACCTACCCCAAACACACAGAGACTCAATAAACTCCAGTGGCTTTTTATCCTTTTTAGAATTAAATACAGGGTCACATAGCAGGTAAGCATCTGAGACAGGATCTGAAGATGAGTCTTCCTGAATCCAAACTTAGTGTTCTATCCACTGTGCCACCTTGCTGCCCTTCTGAACTTTACTAAGTAGACAAAAGGGACCCAATGAAGTTCTTCAGCAGCTGAGGGAAATGACCAGAAGATTACTCTGGCAGGAGATTAAAGGATTTAAGGGGGAGAGAGAGAAAGGATAGAGGTAGGAAGATTTATTAAAAGTTGACTTGTGACAGTCCTCTGGCACAAAGGAGTCCTTCTTGGGAGGACAGAAGTTCCCCTTTTGACCCATGCTTTCTTTATTTTTAAAAAAAATTTATGGAATAAAATATGCATTTCCATAACAGTACAATAAAAATAGGATTGCATATGAAACTATAAATATATTATGTACAATTTGCTTTTCCATTCAAATGCACAACAAAATTATCCTGTAAATTTCTCTTTTTTCTTCCCTTTCCCCCCACCCCAGAGATGGCTACCATAAGATACAAATAGGCATATATGTATATGTATATGTATATGTAAAATTATTCTATATATGCTTCTATTTATATCAGTCCTTTCTCTGGATGCAGATAGTGTCTTTCTTCATATGTCCTTTATAGTTAATATGGGCATTTATAATAGTTAAAATAACTTATTCACTCAAAGTCACTCTTAAAAGAATATTGCTGTTACTGTATACAATGTTCTCTTGGTTCAGCTCATTTTGCCCTTCATTATTTCCTGCAAATCTTTCCATGTTTTTCTTTTTTTTTTTTTTTTGGTCTTTATTAATTTGTTTGTGTACATTTAGTTTATAGGATCCAATTCTACAATTCCTTGAGTTTCAAATTTTCGCCCTGTCTCCCCTGTCTCCCACCTCCAATGGCGGTGTACAATCAAGTACAGGATCTGCAAATAGTTTCACATTAGACAATAATCAGGTTATAAAGAAGGATTGTATCAGATGGAATGAACAATGGGAAAGAGGAAACAAAACCAAACAAGAAAAAAAAAAAGAGCAGGTAGTTTGCTTCAATCTGCATTCAAATTCTGTTCTTTCTAGTTCTTTCTCTGAATATAGACATCTCTCTCCATCATGAGTCTTTTGGAGTTGACTTATAACCCTGCATTGCTGAGAAGAGTCCAGTCTATCAAAGTTGGTCGTCAAACATACGTTGTATCTTTAATTGTGTACAAATATCTCCTGGTTCTACTCTTCTCACTCAGCATCAGTTTGTATAAGCCTCTCCAGGTAAATATGAAGTCCGTCTCCTCCTCGTTTCCTATAGCACAATAATATTCCATCACATTCATATACCACAATTTGTTTAGCCATTCCCCAATTGATGGGCATCCCCTTAATTTCCAATTCTTTGCCACCACAAAAAGAGCTGCTATAAATATTTTGGTACACATGGGTCTTCTCCATGTTTTTCTAAAATCATTGAGCTCATCATTTCTTATAGCAGTATTATTCCATCACAATCATATACCACAACTTGTTCAGTGATCCCAGCAATTTCCATTTCTTTGCCACCATGAAGAGAGTTGCTATAAACATTTTAGAATATATGGGTTCTTTCCTTTTTTCTCTATCTTTGGAAATAGCCCAAGTAGCGGTATTGCCGGGCAAAAGGGGTACACAGGTAGTTGCTCTCCAAAGTGGTTGGATCAGTTCACAATTTCACGATAATGAATTAGTGACCCAATTTTCCCACATCTTGACCCATGCTTTCAAAAACTAGGCTCACAAAACTCAACCCCCCTCCCCAGAGGCACAACTGTCAAAAGGGAAAGTCCTGGGGACTCAGTTTATATCTAAAGAAAGGTCAACGGGCCAGCCAGAGACTTAGGGGAAAACAGACACTTAATGAGTTCAAATGCCATGAATAATATGTCATATCAATTGGGACTAGTTCAAGGTTAAGTTTTATTGAAAGATTTTTGGAAAGAGAGGGAGAGGAGAAAAGAAAAAGAGGAAGTGGGGGAAGAATCAAAATATAATTCAGACATACAAAGTAACATACAGAGTCAAATTCATATAAGGGCAGTGCCTCATTAAGGATCACAGAGATGGGTTCATTCAATCGGTCCATTCAGGTAGACAGACTTGGTCCCATTGGAGCAGCATGCTCCCAGGGAGAGGAGATGTAGTCCAAAGCATTCTTCTGAGAGTGGGATATTTGAATCCTGATCTTAGTGAATGGCTATAGCTGGCTAATTTGCATATCAAGGTTTGGAGCACACGGGGGATATTTTGAGGTACACAGGTGCAAATGGAAAGACAAAATGGTAGTTGGAAAAATACTATTTTTCATTAACCCTAAAATATTAATGCCAGTATTTTTTCATAACCTTACAGCAAATGATTTCCATGCATAAATTTTATAAGCTATAGCCTCCCTTAACAGGAGATGGTCATGGTAGTCTCAAGATCACCAGGTCTTGGAAGACTATTGCAATAGCCCAAACAGGGAGGAATAAGGTCCTGTATTAGGAAGGCAGAAATAAGAATAGAGAGGAAGGGAAGAGATAGGAAATATTATGCAAATAGCACTGTTAAGACTCAGTAAATGATTACGTATGAGGGAGAGGGAAAAGGCAAAGACAGGAAGCAGTGAATGGTGGTACCTCCTACTAAAACAAACAAGGAAGCCAAAGCTCGTACTCCACTGGCATTGCCCTCAGGAATCCAGAGCCACCTTCATGCCATGAAGTGAGATCAGAGGAATATATAACTGGAGGGTTTTATACCCAAACCTGAGGCTGAGTAAAAACCTACCTGACCCAATATATCTAGTTTTCCCCAAACTATGGTTCACATGCTATACAGTCATTCACAAGGATACCAAGGCCACACACACAAGCACAAGCATCAGGAAATCTGCCCTGCCACTGCCCTTCTTGAAACCAGATATAGTAATCCTCTAGACCAAGGCTTCTAGAAATTACCCCTTTCTCCCATCCTTTTTTTTTTTTCTTTTTGGAGGAGGGAAGGCAGGGCAATTGGGGTGAAGTGACTTGCCCAAGGTCACATGGCTAGTAAGTGTTAAGGGTCCGAGGCTGAATTTGAACTCAGGTCCTCCTGACTCCAGGGCCCTGTTCACCACCTAGCTGCCCCTCCTTTCTCCCATCCTGAAGGAGTTAATCTATTCACTTTGAGGATTCTGACCTAGAGCTATTCTGATTGATGGATGAAAAATTAAATTATATTATACTTAACTGGTCAGGGACAATGCTTTACATCCCATCCAGTAATCCACCATTATACTAGGGCCTATCCAACACCTCGAAATCTTCCCTGCCCCGTCTCTCATCCCCACTTCTGACTTTTACTCTATTTCTGACAACAATAATCAAATAAATACTGGCATTGATAGTGGAAGGGGTGTAACAATTTCCCTCCACTCAAAACCCCTATGACTGCCCAGACCTAAGCTCCCTTCCCAGCACACTATTCTCCTATTATGTGATGTACCACCCCCACCCGACCCCCTTCATTAGAATGTAAAATCCTTGAGGTCAGAGACAGTTGCACTTGTATATTTCTCTAAGTGCCTAGTATGTATCAATTGCTTGATAAATAATTGTTGATTGATAGACTCGGTTGTGTTCAGTTGGTCCAACTCTTAATGACCCCATTTGGGATTCTCTCAGCAAAGATATTGGAGTGGTTTGCCATTTCCTTCTCCAAATAATTTTACAAATGAGGAAATGGAGGCAAACAGGGTTAAGCGACTTGCCCAGGGTCACACAGCTAGTAAGCATCAGTCCCTATTTCACCACCTAGCTGCCCTAATTGATAAATTGATAAATTGATAAATGGGTAAGTGGCCCTTAATATACCTACTGAACTGACTCAATTTTTAGTGACTCTGAGTTATACACTTATAAACACACATACAAAATTTTATGATTTCTACTTTCCTTGTCCTTTCTATGAGAATACTTTTTCTTTTCTTGGTAATTCAAAAGCAGATATTCAGCACATATGTGCTAAGCGTTGAGATATCATGGTCCTCTTAAACTTGCTATTTCTATTAGGGAGTCAGAATGCTAATCTGGCCCTGGTATCAGGAGCTTCATGCCTAAACTCACCTGTCCTGAGAGTGCCCAAAATAGCCATCGAGTCAAGAGTTAAACTACAGGGCCGGTGGGATGAAAGATGTGAGAAAGGGGGAGGGGGCACTCACCCAAAGTCGACACCTCCTCTCGGCTCCTTTCTGAATTTTACTCACTAGGCTTTATATTCTAACACGCCCTCTGGTAACTGCTTGTATGCCACAGGTTTAAAAAAAAAATGCTCTATAAATATTGACTCAATTAATGGGATCCTTTCCCAAGGAAGGGAGGAGGCAAGCCAGGAAAAGGATGGAGAAAAGTAGAAGCAGAGCAGTGGAAGGAAGGTGCTGTTCAGATCCAGGGATTCCTTCTCACTCACTCAAGTGCTAGGCTTATCTGGAGTTCAATGGATGTGGACCAAGGTATTAGGGACAGATGCTTCAGTCCAGAGAGGGAAGGTCTGAACTGGAACTCTGCTACCCCCAGCCCAGTGACTCCTCCCAGGTATCCAGCCCCCTGGGCAAATGTGAACCTCTAGCACTGGTCAGCTGCTGGGGGGTGGGGTCAGGGCGGGGTAGGGGTGGAACGCTGAAAGTGGGGGGTAGTAACTAGGGCGGCTAGGTGTCTGTGGAGGGGTCAGCCATCCAGAGCAGCACTGAGCACCTGCAGCCCAGACGAGATGAAGCTTGTCACCCTGCTGCTACTGCTGCTCTTCACAACTGGTGAGTATGGTGAAAGCCGGTAGGAGCGACTCTGCACACCGGTCCGTCGATCGTGGAGCGGAGCTGAAAGGAGACCTAGGGCTTCTAGCCCTCCCTAGCCGCAAAGACTGCGTCCACACTTGTTCTCTTTGGTCCCAGTTCGCGGAGTCACCCCCTTCCTCGGACTCTCTCCCGAAGTCTAGGTGAATAGGAGGAGGAAAGGTGGGGGCTAAGAGGGAGGCGCCAATTTATGTGCCCTGGGCTGTGTATGGAAGAGAGAATTTGGGGGATCACCTAGTTCTCTGGACTGAACACAGGAAACCTAAATATCCTTGATATTTTCACGCGGCAGGTAAATGGACTGGATCTTAACCACAACGGAGAGTAGGTGGGGGTTGCTCTGTACGGGTTATAAGGGTAGGGGCAAGTTCATCACACAGTCACCCCCATCCTCTGTTTTCATGCCGGCAGCCACAGGTGAAAATGAACCTCAAGCGTGCTTCACAGGGGAAAAGACGGGTCGAAGGGAGGAGTCTCAGGGGGGGCTGTCGGAGGGGGAAAGAGGCTCATCCGCTTTGCTTTGATTATAGTGGGAGTGGGGTGTATAGATGGGTTTCTCGTTTATGTACTTGAGCCTCGGATTCTTTCTTAGCTGTCACTGGTTTAGCTCTCTGCCTCTCCCCAGCTACCAACTACTGTTAGGAAGGCACCCAAAGTACAGGGTATGTAATCACTTCGGACTGCTAGCCAGAGCTGGCAGAGGGTAGGAGGGCAGGATGATTCCTGGGGATAAATTAAGAAAAAGGAGCTGTTATTGCTTGAGACCTGCTGTTTTCTAAGGCAAAGGCACTTCAGCTTGCCTCCAGTATACTTAGCCCCAACTGTCACTTTGGCAGTCAGATATATACACGAGACATAGTTTCATTAAAGGGGCCTGCTGGAGTATTTTGGTCAGCATATACCTATGTACCGCATCCTAGTTCTTAGGAGGTATTTGGATACAGCCAGAGTCAACTACATGAGAGATGGGGGGGTGGAGAGAGGACAGAAATTCAAAATGAATGTCTACTGTAGATGGGGCAAGAATCTGTAGAATTAGGGGGTTAACCCTTGAACATTGGAAAGTGTGATGGGGTGGGAGTGGGAGAAGGGGGGGTGGAAATCTTTTAATGACCATGTTGGAAGGAAAAGTAAATGGAGTCTGAAAGGAGGGGCCCCTATGTTCCCCTTTTCACAGATGGCAGCTAAGAAGCACAGTGGATAGAGTGCCTGTTCTGAAGCTGAGAAGACTACAAGTTAAAAATCCATCCTCAGACCCTTAGAGGCTTTGTGACCCTAGGCAAGCAACATCACCTTTGTCTGCCCAAGTTTCCTCAACTGTGAATGAGGATCATAAAAGCACTTACCTCATAGGGTTGTTATGAGAATCAGTTTAGATATTTGAAAGCATCTGGCATAATGCCTTGTATATAGGGGTGATGGAGACCTGGTCCTGCCAAATGAATTGACTCAAGACTTCTCTCAGCCAAAGAAAAGCAGTTTATTAAAGATTCTATCATAATGGGTAAACAAGTAGGCGGTACAGAAGGCTGGGCCTGCAGTCAGGAAGATGAGTCCAAATCCCATCTCAAACACTAGCTAGCTGTGTGTACCTGAGCAAATTACTTAATCCTATATGCCTGTTTCCTCAATGGAAAAATGGCATTAAAAGCACCTGCCTCTTTGTTATGACAATTAAATGAGAACGGTTGAGGATTAAATGAGAACAAGTGGAAAAGCACTTTGCAAACCTTAATGTGCTATCTAGATACTAGTTTATTATTATTTCTCCTATATGGCAGCTTTTCCTATCCTCAAAGTTAAAATTTTGTTTAGGGGTGCTCAACCCCAAAATATCAACACACTGGGTCCTGCTGAATGAATTTGACTCAAGCCAAAGTAAAAGCAAAGTTTATTAAAGATTTGCCACAATGGATAGACTCTGCTTAAGGAGCCTAAGTATTTGTGATGCTTGTGTGAACTAGCATCATCCTTGTCAGAATAATCTGACACAGAGTCAGTCTGCCCTAGATTACTCAGCCCCTTCATGGAGCAAGATGGATTTGATATATGGAAAGACTGGGGGAGGACTTAGGGGTGGTCTAGAGGAGGAGTCTTAGGGAGATCTTGAGGTCAGACTCCAGGAATGGTTTTAAGAGTGGGAAGTAGCCAAAGGCTACCTGTGGATGACTGACAATGGAGGGATTGGCTAGTAATAGATTTGGGCCTAGCTATATTGAAAGGCGTATGGCCTCAGGCAAATGCCTCACCTAGTGGGAAGATTCCGAGTTCCCGGGGCTTCCCGGAGCTGGTACCCCTCAAGCCCTTAACAAATGTTTGTTCTCTTCCTTCTCCAATCCTACACCCCCCCACACTCTGACAGTGTTCTCCCAGGCTAAGTGCTCAATTCTTGTAGAAGTCCCACTTTTTCTGCCCTCACTTGGGACTTGAACTTCTCTTTATTCCACCCTTGCCTGGATGTGGGACTCAAGCTCCCTATGGGGCATGCACTTTCCAGGCAGGACAAATAAAAATATAAGTGCTTTGCATTTAATAGGGGATTCAAAAGAACTGAAATAAATTGATGGAAAACTGGCTTTTGGTGTTTGTTCACCTCCTCTTTTGGGACCTTCTCTATCCTGATTGCCTGCCCCTAAGCACTTGCCTTTCTGGGGCAGTATCCCAAGATCTGGGTTTCCTACCTGATGAGGTACAGGCTCTAGAAACCCCCTTGAGCTCTGATTGAATCTTTCCATTTGATGAGGTATTTGCATGAGGCCATAAGCCTTTCATTGAGGCTCAGCCCAAACCTTATTACTAGCTTGGCCCTCCATTATCCAGCTAGCCCCAACCTTTGATCCTCAACTGTTCCGACTTCGAACTGGCCTAGCCCACCATTGTCCGTCATCTCCAAGTAGCCTCCAGCAACTTCACTCATTTACTGGAGTCTGACCTCATTGACTCCTCCTGAAGACCCTCACCAAACTCCTCCTCTAGACCACCCCCAGATTCCTTCTACATCCTTTCTGTATATAAGACCCCATCTTGCCTCCATGTTTGAGAGCACCATAGAATGACCTAGCACAGGCTTATTCTGAGTCCACTTGTCCTATACAAGCTTTACAGATACTGAGGCTCCTTAAAAGTCTACCCAATGGCAAACTTTTTTTTTTTTTTGCATTTGGCTGGGCAACTGGGGTTAAATAACTTGCCCAACATTACACGGCTAGGTTTTTTTGCTTGTGTGCGTTAAGCGTCTGAGGTCGTATCCAAACTCAGGTCCTTCTGACTCCAGGGCTGGTGCTCTGCTCACTGCACCACCTAGCCGCCCCCCAATGGCAAACTTTTAATAAACTTTATTTTTCTTTCGCTGAGAGAAGATTTGAGTCGAATTCATTCGGCAGGACCTGGCATATTGGTATTTTGGGGTCTCAAGTACCCCTAAGTCCTGACCTCCTCTCTCCCCTCTCCTACCTCCATCAATTTGCTTATCCCTAATTTCCTCTCAGCTAGCTGCCTTCTAGAACAGCAAAGTGGTGAGTAAATCCTTTTAGAAACTTGGCAGGTTAATAATAACAAACTCCTTAATAAATAAACTTGAGGGAAATTTGTATTTTAATAGATGACTCTAGAAAATGAACATTCTTAACTCTTAAGGAATGAATCTCTATTCAGCTATTGGAAAGTGAGATTTTAGGGGAGGATGAAAATGAGCCATTTTGGTGTTTCTTAAATCATTATATAAGATTTTGTTAAGTCATTTCAGTTAGGTTCAATTCTTCATGAACCAATTTGGGGTTTTCTTGGCAAAGATATTGGAGTGATTTGCTATTTCCTTCTCTGGTTCATTTTACTGATGAGGAAACAGGTAAATAGGATTAATACACAGCTAGGAAATTTCTGAGGCAGGATTCAGATTCGTGAAGATTAGTCTTCCCGGCTCCAGACCTCGTCCTCTATTCACCTAGCTGACCATATTTATAAAGGTTGGCTTGGCTCAAATACTTTTCACTCTTTTATCTTGAGCCAGGGGACTGTTTGCAGAAATTGTAAATGCCTCCCCTTCTTGGAGAATTTGCTCAAATGAAGTTTTTGGATTATCTGTAGGTTTTTTTTTATCTTCAATCTTTCTACCCTCTCCCCCTTTCTCCACCCCTACACAATCAAGAGATGCATAAAACAATCACCATTTTATATGTTCCAATAAAGAACTTGATTAGATTTTTTTAAAAGTTATCTTGGGATGTATAAAGGAACATTGCCACCATTTTTACTTCCTCTTTACTGGAAACAAAAGGGCACACAAAGGTTGGACACCAAGCAAGGACATGAAACAGGCTCCATGGACAAGTGGTATCCTTTGAAGGTCTCATTTTTGAGACATGGAAACAGGGTGATGAATTCGTGAACTTCTACGTGGTCCTTCCAGCCCTGGGAAATCTGAAAGTGAATGAGCTTTGCATGTTTTTGTCACTTCAAATGGTGTCTTTTTTTTTTTAAAGCAATTGGGGTTAAGTAACTTGCTCAAGGTTACAGGCCAGTTATTTTTTTGTGCCACCTAGCCACCCCTCAAATGGTGTCTTGCAGTGTTGGGTGGTGAGCAAGGAGGTAGAAGGTAACCCATAACCACTAGCCCTTCTACCACCAAGGCAAATCTCTCCATATGCAACAGAGGGGGTCTTTTGGCACCTTCCTTACCCTTCTAAAATGCTCTTAATCGTCATTTTAACCTCATGTCATCTGTTAAAAAAAATACTGCAGTGTGGGACAGGGGGAAGCTGATAATCAAACTCTCCTAGGGTTCCGACAGATTTAAATTTTTCACCATCTCAGTTTCAGGAAAATCCCATGTGCAACGGAGGGGAATCTTGGAGTTAGCAGGAACTATCTACTGTGCTACACAACGCTCACCACTGGCTTATGTGAGCTATGGCTGCTACTGTGGCCTTGGAGGAAGTGGTTGGCCCAAGGACGGAACTGACTGGTAGGTATCATCCCAGCCCTCAAGTCTCCTGCAAGAGCCTACCTGGACAGACCCTGCTCAGATCATATGGCTAGAAATAGCTGAGCTACTGTACTACTTGACTTTTTCCTCATCTTTCCTACCATAATCAACTTTTTTTGAATTTGGTCCTGGCTGAGTCAGTTGCATGGAAATAATCAAAAAAGGGATTTGGCTCAATAGATTTCCACTATTATTAATGATACACTGGTGCTTTTTTTTCCCCACCTTTTAGAGGGCAATTGGGGTTAAGCGACTTGCCCAAGGTTACATGGCTAGTTTTTGTGTGTGTGTGTGTGTGGTTAAGAGTCTGAGGCCGAATTCAAACCCAGGTCCTCCTGACTCCAGGATCAGCACTTTACTCACTGCACCACCTAGCTGCTGTGGTGCTGACTTTTCTATGTAAAGATGATTCAGTCATTTGGAGAGGCAGTGGCTTGGGCTGAATCAACCACACTTCACTGGTCCTCACATGACCAAAGATGTCCATTTGTAAGGTGGCTCAGGGCTAGGCATATAGTTTATTGCCATGGAACAGAGGAAAACTAACTGATTAACATGGATTCAGTCCAGAACTTTAATGGTGGTTTTTTTAGAGGACTTTAGCTCAGTAAAAAAGCTATTAAAAATTATTTTTGGAAGTAACCATATTATATTAAGCTGGACCCACCATCTTGAGATGGAAACTTCCTGCCAACTTGGTTACTTTTAGTGGGTAAGGGTGCTGGACTTGGGAGTCAGAAAGACTGGAGTTCAAATTCTAAGACACTTGCTATGTCTAGGCAAGTCACTTAATCTCCCTCAGCTTGTTTCTTCTGTAAAGTGAGAATAATAGCCCTTAACTCCTAAGGTTGTTTAGAAGATATAATGAGATGCATTATTATTCCAGTGAAATCCACACTTCTCTGCTTTTCCATCTTCTAAGTTACCTAGAAGTTTTTAAGGGCTCAGAGCACAGACTTGGCCCAAGCTTTTTTTGAAATGGCAAATCAGAGATCTCCACAGATTAGTATCTGCTGTAACTGCTATTGTTTTTTATGTACAGTTGATTTTTTCCCAGAGGCTCATGGAAATCTTTGGGGCTTAGCCTTTGGGGGATGACTTGCTTAAAAATACTTGTTTACTGGCCATTTGCTAGGATCTCAAACATGAAATACTGGATGTGTTGTGTATCTTGTCACCAACTGGCCCAGAAGGAAATAGTTCATGCTGATTTGTCTATCAGTACTACTTTATTCTAATCAGTATTAATCACTTTTAATCACAGGAAGTTAACTAGAGGCCTTCCACCCTTGTTTTTACATGTCAGGTTGACCAAGGTTGACCAAGATTACTATGGAGGTGACTCAATTATATGGAAAATCCTCCAACTAATTTTTGTACTTCCAGACCATGCTCTGGTCCAACATGAACAGATGACCATCTTATTACCACTTAGTAGAGAAGCACTGTGCTTCTCCCAATCTGAGACAACCTTCCCACCCCACCCCCTTAACATACCACTTCTAGATGATGATCATTTTTGTCTCACAAAGCAAAATAATCAACCAATGGGACTTTGTATAGCCCCATTAGAGTGTTTAGGTATCAAATCTAATATAAAGTCTAACAGGGCCCTGGGAGAAGGGGGAATCTCAGACTGTGAGGGAGATCTGAAGTCTATTTCATTAGAGGGGGACCATGGACCTTTTAATAAAGTCTCATTGTCTCAGCTCTGGCCTCGGTCTCATTGTAGGCTGGACAATTTTAATCTCCATACTTATATCCTATCCCCTTTTTCTCTACAAATCTTCCTTACTTTTTTCTATTTTTCTCTTCCTCTTTTTTTGGCAATAATAATAAACAATTTACAATAAGACACATCAACCTTCTCAGCCAGGTAATTCAAATGCTGTCATCCCTATTTTTTGATGGCAAAACTAAGGCCTTAAGATGTTAAGACCATGATCTCACAGTTAGTAAATTTATGAGGGATTTTAATCTAGGACTTCTAACTCCATGACCAAGCATTTTTATCTACTGACCTGCAATGCCTATCAAAATCACTCCTTAGGCCTGACAGTGCCGGCCTCAGTATTAACTGCCATAGCACTCACGTCACTTAGGTTAACACTAAGGTCTATGATTGCTTTCTTCTGTGTTAGATCATAAATGAGTAGAACCCACTCTGGCATGTCTAATGTTCCTTATTAGCCAGAGAGGTCATCATAGAGAATGGGTGGAAGAAGAAAGTGATGGTGAATCTGTACTTCCGTCCCCACACCACCTAAAATCCAGTTTTTGGTTTTGGTTTTTCACATTGTGTAGTTAAGATCTTAGTCCCCTCAATTACAATGATAACCAGAGCATAGCTCTTCAGATAAACTGTATCCATAACACTGTTGTCTCCAGGTGCTGCCAAAAACATGACTGCTGTTATCAGAAGGCTGAGGAGGCTGGCTGTTCCCCCAAGATGGAAAGCTATCATTGGGAATGCAAAGACCACAGGGTGGAATGTCGTAAGTCAAGAGATTCCTCCTTCCTAGCCCACCCCTTGCAATAAGCTCCTTTTCTCTGATAATAGCCTGGTTAGGCTGAGTCTGGCCCTTTATTTAGCAAATCTCAAAAAGGTCTGTTATCTTTTTTTGAGTGGAATATTGAACTGGTCACTGAATTATAGCAGGTTAAAATCAGCAGAAATTCCAGCCTGGAACATATGGGTTAGAATCCTCTCTGTGACATTTACTCCCTGTTAAACTTATCTCATTAAGGCCAAGTGGCCTAGCGGGCAGGGTGCTCGATTTGGAGTTGAAGGCTCAAATCCTATCTTTAACACCAAATAGTTGCCACCCCAGGACTGGGAGAATGGGAAGAGATGAAAAGTACAGATGTCAAAGGAAGCTAGGGGAGGTAGCTTTCATTCCTTCTGTGGGTGAGCTATTTCAATGACCCAGAGCTAAGGAAGGATTTGCTATAATCACCTTTTTAATGTGGGGAGGGTTCCCATATCATCAAAACTTCCAACCAATTTAGCCCAGGTAGCCAGAAAATATAAGCCAGCCAATGAGAGCATTTTTATTGGTCTAGGGAATTTTCTCACCAAATTGCTCCTTAGGGCTAATGAAATCACAGGTCAAAGCCACACATTTCCACTAGGGGGTATCACGGAGCAAGGAAGAGAGAGAGCAATACTCTTCTGGCTGCTACCATTTAGTGTGTGTATTGAGGAAGAGAGCAGATAAAGATAGAGTAGGGAAAAGTTTATCCTATTAAATTATTATGATAATTTAAAAGAAGGAAATGATTTAGCTAATGTGGTCTGGAGAGATTAAGTAACTTGGTTTCTTGTCACAAAGCTGTTTCATAGCAGGACCAGTACTAGAATTAGTTCTAGAAAAACATCTCATTTTACAGAAAGAGAACGAAGCCCAGTAATTAACCTTCCAACATACCTAAGGTCATAGAGTTAGAGGCAGGTCCAGAACCAAAGGACAGAGTAGTGTTCTTCTGTGAGCACTTTCCTCTACGTCACTAGTAGTTAGTGAAATGGAACTTCCAAGTAGCACCTAAAATACTTTCCCTGCCTCCTTAATGTTAGTGCCTTCCCTCTGTGACTATCATGTATATCTCATTTGTACAGTTGTTTGCATTTTATTTTCTCCATTTGTCTATGAGCACCTTGAAGAGATTTCCTTTTACAATTTGTCGACATTTTATAGATAAGGAACTAGGCAGCTAGGGCCTAACAGCTAGAGTCTGATGCATTTGAACTCTCACCTTCCTGACTCCAGGACTGTTGTCCTATCCACTGTACCACCTAGTTGCCCTGTTCAACACATAACTATGTGCTTAATAACTGTTCAATGACTTGATTGACCTTGAAGGTACATTTTTTATGTTTCAACTGAATGAAAATTAATTTCAATATATTTATGTACCTTTGGTTTATGTTTGTCATGTATCATTGGTTTAAATACATACATGCTCCCCTCCCCCCCACAAAAATCATCTCACCCTGTTTGGACATACTCTAAATAGTGTCTTCCTTTTTATTTAAATTATGTTTGCTCAATTTCATTTATGGGGCAAGATTATTATGTAAAAGAAAAAAAGCTGAGTATGGTAATACTTATATTCCTCCAATAATTTAAAATATGATATGCAAACCACTCAGCTTTTTATCCTCTATCGATGATATTTTCCTTAGCCCTTATGAAATATTTGGTTCCCACAGCCTTTGGCTCCAGCAAGAAGTTCAGCCAGCATATTTTTTGTTTTGGAAAAATTATACCATTGATTTAGGCCTCATTATGGCTCAGAATGCCAGGATTTGGCAAAATATCAAAATGAACCCTACGTTCTGCTTATTCTACCAGAACATCTCTGGTCTCTTTAGCTAATATTCTTCCCTTAGCCATAATTTTGGTTTGCAAAATAGTAAATGTGACCACTTGCTTTCCTATAAAGCAATGTATGTAAAAGTTCACATCACGGGTGTAAACAAGCACATGAAATAAAAAAAAGCTTGATGCTGTCTATTTGTTGGAGTACAATGTACTGAGTCAGAAATAAGCAAGAGGGTGAAAAATGTGGAAAAATACAAAATGCCTTACAACAAAAATTGGGTTTGGTGAAATAGAAAAGTATATTAGATTTGGAAGTTCTTAGCAAATTATCTACCTCAGTGATTGCTAATGTTTTTTTTTTCTTGTTTTATGAAACTCCCAGGATAACTTAATATACTACTCATGATATTCTTTACTATTACAGCTTAAGGCACCATTAGAGGATTTTTAGCATGAACCCCATGGACTAAGGTCAGGGCAACCATTTCCCCAGTGCGGAAATTCTCTTTACAGTATCCCATACTAGGAAGTCATATAATAGTAGCCTTTGCTACAACATCTCTGGGGATGTCACTATTTCCTAAGGCATGTTTCATTTGGAAACAACTCTAATTATAAGACACCGCTAGAACAAAGCAATCTTAAGACTTGTTGTTTTCAATTATCAGCCCTGGAGAACAAACTAAATTGAGGTTGAAAAAGGTTAATATTCAGCCAAAGTCCATAGAACAAAAACCAGAAATAGGCATCAAGTTCTGATTAGCGGGCTCTAACTGTGGTCACACCTAATAAGGCAGAACTATTAATTTATTGCTTTTTTGGGAGGACAACTGGGGTTAAGTGACTTGCACAAAGTCACATGGCTAGTGTGTTAAGTGTCTCAGGCTGATTTTGAACTCAGCTCGTCCTGACTCCAACCACCCCTGATCTATTTATTCTTTTTTTCAAAATCTACCCTTGAATCTGTCTGGTCCATTAAGTACTCATACTTTGCTTAGATCTGGGATTTGCTTCCTAGTACGTTTTGGAACTCATAGCATCTTAAGATTTCAGTAAATACTGTTTGTTTTCAACCCTCCATAATTATGTCTCTCAGAGCTGAGGTTGAAGATTTTCCTCAGGAAAGTCAATGATAATAGGGCTTGGTGACACAACAAAGATCAGCTTTGATCAGCACTTGAATTCATCATAACATCAAGTGATCTAGATATATGGGCTCTCTCCTTTAGATATTCAACTCTGACTCAGTACATAAAATTATCTTTTAAGCCTGAGGCACAAGCAAATGTCCAAGGTAGATTTGAACTCAGGTCTTTCCTCAGGTCTTCCTGACTCCAGGATGGAAAAATGCTGAATCATGTTATAAAGCTCATGTGACTTCTAGCAGCAATATTCAGAAAACTCACAAAGATGAAGCTATTAGCATATGAGAGTAGAAACTTTTCAACTGAGGCCCTTTCTCTTCTGAAGAATTTTAGCATATGTTACAAGGCATTTGTTTTTTTTTCTTTTTTTCCAATGGGTAAAGAAATGAGAAAAAAAATAATTTTGTTGACTAAAAAAAATTAAATTCCTTTTTTAAAAAAAGAAAAAAGTTTACATAAACAGTATTGCTTAGGGAGCTTCCTTCAACATTCAAGAATGATTCTTTCCAGAGGTCTAAAGCAAAAAAGCTTTTCACCTAGCATATCTTTACCAGCATACCTGGGCAAAGTCAAGGTAGGATAACCTGCAATCATACTAAACCTTAAGAAAGATGAGGCCTAAGTCATAATGAGGAAAAAGATAAATATGAAAATAAATAAAAAGGTGAAAAACCCACTTTTAATGGTGTAGCTCCTGAAATTTGTTACCCCAAGAAAGTACAATAGAGTGAAACAAGTTTTCAGGTAACAGAAACTAGAAAACCCAATGGATTTTTCTCAAATCTTAACCACACTTGAAGAATCCACTGAGTGTGGATAAGTATTCCAGTACCTAAAATCTTATCTTGAATTTCCAGAAATCTAAGAACAGTTCATTCCTTTTCAACAACCCAGAGTCACCCAACACCAAACCATCTTTATTCCATGTACTAAAAAGTGAGATTTACTTTGCTCTGCTGTTGGTTCTTCTGGTGGTAACTAGAAGGTCTGTAAAAGGAAAAAATCTGGATTCCTATTTACATGCACAATATCTGAGATTCTATGAAACTGTCTAATTTGAACTTAATATAAAGAGCGCCATAAGAGCTCATAAATCAGTGGATGCTGGAAGGGATGTCAGTCCAATCTCTTTGTTTCAGATGAGGAAATTGAGGTTACTTGTCTTGTCCAAGATCACACTCAGTACTCTTCCTACTGCAGTCGAATGCCTACCTAACATTAGTTCAACACTCCCATTTCATAGATGAGGAAACAAACTCAGAGGTGGGTTACATGACTGTCTTGGCATACAGGTAGCATATAGGAACTGAAATAGTTTGCTAGATAAGTAATCTTAAGTTTCACTTAGATCTAGGCCTGAGTTATCGAACACACTTCCCATCTCCATCCCACTTGATGACTTCTATCTACATGGAATCCTGGAGGAAATAATGCACTCATTAGCATTAAAATATGAAGTTAATTTTTTGCTCTTCCCAGATTTATTCAAAATTGGATATCTATGATCAATTGGGTCTTGGTGATCAATTTAAAGCTGGTAGAACACATCATTTTGCAATTTATGAAACCTAGCACCAGATAGGTTAAGTAAGTTGTGAAGTGCCACAGAGGTAATATAGAGGCAGAATTTGACTACTGCAGAATTTGGACATAGGTCTTGTGACTCCAAGTCTAATTCCAGTAAACCATGCCAAGCAGGATTACTTAAAAGTAATATATATGTATTTACTATAACTTTCTGCTTAAGGGTCCAAGCCTCTTCATCTAACCACTACAGCCTCAATAGTTCAATACAGAGAATTAATCTCTGATTCCTCTTAAGAAATTTTAGGGATCTGAAATTTTCATAAGAACTACTGGTATAACTAAGCTACCCCATGACTGATTCAAAAAATGGGACTCTGTGAGGAAAAAACATGGAGATCTGGTATCTTTAGCTAAGTTGTCAGGATATTGGTCTAGTCAGATTCAAAAGATTAGCATCTTTTTGATAGCCTTTCTCTTTTAGATACAATAGGTCTTTTTGACTTTGTATCATAAGTTGCTACATATGAATAATTTATTTCTGGTTCTATTTGCACTGAAATTCTAAGCTTCTGATCTACTCCGATAAGTAGGGATAACTTTAGTCAATTCTAAGTTTGCTTTCACTGGACTAGAGGAGAGTTCGACCTTCTGTTAAAGTAGATTCTTTGACAAGGAAAAATGGATTATTCTAGACACTACAATATGGGATTATCTGCCATCAATGTTAGGCAGTCAACAAGCATTTAAATTCCTATGTGCCAGGCACTGACTGTAGATACAAAGAAAGGCAAAAGATAGTCCCTGTCCTCCAGAAGCTTACAATCTAATAATGGTCAAGTCTGTGAGGCTTGCAATGAACTAAAGCCTGATGCCACTATGCTTCCTGGTGCTTTTTAGAACCCATAGCATCTAAGATTTTAGTAAATACTGTCTGATTTCAACCCTCCATAATTATGTCTCTCATATCACAGTACTCAAAGTGCCATGAATGCAAGTTCTCTTAAATCTGGCAGCAAGAAATCAAATGCCATTTGGTAAGCACCTGGAAAATAATTCTGTAAAGTAGATAGCATCTATGTCACAATGACAAGGTCAGAGTCAGCCCTGAACAAAATTGTGAAATAGGTATAGTTTCCTATGGAGCTAGGAAAGGGAGAAGTAGGGTAGAACTTTTACATGTACCAAGTCATATAAATGGCTGCCTATTTCACTGACTTGAGTCAAGGATAGTCTTGTATTGTTCTCAACACCCAGGGAAGAAATTTAAACTTGAAATGAGAAATACTGTAATAATGCCAAAAGATACTGCTGAATCCTACAGGACAGTCAAAATGTCAATTTTTCAACGCCTGGGTGTTTTACGCCTCTCTCTTGCATCTTGCCTATACTGCTCAGTGTACTTGCCACATCTAACCCCATAACTCGCATTCTCTCTGCCTCTTTCAGCTGCCAACCAGACCGAGTGCCAAAAAATAATGTGCGAATGTGACAAGGAAATTGTCCACTGCTTTGCCACAGCAGACTATAATGGAAAGCACCTTTTCTTCTTCCGCCACGTTTGTGGGAATAAGCAGCCAAAGTGTAGCTGACATGCCTTGGAAATATTCTTTCTGATTATGGGTATATGAAAATAATTTTTCCTAAGCAAAAAAAAAAAAAACAGTATCAGTATTCCAGTAAGGGCAAAATAAAGGTTATTCTGCTTCTTCCTCATAGGCCTAAGGCATCTACTGCCATGCTTCATTTCAGCTGAAACCTAGCTGGAAGTCATTTCCTTATTTTTAACTCACAGACAAATCCAAGAAACCAAGTTCTACTGTGAAAACAGGAGGTTAAGAGGATTCTTCCCTTTTTACCTATGCCAAACTTCTAGGACTCTAAAAATGGGAATTTAAATCAATTTAAGTTTAAATCAAAAGGAGATAGGCAAAGGTGGTAAGCTTAAGAGAAAACAGTCCTAATAAATATGTCAAAAGACATGGGTTCTAATGTCTCTTATCTCATTGTATGGGTTTGGCATAAAAAACAAAATCTTAAATTCTCTTAAATTCTGTTCTTGCAATGATAAGTTGGACTAATCCCCCAATATTTTTTATGGGTTTTTCTTACCTTTAGAAATTTTAGCTGGTAAACAGTTGTACAGATGTTGAGGTGGATAAGAGTGCTGGTCCTAGAATCAGGAAGACCTGAGTTCAAATCTGTCCTCAGACCCTTAGTAACTATGTGACTTTGAGCCAGTCACCTAACTTCTGTAAATCTGCTTCCCCAACCATAAAATGGGGACAATAACAGCCCCTACCTCCCAGGGTTATTGTGAGGATCAAATGAGAATATAAAGTGCCTGGAACATAGTAGGCGCTATATAAATATTTGCTATATAAATGTTAGCTATTATTAGAATTGAATTGTCAAAAACATTAATTTGTAAGTATGGTTTCCTATCAGAACTTAGTGGAGATAGGGCACAGGCCAAGGAATACTTCTGTTTATTTCCAAGTTCTTGTAACCACATCAAAACTTATTTACCTGTTTTACAAAACTGCTGTTATACTGACACTTTTTCCTGGTGTCTTAACACTGATTCTCTGTACAGAAAAATAAATGTTTAAACTGCACCAGATTGGTAGTTTGGTAGTTTTGGTAGATTAGCAATTTTGGTGTCACTCAAATCTAATGAATTCTATGTGTTTACAAATTCAATTACTCCTGGTCATTTATTTTTATGATTATTAAAAAACTCACAGAACCTGAGGTTTTACAAAGTGCTTCCCTTACAAGGACTCTGTAAATATATTTATAAAGATATATTTAGAGATTTAAGGGATTTACCATGATCTTGAACCAAAATCAACCTAGTCAAGCCTAGTGTTTTATCACCATATCTATCTTATGGGAAAACAAAGAAGCTTCAAGTAGACAACAGTGGATAGAGTGCCAAGCCTCTGATACTTAACTAGCTATGTGACCCTGAGCAAGTCACTCAACCCTGTTTGTTTTATACACGAGGACATGTAAAATGAGCTGGAGAAGGAAATGGCAAACCCCTCTAGTATCTTTGCCAAGAAAAGCGAAATGGGGTCATGAAGAGAGTCTAATTCCAATTTGGTTTCTGCCCTACTTTACCTGCCTCTGCTGACATATGTTAAGCTAAGAAGTGCTTAGAAATTTGGGTGTGTTTAGTATGTTAGGTCAGTGTGATATGTCTCAAAATTCATAATGACTTTAAAAAAAACCTTTATTTTCTTTAAAGTAATTTATCTTCAGATGCAAATATGAAATCCTCACTTCTAAGACAAGCTACAAAGGGTCAAATGGTGCAAGAAGCCGCCTCACTTCTCTTTGGACAGTTCATCATACTATTCTGTATTTATAAATCACAGCTCTTGGTACAGATAACACATCACAAAGACAAATGACAATGAGGTCAAATATCAAATGTTTCCTAAACAAAAGTATAATCTTGAAATTTGTCACAGATTCAATTCTTTTTCAAAAAATGATTCATTACTTGCTCAAAGTTGTTCGAGATCCCTTTTCAAATAAATGGACACAAGACATTGATTACAACTGGCTAGGAAGGAATATATCAGCAACTCAATGGCCGCAGAGTTCTCAAAACGTCGCCAACAAGACAGCATCTTCCACACTGCACTTCAGGTCTGCAGCTGTTTGTCTATGGTTACACCACACAGCCACACATGACTAAAAATTCACTTACTGAGAACTGAGGCGAGGTCTTGCCTACTAGAATTTAATTTTCCCATCATCAGTACTCCAAATAAAATTCTCTGTCACTTACCAAACTAGGCCTCAGAAGGCCTGTTAGAAGCAAACACACACAACTTAATACCATGATACTTTAATGTATGTCCCATCTTCTTTGAGGAGCTCTAACAGTCCTTCATAGCCACCATCTCACTGAGCCTCACAACACCTTTGTGAGGTAGTTATAGTTATGTGGCAAGTATCACTACTGTACAATCTGAATAAACCAATACTGGTTTGGGAATGATGGGTCCTGTTTCCCATGCCAAGAAAAACTTTGTGTAGCTTTTTTAAAAAAAGCTCCTTTTATCGCTATAGAAAAGTGGGCCCCACCCTCCCCTTACCCTCAGTCCCACTGCAGCCCTCCCCACCTTTAAGTTTCAAAGCTCAGACCTGCTAGAGGCCAGCTTCACTCAAGAGTTGGGACAGCAACACTCACAACACTTGGGTTTCTAGTCTGCGTACTTCTTTGACCACAAGATCAATGTTGATAATTGGGTTAAAGTACAGGGCCCAGTAAAATAAACAGTTGCAAATAAACTGAGGAATAATAGGCCAAAAAATGGCCACAAAAAGTCCCTGTGTTGATACTTTCCAAAAATGGCTCCACATTATGTGAGGAACAGTTCTGAAAAAAGAAGAGGATTAAGTTAGAATGAGTGTCTTGTTAATTCCTATGGCCACTAACACGTAGGAAGAATCATCTCACCTATTTCCAAAGAACCTCATTCAGACAAATATGTATGTCCTGGTTTGTATAAAAAGTATCAGCAGTTGCTTCTGATTTATTTGCCCAAAGTTTGCAGGCTACTACAAAGTTAAATCTTTTTGCTTGAAGAGAAAAATGTTTCTCTTATTGACTCGACATGTGAAACAGCAGGGTGACACAGAAAGCATGGGACCTGGGTTCAAGTCTTGGCTCTGACTCTGGGAAAGTGACTCAATCTTTCTGGAACTTAACCTGAAGATGGAAAAAGTCACACGCACACACACACACACACACACACACACAGAGCACTGACTTCATGGGATTGTTGGGAAAGAGCTGCTAAGCTCAACAATTTTCATGGGAGTCACCAGTTTCTAAGAGGTCTAATTCTAGATACTCTGAAGCGAGTGAATATACCATTATCCTCCAACGGGTGCTGCTGAGTATTCTCTGATTGTTTTCATAGGGATGCTGAGACTTTGGGAATGGGAAGGAATGAATATAGGAACAGAAATGGAAGAACATGTTAAAGGGTAGAAATACAATTTCTTTAGCATTCTGAAAGGAAAAATGATCTCCCACCCAGTTCTGATCAATATTCATCCAGGAGTCATTTTATAATAAGATCATAGAATATGGAAATGATCTTCAAGATCATTGAGTCCAAGCCCCTCATTTAGAGGAAGTTAGGTGGAATATGAGAGGACCATTGAGTTCAAGAGGTAGGAAGACTAGAGTTCAGACCTTCCCTTAGATACACACGGTGTGAGCCTAGGGATGTCATCTAAGCTCTCAGCCTCAGTTTCCTCATCTGTAAAATGAGAGGGCTGGGATGAATGACTTCTTTCTAGATCTAAATCTATGATCCTATTATCAGATAAGAAAACTGCTTCCCAGAGTGATCAAGTGACAAGTCAAGTGAGATAAATCAAATGAAATGATGTTTGTAAAGTTTGTGACATTTGTGGGCATTTAATAAATGCTTGTTCCCTCCCCTTTCTTCCTCAGGTCACGCACCAGGAAGAAAGCCTGGACTGCATAGTGTCCAATTTCTATCCTGCTGTGTCACTGTACAATCTGCCAAGAAGGAAACATTTCACTTTAATCCTTTTCTTAAAAGATCTCTTCTTCCAAGACTATGCTAAGGTTTAAAAGTCCCCACAAATAAGAGAACTCTAAAAATATTTCAGACCGCTACATTTCTTTCCCAGACCCTGCTATTTTGCTATTCCCTCCATTTCTACACTTACTTTAGTTCATTTCTTGACCAAATCCTCCAAAAGGAGAATAGCTCCAGAACCGAGAGCAGCATGGCATTAACGATGAGAAACCGCGATGTCCAGTAGTGCACATCCAGCCAATCCCAGGCGAATTCAGCAATCAGCTGATATGGAAGGAAAGAGTACTTAACAAGGAATTCCCGCCACTGCTTCCATGTGGGCTCTTCAAAGTCCTTTGGGGAAAAGAAAAAATGTGGTTTCTATCAGAACTAGTTGGTTGTATCGACTAGTTTACTTCTTGTATTCAACTTTGAAACAACTTCAACTGAAGTTAATCTTAAAATCAAATTGACCACCCAGAGTGTATTGTGATTATAAAGGTACTGATAACACTTACATAATTTTTGAAGCTCTCCAATAAATCTTTTACTAAATGATGTTGAATGAATTAAAATAATCAGCTCCATTAATTTCCCTAACACACATATATATATAACTCAGGCACATAGGGGTACAGAGGAGAAAGAAAAATGGAAAACAAAAAAACTCCAAAAAACCATGCTAATTTATTCCTTAAAAAAAAAAAAAGCCCAGTAAGAGAAAGTACAAGTATCAGCAAAAAATTGGAAAAATGACTAAAGTAAATAATTTATAAAAGACTATATTTGAAAATAACTTATTAGAAATAAAAAAAAATGTGCTATTCAAGAATCTAAGCAAAGAGATGGCTAATTGGTAAGATTCAAAAAGGTTAAAAACACACACACACACACACACACACACACACACACTTTTTAACCATGGAAAGACCCAATTGAGTAGAACAAAGAAGCTATAAAATCAAACATGAGACATGAGATTAAGTCAAGGCAAAACAAGTTATTTCTGTTGTCCCACCCCTGGTTCTTATCAAAACATTTGGCCCACCTATACACACACATTTTTATATGTGTAAAAACAAAAAATGGTTGAAGTCAAGATATTCTAAAAAAAACTTACAAGAAACTTTGTGATGATATCTTCCTTTTCTTGCACAGGGCATATTGTATGGATGAAAGGTAAGAAGGTTTCTGCATAATCAAACAAGTACAGATACAACATACTGAGTCTTGGGGAGCTCTTCAGGGCATACAGTAGGAATAATGACTTGCCTGGGTTGACAGCCTGAAATGCATTAGAAGATGAACAATGCAATATTAAAAATTGGGAGAAATTATCCTTTTAAACTCACTTTAAATCATTTTGTAAAATAAAATCTGCAATCTTTTTTTTTTTTTGTGGCTTTAAATAAATGAAGTAATGCAGTGAGAAAGACTAGTATTTATCATTAACATACAGCATGTACCTTAAATTATAACAAGTCCCAATTTCTAAAATAATCTTTAAATGCCAGACTAGAGAAGCAGTAGCCCTACATAAAAGTTTTTCCTAAGTCTAGATTAAACATTCTACAGTATGGCAAATTCTAATTATAGAGTTTGACAGTGTGAGGGCTGGTTCCATTATGAATCCTCAGGAAAGAGCACTCAGGCCAGTTCTAAAATTCATATTAATGGAACACTTGGCCTGAAAAGATAAACGTTCTTGGCTACATTTCATAAGATTAAGAAAGAAGAGATAGGGGCAGCTAGGTGGCGCAGTGAGTAAGAGTGCCGGCCTCAGAGTTGGGATGACCCGAAATCGAATCCGGCCTCAGAAAATGAGCACCCACGCATAAATAATGACTAGCTGTGTAACCTTGAGCAAGTTACTTAACCCCAATTGCTTTAAAAAAAAAAAAAGAAGAGCTACTGAAATACAAATGACCACAAGCACCTAGCATAGAAACACAAAATGTAAAAATACTCATTTGATGGGGAAAAAATACTTAGTTGATTATCAACATCAATGGAAAATATAAAGAACTCTATTATATGATATCATGGAAATACCACAGGAAGGAACAAAAATTCAGTACCAATAACTGACCGTGCAAATCTTGAAACCTCTTTGTGCCTCCATTTCCTCAAACATGTAAATTAAGAGGTTCTATGAATTTATAACTAAATATGTCTTTCTAAGGTCCAAAACTTGGTGATCCCTTTATGGCTATAATTCCTTTCCTTATATAATCAACCATCAGTTTACTGGTATAGGAACAAACTCCTAGGTGAGGAATATCTTGTAGGCTGGCACCTTCTCTGCAACTTTACTGTCTTAGAGAATTTTTTATGCCACTTAGTGAAGTGATGGCCGGCAGGAGGCAGATGCTGAACTGAAATCCAAGTTTTCCTCGGCTGGAGGCTGGCTCACTATCCATTAAGCTACACTGCCTCTCAGGCCAATGTAATGGAAATCACTAGTACAAAAAAAATCAATCCGGCTACAGAACATAGTAAAAATAATTCGGTTACAAAAGGAAATGCTAACTATATTCTCAATAGCTTAAAGATCTAGTTGCTATCTAGAAGTGAAGAGTTCAGGATTGAGAAACATTTTGGTTAATAAATCCTAAAAGCTAACCAGTTGGTTGGAATATATCTAACTCTCTGACTTACAGGGCTTTCATAGTATATTACAATTATATTACACTCATAGAATTTGAGTTTAAAGGCATCATTTGTTCTAATACACCTAATTTTACACATGAGGAAACTGAGACCCAGAGATCAAATGACTTATCCAGCATCTTATGTCTGGTAGTGCTAGAGTTGGGACTGACCACAGGAGGGAGACTTGGGTTCCATTCAGTACTTTATCTTAAAAAGTTAACAAATGGCTTAATCTATGTATGAAGAAGGGAATCAGCTGCTATAAAAGTTTACCTTGTACTCCCAAAGATTCTGTGGGGGCTTTACTCCTAAAGTTTTGACACGCTCCAGTTCCATTATGATGGCTTTTCTGTGGCTACTATTCTCTATGTTATATGGAGCCTTTGAAAAGTCTTCATCTGTCAATGTTAAAAGCAATCTATGGCAGGGGAGCAAAAAAGAAAAAAGCATCTGTTCTTTTGAGATCATGTGTTAAAAGCACCCCTTTCATGTTCAAAATTCCTTCTTAGAAATTATTCCCGGGGCGGCTAGGTGGTGCAGTGAACAGAGCACCGGCCTTGGAGTCAGGAGGACCTGAGTTCAAATCCAGCCTAAGACACTTAACACAAAAACTAGTCGTGTGACTTTGGGCAAGTCACTTAACCCCAACTGCCCTCCAAAAAGCAAACAAAGAAATTATTTCAAACTTGTGAAAGAGATAAAACATTTAACAGACCTGGAATTTAACATATATACTGTTCTATAAAGGCTACCACAGCAATTGCTTAGCACTCTGGGGTAAACCATTCACAATAAGAGGCCAATATAGCCAAATACTGCTTTAAAACCCACGAAGTGACTGAACTTCCAAATTCCAGCAATGAAATTTAATGGGAAATAAAAACCTAGAAATGAATATTACACAGAAACAGTATATAAGGCCTCCCAGCATGTGACAAGCAGAAAGGAGAGTCACTTGATGGGGCTCTTTTCTTGGTAAAGCATGTTTAGCTCATGCTCCACATATCTGTTATATGATTGATTCAAATTTAATAAGCTTACTCAACCCCAATAACTTAAAAAAGCAAACATTAATAAGAGAGACTTGATCTTTTAAAAGGAGCATATTAACTATAAACTGATTTTAAATCATCTGAAACATCTGAAACATACGTAAGAATCACTATACTGACTCAGTCTCACAATCCATCCAAAACAAAATTCAATCTTAGACATTAGCACCAAGGCTGGTTTATGGCAAAGAACAGTTTGTGTAACAACATCCAATGGCTAAACTTGTATCCCCAAACTCTTCCAGTTTCCTTTACTCTCTGTTTCTGTATAGTCATACATTTCTCTAATACCTGCTCAGTCTTTAACATGGGGCACAGAATTCTGTTTTAGTACCTGTTGGCCTAAATTAACACTTTCTCATTAATGTTCTACTCCTTTTCACACTCCATGAAATACTTTCTAGCTGTGGTTTTTGGTGAACAATTCCATGTTCAACTCTATCCAAAACCTGTCTGACTTTATATAGACTTAAGACACATTTCACCTCAGTCTTGGTCTAGAGTTCTGTTTTAGTTTATAAACAAAAGCTTTTTCAGTCTCACAGTATGTGACCTTCTCTAGTTTCACTGGTTTTTGTCTATTTGGGTTTTTTCCCCCTGAGTGGGGGGGGGGAAGGATGGGGAGAAAAACTACCCCGTAGTATTAAAGTCTAATTTCATTTCAGAAACACTTTATGAGAGGTCACAGAGGGAAAATGCAGAGTAACAGTACAGAATCAGCATGACCATCTTATATTCCCCAATTGTGAGTATAGCTATGTTTACAGGAATTTCAACTGTGAAAAAACTGAAGAATTTAAGAAAACTTTCAAAACACAAATACTGAGGTGGGAGAGGTCAGTGAAATTTGGGCAGCTGAGGTTCCTCTTCATTTGGAGCATCTTTTCAACAATTTTCTGTTTGCCCACAAAATGACATGTAGGTTTTACTTATTCTTCAACACTTGAAGGATTCATAATTTCCTCAGTGTAAATACTCCATTTTCTGATGCAAATTGCAACCCCTCCACATGCTGGTGAAGTCTTTATGAGTTACTGTGGCTGAAACTTCTTGCCCTCAAATAAGCTGGTCTCTGGATGACAAAACATGTAAGTCATTGCCAGGTCTATATTCAAAGCCTTTCCAGCTTGGTTAGACTTGCCAGAGCTTGCTCTCCCCTGGCAATGTCTTTCAGGGAACTCAGGGTCACTTGCATGCCATGAGATATCAATATAACTTAAGTGAAGGACTGAGATTTTATTTAAAGGTTAATTTAATCATACCTATTTTTTGTTTCCATCTGAGAGCTCTGATATACCACAACAGTGGATTATCTTTAAAAATGTCAATGTATCACTTACCTGCCATTAACTCTTTCAGATAAAAATCTTTCTCTATAAAGAGAGGCCCAAGGGCCCAGTTGCTCTAGCCAAAAGATGACTTCTTCAGCTGTCCATTTTGCAACAGATTTGTGAACAAGTAGGTCATGCTCTGATTCTCTACTGCTCCAGTGATATACAAGTAGAACTACCTAGAAAAGAGAATGACAGTAAATTTAAGGCATAGATAACCGGAATACTTCAGTGCTAAAAATCAAAGTTTCAGAGAAAAAAAATAAAGTATATTTCTGAAGAGATGTGCTTAGCACAGTGTCTGACACATATAAGTTCTTAATAAATGTGCACTGATTTCTTGACTGATGATAAAAACCATTACTATGAAAGCAAGTCACCTACACCATTAAAAGTCACTTTGAGAGCAGAGTCAAGATGGCAGAGTAGAAACAGGGCTCTGGCTCCCACCACTTCCAATTCATGTAAAAGGGGACTCTGAACAAACTTTGGAGCTACAGAACCCACAAAATGACAGAGAAACTAAACTCCCACTGAGGATAGCCTGGCAGACCGGCGGGGAACAACCAGTGCAACACTCTGGGAGCCAAGCCCAGCCCTGTGGGAGCCAAGGTTTTAGCTCCAGGGTGGGCCTGACCATGACTAGCCACTGGCAGGAGGAACTGCAGATCACCAGCAGCTGTGGCCGTTTCCAGGTTATTAACCCATAGACGCTAAGGACAAAGTGAGAGGTCAGTGCAGTGTGGATTTTGGGATCCAGTAATTGGGAGTGTGGTCAGCCTTTATCCTCTGGAAGGAGAAGCTACTGAGGTGCCACAGCAGTGCAGCCGCCGTCACATGGCAGCTCCAGCTCCTGGCCTATAGACTGTAGGGGGACCAACTGACCAGTCTCAGGAGTAATCACTCTTGCTTCTAACCTACTTGGATCTGGATTGCGGGCTAGGGTGGAGGTCCTGGGGTGTGTGACCAGCTTGCCAGAGTGTGTGGAGGCTTCAGAGAGGGCACCCAACTAATACCTCCAGCATCTGAGAAAACCCCAGTGATTGGGACAAAGCTCCCCTGCCTGGTGGCAGAGTCCTACTGTGGCAAAGGGTCCAAAAGTCAAGTAATTGAGTGGCAACATAAGCAAACAAGGGAAGCAAAGCAAACAGCAGAAACCAACATTAGACTGCTCTTTTGGGGACAAAAAGGATCAAAGCATGGAACAGGAGGAAGACAGTGAAGTCAGGACTCCTGCACCAAAAGCTTCCAAAAAAAAAAAAAATACAAGCTGGTTACAGGCCATAGAGGACCTTAAGGAGGTTTTTGAAAACCAAATAAGAGAAGTGGAGGAAAAATTGGGAAGAGAAATGAGAACGATGCAAGAAAATTATGAAATGAGAGTCAACAACCTGACTGAAGAAAATAATACCTTAAAAAACAGACTAACTCGGGGCAGCTAGGTGGTGCAGTGAGTAAGAGTGCCGGCCCTGACCTTGGGATGACCTAGGATCAGTCCAGGCCTCAGAAAATGAGCACCCACACATAAATAATGACTGGCCATGTAACCCTGAGCAAGTTACTTAACCACAATTGCTTTAAAAAAACAAACAAACCACAGACTAACTCAAATAGCAAAAGAGGCTCAAAAAGCCAATGAGGAGAAGAATATCTTAAAAAGCCGAATTTGCCAGATGGAAAAAGAATAGAATCTCAAAAGCTCACTGAAGAGAACCATTCCTTCAGAATTAGGATGGAGAAAATGGAAGCTAGGAATAAGAAATCAAGATACTATTAAACAAATGCCAAACAAATGAAAGAATAGAAGGCAATATGAAATATCTCATTGGGAAAACCACTAACCTGGAAAATAGATCCAGGAGAGATAATTTAAAAATTATTGGACTACCTGAAAGCCATGATCAAAAAAAGAACCTAGAAATCATCCTCCAAGAAATTCTCAAGGAAAATTGCCCTGATGTTTTAGAACCAGAGGTGAAGAATCTACTCATCACCTCCTGAAAAAGATCCCAAAAAGAAAACTCCTGGGAATATTATAGCCAGGTTCTGGAATGCCCAGATCAAGGAGAGAATATTACAAGCAGCCAGGAAGAAACAACTTGAATATTGTGGAAACACAATCAGGATAACACAGGATATGGCAGCTTCTACACTGAGGGACTGAAGGGCTTGGAATATGATATTCTGGAGGTCAAAGGAGCTGGGATTAAAACCAAGAATCACCTACCCAGCAAAAATGAGTATCATTTTTCAGGGGAAAATATGGTCATTCAGTGGAATAGAGGACTTTCAGGCATTCTTGATGAAAAAACCAGAATTGAATAGAAAATTTGACATTGAGATACAAGAAGCATGAGAAGCATGAGAAAGTAAACAGGGAAAAGAAATTATAAGGAACTTATCAAAGTTGAATTATTTACATTCCTACATGGAAAAACGATAATTGTAACTTATAAAACTTCTCACTATCAAAATTATTATTATTATTATTTTTTGCTTTTTGGAGGGCAATTGGGGTTAAGTAACTTGCCCAAGGTTACACGGCTAGGTTTTTGTTTGTGTGTGTGTTAAGTGTCTGAGGCCGAATCCGAACTCAGGTCCTTCTGACTCCAGGGCCAGCACTCTACTCACTGCGCCACTTAGCCACCCCGAAAGTTTTTTCTTGTTTTTTTTTTTTTTGAGGGCAATTGGGGCTAAGTAACTTGCCCAAGGTCACATGGCTAGGTTTTTTGTTTGTGTGTGTTGTGTCTGAGGTCGGATCCGAACTCAGGTCCTTCTGACTCCAGGACCAACGCTCTATTCACTGTGCCACCTAGCCGCCTCTCAGTAACAAAATCATTGAAGGGAATAAAAATGTGTGTGTGTATGTATATATATATATATATATATATATATATATATATATATATATATATATATAAAAAATATACACACATACATATATGTCTATATAGGAGGGTATATGGGCATATGAATACATATGTGAATGTATGTATATATGTGTACAGGTATATATAGAGGGCACAGGACCAGTTTAATGGGAAGGGATGATACTTCAAAGGTGAAATTAAGAGGTGAGAAAAAAGTCACCTTGAAAAATAAGTATTTACCTGTTTGCTTTTTGGTATATTTGCCAGTCATTCCACCCAGAACCTAAACAGTCAAGGAAACACCAAGACATATGTACTGGTAAACTCAGACCAGTGAAAACTCAGTCTGTTTTCATAAACTTGAAATAAACATCAAGTTAACTGGGACCACCCAAAGGCTGAATTTACCTCTCCAGAAGCAGTGCTAATCCCATATGGGCAGATAATCATGGCTTCATGAAGAGGTAGCAATATGGAATGGATAGAACCAGAAAGATCTGGGTTTAAGGGTTGTTTTTACACAAGACTGTGATCCTTGGACAGTCACAACCTCTCACTGCCCCCAGGCAAACTCTCCAAGACCATAAAGTATTGGACAGCTGCCAACTGCATTGGCAGGGGGAGTTTCCTCACTGGCAGTCCCTTACACCAATGAAATCATAGGTCCCAAACAAAACAAAACAACAACTTTAATCCAGTGTCTTTCAATTTAAACAGAAAATGGAATATTTAAGCTTTTATGACATGTAACATATAAGGAAATACTGTTAAGTTTTAGTGTACCAAAGTTTCATGTCTGGGAAAATTTATATGAACTGAACAACTGTAAATGTTTACCAGTGAATTACTGTATAACTTCACTTAATTAAGTCTTCTTTGTTCCATTTTGTTTGTTTTTTTTGTACAAGATCTGAGATTTCATTGGTCTAGGAAACTCCCAGTTTTCTACCTCCTCTTGCCAATGCAGATCAGCACCAACTCTGTACTTTACAGTCTTGGAGAGCTTCCTGGAACATAGAGAAGTTAAGTGACTTGTCCAGGATCACACAATCAATGTGTAAAAATAGGACTCAAACCCAGGTCTTTTTGCCTACATCTGCTACATATGGTTCCCTATTCATGAAGCTACTTAATGTTCTACCCATATTTAAAGAGAAGCAGACTTAAATTATCAGATGAAGTAGAGAGGGAATTAGACAAAAGAGAAACTTACTGCAACACCAGTTAAAGCTGTCAGTACTCCAGAAAAAAATCCCCCTCCTCTTTGAGGATTTGCTCGCCCTGTATTTGGAGCTATAGAAATCTGATCATTCCCATATTTATGAAAGGCTGTAAGACTATGCACTACATCAGTGTTCTGTTGAATGTCTTCTAATCTTAATTTGATGGCATCAGGAAATAATTTTTCAATGGCATCTCTACAAAGAAAACAAAAATCAAGAAAATCATTTAACTAAATATATCATTAAGTTATAAAATAAAGTGATTAAAGTGATTTAAGGTCTAATTGTAGGAAAAATGAGTTTTATTTCATGATGTAGTAGGCTCAGTTGGTTTAACTTTCTCTAACTAAAGAAACTAACAAGAGTTCAGTGAAAATTAAATCTTGCAAAAAAGCAAACCCCTAAGTATAAAAATGAGGTCTTTCAAACATAACCCAACATCATTTTCACTAATGCATAACTATTTACTGGATTATTTTGTTGATGTGACTAGCAGTGAATTCAGCAATAAAGAAATGAGTGAAGTCCAGGTTTTCAGCCCCACTTTGCCCAAGATTTAATATTTAGCGTGATATTATAGAAATTTAAAGTACTTGTTGAATATCTGAACTGCCACATATTGCTTTATAATACATACTGTATAACACATAAAAGACTTTCTATTCATTGTGGGATTATTCAAAGGTTACAGAAATGATCATGCCAATAACAATTATTTAAAAGAATTGTAGGGCTAAATCATTTGTTCTGAAAGGAAAAATCTAGGTTATTCTACAGAAGTCATTATTATAGGGCAATTTTTTTCAATTCTGATAACCAGAATTATCCTTTTAACTTATTTAAAAACCCTAAGAATCACTTAAGTGGGAAGGAATCAAGTTTTGCCTTGTTTTACCCATGTTTTAAAGCTCCAAATGATGTTACAATAGATCAATAAAAGAAAAACAGCAGTTAGAGCTCCTCTGAATTTGTCTTTTTAAAATATACAAGGCAACAGTATCTCCTAGTAATAAGATCATCATTATAGAAGCTAAATATTTGTTGATATTGATTGAGAATTACCTGAGCAGAATATTTACTTTAGGAAAACCTTCCCATTTCTCTCGGCACTCTGGACATTCTGTTTTCTTTGAGGACACCCACCACAGAGCCAGACAATGTCGACAGAAACTGTGTCCACAGTTCAAGGTGGTGGGATTCACCAGGATGTCATAACAGCAGTGGCAAGAAAATTCACTAACAGAAATTTGACGACTAACACCAGAGATGGGCTCTTCTTCTTCAGTCCTCTTCATGTTGGGTGCAATTAGCTGTATGTCTTCCATCTTTTTCTAGATCATTCCGTCCTCTGAAGATATCTATTTCAGACTCTTAAGAGCTTCAAGGCATAATTAAATCTAGGAGAAGAAAGGCACAGTAGAAAATGGGAAAATTTGTTGAGAAAAACTAAGAGTTAACCAAAGCCATCACAGAACTCATAGAACAGTGTGTCACTATCTTATAAACTATTATCACTAAAATTTTAAATCAATCAGAATAGATAAGGTTTATTAAAATCCTTGCCATTTATTTTCTGAATAGATTTCATTAGTTGAGCAAAGTCTGTTGTAATGACTTATAATTTTCATATTAATCGATATAATAAGTGTAATGATTATACAATTTAGATTTGTTGGAGCTTCCCTACTTTCCAGGGGAACCTAATTTGCAGTTGACACACTACAGTTGAAGTGATATATCAGATCCCCTGAGATGCTAACAATCTCTGATGCTAACAATCTCCAACTGAACCGAACCAGGTGCCTTGCTTTGGCTCCCTGCCATGCTAACCCTGGTTCTGTGTCCTGGGAATAATCACAAGGTTCAATGAGCCCTGATGACTTGGAGACTACTCACACAAGACCCAAGAATGCCTATGTAGTAGGTCCAGCTGTCTGTGGTTTTCACACTTAAAAACCCTAGCCCTGCCATTAGGAGGTGAGCCCCCTTCTAAGGAAGATCGACCTCACTTGGAAGTTTTTTTCCCTCACTTTGAAATTAAACTTCTGTTAGATTTCTGACTCTCCTGTCTCTAGCCTTCTCTGTTTAACTCCAGCCATCCACAGGTTACAGGCTATAAGTCCAATATAGGATACCAGATGTTTTGCAACTGGAGTCTTAGGGAGGTGAGGGCACCAAAAGCTTAAGTAATTTGCCACGGGTCACAAGTGTCAGAGGGGGGAACTACAATCCTGGTCTTCTGGCCTACTACTCCACAGCAGTCTCTCCCTTATTACTTACCAGCCCTAAATCTTATTCCCAGAGGGTTTTAGAGTCCAACTGTAAGTGAAATGCAAATAAACTACAAAACTAAGCCAACATATTAATGGATGCTAAATATAAATGGGAAAGTACTAGATCCCTCCTCTACCCCACCTAGGTAATATTAGGTACATTTTTTTTTTTAAAGCAATTGGGGTTAAGTAACTTGCTCAAGGTTACAGGGCTAGTCATTGTTTATGCGTGGGTGTTCATTTTTCTGAGGCCGGATCTGATCTCGGGTCATCCCAACTCCGAGGCCGGCGCTCTTACTCACTGCGCCACCTAGCCGCCCCTTTAGGGCAATTGGGGTTAAGTAACTTGTCCAAGGTCACACGGCTAGGTTTTTGTTTGTGCGGATTAAGTGTTGGAGGCCGGCTCCGAACTCAGGTCCTTCTGACTCCAGGGCCGGCGCTCTATTCACTGCACCACCTAGCCGCCCCTATTAGGTACATTTTTAAATGCCTTCTGGAGACAGCATCATAATAAAGGAATAAGAAGAGGTGAAAATTTCAGGTACCAGGGCACACCAGTGGGGAATAAGGAAATAATTAATTTTTTTTTTTAAATAAAAAAATTTAGGGGCGGCTAGGTGGCACAGTGAGTAGAACGTTGGCCCTGGAGTCAGAAGGACCTGAGTTCCATTCCAGCCTCAGACACTTAACACACACAAACAGAAACCTAGCCGTGTGACCTTGGGCAAGTTACTTAACCCCAACTGCCCTCCAAAAAGCAAAAAAATAAAAAAATAAAAAATTTTAAGGTCACATTATGTGCCAGGCATTGTGCTAAACACTTCGCAAATATTCTCACAACACTCTTGTGATCATTTTGTTATTGCTGAGTTGTTTCAGTCATGTCCAACTCTTTGTGACTCCATCTGGGGATTTCTTGGCAAAGATATTGGAGTGGTTTCCCATTTTCTTCTCCAGGTCAGATGAGGTAAACAGTGTTAAATGCCTTGCCCAAGGTTTGAACCAGTATGAAATGAAGTCTTTCTTCCACTCCTCACCTTGAGATGCAGAAACTTCATTTAACATTACCAGTCAGTTGATAAACAAGCATTTTAAATGGGAAACACCTAAATATCTGAGCATCCTGATTTTTCCACTTACCCAGTGCTTGGGTAAGAATTCATCTCCCAAGGGTGACCACAAAATTTCTGTAGTAGCAAATAGCATCCTGGTTAACTGACTACTTTTGAATGGCTATAGATCTCACTGTATCAAGTCCTAGATAACAGAATATCAGATGGGACAGTCAAAATGTCACTTGTGTACTTGTTAAAAGTGAGGACTTTTATAGAAGAGAAAAGGAGAAAGAAGAGAAAACAGCATCTGATAGACACAAAATACACAGAGAAGAGAGCAGAAGAATGCTCAGAAGGGGACACAGAAAGCAAAGGCAGTTTTGGCATTACCACACCAAAGCTAATGTATATTTAAAAAACAAAAACAATAACCTGTAGATAGTAGATTAACAGTTTCATATTCAATCTTTTTTTGCCCTTTTTGCATTTTGAAATGTTACTGCTTGTTTATACTGTTTACGTGATAACAAAAACATTAATTTTTAAAAAATGCTTATTCTAAAAAGTTATTTTAAAATATTATCTATAAAAGGAGGCATCTGTCTACAGGAAATTCCTCTTCCATTTGTATTTTACCTAGAACATCTGCCATAGTCAATCTAAAATGTAATGCTAATAGCAAATATTAATATTTATATTAAGGTTTTACAAAGGTTTTTACACATATTATCTCATTTCCCCTTACTAAAATCCTATTAATTAGGTGCTATTATGCTAATTTTACAGATGAGGAAACCAAGGTTGAGAAGTTAAGTGATTTGCCCAGGGTCACAGAGTCAGTTTGAGGCAGAATTTAAACTCATGTCTTTCAGGCTCCAAAATTCAGCATTATCCTGTCTTCAGTAGGAATAAAAATCCACAAAAGGGATTTTTAAAAAATCAAGTAAGAGAATATATACTGCTCAGATTAACATGCAGTCCACTGAGGCATTCATCATCTCAGGCAAGCACAGCCAGTAGGCAATGACCTAGGCCCTAGACTGTAGGATGAAAAATAAAGTCTGGAATGCATTTGGGAAATTAGATAATGATACTTAGAAGCTCTAAGAAACAAAAGCCCAATTTTTAAACACCAGTATTCTTTAAGGGTTTCATATTGCTGTAAATCATGGACTACCATAAGCTATAAAGAACAGAAATGACTGGTCTTCTTTCATATATAGGAAAATATTCACAGTAGCACTTTTTTGCTCAACTTGAGTCCAACAAGAACCCATTACTGGGCCCCAGAGGGTAGAGCCAATGGGAGCTATTAGGTGTCCATTTCCCTTGACACCAAAACCTGCCCAGATCCCACCAGTATTTCTCCTTCTTAGGTCTAGAGCCCCTTCCAGTCTCCTGGGTATGAGAAAGGCATGGTCACTGACTTTGCTTCAATAAACAGGGAATCTCTAACTACAAACCTTTTGGTAAAAGAAGACTGCTAGGCTTTCCTATCTGCCCTGCTGCAAGGGTCCTTTGGACTCACCACCTATACTGCCCTTACACCCTAGCTGTCTTTCCGTCCGTTCTGCAGGTGATATCTCCTTTAAGTGCCGTTTCCTCCAATGCAGCATAGTAGGCACCGTAATGAGTAAAATCTGAAATAACTGAGGAGACAAAAGTTTGAGCATACTGATTTATTAGGCAACGCATACCAATTGTACAACAAACAGCACGAAGCATCCTCAGCTTGACACTAGATTGAATACAGGGGGAGACAGATGTTTATGAATTAAAAGAAAACAGGATATAAGATTAAGTAATATAATTTCTAATTGAAGAAAAGATTAGAGGTTTTCTAAATTGGGAGTAAGAGAGAGAACAGGTACAATTCCCAATCAGGAATCAGAAAAGAAGTTGTCCTGCTCTCCCCTCCAAGTGTCTGTATTCAATCAAAGGAACAAGGAAACAGTAACTGACCACTTCAGAACCAGTTTTCACATATGACACATGGATTGCCTGAGTGTATAATTGTGAGAAAAACCCTTTCATTAATCTTAGGATCTGACTGGGTTTCTAATCAACAGACCCTAGGTTCTTAGTTAAGGTTCTCTAAGCAACAGGTAGAGGTGGCCCAGCTTGCCTGTCATGCAGGGACAGGTTCAAACAATGAAGTAAAGTTTTCTCACAATTTCCATAACTGAATAGTTTTCTCACATGACAGCAACTGGACTAGACCCATAACTGATAGAAAGAGAACTGAGCTAGATCCAGAACTGAGTAATTGAGTCATAAAATGGAGTCAGCGTGGTTCACTCAATTCTCACCATTCCCACAGCACTTAAAAAAATGCTTTTCTATTTCATGGACTCAAGAGCAGAAAAAATAGCTCTGAAGTTAAAGGATTTGGGTTTTAATTCCACCCTTGGGGCTATGACCTTGTAAGACAGTCACACTTCTTTTTTTTTTTTTTTGACAGTCACACTTCTTAACACCTTGGGCCTCAGTTTCCTCAACTATGTAATAAAGAGGTTAGGTCAGATGGCCTCTGAGATGTCTTCCTATGATCTTATGAAGACACTATAATAAATGTAAATGAAAAGAACATTAAAATAAAGCTGAATATTGCCACTCTAAAAGAGCAGAAGACGGGGGCAGAGCCAAGATGGTGGAGTAGAAGCACAAACTTGGCATGAGTTCCCACTCCAATCACTCCCAATACATGTTAAAAAAATGACTCTAAACAAACTTTAGAGCCACAGAACCCACAAAAAGACAGAGAGAAACAAACCTCCCACTGAAGACAGTCTGGCAGACGGACAGGAAGGGGATATCGCACTGAGCTAGGAGCCAAACACAGTCCCACATGAGCCTTGGTTCTGACCCCATGGTGGGCCAACCAGCAGTGGCCAGAGCAGACTTCAGGAGAGTGAATCACCAGCAGCTGTGGTGGTTTCCAGACTTCTCAACCCAACACCAAAGACAAAGTAAAAGGTCCGTGTGGAACTCTGTTGGAATGGGGGGAACAGAAGAGCAAGGTGTGGCCTTTGCCCCCAGGGCAAGAAGCACAGAGGTTGTGCAGCCCTGCTGCATGGCTGCCTGAGGAGCTCCTGGCCTGCAGACCATTCAGAGGGTAATCACTTTTGCTTTAACCTGCTTGGATCTGGATTGAGGTCTTGGGTGGTGGTCCTGGGGTGTGTGGCCAGTGAGCCAGAGCTTGTAGGGGCTGCAGAGACGGTGCCCTCTTAATAGCTCTGGCAGCTGTGAAAACCCTAGCAATTTGGGACAAAGCTCTCTCCATTCTGGAAGCAGAGTTCTACCATGGCAAAGAGCTCAAAAGTCAAGTAACTGGATGGCAATACGAGCAAGCAGAAGAAGCACAAATAGACCATAAAATTCTTTTTTGGGGACAAAAAGGATCAAGGCATGGAACAGAAGGAAGACAGAGAAGTCAGAACTCCTGCATCAAAAGCCTCCAAGAAAAATATGAACTGATTACAGGCCATAGAGGAGCTCAAGAAGGATTTTGAAAATCAAGTAAGAGAAGTAGAGGAAAAATTGGTAAGAGAAATGAAAAGATGCAAGAAAATCATGAAAATAGAGTAAACAGCCTGCTAAAGGAGACCCAAAAATACAATGAAGAAAAATAACACCTTAAAAAACAGACTAACTCAAATTGCAAAAGAGGCCCAAAAAGCCAATGAGAAGAAGAATGCCTTAAAAAGATAAATCTGCCAGATGGAAAAGGAATTTCAAAATTTCAGTTTCTCACTGATGAGAGTAACTCCTTCAAAATTAGATTGGAACAACTGGAAGCTAATGATTTTATGATAAAGGAAGATACTATAGAACAGATCCAAACAAATGAAAAAATAGAAGGCAATGTGAAATATCTCATTGGAAAAGCCACTCACCTAGAAAATAGATCCAGGAGAGATCATTTAAAAATTATTAGACTGGGGCAGCTAGGTGACACAGTGAGTAGAGCGTTGGCCCTGGAGTCAGAAGGACCTGAGTTCCGTTCCAGCCTCAGACACTTAACGCACACACAAACAAAAACCTAGCCGTGTGACCTTGGGCAAGTTACTTAACCCCAATTGCCCCCCAAAAAGCAAAAAAAAAAAATCAAGAATCACCTACCCAGCAAAACTGAATATAATATATCAGGGGGAAATATGGTTATTCAATGAAATAAATTTCAAGCATTTTTGATGAAAAAACCGGAATTGAATAGAAAATCTGACATTCAAACACAAGAAGCAGAAGAAGCATGAGAAGGTAAACATGGAAAAGAAATCATAAGGAACTTGTTAAAATTGAACTATTTACATTCCTACATGGTAAAAAGATAATTTTAACTCATGAGACTTTTCTCAGTATAAGGATAGATGATGGGAACCTATATGTCTATACACATATACAAACACACACACACACACATATATGTTTATATAGGAGGGTATATATGCGTATAAATACATGTAAGTGTGTATATATATATATGTGTACGTGTATACATAGAGAGTACAGGATCAGTTGAATAGGAAGGGATGATACTTAAAAGGCGAAATTGAAAGGTGAGAGAGGAATATAATGAGAGGAGATATGGAGAGACAGAATAGAGTAAATTACCTCATATAAAAGAGGCAAGAGAAAACTGTTACAAAGGAGGGGAAGAACAGGAAGGCAAAAGGGAATGAGTCAACCTTACTCTCACTGAACTAGGCTTAAGGAGGGAATAACATACACACTGAATTGGGTATCTTACTCTACAGGAAAGTAGGGGGGAAAAGGATAAGAGGGGGGATGATAGAAGGGAGGGCAGATTGGGTGGGAGGGTAATTAGAAGTACATACTTTTGCAAAGGGACAGGGTCAAAGTAGAAAATATAATTTAAGTGGGGGGTGGGAAAGGATGGAGGGAAATATAATCATTCTTTCACAACATATCTACTACAGAAATGTTTTGTGGGGGCGGCTAGGTGGCGCAGTGAGTAAGAGCACCGGCCTCAGAGTTGGGATGACCCGGGATCGAAACCGGCCTCAGAAAATGAGCACCCACACATAAATAATGACTAGCCATGTAACCTTGAGCAAGTTACTTAACCCCAATTGCTTTAAAAAAAAAAAAAAGAAATGTTTTGTGTAACTACACATCTATAACCTATAATTTGAATTGCTTTTCCTCCCAGTAGGGGTGGGTGACGAGGGAAGAAGAGAAAGAATATAGAAATAAAAGTTTTAAAATAAAATGTTTAAAAAAATATATATATATGTGTGTGTGTGTGTATGTATATATATACATATATATGTTTTACATGCAACTGGGAAATAAGACATACAGGCACAGGGTATAGAAATCCATCTTGCCCAACTAGAAAGTCAGAGGGGGGATGGAAGAGGATATAAGAGAGAGCAGATTGGGGGAAGGGGTATTCAGTAGAATACCTATTTTGGGGTGGGGGGTAGGGGAAAGACAGGGAGAAAATTTACAACTCAAAATCTTATGGAAACAAATGTTGAAAACTAAAAATAAACAAATTAACCCCCCCCCCAAAAGACTAATTCAAATGGCAAAAGAGGCCAAAAAGCCAGTGAGAAGAATGCCTTAAAAAGCCAAATCTGCCAGATGGAAAAGGAATTTCAAAAATTCACTGAAGAGACTAACTCCTTCAAAATTAGATTGGAGCAACTGGAAGCTAATGACTTTATGAGAAATCAAGATACTATAAAACAGATCCAAACAAATGAAAAAATAGAAGGCAATGTGAAATATCTCATTGGAAAAGCCACTGACCTAGAAAATAAATCCAGGAGAGATCATTTAAAAATTACTGGACTACCTGAAAGCCATGATCAAAAAAAGAACCTAGATACCATCTTTCAAGAAATTATCAAGCAAAACTGACTTGATATTCTAGAACCAGAGGGCAAAATAGAAATTGAAGAGCTGAAGACAGGCATCTTGGAAAGTGGGAAACTACAGATATGGACCATGGCTTGCAGTGTCAGGTGTAGTGTTTGGCAGCTGGTTCTCTTAAGCGACAAATAAAGGTTCACTGGAGGGGGAAGGTGGATACTATAACTGGAAATGACTAGTGTAAAAAGAAAAGGTATCAATAACTTAAGAAAAAAAAACTGCTGTTAACCCAAAGGAGGAATAATTGGTGGTCATAAACTTCAGTGCATTATCAATGATGCCTCTCACATGCAAAAAGTAGCATGAAAGATCATCAGGGAAATCTATGCTTGTTTCACAAGAAAGGGGGCTGGCCAGTAATTTTTCAGAATGAGAGTTACAACTCAGTGTCTATAAGCAGAACAGTCCTTTGGCCAAAGTGACATTGCTAATTTTCTCACAATGGTTTCCCTAGGCTTTTCTTCTGAAAAAGTTCTTCTACCTGTAGGTGTGGCAACCATGCCTCCAGGAAGGTAAGTATGGCCTTTCTCTGCACTGGCCAGTTGGCCTTTGTCCCCCCAGGAGCTTCTCAGCAGCTTAAATTCTGACTACCCACAAGATAATGACTAGCTCTCCAGATGTGGACCTACCTGCTGGAGGTTGAGATGTTTCTTAGTTCAGAGCCATATTAGTGTTGTTCAGTTGTTTTAATCATGTCTTTCTTACTCTTCAGGACCCTATCTGGGGTTTTCTTGTGCAAAGATAATGGAGTGGTTTGCCATTTCCTTCTTCAGCGTATTTTACAGATGAGGAATTGATGCAGAGTTAAGTGACTTGCCCAGGGTTACACAGCTATTAAGTATCTGAGGCTGAATTTGAACTCAGATCTTCCTGACTCCTGGCCAGTCCTTTATCCACTGTGCCACTTGGATGCTCCTCAAAGCACTGCCATTGGGGGGGGGGGGGGTCTGTTTCTTGCCTTCCTTCCAATTTATCCTTAGGACAATTTGTATTACGTGGGTCTCCAACCAAGTTTCCCATGAACTTGTTTTCCCATAGGATGGTGTTTCTGACTATCTTATAAGGCAATACTCTTTTCATGATCTTTCATCATCCTCCCCTGTAAGAGTTTACCAACAAGTGTATATTCTAAACTGGAGATGCAATTAAGTACCACCTCTTTCCATTTGGCAAAAAAAATGTTTACTTGCTAAGATGGTTTTTAGGCTCTTCTGGTCTCCTCATCTTGGTTACTGCTATCAAACTTTCATAGGAAATACACTGAATGTTGGATGTTGGGGTTTTTTTTTAATCCATCTTTTATTCTTTACTATGGAGCTGCCTCAACTATATGCTACATATTCTCATTTTTATTCTTTTTTTTCTAGTTTGATATCGACTTTGACCTCTACTTTAACAAAGATGGTGTTCAATTCAACTTAATACACACTAAAAGCTAGCCATTTTCTGCTTGTTATGACAGAATCAGTTTAACTTTTTGCCATGTGATTTGGTACCTTCTGATTCTTTTTTCAAAGCATTTGTGATAAGTACGAGGCTTTGGGGTAGTCTGAGTTTTTAGCCTCCTTTATTATACCTGAACGATGTTTCACAATATAATTTTTGCTCTCCCCTCAAACTCGCCTTTGTATTTAAGCCACCAAGCATTAAAATATATAGATTAATTTGGAGCCTTAAATTAGTATATTCTCAATTTGCTTACTATGTCTTAACACTCAGTTCTCAGTTCTTTGTTTTTTTAAATTCATCATAGAATTTCTCTTTATTCTCTGCAAAAGATACTAGTACATAAGATGTAGTTATTTTCATGGTGATCTTTTTTTGTAATTACTTGCCACAAACACTGTACTATGAAATTTATCAAATATTCCATGAAATTATATTTTTGGTTGTCTTTGGACATGTGATAAAATCAATTCCACAAATTCCTACTGTTATGCTATGTATTGTGAGTGGATAAGAACATAAGGTACACTGCCTGTACATGCTAATAACCTTAATATAAAGCATTCACGAAAGATGCAACATCAGTGGCATAAATATATGCTACAGATGTTCAAAAGAAGGAAGAAACATGATGGATTAGCGTGGTAAAGGAAGATTTATGAAGGAATTGGGATTTGTTAGGATGAATAGAATTTTGCTACACAAAGGGAAGAGAATAAAAGATAACAAAGACATAACAAACAACAACATGGAAATAGAAATAAGCAGACTAAGTTTGGAGGACTGTGAAAGACCAACCTAGAGGAAGCAGAGGGTTCAGGCTGGAAATTAGTTGGAAATAAGGTTAGAAATACAGGATAGACGGACTGAGCAGCCTTGAATGACAGGCTAAGTCATTTAGACTTTATCCTACAGATGTTTTTATTTGAAAAATATATTTCCTAATACTTTAATTTTAAAGTTTTTTTTTTAATATGAGAAGACCATTTTGACTTTTTAAAGTTATTTTAAATAGCCTTAGGAACAAAAAGAGATGAGAAAAAGTACTGTTTTATAGTTCATAATGGTCAACTACATAAAACTGGGTAACAGGGGACACCAAATCTACCTGTTCACTGCTAAAAGGACCTGAGAGAAAGGGCTGGGTACAAGAAAGGCAGTAATCATTGAAAGGATGAATTTGAGATATGGATCTTTCCTGTAATACATGTTTTAGCCTCAAGGGAAATGCACACTATTGCCAAGGAGGAATTAGTACATTACCTTTATCCTTTTTCTGTCCATAAACAATGAGGAGCCATAAACTCTATATCAAATCAGTATTTGAGGAAGATACATCAAAATGATATTAGTAGCATAAAAAAAAGATGATTTAGGAGATCCTGAAGAAATTCAAGAATAAGGTGGAAAGTGAAAATAGAAAATTAATTTGGGAGATACTAAAAAATTAAAAATCAGTAAAACTTGGATACCATGTAGGAAGAAAGAGTCTTCTTAAGGTGAATCCAAGGTTTCCCATCTGGATGCTTAGCAAAAATCGGTGATGTTGACAAAATTAGGAAATTCAGGAAAAGTTGATTTTAGAAAGAAGATAATGAATTTAATTTTAGATAAATTGAGTTTGAGGTCATAGGCCATCCAAATGGAAATATCTAGTAAGTACTTGGAATCAAAGAACTGAAGTTGTCTAAGAGATTAAGGTCAAGGGTACAGATATGAGTCATTCACACAAAAATTAAAATAAAATATACTAAAATCTACTGGTCATGGGAGGCGGAGCCAAGATGGCGGAGTAGAAACAGCTCATCCAAGCCTCTCTGCCCCCAGACTCCCCCCAAACTATGTAAAAGGGGACTCTGAGCAACTTCTGGAGCCCCAGCACCCACAGAACGACACAGAGAAGCTAACCTCCCGCTGAGGACAGCCCAGCAGCCCTGCAGGAAGGACCAGTGCAGAGGTCTGGGACCTGGCAGCGTGCAGAGCGCAGGAGCCGAGCCGAGCCCAGGTCCGTGTGAGCCGAGGTTTTAGCCCCAGGGCGGCAGGGCCAGCAGCCAGCTGGAGGAACCCCAGAACACCAGGAGCTGTGGCGACTCCAGAATTATCAACATAGACATGCCTAGGACAAAGTAAGAGGTTAGTGTCCTATGGACTTTGGGACCTGTATTTGGGGAATGCGTCAGCTCCCTCCCCTGGGGGCTAGAAGCCACTGAGGAGACACGCCATTTTGTAGTTTTCAGAGGCAGCTCCGGCTCCCAGCCTACAAATTGTGGGGAGATCCAGCGATCAGTCTTGGGGGGTAATCGCTCTTGCTTTAACCTCCCTGGATCTGGATTGTGATCTAGGGTGGAAGTCGTGGGTGGGTTTACAGCTTGCCAGAAACGGAAGTTGCCCCCCACACGTTCGGGACGAAAATTCCTCTATCTGGCCTTAAAGCCATAGTGTGGCAACAAGCCCAGAGGTCAAGCGATTGAGTGGCAACATGCCAAGGCAAAGGAAACAGAGGGATGCAACCCTAGACTCCTATTTTGGGGGCATGGAGTGGGAAGGGGACTGTGGGGTCGGAGGTCCTGCTCCAAAGGCCCCAGGGGAAGGCGTGGGCGGGTTGCAGGCCGTGGAGGACCTTGGGAAGGACTTTAGAGATCAAGTGGGAGAAGTGGAGGAAGGATTGGAAGGGGGAATGGGAGGGATGCAGGAAAGGTGTGAAATGGGGGTCAACAGCCTGACTGGGGAAAACAACACCTTAGGGAATAGACTGGCTCGAGTGGCGGGGGAGGCCCAGGAGGGCAATGAGGAGAGGAATGCCTTAAGGAGTCGAATTTGCCAGATGGAAAAGGAGTCTCAGGAGTTCACTGAGGAGATTCATTCCTTCGGAGTTGGACTGGAGCAAATGGAGGCTAGTGACTTTATGAGAAATCAAGATGCTGTTGAGCAGATCCAAACAAACGAAAGATTAGAGGGCAGTGTGAAATATCTCATGGGAAAAACCACTGACCTGGAGAACAGATCCAGGAGAGACAATTTAGAAATTGTTGGACTACCTGAAAGCCATGATCAAGGAAGGAACCTGAAAATCACCCTTCAGGAGATTCTCAAGGAAGGCTGCCCTGATGTTTTAGATCCAGAGGGCAAAATGGAGGTTGAGAGAATCCACGGATCGCCTCCTGAGGGGGATCCCAAGAAGAAAGCTCCCAGAAATGTTGTGGCCAGGTTCCAGAATCCCCGGATCAGGGAGAGGGTGCTACAAGCAGCCAGGAAGAAACAGTTTTGGTGTTGTGGAAGCACAATCAGAATGGCCCAGGACCTGGCAGCTTCTGCACTGAGGGATCGAGGGGCATGGAATGTGATATTCCAGAGGGCAAAAGAACTGGGAATGAACCCAGGGGTCACCTACCCAGCAAAACTGAGTGTTTTGTTTCAGGGGAAGATATAGTCATTCAGCGGAATAGAGGACTTTCAAGCATTTTTGAGGAAAAAACCAGAATTGAATGGAAAATTTGACATCCAGACACAGGAAGGGGGAGATGCCTGAGAAGGTAATTGGGGAAGAGAGATCAAGGGGAACTTATCAGGGTTGAACTATTTACATTCCTATATGGAAAAGCAATAACTGTGACTGATGATATCTTTCTCACTATGAAAATAATGGAAGAAGGGGGTGTGGTCATATGAATGCTTATGTGAATGTGTGTATATATGGTTACAGTTATATATGGATAGAGGGTATAGGTTGAATTTGTTGGGAAGGGAGAATACTCAAGGGATGAAATTATGAGGTGAGAGAGGAAAGTGGCAAGAGGAGATGGGGAGAGACAGGGTAGGGTAGACTATCCCATGTGGAAGAAGCAAGGGGAAGTGGTTGCAAAGGAGGGGGAGAATAAGGAAGGCTAAAAAGGCAAAACCACATTCACATTGAATTTGGTTCAGGGAGAAAATGACATACATACTAAATGGGATACCTCAACCTGCAGCAGGATAGGGGGAAGGGGGATGAGAGGAGGGATAATGGATGGGAGGGCATCCTTGGGGTGAGGGGAGGTTGGAAGTACCCATTATAGAAGAGGGACAGGATCATGTAGGGAATGGACCAGGTGGGGGGTGGGATGAGTGGGAGGGAATTATAAGCACATAGCTGGACATGTACAGCATATACTGAATTGCTTATCTCCCGAGAGGGAGTGGGTGACAGGGGAGGAAGGAAATGGATCTGAAATTTGAGGTCGTAACATTGGATGTTTCAAATATATATATAGATACTATTGTTAGTGCTCTTTTGCTTGTGATGGGGAGATGAGATGTGCAGGCGTTGGGACACAGGGATTCACCTTCCTCTGGTGGGGAAGTCGATGGGGGTGTGGGAGAGGGTGTGGGAGATAGCAGATTGGAGGAGGTGATGTCTTGTGGGACTGCTATTCTGGGATGTTGGGTAGGGGAATAATGGGGGGAAAATGATTGTGGCTCGGGATCTGGCGGAAGTGAGTGATGTAGGACAGAAGTTGATAAAGCATTTGTTTAAAAAATAAATAAATAAATAAATAAATAAAATCTACTGGTCATAAATTGTGCAATTGTTAGCAGAAGACATTAGTACTTAAAAAATTTTCCATAGCTAATTGAAAAGTTTTTGTACAAACAAAGCCAATGCAACCAAGATTAGAAGGGAAGCAGAAAATTGGGAAAGAATTTTTACAACCAGTGTCTCTGATAAAGGCCTCATTTCTAAAATATACAGAGAACTGAGTCAAATTTATAAGCATACAAGTCATTCCCCAATTGATAAATGGTCAAAGGACACGAACAGGCAGTTTTCAGAGGAAGAAATTAAAGACATCTATAATCATATAAAAATGTTCTAAATCACTATTGATTAGCGAAATGCAAATCAAAACAACTCTTAGGTACCACATCTCACCTGTCAGATTGGTTAGCATGACAAAACAGGAACATGATAAATGCTGGAGAAGACGTGGGAAAATTAGAACATTAATGCACTGTTGGTGAAGTTGTGAACTGACCCAGACATTCTGGAGAGCAATTTGGAACTATGCCCAAATGAGTATAAAAGTGTGCAAACCCTTTGGCCCCAGCAATACCACTTCTAGGGTTGTATCCCAAAGAGATCATAGAAATAGGAAAAGGACCCAAATGTACAAAAATATTTATAGCAGCTCTTTTTGTAGTGCCAAAGAATTAGAAATCAAGGGGATAAGGATCAACTGGGGAATGACTAAACAAGTTGTGGTATATGCATGTAATGGAATACTATTGTGATATAAGAAATGAGAAGCAGACGGACTTCATAATAACCTGGAAAGACTTATATGAAGTGATGCTGAGTGAGGGGAGTGGAATCAGAGAACACTGTACACAATTATAGACACATTGTACCTGTGATAACTAACTTTGGATAGACTTGGCCCTCCTCAGCAATGCAAGATTCTAAGACAACTCCAAAAGACTCATGATGGAAAAGTCTATCCACATCCAGAGAAAAGAATTACAGAGTCTGAATGCAGATGGAAGCAAACTATTTGCTCTCTCTTTTTTTGTTTTGTTTCTCCCTTCTCGCAGTGTACTCCATTGCTTATAATTCTTCTTTACAACTTGACTATTGTGAAAATGTTTTGGAACTCAAAAACTTATAGAACTAAGTGTTATAAACTAAAAATAAACATATTTAAAAGGAAAATTTTTTTTGCCATATCTGAAAATGAGCTTGTCATAAATGAAATATACATTCTCAAAAGAGTACCCAAGCTCTGCCTCTTAAATACCTTCTTAGTCATAGTAATATTTAAAAAATATTTTTATAGATTGTATTTTCAAATATTAAAAACAAGAAACAGGATATCTTTCAATATAACTAACATACTGCAGTAGGAAATTAAAATTATTTATTCTGCAACTGATCATACCTGTGGTTATATTTAGGCTAAACTCTTAAATGATTATCCCTCTCACTTAGGAGATTCCGCAGTACTTGATAATATAACAACATCTTCAAATGAGCATCTGGAAAACTTCAATGGTCCGTTTTATAATGTCATAAATTTGGAGAGTTAGGCAAAAATATTATTATTATTTTTTTTTTTTTGCTTTTTGGAGGGCAATTTGGGCTTAAGTGACTTGCCCAAGGTCACACAGCTAGTTTTTGTGTTAAGTGTCTGAGGCCGGATTTGAACTCAGGTCCTCCTAACTCCAGGGCTATTCATTCTTAACTTTGTGTTGTTCTGTTTACAGTTCTTTCTACAGATCTTCTATCACAAACTTCAATACTTTCTAGTTGATATGCTTTATGGTTATGCCCTTTAAATTACTATCTTCAGAAGTATAGGGCTTCATTGCAGTACCTAAATCAAACTCAGAAACTAAATTTATAAGTAGTGGTTTTATGACTTTGGAAAATACTCTCTACTGAAACATGATTAAACACACTTCCAAAGCGTGTCCTTATTGTATGATCCTGAGCCAACTCCAATGGGGTGAATATCTTCCTCAGTTAACTTTTTACAAGCATCATAAGCAGGAAATTTTTTAAAAAATATTATTAAGATATAACAATAAAACAATAAAAACATAACTGTTGTCTGAGAAATGACACCTTGGATAGATGAGTATTCTGGATAGCTGATGGTTAACTCCTATTTTTTTTTTTAAAGAAATCTTTCTAAAACATACTTTATATTTCCATGGCTCCTAACATTGGGTATGCCAAACCTAAGAAGTTGATAACTCATGAACAGTGAATCCCTGTATTGAGCTACAATATAATGATACCTTTCATAATACATTATGTCCTTTCACACACTCTGCTTGTGCAAAGTCATGGACATATGAGATAGAATGTAACACGAGCATGACAATAAGTAAATCAGACTAGTTGGAATATAGGAACATAGAATGTGTGTATGGAGAAGAGTAAGTAAAGTGCAGCAAATTTGGAAGGGGGTGCTGGAACTAACTTTAAGTGCTTTAAATGTCAAACAAGGTTTAGCTGAACCTAGAAACAAGGGGGAGTCACATAGAGTTCTTGAGTAGGAGAATGACATGATCAGACCTATGCTTTAAGAATACCAATCTGGCAGCTGTATGGTAGACTGGAGAGGGAGAGACTTGAGGCAGAAGGCTCATTATAAAACTTGGAACAATCCAGGTAATAAACTAGGGTTCTCAACTGGAGTATACATCGAGAAGGCCCAATAGAGAGAACCCTGGGCCTGGAGTAGGGAAGAATTCAGTTCAAATCTGGCCTCACCTACTACTGCTGTCTACCTCGGTTTCCTCAACTGTAAAAAAGGAATAAATAAGGAATAAAAAGGAATATTAATAGCATCTACCTCCCACAGTTGTTTGAGAACCAAATGAGATATTTGTAAAGCACTTAGTACATTGGCACAGAGTAGGTGTTAAATAAATGCTTGTTCCTTTCTGTTCACCCCCATTCAAGAGGCAAAACTGTTTGTTTTTTTAAATTAAGTGGTTATAAGGAGTGAAAAAGAGTGGAGGGGTTGAAGACAACTCCAAAATTATGAAGCTAGGTGACTGAAGACTAGGAAGTAGGGATGATTTAGGAAGAAATACTGAATTCCATTTTGGACATGCTGGATTTCGGATGTATATGGGAAATTCAGTTAAGCATTTACTATATGTCTTGCACTGTGCTAAATATCGAAAATCCAAAAACAAACAGAAAGCAGTCTCCATTCGCAACATAATCATACTGGGAGAAACAAAATACAAAATAAATACAAAGTAACTAGGCAAGGTGAGAATAAGGAAAGGTCTCTTTTAGAGCAAACACCTAAGTCTTGAAGTGAGCTAAGGCAACAGATGAAGAACAAAAGAGTATTCTGGGAATGAGGGACAATGCAAAAAGCTAATGGTTGGATTGTAGAAATAAAGTTGTGGATAAAGACAGCAAGGAAACTAATTTAATTAGCTTTTTTGAAGTCCCTGAGAAAAAAGGGAAGAGCCATGTCAGTTGTATATAATCTCCTGACTTCCTAAAGTAACAAAAGAATTAGAAATAAACTTGATTCCGGCCCCCCCCCCCCCACAGGAAGTTGATTTGTCAGTATAAGCACTTTAGATTTCAATAGTTTCTAGAAACTGAAAGTCCTCAGGCTTTGCAAACTATATTGCTACTTTATCACCATCAGCAAATCTCACCACTATTCATTATGTTCTCTCCTACATCCACCTCCCTAATACCCTTCCAAAAGTGATTGTTAAATAAAAGCTATTTAAATTCTGCTGCTAATATTTTTACCTCTTGACTCAACCTATACAAAATCTTGATAATGAGATTCTGTTAGTGTTGTAAAAATTGTTCATTAAAATTCAATAAAACTAAAAAATTCAATTAAATAAAATTCAATAAAATACAAGCATGCTAAGTGGCTAATTACTGGGGGATTATAGAGATACAAGGTGGCTGTTGGGGAAAAAAAAAACACTGGCACCTAGAAAAGAGGAATTCTAGTCCCAGCTTTGACATTAGCCATGTAACCAAAGGCAAATCATTTAAGTTATCTAAAACTTAGCTTCTATATCTGTCAAATGGGAATAATAATTTTAAGCCACCTTAGAATCTTAGGAAGAAAATTTACAGCCCTCAATCTATCAGCTTCCCATTCTAGAGCATACCGATCCATCAATCAATCAACATTTATTTAAAACCTTCTACAAGCCGAGCAGAGTGCTAAGCCCCAAGGACACAAAAAGAAGCAAAAGACAGTCCCTCCCTATAAGAGGTTTACAGTTTAATGAGGGAGACAATACAAAGCAATACACAGGACAAATGAGAAATAATTAACTGAGGGAAGGCATTAGAATAAACAAGAGTTAGAAAAGGCTTCTCATAAAAGATGGGATTTTATTTAGTACTTAAAAGAAACCAGAAATTCTCACCACAAGCTATGCCAACATTCTGCCTGATGAGAGAATATTTGACAGCTACATTAACAGAAATGGGAATCATTTAATGCCCAAGAAGAGAGCCTCAAAACACATGTACTGACATAAGTGTTATTAGACAATAAAAAAGGGCACCGTGACATAATCAAGCATTTATAACACACGTGCCCCTGAGGACAAATTTGACCCCTTACCATCTAAACCAAACTGCAAAGCAGTTATTGTACAGACAATACAGAGAAAAATGCCTTTCTTTATGAATTCCACAACTGCTTCATGTGGAACACTAACTCCAAGACCAAGATGAAATTCAATTCAACAAACATTTATTAGGATTGTAGGTATCTGGCTAAGTGTGCTGGTCTCATCTAAAAACGAGCATTTACAGCACAAAGATTTTTTAAATCTCTTATTTACTTACTAGTAAAAAAAAAACCACAGGTATCATCACATGCAGTGCTATTGCTGTATTTCTAGTGTTTCTGTAATAGAAAATAAACATATGGAAAAAGGACTAGTAGAGAAAAAGCAGTGAAATCACAATGCTGTATGTACACTGCCCATAGATCCTGCAAGTTGGCCCTCTCAGCTTCTATAAATGCAAAGCAAGCTAATCAAAGTTCAAATGATTAACAACTGCCACGCTCTATTTCCCACATCCAAATACACATACAGTTAGGTTGTTTTTTAATTCTCCAACCTGAAATATACACAATCCTCTCTTTCAGAAATGTGAGAGATAGTCACTCTTGATTTTGGCTCGCTATTTCAACTTTAAGCCATCATTTAAGAGCCTCCAAGCTCTGATTCCATTTATGGAAGTACTTACTCTATACTAAACACTAAGAGAAACATCAAAGCACTTCTGAAACAACAGTGAATTCAGTGAGTTCTCCTTAATTATTTTTAAATAGTGGTATTATGCCAAAACTGTAGTCTGTATTCTAGACCTTAATCTTTAAATATATTTATGGTATACACAAAATTGTACTTTCCTATTTGTCTTATACTCTGTACCATTTTGTAGTATTTTATTATCTTGGTAGAGACCATAAGCTCCCTGATGGCAAGAATCTTATTTTGTACCTTTTGGTATCAAATGGTGTCTAGCACAACATGATGCACATTAGATAGACTAAGTACCTAATGATTCAATTCATATTAATTGAGGGTCTGCTACAGGCAAGACCCTCTGTTGGAAGGGGATGGATCTTCTGTTATCAGTACAAAGTGTCTCTGAAAGTTTTTGACCAATGTAGGTAGGGAGCTAAGAAACAAAAAAAAGTAAAATTCCAGATTTCCTCATTCGTAAAATAAAAAGCTGAACTAGGTCAGGGGTTCTTAACCTAGGATGCTGTCTTTTTTTTTTTTAAGTTTTTTTATTTTGAATTAGTTTCCTTTGTAATCCTCGGTATTATTTTATGCATTTTAAAACATGATCTAAGAAGGGATCCCTGGACTCCACCGCACTGCCAAGACACACAAAATGGTTAAAAGCCCCTCGACAAAATGATCTTTTAAGGTCCAGATTTAAGATTCCTTCTAAGTTATAACAAGAAGAGACAGTGGGAGAAATTCCACAATACAGCACAAGATGAACTGACATAGAAATGTTTCAGGAAATAAACTGATTCATTGGAAAGAACTGCAGGCTAGAGGGGTCAAGGAAAGAATTCCTGGGGGTAGTGGGGGGTGGCAGCAACAACATTCCTGAGGTCACATCCCGGGGCCCTCGACCCCAACCCCCGTAACCAGCCCCGAACCAGGTGGGGACATGCCCTCCGGGTGTACGCTTTGGTCCCGCCTCAGGGAGATCTAAAGGCTCCCTCCGCCCGGGCAGGGGGCCGTGACGTCACCCCCCAAAGGGCTGGCCAATGGGCGCCTCGGGCCAGGACTTTTAACAACCGCGGGGACCGCTCCCGGGGACAAGGGGAGTCCCGGCCCAGGGCACTCTCTGCTCCATCCCGGGAGTCCGACGCCGCGGGCGACACGCAGCAGGGGCTAGCGGAGAGGGAGGAGACCCCCGAACACACCCACCCTCCACCAGCTGGGGCCTTAGCTCCGAGGGCTGCGCCCGCCCTCCTCCCCTCGCCCAAAGCCCGGGTTTCCCTCATCTTCGGATTTCATCCCCCTGGGGAATGCGCCCGCGGGGTTTCCTCGCCCCGGGCCACGGCCCCGGCTACGGAAGGCACTCATATGACGGGAGATTACTTGGGTTCGGAGCGCTGAAGGGAAAGCCCTCCAGCGCGGGCCTGCCGCTGCCTCAGCCCCCGGATCCCCAAATGACGTCGGGGCTCCCCGGGGCCCGTCAGGAGCAGGGGGGATTCTCGGGGCTTCCCTCCCCTGCACCCCCCACTGCCGCCCGCCTCCTGCCCTTCCTCATTCGCGGGGCCCCCGCCTCTTACCGCGCGGAGCTAGAGCCGGCCCCAGGCGGACCCGAGCATCCCCCCGGCGCCCGTGGCGGCGCTACCCACCCCGACCCCCAGCCGCGGCGGCGAGGCGGAAGACCTCACTTCCGGAAATAAAGTGCGGCCGCACTACGCCAATGGTGCGCCCCCCCGCAGCGACCATAGAGCACGTTCGGAGCGATTCCCACCGCCTCTACCGCAGCATCTCCCCGCCGGCTAGAGAGGCCCAGGCTTTTCCGAAAGGGCGGGGGAGGAGTGCGAAGAGCGGGGAGTTCGCGCCTGCGCAATAAAGTCGCCGGGTTCTGTCACACTCGTATCCCCGTCCTTGTTTAAGTTTGGGGCCAGTAGACTCCTCGGGGCTCAGAGTTCTAGTAGCTGCGGTGGAGGCTTAGTTGTATTTCTTTTACCTTAGGGTTTCAGGCAAAAGAATTGACTAAAAATGAGAAATTGGGCAATTATTAGATACTATTAAAACTACTGTCTGGAAAAACAAGCCTCCCTGCCAGCTTGTGAGCCGGGATTATCTGCTCAGCCAGCATCTATCAAGCGCCTGCTGTGTCAGACACTGTGCCAGCGCTGGGATGTGCAAAGAGGGACAAAACATTCCCTTACCAGGGAGAGCTCACGCTCTAACGGGAGGGACGATATGCAAACACACTGTGCACTACGAGAGAGGAACGGGATAAAATTCCCATTGCCTAGCACAGCGCCTTGCCACGGGCTTGTTGATTTAGGTAAAGAATTCATGCCTACTTCCCGTTTCCACATTCGCTTTGACAAATATTTATTAAGCACCTATTAGGTAACTGATTTTCAGTAGATGAAAACATGCACAGATAATTACAGTACAGACAGAAGTGTGGTAAATGCATAACAGACCTCCAACAAGGAGGAATGAGACAAGATTGCTAGTATCACATTACCAGAAGTAACCGTACATTTATTCGGTAATCTACGTGGTTTAGGATCATAGCTAAAGCCCTGGAACGGACTTCAAATGCTGTTTAGACCAACTATCTTTTTTATAGATGAGATGGCTTAGTAAGTGGAGAACTAGGCTGGCAGTAGGGAAGTCCAGGGATCAGATCCTGCCTCAGGCACTGACTGGTTAGGTGATCCTGTCACTTAACCTCTCTCAGCTTCAATTTTTTCACCTGGAAAATGAGGGGGTTGAACTAGATCCAGCTCACCTGGCTACCCAGGTAGTAAACATCAGAGATAGAATTTTAACTAAGGTCTTCTAATTCCAGAGCCAGTATTTTCCCCTTACTGTTAAATTTTCACAGATTTGCTGAGTAATTTGAAATCTGGATAAACCTGGAAAACTGATACTGTGGTCCTTACCACATTTATCAATATGTTGATGTTGCAGTTTATGACAGTGAACAGCCCCAAGGATCACAATACCATTGCTGTATTTGCATCTGAACTATTAATTTAAATTATTATTAAAATTGCCATGACCAAATTTATTCCAAGACGAGGGTCTGCAGGTGGCTTATTTTTTATGAAAGGACTAGAGGCTATATTATTTAATAACACAACATTCCCAATGCCTAATACTTTGTGCTATCTTTTCTATTTAACGTTATCTTACTACTTTTCACATTTTTGTATAACTAATGCACTTTGAAAACGAAATAACTTAAAATAAGTAATAGATGCTAATGCTTTACATAAAACACTACTTCCCTCTAGTGGGCAAAATGGTAAAACAGCTCTTCTTTTAAGTATTCCTTACTTAACCTTTTTGGGGGACCATCTCCAGTGGTCCTGATCTATATCTTGCCACTGGATCCACCTGATTGCAGAAAAGAAAGTGAGGCTGGTGACCTTGCACAGCCCTCCCTCACTTAAATCCAATTCACTTGCAAGTCATGGTATTGCCTTCCTGATGTCATGGTCCTCTTTGAGAATAAAGGACAAATAACCCCAACTTAACTTTATTATACCTAATCCATACAGCACATGTAAATTTTAAGGGCATGAAATTGTGGGAGCTGGCAGAATGAAGGGTTGAAAGTTGAGCTAGGATCCTCATAAATCTTCCAAACAAACACCAAAAAGAAACAACAGTGATAGAGCTTCTCACAAGAAATTCTATTCCCCTCATCCAAAATTTGATAAGCAAGCTGAAGAAAAATTCCAAATAAATATTTTGCTTATCAAAGTTGTGTTGTTTTTTTATAGTGGGATAAAACAAGCAATAAGAACAGCACCCAAAACAGTAGATGCCAAACATTATTACATGGGGCATCAGAAAAAAAAAATCCTTAAGCTATAATAATAAAATGGATAACAGACATACATGAAAAATTAAATTAAGAATTAAAATGAGTAAAAATCATGAGAGGAATCAAAAGAAGACCCAAACCAGCTAATAAGATCTGTTAGGAATTAGAGGAAAGACTGAATACAGGCACAATAAATCACAATGCTTTAATAGATTTGTGATATCACTAAAGATGCAGGTAACAACCCTTCTAAACCTGCCTCTTCATTGTGATTCTTGTCAAGGACCTTTTATAACTTTATTACAGAGGATCCGTCCCATATGCTGGAGGCCTTTCTTGATTGCTCTTGATATCAAAAAGATATCAGTAAAGCACTCAGAGTTTCTGTCATTGCCTAACTCACATGACAAGTCCATCTTCTCTCCCTACAATACATTTCCCTGATGACATCTTTTACTCCCATTCTTCTTCATAATTCCTTATTGGTTATATGTTGCAGCCTGTTCACATGCATTGTGCACTTCTCCACTGTCCTTTGTATAATATTCATTTTCATTTCCTCAGAGATTTATGTTCCATGGTTTCCAGCCATACAACAACAACAAAATAATATTGGCATTAAAAAGATATAGGAGAAGTTTAGGGTCTTTAAGAGAGCTTTGTAATTTCCTGAAGGCAATCTAGCTTGTTGTTCTCTTCCTATTTGATTCTAGACTCAACTTGTTTCCCATTTGTACTGTCTATTCCAGATGTGCAAACTGATGGACAAATTATATAGATTTCTATTTTACTGCAAGTCATAATCTGGGCAACAGATATTATTAATATACTTGGTCTTTCTTGTATGTATTGCCAGACAGAACTCTCTTGAGGGATTACAATTCTCTTCTAGGAGACTGCAATATTCTAGGGCTTAATGTAACCAACATAATGGACATAATGGTCTCTGAAAAGTCAAGCTGCTTAAGGATCTCATTTTCTATAAGGATTTCCTCTTCAATTTGAACTCTGAACTGGATCTCCTCCCTCACAGTGTTGAGCCCTCTTGGCAAACATATATCTCTGTTTTATCCCTTTCCTGGTCATTACATCAGAGAGTCAATGAACAGGATTATTTCTGTTGTCATATCTTAAAAGAAATGTTGATCAATTTTGAAGTATATGCAGGAGATACTTTGTTAAAAGAAAGCCTTTAAGAAGGCATTTTGATCTACTAGATGAAACACTTTTCCCCATAATCAACAAACAGCACAGTGTAATCTTGTATTCTGACAGGAGAGTCAGAGAAATCACTTAGTAGATCATTTATTTTGGTTGAAAAGTCATGCCTGTTAGTCAAGCACAGTGTGGACTAACTCATTTTAGCAGTGGAAGCATCTATTTAATACAGAAGCTATATTCATCATATTCATCATTATGTTCCTTAGGTAGAAAAAGGATGCTAAGGTTCACAGTTTCATAGTTATGTCACCTTGACTGTAGGAATTTTCCTGACTCATGTGCCCCCTTGGTAGTTTTCTTGTGCACCCAAAGTGTGCACATTTCCCCCTACAGATACTGAGTGCATTGGTGGGAGTTTCTGTATAATATTTTATTATTTATGCATTTGTTTAATGTGAGTAACAGTGATATTCTTTCTTCTTTTGCCTTATTGCCAATTAAAAGGTTATTACAGGATCTAAAAGTGCCATTTTTCTGAGTGGCTTGTTTTATCCTTTTTTTCCTTTTATTTTTTTGAAGGCGATTGGGGTTAAGTGACTTGCCCAGGATCACATGGCTAATTTTTGTGTTATGTCTGAGGTCAGCTTTGAACTCAGGTCTTCCTGACTCCAGGGCTGGTCCTGTATTCACTGCACTACCTAGCCACTCCATGGCTTGTTTTATATAACTAGAAAGTCATTATATAGGCTAGCATGGTAAATAGTGAAAATTATCATATTGGGACAGGACCCACATCATGAACCCAGTTAAACTCATAGAATCTCCTTTAGTTGTGTTCAAAGATCTAGTCCACACACACCAAGCCTGGAAAATATTTATGAAGAGCTGTCATCAGAAATAGATGACTTGGCCCATCCTTGTTATGGAGATTTATCTGATTGAGCCAAATAAAATATTCTGTCCTTGAACAGCAAGTCAATGCTCATTAGGAAAGAGGTTGGGAGTAATTTAAAGATATTGAGTGGATTTGTCTTTCTGCTCTGGGGAATTATTCTCAGAAGCAAAGCATTTCTATTGCTAGGAAATGCCACCATGTCCTGCAGACTGCACATCCCACTCTACTATCTGTGCATAGAAGTTTCTTTGGATGCAGGTGTTTCCCCAAGACCATCGAGTTGCTAAAGTAGTCTAGCAAGACATCATTTGGTTCAAAAGTCCTTTGAAACAGTTGGAACAGAATCAGGATGGCTCTTTCCATTTTTGAAAAGTTCCTTTGTGTGTGTGTGTGGGGGGGGGCATTTCTAGAAATACTTACATGAACCGATGCTGAGTGAAATGAACAGAAATAGGAGAACATTGTACACAATAATAGCAACATTGTGTGATGATCAACTATGATAGACATCTCTCCTCAGAAATATAAGGATCAAAGACAATTCCAAAAGAGTCATGATGGAAACTGCTATCCACATCCAGAGAAAGAACTATGAACTCTGAATAAAGATCAAAGCATGATATTTTCACTTTTTTTGGTGGCTTTTTCCTTTTGTTCTGTTTCTTTTTTTATAATATGAGTAATGTGGACATATATCTAACATGATTATGCATGTATAACCTATATCAGATTGCTTGCTCTCTTGGGGAGGGGGAGTGAGAGAAAGAGGGAGGAGGAAAAGTTGGAACTCACAAGCTTATAAAAAATGAATGTTGAAAACTACATGTAATTGGAAAAAATTGGGTACTATTAAAAATAAAGATTCTGGTAATTATAGTGAAAGTGAAAGTTTTAAAGGAATACCATAACCTTTGCTGTGATCATTCATCAAGAGTTTAGGGATGGTAGAAATGTACACAAAATATTCGGATTTTGTTCTTTTAACTAAGGTTCCTAATTTGAGATGTTTGGTCCCAAGCATTTCAAAATAACAATCAAAGCGTGGTGAAGGAATAAAAAAGTACCTTTTTACTTTTCTTTTTTCCCTAATCCCTTTTTCCAGTTAAATTACAAAGTCCATTCATGGCTAAGATCTTAGCCATAAGAATGCACACTAATTTTCCTCTAGAGTAATGGACCTTCAGGCCCCTGAACATTCTAGGGGAAAATCCTTGAAAGAAAGCTTCCTATTGCATGCATGACTCTATATTTGGGATTGGGGCTAGAGTTTGAGGCTCTTGAAGAGGAGGGCAGTAGCATTTTTTCTTTCAGGAAAAAATTCCTTTATTATAAGCTTATCTCTCAGTTGAGACGTCTTTAAAGCAATGCTAATTATATAAAATGAGACTTTTTATAGACTATGAGATCCTTTATGGACCACAATACAGTACAAATTATATTTAACAAAGAATTGCTAGAGAGTTGATTAAAAATTAATGATATGAAAAAATTCTCTAAATCACTAATTAGAGAAATGTAAGTTAAAACAATTCTGAGGTATGGCACCTCACACCCATAAGATTGGACAACATGATAGAAAAGAAAAATGAAAAATGCTGGAGTTGTGTGGGAGGGCCAACGAGGATTTACCTCAGTGCCCTTGAGAGGTCCCTGGACCCGTGATGGCAATGCCTCTGGGCTTAGGCGATGATGGCAAGGCCTCTCACCCCCATTAACCCTCTAGGCACTTGAGGTACTGTTAGGCCCCCAGATGACCCCACCTTGTTCTAAGGAGCTACACGTATCCGGGTCCACAAGGAATATCCTTGCTCCGGGTAGAAATCTCGAGATAAGAGTCCCAGGGGTTAAGGTGTGCTTGACCTTAAAAGGCATAAAGTCGGAGTTGCCCCCTGAGTTGCTGTGTAAGTGTGCTTTGTTCTGCCCAGCGCTCCCCGCCATGTGGCATCCGGAAGGTCCCGGGAAAGAATCCGACAACCGAGTCAACACTAATGTATTGTTTTGTTGTTGTTTGCTCTTTGGAAGGCAATTGGGGTTAAGTAACTTGCCCAAGGTCACACGGCTAGCTTTTTTTGTGTTAAGTGTCAGAGGTCGGATCTGAACTCAGGTCCTCCTGATTCCAGGGCAGGCACTCTACTCACTGAGCCACCTAGTCGCCCCTCTAATGCATTGTTAGTGGAGTTATGAGCAGGTCCAACCATTCTGGGGAACAACTTGGAACCATGCCCAAAGAGTTGTAAAACTGTGCATACCCTTTGATCCAGCAATACCACTTCTAGGTTTGTATCCCAAAGAGATCATTCAAATGGGAAAAGGACACATATGACAAAAATATTTATAGCAGCTCTTTTTGTGGTGGCCAAGAGTTGGAGGTTGAGGGGATCCCCATCAATTGGGGAATAGCTGAACAAGTTGTGGAATATAAATGTGATAGAATACTATTGTTCCATAAGAAATGATGAATAGGAGGACTTCAGAAAAACCTGGGAAGACTTGCATGAACTGATGCTGAGTGAAGTGAGCAGATCCAGAGAACATTGTACACAGTAGCAGCCACAGTATGTGATGAATAATTTTGATAGACTTAACTCTTTTCAGCAATGCAAGGATCTAAATGGAAAATGCTATCCACATCCAGAAAAAGAACTATGGAGTCTGAATGCAGATTAAAGCATACTACTTGCTGTCTCTTTTTTGTTGTTGTTTCTTCCATTGGTTCTAAGTCTTATTTATAACATGACTAATGTGAAAATATGTTTAATATGAATGTATATGGATAGCCTGTATCATATTGCACACTGTCTTAGGGAGGGGGAAGGTGAGGGAGGTGGGGAAAATTTAGAACTCATCTTGTGGAAGTAAATGTTGAAAACTAAAAATTAATTAAAAAAAAAAGAACTGGAAGAACATTGTATATAGTAATAGCAATAATATGATGCTAATCAACTATGAATGATTTCTCTACTCTGATCAATACAATTATCCACTACAATTCCAGAAGACTCATGATGAAAAGTGCTATCCACCTTTGGAAAGAGAACTGATGAACTCTGAAGCACAATTTTACACTTTGTGTGTGTGTGTGATATGGTTAATATAGAAATGAATTTTGCATGACTTTACATGTATAATGGGTCTTAAATTGTTTGACTTTTCAATGGGTAGGGGAGGGGTGGAGGGAAGGAGAGAATTTGGAACCAACATTTTTTTTTTCAATTTAGGAAAGCTGTATTGTTATTGAGTAGAAAAATAACAAATGTGTACTTCTTTCTCATCTCAGTCACTGATTGGTCCAAAGATTGATCCAACACTATTTCTTTGAAGCTGATCTTTTCCCTTCTCCTTTCTTTGGTTTGCCTTTTCCATGGAGCTTCTTTAGTCTCATTTGCTCTTCCTTAAAATCTTGATGTTCATCTCTGTAAAGACCAAAGAAACGGAGTTTCCTCATGAGAGCAAAATAGGTGTTGTGAGGGGGATACCAGTCATAAGTCTCCTTCCTTTTGGTCAAAGGCTGTTCACTAAGTAATTTCACTACTTTCATGGATTTGGAATTGGTGGGGTTGGCAACTTCTCCAAATATTCCAGCACTCAGGCAAGCCATTCGTATGGCATATTCTGAAAGAGATGACATCTCGAGAGAGAGAGTCAGTAGATAGTTCCAATTTAACAGGTCCAGGCCTTCCTCACCTATACATCAAGTCCTCCGGAAATAAGGTTCCCACATCTCCTCCATCCCAGTACTGCCCAGTGTCTAGCTGGAACTAAAAAATTTAAAAAGAATGTTAAAGAAGAAAATTAATTGTAGACTAAATAACTTAATCCTAAAGAATGAGTAGACCAAACAACAAATGATAGAAACTATCAGTAGTTTCATTAAAGAAAATGATAAACATTGAGAATATATACCAAAATTTTGGGGATGCAGTCAAAGCAGTCTTTTCTTAAGGGAAAATGTATTATATATAGACACTTTTATCAATTAAAAAAGAAAGTATGTATCAATGAATTGGGCTTGCAACTAAAAAAACATTAGAAAACCAACTAATTTTAAAAATACCCAATTATGCCAACTAAATACCAGAATAGAAAACCTAAAAATCAAAGAAACAAAATTCAAAACAAAAACATTGAATTAAGAAAACAAAAGTAAGAGGGTTGTTTTGGTTTTTTTAAGAGTAGATCAACAAAAACCTAGCTGTGTGACCTTGGGCAAGTTACTTAACCCCAATTGCCCTCCAAAAAGAAAGAAACAAAAAGAGTAGATCAAAGTAATTGAGCCAGTCCTAAAACTAAGCAGGTGTCTACATGTCCAGGTGAGTGCTGTGAGGCACTACAAGTGAGAATGGTCACTCTACACACCTATTACACTAAGACAAAATGAAAGTTCATGACATTCAAGGATGTTATATTGTACACGAAGAAAGCCTTTGAGACAGACCTTCACAGCTTGGCCATAGGTAGGGGCCAAAATTAAAATAGGCTAAACTTCTTCAGGCATGGAGCAAATAGGTTTGTAGTGGTTCACTTTCCAAGTAAAGGTATAATTAATGATTAAACTATTTTGCAAACAAACCATATTTTTTGAAAAAGGGAAATTTCAATTAATATTAATTATACTTATTACTTTTTTTTATTTGCTTTTTGGAGCGCAATTGGGGTTAAGTGACTTGCACAAGGTCACATGGCTAGTTTTATGTTAAGTGTCTAAGGCCAAATTTGAACTCAGATCCTCCTGACTCCAGGACCAGTGCTCTATTCACTATGCCACCTAGCCACCCATTACTTAAGATTTTTTTTTATTTTTTTTATTTTTTTTTTTAAAGCAATTGGGGTTAAGTAACTTGCTCAAGGTTACACGGCTAGTCATTTGATTTATGCGTGGGTGCTCATTTTCTGAGGCCAGATCTGATCTCGGGTCATCCAAACTCCGAGGCCGGCGCTCTTACTCACTGCGCCACCTAGCCGCCCCATTACTTAAGATTTTTATCATGAAATCACATTAAAGTTAAAAAAAATTACTTTGATAAGTGGTACAAGTTTTAATACATTTTCCAGGGTTTTTTTTTACTGTTATTAGTTAATGGGACATTATATTTCTTATCAGCTATCAGTTTATTATACTCCAGAATCATGTTTGAAATCAATTTCTTTAGAAACCTGAAAACTAACCTTAGTAGCTGCTTCATTTTCTGAGTTTACTTTCTTGAAAAACCATTGTTTCCCAGTGTAATGTTAATGAAATAGGAAGATCTTCCCCACACAAGGTGGGGGAGTAGGAAGAGGGGGAGAGGGGGTAGGGGAAGAGAGAGGGAAAGGGAGAGGGAGAGAAAAGCATAAGTGGACAGAGGGAGGAATTTGCCTAGTATCTTGTTAAATCTGACTTCCTGGTATCTCAATGATGTTCTAAATAAATTTTTGGTTTTGCCTTTGAGGAAGAGAGTGTATTATATTTTATGAATTTACCCTGGAAATACTGTAACAGCAAACAACACTGGCATACCCAGGATGGCTACCAGCACAGGTTCTTAAATCTGCTTTACTAGGAAAGGTAGATGTTTAAGGGGTCAACAATCTTTTTTCATTACATTCACTAGCTCAGGGGAAAAGTCAGCACCCTGAACTTCAGAGAAAATACAAAGAAAATACAGAGAAAATACAAGCAGAGAAACAAAGACCAAAAGACAGGGCTTTTCACTATATGTGATTAGCACAAATCAACAGACAAATCCAACTGCCTGACCAAGGCAATACATACATAGTTACCAAAGAGAGAAGCACCAACATCTGGATTTTTTCTTTTCTTTTCTATTTAGAGGGGGGAAGGCAGGGCAGTTGACTGGCCCAAGGTCACACAGCTAGTAAGTGTTAAGTGTCTGTGGCTGGATTTGAACTCAAGTCCTCCTGACTCTAGGGCTGATGCTCAATTTACTGCACCACCTAGTCAGCCCAACATCTAGGTTTTTTCAAGGGGGAGGTGCTTCTTAAGGGCTACTCAGAGTCTCATCTGATCAAATCACAAGAACACTCTTCCAATGAGTGAGCCCCAAAGCAAAATACTAACCTCAGAGTATAGATAGATAGATAGATAGATAGATAGATAGATAGATAGATAGATGGATAGATAGATAGATAGATAGATAGATAGATGATAGAGCCAGAGAGCATCACAACCCTCATGACTCAGTGCCTAATTAGAAATTAACAAAAGGTGTGAAAGCCTTCCTACATGCAAGCCTCCCCTAAGTAAGCTTCCCTTAATGGGCTCCACATGAGGCCTATTAATGGATGAAAAAGATCTTGAAGCCCATTAACATTACAAATATGCATGCATATTCATAGAGGCTGTTTTTCAACAATGTGTACATTTTAATTTTTTTTTCATTTATGTCCAATTTGCTTAAGTCAGCATGCTTTGATTCAGAATGGTGACAAAGATTGTATTCCTTCAGAATGGCCATTACTTCTTGGCAAACAAGGCATAATATTTTGTCTCTCATGTAAGTACGTAAGTATCTATTTGTCCACTCCGGATTAAACACTCTGTGTTCTGATTTGATCTTCCATTTCTTTTTATCACCCATTTTACAAAGTCACCCCCAAAACTTTAATGTTAGAACCAAAAAGATCTCCATAGCAACTGCTCACACACAAAGAACTGCTGACCTGTCTGACCTTACAGAGAGCACCAGACACTTGTGTATCTTAAAAGGGCGGCTGCACAGCGAGGTTGGGGAAGAAGCCCTGTGTTGCTGCTCATTGCACAGTGGCCACCAGCTGTGTGGGCACATAGCTGCCCTCGCCTTGTCCCTGTTCAACACCATTAACGACCAAAAGCACAGTGAACAGGTCTGACTCTCACTCCTCTTAGACTAGAGACAGATGATAACTGTGGGTGCCATGACAAGCAGGAGAGAGTACGAAGTGGCAACCCACCCACCAAGTCACATGACAGGCACAATAGTGACAAGTTAATAGAAGGCAAGTTAAGCAGGACACAGACAAAGCATTTGTTACATCTTTACTTTCCTTTACATCCTCTCCTCTTTTAGCAGGCTGCCTGAAATCCTTTGGTGGGCCACTGGCAGCCCAAGGGCTGTATGTTGTGCAAGCCTGCATTGTGTCCTAATATGCCCAACCCCAAAAATATGCAGCCCTGAAAACCCGAATTTCTTCATACTAACTTACAGTCTCTCCTGCTAGATGGTTTGTAACTTCTTGTACATCTACACTTATACACACTGTTGTCAATATATATATATGTGTATATATACACATGTTATATATATGTATGTATACATCCACACATATATATCTCAACCTTGCAAGTACAATATGAGGGAGTCATGACTATATACATTGTGTAAAACAACCCTGGGGTTTTTAGTGTATTGCAAGTTCAATATAAGGTCCCCTATTTTGAACAGGAAAGGATCTTTAAAGGTCATCCAGTATAACTTGCTCCATTTTATATATTAGGAAAGTGAGGCTCAGAGAGGGAGAGATGCTTTGCCCAAAGATAAACAGGTAGTTACGTTTCAGATTGAGGATTCATAGGTCCATTGGCTCCAAATCCAGAATTCTGCTTCTGCTTTTCCACTGTGAGTCAAAAGTTTGGCCTGGTGGTCAAAAAGAGCTAAAGCCATGGTATCCAGAACAAAAGAGGAAGTAGTTCTGCTGTGGTCTGTCTTGGTTAGATCGTTTGGAGTACTGTGTTCAGGTCTAGGTATTCTATTTTAGGAAAGACATAAATAATCTGAAATGTGTGCAGAAGACAGTAACAAGGATGTAAAAGTACTGAAGAACATTCCAAAAGACCAGAGTTGTCACTTGGAAAGCTCTCCTGGGGATCTGTCCCAGGGCAGGATATTTAGTGGGTACTATCAGCAATGTCCTGGGAATACTGCCCATCCTCTTTAGGAACATCTCAGGGAAGCCACCATCAGAAACTGCCACTTGTCCCAACGAAATTACTAGTTATAGCAGTGTGCATCAGAAAGGATGAAGGAAATGGAAATATATAGCCTTGAGAAGATAATTTTTATTTTTTGTTACATTTTGAGTTTTGAGTCATCTCCTTTCCTTCCTCCCAACTATACATTAGAGAAGGCCAACATTTTATATCTATCTATCTGTCTGTCTATCTACCTACCTATCTATATCTTATATCTATCTATCTATGAAACTATGTGATACATGGGCAGGTAGGTGATACAGTGGATAGCACACTGGGGCTAAAGTCAGGAATACTCTTCCTGAGTTCAAATTCTGCTTTAGAACACTTACTAGCTTTGTGGCCTAAGGCAAGTCACTTAAACCTGTTTGCCTCAGTTTCCTCAACTGTAAAATGAGCTAGAGAAGGAAATGGCAAACCACTCCAGTATCTTTGCCAAGAAAACCCCAAATAGAATCATGAAGAGTCAGATATGACTGAAAATACAGTAGTTTCTGTTTTTCCTGGAAGTGTGTTGTCCTTCATAGTTGATTTGAATGATCATATAACTTGGAATTGCTTAGTCATTCATAGTTACTCCCCAAACAATATTGCTGTTATTGTATACAATATTCTCTTGGCTCTGCTTGTTTCACTCTGCATTATTTCATGCAAGTCTTTCCATGTTTTTCTAAAACTAACAAGCTTATCTTTTTTTTTCTTTTTGGAGGGAGGGAGGGGGAAGCAATCTGAAATAAGTTATACAATTATGTTAAACATATTTCCACATTAGTCATTGGTGTGAAAGAAGAATAGGAACAAAAAGGAAAAACTATGAGAAAGAAAAAACAAGCAAATAAAACAGTGAAAATAGTATGCTTCAATCTATGTTCAGACTCCATAGTTCTTTCTCTGGATGTGGATAGTATTTTTCATCAGGAGTCTTTTGGAATTGTCTTGGATCATTGTATTGTTGAGAAGACCTAAATCTATCATAGCTGATCATCAAAAATGTTGCTGTTACTGTGTACAATGTTCTTCTGATTTTGCTCACTTCACTCAGCATTAGTTCACATAGGTCTTTACAGGTTTTTCTGAAATCCATCTGCTCATCATTTCTTATAGAAGAATAGTAATCCATTACATTCATAGGCTATACACAATTTTATAATTCTTTGAACAAAATTCCAAATTACTCTCCAAAATGGTTGGATCATTTCACAGTTCAACTAGCAATGTATTAGTGTTCATATTTTTCCACATCCCTTCCAGAATTTGTCATTTTCCTCTTCTATTATTTTAGTCAATCTGATAGATATGAGGTGGTATCTCAGAGTTGTTTTAATTTATTTCTTTAATCAATGACTTAGAACTTTTTTATATGACTATATATAGCTTTGATTTCTTCCAAAAATTGCCTGCTCATATTCTTTGATAATTTTTCAATTGGGGGATGATTAATATTCTTATAATTTGAATCAGTTCTCTACATATTTGATATATGAGGCCTTTATCTGAGAAACTGGCTATAAATTTTTTCTTTTTTTTCTTTTTGGAGGAGGGAATGCAGGGCAATTGGGGTTAAATGACTTGCCCAAGGTCACATGGCTAGTAAATGTTAAGTGTCTGAGGCTGGATTTGAACTCTGCTCTGCTTTCCCTTCTCCAATTTATGTAAAAGGGGACTCTGATCAAGCTACAGAACCCACAAAATAACACAAAGAAGCTAACCTCCAGCTGAGGACAGCCTGGTAGGCTGGCAGAAATCGGCCAGCACAACACTCTGGGAGCCTACCCCATCCCAGCTGGAGCCAGAGGTTTTAGCCCCCTGGGCAGGCCTGACCAAACATGGGCTAGAGGGACCAGCAGCTGTCGTGGTTTCCAGAATTATCAATACAGAGATGCCAAGGACAAAGTGAGAGGTCAGGGCACTGTGGACTTTGTGATCCAGTAGTTGGGAGTGTGTTGGCTTCTATCCCCTGGAGGGAGAAGCTGCTGAGAAGCCTCGGTGCAGCCACTGCCACATAGCAGCTTCAGTTCCTGGTCTACAGACTGTAGGGGGAACCAAGTGACCAGTCTGAGGGTTAATTGCTCTTGCTTTAACCTGCTTAGATCTGGATTGCTGTCTAGGGTGGAGGTCCTGGGGTGTGTGACCAGCTTGCCAGAGTGTGTGGAGGCTTCAGAGAGGGCACCCAAATAATGCCTTTAGCAGCTTATAAAACCCTAGCATTTGGTACAAAGCTCCCCTGTCTTGTGGCAGAGTCCTACTGTAGCAAAAAGCCCCAAAGTCAAGTAATTGAGTGACAGCATGACCAGTCAAAGGAAGCAAAACAAACAGAAGAATCCAACACTAGACTCCTATTGAAATATCTCATGGGAAAAACCACTGACCTAGAAAATAGATTCAGGGGAGATAATTTAAAACGTATTGGACTACCTGAAAGCCATGATCAAAGAAAGAACCTAGAAATCATCCTCCAAGAAATTCTCAAGGAAAACTGCCCTGATGTTTTAGAACCAGTGGGCAAAATAGAGGCTGAAAGAATCTACCAATCACCTCCTGAAAAAGATCCCAAAAAGAAAACTCCTAGGAAGATTATAGCCAGGTTCTGGAATTCCAAGATCAAGGAGAGAATATTACAAGCAGCCAGGAAGAAACAATTTAAATATTGTGGAAACACAATTAGGATAACACAGGATCCAGCAGCTTCTACACTGAGGGATCAAAAAGCCTAGAATCTGATATTCCAGAGGTCAAAGGAGTTGGGATTAAAACCAAGAATCACCTACCCAGCAAAACTGAGTATCATGTTTCAGGGGAAAATATGTCATTCAGTGTAATAGTGGACTTTCAAGTATTCTTGATGAAAAAACCAGAGTTGAATAGAAAGTTTGACATTCAGATACAAGAAGCAAGAGAAGCATGAGAAGGTAAACAGGAAAAAGAAATCATAAGGAACTTATCAAAGTTGAACTATTTACATTCCTACATGGAAAAAAGATAATTATAACTGATGAAACTTTTCTCAGTATGAAAACAGTTGAAGGGAATAGAAATATATATATATATATATACACACACACACATATACATATACACACACATACATATATACACACATATATACATACATATATATATGTATATATAGTCTATATCGGAGGGTATATGGGCACATGAATGCATATGTGAATGTGTGTATATATGTTTACATGTATTCATATATAGAGGGCACAGGACCAATCTAATAAGAAGGGATGATACTTAAAAGGTGAAATTAAGAAGTGAGAGAAGAATATAATGAGAGGAGATGGGGAGAGACAGAATGGGAGTAAACTATTTCACATAGGAGCAGCAAGGGAAAATGGTTACAATGGAGGGGAAGAACAGGAAGGCAAAAGGGATGGGTCAACCTTATTCTCAGTGAATTTGACTCAGGGAGGGAATGACATACACACTAAATTGAGTATCTCACCCTACAGGAGAGTAGGGGGGAAAAGGATGAGAGGGGGGATGATGGAAGGGAGGGCAGGCTGTGGATAGGGAAGTTGGAAGCACCCACTTTTGAAAGGGGACAGGATCAAAGCAGAGAACAGAACAAGTGGGAGGTGGGATAGGAGGGAGGGAAATATAATCAGTCTTTTACAATATAGTTACTATGGTAATGTTTTGTATTAGCTATACATGTACAACCTATATTGAATTGCTTATCTTCCCAGTAAGGGTGGGTGACAAGGGAGGAAGGGAATGAACCTGGAATTCAAAGTTTTAAAACCAAATGTTTAAAAAATATATATATATATATATATATATATATATATATATATATATATATATATATATATATATACCTATTATTAAAACTACTTTACATGTAATTGGGAAATAAGATATACAGCACTGGGGCATGGAGATCCACCATGTCCTACTGCTAAAGTTGAAGGGGATATGGGGGAAGACAGGGTTGAGAGCAGATTGGAGGAGGGGATATCCTGTGGGACCGCTATTTTGGGGTGGTGGGTAGGGGAAAAATGGGAAGAAAATTTGTAACTCAAAATCTGGCAGAAATGAATGATGTAAGTCAGAAGTTAATAAAGCATTTGAAAAAAAAAAGAAAATTATGTCAAAATTTGGTTGCCCAGAGAAGTTCATCAGCATTGTAAGTCAACTTCATGGTGGCTATGTGCTTGTTCCCGTACTTTTTAGCATGATGTTTTCAGTCATACTGTCAAATGCTTTCGATGAGGATGAACAGGGTATCAAGGTCAACTACTGAATTGATGGTAAATTCTTCAACTTGAAAAGGCTATAAGCCAAGACCAAAGTGGAAGGAGTGTTGATGCATAATTTTCTATTTGCAGATGATTGTGCACTCAATGCAGCCTCTGAAGCTGAGATGGAACAAAGTAATAAGTAAAAGACGGATACTGGAACATCTCTAAACTACTATAATTGAATTTAAAAATGAACATCTTACACCTTTAGCCTGTAATTATCGTCAAATTATAATATAAGGATAACACCCAAAGGGGGAGATGATTAGAGAAATTATAAAGACAAACATGTAATGACAAAGCTTTCTAATTAAATGGAATAGCAAATTTTGAAAAAAGCAATAGGATTAAACTGTTTTCGCTAAAGAACTATATACAGATGTATATGATTGGCTTTCAAAGTTTATATATCATGAAAATTCAGGCTTTGAGATTTAGTTTTAGATTTAATAATAGGTTTTGGTAATAAATTATCAAAATGGAATTAAGGATTTATTAATTGGGGATTAATTGGATTTTATGCAAAAATTGTATCGATAATGGTACAGAAAGTTAAATTATTTTCTCATTTTTAAGTATCTGACAATCTTAAAGGATAGAACAGTTCATTTTTAGTTACACCCTTATAAGTTTTCAAAAGATTCTAATATCAGGTACAAGATTTAGGTAAGGATAGAAATACCAAGTGATATATAAAATGAAGTTCTCTGAAGTTTCAAAATTGGAGAACCAGATTTAAATGATTTGTATTAGATTAGGTCAGAACCTCTGTATTTGGAACCTTTTAGAATTGTCCTGAGAATAAAGATGTTAATGTTTAAATTTTCTTGGTTACATGTATATCTCCCTTCTCAGAACTAGTCCATTGTGATCCCTCTTACCTGTTTGGGGGAATTATGAGAAAAACTTTATTGCAATATTTAATTCTGGATCATCCGAAGCAAGCTTCTGCTCCCAGAAACTGCCAACATCCAGATGAGACAGATGTCTCAAGATTCTGAATGAGAAGCTAAATCTATTTTCCTGTCTTTTTCTCCCCTTTTGTTATGTACCCAGCCACTAAGGCCCTCATCATTTTCTCACTCTGACATTCTTGGCCCCCTCTCTTCTCAATAAATTACCTGGGACACACTTCCCCAATAGGTCCCCTCAAGGAACTAACCTCTTGGGTATATCCTGAGACATATACCTGCTTCTCCTTTATTGGATAGGGTTCTTTCAGATCTCCTCCCTTTGGCCAAAAGGGGGAAATGTAAAAATATTTTGGAGATACCCTATTTTCCAGAATTAAGGTCCAGCAAGCAGGTTTTGTCCTGAGCTGTGTTGATGGGGAGTTTTCAGCTAATCCTTTTTACTGCTTAGGATAATATCATCCTCTGACAAAGTGTATTGCTTAGGCCGGCACCAGGTGTTCACAGAGGGATTTAGCTTCCCCTATTTCCCAGGGTTATCCATCACATAGCCACAGCCCCCATTCCATGTTACTGACGGGTACTGCACTCCTGTTCTTGTCACAGAACTCTGGTTCTGTGCCTGGCAGGATGGGCATGACTCCTAAGACTTGAGACAATACTGTTCCCACAGGACCCATGGGAACAGTAACTTAAGATCTAAAAATGATTGTCATGGCCCAGCCCAGGATGTATATAAGACATGCCTTTAGTCCAGTATGTTAAGCCCTCCTTCTCAAGAGGAAGGGCTTCCATATGCATACTTCATTTTCTTCACAATGAAATTAATTAAACTCCTGTTTGTGTCCTGAGTTTCCTGTCTCTAACCCGCTCTGTTTGTTTGGCTCTGGCCATCCAAGATTAGAGGCTGGTTCTGGTCCAGTTGATTTAAGAGATTAAATTTGTGCTTAGTCTCAGAGGGCGATTAGGAACAATTGGCAGAAATTGCAGAGAAGTGGCTTTAAATGATGCATGATAATTTCCACTCTCCAAAAGCTAATGATCTGCTTCATATATTGTAGAATAGATTCTTCAAGTGGGAGATGGGTTAGATGACTTTTGAAGTCCTTTCCATAGGATCATGGATTCAGAGCTGGCAGTCATCTCAGAGGTAATTTGGTCTCTCTCCTATTACAGAGGAGGGAAACGGAGGCCCAGATCGTTTAGGTAACTTTCCCAGGCTCACAGACAGTGCCATACAAGATTCAAGTCCAGGTCCTTTGACCCCAAATCCAGTACTTTTTCCTCTGGACCTCACTGCCTATCAACCTGAGGTTCTGTTCATGCCATACATTATCATACTATGACATTCTGTTGGGGGAACAACCACTTCATAAGATCACGGTGTTGGAAGGGAGGAGGGTTTTGGGGAAAAGATTAAGTGTTCCGTTTCAGATCCGTTGATTCTAAGATGTTTATAAGACATTCAATTGGAGATGTCCAATGGGCGACTCGACATGCTAGACTGGAGGCTGAGAGAGAGGTTAGGGCTGTACAAGTAGCGTTCAGAATCATCTGCCTAGAGAGGATAATTGAATTCGTGGGAGCTTTTGAGATCATCAGGTGATGTAACAGAGCGGGGAGAGGGTTCGGGACAGAGCCTTGGGTGAAAATCCATGAAAGGGGATTGAGAAGCAGCAGTCAGACAGGTGGACGCAGAACCAGGAGAGGGGAGCATGAGGAAAACCTAAAGAGAACGGGACCCACGGTGTCAGACGCTGCAGAAGAGGACACGATGAGGGCTGGGCAAAGGGCGTTAGATTTAGCAATTGACTAATGACTTTGGCGCGAGCGGCTTCAGCGGGACGAGGAGGTCCAAAGCCAGACTGGAGAAGGAAGTGCGGACACGTGTTTGTGGAACACCTTAGCACGGAGAGTAGGCGCAAAGCGGGGCGAGGCGGGACGGCAGAGATCCGGGGGAAGCTCTCGGTTGGTTTTCGAGCTGGGGAAGCCACGGGCACGTCTGCAAGCAGTAGGGATGGAGGAGAAGTGAGATGCCGGCGGAGGCGGCGAACAGCAGGACCGCTACCTCTCAGCAGGAGCCGCTACACAGCTGCAGGGGAATCAGGTCATTCCGGGGCGGGGACTCTCCCCGCTGAAGGGCGGATCCCAGCTGGATTAAGAGGCGGGCTCGGGTCGTGAGAGTGAGATTATGTCGCGACAGCACAATATCTGAATGTGCGAAAGACATCCCACCTTCTCAGCGGGAGACCTTTCTCAACATCCGAAGACAGGGCGCTCCCCAGGGCTGGACACGGCAAAAGGAAGGCTGAGGGCCCTCGTGCCCCTTCGGGAGACGTGGCCAGCCACGTGACGCGCGTCGGCGCGCGCTGTTTCCGGAAGCCTCCGCCGCGCGCGCCCCCGCCCTCGCCGCCGCCGCCGCCGCGCTGCCACTGCCACCCGGTGCAGTTCAGGGGGAGGAGGGCTCCTGTGCCGCCGCCGCCGCCTCTGCGACGCCGCCGGGGTGGGGGGGGAGGGTGGGGTGACGACGAGGCTGCAGGATGGAGATGATCCGGAGCAGTGCGTGCCTGCCGATTCCGCAATGTCCTCTCCCCACCCTCCCTCCGCCCCTGGCTCGGGCTCCGACCCCCGGGCCTCGGTCAGGCCTCGGGGCCGGACCTGGAGACTGTCTGGCTGCTCCCCTCAGCCCCCCGGAGCTGTATCAGCGGCGCCTTTAGTCCGCGCGCCGCCTGCGCTCTCTCCTTCCTCCCCACGCTGCCGTTGCTGCTGTCCCCCCACTCCCGCCCCAGCCCCCTCCCGTCCAGGCACCCGGGGGGGCTGAGCGCTCTGCACGCCTCTGTCCGCCCCTCCCTCCCCCGCTCCCTCCCCCAGCCTCCTGCCTTCAGACTTGGAGGCTGAACCTGGGCCCGGGTCTGAGCCTTTTCTTGGTTTCTCTGCAGATTTTAAAAATAATCTTCCCAAAGTGTACCAGGCCATTGAGGAGGCGGATTTCTTGGCAATCGATGGGGAGTTTTCAGGTATCCCGCCCAGGGTCTTGTTAGCGTTCCCTCCCAGAGCTTGCTTGTGGAGCCTCTGCTCTCCTCTGCCCCGCCCTGTTGGGTAACCTGGGCCAATTAATGACCCCGATATCTTCTCCCCACCTTAGGACAGGGGTGCACCTTGAGGATCCTTCGTGTTGGGTTGTTTTTTGGAATCGTTTTAGGAACTACAAATGACTTATCATGTAGGGTAATATATATCTAGCAGTTAGGTGGGCTTTGGTGTTGGTTAGGCGTCTTCTGTTGGTTGGGAACTGGGACAGCAACTTATAAACAAGGATGAAACTATGTAGTTGTAGACATGTTATTGACAATCCAGAGGGTATGCTTGTATTGCTGGATCTGTGCATCTACAAAAGCCTGATACTGTTAATTAAAACTGTTTTGGTCACTTTTTTCCTTTGATTCAGACTCCTGGGTTTGTTCCCACGTTGGCTGAATTGATTGGCAAATGTGGAAAACCACTTAATTGTTTATAAAGGAAGTTGATGGACTGCAGGTCCATAAATTTCCCAAAGCCCAAAGAGGCAGAGAGACTTTACAGCTTGTTCTTAAATTGGTAATCTTAACAAAATTCTTTTTTTTCCTTGAAAATTTTTTTTGTTGATGGTACTTAAAAATATTTTTGACCTAAATGTTTGATTGTCTATATGTACATTTTTTTTGGTTATTGTTAATGAAAGCATTTTCAAAGACAAAGTCAGACTTTTGATGTTGATACTTAGCTTATCCACAAAATGAAGATGGATATAGATAGAAAAAATATTCATCACCTGGAAGCCAGACTTCTGGTGATGAGCCTCTCTTAACTAGGCAAGTCCTTCCACTACGTAAAAGGTCCCTATCTGTCCCCGTATTTGAAACCTTTTTTTTTTAAGTTTCATAGGATATATGTGAGCTTATACTCTACTGGCATTGATTAGAACCTAGAACTGCCTCTACAATATGAATAGTGCATCTAGTTAAGACTTGAATTAGGTTAATATTCTTAAATTCCTAATTTATATGGCATAGTGATCTTTGCAGGTGTATTTCTACTTCTGGAAGAAACTAGTTAAGTGACTGTTAAATGAACCCATTTAAAAATATTTTAAAAATAAGTTTGTTCTCAAATCAAAGCATCATTGTGGAATTTTTTTTTAATACTGACTTTAGACTGACATGATTGAGTGCATGTTTATAGATAATAATGATTATTATTAATAATAATTGTCTTTGATAAAAGAATTTCTGTTTATTCTTTGCATGCAAAAATATAAAGCTATATATTTGTTCCAGAAAATATTTTCTTTATATTAGCATTGATTGGTAATTTAATTTCTATATGACATGTTTAATATTGAAAAGTTGTTACAATATTAAGTTAAAATATTCCCCCTAAATTTTAGGAATCAGTGATGGACCTTCAGTTACTGCATTAACCAATGGTTTTGACACTCCAGAGGAAAGATATCACAAACTTAAAAAGGCAAGTTAGTTGAAAAACATTTTTGCTACCTTTGTTAATCTTTTCCACCAACTGAATTGTAGTGAAGAGGAATCATGTATATCTTTTGTAAAATACACTTTTTAAACAAGTACCAACTGTAAAACAGTGTTATTAAAACAACAGCATATTTATCTACAGAAATACATTTCATGAAAATTTCAATTATATTTGATTTAGAGTAATCTAGATATGGTTCTATTTTTTAAAAAACTTGACTTTTGTCTAATCTGACTTTTTTTGAAAGAAAGTGGCTACCCAAATATAAAAATTATAGTTAAGATATAAAGGTTGTTTGGACATATCTCATAAGGTTACCTACTTGAGTTAAAAGCATTTATGTGATGTCCCAGAAACTTTATGCCAAAGTAGAATTTCTACTTGGTTGAAACTATTATCGCTTTGATTGAAAGGAACTTTGTTCTCCTCTGATATTGATTGATTTGTTTTATTAAAATTATTTTACATACTTTTAACTACTAAAAGTTATTTTTTTCTTTTCCAGCATTCCATGGACTTTTTGCTGTTTCAATTTGGTCTTTGCACTTTTAAGTATGACAGCACAGAGTCAAAGTAAGTTATTTTTTAAAGGATTAATTATTCTGTTTTTGTGGAATAATATCACCTCTCAATTTGCTTGTATCTTTCATTTTTATAGGTATATAACGAAGTCATTTAACTTTTATGTTTTCCCAAAACCCTTCAGTAGAACTTCACCAGATGTCAAATTTGTTTGTCAGGTTAGTAGCAAAATTTAGTTCTTATTATTTGTCAGTAGTTGCTTTTCCATTATTTGTGATCATGAATGGTAATAAATGTTACTTTAAACATTTATTTCATCCCGTTAGAAATGCAGAAGATGAGAAGGCCTCAGAAGGAGCCCATAAACAAATATAGAAAATGCATGACATTCAGACTTTATATAGATAGTGAAAATTCAGAAAGCTCTTACAGTAATTCTTAGAAGGAACTGGACTTTTAGTTTTTTATTGGGTGAACCCTTTGAAATTCCTAGCAATTTCTTACAGATGCCTTCCCAGATTCATGTGTCACTTTGTAGTTTAGAGTCCCAGAAAAACCATTAATTTCAACTTTTTTCTCCAGAATCATTTTGTTAAAGCTAGATTTTCACAAATAGCAAAATGAATTAATTTGAATTTTCCCTTATTTTATTTTATTGTCACAGAATCAATAAATCTTTCAATTGTACTTGAATGAAAACTTTGAGATCATTTAGTCGCTCGTTTTATAGATGAAGTCTGTGCTCAAAGTTGTATAGTAAATAGCAGAAGCTAGATTAGGGTTGAACTAGATGATCTCTAGAGCCCCTCTATAACTTTTTCTTTTTTGCTTTTTGGAACATAATTGGGGTTAAGTAACTTGCCCAAGGTCACACGGCTAGGTTTCTGTTTGTGTGTGTTAAGTGTCTGAGGCCGGATCTGAACTCAGGTCCTTGTGACTCCAGGGCTGGCGCTCACTGTGCCATCTAGCTGCCCTAGCTACCCCTTTCTCTATAACTTTTTTAAGAATTAAATTTAATTTTTTTAATGAGCAATGCCTTCCTATAGTTTCACTCTTGTACCCCTAGATGAAAAGAAGATGCTCCCCTCCTTTGCCCTGCAACAAACTCATAGGCAAACAAATCATCACATTAGCCATGTCTAAAAATTCATGTCTCACTCAGCACATCTAGCTGATCACCTCTCTGTTAGGAGGTGGGCAGCATTCTAAGTTATCAAGTTAGCATGTTTCTGGAATCATGGTGGATCATTGAACTGATCAAAGTTCTTAAGTCTTTCAAAGTTGTGTGTTTTTGTAGTCTAGAATCTTATTGTCTTGATTTTGCTTACTTCGTTCTGTGATGTTCAGGTGATTCCCCCTTTCCACCCTTCCATTGTTTATAGACTTCTGTTATCTTCCCACCATTCTGTCTCTCTTCTTCTCTAGTGTATACTTTTTCTCCATCCTTTTCCTTTCTTCTAAGATCACTACAACATAATTAAAAAAAAAACTCCAATATTCCCATACCTCCATCTTATTTGACTCCCTTTATTTGACCCTGGCTGATATTACAGTTCTCTGGGGATACTTATATCATTTATTTCTCTACTTCCCATTAGAATGCAGTTATTTCAACAAAAAAGTCTTTTCAGATTGCCTACTTATATTTATCCCTTTGTTTCTCTTTATTCTCATGTTTATGTTTCAAAGTTTCCATTCAGCTTTTGCCTTTTTATCAGGAATGCTTGGAAGTCCTCTTGTTTCATTAAAGATCCATTTTTTTTCTGTTATACAATTATACACAGTTTTGCTGGGTAAAGTTATTCTTGGCTTAAGTCTTTGTCTTTTTGCCTTTTGGGATATCATAATCCATACTCTCCACCAGATAGTTGCTAAATCTTGTGTGGTACTGACTGTGGCTCCATTATACTTGAACTCTTTATTTATGGCTGCTTGCTGTATTTGTTCATTGACCTAAAAGCTCTAGATTTTGGTGGTAATGTACCTGGGAGTTTTCATTTTGAGGTTTCTTTCAGGAAGTGATGGTCTCTTTTTTCTATTTTCAGTTTACTTTTTGGTTCTAAGAGATCTAGCAAATTTTCTTTGAAGATTTCTTAAAACATAGTATTTAGGCTTATTTATTTTGATTGTGGCTTTTGGGTTGTTAAGTAATTTTAAAACTGTCTATCCTTGATCTGTTTTCCAGATGAGATGTTTTTGTTATAGGTACCTTATATTTTCACCAATTTTTTTAGTCTTTTGACTTTATCTTAGTATTTCTTGTTGTTTCATGGAATCATTAATTTTGCTTTGATCCACTCAAATTTTCAGGGAGTCTGTTAACTTGGCTAAGGTTTTGTACCTCTTGTGCCAAGCTGTTAATTCTCTCCCATTCTCTTTCCTAGTCTCTCCTCCCCTTATTTCTTTTCTACTTTTTCTCTCTTATCACTATTATTTCATTTATATAATTTTTTAAAGCAATTGGGGTAAAGTAACTTACACAGCTAGTAATTTATGTATGAGTGCTAATTTTCTGAGGCTGAAACCAATCCTGGGTCCTCCTGACTCTGGGGCTGGTGCTCTTACTCACTGCACCACCTAGCTGCCCCTCATTTATATAATTTTCAAACTAGCTTTTGTAGTCTTTTTTAAAAATTAATTTTCCCCTAATTATATGTAAAAACAATTTTTAACATTGATTTTTAGAATTTTGAGCTTAATTTTCTTCCTCCCTCCTCATTCCCCTCATTGAGAATACAAGCAATTCAGAATAGATTATACATGTGTAGTCATGCAAGATATTTCCATATTAGTCATTCTGTGAAAGAAAACATAAACCAAAAAAACTCAAGAGAAATAAACAAAGCAAAAAAAAAGTATGCTTCAATCTGTATTCAGGCACCATCAATTCTTGCTCTAGTGATGGATAGCATTTTTCATCCTAAGTCCTTCAGAGTTTTCTTGGATTGCTGAGAAAAGATATGTCATTTACAGCTACTCATTTTGCAATACTGCCTTTACTCTGTACACAGTACATTTCACTTTGCATCAGCTCATGTAAGTCCAGGTTTTCTGAGAGCATCTTGCTCATCACTTCTTATAGCACAAATAGTATTCCATCACAATCTGTGCAGCCATTCTGCAGTTGATAGGCGTCCCCTCAATTTTCAATTCTTTGCCATCAGAAAAGAGCTGCTATAAATATTTTTGTACATATAGATTCTTTTACTTTTTGTTTTTTATCTCTTTGGATATAGACCTAGCAGTGGCATTGCTAGGTCAAAGGGTATAAGAGCATTACTTCCAAATTGCTCTAAAGAATGGTTGAGTCAGTTTACAACTCCACCAACAATGCATTGTCTCATTTTCCCCACATTCCCTCCAACATTGGCCATTTTCCTTTTTCTATCCTGTTAACCAATCTAATAGGTATGACGTAGTACCTCAGAATTGTTTTCATTGGCATTTCTCCAGTCCGTAGTGATTGAGAATTTTTTTCATGTGGCTTTAGAGAAATTTTTATTACTTCATCTGAAAACTGTTCAGATCTTTTGATCATTTATCAGTTGTGGAATGGCTCTTATTTTTATAAATTTGACTCAGTTCTCATTTGAGAAATCAGGTCTTTATCAGAGAAACTTGCTTCAAATTTTTTTTCACAGTTAGTATTGCTAACTGTATTCCCCACCATCCTATTTCCCCCTCTGTTTATTCTCTTGTCTTTCTCCTTTCACCCTGTCCCTCCTCAAAAGTGTTTTGCTTCTGACTACTGCCTCCCTCAATCTGCCTTCCTTTCTATTACACTCACCCTCCCCAATCCCCTTCCCTTCCTTCTTTCCTGTAGGGGAAGATAGATTTCTGTACCCAGTTGTGTATGTATGTCATTCCCTGTTTGAGCCAATTCTTTTTTTGTTGTTTTTTTTTTTTTTTTTTTTTGCTTTTTGGAGGCAGAATGTAGGGCAATTGGGGTTAAGTGACTTGCCCAAGGTCACACAGCTGGTAAGGGTTAAGTGTCTGAGACCTCATTTGAACTCAGGTCCTCCTGACTCCAGGGCTGGTGCTCTGTTTACTGCGCCACCTAGCTACCCCTTTGAGCCAATTTTGATGAGAGTAAGGTTTACTCACTCCCCCCCTTACCTCTCCCACTTTTCCCTCCACTGTAAAAGCTTTTTTTTTTTTTTTTAAGCAATTGGGGTTAAGTAACTTGCTCAAGGTTACACGGCTAGTCATTTGATTTATGCGTGGGTGCTCATTTTCTGAGGCCGGATCTGATCTCGGGTCATCCAAACTCCGAGGCCGGCACTCTTACTCACTGCGCCACCTAGCCGCCCCTTTCGGGCAATTAGAGTTAAGTAACTTGCCCAAGGTCACACGACTAGGTTTTTGTTTGTGCGGATTAAGTGTCTGAGGCCGGCTCCGAACTCAGGTCCTTCTGATTCCAGGGCTGGCGCTCTATTCACTGCGCCACCTAGCCGCCCCCGTAAAAGCTTTTTCTTGCCTCTTTTTTAAAAATATGTTTTTAGTTTTCAACATTCATTTCCACAAGATTTTGAGTTATAAATTTCCTCCCTGTCTTTCCCCTACCCCAAGATAGTGAGCCTACTGAATACCCCTTCCCCCAGTCTGCTTTCTCTTATATACTTTCCCCAACCCCCTTCTAACTTTCTAGTAGGGCAAGATGGATTTTGATACCCCAGTGCCTGTATATCTTATTTCCCAGTTGCATGTAAAAACAATTTTTTTGACACTTGTTTTTAAAACTTTTATTTCCAGATTCTTTCCCTTACTCACTGTGCCACCTAGCCGCCCCTCCATTCTAATTTTTAAGGAATTATTTTCTTCAGTGAGCTTTTGTACCTCCTTTTCCATTTGGCCAGTGCTTTCCAAAGCCTTCTTCTCCTCATTGGATTTTTTGGACTTCTTTTACCATTTGGCCTATTTTTGACGCCTTTTTAATGATTTTTCTTGTATCACTCTCATTTCTCTTCCTGATTTCACCTCTGCTTCTCTTACTTGATTTTCAAAATCCTTTTTGAGCTCTTCCATGGCCTGAGACCAATTCATAGTTTTCTTGGAGGCTTTGGGTGTTGGAGATTTGATTTTATCATCTAATGAATGTGTATTTTGATCTTCCTTATCACCATAGTAACTTTCTATGGTCAGAATGTTTTCCTGTTGTTTGATCATTTTTCCAGTCTATTTCTTGACTTTTAACTCTTTGTTAAAGTAGGGCTCTTCTTTCAGGGTGGAGGGTGCACAGCCCCACACTTCAGGGGTTTGGGGGAGCTATCTTCAGAGAGACTTCTGGGGAACTTTAAGTTTTCAGTTTTTCCAAGGTGGTATACTGTAAGTAGAGTTGCTTTTACTATTCTCCTGGCCTGTGCCCTGGTCTGTGAATAACTGCAAGCACTCTTTTCTGCCCTGGAACTGTGACGAGGGTCCCTGCTCCACTGTGACCACAAGCTCTGGTGTGCTAGTGTTCCTCTTCATGCTGGGATTGCCACCCAGATCCGAGTATGGACAAAGCAGCAGAGTCCTGTCCCCAGTGCCAGCAGAGAGTCTCTTGTATTCTCCTTCTGACCAGTTGTTTGACCCCCTTACAATCTGTGGGCTACCAACTCCTGAAGCAACTGCTGCTGCCGATTCAGTGATTCTCAAGGCCTACTTCTGGTGCACCCTGCACTCTACTCTCACCCAGGTGCAGCAGACCTTTCCTGCTGATTTCACCCAGTCCTTTTGGGGATTTTGCTGCTTCATCAATTGTTTTATGGAATTATTTAAAGGTGTTGAGAGAGGTTTTGGGCAGAGCTCAGGCAAATTGCTGCCTTTTCACCTCTGACTTTTGTACTCTTGCATAATATTTTCTAATAATTCTAATTGATATTTTGGGCAAGCTATGTTTTGCTTTGAGAGTTTTTTTTTTATTTCCTGTAAGTTTTTTTGTAGTTAATATTTTTCTTATGGGTTTGTGTTTTGATTATCCCTGGACTAAAATAGATCTTTATCTTTTTTTTATTTAATCATTTTTCCAGCAGTATATTCAGGCAACCTAGTCATTACTAACATAGTAGGGAATTCTTTCAGTCTTCTTTTAGTCTGTGATCCTGACTAACCTGGGAAATCCCACTAAGTTACTTTTCCTATCTGGGCACTGAGCTTCTGGCCTGGTCTGGGGCTGAGTTCAAGATTAGCTCTGGATATCCCTACACTGCACACCTAATATGGAATTCTGAGAGCTGACTTGCACTGACACTGCACACTACTGAATTGATGCTGTGTTCCCAGGCACAAGCCTCAGGCCAGGGCCAGCTGATGACTATTTCTGGAGTCCTTGAGCTACAGTCCTAAGTCCCTTGGGCTGCCTAGGACAACCTTTATAGCTAGTGTGGGCCTGGCACTGAATGATACATTTTGGATATGCTTGTGCTGCTGGCCTAGCTTGGAGCTCTAGGCTCTGAGTGTGTGCTCGTGCCCTGAGCTTTTGGGCAGGAGCCCAGAGTGGAGTATGTAATCAACTCTGGGTGTCCATGAGCTTTTGCCCTGGCTCAGTCCTCTGCTCATTGAGTCTTTGATCCCAGCCAACTCTTCTTGTTCCACAGTTCCTGCCCTAGTCACTTGCCTTTAGATCAAATTTGTCAACTTGGGCAGAAAAGATGCTAGGCAAGGTAATTCCTCCCTCAGTTTTCCTTTTGCTACTCTGTCTGGCATTCTTCTTAGTATAGTTCTGTTGGAACTGGGATGTAATTTTTCTTCCTATTTTTCTCTCTTGGCTGCATCCCGCTCAGTAACATTTTAAGATTCCATAAACTTAAGAAAATGTGGGTTGAGTGAAGACAGACTTATGTAACTAATATCATTGTTAGGAACTTGATAGCATCCTTTGAATCTTGAAAGTACTAAATTTAGGACAAATGAAATAAAATATTACAAAGTCAATAATAAGGTCATTAGTAAGGTAAATAACATTTTACAGGGGCGGCTAGGTGGCGCAGTGAATAGAGCGCCGGCCCTGGAATCAGAAGGACCTGAGTTCGGAGCCGGCCTCCGACACTTAATCCGCACAAACAAAAACCTAGCCGTGTAACCTTGGGCAAGTTACTTAACCCCAATTGCCCTAAGGGGCGGCTAGGTGGCGCAGTGAGTAAGAGCGCCGGCCTCGGAGTTTGGATGACCCGAGATCAGATCCGGCCTCAGAAAATGAGCACCCACGCATAAATCAAATGACTAGCCGTGTAACCTTGAGCAAGTTACTTAACCCCAATTGCTTTAAAAAAAAAAAATAAAAAAAAATAACATTTTACAAAGTCAATAGCTTCGAGAGGTATTAAAGACTAATAGTATATAGCTTTAGGAAAGATTTAGATCCTTTCATAAATCATATAGTTACAGTTGGTTAAGAGAAGGCTAGAATGTCTTTAACTTTTTTTTTTTTTTTTAGCAATTGGGGTTAAGTAACTTGCTCAAGGTTACACAGCTAGTCATTATTTATGCGTGGGTGCTCATTTTCTGAGGCCGGATTTGATCTCGGGTCATCCCAACTCCGAGGCCGGCGCTCTTACTCACTGCGCCACCTAGCCACCCCATATGTCTTTAACTTTTGAAGTTAATGTTGGAAGACAACCATGCCCATCTACATCCTTTAGTGCCACTGTGGGAGAACTTGTATCAGACTAGATAGATCATGTATTTAGTCCACTATAGTTTTAGTGGAGTATTGAATTGTGAGAAAGTTCATCTGTGGAAGGAAAGAAAACAAGACTCTTTCCTTAGCAAGAGAGTGAATCTTGACCATAGAACTGGAAGAAAACAAACAAAAGGGAAAAGTGGTTCTGACATTACTTTGCTTGTTCTTAAGCTCTAAGGAACTGCTGAGTATGTGTATTTCTTTAAAAAATAAATTAAGGTCAGGGCGGCTAGGTGGCACAGTGAATAAATAGAGCACTGGCCCTGGAGTCAGGAGGACCTGAGTTCAAATCCGGCCTCAGACACTTAACACAAAAACTAGCCATGTGACCTTGGGCAAGTCACTTAATCCCAATTGCCCTCCAAAAAGCAAAAAATAAAAATAAATTAAGGTTTATGTCTTTTTTTTTGGGACCATTGTTTATTTTTCTGACCTGGAATTATGAAAATCTCGTTTGAGTTGAATGTTTACTCTTGCAAGAAGACTAATATAGTTTATGTTTGTATATACCCCATTCAGCTTAGGGGGATATTAGTTGAATATTTTTCATAGTCAGACATTCTGTTGACTGTCATACTTTTCTCATTGTGCCAGTCTACCAACTAAAAACTTTGTTTCTACGTTTTGTTTTGTTTTTTAAGCAATTGGGGTTAAGTAACTTGCTCAAGGTTACACGGCTAGTCATTATTTATGCGTGGGTGCTCATTTTCTGAGGCCGGATCTGATCTCAGGTCATCCCAACTCAGAGGCCGGCGCTCTTACTCACTGCGCCACCTAGCCGCCCCTGTTTCTACGTTTTTTGTCTGTAGTGTAAATGTTATGTGCCTTGACTTACACAGTAGATATTTTCTTGAAACTGTATGATGAAAGAATTTTGTTTGCAAGATATGGAAATCAGAATTGGCATCAATTAATAATGCAAATTAATGGTAAAATGAATTCTTGGTATAACTTGGAATAGGAGCCTATTTCCATACGTAGGAAGTATATTACTATTTTGATGTTTTGTCATTACCTTCTTCCCCAATTGAGTTTCTTCTCAGCTCCTAGGCACAGTTTTAGGGAATACATGCCTCTTCCTCATTTAACATTATGTTATTAATATTAGCTATTGTTAGCTATTAACATATGTTTTATTTTCTCTTTTTATAGAGCTCAAGTATAGACTTTCTGGCAAACCAAGGATTTGATTTTAATAAAGTTTTTCGCAATGGTAAGATGAGTTTTGTTTTTTTTTAAAAGCAATTGGGGTTAAGTAACTTGCTCAAGGTTACACGGCTAGTCATTATTTATGCGTGGATGCTCATTTTCTGAGGCCGGATTTGATCTCGGGTCATCCCAACTCCAAGGCTGGTGCTTTTACTAACTGTGCCACCTGGCCGCCCCGTAAGATGAGTTTTTACTTGCTTTCAAAAGTAGTGAAGCGAGGGGCAGCCAGGTGGCACAGTGAATAGAGCACCGGCTCTGGAGTCAGGAGGACCAGGGTTCGGATCTGGCTTCAGACAGTTAACACACACACACACACACACACACACACACACACACACACACATACACACAGCCATGTGACCTTGGGCAAGTCACTTAATCCCCAATTGCCCTCCAAAAAAGCAAAAAAAAGAAAGAGTAGTGAAGTTTCTGGATTTAGTGGGACATGGATCTGGGTGTAGCTTAATTGTAATTTTGTGCATTATTATCTCAGGAAAATGTATGACTGGAAAAAAATATGACTCTGTCATCTATTGAGAGTTAGAGATAGCTAATGGAGATCCTTTGTGATTTGTTGGTATCATTTAATCTTTTTTTTTTTGCTTTTTGGAGGGCACTTGGGGTTAAGTGACTTGCCCAAGGTCACATGGCTCATAAGTGTTTAGTGTCTGAGGCTGGATTTGAACTCAGGTCCTCCTGACTCCAGGGCCAGTGCTCTGTGCACAGTATATTATAATCCTAAGAGAATGAGAGAAAGCCCCTAACTGTTAGATGAACTCAATTGTGGTAGATTTTCAAGATGTATGAGATTAGTTCACGGTGAATAGACATGGATGGGTTTTATTCTTAATGGTGATAAGCTCAGAGATCCTCAGGCTGGTCTGCTAACTAGTCCCTGTACATAGTTTTCCATTTCTTGGAATGCACTGTCTCCTCACCTTTGCCTGATAGAATTCCTAATTTCCTTTCAAGCTCAGTTGCTTGATGTTAAAAATCTAAATGAGGCCTTTCTTGATCCCCTCAGTTGTTAATACCCTTGTCCTCTTCAAAATTATTTTTTTGTCCCACTCTAAAGAAATTGAAAGTATCATATAAAGTCATAAGAGGAAGAAAGTACTGGTTTTTTTTTGTCATTATCTGTTGTATTGTAGCCTGCTCATATTCCAAAAGAAGACTGTAGTATTCCATGACTTGTAACCAGGCAAGAGTCTCACAGCATCAGTACAATATTCACTTTAGAAAGATAGACCTTTATTTCTTAGGCATGAAGCCTTTCCTAATCTCCTTTCAGTTGTTGGTACTCTATTGAATTTTTAAAAATTACTCTGTATAAATTTTGTATTTCTCTTCTAAACTATGTTGAGCATAGGACCTTGTATACAGTAGATGCTTAATTTTTGAATGTAAATATCCAGGAACTGTGGGAGAAACAAATGACCCCAGCAGGTAATGTGCTTCTCTTAAAAGGGGGTTTGTTTGTTTTTTCAATTCCTAGTAAATATCTTTTCTTCTGAGCTAACCATGAACTATAATTGGAGCTTATTCAGCTTTTCATGGGCTCACATAAGGCAGAAAAAAGCTATTTCTAGTATTTCCTGGTTAATCCATAGATTCATATTATACCTCTCTATTTTCCTCCACTTTATGAAGTTATCTAATGTGCTTGAGGTAATAAATACATTCTATCAAAATTATCTTGTAACAAAATAAAACCCATTTCCCATTAATTTCTCTGTTAAAATTTGAGAAGCATTCCTGTTGCTAGCCAAATAGCATAGTGAATGTGGTGGACAGCTAGGTAGACAGAAAGTAGACCTGGAGTCAGGAAATCCTTAATTCATATTTGGCCTCAGATACTTAAATGTGTATAGGCAAATCACTTAAATTCTGCCTCAATTTCCTCACTTGTAAAATGGGAATATTAGCATCTACTTCCCAGGGTTATTGTGAGGATTAAATGAGATGATATTTATACAGTCCTTAGTATAGTGCCTGGCAGATAGTAGTCAATTAATGCATATTTCCTTCCTTCCTCACATCTGACAGGAGAGAATTTTTTTTTTTTAAAGCAATTGGGGTTAAGTAACTTGCTCAAGGTTACACGGCCAGTCATTTCTGTGTGGGTTTTCATTTTCTGAGGCCAGAACCAATCCCAGGTCCTCCTGACTCCAGGGCTGGTGCTCTTTCTCACTGCACCACCTATCCGCCCAAAGGAGAGAATTTTTAGTGTATCAGGAAGCTCTTATTATGGGAGCTCTTGGAGAGTGGGACCTTAGAAATGAACCCATGCTATAAAGACTAAAACTTGTACCAAGATATTGTCAGCTAATGAGAAAACCTATGGTATAAAATATTGTCACATTGAATTAGAAACATCTCTGTGATTGATTATATTACTGGAGTAAAGGAATATAACAGCCAAATAATAATTTTTTTTTATGGAGTATGGCATGTTTGCTTTAGTATTTCATCACTGAGTAGTGATTGTTACTTAATGTTTTTACTTTTTCTCTTTTTAAAATAACTTATTTAATATAATTATTGTTTATATCTGTTTACACACACACACACACACACACACACACACACCCCTACTTTGTAAAGTTTTATTCCTTGATTAGAGGTAAGAATAGAGAAGGGGACTTGACCTGTGGTTTCTAACCACTATAACTTAGTCTTGATTGTTGCTTTCAAATATATATTAATTTATTTCAGGTATAGTCATTAGGACTTAAGAATCTGTGTATCTGTTTTATGCAGAGCTGAAAAAACTTAATGCAAAAGATTTAATTACTGCATTTTATGTATCTTCTCCTGTTCTAAATATTTGCTACCAGGGCAAAGGCTGCTAGGAGTCATTCATTTAGTAAGCATTTAAGAGCTTATTGGCCTATTGAATACCTAATAGTATTAAGCATATAGGAGATGCTCAGTAAAGATTTTTTGATGGATCAAACATGTATCAATGACACAATTCATGTTTTTTTCTATATTAGATTCAAAAGTATTTTATGAACTTTGAGTATAAACAGAGGCTAATTTCCCCCCTTACAAACATAACAGAATGTATATAACATCCATGTAACTGTTGTGTTTTAAGGTAGTCACCCTTGCCATGATAACTGTGATGCTATTGTCCAATGCTTTTTGTAACTCCTTTTTTGCAAACTTCTTTGAGAACAGCAGTTTATTTTGACTGTAATCATTTGACAAGCCTTGGTTTATTAAAGTTGATTTTTGGAAGTAGAAGTAATTTGGAATTGTTTACATATTAAGGTGAATTAACAAGTTTGAAAATTATGCATTTTGTCCAAAATGAGGGATCTAATAAGAAAACAGATTTTGGGGTATCTGTGAATATCTACAAATCGATTCTCAAGATGGCTGCAGAAGAGGTACTGCAAAAACTTTTGGAACAATGGCAGCTTGATTGGAAGAGATTTGTTGCCTCTTAGGATGACTCTTGGAGGACAGCATCATTTGCATATTCAAGATCTAACATATTGAAAGCTTTTTTGTTATTTGTCCTACCAAAGGTAATTGTCTTTCCTGTTGAATCTGAGCTTTTTATGCCTGCTTGTAAATCTTTGCTGAGTTGCCATAATCTTATTTATTAAAAATTTTATATTCAAATTTTTATATTTACTAATAAAATGTTATTTTTAGGAATCCCATATTTAAATCAGGAAGAAGAAAGACAGTTGCGGGAGCAATATGATGAAAAACGTTCACAATCCAATGGTTCTGGAACTTTGTCATATATGTCTCCTAATGCTTCAAAGTGTCCTGTGATTATTCCTGAGGATCAGAAAAAATTTATTGAAAAAGTGGTGTAAGTTATATTAGCAAAATCACTTACTTAAACTTATTTATCTTATATAACAGTTCTCATAGTGTTTGGCAAACATGCTCTCATATTGACTCAAGATTTTTCATGCTTGTCAAAGTGATAGAATTGTTTATTTGCCAAGAGGAAGTATGATATTAAGGATAGAGAAAGATATTTATATTAAACTCTGTCTCCTATTCTTTAGGTTTTAAAAAAAAAATGGAAACAAATGAGTGGGTAGTTGGTGGAAAGGGGGATAGCTAAGTTTTTAATGGCAAAAGTGATTCATATAGAGATGAAAATAAGTGAACGTTTTTACAGTCTTAATCTACAGTCTTGGAATTTGATCTTCCTTAGAAGATGTAGTCTTTTAAAAAATTTTTTTTTATTATTTTTAGAAGATGTAATCTTGAATCTTGACTAGTTAGTGTACATCTTAATACCTAATTGTTTATTTTTGAAAATATTTTTATGCTGTGCTGGAATTTGTCCATATTGAGTTTTCTAATGTTATTTCTAGTCTTTTTAACATCTATGTTTGTAATCGCAGGTAGTTTTAACATTGCTAGTGTTTCAACCCCAAATGAATATTTGTGTGATATAGTCTAAAATTAAGAGGTGAAAAGTCAATATGTAGCATTTTGGTTTTCTTACCACATTTTTTTACTAGTATGTATTGACGTCAGGTCTTTAAGGTGTAAAAATCCTGTAGAAAAGTGTCTAGACAGATATAAAAATATAGAAGAAAACAAACTGGTAGAAAATATAACTGTTTGTGTCTTTCCCTCCTTTATTTTAACTGTGCTCTCAGTTTTATTTTAACTGGTTCTCAAGTTTTGAAAGAAGTTAAAATTTTTGTTTAATAACTGATATTTTTAGTTTAACAAATGCTGTGGGAACAAATAGCCTTTTACCAGAACAAGATGGGGTGAAAGCCCATGGGAAAGTTCCAGGGTCTTCAGCTCTGCCTCCATGATGGTTACAAGGAAAATGGAAGTCACAGGACTGTTTCAGGTGCTTTATATGTGGCTAGGCTCAGCTAAAGAGAAAGTCACACTGCAGCATTAAAGTTGCCTAGAAGTCAGTGTTCACTGCCTTTCAGGGTTGTAACTATGTCACACCTCCTAGTATCATCATGAGAGTCAGGGTACTGACTTCATTATCAAAGAGGAAGCCACAATCTTTTACCACATTCTGGGTTACATTTTTATGACCTCTCTATTGTGTCTGCTTCATGACAGTTTTTGACAAGGAAGATTATCATTGAAATGTATCCTCTTTATTAATTTATGTATTATTGCTTCTGTTTTGTTTTTAAAGCTTAATTTTTGGACAAGGTTTATTTCATTAAATATAAGAATGTGCAACTGAACCTGACAGTGAATATGTCATTGTTTAAGCTAAACAAAAGGCATATCTTTTGTGGTACCCAGAAAGTTTTACTTTTAATTTAAAAAATCTTACCTATTTCAATTTTTTAAAAAGAGAATGCCACCACCAAGTTTTTACAAACTAAGTCTTTTTTTCCCCATTTTTTGAACATATCTTGTTTAAGGCTCTACAGCAGATATAATGAAACTATGGAATGATTGTTGTCTTTATGGAACTTAACATAAGAGAATTGCATTGGGAAAGCCTAGTACTTTGGATGATTGCTTTCTATATTTCTATCAGATCCAGTTCTTTTCACTAATAAAATGTTGATCATTTAAACTTTGGGGATCCTTATCCTAGCTCTCACTCACATTGCTGAGTCAGGTTCCTAAGCAAGACTGTATTTTCTCTCGGGGGTATAAGGTTCTCTAACACTGTTGTTTCAAGCCTCCATTCTAGTGTGTTCTCCCCAATATCAGTTACCAGTGATTAGCATCCAAGGTTCTTTTAACCAATTAGCATCATCAGTTACCTGTTACAAAGGAGGACTTGCTGAGGAACTAGACAGACCCCCAGAAGCACACTTTCCTTTATACTACCTTTACAGTCCCAGTTTCTATAGAAAATCCTCCATATTAAGTTCATTCCTAAATATGGCATAGCTGACGGACAGTTGATCCCTTGCTTATAGAATCCAGCATCTTGGCTGTTGGGTCGTTCTTTGCCTGGCCAGGACATAGTTACTCCTCAGCACTGTACTGGCTGCTTGGGTGCAGCTTTTCTTAAATGTTGGCATTGACTCCAGTACTTGGGTCTCTGTTGGGTTTTCTGACCTTTTGAAATTCATAAGGTCACAGCTCAGTTGGTTCCTTCTGTAATACTTCTTTACCTAAGGAAAGAATAGATGCAACAAGGGGAGAAGCATTTGCAGGGCCACATGTTTATGATTTCATGTGGCAGAGTAGGTCACTGCCAGCTTTCTTCCCTACCTTGAGGCTTATGGCTGTCCTCATTTTCTCACTTGGACGAAGGTATACAAGCTTACTATTTGGTAGTACGTTGTTTGTATATTTAGGCATTTTAATTTAATGATGTTAGAAAACCCAGCTCATTCTATATATATGATTTTCTTTGTTTTCTTATTTCATTTCGCCAGAGAGAAAATAGAGGATTTGATACAAAATGAAGACAACAAGAACTTGGATTTAGAACCATGCACAGGGTTGGTTGTTCACTATATAACATTCTGTTCTTTTGGGGGGAAAGAAAATGATTTATGTGATTTGACACTGAATCTGCTTTGATTAAACCCACTCTGTAAACAGTCTCTTTACCATTGGATGTTGTTGGAGTTTGAGGACAAATATTAGCCCTGATGGAATAAGTATAGATTGTTTATTGACACAACACATGAATATCTTACTGTTTGTTGTTGTGTTTTGTTTTGGTTTTTTTGCTTTTTGGGTTAAGTAATTTGCCCAAGGTTACACAGCTAGTTTTTGTGTTAAGTGTGTGAGGCCGGATTTGAACTCAGGTCTTCCTGACTCCAGGGCCGGTGCTCTGTTCACTGTGCCACCCAGCCGCCCTGATACCTTACCTTTTTATGGTCAGATTTCGTACTTTTGAGTGAATGAATTCTTGTTGACCTTAAAGTTGTGCTGCACCTTCATCACATATGTAGTCTCTAATTTTGTCTAAGTACATGAAGAGCTCCCAGGAGAGGGAATAATTATAGTGGAAAATACTGGTTTTAGAGTTAGGAGAACGAGGTGTAAATAACATTTATAATTCTGTCACCTCAAGCGAGGTGCTCACCTATGTAGCCTTCAGTTTCCTAATCTGTAAAAGGGGGATAGGGTATTAGGTGAACTTTAAAGTCCTTTCCTATTCTATGATAGATGGTAGTGCACAAATTGGTTGACAGTAACTTTTTTTTTGCTTTTTTTTTTGGACAATTGGGTTTAAGTGACTTGCCCAAGGTTACACTGCTAGTAAGTGTTAGGTGTCTGAGGTCAGATTTGAACTCAGATCCTCCTGACTCCAGGGCTGGTGCTCTATTCAGTATGCCACCTAGCTGCTCTGACAGTGACTTTTAAAGGCCTTCACTTTAACTATGATGAAAATATGGACATCCTCTAAGAACTTGGAAACCCAGAGGTCTCTCTTAGTAGTTGGTATTTTTTTTTTACTTTTTTGGAGAGGGAAGGCAGGGCAGTTGGGGTTAAGTGACTTGCCCAAGGTCACATGGCTAGTAAGTGTTAAGTGTCTGAAGCTGGATTTGAACTCAGGTCCACTGACTCCAGGGCTGGTACTCTATTCACTGCATCACCTAGCTGCCCTTAGTTGGTATTTTTTAAACAATCTCTTAAAGGAGTGTTGATTCTTCTTGTACTGTGTCAGTGCTCTGTATATGGTAGCCAAAAAGAACATTTTAGGTAAATAAGGATATATTTTTTTAAATTACAGAAATGTTTTCTGTAAGTGCTATTTGATCAGTTAATTTTCTCAGAATGTACCACATATAATAATTTTTCTTTTGCTTTTCTAGGTTTCAAAGGAAACTAATTTATCAGACTTTAAGTTGGAAGTAAGTGTTCATATGGTATGAATTTCCTCTAGGAGTTCTCTGGGAGGGACCCAAATTTTAAAGACTACGTAATCTCTTAGCTTTAGGTTTATTTTGGAATTTATGTTATTTTGTCAAACTGTACAAAGGAATAGCTCCCATGAAGTACTTTGAAGGTGTGGACTAGAAATAAAGATTGTATTTAAAGTTATACTGCTGCTTTTTAAACTAGTGAACAAATGCTCTTTTAAAATTAAATCTATGCCCATCAACAATTTTCTAGAGGAAAATCTTGATTAGAAATTAAAATTTTTAGGAATACTTGTTGGTTTTTATCATTGTTTTCCGTTTTGATGACTATAAAATCATTTGTGCTATTCTAAGATCTTTGGCACAGTTTAAGAACTTGTGGCTTGGAGTATATATATTATAATTAGGTTGTATAGTGTAATTAGGTCTCATTTGAGTGCCTTTTCTGTGGACACATAACTAATGGAAAGATAAAGGCTATTTAGTAATTTCTATTTGTCTCTGGATTTTTTTTTATAGTTTTAGTTTTATAGTTTACTATGGAAATTTACTTTGAACACAGTAATAGATCTATAGTAATATGTTGATTTAGGAAGAGTAGGGACATTGTCTAGTTTGCTCAGCTTCCTTCCTTGTTTAGGTATTCTTGCAGCTAATTTACAGTTCTAGTCAGACTGATTCAAAGTATTTTACCAACATAAAATAGAGCTGTCATTTCTTAAACTTTTTTCAAAATAGAAAATTGTTAAATTCTTGAATATTAAAGCTTGTTGCAAGCTTCAAATTAAATAGGATCAGTTAGATTTTAAAAATAAGAGCAGTTAAGCAAAGTAGGTGCTTGCTTTATTCTGTGCTTGAAGGCAAGTTTTGACTCTATTGGGAAATTGAAAATTGTCAGTGTTAAGAAAATGTAAGATCTTTGTCATAGAGTACATAATGTTTTCATGTGGCAAATAGAGCAAGATGAAATAGAATTCCTTTTTAATTTAGGTAAATTCTTTTTTTTTTTTTTTTTTGCTTTTTGGAGGGCAAGTGGGGTTAAGTAACTTGCCCAAGATCACACGGCTAGGTTTTTATTTGTGTGTGCGTTAAGTGTCTGAGGCCGGATCTGAACTCAGGTCCTTCTGACTCCAGGTCCGACGCTCTACTCACTGCGCCACCTAGCCACCCCAATTTAGGTAAATTCTTAAGCATTTTGCATTTTATTCAGAACTACTAGTGAGGAGATATAGCAAAAAAATTTATCAAGCATTTTTCAGAGCAAGTGAAATTTTATTTTCTCTAGTGTTGTGTGGTTCATATTTAGTGACAGTCATTTCATTTGGCTGAAATATAGATGGGCATCTGCTGCTCTAGAGTTAAGCATGGAGTTTTAGTTGTTGGCTGTCAGTTACTCATTTACTAATAATGCATTTTCCTTTTTTAGGTATCCCAAAGGCATACATGTTGAGACTTTAGAAACAGAGAAGGTAATCCAAAAAATGAACCAGAGTTACTGTTTAATATGTATTAAGTTCATACAATAATATGTTGACACTTAATATTCACTGAACTACCCAGCTGTATTTTAAGCTTGGTTTTCTCATTTATGCAGATTGGTAAAATTGAAAGTCATCTGACAAAGTCTTCAACAGTATTACTGTTGATTATATTGAACACCTTGTAGTTGGGCAGGTTCAGAACTAGTTGAATGACTAGAAGCAAAACATGGTTAGTGCTGATCTGAAAGAAAGACTTTAGCGGATTGCACTAAAAGCTTCATTCCCCTTGACTGTGTTTTTTCTTCATTGACTTGAATGAAAACATAGGCAATGCTGTTCACCAGATTTGTGGGTGACATGAATAGGGTGGAATGACTTCTCTGTTGACAAAATGTGGTCTGAATATCTTGAGAGATGTGAATAATCAGCTGAAATAATAAAGCTAAATTTAGTAGGGATAAATATAAAGTATTACACCAAGTTTCAAGAGATCAACTTTACAAGTACAAGGTGGCAGAAGGTAAGAAAGTAATGAGGTGATATTAGAATATTATGCTCTTGCTAGACCTTGAAGCTCAGGTTATTGTTATTATATAACTATTATATTTTAACCATCACCGGTAGATAATAGATAATAAATGTGTTGGACAAATGATTTTTTTTTCTTTTTGGAGGACAATTGGGGTTAAGTGACTTGCCCAGGGTCACATGACTAGTTTTTGTGTTAAGTGTCTGGGGCCGGATTTGAACTCAGGTCCTCCTGACTCTAGGGCCAGTGCTGTATTCACTGTGCCACCTAGCCACCCGTACAAATGACTCTTTAAAAAGAAATTAAAGATTTTAATGGACTGCAAATTCAGTATCTGTCAACAGTGTGTTGTGGTCATAAAAAAAGCTAATGCTATCTCAGGCTGTATTAATAGCCTAGAACAAGGCTAAATGAGTGACTTTATCAGGGGTGGTGATAAGCTCATTATAACACATCTGGTAAATTGCATTGGGACTCTGGGTGTCCCATTTTAGGAAGGCTGTTATTGACAAGCTTGAGCATGTCCAGAAGGTGGCAGTCCAATGGTGGAAGAGCTTAAAATTGTGTCATAGAAGATACTTTGAAATGATTGGGGATATTTAGTCTGGAAGATGAGAGAATTAGGGAGGTGAGTCTTGACTTCTGTTCTTACATTTTTGTAGGATTGTCATATGGAGACAGGGACAGTGTAGTATAGCACCCACTTCAGATGCACTTATGTAAAGTTGGTGACTTTTGGAGTCCTTTCTAACTCGCTTATATTCTGTGATTCTAGACACCAAAATTGGATAGATTGTAAGCAGAGCTGCCTCCAAAAGGTACCCAAAGTATCAGGGACATTACTGAGAAGTAGTGATAGATACTAATGTAATATTTTTCTGAAAGCCTCAAAATATAAAGTTAAAACATACTTAAAATTCACTTATTTTTTTTAAAACAGTGAATGGAAAGATGATTGAGAAGTATGGTACAGTGGATAAAGTACTGGATTTGGAGTCAGATCTGTGTTTGAATTCTGGTTTAGCTAATTACTATTTGTGTGATCTTGGGCGCACTCTTTCATTTCTCTAGGCTTCAGTTTCTTCAACTTGAAAAATGAGAGGGCTAGATTATAGGTTACCAAAATCTGTTCTGGCTATGGATAAAATGTGTATTTATAAGCAAATCTGATTCATCTAAGATTTAGAACTCTGAGGTGTGTTTGTGATCCTCTGTAAAAACTTAAACTGCATAAATTGTCAGCAGAGTGAATATTGGTGGAATGTTTAGTTGATATGTAACATACAGAATATCAGACTTTTCCCCCACAAATAGCCAGAAATAGAGAGAATGTTTTTAAAGCATTACTTTAAAAAAATTTAAACATCAAACAAACCAATAACCAAAAATGTTTAAATGCAGTTATTTCATTAGAATAATGTCTTCTACTAATAATAGCTTATACCTTTTTTTGGCCTGTAACCAATTTAGTTGAATTAATAAGACTCGGGAAAATACTTGTAAATAGAAATGCTGACCCTAAGATTTTAGAAGGCAATGTATCACTATAAAATACTTGCAACTGAGTTTTACCCATGGCAAATAATGATAAAATTGGTGACTGCTTCCAATGTGGTCAGATTTTTTAATTTTCTGAGTTTAAGTTCCTTCCAGGGTATTTTATTTGTTACTTGGTGATTTTTTTTTTCCAGAAAGAGCGATATATTGTTATTAGCAAAGTGGATGAGGAAGAACGTAAAAGGAGAGAACAGCAGAAACATGCTAAAGAACAGGTAAATTGTTTGCATTTTTTTACTTTCACATAAAGCCAACAGAATTTTTAAAATCACTTTTTCTTTTTGTTAACTGTATCTGTATCATGTTAATAATTTGAGGAAAGGTTTTTCATTTCAGAAAAATTTAACCAATGGTTTGGAAGAAATAATAAGTAGTAGAAAAAATCAAAGCCAACAAGTAACAGTGTAGGCATAGCCAACAAAATGAATCATATTCTTCCGCAGTTACTAATACTAATATGTGTTTGACTTCATCTTTGTCCAGTCTGCACGTATTATACAAGGCAGTCCTATAGAAATTGTTGTTCTTAAACATCATTTAGTTTCTGTAAAGGATATTGTCACACTTTACCATCTCTAATTTGATTTTTCCATGTTTGCCTGTGAGGTAGAAAATATAGTCGTATCCTTGTTTTGGGATACGACTAACTGGATTATCAACTAGTTCTGTTTTTATTTCATGTAGTTATATTTTAAAGGATAATTTAATCAGTAGCATATGTAATATGAATTACATATTTAATGTGAGTTTGAGATTTTTGATAAGGATCTGCTGCATGTGGTGTATATTCTAGAAACTTTATTTGGAAAGCAATTCTGATATTTTTAAAAAAACAATCCTATAACATTCATTGAAAGATTGCTTTTAAATATTAAGAGGAAAACAATATGGGAAAAACTATATTAGTGGATTTTTGGAAGAGAGAAATATTTTCTACCTAGTGAAACATGGAGTTCCTAGTGTCATCTGGTTATTTATTTTGAGCTATTTCTGTTTTGTTGTTGTACAGTTTTCAGTTGTGTCCTACTCTTTGTGACCCTTTTTGGGGTTTTCTTGGCAAAGATACTGGAGTGGTTTGCCATTTCCTTCTCCAGCTCATTTCCCAGATGAGGAAACTGTGGCAAACAGGATTAAGTGACTTGTTCAGGGTCACACAGTTAGTAAGTTTCTGAGGCCAGATTTGAACTCAGGAAGATGAGTCTTCCTGACTAGGCCCGGCACTCTATCCACTACGCTGACTAGCTGCCCTTATTTCTGCTAACAAAGTTGAATTTTATTAGCGCTTAGATTGAGCTCTTCCTTTGTTGTTTGTAATAGATTTTTATTTGTGCATAGGTATCTTTATTCATTCGTTTACTTATTTTTGGTATTTTTATTTTAAGGCAACTTGTACTGTGATTCTGAACTAACAAGGTAAATTACTTCAGTGGATCTCTGATCACATTGCTATGGGAATTTTTGCAGCCATAGACTGTAGTGCATCTATCCCTTCTCATCCTGTTTAACTTGTCCATATCTTCCTCTATGTACATCTTCCAAAGGATGTCAGTCAATTGTTACAGGAGAGACTTGTGGTAGATCTCTTGAAATCACAGATACCAAAGGAGCCTCTGGGCTATTAAGCAAATAAATTAGTGGCCAGAATTTCCTTTTGAGGATTTCACTAAAGTATTCATCAGTGTTTTTACATTGTGATTTCTGTTAGCCCTCAAGTCATCTCCTATATGAATGCTCCCTCTAAAGAATGGTTAACATGATCTAGAACTTGGAAAGTGGGGCCATGACCCCTGCTCATAGACTGTAGGCTCAGAAGCCCCAACTTTGAGGTCATTAACATATTCTTTAAAAGGTGTGGTCATATAAAATGTATTTAAGTAGACTAACAGAAATCTGAATTTGTTCCTTAAGAGTTGAATCAGCAAGGAATTTTCCTTTTGATAACCATTTGTTTTATGTTGAATATAATTTGGAGAGTTTATTAGTATTTCTGACAGTTTAGTTCAGGTCTGTGAATATTTAGCACCTGCTATCTGAAAAGTGGGGCAGTTGGATGGTGCAGTGGGTATGGTACTGGGCCTGGACTCAGGAAGACTCATTTTTCTGAGTTCATATCTGGCTTCCAGACACTATGTGACCCTGGCCAAGTCACTTAACCATGTTTGCTTCAGTTTCCTTATCTGTAAAATGAGCTGGAAAAGGAAATGGCAAACCACTCTAGTATCTTTGCCAAGAAGATCCCAAATAAGACCAAGAGTCAGACATGACTGAAAAATGACTGAACAACAACAATCAGCAAGGTATTGCATGAGATACTGAGTATAAAAAGGCTGAATAAAACTGTCCATGACCTCAAGGAGTTGATGTGTTAGTAGTGATGAGAATAGTAATTTAAGATATAATATATAGCCATATAATAATACATGATAATGGTCTAAGTTTAAGATGATTGAATTTTTAATTGTCTAGAATTAAACTATATTATTAAGGGATTATCTAGAAAGAGTTAATTACTGTTCTGACCCTAATACTTGCCAGTTAATACAAGGGATTTTTTAAGACTAGGTATAAACCAACTGAAATTAAAGCAGAATTTTCTGAATAAAAGAACAGGAATTAGAAGAGTATTTGAGTTCAAGAGATCACCACTTGTATTTGACCTTATTTGTTCAATTTAATTCTTTACTTCCCTGCTGTACTTAATTTAACCACTAGACGGCAGGTTTCTTTAATCAGTCAGAAAGGATTGAAGGGTGGGGCAGGTGGGAAGAAGACTGAAGCAACACCACTATTTGATTTGTTGGAGGTGTCCAAGAGCTGTTCATCCAAATGGATAATTTCAGGTATCTTTGTAGAAGTTACAGATAAATAATTTGCCATTTGTTGTTGCTCCTTAGTTCTAGTTACTGAGGTTAGAAGTTACTTTTACCTTTGCAGTTCAGGTGTTATCGCAGTTATTTTTGAACATTGCAAAGCACACTGTAGCCCAAAATGAAAATGGTTCAGAGCTCTTCTGTATTGAGTACTGTATAAAACGTTGGTGCTTCTAATTTTTTATGTTCCAAACATTTATTTAAATAAGACTTTTTTTTTAATAGGAGGAACTAAATGATGCTGTAGGATTTTCTAGAGTCATTCATGCCATTGCCAATTCTGTAAGTGAACCAGACCATTTCCTTTAGATAATTTCTATTAAATCCCCGACATTAACAAATCTTGAAATTAATATCTTGAAAAAAATTAATGCCTTGAAATTAACATCAGATTCTGAATGGCATTGCCTTGACTGTTCTCTTAAGCAATAACATTTCTCAGTAATGTTCAATTCTACATATTCTTGTGAATGAATACTCTCTATTTTTACTGTCTTGGGGAATGGGGAAGATAGAAAGTTTAGGTGAGATAAGACGCCTGCCTTTGCAGAGCTTATTGTCTTATTCTTTTTAATATTGTCTCAGACCCTTCTGTAAAGTAATGAAATTCTCAGTGACGTAGTTTCTCTGAGTGCCCATTTATAAAGTTCTTAAGGAATTAACATTCCCCTGTGAAGTAGTGTCATCAAATGTGCTTTTTTATAGAATCCATAATGTATGCCTGTTTCCTTGCACAATGTTGTTAGATTTGAGAAAAGCATATTAGATGAATCCAGTTTACAGGGGAAATTTAATTTCATAGGAAACAGTATAAATGGACATTCAACTTCCGTTTGGTGATGGTGTTTTGTTCTCCAAACTAGGATGTCTAACAGCTTACCTCATTGAAATTCTACACATTTCTTTTGCCCCCTCTCTTCTATGTAATTCATTACATTTTACATCTCTTTAGACAGTAGGGCCAGGAGCCATCCTGTGGGGCAAAAGAAGCCCAATTTATAAAGTTCCTCTAAGTTATCAAGACATTTTGAAAAACATGTCAGTTTTAGAATTTTTTTTTTATCATTTAAAGGTACTCAGAGGTACTATACATACAATAGTATATTAAGACACCTTATTTGTTAAATATTACTAAACAGTCAGGGATTTGGAAACATATGTGATCCACAGTTTTCATTCAGTAGAACTTACATTCATATCATCCAAGATGTTTTAGGGTCAGCTAAAGCAGAGTTAAAATCCTGCTGCTCAGTTGTATCAAACTGATGTCTCATAGTGGTTTTTGTTGAAATGGTATTCCACCTTCATAGACAAAAAACTCCATTGCTTTGCTATATTATTTAATTTTTAGGTAAATGGAGTAATTGAAAAAAATTTCTTTATTATGGAAAATGCTACTTTTAAGAAGATGTCCCATATATGAACTTTGGCATAGATGATAGTGATGATAATATCCATTTTTGAATCTTGAATACAATTGAGAACTAGTCTTTACTGTTCAGTGTCACTGTGGGGGATCTGAAAAAAAGAGGTGCTTTTTTTTTTTTTTTGCTTTTTGGAGGGTAATTGGGGTTAAGTAACTTGCCCAAGGTCACACGGCTAGGTTTTTGTTTGTGTGTGCGTTGTTTGAGGCCAGATCTGAACTCAGGTCCTTCTGACCCCAGGGCCGGTGTTCTACTCACTGTGCCACCTAGCCGCCCCCAGAAAAAAAGTTTTATAATTAAGAATCCTACAAAGCACGTTCAGGATTTTCTTATAAGATGTTTGATAACCCAAAACACTCAACTTTTATAAGTTTGAAACTTAAAATTAAACTCCCCCCAAAGAATTTTAAGTTACTTTGAATTACAGCAAATGACAAGACAATGTCTGGAAAAAGGAAAAGTCAGGATCATTTGAACTTTTCTTATTATGGTGCTTTCTTTACAAAAATAGAGAGCACAGGCCTTTTTAAAAAATAAATCTTAAATTGATATATTTTTTCTTATGTCACCTATATTTCCCAGTGACTGTGTCCCCCATTCTCTCCCAGAGAACCATACTTTATAAGAAAAATAAAAAAGAGGAAGAAAGGAAAAAATTCTGTGAAGGTAAACAACACATACAAAAAACCCTCTAAGCAACATAGTAAATATAACAGGTGTCTACACTGGAACCAGAATTGTACTTTTTTGTTCCTTGAAATTCATGTCATATGTAGTTTAATGTAACCCAAAGAAGTTATTTTATAAACCTAACTCTCTTTAGGGCAAACTTGTTATTGGGCATAACATGCTTTTGGATGTCATGCATACAATTCACCAGTTCTACTGCCCATTGCCTGAGGTAAGTGATTTGCTGATCCTTGTTAACAATTACAGGTAATACTCTGCTGTATTCTGTACTGTACACACACACAGTTTCTTTCTTGCATGTTGTGTGTTCTGTAGAAAAGAACTTATTAGCAAATAGAGTAGGTCCTTTATGTTACTGAAGAGATATGTACGCTATTTTAGGTAACATCAGTGGTATGGCAACGGGGTAGTCTTTATTCAGTAATTTTTAGCTCTTTTCTGTTGAGAATTGGTTCCTAAATCATAGGAATTTTTTAATTGCTGATTATAAAACTAGACACAGAGACAATAGAGATAGGTGGTTGGATCATGAAGATATGCGTTCTGTCATCCTGGATGATTTTATTCAGATTTTATTCTGTTCTTATTGGAATTTCTTTCCTTAAAGAAGAGCTTGATACATTTTTATTTTTATAACAGATTATTTCTAACAAACACACAAATTTGCTTCTATGTATGTTAGATTCTCAAAGATGAGTGTTTTAATTTTGACAGTCTGCTCTCAGTTTTTAACCGATACCAGATGGTTTTGATTGAATGCTCCTTTGTAAAATAGTTCAAGGTGCAGAAGTGCTATTCCCTCCTTGTTCTTGTGTCTTCTCATTGTTTTCCTTGATGATCTAACTCTTTGAAATGAATTTTTTTCCCCAAATGAATTTTTGATGTTTTATCAACTTCTTTAAAGTATCTCATTTAGTAATTTTATTGGCATAGTCATTTTTATTATATTGGCACAGCCCAGCTTGGATCACCTAATATGCCTCTATTTAAATTTATTTTTTTAATATATTTATATATTAAATATATATATATATATATATATATAAAGCTATATATATATAAAGCTATATATATATATAGCTATTTAAATTATTTTATTTTTTTATACATCATAGAAAGCTTTATTAGACCACTACTCTGGCAGAAGAAAACACAGCCAATCTCTTATTTCAATATGGTGTCACCTCGGGCTTCTTCCAATTTCTGTTGGGCCTTCTTCGGTTCTTCCTCCTTCTTTTTTTGCTCTGCTGCTAGCTTCTGTTCTTTTTCTGCCCGTGGCTTTAGATAAGCATAGTGCTTCGAACCATAGACTATCCCCAAGAGCAGGGCCGAATAGCATCCAGCCTTGATGAGCGGGAAGACATTCACGGGGGGGGGGGGGGTGCCATTTTTTTCGCTGACCCTGGACCAGCTATTTAAATTCTTAATTTCTTCAAGGAGCACTTTGTACTTGAATCTTTTGGATGACATTATATGGAAGAGATCTTAGAAATCAGTCCAGCCATTCTTGTGGTGTGGGTCTAGTATTGATGAATAGTTTAGTAACTTTCCTTGCATAATTCCAGGTTGTTTTCCAGAAAGTTTTAGCCAGTCTTAAACTATGTCTTTTATAATCATTACTGCCAGTGTGATGGGTAAAAGTGAAACCTCAGAGTAATTTTAATTTGCATTTTTCTTACTAGTAATTTGGAGTATTTTTTCATATCATTACTTATAGTATGCATTTCCACTTTTAAAACTGTCATTATCCTTAAACTGCTGTCTGTTGAGGAAGGACACTTAGTCATATTTCTGTGTCCAGTTCCTAATATGTCTTGGATATCAGATTTTTATCCCAAGTTTGATACAAAGATTTATTTTTCCTACTGGATACCTCCTTGTCTTTGAGTTTTATTTCTTTTGTCATACTTTTGGGGGGGGGGCAGTTGGGGTTAAGTAATTTGCCCAAGGTCACACGGCTAGTGTGTGTGTGTGTGTGTGTGTGTGTGTGTGTGTGTGTGTGTGTGTGTGAAGCTGGATTTGAACTCAGGTTCTCCTGACATTAGGGCCGGTGTTCTATTTACTGTGCCACCTATCCGCCCCTTTGTCATGCTTTTTAATGTTATTAAAATACATTTTTGTGATTTCCTCTATTATTTGGTTATCAGTTTTCTTCCTAATCATAGCCATGAAAAATACTTTTACTATCTTACCATTTTTTATGATGTTACCTTTTATATTTAAGTTCTTTTTGGAGAATATTGTGGCATGTAGTATAAGATGTAAAACTACATTTGCTTTTTGCTAAACTGCTTTCTAGTTCTTCTCCTCGTAATTTATTGAATTTATATCTGGGCTATGTTCATTTACTTCTAGATTTTGTCTTGTCTGTTTCATTTTTTTGTATTTTTAACCAATACCTAATGATTCTTATAATTACTGCTATAATATGTTTTTGGGTTTTTTTTTTGCTTTTTGGAGGGCAAATGGGGTTAAGTAACTTGCCCAAGGTCACACGGCTAGGTTTTTTTGTTTGTGTGTGCGTTAAGTGTCTGAGGCCGGATCTGAACTCAGGTCCTTCTGACTCCAGGGCCGACGCTCTACTCACTGCGCCACCTAGCCGCCCCTATAATATGGTTTAAGTTCTGGTAATGTTAGTCTTCCTCTCCTCCTAATTTTTTCCCTTGAAATCCTTGACCTTTTTTTTTTTTTCATTATTCCTCATTAGTTTTACCCCTTATTTTACAAGTGAGGAAACTAAGACCAAGGTATGTTTTAAATTGCTTGTCAAGGGTCACACAGAAAGTGAGCATTAGAGGCCAGATTTGAACCTTGGTTCTCTGACTTGAGAGTCATCTCATGCTGCCTTCCTCTCAAGAACCGCCTTTTCTCTGCCTCAGTGTATTTAGAGCCATGGTATTTAGAAGCAGAAAAGACCTGAAACATCATTTGGTCCAACATGCTCACTTTACAGATGAGGAGACTGATGCTTACAGAGGTGGAATAACTTATCCATCATCTAGTGATGGTAGAGGAGAGAACTTGGATTTGTGCCCAGGTTTTCTGGCTTCAGATTCTGTTTCTTAAAAGCTGTGACCTGTTTCCTATCTCTTTTATGTGTTCACCATCTGACCTTGCATCCTGAGCATACTGAACTCTTAAAGGCTTAATGAATTGAATCTAAACATATAATACTTGAGGTATTTGATCAGTGGCAAGTATAGTGTGACTCCTTTTTCCCAAAAGAAAGATGAACTCTTTTTAATAAGCTAATTTTGTGGCTCCCTGCTGATTAAGCTTGGAGAATCTCAGAGTTGGAAGGTACTTTAAAGGTCCTCAGTCCAACATCTCATCCAGTGTAGTCATTCACTCTTTCATATTACTTAAAAGTAGTCACCCCATTTCTGCTTGCAAATTCCAGTGATGGAGGAATTCACTACCTCACAAGGTGCCCAGTTCCATTTTTTAACATCTTTGGTTTTAGAGAGTTTGATCTGACATTGAGGGGAAAGCTTCTTTTCACTTTTGCCTGCTGGCAACCACACAAAGTAAGTATTTCACGTGAGCAACCTTCTGGCAATCAAAGACAATTTCAGTTGTAAAAGCACTTTTAGTAGCCCACTTCTGCTTTAAACATTTCTCCTACCTTTGACCAATTTTCAAGTGGACCATTTTCCAGATTCTTCACTATCTTTGTTTCTCTTCTGATGACATGCTACTATTTGTCATTGTTTCTCTAAAAATGTGTCTAAATCTAGTGATACTTTAGGAAGTGCAGTGTTCTGAGTCAGAGGATCCTGGTTTTAATCTTGACTGCCACCTGTGTGGCCTTGGGGAAGTTGCATGATCTCAGTTTCCTAGATATGAAATCAGAGTGTTGGACTAGATAAGCTGTAAAGTACCTTCAAGCTCCAAAGCTTTGATTCTATGGTCCCCTTCTTGGCATTCTCCCTCTTGGTGATCTCTTTTCCTACCTTGGCCTCAGTTTTTACTCTTAGAGTTGATTTCCAAATCTCTGTCCTCACTTTCAACAACTCTCCAAAACTAAAGTCTTGGATTTCCAGCTGCATTGACTCTCTCCTTTTGGATGTACTGCCAGTGGTGTAGTGGATGAAGTATATGACTTGAAGTCAGTATGACCTGGGTTCAGATCTCACCTCAGATACTAGGTATGTGACCCTGGCCAAAGCTTTTAACTTCCATAGGCCTTAGATTTCTTCATCTGTAAAATTAATTGGATTGGACCCAATGACCTTTAAATCCTTTCCAGCTCTGAAACTGTGGTCCTGTGTTCAGAAACTTGTTCCTCTCCCTAATATATCTGTTGCTATTCATCTTCATCGTCCTCTACATCTTCCGTCATTCTTCTATAACTTGGAGATTTTTTATAGCTTTTCCCTTTCTCTCACTTAACATACTCAGTCATTTGCCAAGTCTTGTCTCTTCCTTTTCAGTTCTGTGTTGGCAACCTCTTTCTTTTTTAAAAAGAACTTACTTAATACTTTAGAAAAATCTTTTCCACATATATTATCCTTTCCCTCATTGAACCCTCTTGTGTAACACAGAAAGACATTTAAGTAAAATCAACCACAAAACCATGATCTGACGAGCATCTACAGCATTTAAATCCTGTGTCTCTTTCCATCTCTCTGCTTGAAGTTGTGTATATTCTCCTGGTTTTGTTTACTTTGCTCCTTGGCTGGATCTCTTGGTACTTTATAGCTTGCTAGCTCTTTAAGGGCACGGGACTTGTTGTGTTCATATTACTGTTCCCAATAACATCAACACGTTGCCTGGCATATATTCTTATCTGTCATCTCTTTGATGTGGACACCTCTTCTTTTGGTTAGTGCATGTTACAGACTATATGTTGTAAACTGTTTTACAGTTTTACTCTGTGTTGTAAACAGCGTATACACTTTCATCCTTATGTACAGTTTTTGCTTGTGTCTTTCTTAAATCACAATGGAGATTTTCTTCTGGTTCTTTAAAATATATCCTGGACGCTATTGTAGTACTTGTCTGCCTGTCTTTCATCTTTCTAACCTTTGTTCTAACCAGTCTACCTCATTTTTCTGTCATGTATCTTTGGTGATATCGTTACACACATGTGCACACACATATGAGCGTGCACGCACATGCATATATGTGTAAATACATAGACATGTAGATGTATATTTATGATATATATATATATAAATATTGTGTGTGTGTGTGTGTGTGTGTGTGTGTGTGTGTGTGTGTGTAGAACTTGTTGGCAATAATACTGAAGTCTACTTAAATCTTTCGTGTATTTTTTTTCAGTGATTGCTAAGATATTTTAGTTGATTTTTAAAAGACTTCACTATTTCCCCTTGCATTTGGAATCATAGTTTTGTTTTTTTGGAAGGGGGAAGGCAAGGCAATTGGGGTCAAGTGACTTGCCCAAGGTCACACAGCTAGTAAGTATGTTAAGTGTCTGAGGGCAGATTTGAACTCAGGTCCTCCTGACTCCAGGGTTGGTGCTTTATTCACTGTGCCACCTAGCTGCCCCTCTTCATGTATTTTTTCATGGCTTTGTGGGTCACCTGCAGTTTTAGTTCTTCTGAAATGGAATATTCCATTATTTTTGGTCATATAGCATTACAAGGAGAATATTGATGTTAAAAAGATGGACTTTTATGAAAATGAGTAGTTTGGTATCATTGAAAGTATGGGACATCTTGTTTTTTTTCTTCATAGAAATGAGGAAAAAAATTCCCAGAGGAGACAAATTTAAGATGAACTTTTGGGGAAAATGCAGCTTGTATTGTATTGTATTTCAACATCATTAGGAAGATTTTCCCTCAACAGTATCTCCTTGTGAGTCCCAAAACCATAGCCATACATACAACTTAAATACATCACTTATTTTTAGTGCACATAATGGGGGGAAAATGGGGAGCCCATTGTCTTTAACCCATTTGTCATGTCTTTAGATTCCCAGGGGGAAAGAGAGTAATCTATATCTCATTAAAGCAATATCTTTTTGATTCAGAAAAGTACAAACATCTTTTAGGTAATCGACATATACTTTAGGTAAAGTTGTCACACAGTTTAAAAAAGAGTAATTAGAAAAAAGATAAGGAAGGAGAAAATACTGAACTTTAAAATGAGGCAAAAATTCATCTAGAGTGTTAATGTTTAAGGCAACTGTTTTCCAAACAGGTGTTTTATCAGTCTTCAGATTAATAGGTGCTTTAACATCTTGAAGATTTTTTTCTTACTTAGATGACAGAGAATTGCATAGATTGTCTTCTTCCTCAAGACCAATAAGTGATAATTAAGACAGTAGATGGCTTCAGTTATGATTCAAAGAGAGAGTTGAGCTGGTCCAGAATAGCAATTAGCCAAAAGAGATAGTTGGACATTGTATAAGTCACCATCATGGTGTTGGTAATATCCTAATTCATTTCTTTGGAGAAGAAGATTGGGATAAAGATGCCAGTGACTCCCTGGATGGCACTCATCATAATAGGTATGCACCAGGGTCCCAGAGATGCCATAGCCACAACCCTCTGTTGTGGCTCTGTGAGCAAAACTATCGGCCCAACCATGGGAGATTTTCTTAAGGATGCTTGAGTTCACTCTTTTTTTCAGTTATTTCTTATAATTGCCCATTCTTCATCTACTGTTCCTGTCCCCAGTATATTGTGACTGATTCCATGGGCTGTCTGTTAACCCACCTTGGATATAAGATACTCAAAATATTTTTCTGGATGGAGGAATTTAATTACTCTAATCTGGGATCAGGTTATACCTAAAAGAACACTAGGCTTTGTAGATTAGGAAGTATTTAGAATAATTGAGTTTGGTTGTAACTCTGTTATAGTTTTATATCTGAACAAGTCAATCTACTTGTTTATTTCTTTCTGTCAGATATTGCTGATAGTTTCTCTGCTTCTGCCAAAGGAAAATATGAGAATAAATAAAAAATGTCTGAAATAAAATGAGCTCTCTAGAAGAAAGACAGGTTTTAGCAATTTCTCAGGACCTCAGGCTTCTCATATCTAAAATGGGGAGAATAATACTTGTGACAACTTAGGACACAAGACTTTTATGAGGAAAGTATATTGTAAACCTGAAAGTACTATGTAAATGCAAGCTAGTAGTGGTAACTTCCTAGTTATTTTAGTGCTATATGCTCCATACTTTCTTTGGGATCCTTGTGGATACTTTTTTCTAAGAAATTGCCTTGTAATGATTTCATTTTGGTATCTGCTTAGAGAGTAGATGAGACCTTATATAGAATTCTGTTCTGTATTGTGATCACAATATTAATTACAGAATCGTCTGCCTTCTAGTCCATCTCATGCTGAAAGAGATATTTCTTCCAAAATGTTCCCAATAATCAAGAAAATGATTATGGGAGTTTTAAACCATAAATGAATATTGCTGTTAGTAACATTCCTTCTGAAGGATCTTTCCTTTCTTTACTAGTTACGTGCAGGTTCATTTTCATTTGTTCAGTTGCTTTGTACTTAGCTAATCTCATGTCATTTGCTGGGATAGAGCTTGGAGTAGTAGAACACCAAGCGTTCAAACCTGGATCCTGGTGCTAGCTCTTCCATGAGCAAATAGTATGACCTTGGACAAGTCAGCCTTTCTGGACTTTGGTTGTGTAGAATTGGAGGGTAGTCTATGAGAATGTACGTAATTAGGGGCTATTTTGGTTGTCATTTGTAGAGCTGTGTCGTTGCTGTTATGAATTGTTACTGAATTTTTTCTGCTTGGATTTATATTCAAGCTACTTTCTCATTGTACTTCCTGGGAAGTTGATTGTAGTCATGGAAAAGCTAGCCAGAATTCCAGGCTTATTCCTTTTTTTTTCTTATTCCCTTTTTTAAATTGTAAAAATAGAATAATTTTGATATTTCTAGAACCTTGAAAAGATAATTGGATATGGTAATTTCCTATGAAACATTAATAATGTTGAATAATAGTGTAGTGAGGTCAGGAATATGACTTTAAATCTAATATTGTCATTATATATGCTAATTAGTTCAGAGTTAGAACAATCTCATTTCAGTTCTAGGCTTTCTGATCAAAATCAATATACCTTAAATACCTACTATCCTCCAGGCATTGTCTAAGTACTAGAGATACAAAAAGAGGTAAAAGACAGTCCCTGCTCTCAAGGAACTCATAATGAAATGGAGGAGAAAATATGTGTGTGTGTGTGTGTGTGTGTGTGTGTGTGTGTGTGTGTATCTGTGTATGTCTATATCTATGGCAACATATACAGAATAAATAGGACATGATAGAGGAAAGGTGCTGGTATTAAGAGAGGTTAGGAAAGGCTTCCTGTAAGAGATGGCATTTTAGTTGGCACTTAAAGGAAGCCGGGGAAGGAGACTGAGGTGAGGAAGGAGAGCATTCCAGGCATGAGGGACAGCCAGAGAAAATGCCCCTAGCCAAGAGATGAGGGTCTTGTTGTTGAAACAGCCTGGAGGCCACTATTACTGGATCAAAGAGTATGTGGAAGGAAGGAAGGAAGGTGTTAGAAGACTAGAAAGACAGGAGGAAGCTAGGTCATAAAGAGCTTTGAATGCTGTCTGGAGCATTTTGTATTTGCTTCTGGAGCCAGTAGGGAACCACTGGAGCTTACTGAGTAGAGGATGACATGTTCAAACCTGTGCTTTGGGAAAATCACTTTGGTGGTTGAGTGGAGGATGGATTGGGATGGGGAGAGACACGGGGCAGACCTTATTAGCAGGTTATTGCAATAAACCACGTGTGAGGTGATGAGAGCCTGCACTGGAACAGTGGCACTGTTAGAGAAGAGGATGGAGAGCATTGGAGAGTGTTGGAAAGGTGAGATTTAAAGGCCTTATGCAACCGATTGGATATAGGGTGAGGGTTAATCTTGAGGTCAAGATGACTTCTAGGCTACTACCCCAAGGGACCGGGAAAATGGTGTTCTTTGCAATAATATGGAAGGTAGAAGGAGGGTGGATTTAGGGGGAAGGATAATGAGTTTCTTTTGGACATGTTGAGTTTAAGTTGTCTACTCATCTAGTTTGCAGTATCTGAAGGGCAGCTGGAGATGGGAGATAGGAGGTCAACAGAGAAGTTGTTGGAGAAATGTCTCATTTTAGCCCTAGCCTAATAGTGTTGTTTTAGTAATTGTCAGGGTAGCCTGAATAGTTGGAGATAATATGTTTTTACATGAATGACTTTCACAAGTATTTTAAAGAATTATTTGTATGCTTACTAAATGCTTATCCTGCTTTTAATATGTCTTTGCTGAATGATATAAACTCATTATCTTAATGTACTTGGTCTTACATAAAGGCACAGGATGTTACCTCTTACTAAAATCAGATTTCTTGGTCACATGGAAGAATCTAGAATGAATGAAGCATTTTACTATGTGCAGAGCATTGTGCCAAGTGCTGGGGATATAAACAGAAAAGCAGAACAGTCCACACTCTCAGGGAGCTCACATTCTAATGGGAAGACAACACTCATATAAGGGTTCAATTACAAGTCAGATGAGGCTACAGCAGCAAAGCAAATGTTAATATCTTTTCTTTAATATCATTTCCACTGATAAAATCATATCAATTTCTGATGTTGAACCATTTGACAAAGATTTTGATAGCAAGAACTTTCTTTTCTGGGCCTTCAGTAGCTATAGCACCGGCAGGAGCAGTTACCAGGCTGAATCTCCACAGGGGATGTTTCCCAGGATGACTGTAGGCATTCAACCAAAAGCATTGCTGTTCCTTAAGTTATTGGGTTGAGCATCCTGGACTGTCTTCATCAATGTCTGAGGGGAGAATTGTGGTCAAGGGTGGTGGTTGCACTGTCCTGTCACATGTTGCTTCCTGTCTTTTCCTTAGGATGCTTTGCTACTTTAGCTGTGGGCCTATAGAAGTATATATAACCTTATGAATTTTTTTCAGAAACATAAGGATTTTTTGTATAATTAGTTCAAGTTTTTCATTGGTACTATTATTTTGTAAGCACACATTGTTTGAAGTTTGAGTTTTCAAAGGTTCTTAAGAAATAAAATCTCAAACAAATAGATTTTAAAGTTGTTTATTGTAAAGTACCTTTCTGAGGTGCCAAAGTTCATTTGGAAAGTTTCTGGAAACATTCCCGCAGAAAGGACAAAGCCCTTATTTCTGGATATTGGATTTTTCATTTTGAATGTAACAGTTTATGATTATGAATATAGAATGCGTCAATCTAGCTATAATGAGTTGATGTTTTACATTTTAGGACTTAAATGAATTTAAGGAGGTAACAACATGTGTCTTCCCCAGGTAAGCTTTCTTTTCACTGTTGTCTCTTACGTGAACTAGTATTTGCCACAGATACATTTTATTTGGGGATGTACTATATATATGCTGTAATTTCAGTAGGCCTGTGAGCTGGAAGAATAGGTTGATAGACTCTTATTTGTTCTGCGTTATTTATTGATGGTTCCAAAATTTTAGCTTTGTGATTATTTTTGGAGCTCCTGTTTTAAGAATTCTCAAAGCAGGAGAATGTAGGTGTTGTCACTGAATCCAGAGTGCAAGAGGATATTTTGTCTTTTTCTCTCTCTTCATGTGCATTCTGAAATGAAAAGAACTCAGCAAATTTGCTGAGATGGTCACTTCTTAAAAAATTATTGAATCGTATAAATATTGAATAGCCTCTATAGAATACTTTGTAGAGAGGCAAGAACTAAGAGTAAGTGTTTTTAGCTCTTAAATTCATTGCCTTCAAATTTTAGTGCCTTTGAACAATTAAAGTTGATTTTTACTTCAGGAAGTGCCAGGTCAGATAGTAACCACACAGAGTTCAGGCTTGTTTTCTATCAGATGAAACTCAGATTTGACTGTCATGAGGACTAGAAGAGACTTAAGTGGAGCTAACCTGCCCTAGGTGTGCTATTTTTTTACCTCATACACGGAAGTTGTTTTTCTATGGTAGGAAATAGTAAGTTTTTATGTTATACTAGTTAATTTTTAAATTTCTCATCCATATAGCACTATAGTTATAGTATCAAGAGAATTTTAATATTATTCATGAATATAGGAATTCAAACTGAAAAGTTTGGTAGTAACAGTTAACAGTGATGGAAAGTATGTAATAGTATGAGAATATTCTGTCCTTGAAAATATCTGAAGATTAAAAAATATATAAACCCTCAGGTTGCTAGTTAAAGTCCTTTGCATTCTGTTTCTATTCTATCTCTCTAGTAAGTACATTACTCCCCTTCATACAGTCTGCAATACAACCAAACCGACCTACTTGGTCTTCCCTGAATTGGCCATTTAAACAAGTTTTTTTTTAATTTTTCAGTTAACAAGCATTTATTTTCACTTCTTCCTAATCTTCCCTTAATTTCAAAGAAAATCAAAACATTTGTAACAAATATACATAATCAGTCAAAACAAATTTTAGATATTGTCAATGTCTAAAGAACATTCTGCACCATGAGTCCATCACCCCTCTGTCAGGCAGCATAAGTCATCATTGGCTCTTGGGAATCGTGGTTGGTGATTGCTTTGATTAAAGTCTTTCAAAGCTTTTGTCTTTTCAGTGTCATCGTAACTGAATAAATCGTCCTGATTGTGGTCACTTCACACTGCATCAGTTCATACACGTTTTCCCAGGTTTTTTTAAACTCATATCTTTTTCATGATTTTACAGCAAAATATCCTATTGTATTCATTGTGTTCAGCTGTTCCCCAGTCGATGGCAACTCCTTAGTTTCTAGTTCTTTGCTACAAAAAATGCAGTTACAATGTCTTTTCCTCTTTCTTTGATCTCTTTGAAGTATAGATATATTAGAGGTATCACTGAGTCAAAGGGGACAGTTAGGGGACTTTTTGAGCGTGGCATCACATATTTCCAAAATAGTTGAACCAGTTCAGAACTCTATTAGCAGTGCATTTGGGTGCCTGTTTTCTCATAGCCCATCCCAACAATTTAATTTTCCTTTTTTGTCATCTTTGTTGATTTCTATTTTTCTCCTAATTAATGATTTGGAGCAATTTTTATATTGCTATCCATAGCTTAAGTGTCTTCCTTTGAAAAGTGCCTGTTCATAACTTTTGAGTATTTATCAAATGGGGAATGCCTCTCACTCTTAGACATTTCAGTGATATCTTTATATATCTTAGAAATGGGAACTTTATCAGAGACACTTGCCACGAAGATTTTTTTCACAGTAACTACTTCCCTTCTAATTTTAGCTATGTTGATTTAGTCTGTACAGAGATTTTTTGATTTTATGTGATCATTATTGTCTTTTATTTTCTACGATCCTCTTTATCCATTGTTTTGCCATGAACTCTTTGAACTGTCCATTTTATTTCTTACTTCTGTGCCTTTGCCCCATGCTTGGAAAATGTTCTCTCCACCATTCTCCCTCTTGGAGTCCTTATTCTAAATTCAACCTTTAAAACTTGCCTCACAGAGTTGTTGTGAAGATCAGTCGAGATAATATAGCTAGCACAGTGCCTGGCACATTAAAGGTGCTTATTAAAGGTTGTTATCCCTCATTCCCCATGTGCTACCTTTGCTGATCCTCCTATGTATAAGTCTGCTCTCTATCATCAAATTATATTGTATTTATATATGTGTATAAATATTGCATCTCTTAGAATGGCATAAACTTTTTAAGAGCAGGAACTTTTTTTATTTTGTCTTTCTTTGTATCATTAGCTCTTAGAATGGTGCTTTGCACATAACAGACACCTAATGCCTGTTTGTTGAATTAGCTTAGATCAAATCATTATACTCTCTACATTTTTGGTAGAAGAGTAATATGTCAATTCACTGCTAGAAGTAACACTAGAGAGGCAGAGCTCTTCCAACAAATACCTCTGTTTGCATTACTACCATTAACTGTTTAGTAATTTACAGTAAGAGTTCTACCATGTTTATATTCACATAAATGGAATATACCTTTTAATCTGAAGATTAGAGAAAGTGTTCTCTTCAATGCCTTTGATAACACTAGCCTTTTTTTTTAATTCTGAGAGGATCACATCCAAATAAGTAATAAATTAATTTTTTTGGTATTCAATTACATTTTGTTTACATTTTGACCATTTTTAAATTTTAGGTTACTGGATACTAAACTGATGGCAAGCACACAACCTTTTAAGGTAATTTCCAGATCTGAAGTATGATTGCCAATTTTTCATAATTTTCCTGTTTAAAAAAAAAACCTGATACCTTTTGTAACTGAGGTATTTTTGTAACCATTTGACATTTTTCAAGTGCCTGTCATATAATTGAAATGATTAAGTATTGTGGCAAAGGCATTACCATTACCCACTACAGTACTGTAGAAATAGACTCATTTAGAAAAGACCTATTCTGATGAAAGCTATATCTGACATACTAAATATAAAATCCACCTGCTTAGTGTATTTAGTAAACTTTGACAGCTGTGAGAGTGTCACTAAAGGACATAAGGTGGTAGTACTCATCATATTTAGTAGTTAACTGTCATCAAATATAGTTAAATACATAAATAATTGCTTGTTCTTTGCTTCTATTTGCAGGATATTATTAACAACACATCCCTTGCAGAACTGGAAAAGCGATTAAAAGAGGCACCATTTAGTTCCCCTAAAGTTGGTAAGAGTTTTAAGCAAAAAACAAATCGAAGCCTTTTGATTATAAATTAATAAACATAGTTGATGTAAAGTTCACTAGCTAAAAACTAATATTGTATTGCTGATTTCTGATTAACTGTGTCTGTATCCTGTTTAAATGTGTTTTTAGTTGGATAGCTTGATCAAGCAATTCAAATTTATATATATCATCACTTGACACTGGTGGCATTTTTCCAAAAGTTAAAGGGATTTTTTTCTCCTCCAGAGCAGATCCTTTTAATCTAAAGAAATAACTGTTTATGGTTAAGTACCAGCACTATAATTTTTTGTGCCCTTAGCAAGTTTGAGAACTGTGCCTCTAGACAGAGAGGAATGGAAATCCCCATACCCTGGTATGGGATTAGAAGCAGGGCAAGTAAGCAAGGTAGCAATTGAGAAAACTCAGCATATGGAGGAATGCTTCCAGATTGGGAAACATTTGTTCTTAGTACATCTGATGTATACACTGTGCTCAGTTCCTTTATTTCTTTTCCAAACTGTATACATAATTTGTTTATATTGGCCTAATTTCGTCATTGTTATGTGCTCCAGAGATATTTCATTAGATTTCTTTAGCTTTAACTGAAAATTTCTAGTCATCAATTATAGACTAATGCATTATAACTTTCAAAGTACAGTATCTTCAGGCATCCCAGATTATAGTTAATTGTTTCTTTTTATGGATAATTAGCCCAAGTGAAAGAGGCTAAAAGAAAGAAAGAGGTTTAAATCATTCCTAATGACTTTGGAAAATATGTGTGTATGTGAGAGTGAAATTGAGCTGGTAGGAGATTTTTTTTTTTTAAGCAATTGGGGTTAAGTAACTTGCTCAAGGTTACATGGCTAGTCATTATTTGTGTGTGGGTGCCCATTTTCTGAGGCCAGATTCGACTGGTGGGAGATTGAAGGAATTAAATTATGTATATAGGGAACATTTTTGAAAAGACAAAGGTTTCAAAATGGCTTAAAGTATTCTTTTTATGTTTTGTTTTGTTTTGTTTTTTGGAGGGGTTAAGTTGGGGTTAAGCAACTTGTCCAAAGTCACAGGGCTAGTAAGTATGTCAAGTGTCTGAGGCTGGATTTGAACTCAGGTCCTCCTGACTCCAGGCCTGGTGCTCCTTAAAGTATTCTTATTTAATATCTTTTGGTGATTAGGAAATTCTTTGTAATGAACATTATATTGATAGAAAATGCTTTTTTTTTTTTTTTAAACTACTAGATTTTAATATTGTAGCTTTCCTGGCTTTTATCTTAAATGATCAAGGGAATACTATACTGATTTGTCAAACTGTGTTATATCTATTTTTTGTGTTATTTTATGCTTGCATATTGGAACTTCACCATGCCTCTTTTTACAATATAAGACAGAACTGTCTCAGGTAGACTTCATCCTGATAGGTATAATTACTCCCTCCCTCCCTCCCAGCCTCTCTCACCCCCAGGATAACTAACTAAAATAAAATAGTAAAAGGTCTTTGAGTTGGCCTTCTCAGTAAGATAGTTCCATAGTATGGACCTTGAGGACATAACATTATAATGAGGATTTGGTATGTTTTGGATTCAGTTGTGCTTTCTCTTTTTGTTGCTTAAACTTGGAGAGATAGTACAAAAATTCCCTGGGAAATGTTTTGAATTAGTCATTAGTCTTTAACTTTTTAGCAAGTTTAGTCTTGTTAGCTTGGGTTCTACTTGTTATTGTAATCTCTAAAGTAAGAAATATTTTCATGAATTTGGAATGGTTTCAGATATATAATTTTTGGCATTAGGGTGTTTATTGGTTGGCAGTGTTAGAGATTTGATTTCTGGTTTGGGGAGGGCAAGTTTGGCAGTTTCTAAGGTATTGACCATTAAAATCAGGTGAAGATAAACTTTCTCAGTTGTAAGGCTAATAAACCGAAATATTTGAAAATTAGATACTCTAAAATCTTTGGTGTTTGATCAAGTTAATATTATTGTGTAGGTAAGGCATTTGATATTACTGTGGATAGTAGCTCTCGTCAGGAATCACATTAACCACATCCAAGTAAGTCTTGGACTGTGGGAGAAATAGAAAATATTTAAACTACTGAAGTAGTTTCTTAAGGCATTATTTTATGGTCACGTAGGATGTTTCTGTTGAGATTATTAACACGATGGAATTCACTGTACAGAGGAGGCATCATTACGTTTCATGACACCCTGGGAAAACCTTTTTTTTTCTTTCCTTTTAGAAAGTGCAGAAGGATTTCCAAGTTACGATACTGCAACTGAGCAGCTCCATGAAGCGGGCTATGATGCATACATTACAGGACTGTGTTTCATCTCCATGGCTAATTTCCTAGGTATCATATACATGTCAATATCAAGAATTCATATAATTGGGGGGAAAAACTTACCTGTCCACCTGTTCCTATGACTCACTCATTTAGAGGTGGGAGGGTATAGGAGGTAGAAGTCAGAGTAGAAAGGAGAACACCTATGTGGGAGAACACCTGAGCAGTGAATGGAATAAATACTTTTCCCTCTCTGAGCACTTCAGACAATGTGGAACTTGGTTATTATGAGTACTTTCATCCCTTATCAAACTTGTTTGTTGACTTATATATATTTTTACCTGAATTTTCAGACATCATGTACATGATCATTTTAATATCCTACTTCTTTTTTTATTAGGTTCTTTTCTCAGTCCTCCTAAAATTCATGTGTCTGCCAGATCAAAACTCATTGAACCTTTTTTTAACAAGTAAGTAACCCATGGGTCCCAGTACATGAATTATCTGACATAAATAAGAGTGGGGTTAAGCATCCTGGAAAGTAGATGGTTTGCTGATCAGGGATAATTTTTGAGAATTTATTTTTTGATAAAGTGATTGCTTACCTGTGGCAATGAAGTTATTTTGTGAAATGATAAGATGAGTTTTGGGGATCATTTTAAACTTAACTTATTTAAACTTAGTATATTTATTAAATAAGTTGGCAAAAATATAAGATAATTCAAAATACAATGGTATTCTTTTTTTTTTTTTGCTTTTTGGAGGGCAATTGGGGTTAAGTGACTTGCCCAAGGTCACACAGCTAGTTTTTGTTGTAGCTGAGGCCAGATTTGAACTCAGGTCCTCCTGACTCCAGGGCTGGTGCTCTATTTACTGTGCCACCTAGCCACCTCTACAATGGTATTCTTAAAAGCATAATTAAAGCTTTTCTATTTAGCTTGATTATTTCCAGTTGAAGTATTTTGATTTTGCAGTTCCACTTAATCTCTAAATTTATTAAAATTAACTAATATTAATAGGTCACTTGAATAAAACAGGTTGATTTTTCAGAAGATGTTATATATTTAAGCTCTTTTTAAGAGAATATATAGAAAAATCCCACAAATTCTCTTCTATAGTTTTTTAAATACAATCATGGTAAAATCCCATAATTTGTCCTAACTGGAAGAAAGTCATTGAGTTCTGAAAAAGACTGGAGTTCTGGAACTTTTTCAAAGAATTGTAATTTTATTACTTTCAAGTATATATGCTAGCCCAAGGGTTGGAAACATTGTCATGTTGGAAGGCCACAAAAATATTTAGTAATAAATAAAACTGCATTCAGGAAACTTCAATTGGATATACTTAAAGTGTACATAATTTTGTAAAAATCTAACTACTATATACTCAATAATTTCAGAAAATGAAACTTTATTAATTTTAAAGTTAACTAACCTTTTAATGACTTTATGTCTGCTTTTTGTTGGAAAGCATTGGAATATTTGGTTGCAGCATGGAGGTCTGTACTTTCAGTTGATCCTCTAGATGGGTGTCAGTCATTTGTGACCTTAACAGTGTATTGATTTGGGTTAGGTAAGAGAATGTAGATTTGCAGCAGTTAGTGGTTGAAAAGCAAAAAAGCATTTTTCAATGGGTATTCTACTGCATTTTCCCATATTTCAAATGGATCTTTCTTAGCATCAAGCAGTGACTTTAAAATGTCATCTACTGAGAGTGTAATCAGTTTCATCTGTAGTTCTTTAGGTGCCTTGGTGAGATCAGGTAGGTGAGGCTGAAAAGCTCATTTGAGTATGATGTCATGATTCTCAAAATCAGTGAACCTTTCTTTGAATTCTCTAATTAATAGGTCTGTAACAGTTGTGTATTCTTCAAATGATTCGCCATATATCATCCTGCTCATCCTTGCTAACTGGGGAAAATGTTCATCTGAAGTTTCCTTTTGAAGAAGTGTTTTGAAAAAAAGATAATTTTTTCAAAATGCTTGAATTTTTGGCCACATACCATATATAGACTTGGTTTTACCTTGCAAAGAAATGTTCAAGTTGTTTTGATTTGACATGATATGCAGAAATGCAGCATTCCTATAGAAATCTTCTTTCAGTAATTCACATTTCTGATTCTGTTCTTTACAAAATTTAACTATCTGTTCTCGCAGAGATAAAATTTTGGCTAACATCTATCATAGTGATAGCCAATACACTTTAGAATATATGGCAAATCCACACTTATTGTTCAATTTTAGCATGTTAGAAACTGACGATGCTGTGTTGCATTTACACACATATAGTTAACAATATTTATAACTTGTTGCAAAGTGTCACTTAAATAATAGCTTTGGCATAGAGATTTTGCTCTTGCAAGATACAATGAAAAGAAATGAGAGCATCTGGATTTGTTAGTACTTTTTTTTAACTGTGCCATAAACCCTTCATGTTTTCCTGTCATGGAAAGTGCTCTGTCTGTACATATTCTCACTAAATTTACCAACTTCATCACATCTATCTTGAAAGTTGTTGAAGATATCTGTTCTCTGTGTTCTATTCTCAAGAGTGCCCAAGGTGAGTAACTCTTTGTAGCAAAGAAAATTTGTTATCACCCAAATGACGTAAAACCTATGCCGAGTCAGTAGTATCAGCTGATTCCAAAGCAATTGAATAATATACATACATACATACATACATACATACATATATATGTATATATGTATGTAGTATGTACATTTGAAGTATTGCATGAAGTTCTGTTACATTGAAAGCTAGTTCATGCTATAACTGTCAGTTACAGTTCCCCTTGAAAGAGGCCGTTGTTCTTACTTTGAAACATTACTGGGTTCTAAGCCTCCTACAACTTTGACAGTGCATTCTTTCACGATTTCTACATCATTTCTACATCATTTCTCCCGAGCATATAAGCTATTTTATAAATTGCTTCCGTGGCATTATTTCCAGGTTTCATTACTGTTTTATTGCTGCTTGAAAGAATTGTCTTTGCTTTTGCTTTTCACCTTTTAATTTCTTCAGTACAACCTTTTACACCTCTCCCTCTAATTTAGAATGTTTGTGGTCCTTAGGAGTGTTATAATGCTGATGAGCATTAAATTTCTTTAATATTGATATTGTAGTATCACAAAGCAAGCAAATAATTTTGTCTTTAGCAGAAACAAGATAATATTGCAATTCCCAATCCTCATGAAAAAACCTGTTTTCTTGCTTCAGCATTCTCTTGGTTTTCTTTGATATAATAGGCTGTTAAGCAGACAGAATTAAAAAATACTGTTGAGTTGTGCAGCGGTTCGCAAATTCCAGTCAAACAGAAACACAGTACACCGTTGTCAAAAGCTGATAACCGACTGGCATACTTGACCCCTGTAAACTACATAATTAGCATAGCAGCCGTCAATTTAGTCCTTATGGCTTACTAATGTTCTAATTATGGCATTCAATCTGGGAGGATTATTTCATTGAAGCTTATTTTATTCTTCGGTATTTAAAATACATTCATTAAAAAAAATAAAACATAAATATTAAAGACGAACAAAAATAAAAGGATTTGTTCTGTAAAATTTGGATTCAGTCAAAAGACTACACTTAAGGACCTAGTAGGCCACTTGTGGCCTTGCTAGCTATCTTACAAATATGCACTGTTTATCTTAGCATAGACTGCTGAAAAACTGTGATTTAAACATCACAAACCCATCACTAGTAATATATCTTTTTCACCTTGACATAGTTTTTAATATATTAAGGATGGCGTGTAACATATAGTTAGATAAGAATAATTTATAATTAGAAGCTTCACATAAATGCTTTACCCTATAAAGGCCAATCATTTCTATTGCTTACACTTTTATTCTGTAAACTCTTTTGCATAGATAATGAAGAGTAGACAGAATAATCATAGATTCTGAATTTATATAGCAAAGGGAGGAAGAATAGATATCCCAAAAGCCAGGAACTGTTATCTACTATTTTATGTGAATATACTAAAGTAATTACCATTTTGTGCTTTTAAAACAGTTTAATTAACAGGTAGGATGACAGCATATTCTATAAAAAGAACCATTAAGTAATTTCTTTCTTTCTTTTTTTTTTGATAACATTTTTTTGCCTTTTTTTTGGTTATTATTGTTTTGGAGGTCAGTTGGGGTTAAGTAACTTGCCCAAGGTCACATAGCTTTTGTGTGTGTGTGTGTGTGTGTGTGTGTGTGTGTGTGTGTGTGTGTGTGTGTGTGGAGTGTCTGAGGCCAGATCTGAACTCAGGTCCCCTTGACTTCAGGGCTGGCACTCTACTTACTGTGCCACCTAGCCACCCTTCATTAAGTAACTTCTAATATTTAATGCCAGCCATCTTATAGTTCTGCTTGAATTTAACTTTTATTTTATAATAGTTCTTAGTAGAAAAATAGCTTTTATTAGTTTTTAAAACATTTAGTTTTCTCTTTCTATTGCAGTAAGTCCCTGTGAATGTGGTAAATATATAACATCTGCTTTACATGCTTAATTTATTTCCATGTCAGCCATATATAGAGATCTATCAAAAGAGAAAGTTTATAAGTTGTATTCCTTCCTTAAAGATTTGCAATACATTTAATTTGACTTAATGTCATGGCAGATATAATCAAAAAAACTATTTGCACAGAATTTTATTGTAATAAAGAACAATCAACTTGGTGACAATTTAAGTAAATGTAGATGGGTACAAAAAAGTAATTGAGCAGGTTCACTGGGGAAACCATCTCTGAAATTTCTCTGTGAAGCTTTGCTTAAGCTGTTTAATTTCTCATTGTTTTTTCCCCTTTATGTTAAGACATTGTTTTTTTCTGAGATATTTGAAAGTCAACCAGGGCTTGAAATGTGAGGTAGTAAACAAAATTTGTCATACTACACTAGGATAAGATAATCAAGTATAATCAACTGTTCTTAACCTGTTTAAATAGGGAGAAATTAAAATGATTTTGGGTACATTTTGTTTTATGTTGTTATTGACCTTGTCCTAATTGATATGACATTTCCTTTTAAATACAGGTACAATTTCCATCTTTAAAATCTTGATGTTAGCATTTATTAAAGTGTCTCTTCAAGGAAAAATACTCAGCAATCATTGCAAGATTTTCATGCACATCTGTGGTTTTTGTTATTTTGTGGATATATAAATTTTTATTGATATGAATAAATTCTTAGGGTATATATGTTTGTATCAGTTGTTAGTAAATACAAAGTTTACTAAGCATATATTCTTTATACCATTTGAGTGGCTAGCAGACAGCACAAGTATATAAATATTACTTTGTAAGTAAATAAATATGGCTCCCCTCATTGTTCCCCATCCTTACCTCAATCTGAAACAAAACACAAAACCTCAAGCCTACCTTATTTTCCATTATCTCAAATTAGCATTCTCATTTGTCTTTATTATTGATCCCTTCTGGGAATTTTAAATAACTGGAGTTTAGGCAGTGTATGAGGACTGCATATGGATTAGAAGGACTTTTTAACTCCCACATTTCTAGAAAGATGGAGTTTTATTGTAAGGCTTCATTACCTTGCACCATTTTGCTTTTGGTCCCACAAGTATCTTTCACATGAAGTCCTTGTTTTGTTTGACTTTGAGGGAAGATTAAAATACTGGGAGAGTGTTATATTTTAGTTATTGAAATGAAGTCCAAGCTACTACTAATGGTGGGTTTATTTTTAATAACATTTCCTCCTGTTTATCTTGGAGACTTTTGTAGTATGGAAAAGATTTACTCTCTTTTATAGCTTTGGTTAGTTTTCATCAATATGTAGAAAAAATAGATTTAAAGCAGATCCTTTGGAAAGATCCTTTTAGTCTGGTACAAGCTAAAAATATTCTTTGCTTTCATATTTCATGGTACCACATTCCTGTCTTTTTTTTTTTTATGAGAAATAATCTTTTTTTTTTTTCAGTAGGAGTTTCTTTGGGACACTTTGAATCTTGGTCATGGAATTGTAGACAGCCTTTTATCAGCTTATTTTTTAGAAAATTGTGTTTCTTTGTTGCTCTAGTTCTTTAAAAATCAGTGGAGCAGAATGTCAAGAGTGCTGGGAGTGGAATTAGGAGATTGGGACATGAGTCCCAACGTTATTGCTAACTGAACATATTTAGCAGGACTTGGAATAAGTCACGTCACCATTTTGGTCTTCGGTTTCCTAAACTTTGAAATGAGGGAGTAAGATGCTTTCCATGATCCTGTCTAGTTCAAATAAGCCAAAAGTCTATGAATGAGACTATAGTTTTTATAGAATTTGAGCTGACTTTTGTATGTGTAATGAAAAAAAAAGATCTCAGTATTTGCTTTATGTAGTTTTTGTGTTATACTGCTGTTGTTGCCTGAGATGAGATTGTTTTATTTCCTTTTCATGTTTTGAGGACTTTGGACCAGTAGAGATGCAGAGGACTAAGAAGCCACAAGGAAGATAGTAAAGCTTAGAGAGGATGCTAGGAAACAAGAAGGAATGGCAGTACATTAAATATGATATTATGGGATAAAGATTATTTTTGATGAAACTGAAGAAAACTCATTCTGGGAAAATTTGATTTATATGACACATAATAGGATGATTGGTGGTGAATTATAACTTTGTAATAATAATATATAGAATCAACTTGGTTGTGAACAATAAAGTGGAAGTAAAATTACAGTGCCATTTATTTCATTCAGCATCTGCTTATAAAATATTTGGCAATATCTCACTATTTAAATTGATATGTATGTACTGGAAGAATCTAAGATTGCTGTGATCTGGAACACATTTTTCAAAGTGTTATTTTAAAAATTAATGCAATTCAGGAAGTTTTGGAGAATTATTTAATTTCATGTATTAATGTTGAATTTAGGGGATACAATTTTTGGTGCTTGAATCCTATTCTTTGAAATGAAGTTAAGGAATTTCTTTCTTTTTGTCTTCTTTGACTTCACATCATTAGCACTAACAGAAGTTTGTAGCTACTTTGCCCTACATGAGTATGTGCTAGTGAGAATTAGAAGACTATTAAGCAGGCTTGTAACACAGTCAAAAGAGTGCTGGAATTGGAGTGAGAGCTTGGTTTCAATCCTGGCTCTGGTATTTAACAGCTCTAGGACCCTGGGGAATCATATAACCTCCATCAGCATCATTATTGAGAAAAACTAGAGATAATAATAAACAGGGTTTTTATGAGGAAAACATTTTGTACACCTGAAAGCTGTATATAAATATGAGATATTGATAGAATAAGTGTTGGGGAATCGTAATGAATATTCATTCTTCCAGTGGAGAGCTGTGCTTGATAACATTTAACTGTAAATCTCTCTCTGGTAGGAAAATCTCCTTAAAGCGATTTGGTATTGGCATGCTCATTTTGATGAGGAACAGATCCTGACTAGAAATAAGTTAACATTAGAAAAATGAAAAATATAAAAATATTTTTTTGAAAAATTACATAATAATGCTTTCTACTGGTAAATAAAGACTAGATCAGAGGAATTTTTCAGGTATTAAGTTAATATTGAAACTTTTACATTTAAAACACTGTACCTTGTAAAAAAAAACACATTTCCTTATTACTGAGTAATTATTAGCTCTTTGGATGTTGTCACTGTAGGGTACAGCTTCTATCCAGTGAAGAAATTAAGAGCTCCCTTTTTGACATCTTTTTTGTAGACTTTGTTGATGTGAAAATATGACAGTATATATAGTGAGGAAAAAGAGGTGATGTGATGTTGTGACTTACCCAGAGTCACATTGATTTGGTGGCATAGCCCTAGTTTTTAGGGAAGCCAAGTATCTACTTTCCCCCATTCCCTTTATAATTTGAAGAAAAGCAGAACTAAAAGGCAGAAGAATTCTCCTTCACTTGGCCTTTTTATTCCCTTTTTTTCCCAACAATAAAAAGGAGCTAGAGTAAGGAAAGGAAGAGTTAAAGGGGAGAGTCACCAATTCTCACCATCAGTATTTATCTCACTGCTATGACAATACCTTTCCCAGCAAAATACCTGGATCTGCCTTTAAAGATTAGCATGGCACATAACATTTTTAAATGAGAGGCTGACTCATAATACAGTTTAAAATTAATTATATCATCATAATCTTTGTTTCTGTGCCTTCACAACTTTAAATGAAATTCTAAAATGTAGTTGCTTTTTCTTTTTTCTTTTTTTTTTGAAGGGCAGTTGGGGTTAAGTAACTTGCCCAAGGTCACATGGCTAGTTTTTGTGTTAAGTGTCTGAGGCGGGATTTGAACTCAGGTCCTCCTGACTCCAGGGCCAGTGCTCTACTCACTGCACCACCTAGCCTCCCCGTAGTTGCTTTTTCTAAGTATTCATATGCCTGAGTCCATAATATATCAAAACATCTTGCATATCTGTAAATATGGCTTTTGTTCAGTGTAAAATTTCCAAATGTATATTTAAGCAAATTGCATTGCATGAGTTACCAAATGGAACTACTTTGCTGCAGTGTACTTTGTGACATAGATTTCTCTGAGATAGAATCTAGGAACCCTACTACCAAGAAGACATTTTCATTTTCATAAGATGGGCATCTTTGTTACCTTGTACTTCAACTTTCCATCTCCATATACAACCTATACTTTGTATACAACAGCTGCTCTTGAAATGTGGTTTGCAATTTAGCTCTAGCCATTGACAAAAAAAATCAAAGTAAAAAAAATCTACTTATGGTTGACTTTCTGACTATATTTTAACCCTCTCTATGCATCACTCCATCCTGTATTTGAGACACACAGCTATTGCTTTGACTAACATTACCCAGTCTGATTTGGTTATGAAACAATGGGACAAATATTGGTGTAGTTATTAAGCTGGTTCAAAGGATTGTGTTGGTGTGTAAAACCCCTGAACTAAAGGGAGATCAGAAGAATTTTAGAGTAAAATAGAGGAAATTAAGTTTCTTTTCATACCTAAAACTGTCAGATGCCACCACCATTATTGATACTTAATTTCCATGTTTAATATTTTAGTGAGAAGAATGTCACTCACTTTTTCTCATGAAATACCTTCCTTGTTTATATCCTATAAAACACAGGGAAATGCTTATTTAGTCTTGTTCACTATAGTATTTTTAAAAAACATCCTTGCCAAGTGTAATTCAAACACCACTTCCTACATGAGATCTTTCCTCATCCCAGCTGCTAATGCCTCCTTCTGTGCAGTTTGCAGTGTATTTATCTTGTATATATGTATATGTGGACATGTATTTCCTCAGAAAACGAAAGCTTCTTGGAGGCAGAAGCTGTTTGATTTTTGTCTTTGTGTCCCTAGTGCCTGTTCCAGAGCCTGACACGTCAGTAGTAGTAAATACTAGTATTTGTAGTTATTGCTTTTCCGTATAGGAATGTAAATAGTTCAACTTTGATAAGTTCCTTTTGATTTCTTTTCCCTGATTACCTTCTCAGGCATCTCTTCCTTCTTGTGTCTGGATGTCAAATTTTCTATTCAATTCTGGTTTTTTCCTCAAGAATGCTTGAAAGTCCTCTATTCCACTGAATGACCATATTTTCTCCTGAAACAAAATACTCAGTTTTGCTGGGTAGGTGACCCTTGGGTTCATTCCCAGTTCTTTTGCCCTCTGGAATATCGTATTCCATGCCCTTCGATCCTTCAGTGTAGAAGCTGCCAGGTCCTGTGCTATTCTGATTGTGTTTCCACAATATTGAAATTGTTTCTTCCTGGCTGCTTGTAGTATTTTCTCCTTGATCTGGGGATTCTGGAACCTGGCTATAATATTCTGGGAGTTTTCTTTTTGGGATATTTTTCAGGAGGTGATCTGTGGATTCTTTCAACCTCTATTTTGCCCTCTGGATCTAAAACATCAGGGCAGTTTTCCTTGAGAATTTCTTGAAGGGTGATTTCTAGGTTCTTTTCTTGATCATGGCTTTCAGGTAGTCCAATAATTTTTAAATTGTCTCTCCTGGATCTATTTTCCAGGTCAGTGGTTTTTCCCATGAGATATTTCACATTGCCTTCTAGTCTTTCATTTGTTTGGATCTGCTTAACAGCATCTTGATTTCTCATAAAGTCATTAGCTTCCATTTGCTCCAGTCTAACTTTGAAGGCATGAATCTCCTCAGTGAACTTTTGAGATTCTTTTTCCATCTGGCAAATTCGACTTTTTAAGGCATTCTTCTCCTCATTGCCCTTTTGGGCCTCCTTTGTCATTTGAGTTAGTCTATTTTTTAAGGTGTTGTTTTCCTCAGTCAGGCTGTTGACCCTCATTTCATACTTTTCCTGCATCCTTCTCATTTCTCTTTCCAATTTTTCCTCCACTTCTCTTATTTGATTTTTAAAGTCCTTCTTAAGGTCCTCTATGGCCTGCAACCCGCTCATGTTTTCCCCTGGGGCTTTTGGAGCAGGACTTCTGACCTCACAGTCCTTTTCCCGCTCTATGCCCCCAAAATAGGAGTCTAGGGTTGCATTTTTCTGTTTCCTTTGCCTTGGCATGTTGCCACTTAATTGCTTGACTTTTGGGCTTGTTGCCACACTATGGCTTTAAGGCCAGATAGAGGAATTTTTGTCCCGAACGTGTGGGGGGCAACTTCCGTTTCTGGCAAGCTGTAAACCCACCCACGACTTCCACCCTAGATCACAATCCAGATCCAGGGAGGTTAAAGCAAGAGCGATTACCCCCCAAGACTGATCGCTGGATCTCCCCACGATTTGTGGGCTGGGAGCCGGAGCTGCCTCTGAAAACTACAAAATGGCGTTTGTCCTCAGCAGCTTCTAGCCCCCAGGGGAGGGAGCCGACGCATTCCCTAATACCAGTCCCAAAGTCCATAGGACACTAACCTCTTACTTTGTCCTAGGCAAGTCTATGTTGATAATTCTGGAGTCGCCACAGCTCCTGGTGTTCTGGGGTTCCTCTAGCTGGCTGCTGGCGCTGCCGCCCTGGGGCTAAAGCCTCGGCTCACGCGGACCTGGGCTTGGCTCGGCTCCTGTGCTCAGCGCTCTGCACGCTGCCAGGTCCCAGACCTCTGCGCTGGTCCTTCCTGCAGGGCTGCTGGGCTGTCCTCAGCGGGAGGTTAGCTTCTCTGTGTCGTTCTGTGGGTGCTGGGGCTCCAGAAGTTGTTCAGAGTCCCCTTTTACATAGTTTGGGGGGAATCTGGGGGCAGAGTGGCTTGGATGAGCTGTTTCTACTCTGCCATCTTGGCTCCGCCCTCAATACTAGTATTTGTAAATACGTATAATTAATAAATACTTTTTTATTTATTGAAGAGGAAAAGAAGATTTTGAACCACTATTCATATCAGGCACCTTGTTTTGTCTTGGGCATCTCAGTGTTGCAAAAGCACAAATCTACTTGTACTCTAAATACCCTTATGTGTACATTTAATTATCTTAAGTTTAGGTGAAGTAAATAATATAGGGACTGCATTGGAGTCAGAAAGACTGGAGACAAGGCACTTAGTATGTCCCAGAACTGAGCAACTTTCTAAGGACGTAAGTCATAGTGTCTCTGCATAAGGAGAAAGTTTCCAAACCATTTAATTCTCTCTCTCTCTCTCTCTCTCTCTTTTTTTTTTTGGAGGGCAGTTGCGGTTAAGTAACTTGCCCAAGGTCACACGGCTAGGTTTTTGTTTGTGTGTGTTAAGTGTCTGAGGCCGGATCCGAACTCAGGTCCTTCTTACTCCAGGGCCGGCACTCTACTCACTGTGCCACCTAGCCACCCCGGTTTAATTCTCTTTTAATGGTAGCAGCACAGGGGAACTAGATGTATCACCATCCTTTTAAAAGTAGTATTTTATACCTTCTAGTCATCTTCTGAAGTGTAACTTAAACCATGGGGCATTATAACTCAACCTATTTTTAAGCTCCATCAAATCAGCTGCCATACACATTCATTTCCAGATAAAATGAGCCTAGATAAACAGACACTTTTAAAATGAAGTCCATTTTGGGAGTCTTTGCAAAAATATGCAGAGGTATATTCAAAAGCAAGTACTTTGATGAGTTGTAATGAGTACAGTCTTCTAGAAAACTTGGAGGAAGCAGTAAGCCTACTGAATTTTTCATCACTCAGTACACTATGCATTGGTCTCACATATATTTATTGAAGCTTTCTCCTCTTCCTTGTGCCTATTTGCCTTTTTCTCTCCCTGCTCCAAACCACTAACCAAAGACTTCTCAAGTATCATCTTAGTATAGGTACTTCAAGATTAATTTACAAGTAGAGACTGCCATGGGTCAGAGAGAAGGGGGAGGAGAGTGGTGCTTATTAATTTATTTTTCTGGCAGGTCTGACTTCATTATTGTGTCTGTTCTGATTTTTTAGACTATGTCTGAATCAGTACTTGTTTTCAAGAAACCATTACTGAAAGGTTTGTCTTAGGTTATCGTCTGTTGTCTTGCATTATTGTTCCTAATTGCCCAAAAGACTTGATTTTAAATAAGCTAGCCTTGTGTTTGAAGCTTAGTCTGTGTGAGAAACCTTAAATGGCACTCACCTGAACTCATCCTAGAGCCCTGGCATCATCAACAGTACCGACACTTAGAAAGCAGTATGAGACTGTCCAAACACCAAGCTGTCATGATGTGGTGAAGATGCTTTTATGGCTTTACAAAAATTTCTCTTCAATATAAGTATTGACTTGATATGTTTACTTTAATTCTGCCTTGTTTGGAAAAATAATATCAGCCCACATATCCATATTTTAGCAGCTCATCCTCTCCATTAGGAGGAGATTAGCAGTGAAATGCATGAAAGCAGCCTTGCCTTATACTCACTGGGCATAAGTTGCTTAAAACAAGCAGGTGAGTAGCTTTTTTTAAGGATCCATTGTTATCCTGTATTAAGGAACAACAGTCTCAAAATAGAGAAATGTACTCCAGGAACTTACTGTTTGTATTTAAAGAAAGATAATTTTTGTTTTCACCAACTAACCCATGGATGTTTAGAGTTCTTGGTGACTTAGCTGTCTTGAGCAATCATTGTGTTGACTTACTCATATTTTAAAACCTATCCTTCTGCTTGACCTATAGCTACAACGTCTGTTGAATGACCATTTCAATGTTTTTATTCCTGTATATTCTAGATATAATTTGATATGGTTCATTAGGTGAATACTCTTCAAATGAACTTTCCTCGCATTAGTGTTGGTAATGCTATATCTCTGTTCAGAGGAAAGCACATGAATTGACCCTGGGACACAAATGTCAGGCACCATTCTCTTTGTCTAAAGAGCAAGTGACTTGATTGAAAATTGTGTCTACAGCTGACTAGAATTAAAATGATTCTAAAACAACTTTCTTCTGTGCATTCACTTGTATTTTGCACAGAAGCATTACTGAGCATTCAAAATAAATAGTCTGATTTGGGACACATTACTGCTTGCCTTTTTCCCCCTGACTATAAAATTAGTTTTTCATAGCCCATAAATATGTATAATGAAGAGCCTTAGCATACAAGCTTTTACTGCTGTGGCCTGGAGGAAATACCAAGACTATTTGCAGGTACAGTAGACCTGGTGAGTCATTAAATGTTTCAGTTTTCAGTTGAAAGGTACATAGTGAAGCTAAGTTCTAAATTAATTCTTCACTAAAATTGCATTGAAATTAGATTTTACTCAGTAGTTCTGTCTGATAGTTTTCATTGGGGTGAGAGAAGCACTATTTCACTTGAAAATATATCTATAATGCTACATATGTGATCTCTCTTCAGGGGAACTTTACTGGAAAGAAGAGTGTATTGTTTTGATGATAGCAGGTAAAATGAAATCTATATTTTGGCCTGGTATATGAAGTAACTAGCATTTTGACAAAGAGATCGAGAATTTTGATGACTTGAGATTTTGCTTTGGCAGAGAAATCAGAATAAGTTTTCTTCTTTGTGAAAATGTGCTCTGACATTTTAAGAGCACACAGCTCACCAAAGGTCCTTCTGAATGTGTGTGTGTGTGTGTGTGTATGTGTGTGTGTGTGTGTGTGTGTGTGTGTGTGTATTAGGCTCTGAGTATTCAGGGATCTCCTGACCAACTCTTATGTTTATGTGATTCTGTGACAGTCTCTGTCTCGGTTTAATGATTCTGTGTCTTCCTCTTGGTGATCATTACATCTGAGTTCAGGTGACTGGAAAGACTTGGTACATGTGTCTCTTTATTTTCATAGCATACCCTTCACAACACACATGGAAAGGCTTCTCTTTTGAATTGTGGCTATAGCTAACTGGATTCCCTGCCTATTGTTTCATCCTAACCTGCCTCTTAGCTGCCTGAAGCCTTTCTTAGAGAAAACTTGCTTGTAGGTGGGTTTTAGGATGGCTCTGCTACAGTTTCCTAGGAGACAATTGTGCTACATTATTTGAAACTTTAATTTAGTCTGTTTTAAAAATATCTCTTCTGCTCACCTTTTTGGTGGTTACTGGGCTTTGGGTAGCTGGTTTATCAGCTAACCACTGCTTCTGGATTCTGTTGTCATATAGTCTTTTTATATATACAGAGTTGTGCTTTGATGACCATTGCTTCGGCATTCTGCAGTAGAAAAAGCGTTGGGTTTGGAGTCAGGAGAAATCTGGGTTTGAATCTTGGCCTCTAGCCACTCAATCTCATCAAGCTCAAGTTTGCTCATTTGTAAAATGGAGATAATACATGCCCTCCCTACCTCACAGGAATGCTTTTTTAAGGTGCTATGTAAACCTTAAAGCTAGACATGTGAGCCTTTCTTCAGATGGAAGATACATTTTGTTCTTGACCTCATTCCTAGTGTTACTCTTCTATTGGGTTGCTCTTGTATTGAGTCAGTTAAGGAAATAGATCGAGACCCCACATAGAGGTGGTTGAATGTTTGGAATATGAAATCAGACAGGTTAGACATTGCCATTTCTCTGTAGTTTTGGGTTGATTACTTTCTCTTCATCATTGCCATACTCTCCTCCCATCACCCAAAAGTCTTAATGCAGTTTAGGGGTTTTTGTTTGTTTTTAAATAATTTCGGAAGAAGAAATGCTACAAACTTTTTAAAAAGTTGGAAAGGTTAATTGAGTAAAATATTAAAATTTTTAAAATTAAAATTCAGTATAACCACGGTTTTGTGCTGTATATGCCCATCTCAGATTTTTCCTTTATAAAAACATTCATCAGCTTCTGCTCAGTGAATGAAAGGGTGCATTTGTAATCCTAGCCTTAACATTATCCAAAGAACAAGGGTTTGATGTATATACATCACTTTTGACATTATTCCACAAGAAGAATTCTAATGGAGATAGATCTGGTAACTGAAGTGGCCAAATAAAAGGTCCTTTTCTACAGAGCCACTGGTTTGAGAAAAAATCATGCACAAACTGTCACATATAATGTATAATAACAGCTGCTTCTCTTACTAAAATTAAAACTTGAAATTCACAAAATATATATAACAAAAATTTAAATAATTAAACTTTCAGTGGAAGTTTGTAGCATTTATACTCAGTAAATTATTAAAGCTTAAAACTACACTAAGACTTTTGGGATACCCTCTATCTATAAATGTTATATTTGCATTGATTTCTCTCTTTTTTTCATGAAAATTAGAGAATAATTGGAGAGCATGCTTCCTTAATAGCTGATTATAGTAGTAATTTAGCCATAATTTTAGTAATTTGATGATTAAAATCTTTGATTATCTGTAGGACTTCCTTGTTTATGCACCCAAAATCATATTTAACTTTTTTTGGTTAAGTTTATAGAGTTAAGCAGATTGTGCACAGCATTCCAGAATAACCAGTGTGATTTCTTCTAGGTGTACTTGAATAGTAGAGTCCCCTTAGGGGCATAGACTCAGAGTTAGAAGGAATCTCAGAGGTCATCTATTGAAAGCACTTCACTTTTAAAGATAAACAACTGAGGCCCAGAGAGGTTTAAGTATCTTGCCCATGGTCACATAATGTGGCAAATCACAGAGTTGGAATTTGGAACCTGGTTCTTTGACTATATATGACTATATATGCATATATATATATAGCTTAAACATAGCTATATAAAATAGATGACAAAATGCCGATTGATAATTCTTTTATATTCATTGGGTTAATGGGATAATCAATCAGTAAACATTTATTAAGCATCTACTGTATTCCAGGCACTGTCCTAAGCACTGGAGATAAAAAAAGAGTTGAAAGACAGTCTCTGCCCTCAAGGAGCTTATAAACAAATGGTGGAGAAAAATACAGACATACACACACACACACACACACACACACACACACACACAGAGCAAGCTATGTAGAGGATAAATAGAAAATAATTAATAGAGGGAAGGCACTAGGATTTAGAGGGAATAGGAAAAATTTCTTGTTAAAGGTGGGATTTTAGTTGGGACTTTAGGAAGGTAGCTAAGTGCCACAGTAGATAGAGTGCTGGGCCAGGAGTTAGGAAGACTTGTCTTCTGGAGTTCAAATCTTACTTCAGATACTAACTGTGTGACCCTGGGCAAGTCACTTAATTTTGATTGCCTTAGTTTCTTCATCTGTAAAATGAGCTGGAAAAGGAAATGGTGAACCATTCCATTGTCTTTGCCAAGAAAATCCCCAGTGGAGTCACAAAGAGTGGGACATGACTGAAAACAGTTGAATAACAAAAGAAAGCTAGTGAATTGAGTAGTTGGTACAGAGGAGGGGAGAGCATTTCAGGCATGAGGGACAGCCAGAGAGAATACCTGGAACTGAGAGGTGGAGTGTCTTATTCCTGTAACAGCCAGGAGGCCAGTATCACTGGGTCAAAGAGTACATGGCAGAGGGAGTAAGGTATAAAGCTAGAAAGGTAGGAGAAAGCTTATAAAAGACTATGAAAGCCAAATGGAGCATTTTGTATTTGATCCTAGAGGCTATAGGGAGCCACTGGAGTTTATTGAGGAAGAAAAGTGGGTTACATGATCAGACCTATGATTTAGGAAAATTTAGTGACTGAATGGAGAGTGGATTGGAGTGGGGAGAGACTTGAGGCAGGCAGACACACCAGCAATCTATTGTATGTAATAATCTAGGCATGAGATGATGAAGGTCTGGATTAGAGTGTTAGAGGACAGAAGGGGGAATGTTCAAGAGATGTTGCAAAGGTGAAATTGGCAGACCTTAGCAAGTGATTAGATAGGGAGAGTGAGAGATAGTGACAAACTGAAGATAACTCCTAGGTTGCAAGCCTGAAGGTCTGGGAGGATGGTTTTGTCCTTCACAGTAACAGGGAAGATAGGAGAGCAGAAGGCTTAAGGGGAAAAACAGTGAGTTCAGTTTTGGACATGTTGAGTTTAAGATGTTTACTGGTTTGAGAAATCTGAAAGGCAGTTGGAGATGCAAGACTGGAAGTCAGCAGAGAGCTTGGGGCAGGATAGGCAGATTTGAGAATTACCAGTATAGAGAGATAGTAATTAAATCCATGGGAGGTGATGAGATCACCAAATGAAATGGTATATAGGGAGAAGAGAAGGCCAGGAACAGAACCCTGAGGGACAACTTTGGTTACAGGGTATGATGTGTGCTGGACGATCAGCAAAGGAGACTGAGATGGAGCAGTCAGATTGTGAGGGATTATCAAGGAGGGACTGGTCAGCAGTGTCAGGGGCTTTTGAGAGATCCAGGAGAATGAGGGTTGAGAAAAGACCATTGTATTTGGTAAGTGAAAGTTCACTGGTAACTTTGGAGAGAGCAATCTCTTTTTATTTGTCTGTCTTTATTTTTTATTTTAAGTAGTTTTTTTTCTAATTATATGTAAAGACAGTTTTTAACATTAATTTTTACAAAATTTTGAGTTCCAAATTTTTCTCCCTCCCCTCTCTTCCTAAAGTGGTAAGCAATTTGATATAGGTTATGTATGTGCAATCATGTAAAACATTTTTATATTAATCTATGTTAATTAAACACAATATATATTAAAATTATTTCTATATTAAGAAGAAACAGAACAAAAGGAAAAAATTCACAAGAAAAATAAAGAAAGTTAAAATAATATGCTTTGATCTGCATTCAAGCGTCCCATCAGTTCTTTCTGTGGATGTGAATAGCATTTTCCATCACAAGTCCTTTGTAATTGTCTTAGATTATTGTGTTGCTAAGAAGAGCTAAATTATTCATAGCTGATCATCACACAATGTTGCTGTTACTGTGTATATGTTCTGGTTCTGATCACTTCACTCAGCATTAATTCCTATGAGTCTTTCCAAGTTTTTCTGAAATCAGCCTGATCTTCATTTCTTGTAGCACAGAAGTATTCTATTACATTCGTTTACCACATCTTGTTCAGCCATTCCCCATTTGAGGGGCATCTTCTCAATTTCCAGTTCTTTGCCACCACAAAAAGAGCTTCTATAAATATTTTTGTACATGTAGGTCCTTTTTTCTTTTTTATGATCTCTTTGAGATATATACCTAGTAGTGATATTGCTGGATCGAAGGGTATGCAGTTTGATTGTCCGTTCAGCATAGTTCCAAATTGTTCTCCAGAATGGTTGGGTCAATTTACAACTGTACCAACAGTGCATTAGTGTCCCAATTTTCCTACATCCTCTCCAGCATTTATCATTTTCCCTTTCTGTCATATTGGCTAATCTGATAGGTGTGAGATGGTACCTCAGGAGTTGTTTTAATTTGCATTTGGAGAGAGCAGTTTTGGTGGAGTGATAAAGTTGGAAGCCAGATTGTAAGGGATTAAGAAGAGTGAGAAGGTTAAAAGTGGAGGCACCTGTTGCAGATGGCAGTTTCAAGGAGTTTAGTTACCAAGGGCAGAAGAGAGATAGGACAATAGTTGTCAGGGATGGAAGGGTCAAATGAGGGTTTTTTTCAGGATGGGGGAGACAGTGGCATATTTGTAAAACAGAAGGGAATGAGTCAATAGACAGGGAGAGATTAAAAATAAGTGAGAGGGTTGGCTAGGTGGGGCAGTGAATAGAGCATTGGCTCTGGAGTCAGAAGGACCTGAGTTCAAATCTGGCCTCAGACACTTTACACAAAACTAGCCGTATGACCTTGGGCAAGTCACTTAACTCCAATTGCCCTGCCTTCCCCCCTCCAAAAAAGCAAGAAAATTAAAAATTAAAAATTAAAAAAAAGAGGGACTGAGGAGGACAAAGAGAATAATGTATTGGAGGAGGATGGAATGGGATCACTTGAACAGGTATATGGGATAGCTTTCATGAAGAGTAAGACCAGCTCATTGTGTGAGACAGTACTGAAGGTAATGTCAGAAGGCATCTTTGTTGTTAATGTCAAACAAATGCTAAATAAATGGTAAAATATTCATGAAAAGAGACAGGAATTACATTAAGGATCTAGAAACAGGATTTCTCTTGACTTTTTTGTCTACACTTCTGTGGTCACAGAAACAAGAACAAAATTTTATAGGATTGTTGGCTTGAGTGAATATCTTTTGATATCTAAAGATGAAAGACATTCTAATTATTCCTAGTTCACAGTGAAGAACAGCCTTTCATATGTATATCAAAATTTTTGCTTGTTTAAGGTTTTTCCCCTGTTTTTGCTTAAAGCTTAATGTCATGTAAGGTGATTGCTGTGTAAAGTGTTTCAGACTCTCATTTCAGAGAATCATTGTAGACCCTAATATACATTCATTTAAAGAGTTTTATTAAAATTTCAAAGACCACACATTTTTTTTAGCATAATGGTCTGCAAGCAGCAATTTTTCAAGGAAATTGAGAATTTAGTAGGAGAAGATTGCCTTGGTTTGTATTCCCAGAAGCAAAGCTACAAATACAAGACTTTATTTTACAGTCTCATGACTCTCTCTCAACATATTGTTGGCTGCCAAATTATATGCAGTGTGGGGTTTCGGTGTTTTGACGTGGTTTGAGTCCATCATCCAGTATCCAAAACCAAATCACTAAATCGGAGGCTTAAGAAAAAGTTAAGAAAAGCTATTAATAAATTGTACATAAGGACTTTCTGTTTGGTTGAAATAATAAGTAGACAATATTGTTTGGATAGTTTTTTGTCATTTGGGTATTTTAACTAGGACTTAATTTTAATTTTAAAAAGGCTTTATATAATAGAAATTATTTGCTGTAGGCTGTAATAATTTGACTATCAAGGAGGAGAGAGTAATTAACAGTGTCAAAGACTATAGAGAAGTCAAGGAGAATAAGGATCAAGAAAAGTCCATAGGATTTGGTAACTAAGTTCACAGGTAACTTTGGAGGGAGCAGTTTCATTGGAATGATAAAGTTTGAAGCCATATTGTAAAGGGTTAAGAGAGTGAGAGAGAAAGTGGAGGTGTTGAGGTCTAGAATTTTGAGGTTTAGGGAGGCTAGGGACCCCAAAATACTGACATGCTGGGTCCTGCCTGAAAGAATTTGACCCATATCTTCTTTCAGCCAAAGTAAACAAAAGTTCCCATATCTTCTTTCAGCCAAAGTAAACAAAAGTTTATTAAAGATTCGCCATATTGGGTAGACTCTTAAGGTAACTAAGCATGTGACACTTGTATTGACAAAGCAGGCCAGATTGAATCTGAGTACCTTCATGGAGGCAAGATGGATCTTATATACAAAAAGTCTGTGGGAGGGATCTAGGGGTGGCCTAGTAGTGTGGGGTGATGTGAGGAGGGGTCCAGGGAAGGTCTTGAGGAGGAATCTAAGGAGGATCTTGCTGGGACTAGGGTAATTAGAGGTCAGATTCCCAGTAACCAAGAGAATGGGATTTTGATGGGATCAAGGGTGGGAAGCAGTTGAAGGTAACAGATATTGGAGGGCTAGGCTAGCTTCCCAGTAACAGAGATTAGGGAATAGTGATAATAGAAGATTTATGGCCTCAGACAAAGCCAGATCAAGGGGGAAGATTCAAGGGGGGGGCGATCTCAGAGCCCTATCAGAGGCACCTATAATAGATGGTTTTTTCAAGTTTAACTATCAAAGACACTTAGTACAGAAAATAAAGTTACATTGTCTCTATAAATAACCCCTATTAATGAGACTAATCAAGGAAGATCATTTAAAAACCAAATCATAGACCACATACATATATAGGCCCATAGGCCCATTGGAAAGACTCTACAAGTTTTCCAAAACATGGTATTAGGTAAGCCTGTAGTTAAAAATAACAAATTAAAGGAATCCTTTGTTAATGCATTTTCAATAAAATTATTTCCCTTTAAACTTACTTTCTTACTTTACTGAATGAGACAATATAGACAATATAGGTACAACAGAGGAATATCTTAATAATAAAAAAAAATTAAGGACAGTAAGAATTAATGAAAATTTTCAGCTGTTACTGTTTTACTGTTTTCTAGTGTATGCAAACCAAAAACAGTTAACAGACTTTCCAAGTAGAAAAACTATTGAACTTTCATTAGGATTAGATGAGTCATTTATTATTAGTTATTAGCAACATAATATATTTGCTATAATGCTAAATAAAGTCTAAAAAATACTTTAAAGTGGATTAAATATGGCTCCTATGTAAGTTCATTCACACTTGATTTACTTAACAAATTCCTTTTTTGACAAAGTGTACAAAAGTGAGGAACAATAGTACATTAATTATTACAGATTTTAAATTAGAATCTAAATTATCAATTTAGTAATTTCCCTATAATAATTGCAAAATGTTATACAGTTTGAAAAATTAGTTTAAATTTGACCTTTTTCTCATTATCTCCAATTAATTGCTAAACCAAACCAAATAAACACTAGTCTGGGATATCATTTATTAATAATGTCATACTGTGTGCACCCTAAAACTGTGTGCAACAGAGATCTTTACCCAAATAGTACTCAGAGGCTTCTCAAGATAGGAAGCAGAAAAGAAAGGTTTGTTACAATCTCGAGAAAGGGCCACCCACTTGACAAATGTTCAGGGAGGAGAAGCAGTTCACAAAAGGAAATGGCAAAGTTATAAAGCCCTAATGTGGAATTCTCCCCCAACCCCTCCTGACCCTTTTCTTCCATTGGGTAGAAGTCAGATACACAATCTAAGCGAGGAAATCTACCTCAAGTACTGGAACAAGGAAATAGTGGACCACCCAATGTACCTTTGAGAAAGTACTTCTGTCCTTATTTGTCATATCTTATGCTGAGTTGCCACTGAGGAAAGGGCTGACTCCCTACTGCTCTGAGTTCTGAGTCCTTGTAAATTGTGTGATTTCCAGGGAAGGGGAACTCGGGCCTGTTTCCCATGAAAAGCCTTACTAGATTTTAAAGTACAGTCTGAGAAGTTTTCACTTCTTCCACTCAATACTTTCAAATGTGTCCTGGAAAGTTGCCTATTAACTGAAGTTTTGTATATTAAATCGTTTTGTTTGTTTGTTTGTTTGTTTTAACTTTTGGCTGATCAAGTCAGAGATGATCCAAGGGATCATAGATTAAGAGCTAGAAGCAATCTTGGATAACCCTTATTTTCTACATAGGAAACTAAGGCTCAGAGAGGTTAAATGACTTACCCAGAGTTAATAACTTGAGCACTGTTTGGTAATCATGTAATATCTGAAGTAGGATTTGAACTCAGGACTTCTTGACTTCAAGTCCAGCCCTGTTATGTACTGTAGTACATCTGACTGCCATTTTGAGTCTCAATCTTCAGTTGGAAACTACTTCTAGCACTTTTAAGTTTTCATAACCTTCATTGTCTCTTGAATCTAAGTAAATAATTAATGCTTGGTAAATGCAATAGGAAAACTACTATTTAAAGAAGCCCTGTTACAATTCTTCGATTATATGAATTATCATTCCTTCATGTATCTCTTCCTTGTTCTTACAATCTTATCATATTTTAATACTTTTTCCCTTTTCAGGAATATGTTTTTCAAAGAATATAATTTTACTTAGATATTTAGGTTTCTAAACCTATAAATAGAGGATTTACTAGAATTGATGGACTAATCTCTGAGTTTTCCAGATGGAGAATTGATTTTATGAATTTTTATGGTACAGTATTATATTGAGACCTCTAAGGTATTTGTAAGAATGATTTCCCAAGTTCTTAGTTTGAATTAACTCCTTCAGTCTAATTCTTAGGTGTTAGGATTAATTTATTAGATAAAAGAATCTTCAAACATGGGCACATTTAAAAAAATAAAGAAGATAGACTCAAAATCAGTAGATCAGGGCAACATAGTTGTATTATAGGTGAGAAATTATTTTAAAATATAAAACCATTTTAATAGTTAAAGATTTTATTGTCACGGGTAATGTTTTTGGTTCCTTTGATCAATGTGATTATTTCAACTATTAGTGCTATCACTTGTTAAATAGATCACTATATTCTTGAATAATGACTAGAAATGAGCCTGTAATTGTAGGGTAGTGACAACAGTCCAGTACAAGACTTATTCCAAGGATAAAGTAGTTTCTAATTGATAAGTCTTTTCATTATCAAAAAGTAGAAGTTTTGCAGAGTTTTAGTCGAGTAAATCAAAATTTAAAAATCCATACAAACAAAATTGCTTTTAGTGAAGAGAAAAGAGAATTTGGAGCGTTAGGAGAGAAATGAATCATTTACAACAGCGATTTGCTTTGAGAGAAGTAGGACAAGAGTCATAATCTAAGACATGCATCAGAAGTAAAATAAGAGGCAAGCATGAGGGATAACTTGCATATAGCATGAGTATTACTTAGTATCCAGGAAATATTAGAAGGCAGAGAGGATATCCTTCAGTCCACTGGGTATATCTCCTATAGAGGATTTATGGAAATACGTGGAAAGGGAAGTGAAGAGGAGAAGTGACCACACAGCAGACATCATAAAGCTATTTAAGTATAAAATGTATCTTTGATGTTTTCAAGAGCCTCCTCATTTAAGAAACAACAATAGAAACCTGTGTTAGAATTAGCTCCCATCTCACCATCATTGGGATGCAGAAACACCTCATAACAGCTCATAACATTCTTTATCTTTTGTTTGATTCTTTATTATTCAAAGCCAGAAAGTCATTGTTTAGGATGAATGAATGAAGAAAGCATTTGCTTTACTTAACTAGGATAAGTACTGGGAATACAAAGAGGGAAAGGGAGACAATCTCTACTATCTGGGAGTTCATGTTCTAATAAGGAGACAACACAAGATTTCAGCTGTAAGGTCCTGTAGTTCTTAGTGTTGAGCACAACTCCATCCTTCCCTCCCCCAACTGATCCGTGAGCAGGAATTTCAGCCTAGGGTAAAATCCCTGCCAGATATTTCTCCATTCTTCCTCCCCCCCCCCCCAGATATTTCTCCATTCTCCCCCCTGACCCCGCTGCTGGATATTTCTCCATTCTCCTCCCTTTCCCCCCTGTTGGATATTTCTCCATCCCTTGCCCCCTGCCCCCACCGGATCTTCCCCATCTCCACCCATTCTAGGTTTCCTGTCCCTCAGCCTAGGGTAAACACTCACGGGGAATTCAGATATACACTGACCAATCACTGATTGTAGTCTTGGCTTACGGAACCTGACTGTTGGGATCACTTTAAAAACCAGCACATCTGCCATCCCACTGTCAGATCTGGGTATATGACCCCCGGAAGTCCCATGGTAATAAAATCCACTTCCAAATTTTACTCTCAGGGATCTTTTGTCTTGCTCCATTCTGGACACAGTGTCAAAGCAGATAATAACTGCACTTTAATATCATTTGTGCCGATAAAATCATACAGTTTCTGATGTTGAACTGTTAGGTTTAAGGACTTAGGTGGCAAGAACTTTCTTAGGTTATACTTGTTAATACCTATATTGTTTCATCATTGGCTAAATGGCTGTGTTGCTTTGTACCATTTTAATGGTGCTTATTGATAATAACCAAAGCTCCTTTTCTATATGTAGTCACTAAATAGTCCAAGTTACTATTTTTTCTTATAGAGATGGCATTTAACTATTGCTAGGATTTGTGAAATAAAGTTGTTTCTGTTCAGAATATTTATAGAATCTTATATTTCCTTTTTAAAAAATAAAATATAAGTTTGGCCATGACCATTTCTCCTTTCTTGTTATCTTAGGTTATTTCTTATGAGGGTCATGGATATCCCATATCTCAATTTGGAAGGACCAGACTGTAAGTGATTTTAATTTCTTTGAATTTGAAAAATTCACTATGTGGCATTTAGGATTAGCTGATGAAAGATCTCTTAAGAAAGCTCCTGGTTCATTTCACAGTGGACAGTGATTCTGTGGTTAGTGTAATTAAATTAATAGGGCCCTTCAGCTTTGATTGATTCCTACTTATATTTATTTTCCATTGCTTATATGATTTTAAGTTTCTTCTTCCTATGCCTTCTAAAGTATTTCAATCAGAACTCTGATTTCTTGATTTCCTCCAAATTTCTATAACTAGTGTGAGAAACACATTTGTAGGGATCACAGGACTTCCCAGGAAGGGGAAGGTACCCTGGACAAGCTTCTGCTGTCCACTGCTTTCCGGGGGGGCCCTTAGGAAGATCCACATGATATACCCCTTAAAAGAGCAAACCCCTTCTCAGTGAAAGAATTCAGAAACAGACTGTGCAGAGGAAGGTGTTTATTACACTTCCAGCAAGGAAGTGTTCTCTAGGAACACACCTACACTGATATTGAAGGAGTGAGGTTATACTGTTCTGTCCTTCCTGGTAGACTTAAGATTAGTCAAATTCTTCAGATTCCTCACTTTATTTCCCTTCATTCCCTCAATATATGCAGATTATATGCAGATTACATAAGTGTGGTAGTGAAAATACTTGTGACCAGGTTTGCCCTCTAAGGTCCTAGCTGTTTGCCACATCCCCCACCTTTCTAGTTCCCTCTGGCCATTGTCTCTGTTCAGGGAAGGCCACAGTCTTAGTAAGATAAACAAGCTTGCCCACAGCTATTGATTACCTTCAGATAACTTTTGTGGGAGCAAAACAATATACATAATATCACCTCTTACACTAGTTTATATAATAAAAATTAGGCATCTGTTTTATTTAGAGTTATTCAGTAAACTCAGTAGCTCTTCCACCATTATCTTAAAAAAAAAAAAACTACAGCTAGTATTTGGTGATTTTTTTTTTTTTTGGTCATTAAAAAACCCTATGAAAAACCAATATATTTAGAAGAAAAATGCTTATCATTTTTCCCTTTCTTCTGCCTGTCCCATTCATCTTCCCCTTTTCTACTTCACTTAGATAATGTGCCTTAGTGGTTGAGAGACTTATATATAAGCAAAACTGCTGCATATAGGTTGGGCAATGAGTTATTCATTGTCTTCTAAATCAACATATGGAATGAGCAGATTAAAATGAGAAGAAATGATTCAATAAAAGATCCTGAACAAAGAGATCTTATATCTTCAAAAATAAAATTAATGAGAGTTTCGAGAAGATTTTGTAAAAAGAAAGACGATTCTAACAAGGTGTCTGGGAGGTTCTCACAGTGTAGACAGTCCAGTGGCACAGCGGGTAGAGTGCTGGGCTTGCCCTTGGGAAGAACTGAGTTCAGATGTGACCTCAGATACTTTCTAGCAGTATGACCCTGGGCATTTCATTTAATTTCTGTTTGCTTAAGTTTCCTCATCTGTAAAATGATGATGATAATAACATTTATTTAATCCTTACTACTGTGAGGTAGTTGTGAAGATTAAATGAGATCATTCTACATTGCTTTGCACAGTTCCTGGCACATAGATGACACTATATAAATGTTAGCTATTTGTTGTCATTAGTATTATAATTTTCACCGTAGTAAAAACTGAGGTCCCATGTAAGATGATAGTTTTATTATTGAGTCATAGTTCTTGAGCACCATTTGTTAATCATGTAACATTATTAGAAAATCCCCAAGTTAATCTGTGCTTGGTATCTACCAGGAAATGTCTGTTGTAGCAAAATAAATTAAAGAAAGTATTAAAGCTTCTGGTTGCCTTTGGAATAGGAAATAAAGTAAATGTACTTGAGTCACCTTTCAAATGTAAACCTTCCATTAAAAATGTGTCTCATAGTGCAGCCTAAACGAGATCATGTTCTACATGTGACATTCCCCAAAGAATGGAAAACCAGCGACCTATACCAGCTTTTTAGTGCCTTTGGTAAGTGACTTGGAAGTTAGATTTATTTTTGTAGTTCCTTTTTTTCTTTCTTTCTTCCAGTTTTTTGCTTAGATGGTAAGTACTGTGTAGAAAGCATCAATTTAGGAATAAAGAAATGTTAGTGCAAGGTTTAACCTTGGTCTTCCTCATTATAGCATAATGTAAACTTTTGTAAGAACTATTAGAATTTTAATATTTAGGAAAAGTCACAACAAAGCAAGATAAACTTAGGTGCTCTTACTCACTGTACCACCTAGCCACCCCTACACATTACTTTCAAAGTAGTCTGACTTATCTCTCCTTTTTTCTGACCTTCCTCAGTTCTTTGCATATAAAACAGTGTTTGAAAAGGCAGCCTGGGTATCCTTTTTTATTTTAGTTTTTTTTTTTTAACTCCTCCTAGATTAGGAATTTTATTAGCACTACATTATCTTATGGCTCCTTCAAATTGCTCAAATAAGTTTACCTTTTTAGCTGTCTCTCAACTCTTGTGTTTGTATTTCAGAATTCCAATTCAGCTCTTGTCTTTTCATCAGAAATGGTTCAAAGTCTTCTGTTCTATTAAAGGTTGATTTTTTTTACCCATATGCTTAACTTTTCTGGTTAAGTTATTCTTGGTTGTAAGTCTATATTTTTAGACTTTTGGAATGTTGTATTCCAAGATTGCCTCGCATATACAGTTAAAGCTGCCATATCTTATGTGAACCTGGTTCTGTGGTGTTGCAAGCATCTTCTGGATGCTTGCAATATTTTTTTCTTTGACGTAGGAACTCTGGATTTTGGCAGTAACATTCCTAGGACTTTTCCTTTGGGGGTTACTTTCAGGAGGTGATTGGTAGATTCTTTCAAACTTTACTTTGCCTTCTAGTTCTAATAGATCTAGATAGTTTTCATTCCTGATTTCCTGAAATATAGCATCTAGGCTTTTTTTTTTTTAACTGTTTCTTCAGTCTTTTAGTTTTCTTCTCATATTCCTTGATGTCTCATAGAATCATTGATTTCTGTTTCATGTATTTTAGCTTTTAAAGTACATATCTTGGATAAGGTTTACCACCTACTCTTTCTTTTAAGCTATTTATCCTACCTCTAGTTCTTTACTGAAAAGATTTTATTTAATTGCTTTTGTTCTCCTGCTTCATTTTTTTCCTAGATAATAATGTAGCCCTGTGGAAAATCCACTTTTTCTTTGAGTTTCTACCTATATTTGTATGTGCATCTTTTTTTGGAGATCTTTAGCTCAGAATGATTGTTTTGTTTTTTTTTTTAACGTCAATTGGTGTTTTCTTTGATTTACTTAATTTCTCAAACTTTTAGTGTCTGGATTGTGGTTTTCCTCCATTTCCAGGTTTTGTCTCTACTGGGCTTTTATGCGGAAGAACCATTGGGTCTATGCTGTCTTAGTCTGAATATTATTACTCTGTTGGTTACTGCCTTTTTGTTGTGGCTCCTTTAGGCTTCTCCACTATGAGGTTTTCTGAACACATCAGAACTTTCTTACCCCCTTGGGTCTTTCTTAGGAGCTCAATTTTCTGACTGTGGAAATAGAAGCAAAAAGTGTTCTCTTTTCTCACTGGGAAGGGGTAGTCCTGACTTTTTTGAGAGGAAGGGTGGCCCTTATTGCCTGTGAGCTTCTGGTTTATTTTTTTGTACCATTCTGGGTTAGAAGAAGTCACTTAATTCTAATTTCTTATTGAATTTCTTTATTTGTTCTGGTGCATACTTCAGGATTTTTCAGGGGTAGGTATATGGGAATAGAGGGCAAAAAGTGTTCTGGTAGGTAAAATGTGTTCTGTCTCTCTTTTCACTGGGAAGGGTAGTCCTGATTTTCCTGAGAGGAAGGGTGGTTTTTCTTCTTGCCTGTGGGCTTTTGGTTTATTTTTTGTGCAGTTCTGGATTAGAAGAAGTTACTTATTCTACTTTCTTATTGGATTTCTTTATTTGGTCTGATGCATACTTTTTTCCAGGGGAGGGCAATTGGGGTTAAGTGATTTACCCAAAGTCACATGGCTAGTAAGTGTATCAAGTATCTGAGGCTGAATTTGAACTCAGGTCCTCCTTACTCCAGGGTCAGTGCTCTGTTCACTGTGCCACCTAGCCACCCCTCTGGTGTATACTTAAAGGTATTTCAGGGTAGGTAGATGGGAGCCAGGGGCATCTAGGTGGCACAGTGGATAGAGAGCTGACCCTTGAGTCAGGAGGACCTGAGTTCAGATGTGGCCTCAGATATCTATTAGCTATGTGACCCTGAGTGAGTCACTTAACTTTTGTTTGCTTCAGTTTCCTTATGTATAAAATGAACTGGAGAAAGAAATGGCAAACCACTCCAGTATCTTCATGAAGAAAACCCTAAGTGGAATCTCAAAGGGTTAGATACAACTAAGCAACAACCTAAGGGAGCTGGGCATTCTGTTTGAGCTAAATCCCCAAAGTTTTGGTATGTTGTCTCATTTTTTTTTTTTTTTTGGAGGGGGAAGGCAGGGCAGTTGGGGTTAAGTGACTTGTCCAAGGTCACATGGCTAGTAAGTGTTTTGAGTATCTAAGACTGGGTTTGAACTCAGATCCTCCTGACTCCAGGGCCAGTGTTCTCTATTCACTGCACCACCTAGCCACCCCTATCTGCCAGTTCTTTAGGATTAAGTCAGTATCCAATGAATTTTTAAGGCTTGCTTCAGAGGTCTTATATTGAATATAATTTTTATCACATTACAGTCAGTAAAGGAAATATTTAGTATTTTTCTTTGTTTGCAGTTTTTATTCCGCAGTGCATGGTCAGTTTTTGTATAGTTGCTCTGTGTGTACTTAAAAGACATATATACTCTTATCATTCACTAGTCACCAGAGATGTGTGATCTCCAATACTTGTCTACTCTATTTTAAGCTCTTTTTGGCTCCTTAGATTTGTCTCGGTTTGAAAGTGGTATATTTTGATCCCCTACCACTAGAATGTTATTCTGCATTTCTCCCTATAGTTCATTAAATTTTTCTTTTAGTATTCAGATGATCTGTATTTGGTGCATAGATTGGTTCATTATAAAACCTTTAAGCATAATATCATTTCCTTGCTTATCTCTTTTTTGTTTATTTTCACTGTTGGCTCGCACTTCCTGCTGCCACCTCATAGCCAGCCTCCTCATGTGAAGGTGCATTAGGGAATATCACATCCCCTGAGGAAAGGCTACTGGGGCTAAGTCAGATGTCTTTAATCTGCATAGGGAGTCTACCCTTCCCTGCTGCTACCTCATAACCAGACCTTAGACCATGAGTCCACTAGTGTCCTGAGTCTTCCATCTCCTGCTTGGTCATACATTTCATATCCCAGTGAGGTGGAACTCCTATAGTTTACCATTCAAACTCCACTCAGCACCCAATTCCTCATTCTCACTCCCCTCAACCCTCCCACTCCAAAATTTTACTCTAATTCCACCCAGTACTTTCATTGTGCCCTCTGGGGTACCTTTTCCATAGGCAACAGACTTCCTTTCATCTTAAATCTTTTCAAGTAGATGGAAGGAGTGGGAGGGTAGATCTGAGAATCCTCAACATAAAGATGGTAATGAATTCATGTGAGAATAGCAAGTGAAATACAGAGAGAAGACCTAAGGGACATCCTAATGACACAGCTTTCCTGACCCCCTTTTGCAATCCTGGCTACACCTTCCTTCATTCTCCTTGGTTCACTGGTCCAGACAAGAGAGCTGGAATTCTTGATCCCTGTTGCCACTTCCAGGTTCTCTTCCTTCCTCCTTCATTCCATAGTCCTTCTTCCTTTGTGATTCATGTTATTCGTGTGTACCACCCAATCAAAATCTGCCAATGGTAGTGTGCAGATAGCACCTTTCCCCCAGTCACTCCCCTTTCCTCAATGAATTGAATACCTTGCTTACAATTTTTCTGTCCCACCCAGCACCTCCCATGATACATATTGATTCTCCCTCAGATACCCTAACCACTGAGTTCCCTAACCTCTTTACTCCTCATGTGTTGCTCCTCCCCCATCCCACCTCGGTGACAGACAAAAATGATCATGCCTGTAATCTTGCTATCACCCACAAATGTACTCCCTCCATGTTCAAAAGTTCTGAATAGAAATAGACCAAACTATTGACCTTTCAACGCTTCTTCTGCCCTCCCTTACCTTACCCTACTCTTTATCCTTACCATAACTTCTAGTCCCTTGACTCAATTCTCTCTCAGGTCATCTCACCTGTATTAGCCACTCTGTCCTCTTCTACACATATTGACTCCTTGGTAAACCAGCTCAACTGTACTGTCCTACTCTTGAATCCCTTGCCCCTTTTTATTGCTTATTCTGCCCAGCCAAGCCTCAGTCTTGGAGTACTCCCACCATTCATTGCCTTTGTGCCTACACATGTCCTGCTGAAGTGAAAATCACACGACCATTTTGACTATGTCCACTACAAACGCATGTTACATATCCTCAGCTGGGCCCTCACTGTTTCAGTTCAGTCCTATTATACCTATTCTAGCAACTCATTGTCCCACTCTCCACAGCAACTCTTCTAAACCTTTCCATCTCTCCTTGAATCTCCCATGGCTCTCACTCCCTCTCACCCCAGCTGAAAATCCTGCCTTATGTTTTACAGAAAAAATTAAGGCCCTTCACCATGAATTCCCTCTCTGTCCTTCTTCCTCATCTCCTGTCATCTTCCTCATCTTCACTCCTGTTTTGTTTGATGAAATGGCCTTACTCCTCACGAAGAATAAATCTTTTACTTGTTTAAATGATCCCATTCCATTCTTTCCTTCCATCTCTTCTACCATCCTATTTCTTTTCTGTCCTTTGTAGCTAAGCTCCTCAAAAAGACTGATCTCTTAGTTACCAAATATAATGGCTTTTTCTCAATCTTTATTCTCCTTGAAGACTGTAAATCTCTCCTCCCTGACATTCACTTCTCTTGGTTTTCAGGATGCAACTCTGTCCTGGTTCTCCTCCCACCCGACTGCTCCTTCTTTGTATTTACTCCTTGATGAGTTTTCTTGCAGATATCATGCCCTTGGATGTCCCTTAGGTCTTCTCTCTGTATTTCACTTGGTATTCTCATATGAATTCATTACCATCTTTATGTTGACGATTCTCAGATCTACCTTTCCTACTCCTGTTTCTCTGCTGACTTCAATTTCACGTTTTCAACCACCTTTCAGACATATAGAACTGAATGTCTGGTAGACGTCTGAAACTCAGTGTTTCCAAAATTGAACTTAGTGTCTTTCTCCCTAAACCCTTCTCCTCTTCTGCCTTACCTGTTACTGTAAAGAGCATCACCATTCTCCCAGTCCCTCAGGCTTGCAACTTAGGAGTCATTCTGGATTCCACACTATTTCTCACTTCTCATATTCAAGCTGCTGCCAAGGCCCACTAATTTCATCTTTACATTTCTTGAATATGCTCCCTTGTCTTCTCTGACACTGCCAATACTTTTAATGCAAGCCTTCATTACCTCGTGCCTTGATTACCGCAATAGCCTTCTGGTGAATCTGTCAGCCTCAAGTCACTCCTCACTCTGTTTCATTCTACATTCAGCCACAAAAATGATCTTCCTAAAACATAAGTCTGTTCACGTTCCTCCTTTCCTCTATTAAGTAAACTCTAGTGATTTCCTGTTGCTTCCAACTACAAATACAAAATACTCTGGCATTCAGAACCCTTCATAACCTAGCCTCCTACCTTTGTAGTCTTCTTATACCTTAGTCCATGACAAATACTCTTTGATCCTGGCCTCCTGACTTTTCCATGAGTAAGACACTCCATCTCTCTCCTCTGGACATTGTCTCTGGTTGTCCCCCATGCCTGAAATGCTCTTCCTCCTCCACTCCAACTACCACCCTCCCTAGCTTTCTTTAACGCCTAACTAAAATCCTACCTCCTATAAGAAGCTTTCCCTAACCTCTCTTACTTACAATGCTTTCCCTCTATTAATTATTTCTTTTTTATCTTATGTAGAGCTTGCTATATATATATATATATTTGTTTATATATTGTCTTCCCCGTTGGGTTATAAGGTCTTTGAGGGTAGGAGCTGTTTTTTTCCTTTTGTCGTATCCCCAGCACTTAGCATGGGGTGCCTGGTGTATAATAGGCACTTTATAAGTGATTTTTAAATTGAATTGCTACCCCTGCTTTTTTTTATTGTTCACCTGTAGGCATATACTTTTGCTTTAGCCCTTTAGTCCCACTCTGTGTGAATTGTTATTTTTCAAGTTTTCAGGGTTTTGTTAGGACTGTTCTGACCAATGACATATTTTTGGATTCTTCTTTCTAGTTCATCCTGCTATTCTTTTGCATTTTATGCCTGATTTCATCCCATTCACATTAAGTTATTGTTTTTATTGTTATTTATTATTCCTGTCCTTTCCTGTTTTTTCCTTTCTTTGCCTCTCTCTTTATAAAGAAGGTAACATTGGTGAATGAGGAGGTTGATGAACATTTGGGAACTACCATTGAAGCAGCATGTTTCCGTTCTTTTCCCCTTATTTTCTTCATCTTGTGTTGTTCCTAATTATAGGTTTTTACTCTTTTACTCCTGCCCTTTTACCCCATATTCTCTGCTTGGAAGTTCCCTTTCACCTCTGGCCTCTGCTATTGGCACTTGTATTGCTTATTACTAGCCCTTCACCCTTCCTTTCTCTGTTCCCTAATAGTCTCTGCAGGGATAAATATCTCTCTTTCTTTCTTTCTTTCTCTCTCTCTCTCTCTCTCTCTCTCTCTTTCGGGAAGGCAAGGCAGTTGGGGTTAAGTGACTTGCCTAAGGTCACACAGTGTGTCGATTGTCTGAGGCCAAATTTGAACTCAGGTCCTCCTGACTCCAGGGGCAGTACTCTATTCACTGCACCAACTAGCTGCCCTGATAAATGTATTTCTATACCACATTCATTGTATGTGTGACTGTGTTTGCATGAAACCCTTCTTTTTCTGGTTCAAATGGAAGTGAGATTCATTGTATACCTGTTCTACCTCATAGCTTCCATTTTCATATAGTCTTCAGCCCATGCATTCCAACTTTGTGACATAGTAAGGTCCTTTCTCTTCCTCTTCCTCTTCCTTTTCTCCCTACCATATTCCCCCCTTTTCTCATTTTTTTTCTGCCCTTTTTCAAGGCCATCAAAACAGAACTGAACAACTCCCAGGTCATCTGCCTGTCTTAATTAACTTTTTGTGTGATTCTAGGGTTCTGAGAGGACACTTGCTTTTTCTTCCCATATTACAATGTAAACAATTTATCAGATAGTTTCTTCAGAATAACCAAATGTATTTGCCTTTCTGTGTTTCTCTTGACTCCTTTGTTTACCTTTCAAATATTCTGTCGAATTCTGGCCTTTTTTTAAAGCTTGCTTTCAAGTGCTTTATTTTTATTTATTTATTTATTTTTAGTGGAATAGAGTACTTTGAAGCATTTCTAAACCCTAGAAGGAAAACAACCAGGAATGTCATCATCAAAATCCAGAGCTTCCATATTAGGGAAATAATGCTGCAAGAACGTTAAAAAAAAGTTCAAGTACCAAGGAGCCACAGTCAGGATCACACAAGACTTGGCAGCTACCATGATTAAAAGAGAGGAAAGTCCAAGATATGACATTCCAAATGAAAAAGGATAAAAGCTCATAACCAAGAATGAGCTTTCAGATAAACTTGAGTATAATATCTATAGGGATTTACATTTTCAGGATGCTCTTTTGGCCTTTTCATTAGAAATGCTTGGAAATCTTCTGCTTGGTCCAGGATGTGGTTGCTCAGGCTAGGCTCCATCTTTTGTAAAAATCACTAGATTTTGGTTTTTTCTTAATTACTCAGACTAGATTTTGGCCTTAGTTGCTCTTGTCTCCTTATACAGTTTGGAACCTAGATTTGGCTCTCTCTCACTGTGTCTCACAAGTTCAACCTAACCTGTATGTCTGACAGATTGCTGATGGAGCTGGTAGTTGACTTCATAGGTCCCTCTAGTTATTTTGCTTCCCAGGAACTGTCATGCCTCCTTATCACTGTGGCTTGGGCATGAATTTCCTGGAATGCCTAGGGATTGTACTACTTGGATTGGGAGATGGAGGGATGGAGTTTCATGTGTGAAGGAACAGAGAGAATCATTTTGACTGGATCACAGAATATGGGAGGAGGAATCATGTTCAGAGTGTCTAGAAAGACAGGTTGGGTTTAGGTTGTAAAGGGCTTTAACAAACTAAGCTTAGAGATTTACATTTGATCCTGGAGGAAATAGGAAGCAATTGGAATTGATTGGTTAGGGGCGACATGGTCAGATCTGAGCTTAAGGAAAATCACTTTGATGCTTACATGGAATACAAGCTGAAGTGGGGAAAGACTTGAGTGGAGTACTTAGCTGCTGCAGTAATCTATGCAAGAAGGGTTGAGGGCCTGAAGGAAGGTGATAACTGTGCAAATACAGAGAAATGTCAGATGGGAAAGACTTTGTAGAGGTAGAAATGTCAACATATGCCAATTAATTCGTATGTTAGATGAAAGAGAGTGGGGAACCAAGGCTAGTATCATGGTTATGAACCTTGTGAATAGGATTGTGTTGTCTTCACAAGCATTCGCTGTGCTGTGTGAGACTTGAAATACCAAGACATCTGATTTAATGGATGGGGTGAGCAAGAGTGAAGAGTTGAGGATGATGCCAGATATATAAACCTGGAGAGTGGAAGAATAGTCAGGTCTTTGAAAACAGGAAAGTTTTGGGTTGTCAGCTGAGAGAATGGAGGGAGGGAGGGCCATGGGAGATTTGAGAAGGATTGAAAAGGCTTGGAAGAGCTACGGAGAGAGGGATAGTGAGTTAATTGGGAAGCTTTAGAAGGATTGCCTTGCAGCAATAAGAGCCTGCTTCAGGTTATGTAACATAAATTTGTAGTGGACTCCAGTCAGAACTGGTTGTATGACTTCCCACCTTTGTTCAGCAGCACTTGTGTAGGGAGTGAATACAGTGAATGGTGAGAATAATCTAAAGCTGACGTTTGTCAGGGAACAGTTGGTGATGTGATAAGGGGGCCAGGGGTGATCTCCTTCTCTGAACTTATGTACCACACTAGTCTTGGCGTATATGGCATTGCTTTTCACTTAACATTTTTATTTGTGTATTTCCTTTATTCCCCAAAAGAGGACTCTACCTGCTTAGGTCACCTTTAGGTCTCCCTTAACAGCTAGCACAGTGCTTGGAGCTTATTAGTTACTCAGTAGATATTTGTCATTGAATAACTGGTTTTACTTGGAGCCTTTCTCCTTGCTTCTCTCTGTCTTTCTTTAGCTCTTTGCTTATGTATATATATTTCTGCAGTCAGCTGCATTTCTGTGTCTGTGAGCATCAGCCTGTAAGAATGTCGGTCTCTTTATTACTGTCCCTTTTCCTTTTCTCTCTTTCTCTGTCATTTCTCTGCCATTCTCCTCTACTCCCTTCCTTCTCCTATTTTCAGCTGACTCTTTTAACTGTATTTAATGTAGAATCAGAATATATTTTTATTTATTATGAATAATTGAGTAGTTTTAATGTCCCCTATTTTTATTTTGAAAAGGTATTAGTAGGACATTTTATATTTCTCTCAAAATAAAATTTGCCTTTTTACTTTGCCTTCGATTTTTCTTTGTGTCAGAGACTGAGATATGTTTCTTCAGTATGGTGTAGGTGTAGGGGATAACCATTAAGTTGTATTTTTTCCTTTTTTAAATAAATGAATTTATGTTAAGAAATTTTTTTCCTTTCATATAAAAATTAAATACATAAAAGTATTCTGGTTAATTGAGAACTCTGACTAATTGACATTTTAGGTAGCAATATAATAATACTAATAATGAGAATCTTTTCAAAAATTTGTGTTGGTGCTTAATTATCTTTTTTAAGCATACAAAAGAGAAGTATTTCAGATATATAAATCAGATTTGAGAGTACCAAAAACTCATATATTCACTTGAAATATATTTCGTTGTTACAGGTAACATTCAGGTATCTTGGATTGATGATACATCAGCATTTGTATCTCTGAGTCAGCCTGAACAAGTGCAGATTGGTAAGTATATGTGGCTTTTGTTCTTTTCTGATCTGACTATTATATTATGTGTATACTTTACCCCAAGAACCTAAAAAAAAATAGTGGATCTACAAGACTCTAATTACCAAAGACTTATCTAAATACTGATTCAAGAGCATTAATGACATCAGTAGAAACACTCACTAAGGGTGACCCTTGGACTAGAAGCTGGCCCAAATTTCTTTATTCCTTTAAAATACTTCATCTTTAGACTAGAAACTTCATAATAGACTTTACATTTGTTTCTGTTTCAGTCTTTTCCCCCATTTCATTAAAAAATACAAAATGTAGCTTCAGATTTATCAACTGCACTTTATCATATAAATATAGGCATTTTTTTGAGCATATGAAATAATAGTTAAGGGGGGCCTAAAATTGGGACTGCTATATTGATCGATCTCTTGTCTATCTATTTCATATTTGAAAACTTTTAAAAGTTGGAAATTCCAGGATAATCCTCCCATTTAAGGGTTTATGCAGCATTTGTTTCACAGGAAGATACACTGAAGGTTATTTTATTTTCTTGCAAAAAATAAGCTTTTCAGAGATAGATTAAGCACAGCTTCTGATCTCAAGCATTGAGACTGAGTTTCCTGCTTCTTTCTTTATATTCTTTGAGGTGAAAAGATAATTTATTGAGGAAAACATATAACTTTTAGTATTTATGAAGCTAGATCTTCAAGAATGTCAGATACCTTGAAGCTTAATAATTGAAAAGTTATCACTTAAAGAAGGTATTTTTAGTAATATGCCAGATTATAATGGCAATAGAATGCTAGATGCTAAACTTATATAACCTTAAGAGTATAATTACATTATGTATATTTGAGCATTTTTTGTCATATATCCTCTGATGAATGACATCTAGGTCATAGTAAATACTATGATGGCCTCAAAGCCAGGAAATCCTAGGTTCAAGTCCTCTTTCTGTCACATACTAGTAATGTGTCCCCTGGACAAGTCATTTAAATTCTCAGTACTCTAGGCAACTCTCTGAGATTATAACTTGCAAAGAAGGTATTAGTATATTACCAGTATTAGTGGAGGGAGTTTGAAAGTAATTTGTGTATGCTCTCTATCCCTTTATCTATTTTCTATACATATTCTGTACATATTCTCATTTCACCTGGTATACATCCATCAGATAGTTTAGTAATCCATCTGCCTATGTCTGTGATGTTATTCAGTCAGCTCAAGAATTAGATGTAAGTGCTCTAAAATGAATTGAGTATATATAATATCAGAGTAAGAATCTATTATATGTAACAACAAATCCAATGCTGTGGATTTGTTGTTACATAATTTTTTTCCATGATTCTAGACTAATAAATATCAAAAGTCGCTCACATAATAAATGGCAGAGCCTTGATTTACACCAGATTCCTGTAGCCCCCAGTCCAGCCCTGCTGCCAAGCTGCTTCCTGTTTTCAGAGTTCAGGATCCAAGAGTTAGAATGGTCACAGATGATAGTAAAATCTAGGGTATTGTATATTGTATATATATTTCAATATATGTATATATTGAAAATCCAAAGTATGAGCCCAAGAGGCAGGATATAGTGAAATATCACAAGCCAGGCCCTTTATTCTTTGAAAAATGAAGGAGTATGGCCTCAGACACTTGACACACTTATTAGCCATGTGACTTTAGGCAAGTCACTTAACTCCAATTGCCCTCTAAAAAGAAAAAAAAAGAAAAGAAAAATGAAGGAGTATGACTTGAGCTTGGTAGATGTCTACTGGAAAGATATTAACCAAAAATAATGGGAAGAGTGAACCTCAAAGTAAGAAAGGTTGCTAAGAAGTGGCAAAGTGATGGTATGAAAGGTAGAAGGCATCCTATTTAATCTTCCTAAGAGCGTGTTTGGCATTATTAAGTATTCTGAGAGATTGTTATTCATCTTGTTCTGGAAGAGGACCAGGGACTTGAGAGTGATGTTTTGACTTGCAAATGAATTGGATTTAAGTGAGGCACAGCTGTGCAATCATCAACCTAACTTTCTAACAGAGTCATCAGAGTTCAATGGCAGGACATACATCAGGATGACTAGAGATGGCCCCTTATGCAGTGGGAGACCTTGGCCTTTTTAAACTAAGGTCTTTCCCAGGTCACAGTTTGTCTGAGGCAATGCCCATTCAAAGGCTGGGTAAGAATTGAGGCAAAAGATGGCCTGGTTTGCTTTCACAAAAGAATCAATTTGGGAGAGGAAAGCTCTCAGAGTTATATTATGAGAGATAATGTTGTTATGGAAAAAATACTGGACTAGGACTAGACTAGGAATGAGGAAGTCTTGATACTAGTCCTTCCATTGCCTCTTGACTTATTGTGTAACCTTGGACAAGTCATTACCTCTCTGGATCTCAGTTTTGTAATCAGTAAAATGACTTGGGGGTAGGATGAGCTATCTCTCCAAGGCCCTTTCTAGTTGTAAAATTCTCTGTTTTCCTCATTTTTAGAGATGAGAAAACTAAACTCAGGGAATTCAAGTAACACTTGCCCAAAGGCACAAAGCTAATAAATGGAGAAGCCAGAATATAAGCCCAGATCTGACTTCAATTTCTATATTTTTCCATTAAAAAACTTTTCAATAGAGCAAGATTTAGTATGTCTGATCCATCTTGGAGATGATCCAGTGAGATTTTTTAATAAGATATCAGTGATGGGCAGTGTACCTTCAGAACAGGGACCTCTGAGGATAACACAGGGATTTTCCAAAGTGTTCATTTAAAATGTAAACATGATTCCTTGTTTAAATGTAGTGGCTTTAGAAAATATTTTTAAAGAAAATGTTCAATGCCTTGTTTTTATCGTTACACCCATTGCAGAGGGGTGCTGCTTTTTTTTTTTTTTTAAGCTATACCCACCAAGCAAATTATCTTACTTCTAATTTAAAATATTCATTGGGTTCAAAGTGAAATTCTAATGTAAAACTCATAGGTTGGCCAGCATCTGAGAACTTCACTTTAATATCTTTCAAGTGCTTCAGAATAGGTTCATCATGTTCCTGAACCATATCACTGAGCAAGTCAACATTTTTTAAAACAGTCTGCTAAAATTCAGGAATTCCTTTAGGGTCTTCTTTTTCTTCATCTTTTTTCTCCTCTTCAAGCTTAGCGTTCTCTTTCATCTCACTTCTAATTTAAATGAGGAAACTGCAGGTTAAGATGAGACAGTGTTAGGCATCTGAATGGATTCTATAGACAATAAATGAAAAATCTTTAGTGTTCTTTAAATTTCTTTATTAGTACTCATTTTCAGTATGACCCCATCTACCACAAAATGCATTCCCAGAAAAGTTAAACAGAACCATCTATTAAGTGTGCTGCTTACAAGTCTTTAAAGTCCTTTTGCTAAAAGGAAAAAAATTCCTTACATAAATGATTTTCTCTAGATGGAGTTTGCTAATAGAATCTAAATGTCATTGTAATCTCTTTTGTTATGTCTCAGAGGACTTTTAACATAAATACATTCCCATTTAGCCATGTGTGGTTCAGAGTTGGAAAGACTTTCTTTTAGGCTGAGATAGCCATTGATAGTGTTTTTGGTCTTTTACCATAACTTTAGAATTGTTTGAATATTTCATTAGAAGATTGTCAGAATTTGGATTTTGATAGTCATAATCCTTATGATAAGAGGGATAAGGATCTATGTTCTCCTTAATGTGCTACAAATGTTAATTTAATGGAAACATTGGCAATTGTTCAATCAGTACTATAATATTGAAAAAAATCAATACCTATCTATGTAGTAGCTTGTAAAGGCATCTTTAGTTCATTTATAAGCATTTTTTACTTAAGTTTAAGGAATTTTTTTTTTTTTTGCTTTTTGGAGGGCAATTGGGGTTAAGTAACTTGCCCAAGGTCACATGGCTAGGTTTTTGTTTGTTGTGTGCATTAAGTGTCTGAGGCCGGATCCGAACTCAGGTCCTTCTGACTCCAGGGCTGATGCTCTACTCACTGCACCACCTAGCTGCCTCAAGTTTAAGGAATTTTTAAAGCTACTTAACTTTTTTTTGTTAATGACTCATAACAGATTTGAAGTTTGGACAGTGTTTTATATTTTATGATTTGAAAACATGTATACATTTTAAAGATATAAACATCTCGTGAAATAGTAAGTTCATTTCTGAAACAATTTTAAAAATTTCTATTCTAATGGGAAATTTTCAGTGTTCTAAAATTAAATTATTCTGTCACTCTTTTCAGTTTTCTTGCTCTTGTATTTTCATATAGAAAGATAATAAGTGTGTATGATGGTTTTATGCAACAGTTGTGACTGTCCAGAGGTGGCATGCACCACACCTTTATATTTACTTTTCAGACAAGAAGTTTATAATCAAGACAGAAAGTTTAGTCCTTGAAACCATTTATTCAGCTTTATTGTTTGAAGACTTGTTTGGTGTGTTTTTTACCCCTCATCTCATAAATATTTTTACTGGACTCTAGGATGTGACAAGGAAGCAGCTTTAATGCCTATACTTTTAATATTATTCCTGTCATAATCAGAAGCTTAGGATTCCATCTTAGGTTTTTCTTTGGAGAGCTACAAGCCATCAGGATTTTAGAGGTTACACTGTTCTAATGTTAGCAATTAAAAAAAACTTTTTTGTTACATATTCTGTCTAATATGACATTTAGCAAGAGTCTTTATTCTACCAACAGCATTAAATGGGAGAAAAAAACCCAGTGATCTTTTAAATATATTAGAACTTCCTGGTCTCTTAATCATAGTGTTAAATATTATCTCTCATTCTTTCCTAAATATCATGTAGAATATTACCCCAGTGTCAATTAATTTTTTTTTAGAAATATCTCAAAGTGATGATTGAAATCACTCTGACATTTATTCTGATTGCTTGAGATTATTAGTGCCTTACCTCCCAAACTCCCTCGTTTTTAACTTGTATTGTGTTTATCTGTTATAATTATCTTTTTATTTATCCTATACATATGTACTTGTCATCTCTCCCATTAGAATGAAGCTCCTTAAGAATAGGAATTGTTATATTGTTTGCATTTGTATTGCAAGTACCTAGCACAGTGATGGATACATAGTAGGTACTTAATAAATGCTGGTTGACAACTTATTGATGTTTAGTGAGCTCAGTGTTATAGAAATGTTTGGGATGAGAAACCCCATCCAAAATTTAATCAAGAACACAGAGATTTCTCAGGATAAGAACAGGAATTTATTCTAGTCCCCCGGGAGAAGAGGGCAGTCCTTCCCATGACTGACCATGAGGAGGAGGTGCAATGTGGGGTGAACAGAGTTTTTAAACCCTAAAGCAGTCAAGCCCCCTTTCCCCAACTGTCCCTTCTCCCATTGGCTGAGAGGCGGACTCAAGTCTCAGTTGCAAAAATCTTCCCCAATGGCAAGTAACAGGGAAACCCACCACTATCTCTCAGTGGGTGGGAAACGGGCTAACAAAGAACAAGGATGCGGATTGACAGCAAGGGAAAGGGGAGGGAGAAAGGTCGCCAGGGCTGTAGTAAAGAAGGGTGGAGGTCAAAAGACTACTGAAAGGGCTTGCTGCTGATTGACAACAGCAGTGGAAGGGGAAGAGGGAAGTTAACAATCAAAACTGCCTGAGAAGTTTTCACTCCCCTGACAGAAAAAAATTAAATACCTTTTATTTTTTTAAAAAACATAATCAGCATAACATTTTAATAATGTTAGCATTTTACTTTTAATTATCAGATGTTTTTCCAAAACTTTTGTTATGCTTTCATTGTTATAGCAATGCCTTGTCTGAGGAAGGACAGTGAGTTTAAAGAGAAGAAAGTGAAGGATCACCAGTTGGTGGGAGATAAGTTTATTGTTGTTGTTACTGCTCAGTAGATGACCAACTTTTTGTGCTCCTGTTTGGGGTTTTCTTGGCAGAGATATAGGAGTGGTTTGCCATTTTCTTTTCCGGCTCCTTTTACAAATAACGAGCTTGGTTGCTGGCCATTGTACCAAATTCAACAATAAACCAGTTGAAAGAGTAGTCTACTTGAAGATAAATATTTGAATGCATTTCTTTTCATTGATATACCTAGCTTAAAGATGAGTCTTTTATTAGAATGTAGCCTCTTTTGTTACCAACAATAAAATAAATATGATTAGAGTGTATTTGAAATTCAAATGAATGCCTTAGGTGGATCTTGGTGTATAAATGACCTTATATTAAGGGTGGTACATCGACTAATAAAAATGTGTGATGCTTTAAAAAATTGCCTGAGTAGTAGCAGAATTCAGTAGATTCAATCCAGTAAAACCTCAAATCATAGTTTACTTTTTTTACCTTCTATTCTTATAGCATTAGTTTAATTTCAGGAATCGTTTTTCTGTGCCTTACATTTCTAGACTTGTTTTCTGACTTAAACTTTTTGAATTAGGTCTCTTTAACTCCAGAAAATAAAAATCAGATACAGAACATATCGATTGTTTAATCCATGATGAAGTAGTGTATTTTCCCAAATGATCCTTTATTAGAAGAAGAGCACAATTATCCTACAAAGGAGATCAAAGGTTGTTAGTAGGGTAATGAATTCCAGTCGTCATTAGCTTGTTGTTGGTCTTTAGTGACCACTAATTGATATTGGCAGTGTCTTCTGTCTACAATATGCCTCAGTATCTGTAGCTCAAACTATGTTATGTACATACTAAGCATCTTGGAGATAGCTCTGGGCCTAGAGTTAGGAGAACATGAGTTCAAATCCAGCCTGAGACACTAGCTATGTGACCTTGGACAAGTCACTTGACCTCTGTTTGCCTTAATTCACTGGAGAACAAAATGGCAATTGGCAATCTGTGGTCCACAGAGTCACAAGAATTGGACAGGACTGAATGACTGAACAACAACAAATAGACTAAGAAGTTTTTTCTCTTCTACTGCCTGATTAGCCATTTATTTCATAATTTTTCATATTATTTGGGACATTGTGAGTGATTTTATGGATAAGTTTTTGTACTTTGTCTTCATTAGCAGTTGATGGGAAAATACTGGAATGGTGGAAAATTATGGCATAGGACATAGAAAATTTAAGTTGGAACTTGGCAATTGGAAAATTTTTTTGTGTGCCCATAAGACACCATCAGTAGTTTTAGCATGAATGAATTTTTAAAACTTATGTGCCAAACCATGTGTTAGGCACTGGAGATCCAAATACGATGTTAAGACTGCCCCTTCCGTCAAGGAGCTTACTTTTGCTTTGGAGGGGAGAACGCTTTTAGAGGAGGGAAGGAAGTTTTGGTTTGGGAACATGTACTTTAATTGTATGGGTAATAAATCAGAAATGACAGAAATAAGTATGACTATATTGTGTTAAGCCACTGAATAATAAATCAGTCTTCTTAATGAATTATATTGATATTAATAAATATTAATTTATTAATTAAATCCTTGAATAAGTTTGGACCATTTCTGAGTGTGAATACTAGTTTATGTGCTATCACTTTTTCTTTCTTTCTCTTTTTTTTTTTTTTTTTTGTATTGGGTACTAAGTCATAACATCTCTTAGGGCTGTTGAAATCTTTTTATTCCTTAACTGTTTAGCAAGACATATTGCTAAATATCTCATCGCCAACACATTGTATTGCAGTTGTAGTCTGGGAAGAGAGAATTTTAAATTTCTTCTCTGGTTTTCCATTTTGAAATCTGTAGTATCATGTTCTTGTCTTACTGTCAGTAAGCTAGTTTTCCCTTCCTTATTTAAATCTTTTATTTGAAGTCAGTCCTTAAAAAGGTATGTATAATTGACTTTCCTAAAATTTTTTTGGCGAGCTATTTCCAAATTATATCTCTGAAGGATTTCCAAAGATACTTAAAAATGTTTGTCAAGCATAATTGAACAAATTGGCCAGCGTGCCAATTACTTTCTGCCAAAAAAAGAGGCTGCTTTTGGAAAGCTTGACGATGTATGTATAACATTAATCCAAGTCAAAAAGAAACCTTAAAAGGTAGTATTTGTAGTATAATTTTCCATGTAGACCTAATGACATTATCTCAAAGATTTACAATTGAAGCATTTTTTTTTTTTTAGAACTGAAGGCTGCTTTTCTATAGCTTGCTTTTCAACTGTCTTATTACCATAAAGGAAAAGGGCCAAACTGGATTTATTTGGGAACTAGGCATTTCCTATAAAATGCTAAATAGGATACAGAATTGATTGTTGTCTGATAACAATGTGTGACAGTGTATTTACTTACTCTTTTGTACTTAAGGAAATTGGGCAGCTAGGTGGTGCAGTGGATAGAGCACTGGGCCTGGAGTTTAGATCCATCTTCAGACACTCACTTACTAGCTCTGTGACCCAGGGCAAGTCACTTAACCCTGTTTGCCTCAGTTTTCTTCCTCTGTAAAATGAGCTGGAGGAGGAAATGGAAAACCCCAGAATGGGTGACTAAGAGTTGGGCACATTGAAAATGACTGAACAACAACTTATGGAAATTGCCCCATAATTAAAAAAGATTTCATAACACAAAGAACTCTTGACCTGTTAAATTAATTCATTCAGTAAATATTAGAGTGTTTTTGCATATAGCACCTTGCAGGCACTTTGGAAACTATTGATTATGTATCTTTGTACTTGAAGAACTTATATTTTAGTCTGAAAGAGAAGATACACGTTTTAAATAATGATACAAGGTACATTGTAATATAACATGTCATCAGGTGCCAGGTCTAGTGATTAAAAAGACTTTTTGAAGGATGTAGAATTTGAGCAGGGCTTTTACTGATCAGTACTATTTCAGAAAACTGGTTAGGGCATAGCATGAGTAAAGGTAAGAATGTGCAGGATATATGTAAGTGACTGGTTAGGTGAAGAGGGTTTTAATGTAAGGTAGTAGTGGAAAAAAATTTAGAAATGTATTTCTGATTCTAAATAATGGAATGCTTAACCAAGTACTTGGGATATATTATGTGGCCAGAGGGGAACCATTAAAAGTTTTGCCGCAAGTAAACGATATGATGAAAATACTGTGTTAGGAAGTGTGGCAATGTTCTATGGATTCTATGTAGGAAAAAAACTGGAGGAAGGGAGATGAGAGAATATTGCAAAATTATCACTTTTGTCCTTTCTATCATCGTTGGGATTGTAAAATCAGACATGTGTCAAGTTCTTTGAAAAATTTGAACCAGTACCTAAATATTAGCTATTAGACATTGTCATTGGAGTCAGAAGACAGACCTGGGTTTTAGTCTCAGATCTGACTTCCTACCACGTGCGCCTGATCTAGGCACTTAACACCCCCAAGCCCTCATTTCCTTATTTGTTGAAAGTGAATAAGCATCCTTAGACTACCTCTCTCACAAAAATACATTTGTCTTTTAAGGAAATGTTTCCTGAATCTTAAAGCAAAATGTGAGTTATTATATTGTGGTTGGATTGTTGGGAAAACATGTTTTAAAATTTGTTAATATGATTGGTGTTTTTATTAAATTCATAGGAATTGTTAAAATCTTACAAAGATGTAGAATTTGTAAGTTTCCTTCCATTTTGGGATAATTCCTGTGGAAGAGCAAATTATAAAGTGTTTTAAGTATTAATCTCTTTTCTGCTCCAGTTTGATTTTCCTTTCTAATGTATTTTTGAGTCATTCCACCAGCCACAAGATGGTGCTGTCATGCTAATTAATATAAGATAGTGTTCTGACTCCAGTAAAAACTTTTTATCTCAAAGCATATCCATATCTACACATCATTCTTGGTGATCGAGTTAATAAATCATAACCTGACAATGGAAAGAGGGCCTCAGAGTTAATCTAGTCCAACACTTTGCTTTTACAGATATGGAAACTTGGGCGAGTGCCCAAGGTCTGAGAATAAGGGTTCAAACTCAGATCCTCTGACTCCACGTTCAGTGCTATTTCTATTATACTACCTGTCTTTTAATATTTTGAGTGTCCAGTCCACTAATCCTTCTCTCAAAGACCATATAATATATATACACACACATACACACATATATAAGCTTTTTTGACTCTCAGTAGTCTTTTTAAAAGGTAGACATGGGAGATAAGGAAACAGAAGCTCAGATAATTTAATCATATTGCTGGCTCTCCAGGTACTTTTTTTTTGGTATATTATTATAAATCTAACCTGAAATTAACAGGATTCAGATCATCATATTTTTGTAACCTCAGGAATCATGTTGATTTAACATGTTTGGCTCTTGTAAGTCATATTTGATACCTCTAGATTGTGACATTTCATGGAAGGGCAAACTAGACAATACTATAAGATATTGATGTAAAAACCAAAACTCTTGCTAATCTAGAGCTCATAAAGACTGACAGTAAGATTTTGGTAACATTACCCACTTGTTTTCCACACTTTGGCATTTTGCATAAGTGACATTTTTAACAGTTTTATGATTTTTTTAATATTATACCAAACTTGTATATAGTCTGCTTAGTTTATCTATGTGGAAATCAGGAGAGTTTCCATCATGCAGAGATTGTTTGCATACACACACGCATGCATGTACACACACACATGCACGTACACATATACCTGCTCACAATGTGTTTTATGATTTTTCTTTTTTTATATATTTTTTTCACTTTCTATTTTTCCTTTCCCCTTTCCCCAATAAAATCTTCTCTTGGAATAAAGAAGTACATTTAAGAAAAACTAGCACATTGGTGATGTCTGACAATTTATGTTTCATTCTGCACCTAGAGACCACTTCTCCTTTGCCAGGAGGAGGAGGTTATGGTTATGTTTTGAGTTACACTTTTTTCCCCATTTTCCCCTACCCACCACCCCAGAATAGCAGTCCCACAGGATATCCCCTCATCCAGTCTGCTCTCTCCCATCTCTTCTCCTGTACCCCCTTCGACTTTTCTGGTAGGGCAAGGTGAATCCTCATGCCCCAATGCCTGCACATCTTCTCTCCCAATTATATGCAAAATAGTATTAATCATAGTATTTATATATTTTTAAACATTTTGATTTTAAAAGAAAGATAAGCGATTCAGTATATACTGTACATGTGTAGCTATGCACCAGGTCTACTCAGTGGCTTCTCGCCCCCAGGAGAAAGAGGCCACACGCTTTCCCAGTCAGTCCCAAAGTCCATAGGGCACTGACCTCTCACTTTGTCCTAGGCATCTCTGTGTTGATAATTCTGGAAATGCCACAGTTGCTGGTGTTCTGGGGTCTCTCCAGCCGGCTGCTGGTCCAGCCACCCTGGGGCTAAAACTCACGTGGTCCTGGGCTCAGCTCCCAGAGTGCTGTGCTGGCCGCTCCGTGCTGGGCTGCCGGGCTGTCCTCAGCAGGAGGTCAGCTTCTCTGTGCCATTTTGTGGGTTCTGGAGCTCCAGAGATAATTCAGAGTCCCCCTTTTACATAGTTTTGGAGTGGTGTGGGTGAGAGCTCCGCAGAAGTGCTGTTTCTACTCCGCCATCTTCACTCCGCCCTGAGGTGGAGCACCACTCTGGTTTCTTCACCAAGAAAACTCCATGGACAGTATGATCCACTGGGTGGCAAAAAGTTGGACAGTACTGAATGAGTAAACAACAACAATAATCTATGTGCGATTTCGTATTGCGTTGATCAGAATTCTGTCTTTTGATGTAATTTTTCTTTTACGTCATAGTCATTATATTGATTATTTTCTTGATTTTGCTGTGCTCTGAATCAGCTTTCCCATATTTTTCTGAAGTCTCTAATTTGATATTTCTTTTTCTAGTGCAGTAAAAATCCATTGTATTCCTATACCATGATTTATTTAGCTACTCCATAGTTAATGGTTATCTCTTTTGCTTTAAGATTTTTTTTTTTTTTGGTCACCATGAAAAGAGCTGCTGTAAATGTTTTTCTATATTGTGGGAACTTTACCTCTTCTCTTAGACCTCCTTAAAAATGTATGCCCAGAAGTGATATTGCTTCCACAAAAGGATATGTATGATGCAGTCATTTTTCTAGTGTATTTCCAAAGTGTTTTCTAGAAGAAGGGGAATAATTCACAGCTTCACCAACAGTGCATTAATCTGCCTGTCTTTTTATTTTCTTCTCTTAATAGTATTTTTTCCTAATTACATGTAAAGATAGTTTTCAACATTCATTTTTATAAGATTTTGAGTTCCACGTTTTTTCTCCATCCCCTTCCCCCAAGACAGCAAGCAATCTGATGTAGGTTATACATGTACAATCGTGTTAAACATAATTCCAGAATCAGAACAAAGGGGAAAAAACCATGGAAAAGGAAAAAAAGAAAGTGAAAATAGTATACTTTGATCTGTGTTCAGACTCCATAGTTCTTTCTCTGGATGTGGACAGCATTTTCCATCGTGAGTCTTTTGGAATTGTTTTGGATCATTTTCTTGCTGAGAAGAGCTAAGTCATTCATAATTGATCATTGCACAATGTTGCTGTTGCTCTGTACAACGTACCCTTGTTTCTGCTCACTTCACTCAGCACTGGTTTGTATAAGTCTTCTTAGGTGTTTCTGAAATTGGCCTGCTCATCATTTCTGATGGCACAGTGGTGTGTCATTACATTCATGTACCGTAACTTGTTCAGCCATTTCCTAGTTGGTGGGCATCCTTTCAATTTTCAGTTCTTTGCCACCGCAAGAAGAATACTATAAATATTTTTGAATGTGTGTACTTTACCCTTGTTTTTATGATCTCTTTGGGATAAAGACCTGGTAGTGTTATTGCTGGAGTAAAGGAGACCCGCAGTTTTATAGCATAGGCATAGTTTCAAATTGCCCTCCAGAATGGTTGGATCAGTTCACAAGTCCACCACGAATGCATTAATGTTCCAATTTACCCCCATCATCTCCAGCATTTATCATTTTCCTTCTCTATCATATTCATCAATCGGATAGGTTGTTTTAATGTGTATTTCTCTGATCAGTAGAGACTTAGAGCATTTTTTCATAAATGGCTTTAGATAGCTTTAGTTTCTTCTTCTGAAAACTGCCTGTTCATATCCTCTGACCGTTTGTCAACTGGAGAACATGTATTCTTATAAATTTTATGTAGCTCTCTATATATTTGAAAAAATGAGGCCTTCATCAGAAATACTGCCTGTAGAATTTTCCTAGGTTTCTGCTTTCTTCTAATCTTAGTTGCATTGGTTTTGTTTGTGCAAAACCTTTGTAATTTAATGTCATCAAAATTATCTGTTTTCCATTTCGTAATGTTCTCTGTCTCTTGTTTGGTCATAAATCCTTCTGTTCTCCATAGATCTGACAGGTAAACTATTCCTTGCTCTCCTGATTTGCTTATACTATCACCCTTTGCATCAAAATCATGTACGCATTTTGACCTTATCTTGGTATAGAGTTTGAAATCTCCCAGTCTTCTCACAGCCCATCCAACCTTTACTCTTTTTGTTATCTTTGCCTCTGCTGGGTGTGAGGCAAAACCTCAGTTGTTTTAATTTGCATATTTCTTGTTATTAGTGATTTCCAGCATTATATCATGTTGTTATTGATTGCATTTCTTCTTTCAAAGAACAGCTATTTATAATCTTCCAGTTAGGGAATTACCTCTTGTTCTTACATATTTGTACTGATTGTTTGTTTCGTCTTCTCTCACTCCATATCTACCTGCACAAGCCTTCCATCCTGTCTTCTCCAACAGATTGCTTTCTGTCATTCTCACTCTATTACTTATGTCTGCAAACATGTCCATGGTCTCCTTCATTCTGAAAAAACCTTCTTTTAATACTTCCATGCCCAGTCACTATCATCCTGTATCTCTTGTGCCCTCTCTGGCTAAATTCCTGCCGTGGATTCCTCACTCTCTCTTCAGCCTCTTATCATCTAGCCTTCAGACCCATCATTCCAGCAGAGCTGCTCCCTGGTAACAAAGTTACCAGTCATCTCTTAGTTGCCAGATCCAGTACTCTTTCTCCTTGACTTCTCTACAGCCTTTGACACCTCTTTTCTTGACGGGCTTTTCTCTAGAAGTTTTCAGGACACATTCCCCTCTGGTTTTCCTGTCTGTCTGCCTGCTTTTCCCCAGTTTCCTTTTCTGGATCCTCATCCAAATCATACCCTCTAATTGTAGGTGTCCCACATGGCTCTGTCCGGGGACCTCTTCTCTTTGCCGGTGCTGCTTCTCTTGATGGTCTCATCAGCTCCCATTAATTCAGTTATCATCACTGTGTTGATTCTCAAACCATGCTTGTCCTGCCCTCGCCTCTCTGCTGACTTTCAGTCTTGCATTTCCAGTTGCCTTTGTCAAACTGCATGTCCAGTAGACACCATAACTCATCGTGTCCAAAGCTGAATTCATTTTTCCCCCTGTATACTCTCCACTGCCTCTAAATGATTGTAGAGGGCAGTATTATCACCTTGGTTTTTCCAGCTAGAAACTTAGAAGTCACAGTGGATGCCTCACTATCCCTCACTTTCCATATCTAATCTCTTGACCAAAGCCTGTCAATTTTACCTTTGTAATATCTCTTTGCAACATTGCTCCTTAACTCAGTAAACTCCTGTGGCTCCTCAGGATCAAACACAGTCCTCTGGCTTTCAAAGTTCTCCATAATCTAGCTCCTCCTGCTTTTCCTATCTTACTACACTTTACTCCCAGATATGCACTCTTTGATCCAGTAACACTGGCCTCCTGGCTGTTCCAGTTCTCGGCTCCCAGCTTGTTCTGTGGTTATCCCCCTATGCCTGGAATGTTCTCTTCATCTCTGCCTACTGATTTCTTATAAGTCCTGACTAAAATTCCATCTTCTACAGGAAAACTTTCCCAGTACCTTTTATTTCTAGTGCCTTTCCTCTTTTGATTTTTTTCTTCTTTATCCTATATGTAACTTGTTTATATATTTATTTGCTTGTTGTCTCCCCTGTTAGACTGTCAGCTACTTGAAAGGGATACTCTTTTGCCTCTCTGTATCCCCTGTGTTTAGCATAGTGCCTGGCACATAGTAGGTACTTAATAAATATTTATAGATTGAGTACCTGAAGTATGTTTCAGATATTAAAACCTTGGATGATCAGACTTAATGTATGTTTCCCTTTCTTATCTCTTTCTACAAATTACGACATTATACTTCGAAACAGAAAAACTTAAAAATTAAGATCTAAAGTGATATTCTCATTTAAATAAATATTACTTGGGGAAAAAATAAAGTGATATTCTCTCCAGTTGGTTATAAGCATGTAATTGCCTGCATAATGTCTTGCCTGTTACCTACAAATATTAGTGTGCTCCTTCCTGAATTACTTTGTATTTAAGTACTTCATATACATTTGCATATTCCCTTCATATTTGCAGCCTGACATATTTATATAGGTATTTGTGATCTCTTCCATTAGAAAGTAAACTCCTTCTGAGTAGGCAGTTTTATTTTTTGCTTAGTTCTCATTTATTAATGATGATGGGGCAGTGTAAGGGCATGGAAATTTGGGGAATTACCTGTGAATTTCATTTATGTCAGCCACTTTATGAATACCTAATATACAAAAACCTGTCACCTAAAAAACTACCATGGGGTGTATTTACTTTACAAAGAGAACCTTTAATTTACAAAAAGATTCTCTAAATCTCTAAATCTCACTAAATAGCAGCTTCCTTCCAGTACATTTGCCAAGTGATTGACTTTTCAAAATTTCAATTTACTTTGCTTTTCAGGAATTCCTGTTTTATGTAAAGTGAGGGAAACTTGTCTTTTCATCTCTTCCATTACATTTTTGATAAGTGCTACTGCAGGAAGTAAAAATGACTGATTTTAGTTTTATCTCCTTTCCCTTTCCATGGCCACTTAGAGGTGGATGTGCTAATGAGCAATAAAGTAGCCAAGATGTTGGCAGAAAGGGGTAGGAGGACGAAAACAAAACGATAACCCAGAGCCTGAGTGTTCATCCCCTGAACAGTCAGCAGCTGACTTAATGCAAAACAGGATAGAAATAGGCAGGTAACTTTGCTGTTTTTCCATTCAAACTTTGGCCAGACACTTCATGGATGAATTATGATTTATAATTTTATAGTGATATGCAAATGAATTGTTATTGTTATTTATTATTGTAAGGAAGGTATGAAAGAAAATTAGAAAGTCAGTTCATATTCTTGTAGGGAAAGACCTTGAAAATTCTAAGTATTTTGACCCCTACCTACTAGAATTTCATTAAATTAATTTATAACTATGTAATTGATGCAGCCAGATTAATTAGTTTAGGTTGATGTCTACATTGCACAATTAGGTGTGTTTTTATTGCCCCCCTTAAGAGGAGGAAACCTGTAAACCACCGGGGGGGGGGGGGGGATTGTGTGTGTGTGTGTGTGTGTGTGTGTGTAAGTAATACAAATTTGGGCCTCTCCCAAAGAGTTGAAGGAGAGGAGAAAAGGAATTTCAGCTTTTAAAATTTGAGCTGTCCCCCAAGTTTTGCTTTTAGAACCTGATTTCTTGAATTGATTACAAGAGTGCAAGCCACCTGTAATTCATTTACCTATGAGACACCCCCCCCCCGCCAAAGGGGGTACATCATCCACTAGAGGGTCTCAGGTGCATCAACTAACCATCACGTATTTATTGGGCACCTACTATCTGTCAGACACTAAGCAAAGAATAAAACTGCCTACTCAGAAGGAGTTTACTTTCTTTTTTTTTCTTTTTTTGCCTTTTGGAGGGCAATTGGGGGTAAGTAACTTGCCCAAGGTCACACAGCTAGGTTTTTGTGTGCGTTAAGTTTCTGAGGCTGGATCGGAACTCAGGTCCTTCTGACTCCAGGGCCGACCCTCTACTCACTGAGCCATCTAGTCACCCCCCCCCCCCCAGGAGTTTACTTTCTAATGGGAGAGACCACAAATACCTATATAAATGTGTCAGGCTGTAAATATGAAGGGAATATGCAAATGTATATGAAGGTAATTCAGGAAGGAACACACTAATATTTGTAGGTAACAGGCAAGACATTATGCAGAAAATAGTGCTTGAGATTCATCTTAAAGGAAGAACAGGACTCTGAGGCAGAGGTAAGGAGGTAGCAGATTTCTGACATGGGGGGATGGCAAGTGCAGAGGCACAGAGGTGGGAAGTAGAGTGTTGTATCCAGTGAGGCTAGAAAGATTGGTTTAGGGTGAGTGGCATAGAACTATAAAAGCTAAACTGAGGAATTTATATTGATTTTAGAGGCAGTAGGAAGCCACCTAGAGTATTCCTGATCAGAGTCATATGGTCAGATCTGCACTTAAGGAAAATTACTTTGTTAGCCATGTGGAGGATAGCCTGGTATAGAGAAAGACTTGTAGAGAGGCCAATAAAACTATTGCAGTAACCTAGGCAAGAGGGTTATTGAGGGCCTAAGCTGAGATGGTAGATGCCAGAAATGTTGTGGGAGAGGAAATGGTAAAGATTTGGCAAATAATTGGATGTATGGGATGAGAGAAAGTGGGGATAAGACAGAAGTTATCAGTTTGGGAGAATGGAAGAATGGTGGTGTCTTGATAGAAACAGGATGATTTGAAAGAGAAGAGGGATTGGGGAAAAGATAATGGGTTCAGTTTTGGATATATTAGCTATAAGATATCTTCATGATAAACAGTTTGAAATGATCAGTAGGAATTTGCCAAGACCAAAACTGAAGCTCAGGTGAGAGACTCCATCTGGATATCTAGATGATGTGTGAACCATCTACACTGAGTTAATAATCTCGTGGGAACTAATTAGGGTATTCAGAGAGAATGTAGAGGAAGAAGAGAAAAGAATATAGGTTAGAACCTTGGACATCACCCATAGTTATGAGGCATGATGTAGATAATGAGACAGCAAAGGAAAAAAGGGAGAATCAGAGAGATAGGGAGAGATCCAGGAGAGAGTAGAGTCACCAATTCCTGAAGAGGAGGAAATCTAGGAAGAGAGGTTAGTCAACAGAGTCAAATGAAGCAGATAAGGCAGGAAGGACAGAGACTGAGAAAAGACCATCAGATTTGACCATTGAATGCTTATTGTACTTTGTTATCTTTGGGGAGAGTAATTTTAGTTGAGTAATGAAATTTAACTCCAGAATTATTGTTTATCCTTTATTCTTGAAGAGGAAATGGGTCCAGTGGCAAGATATAGATCAGGAAGACTGGAGATGGCCCCCAATGAGGTTTGAAGCGAGATGGCAGAGGGCTGAGGAAAGAAGGGTTAAGGTAAGAAAAGAGGAAGTGGAGACAGAGAATGTGTAGACAAGTTTCTTAAAGTAATTTGGCTGAGGCAAGGAAGTGAGGCAAAATATAGGATGACAACTTGATAGAATGGTAAGGTGTACCGAAGGTTTTTAAAGGATTTCTGTGCCACGGTGCCCCCAGTAGGTATGTCCTAGGATAAAAAACACCATAAAGGGAATTTACTCATGCCTAGACCTAAAAAGCTTTTAAACTTTTTGCATTCTCAGTATCTTAGTTTGAGTGCTGTAAGAAGATAAATGGATGTCTAACCCTTTATGCAGTCTCTCCTCTCTCTTGTGCACAGTCATTCATGTCTAGTTAAGAGAGTCTGAAATTAAGAAAAGTATTGCTTCATTAGAAAACACTTAGGCTTGTTCAATCAATATAATCATTCTGTTGACTGAGCAACCCTAACCCTATAATTTGGCCTAGAGAATACTTCAGCACATGAATGATAATGAAGAGTATACATTAGGATTCTTAACTATATCTGTTTACATAGGATAGTCCCATCTCATTTATGCTGTGTGCACTTTCACAGAAAATTTATTTCTGAAGATAGAATATCAATGTTTGACCACTACATTAATTTTCATTTAGTATTCATGGTTTGTATGTCTAATTTTTATGTAATTTGACAGTTCTACCTTGCTATTTTGGAGGAAATGTTTCTGTTTTGCATATTACATATATAACATCATAAATATTAGATACTAACAATTCTGTGTAATTGTAGAAAAAGTTTAAACAAGATTTCCCGATATTTCCAGACTTTGCCTTTTTTTCTCTTGATTAAAATAATTTCTTAGATTTTGTTTGTGAATCTGATTCTACATTTTCTAAGTTTCACATTTAATAAGCACTGTGTAAGAACTTAATTCCAACGGATGTTCTTCTCAAGGATCTTTTAACTGAAATTCCATAGATTATATTAAAGAACTTCATACAACTATAGACAGGCAGTGAAGGAGAATTATAGTACTCAGGGCCTCCATATTGTAGGAGCTGGAAAAATATGTTTGTTATTCATTTGCATTTTGAAATCTATCATTGTTTATGATTATTGTTACCATCTTTTCTAATAGAAAGAGGGTTGTTCTCTTCTCTGTCTGTTCCACTCATTAAAATTATAGTATGTTACCCAGGGATTTTAAGAGATTCATTTTGTCACAGATTCTGAACTAACCAGATGAGTGTAAAGTTCTAATCTTTGGGATTCAGAAACAGGTTAACTTGATCTGAAATGGAACATTAGGTCATTAAATAAAGCGACACCATGATTTTAGTAGAGATTATTATAGTTCATGTTAAATTAATGTGGAAAATTTAAGAAACATTTGATGCTTTATCAAAATATTAATTATTTCATATTGGTTTCTATTAGAGTGGAACATATTTTGACTAGGAAATTAGAAGGAGATATTTGTATTGGATATTTAATATTACATATATTTAATATTAATTTAATATTAATTATTAATTTTAATGTAATTTCACACAGTCGCTTGTTTAGGTTTTCTATTTATGATAAATAAATCTTTTAAATATTTGCAAGCATTTAAACCAGTTACCATTAATTGTAACTTTTATCTTCTTTTAGTGACAAATTTAAATTGTCTTTATATTACAGTTTAGCATATTGAATACAAAACTATGATGATTGGCTTGGATCTTTTGTCCTACGGGAGAAGTTGACTCTCTTTATGTAATTTATGTTTAGGTAAGAAAGCTACTGGGCGGAGAGTCTTGATTACCTACAAGGCTAAGAATGGATCTAGAATTTGATAAGTCAGGATTTGCCTTTCATCTCAGCTATAAAATATCTGTTACTTCATTTTTGAGAGTTTATATGAGTTTAAAAAGCAATCGGCAGAAACCTCATAACTAAACAGTTTCCCTGGGGGTTATGAGAAATTTTTTCAGGAAAGGCTTTGTGTCTTGGAATTATTTTTATTTATTTGTATTTGTATTATTTGTATTTATTCTGCTTTTTAAATAACTAAAAGCATTTTAATTCTGCAATCTTCTCATTACTCCTAGGACACATGTAAGGGGCAGATAGTTATTTTCCCTTATATAATTAGCTGTATTCTTTTTGTTAAATTTTATTTTTTCCTAGTATTTTTTATATACCATTAACCTTTCCAGCATTGATTCTCTGTTCATATACTATTTCATTTTCTGAAATAGTGGGGTGGGCCTTTATAATCGTTTTTTGAGAACTAAAGGAAATGTTATTCTAACCTGCCCCCCACAGATCCAGTTCCATGATGTAGTATATCTGTGGTTATTAGTTATAAGAATCTATAAATGTAATTACTTGAAATAAAGATTGGTTTTTCTAATTTTAATTTATTGTACCTTTAATGTTATTTGTAATTCTTAATATTTGTAATATTCATTCAGTCAGTATTGCTGCTGCCATTGTCATTTATGTAATGCTTTGATGTAGGCACAGTTATGCTGAGTGGGCCTCTCCTAGTGTCTCCCATGTAACACAATCAGTTCCAAAGTTCTTGAGAGAGACCTTGAGACTGTCTTTGTATTGCTTCTTCATGTGAACACTTGGCCTGTGTGAGTTTTCCATAAAATAGTCTTTTGAGCAAGCGTATGTTTTTGCATTCAAACAACGTGACCAACCCATCAGAGTTGTGCTCTCTAATGCAGAGTTAGCAAAGCAGAATTGAAGAAGCCCCCCAAAAATGCAAGATGTGCAGATTTAGAGAATCCACCCCAAAGGCTCACATGAACTGTTTGTGCCTGACTTGTTGTAGGACATTCTGAGCTCGTATTGGTTTCACTTGTGTTGGACACTATGTAACTTGGCTCTAGCATAGTGATATCACTTTGGTCCTCTTTGAGAATGAAAGACATCAACCCTTAGATATAGGTACTATTTTATTATCCCTATTTTATTGATGAAGAAGTTGAGGCAGAAAGTGATTAAGTGACTTGCCAAAGGTCTCACAGATAGCAAGGATATGATTCTGCATTTGAATTCAGGTCTTCCTGATTCCAGGTTCATAGCAGAATTTCAGTGTGAAGATGGCCAGTGAAGAACTTAATGTTTTAGAATCCAGTTTCCAAATGTGGAAACCTTTATACCTTCACAGTCCCCATGGCTATATACTTCAAGTCCTTTCAGTAGCTTGTATATTGTATATACAAGATACGTACAAAGTAGAAACAAAACTTTGGGAGGGAAGACACTAGCAGCTGAGAGCTAGGAAAGGCCTCAGACAGAAGGTGCTATTTGAACTGAATCTTGAGGGAATGCAAGGGTTCCAGTAGACTAGGGTGAGAAGGGACAGGGCATTCCAGGAACAGGGTGCCACTGGTACACCAGAGCATCATATGTAAGAAACTATACGTGTGGCCATGTGGCTGGACAGTAGAGTGAGGAGAGAAGTGTTTAAGAAGCCTGAAAAGATAGGAAGGGATGAGACCATTAAGAGTTTTAAATGCCAAATAATTTTTATTTTATTTTAGATGTTACAGCAAGCCACTGAAATTTATTGAATAGGAAAATGGTCTGATCAGACCTGCCCTTTAGGAGAATCATTTTAGCTGCTAAGTGGAAGATGAATTGGAGTGGGGAGGGAGGGAGACAGGGAGGCTAATTAGGAATCTTTACAATAGATGACACAAAGACCAGAACTAAGGTTGTGACTGAGACGGAAATAGAGGGCTTGTCAAAAGGCAATGGGATTTGGTGAGTAAGAGTGAGAAGTTGATAACACTGAGGTTGTGAACCTGAATGACTGTAGGGATGCAGGTGCCCTCAGTGCTAAAAAGGAATGTTTGGAAGAGGGATGGGTTTGGAGGGAAAGATAATAAGTTCTGTTTAGGACAAATTATACTAAGTGGAAAACAACTGTTCTCTACTGGTTTTGAGTATTGTTAAGTTGTTCCATGTGTCTCTATAATTGATATGTGACACCATTCAGGATTTACCATGTGTCAGATGTTCAGGAGATTGTGGGACAGGAGGTCTCAGTGGGTCAATACATTTTTAGAAAGCCTTTCTCTGCTTTCAGACAGCAGGCAGACTCTAGCCCACAGCAGCTGAAACAGCTCAAGTTTTGGTATATTTTTGTACAACTCATACTTGAACTGCTAATCCCTTTGAGTGTGAAAGTTCTGGGGGAGCCAAATTCTGATCAAGTTATTTTAGCCAAGGCGTATGCTCTCTGAAGAGATATAGAGATTTTAAAATATTGTATGTTGACTACTCTGTTTCATTTTCCTTTCAGTATAAAAGTAACAGCATATTTATTTTGGCTAGGTATGTCATGGCAGTTCTTATAATTGAATGCAATAAAAACCAAATATATTAACAAATTTTTAAAAAATGTAATTTGATTTTTATTCATGCCTTTTGTTTTTATATCACATTCATTTAAAAATATACCTTTCCCCTATCCAGAGGACCTGCTCTTATAAAAAGATTAAAAAAGAAAGGAAAAACAAGCAATTCAACAAAATCAGCCAATATATAAGCCATCTCTGAAATTATTTGCAGTATTTACCAGTACTTTTCTGCTTCTTGCACTTTAGGGAGGACAGAGGCCCATCTTGTCTTAATCACACATTGTTTGGTTTCATTTTATTAGTGTGTTTTTGGTTTTTTTTACATTTACATTGTTGTAGTTACCATGCATATTGTTTTCCTGGTCCTTCTTGATTCACTTTTCAGTTGTTCACGAGTCTTCCCATACTTACCAGAATTTTTCATACTTGCCCTTTCTTATAGTGCAGTAGTATTCTGTTAAATTCATGTACCACAATTTACTTAACTATCCCCCAAATAATGGGCACTTTATTTTCATTCTCTTACTATCATAAAGATACCTACATAAATATATACATATACACATATACGTACATATATACATACACACATATGATGGCAGTAAAGTAGTCGACTGGGAGGTTAAAGCTGTGGAACAGAAAGCAAGAATATTTTCTGCTTCCAGCTACATAGAGTATGTGTAGGTTGCTGATAGAAACACCAGGTTTCTTATTTAAAAATGAATAGCAATGACTTGATTATAGTCCAAAATATCTATAGTAGCACTTTTCATTGCAGCAAAAAAGTGGATGCCCATTGATTGGGCAGTGACTATACAAATTATGGTTCACAACAAAATGTACTGTAAAAAACAGTAAGTATGATGAATACAGAAAAGCATAGAAAGACTTAGATAAACTGATACAAAGCAGAGCCAAGAAAAAAATGTACACAATGACAGCAACAGTATCAATGGAAACAACCACTGCAAAATAATGGAAACAGAATACTGCAAAACAATAAGATTTGCAATTTTGCTTAAAATTTTTTTCTCTTCCAAAGAGGGGGGAAATGCATATAAGGTATGTGTGTGTGTGTGCACACACACACACAGACACACATACATATTATATATGTAGACACACATCTATATATCTGTATATATAGGAAAGCTAGAAAATGGGGAGGAGCAAGGGGGATATCTAGGCAATGTAAAAACAAATATAAATAAAACCAGTTATTTTAAAGGGGAGGGGGTGGAGCCAAGATGGCAGAGTAAAAGCAGGAACTTGCTTGAGCTCCTGCTCCAGCCACCTCCAATACCTGTAAAAAATGACTCTAAGCAAGTTTAAGAGCTGCAGAACCCACAGTGTGACAGAGAGAGACAAATCTCTTGCTGAAGGCAGCCTGGCAGGCCAACAGGGTCAATCACACCAGGATGGGAGCTGTTCACAGTCCTATATGAGCTGTCCAGGCCCAGACTGGCGACCCAGGCCAGCTAGAGCAGACTTCAGGAGAGTAAATCACCAGCAGCTGTGGTGGTTTCCAGACTTCTCAACACATAAAAGCCAAAGAGAAAGTAAAAGGTTAGTGGGGAACGCTGTTGATCCAAGGTGAGAGACAAACAAGGTCTGTCCCCTGCTCCCAGGGTGAGAGGTGGTGGAGGTGTAGTGGCTGCAGCTGCTGCCTCATGGCTGCCTCTGGAGTTCCTGGCCTGCAGATCATTCAGAGGATAATAGCTCTTGCTTTGACCTGCTTGGATCTGGGTCACAGTCTTGGGTGGTGGTCTTGGGGTGAGAAATGCTAGTGTGCCAGAGCTTGTGGTGGCTGTAGAGAGGGCACCCTCATACCTCTGACAACAGCTGGGAAAACCCCAGAAATTTGGGGGACAGCTCTCTCCACTCTGGAAGCAGAGTTCTACCATGACAAAGAACTCAAAAGTCAAGTAATTGGCTGGCAAGATGAGCAAACAGAGAAAGTGTAATCAGACCATAGAATCTTTTTGGGGGGACAAAGAGGATCAAAACATGAAACCAGAAGAAGAAAACAAAGTCAAAACTCCAGCATCAAAATCCTCCAAGAAAAATGTGAAAAAAAAAGTATGTGGTTTCAGGCCATGGAGGAGCTCAAGAAGGATTTTGAAGATCAAGAGAAGTAGAGGGAAAACTGGGAAGAGAAATGAGAATGGTGCAAGAAAATCATGAAAAGTGAGTCAACAGCCTGCTACAGGAGACCCAAAAAATTACTAAAGAAAATAATACTTTAAAAAATAGACTAACTCAAATGGCAAAAGAGGCTCAAAAAACCAATGAGGAGAAGAATGCCTTAAAAAGCTGAATTGGCCAGATGGAAAAGGAATTTCAAGAGTGGAGGGGAAAGTTTGGCAAAACTAACCAACATATTTAAAAAGTTGGATGTTATATGCAGTGTCCCCCACCTTTGCAAAGAAGTAGGAGGAAGTATCCTCTCATATCTCTTCTTTGGGGCCAAGCTTGTTACTATAATTTGAAAACATTGTTTCCTTTTTTTTAATTGTCATTTTTGTCATTCCTTCCATTTACATTGTTCTTATTTATTTCAGTCATATCTGACTCTTTGTGACCTAATTTGGGGTTTTCTTGGCAAAGCTACTGGAGTGGCTTGTCATTTCCTTCTCCAGCTCATTTTACAGATGAGGAAACTGAGACAAACAGGATTAAGTGACTTCCCCAAGGTCACACAGCCAGTAAGTGTCTGAGGCCAGATTTGAACATCGAGAGATAAGTCTTCTGAGTCCAGGCCCAGCACTCTATACATTGGGCCACCTAGTTGCCCCATTTACATCATTACCAATCTTTTATTAGATTTATGCAGTTTGGGAAACTAGAGAAACTGGAAGATGAAAAGGTAATGTTTTATGGGACATTCATAGAAGAGTTCAAAGATAATTTTGCTTAAAGCAAACAGGATCTCATATAATCTTAGATGTTTCCTTTTGGGAAGAAGAGGAGGGAGAAACAACAGTGGGAGCTTAATAGATTGTGGGATTGTGGAGAGAGGTTATCTTTTCCTATTTTGAGCTATTAAAACACCCAAGGGAATCAAAATTGGAAGCTAGATAATTCTACGTCATTCAGACTTACTGAATTTCAACGTACCTTTTACACTGTACTTCAGTTACTGGGATTTTACTGCAGTGAAACATTATAAAATTTATTGAATTGGGGATGCATGAAGTCATTTCACCTTTATTTAAAGAACAGATTAAAGAGTAAAATTAATGTTTCCAAAAATGTAAGTATAAGTTGCCCCTACATGCTCGCAGGTTGATAGGATAAGAACTGGAGGAAAATGCATCATTTTTGAAGCTTTTAAATAGAGAGTCTTCATATTTACAAATATAAATTTTAAGGGCAAGTGAATTTGTAACCTATATAACAGTTTTTTTTCCTTTCATAATGCTTCATTACCGGTATAGAAGTTTCATAGTAAAAATCTTTGACATTCAACTTTGTGATCACTTGGAGTTTTTCCATGTATACTTGCTGAAAGATTTTAAACGATATGGTAAGGTCAGAGCCCACACTGGCTAAATTCCTTACAGTATTTAAGAAAATAAGTTATTTTAAGAATTAAACCATTTTCTAGGTTTTTAAAGGTGTGGAGACTTAAGTAGGTATAGGTAGTCAATCCAGACATAGGGAATAATGGGAACAAAGATATGAGGACTGTAAGCTTCAGGTGTATATAGGAGAGAGTCAGATTTGATTGGAGCATGGGCTGTTTAGAGGGGAATTTAGTGTGAGGTAAAGCTGGAAAAGATAGGATGATTCCTGATTGAGTTTGCTCTTGAATAGTAGGCTAATGCAGATATTTACATAGTAATCAGTAAGTAGGGTAGCCATTACAAAATTTGAGTAGATAACATGACTAAACAAATTTTCATTTGTTTCTTAGATTTTGTATTGCAGCAGTACTTCTTTTTTTTTTTTTTTATTAAGCAATTGGGGTTAAGTAACTTGCTCAAGGTTACACGGCTAGTCATTATTTGTGCGTGGGTGCTCATTTTCTGAGCCGGATTCGATCTCGGGTCATCCCAACTCCGAGGCCGGCACTCTTACTCACTGCACCACCTAGCCGCCCCAACAATTTTATTTCTAAACTTACAACCTTGTAATGTGGAATTTACAGCAGTAGAAAGTCTTGGCTCTACTATTTTCATGAAATAATGTTATTGAAGATATCATTGCTACCACCCCATTCAGAAGTTTCTCATCACCGCTGGTCTAGAGATTGTAATAACTTCTTTTTTTTTTTTTAAAGCAATTGGGGTTAAGTAACTTGCTCAAGGTTACACGGCTAGTCATTATTTATGCGTGGGTGCTCATTTTCTGAGGCCGGATCTGATCTCGGGTCATCCCAACTCCGAGGCCGGCGCTCTTACTCACTGCGCCACCTAGCCGCCCCTTTAGGGCAATTGGGGTTAAGTAACTTGCCCAAGGTCACACGGCTAGGTTTTTGTTTGTGTGGATTAAGTGTCGGAGGCGGGCTCCGAACTCAGGTCCTTCTGATTCCAGGGCCAGCGCTCTATTCACTGCGCCACCTAGCCGCCCTGTAATAACTTCTAAATCATTCCTGTCCTCAGGCTCTCTCTATTCTGTTCAAGCCACAGTATTAATAAAAACCTTGCAACATAAAGTATAAATTTCTTAGCCTGTCATTCAAAGCCAGCTGCAATCTCGCAACATCCACGCCTTCACATGCACATTTGTGTTCTAGGACATTTGGGTTACCCCCTGTATCCTAATTTCATCCTACCTTGTGTGTTGCTTGCCATGCTACTCATCATGCTTAGAACTGACTCATACCCACCCCATCCTGTCCATCTCCAATTCTACCTTTTTCATCCTCTTTTCCTGATCCCCTCAGCTAGAAGTGATCATTTCCCTCTGATCTCTCATAGTTCTTTACCATTCCTATGTACTTATTCTATTCTAGTTTTATATTTATGGTTGTTTTAATGTGTTTTACTTTGTCTACTAAACTGTAAGCTTCTTGAGAAAAAAGTCGGTGAATTTTATTTAATCTTGCATTCTGGTATCCAGTACATGGTAGATAATTAGTGACTGTTTGTTGAATTAACTATACAGTAGATATCTGGCCTTGGAGGGATTTCTCAGTGATTGCTTTAGAATATCAAAAGATATTATGATAAAAAGAATTAGAAAGATAAGTATATATTATGAAAATAAGTATAGAGTAAATGGTATAATGACTTTGGCATGTATGCTGATATATGAGTACATGTTTACTCTATTTTCCACAGGAAATCACTTGTTTACCTGGGGTGAGGTAGGGTGGGCATCATTTAACACCATCTACCATCAGTATTTAGATGTACAGCATTCAGCTGTTCTTTAGTCTACCTGTGGTGGCTACTGCTTTAAAAAATTCTTTATTCATTTGTTCAGGCACTAAAGATTTGCTAAGTACCTACTATATTTAAATCAGTTTCCAAAAACTCCTTGTAAATTGCAAGAACCCTCAGGTCAAGGTCCTAAGACATTTCTTCATCTATCTGAATTTTCTTTTATCCGACTTAACAGAACTGTAGTAAAAAACAAGTGTATGTTGTATGCATACATATTTTATATTAGGCTAATATTTCAGCCTGGCTAGTGTCTTGAATGTTGCCCGTACAATGATTTAGCTAATCTACCATCAAGGAAAGAAAAGTATAACTTAGAACTTTAATAGTAATAAGGATGGATTTAGGCAATATCTAGATATGCTTGTGCTCTCTGTCCCCTCTGTGTCTCTCCTCTTCTCCCTTCTTCTTTTCTCCATTTCTCCCCCTGTACCAGCTTGCCTTTTTGAGAAACAACACACATTTGTGAAAGTATATTGTGCAGGGTATATAGTCTGTGGTCCTGGGACAGAGTAGAGTTAACTTACAGGGGTGAGATCCAACCCATAAATTTTTTATTTTATGATATTTTATTTTTTCTAAGTAACATTCATTTTTTAATAAGATTTTGAATTCCAAATTTTTCTCCCTTCCTTCTTCTTAAGATAGTAAGCAATTTTATATAGGAGATACATAATATATGTTTATATTATATGTATATGTTTGTATATATACCTATCCACACATTTATACATATATATGTGTATACATATATGCAATTATGTAAAACCTGTTTCTATATTAGCCATGTTGTGAAAGAAAAAACTACAAAAGAAAAAAACTATGAAAAAAGTAAAGTGAAAGCTGGACACTTTGATGTGCATTCCATCTCCATCAGTTCTTCCTCTGGATAGGGATGGCATTTTCCATTATGAGTCTTTTGGAATTGTCTTGGATCATTGTATTATTGAGAAGAGCTGAGGCGATCATAGTTGATCATTGTACAATGTTGCTGTTATTGTGTGTACAATGTTCTCTTGGTTCTGCTTATTTCACTCAGCAGCATCAGTTAATGTAAGTTTTTTTGAAGTCTGCCTGCTCATCATTTCTTAGAGCACAGAAATATTCCATTTCATTTATATACCATAACTTCTTTAGCCATTCCCCATTTGATGGACACCTCCTTCATTTTCATTTCTCTGCCACCATCCATGCATGAACTTTTAAAAGATGGTACTGTGACCTTATCTTCCACACTCTAATTTGCTCAAGTGATCAATCTCATGCTTTAGACTTTGAGATAAATACATTATTTTTCCCCTTACAAAAAGAGACATCAAATTATGCATATTCATGAATATGTGAATTATTGATTAAAATAAATTCTATAGTTCAGAGGGAATGAAAGGAAGAAATTAAAGAGCTAGTCAAAAAAACAGGGCTTTGTTTGTGCCAAAATTACTTATCAAATATCTGAATTCCTTTCCAGAACTTGTATTCAAAGGAATAAATTCTTTAAAAGTTTAGTGTTGAAAATAGAATTTAAATTGACAAGATTTTTTTTTCCCTTCTGCAGTAAATTGTCTGTTTCTTGCTAACATTATCTGTTCTTTACATTGCTCCTGTTCGTTCCCTTTCTTCCTTTATGTGTGTAACTTTCTATCTTCTTAGTTTACCATATCAGAACAAGAAGCTTGGCTAGATAACTATCTATGCACTTAATTTACATGCATAGGCAATAACTTGATGTATTGCCAAGGCAATATTCACAACCCTCACAATAACTATGAATGTGCCGGCATATTTCTGAATTGCAAAATATAACACTCTCCATATAGAAGACAGAAGAAAAAACATTTATTCAGATACCAGAAAGCCAAATACCAGAAAACAGAATTCATCATAGCAACAAAGAAATCTATGCACAATAACACTGCAGAGAGCAACCAAAGCCTTCCTCCTACTCTGGCCTTCCCACTAACAAACACTCACAAGCCTAGCTGTCTACTTTCCTATATCCTCTCTCTCCTTCCACCCCAGCTGCTTTGACTCCCAGCTTTCTCTGGGCTCTGCGCCACCCATTCAGCAAGCTCCTCTCACCACAGACCCCATGTGATTATATTCAGCCTACTAAGGGGCAGGGAGGATCTTCAAATTCCCTTAGGCCTCTTAAGGGGCAAGGAGGATCTTCAAATTACCATTACACTTGTCAAGATTTTGATATTTGAATGGTCTGCTGAAATAATATTCAAAAAACAGATTTCTCCCAGCTGTCTTCCTCAGCCTCATTCCTACATGAGTAGATAGTCTGAAGTGATTGGACTTAAGCATAGTATCCTTATGTTACCTTATGGAACTAAGACCAAGTTATGGTTTTATTTTTTTAATATTCTTCTTTATTTCCAAATTTATTTTTTTTTTAACTTTTAAAATATAGGAGTTTTAAAAATATTTATTTTAAGAGGCTTCATATGATTGCTGGTTCTGCACAGTGGTTAGCCGAGATCAGATATATTTTCCTAAAGTAGTTATGTCTAACCAACCCCCATTTTACTCCTTTTAAGATGTCAGTGAGATTGACGGAAAAGTACAGTGCTGGGAAGATCAGTTGCCCCTTATGTATTGATTAACAGGGGGTTCACGATGAAGTAGCTGACAGCTTAGAAAGAATGTGCAGTTTGAGTGAGTTTCTATTCAGTTCGTGGAAGATCTGATTCTGCAAAAGTTTTTGCATGATGGCAGAAGTGACCCTGACCTTTCCTTCTTTTGTCTAATGTATGCTTTCTCTTAGCACTCTACTGTTCACATTCCAGGGGGATGATGTATATGTGTCAGGGGTTCTCATATTCCAAAGATGCTTGAGATGCTCTGGCAGAAGCACTGGGAGAGTTAAATAATTGTCCAAATCACTATGCCCAAAGGACTATAAAACTGTGCATGCCCTTTGACCCAGCAATACCACTTCTAGGGCTGTATCCCAAAGAGATCATAAAAATGGGAAAAGGACCCACATGTACAAAAATATTTATACCAGCCCTTTTTGTGGTGGTGAAGAACTGGAAAACGCTATCTGCATCCAGAGAAAGAACTTTGGAGTTTGAATATGGACGGAAGTATATTATTGGCTCTCCTTTCTCTTGTTTTGTTTTGCTTTGTTTGGTTTCTTCTTTCTTGTAGTTCTTCCCATTAGTTCTAATTCTTCTTTACTTCATGACTAATGTGAAAATATGTTTAATATGAATGAGTAAGTAAAGCCTATATCAGATTGCACATCATCTTGGAGAGGGGGGAGGAGAGGGAGTGGGAGAAAATTTGAAACTCAAAATCTTATGGAAGTGAATGTTGAAAACTAAAAGTAAATTAATTAATTAAAAAAATAATTGTACAAGTCTTCTGGAGACTCTGCAAAGTAGACACCTTCCTACCAGTGGTTGTTTGGGCAGTTATGTTTCTTTGGTTTTGTTGTCATGGTTAAAGTTAACTGCTTACTAAAGACAAAAAACTTATTGTAAGGATCATAACACTTCTAATTATTATTATTATTATTTTTTTTTTTTTTTTGCTTTTTGGAGGGCAATTGGGGTTAAGTGACTTGCCCAAGGTCACACAGCTAGTTTTTTATGGTAAGTGTCTGAGGCCATATTTGAACTCAGGTCCTACTGACTCTAGGGCTGGTGCTGTATTCACTGCGCCATCTAGCTGCCCCAACACTTCTAATTATTGCTCATTAAAAATTATTTTGATACCTTTTGTTTTTACATCACCTACAAATCACATACCTTTCTTCCCCTTCCCCCATACATCCTTTCTGTTCCCTTCCAAGGATGTTATCCTTTATAATAAAGCATGTAAAAGGAAAAAAGTTTCATAAAACTAAACAACATCAAGAAGTCTCATATATTTAGTATCCCCACATCTGTAGTCTTTCTTTCTTTTTTTATGTAAATAATTTTTTTCCCAAATGCTTTATTAACTTCTGGTTTACATCACTCATTTCCACCAGATTTTGAGTTACAATTTTTTCCCCCATTTCCCCCCTACCCACCACCCCAGAATAGCAGTCCCACTAGATATCCCCTCATCCAATCTGCTCTCTCCCATATCTTCTCCCATACCCCCTTCGACTTTTCCATTAGGGCAAGGTGAATCCTCGTGCCCCAATGCCTGCACATCTTATCTCACAATTACATGCAAAATAGTATTAATAATAGTATTTATATACATTTGGAACATTTAATTTTTAAACTTCGAATTCTAGATCCATTCCATTCATCCCTTGTCACCCACTACCGCTGGGAAGATAAGTAATTCAGTATATGTTGTACATGTCTAGCTATGCAAAACATTACCATAGTAGATATATTGTAAAAGGCTGGCTATATTTCCCTCCCACCCATCCCACCCCCCACCTAGTCCATTCCCTACTTTGATCCTGTCCCTCTAAGAAAGTGGGTGCCTCTAACCTCCCCTCTCCCCAGCATGCCATCCCCTCCATCCTCCCCCTCCCCCCTATTCTCCTGCAGGGTGAGATATCCCCTTTAGTATGTATATCATTCTCTCCCTGAGCCAAATTCAGTGAGAATAAATTGGTTTTGCCTTTTTGCCTTCCTGTTCTTCCCCTCCCCTGCAGCCACTTCCCCTTGCTTCTTATACATGAGATAGCTTACCCTACTCTGTCTCTTCCCATCTCCTCTTGCCACTTTCCTCTCTCACCTCATAATTTCACCCCTTAAGTATTATCCCTTCCCAACAAATTCAACTTATGCCCTCTATCCATGTATAACTGTAAACATATATACACACATATGTATTCATATGCCCATATACCCTTCTTCCATTATTTTCATACTGAGAAAGGTTTCATCAGTCACAGTTATTGTTTTTCCATATAGGAACGTAAATAGTTCCACTTTGATTAGTTCCTTTTGATTTCTTTTCCCTGTTTACCTTCTCAAGCATCTCTTGCTTCTTGTGTCTGAATGTCAAATTTTCTATTCAACTCTGGTTTTTTTTCCTCAAGAATGCTTAAAAGTTATCTATTCCACTGAATGACCATATTTTCCCCTGAAACAAAATGCTCAGTTTTGCTGGGTAGGTGACCCTTGGGTTCAGTCCCAGCTCTTTTGCCCTCTGGAATATCATATTCCATGCCCTTCGATCCCTCAGTGTAGAAGCAAGCTGCCAGGTCCTGGGCTATTCTGATTGTGTTCCCACAATATTGAAATTGTTTCTTCCTGGCTGCTTGTAGTATTTTCTCCTTGATCTGGGAATTCCAGAAGCTGACTATAATATTCCTAGGAGTTTTCTTTTGGGGATCTTTTTCAGGAGGTGATCTCTGGATTCTTTCAACCTTTATTTTGCCCTCTGGGTCTAAAACATCAGGGCAATTTTCCTTGAGGATTTCTTTAAGGATGATTTCTCGGTTCTTTCTTTGATCATGGCTTTCAGGTAGTCAATAATTTTTTAAATTATTTCTCCTGGATCTGTTTTCCAGGTCAGTGGTTTTTCCCATGAGATATTTCACATTGCCTTCTAATCTTTCATTTGTTTGGATCTGCTTAACAGCATCTTGATTTTTCATAAAGTCACTAGCTTCCATTTGCTCCAGTCTAACTCTGAAGGAATGAATCTCCTCAGTGAACTTTTGAGATTCTTTTTCCATCTGGCAAATTCGACTTTTTAAGGCATTCTCCTCATTGCCCTTTTGGGCTTCCTTTGCCATTTGAGTTAGTCTGTTTTTAGGGTGTTATTTTCCTCAGTCAGGCTGTTGACTCTCATTTCATACTTTTCCTGCATCCTTCTCATTTCTCTTCCCAATTTTTCCTCCACTTCTCTTATTTGGTTTTTAAAATCCTTCTTAAGGTCCTCTGTGGCCTGTAACCCGCTCATATTTTCATTTGGGGCTTTTGGTGCAGGATTTCTGACCTCACAGTCTCCCTCCTGTTCTATGCTTCGATCTTCTTTGCCCCTAAAATAGGAGTCTAATGTTGCATTTTTCTATTTATTTTGTTTCCTTTGTCTAGGCATGTTGCCACTTAATTACTTGACTTTTGGTCTTGTTGCCACAGTAGGACTCTGCCACCAGACAGGGGAGCTTCCATCCCAAACGTTGGGGTCTTTTCGACTTCCAGAGGTATTAGTTGGGTGGCCACTGTGGAGTCTCCGCATGCTCTGGCAAGCTAGACACACACCCCAAGAACTCCACCCCAGACCATAATCCAGATCCAGGGAGGTTAAAGGAAGAGCGATTACCCCCCACCCCCCAGACTGATAGCTGGATCCCCCTATAATTTGCAGGCCAGGAGGTGAAGCTGCAACTGAAGCTGCAAAATGGTGGAAGAAGCTGATGTGCTCCTAAATACTGGTCCCAAAGTCCATAGGGCACTAACTCTCACTTTGTCCTAGGCAGCTATGTGTTGGTAATTCTGGAAAAGGCACAGCTGCTGGTGTTCTGGGGTCCCTCCAGCCAGCTGCTGGTCTGGCCGCCCTGGGGCTAAAACCTCAACTCACATGGGCCTGGGCTTGGCTCCCAGGGCACTGCGCTGGTCCTTCCTGCAGGGCTGCTGGGCTGTCCTCAGCGGGAGGTTAGCTTCTCTGTGTCATTCTGTGGGTGCTGGGGCTCCAGAAGTTGTTCAGAGTCCCCTTTTTACATTGTTTGGAAGTGGTGTGGAGGAGAGCACCTTGGAAGTGCTGTTTCTACTCCGCCATCTTGGTTCTGTAGTCCTTCTCATATTTCTTCTTTAGGATCAAGCTTGTATGTTATAACTTACCACCATTCTGTTTCAGTTGTTCTGATGTTTTTTTCTCTTTAAACTGTTCTAGTCATCATATATGTTTTTTCCTTGATTCTACTCATTTCCTGTTGCACTATTTCAAATAACTCTTTCTGTGGGTTCTCTATGTTCTTTATGTTCATCATTTCTCCTAGCACAGTAATATTTCGTTACATTCATGCACTGCATTTTGCTTAGCCATTTACCACTTGATGGACATCTACTTTCCTTTCAGTTCTTTGCTACCACAAAATGTGCTACTTACAAATATTTTGGCATATATGAGGATTTAGTTTTTTTATTGACTCTTTGAGGTATAGACCTAGCAGTGGAATATCTGGGTCAAAGGGATTTGATATTTTAGTTGCTTTCTTTGCATTATTCCAACAAGTTACTTTCCAGAATGGTTCTATCATTTTTCAGCTCCACCAACAATGTATTGATGTTTCTGGCTTTCCACAACCCCCCCCAACACTGACTGTATACTCATTTTTATAGGATGAAAAGAAAGATTATGGACAGTTAGCCGTAGTCTTTCTTTTTCCAGTTTACATTAATGAAGTTCAATGCTAAATAGTTATTTCCATCAGTGATAAAAAAAAAAGAAAGAAAGAATACATAAACAGTTTTGAGGACATATATTGAACTGATTTCTGTTTGAAATAAACAACTTTCTGGAAAGGGGATTCTTTTTTCTGTTTTAAAATTTGTTTCATTTGTCATTTGTTTACTTTTAAAAGTTTTATTGATGCCTTTTGTTTTTATATTTCAGTCATTTCCAAATTTTATGTCCTTTTTTCTCCTTGATCTCTTCAAATGAGGATCCCCTCCATAACAAAAAAAAAAAGTTAAAATCACTGATACAGTGACTGAATCTGATAAGTGTATGAAACATTTCACAACTGTAGTCTTTCAACTCTTCCAAAAAAAGAAGGGAGGTATTTATCTGTTCTCTGGGGCCATTTTGGTCATTATGGTTACTAAATGTTGTTTCATTTTAGAGTTTTTTATTTATGTTGTTGTAGTCATTGTATGTGTTGTTTTTCTAGTATTGCTCTCATTCCTCTGCCTTAGCTTATTTAGGCCTTCCCATATTCCTCTGAATTTCCCATATTCATTGTTTCATGTTTTTCATATGCCAGTTTTCAGCCCTTTCCCAACCCATGCAATCACTTTTCCCCCAGTTTTTTGCTGCTGGAAAAGTAGTTTGGAGCCAAGTAGTAAAGGACTTTAAGCATGTCTAGTAGTGGAATTTATATTTTATCCTAGAGGCAAAAGGGGGCTGCTGGAGTTTGAGTGGGGAAATGGCCTTTGTTGTAGGAAAATCATTTGGATAGCCCTGTAGAAGATGGAGTAGAAAGAGAACAGGTGAGAGGCAGAGATCAATTAGTAGTTTCTTCAATAGTTCAGGTGAATTAGGATGGAAGGCATTGGAGTGGACAGGAATGGATGTGAGAAATTTTGTTAAAAGTAGAAACAGTGAGATTTGCCAATAATTGGTAAGTGAAATGAATAAATCGAGGAGTCAAGGAAGACACCAAGGTTGGGTACCTGGATGATTGAAAAGAGGATGGTAGCCTTAGCAGAAGTAGGGAAGTTTGGGAGAGGGATGGGTTTGGAGCAAAAGATAATTAATTCCATTTTAGGCAAGCTGTGTTTGAACTCTGTGTGGGGCATCAGTTTTGAAATACTAGGCATGTAGTTAGATTTGTGTAACTGGAGCTTGGGGGAGAGCCTAGAACTAGCAGTATAGAGCTAAGAATCATAACATAGAAATAATCATTAAACTTGTATGAGCTGATGAGGTTTCTGAGAGTGAGTGTAGAGAGAAAAAGGGGGGCCCATGACAGCACCTTGAGGGGTAAATCCATGGTTAGTTGATGTGTTAATGATGGTATTCTAGCAAAAGAGACTGAGAAGTAGTGGTTAGGGAGGAGAAGAGCAAAGAGAGTGCAGTGTCATGAAAACTCAGAGAAGAGTTTGTCATCTTTACTAGGTGGCTGGATTTGAAATATGAAAGTTGTTTCTGTTTGCATTTTCTTTATTAGTGATTTCAAGCAATATTTCATAATGATAATAGTAGTAACAAAGATTTACTTAGTGCTTTATGGTTTGCAAAGTATTTTACATATATTTCCTCCTTTAAACCTCACAATTTTGAGAGATCTTGGCAGCATCCTCATTTTATGGTTAAGGATACTGAGGCCCATGGACGTTAAGTAACTTGTCCAGGGTAACAGAACTAAGGGTCTAAAGTGAGATTCACTTTGAACCCAGGTCCCTTGGCCTCTAAGCCTGGTGCTCTCTCTACCCTACTACACTTTCTCTTTCTGTGCTTGTCCTAAACATCTTTACTTACATTTTCTGTTCATTGCAAGCTAAATTATTTTTCAGCCAATCATGACTCTTGGTAATATTTGCCAGTGTTTGTGATCTTAAGATTTGTGGGCTCCAAATAGTACCTTCTATTTTTGTACTATTTTACAGTTTTAAAGTACTTTAAATATATCCAAAATATTAAAAAATTTGTGATTTACTTTGCTTGTATTTAGAGTTGAAAATGAATTTCATTTGTAAAAAGTGCCCTTTTATGTGTAAATGGTTTTATATCAAAACTATATTTTTATGATAAATTTTTTCATAGTCATAACTTATACATGACATAAGCAAGTGGTGACATTTTAATTAAATTATAAATTCATTCTTCCTTTTCTGTTTTTGTGGATTTGTTTTAAGTAATTGGTCCAGAATTTTAACAAAATAAGTTGAGTGTTGCCATTACTTTCTCCTTTGAGGCAGCATATCTAGCTAATGAAGATGGAAATTCATTCACAGCCCTTTTCATTGCTCCTTAGACGCTAGGTCAGATTCCCTACATCTTCTGCCTTCTAATAAGTAGTCTGATGGGTTGTTTACGTCTTTTCTTGTGCATTTTTTAGGTAAGCTAATTACTGCATGGCAGCAGTATAGCCTGTGGGAGAGGCCTTCTCCTTTTAGAATACTGTCCTTTGTGAGGGAGGACCCTTAGTAGATAAAGTACTCTTCACATTTGTGTAGCTTCTGTTTTTCTGAACAATATTCTTTATGAACAAAACTTAGGAAGATAGCAGCTTTAAATGTTTACTTTAATTTACAAATGACGTAAAACATAGACACAGAAATTTCAGGATGAAATAAATGCTCAGAGCGCTCTAGTTCTAACTTCCTCTTTTCTAGATGAGAAGACCAGTCCAAAGAGGGGAAATGATTTGTTCAAAGCAACCCAGCTGGGTAATGACAGAATTACAGTTATAACCAAGGTCTCCTGTTTCCCAGTTTTGTTTTTTTTGTTGTTGTTTTTTTGTTTTGGGTTTTTTTTTTTTGCTTTTTTGGAGGGCAATTGGGGTTAAGTGACTTGCCCAAAGTCACATGGCTAGTAAATATATTAAGTGTCTGAGGCCAAATTTGAATTCAGGTCCTCCTGACTCCAGGGCCAGTGCTCTATTCACTGTGCCACCTACCTGCCCCTCGGTTTTGACTTTTTGCACTACACCATGAAGATTTCCTTTCATTGTGATACTACATGTCACTCTTAGGTACTTGATTTTAAAATATATACCCCCAGATTAGTTCAATAAAATCTGACATTTGAGAAACTTGATCAACTGCTGAATACATTAACCTAAAGTAAATTTATTTGATCTTGTCTAATGTTGAGTCAATTTTCATCGTGTACAACACTTTAGTTATATTAGTATTGTACTTAAAACTTATTTGTAAGGTGTTACCACTTTATATATCAAATTAAACATAGTTCCAGTGGTTACTTAAAATGAAAACAAAAAAGAGACAGTTCTCAGTTATTATGAAGCATTCCAATCTCTGTGTGACATTTTCTGTTTTTTAATTTGCCTATCTATATTGCTTGCATCTGGCTTTCAGATATCCCAATTTTGTATTTAGTGATATTTGCTTTATTTGTCATTTTACAACTAGAATTAATGTGACTATCTTGTCATGAATTATAATGCCTTTTGTCAGGCACACATAACACAGTAATTTTCTTGGAAATTGCTGACCCTTTTGATTGTTTGCAGTGTCAGTGAACTATCATCCCATTTTATTAGTTTGAAACAGAATCCGGTGTTGACATTTGATGGTTGCTGTTAAAAATAATGATTTGCAGCTGCATACTATAGTGTCTTGTATAATATAAAATATTTGATAGTTATCTATTTGATAAATATGGCACTGTTGTATCACTGTGATTTTCTGTGATGGGTTACATTGGATCCACTGTGTGTAATATGTTCTCTGATCCTATAGTTCTTTCTTTCTTAATAGGATTAGATAGATCTGTACTCATTAAGCTGTTATACTTTATACAGAGTGAGATTCAGTCAGTGTAGCAGGCAAATTAATTGGAAAATTGAAGGTGTTAAGTAATCCTAATAAGGTAATTAGCCTCTTCTTGCATGAATACCTTTATATTCTTACTGTAGCCTAACTTTTTTTTTTAATACAAAGAATTTCAATATCATATAAGAAAAGTTCATGGATCACCTCTATTTATCTTATCCCCTAATTGATAATGGAAACATGGATTAATCACCAAGGATTATTATACTTCAGATATTGTTTTTTCCAATCATTGTAATCTCTGATGGGAATGAACAGTTGTGTTTGAAATGTGCAGTAAGATATTCAAATGAATGGAAAATATTTTTGGTAATAAATTAATGGCAAATTTGAAATGTTTCAGGTTTTAAGAATAAATCCTATATTTTACTCTTCAGTTTCATCTTTTTCCTTTCAGTGCAACAAACCTTAAATACCTACTATGTGATGATTATAGGTATTTTAAAATAAAAATGCACTTAAAATTTTAAGTTACAAAGAAACAATGATTATGCTTACATAGAACTGAATTTTTTTCCCCACTGCTTAAACAAGTGGTTTTTAAAATATATTTTCAAGAATGTTTGAAGAAGACATGAAAAGACTAGCTACCTGGCCGCAGTAATATCTATGTTCAGAACATAGTATGTTTTTATCCTATTTTAACTCATTCTTTTGAGTTACAAAGTGGAATTGCTATAGTATTAGTATTAACCTACCTTCACAGCACTTTTATCTGCAAGAGATACTGGAAGCCTATGGTACATATGGGAAAGATGGAATTCAAACCAGTTGTTTCCTTGTCATCCCCTCCCCTACTAATGAGGGACATTGCCTGTTGCTTGCTGCATAGAATGGATCATTTAGTTAGCAGAGCTGCCTCCCTGTCCTTCCTGTCCCAAGTCAGTGCACAGCTAGCATCTTCTACCATGCTAAAAGAAAGGGTTTGAAATCTTAGCACAGGACTTTTTAGAGGCCGCCAAACCATTTTGCCATAAGAGTACCTCTATATTGACAAAATGCACATTACCTTAGAATCATATTTTGCCACTTTGTATAGTAAGATGACCTCTTTGCCCAAAAACATTTTCCACAGTGTAAGAATATGTACAAAGGAAGGCGTCCTTCTTATCATTTCCCCACCCTCACAGAGTTTTTCTTCATCCATATTTTACCTGACCCCGTCCAATCTGTATATGTACCTTAAACTCAGAAAGCATTCTTTTTCCTGTTTTGCTCTACCTGACTAATGTGCTCTTCTCTTCCTGTCTAAATTTGATGTGTCTTTATCATTAAACACACACACACACACACACGCGCGTCCTTTCCCTGTTAATTACAAAGAACTCTCAGCATCCCTTTGTATTAACTTTTATAAAGTAATGTCTGTGGAGATCCATTTCTTTACCCTACTGCCAAGAATAAAATAAATAAAATAAAATAAAATAAAAACATTCAGAACTTCTCGTTTCAGAGTTTAGCCCTTACCATCAGAATGTAGAATGACAGTTGACTAGAAATCCTTGAAAGCTCTTTTGAGTTCTGAGTGGTCAACCAGTCAATCTTCCCTGCCTTCCTCACTACATGAATAGCATTCAGTTAAGTTCTACAAAGAAAGGTGCACAAGGTCTTTTACTTATCTCCTTTCTTACAGAATACTTACATAGTCTACAGAGAGCAGATGAAAATTAGTTATGAATTATAACTGCTTTTTTGGCATACAACTGAAGGAAAAACAAAACCTAGAATTGACTACAGGGAACATGATTGGCATTGGTTTTTTGTTCCTTGTTTGTAGAATTTATTTCTGCTCTCAGGTAACTGTTTCCATAATGCATCCCTCATAGTTTTTAAGTGTACATTTGCAGGGAGAAAATGTTTATGTGGGAGGAAAGAGACAAGGGCACACCTAGGCTATCGAGCCATAACCTCTCACAAATGACTCAGCACTCTATTAAACCACAAACCTTCAGAGGATACTCTGAGTTATTGCTTTAATAAAATGGCAACATGTTGCTTGGCAACCTGAAAGTTTGTGTTTTTTCCCTATTTTAACAAAACTGCCCTGTATCAGCTGCTGGCCACTCGCTTGGGGTGGAGTAGGAGCAAAGCTTAGCTATTTGTTTCTTTTTCTTGTTTTCCAAAATTCTACCTGCATTTTGACAACCCACTTTGCCCCCTCAGTTCGTGTGTGTGTGTGTGTGTGTGTGTGTGTGTGACGCATAAGACAAATGGGTAAGTATTGCTCACAAAACATGCTTCTAGGGAATCAGTGCTAGAAATGGGATTGTTTGTTTCAGGTATTTTTAATTTCTGATCCAGACCTGTGTATTCTTAAGTGAGCATGAAATATGAGTGACATTGTAGCCATGTGACATTAAATTTCATCAGAAATATCCAATTATAGCCATTTAAGTAAACCAGGCTTATTCTTTTGTTGGTGTTAATGCTCCTCAACTGCTTTCCAGAACTGAAAAGGGAAAAAGTTCAGTGTTTACAATACTAACTGGAAATGTCTTCTCATCGTGGGGAGGGCCTGAAATTTTGCATTGAATGTATTATATCATACAATTGATAGCTTTTCCAATTGCACTGTGATCTTGCCTTCATAGAAAGCTTTATGAAGTGATTGAAATTGAGGTGCTGAATGAACAATTAGGTTTTGGAGCAAAATCAAATTTTAAATGGTAATGGGGGAACATAACTGTAATTCATGGAGTCTTGTTATCTTTAAAAATATTCTTTATGCTAAAGATGTACAATGTTAGTTGTAATTTATATGATTACTTTTTTTTTTTGCTTTTTTTGGGGGAGGGCAGGGATGGCAATTGGGATTAAGTGACTTGGCCAAGGTCACATGACTAGTTTTTTTATAATTACTTTTTAAAGAAAAAAATTGTAATTATAAATTCATAGCTTCAAAAGACAATTTGTAGTCTATCATGTAAATAGGTAAAGTTTTTGTTGTTGTTGTTGTTGTTTTAAGCGCCTTTTTCTCTCTTTTAGTTTGCTAACATGTGTTCCAAAGAATAGCATTATAGTTTTGAGGAAATTTGTAGGTTCCTGGAAATTATACAAGCTAACAATTGAAAAATTTCAAAAATGTAACATAACTGTATGACACTATTTGCTACTCTGTTAGATGTTCTTCTAGGGGGTTGACTGAGGGGACTAAGATATTTTCATTGCAGTTGATTTTCATCAAACATCTGCATCTTAAGTAATTTCTTCTGAAGACTTGCAGAAGTTATTTTATGTGTTGCCTATTAAGAGATATCCAACAATGTTAGCAATTAAGCTTTGAAAATCATGTGCCAGAAGGGTGGAGAAGTGGCACAATGAATAAAGCACCAGCCCTGGAGTCAGGAGGACCTGAGTTCAAATGCGGCCTCAGGCACTTAACATTTACTAGTCATGTGACCTTGGGCAAGTCACTTAACCCCAATTGCCCTGCTATTCCCCCTCCAAAAAAGCAAAAAAAAAAAAAAAAGTCATGTCAGGAAATAACTAAAATCATGGTGTCAACTTTTTTTTTTTAATCCAATCACCTTTTTTCATTCTAGTGCTTTAAATAGCCAACAAATGACCCAGAAATAAATGATACTGTGTGTATTTCATTTGAAAGTTGATTTCTTTCAAGAACTTTACAGTAACATCTATTCTCCAAATGTGGAAAGCATTGTTTGTTGCTGACTTGTGTTAAAATATCACTTCATATGTATCTTTCTTCTAGCAGCTTTTAAGGTATCCCTTAAAGTTCTCCTTTTGAAAATTGACTATTGATAAAGGTTGCTCATGGATCTTACTGCTAATGTTGGCAGCCATTCTTTCTTTACAGCAGAGTATTGGTATTAATGATGAAATTGGAAATAGTACTGCAAATAAGGAGAAACTAAAAAAAAAAATGAAGGAATTGTGTTTTTAGGTCATTAACCAAATAGGAAAATAATTAAACTGAAAAGAGGAAATGACTTTTTAATCCATGATACAGTAGTAAACATGAGCAAGGGATTTCACTCAAAGTGATTGTTAGAACATTTTGTAGTTAATGTGTAGAATGGAAACTTCTAGTTTGAAATAAATTGATTGTTGGATAAAATTATTTCAGCTAAGGCAAGGAATAGAAGAGGTTCAAAAATTTAATTAAATTCTTTTTTACTTTTAATTCATTTTTACAGTTACATTTACCTTTTCAGGAAGGCCAGGAAAGGTATATTAACTTCAGATTTGTGTCTTTTCTGAAGTAAAATGTTGTCCCAATTATGAAAAATGAATTACATATTTCCAGAAGATGTCCTCTGAAAAGATGATTTCCAACTGATAGTGTTATTGGCCATTCTGTAGCTACAAGAGTATGAAAGGTAAAGACAATTCTAGAACTCTTGACTATGCCATGGAGTTAAAGAATATATGATTTAGTGATGAAAATGAGTTTTAGTATTTACAATATTCACAGCTTCTTGGTAGCCAACAGTCATCCATGTGATCTAGAAACAGGGAGAAGTGTGATTGAGGAGGAAATAAGAGACTAGCCCTTTTAAAAAAAAAAAACTTAATACTAATTAGTATCTTTTGTTTGCATATCAGTTTCATTTATATAGATGTATATATGTATTTGTATGTATATACACACTCATACAACTGTCCCTATCCAGAGAGCCATCCATTAAAACAAAGAATCAGAACAAGAAAAAGCAGTTCTTGATAGAATTTCAATACAGATCAAAGCATACTTTTTTTAAACTTTTATTTTTTCCTGCAAGTTTTTTTGGTCTATGTTTTCTCTCACAATGTGACTAATATGGTAATACATTTTGCATGACTAGACATGTATAACTTCTGGAGGGCTAAGGGTGAGAGGGAAGAAAAGAACTTAGAATTCAAAACTTTTAAAAATAATGTTAAATTTTTTACATGTAATTGAAAAAAATAAAATACTTTGAAAATTTTTAAAGCAGTTCTACAAAACAAATCAGTACATCTAAAACATCATACGTAGTGTTTTGCTTTCATAGATCCCCACCTCTAAAAAGAAAGTGAAGGAGGTATATTTTCTCATCTTTTCTTCAAACCCAAGCTTAGTTATAATTAGTTATTCACAGTGATTAGTGTCATTGTCATCTCCATTTTTATCGCTAACATTTTGTGTATTGTTTTTCTGGTTCTGCTTCATTTTGCCTCAGTTGATAAGTCTTCTGGTACTTCTTTGTATTCTTCATAGTAATCATTTTTTATGGTGCAATCATATTGTGTTACCATCATGTTCCATAGTTATTTAGCCATTGCTCAGTCTATTAATTTGTTTCTAAAGTTATTTGCTAGCACAAAAATATTTAATATTTGGTGTACATGGGATCTTTCTGTCTTGGTCTTCCTTGAGAATGTACACTTGATGATGAGATCTTTGGGTCAAAGATAAGGGCATTTTAACCCCTTTTAATTTTAAGTATAATTCCAAATTGCTTTCCAGAATAATCAGACCACTTTACTGCTCCATCAACCATACACTAGCATGTAACCCTAACCCTAAATGCCTCCAACTCTACCCTAACTTCCAACACTCACTCACTCTCTGTCTGTGTGTATGCATATGTGTGTGTGTGTGTGTGTGTGTGTGTCACACACACACAGAGCTTCTCCAACATTGACTCTTTGTATATTTCATCAGAGGCAACTAGATGTGTAGTGGGTAGAGGGCTGAACTTGGAGTGAGGAAGATCTGAATTCAAATCCACCCTCAGATACTTAGTATAAACCCTGGGCAGGTAACTTAACCTAGGCTGCCCTGGTTTCCATATCTGTAATATGGGTATAAGTAATAACTGAAAGCTATATCCCAGGGTTGTCGTGAGGATCAAATAAGGTAACATTTGTGAAGCCTTTACTTATATAGTAAGCACTATATGAATGCTAGCCATTATCATCATTGTCATTTCCAGTTTAGTGACTATGAGATTGAATTTCAGGCTTGATGTGTATTAGGCAGCTAGGTGGCATTGTGGATAAAGCATGAGACTTGGAGTTATGATATTTGAATCCTCCTCCCAACACTTACTGGCTTTGTGACCCTGGGCAAACCACTCAGTTTTAGTTTCTTCTTCCTTCTTCCTTCCTTCTTCTTAATTAATTAATTTATTTTTAGTTTTTAGCATTCATTTCCACAAGATTTTGAGTTACAATTTTTTCTCCCCGTCTTTCCTCTATCCCCACCCCCAAGTAGCAAGCCCACTGAATACCCTTTCCCCAATCCGTTCTCCCCTATATCCTCCCCATTACCTCCCTAACTTTCTAGCAAGGCAAGATGGACCTCTATACCCCCGGGCCTGTACATCTTATTTCCCAGTTGCATGTAAAAAGCAAATTTTTTTTAAACATTTGTTTTTAAAACTTTGAGTTCCAGATTTAGTTTTAGTTTCTTAAGTAAAATGGGAATATCACCCTATTTCCTTAGGTTGTTGTGAGGATCAAATGAGATAGCATGTAAAACACCTTGCAAATCTTTTTTGTTTGTTTGTTTTTGCTTTTTTTGGTGAGGGAGGCAAGGCAGTTGGGGTTAAATGACTTGCCCAAGGTCACACAGCTAGTAAGTGTTAAGTGTCTGATGTCGGATTTGAACTCAGGTCCTCCTGAATCTAGGACCCATGCTCTATTCACTTGCCACCTAGCTGCCCTGCAAATCTTTAAGTGCTATATAAATGCTAGATATCATTTTTATCAGTAGTTGGATTTAGCTTTCATATGATTGTCAAAAGTTTGCCATTTTCCTTTTGAGAATGGTTTGTTCATATCCTTTGACTATCTATTGGAAAGTGGCTCTTTGTCTTATGTATTTGTATTTGTTCCCTATATATCTTCACTATTAGGCCCTTTTTAGAAAAATTTGATGCAAAGATTTCCCCCTAATTTGCAGCTTCCCTTCTTTGTTTTAGTTTTATTGATTTAGTTCATGCAAAATCTTTTCAGTTTCGTGTAACTGAAGTGTGGTTCCAGGCTCTATTTTATCTTCTTTGATTACGTCTAGGCCTTGTTTAATCAAATATTCTTCCCTAGCCATAGCTGTGAAGGGTCACTGTAACATGCAATAATCCAAGTCCTGAATGGATGATTACAAGGAAAACTAAAGTAAAGAGAGAGGAGTCCATTTGTGATTGGGGATTAGAAGAGTCATGAGAATAGTCTGAAGCCTTATCTGAGGAACATAGCAATTGACTTGAAAACTAAGATGAAGCCATGGCTCTGTGGGGGTTCAGGAGAGAGGAAGAGTGAAACTGAATAGGTGAGAGTGTTAGACTATGGATGCTTGGGTGTCAGAAGACAGATGAGTATCTAAGGAGAAACAAAGAGAAGCTTTGACCATTTCTTAACTTTTTGTGGGGACTATATGAAATTACTTCCTTTGTTTTCATTCAGTCACTCTTCACTGTTGTCCTTATGAGTTGGGAAAAGCAGCTTTGGTGACTGACACACTTTCTTCCAGAAATAATGATTAACTGCAGGTGTGAAAGCACAGCCTGACAAGGACCTCTCGGTTCCATCTTTCCACCATTTCCCCTCTCTTCTTGGGTTTCATTTGGTTAATGAACAAACTTAGTCATCAGCTGTATCAGTTCTTTTCTCAAATGTAAGCCACTTCAAAGCATCCGTATAGTCACCTAAGGCTTAAATATTTCAACAAAGCAGTCATCCATTTTTTATTTACACATAAATCCACTTCTAGGTCTTGGGATTCTTTTTTTTTTTATTCTTTTATTTATTTATTTGCTTGCTTACTTGCTTTTTGGAGGGCAATTGGGGGTTAAGTAACTTGCCCAAGGTCACACGGCTAGGTTTTTGTTTGTGTGTGCGTTAAGTGTCTGAGGCCGGATCCGAACTCAGGTCCTTCTGACTCCAGGGCTGATGCTCTACTCACTTTGCCACCTAGCCGCCCGTAGGTCTTGGGATTCTTGTTAAATTACAGTGATACTTTTCTAGACTTTCTGCATATGTATCGATGGAAAGGGAAACTGAGGTGGTGGAAAATAGGTTCTGGTTTTCCTCACTTTGTAAAGTGGATTGAAGGGACTTGCACAGTGTCTTGTATGTAGGTGCTGGCATGTGGAACTAAATTACGATCTGTTTTGGAAAAAGGATGTGTAAATTGAATTTTTGTAAGTTTCATCTTTTTAGCTCTATCAGAGAACTTGAAACTTTTTTTTCTTTTTTGGAGGGGGGGCAGGGAGGTAGGGCAATTGAGGTTAAATGATTTGCCCAAGATAACACAGCTAGTTTTTGTGTTAAGTGTCTGGGGCCAGATTTGAACTCAGGTCCTCCTGACTCCGGGGTTGGTGCTCTATTCACTGTGCCACCTAGTCATCCCCTGAGAACTTGAAACTTAAAGGAATCCAGTGATGTATCATTTTCTCAAGTGAATATCATCATCTCATTTTTCTTTTTGGTAAGGTTAATTTTTCCTATGTTAAGATTCTTTAAAAGCACTTTATAGGTTACTCCCATAAAAGTTACTGATAATGAGATTCATCTTTGGTAGTAAGTACCACTTAGTGGCCATCTGTCAAAGTTAATTAGGCCATAATTACCTTTCTGATCCATCTTGTAAATAGTTTTCTGAATGGTTAGCAACATCTCAGAATTCTCTTAGATTTGAAGAATCATTCTGTGGCATCCTAATAGTTTACACAAGCAGAACAAAAAGATACTGTAATTTAGTCTTACCCTTGGTGAACTTATCCAGTCCTTTTTAGCTATTTTCCAGGATCTGTATGACTTAAAATGTCTAAATGATCACTTTTAACTAAGTTTATATAGTTAGTACATTAATCTTTCTCTCATAAAGTTTAAAGAATGTTAAGATTTTTCAGGTCTTTCATAGCTGTCAGTCAAGTTTGTTAAACCAGTTAAATATTTTATTGCAGCTGTAATTGAGTTTTGTTGGACTTTGTAGTGAGTTGTGTATCTTAAAACTCAGATTGCATATCTATTTATACAAGTTTAAATATTTTTTACCTTCCCCCTAAATTCCCATAGTCCTGTATTCTAAACTTTATTTCTAATTCCACAAATGTCCATTCATCCTTATTATAAAATTACTTATTTCCTTTTTTCTCTTTACCACAATATTTCATCATTTATGACTGATCTACAGACTTATTTTGTCTTTGTTTATAGTTTTGGAGAATTTCTTAACTCTGGATGCATCAAAGACCATAGAAAAATAGAGTAGGCTTTCCTATGTATCTAAGCAAAATTACTTCATGCCATATAACATTTAGGGTAGAGACTACACCTGTGCTCTCAGGTTTCCCCCTATGAGAAACTAACTCCATGGATGCGTATTAGTACCTTCTCTGCAGTCCAGTCTTTAGAGAGTTACCTAGAGTGCTGAGCACTTAAGTTACCTACCCAGGGTTACCCATGTGTCAGAGGTAGAACTGGGACCCAGTTGCTCCCAGTTCCAAAGCCATCTTTTGTGAATTTCTTAGGACAAGCTCATTAATGTAATTATTGATTTTGGCTATGATGCCTCATACCAAATAATTGGAATGAAAAGGTAATGTAGAATATTGGTTAATTAATTTCCTGGGAGAGAATGCCCATGATGATGACAACGCAAAGCATTGAAATTTTGACTTAATTTAAGTGCATGGTCCCTCTACTGTTGGTGATGCATTCAAACACAGTTTTCTAGAATAACTTCTTGTGCCTGAGCAGTGCATGCAAGAATGAATGTTTAAAAAGGGATGACATCAGTTAAAGGAAATGAATTAAACCAAGTTGAATTAATGGCTTCAGTAATTATAATTTTAATTTGAATTTTATAATTTTTTAAAATATGGGTGTAGCACATCTGTTTAGATAATTTCCATTTCTGTCTTTGCTCTTGTGTAAGATTTTGTTAAATTAGATTCATATACAGAATCTTATTATTTCATTTAAACTCCTTTGAGCTGTGGTAATATGTAAGACCTACCTACAGTATTGTGAAATGAACTGACAATATCTTTATGTAACATCTTAATTAATTAAGATGTTTCTGTTCAATGGGTTTCTATTCAACCCATTCATCTTCTGATATTGAAGCCTTTGATAGGTATTTCTCTTAGCTGTTCCAGGTATAAAATACCAACACCATTCATTTACCTGATTTCATACAGTTTATATTGAGTCCTATATATAATATATATAATGTTTACAATTTTGGGAGTGTAACTAAAATTAAGTAACTCTATTCTAAGCTATTGTCCATACTTTGTGGTGTGTTTGGTAAAATTGAGAAATAATCAGGGCAGCTGGGTGGTACAGTGAGTAGAACACTGACCCTGGAGTCAGGAGGACCTGAGTTCAAATGTGTCTTCAGATATTTAACACTTACTAGCTGTGTGACCTTGGGTAAGTCACTCAACCCCAATTTCCCTGCCTTCCCCCTCCAAAAAGCAAAATAAGTGAATAAATAAATCTTTAAAAAAAACATTTAGAAATAATCTTTCTCCAAAATTTTTTCCTTGCCTCCAGATGCAAATTTTGTACAGAAAATATTATAAAAGAAAATTACCTCTTTGCTCTTTGATGCAGATACTGAGTTCAGCTCTCCTCATCTTCCTTTGTTTGCTGCATTATAAGAGTGTGTTTTCTATTAGTGTGCTCTTTTTAACAAAATTCTGCTCTTGTGAAAAAGTTTAAATAACCTTTGGAATTCTTTGGAATGAGAATTTACCTGTATTTTTGCTGTGCAATCACTATTTTCTTGTAAATGTTCTTAGGCTGGGAATGGATTCTGTCTTTCCATTTAGTTTTTTTCTCATGGAAAGGCAAATACTGTCTCATATACTACCTCCATGTGCCCATAGGATCTACAGTAGTGTGTGAATTATTTGGGCCAAAATAATTTATTGACTTAATAAACCTGGCAACCATTTATTTTTAAAAAAATCTTTTAATGTAAAATGTCTTCTTTTTATTGCATTCACATGTCTTACATGATTAGGCATTGAGGATACAAGATTTTGTTATGTATTTAATTCTTAATTTCGAAATCGACATTTATCACATTGGATCTTAAATGTTAACAGACATTAAGTTTTTCCAAGTCAGGGCTTGATTCGTGGATTTTTGGTGGATTTCATGGCATTTGAAACCCAGGTCATTAAATGTGTTTGTCTCTATCACTTAGATAAAGATTTTTTAAACAGCCTTTTGTGATGTGTAGCACAACACAGTGCTGTGTTGCAGTATTCCATCTCTATTTGGGTATCTGTAATACTAGAATAATTCTTCATAGTATATAAATATATTTAGCCAAGTTCATCATTTCCTCAATTGGGACATAGCTTCAAGGCCCATTGTAAGTAAAACAAAAAGTTCCCAAAACATTTTTTTGGTTGGATGTTTTGTTGTCTGATTAATATGCTTAGGGCTTCTGGACCTAACTGGATTACTTCTGTCAAAAGTTTTGATTTATCCTTGAATGAAAAAGTGAGTTTTTAGTACCTTTTCCTAGTCTTCTTTATGCCAATCTTGACATTATTTTCTCCAGGACAAGCAACAACTTCTGCTTCTGCTTCTTCCTTCTTCCTACTTCCTTTTTCATCTTCCTCTTCTTCCTTCTTCCTTTTTCTTCTTCTTCTTCATAGCAATGATTAATAGCATTTTTTTTTACTGGTTTTCTCATTCTTCCATTATCAAGAAGCTTATACTATATTTTAGAAGAATCACTCAGTGAGCACTTAGGTGATACAGTGCCTAGAGTCAGGAAAATTCCTTTTCTTGAATTCAAATCTGACTTTAGACACTTACTGGTTGTGTAATTCTGGGTAAGTCATTTAAACCATGATTGCCTCAGTTTCCTCATCTGTAAAATGAACTGAGAAGAAAATAGCAAACCAGAAAACCCTAAATGGGGTCACGAAGAGTTGGACACAACTGAAAAATGACTGAACACCAAAAAGAATAAATAACCTTGCTTATTTTTTGAGGATTAATTATCAGCAGTAGTTTGCCAGCTTTTTGATGTTATCTTTCATTTTTTTGCTTGCTTTCAAACTTTGTCCTTGGGTGTGACTGTCCCTGTCTCATTGTGGGCTTAAAAGAGCTACCTGCTGCAATATCTCTAACAGTCATTCTCTTTAAGACCTATAACTTAGGCACATTTCCTTGGAGTGACATCCGTTCTCAGAAACCACAGAATTTGGAATACAAATTAATTTAATTGTAATAAATTAACCTATTAGAGCAATGAATTACCTGTATAGAGAATTGAAACCGTCTTATTCTGTTTTATCTGCTCAGATCAGTCTAATTAACAGAAGACTGCACAAAATAAAATGGTATTCTGTGTCCCAAATAATTCATGCACCACTTTGATAGTAAAGTGTGCTGTACCTTATAGGTACTTGATAAATACTTAATAACTGTATAATTAAGTAAATTATATTTATATATAAATTGAATATAATTAACTTATGCAAATATAGATTGCCCCAAAGGATGTTTAGGTTATCCTCTCCTTTCCCTCCTCCACCCTCCTATAAAAAATTTACTATCAGTTTTACCTGAAAATATTTTTCAAAGTAGCATTTTAATTCCCATTGTCAATTCTTCTGCTGAGTGACTTAGGTATTACGCTATAGAGTGATAAAATTGTTGGCAATGGGGACATTCTGGTATTCTCCAGTGTTACTTGTAATTAATTTCGCAACTATTAAACTTTTAAAGTCATTCAGTCTTTGTTCCCTTGTGATTTATTTTGTAACTAGTTTGCCTGTCATCTTATTAAATATAAGTAAAAAAATTTATGAGGATTTTCTTTCTATGGAAAATGAGGCTGTATTCCTGAAAATGAATTCTTCCTTTTTCCTCCAGTAACATTTTTTATTTAGGTGGTTTTAAAGTTTCTGTTCACAGTATGTTTGGTTTTGGTTTTTGGTTTTACTAAATATTATTAACTTGAAAAGTAATTCCCTACTGAGTAAATTGTTTTACTTTTATTAGCAAAAACCTCCCCACTAAAACAAAGTATTTTAATTCAAGTATTTAATTGTTTAGCACATTTATAACAAAAACTTAATTTGGTAATAAGTTAATGATATATATTTTACTGCATAATGTTACAAACCTAATTAGCTATAAACCAGAATTATCAGAAAGAAAGAATACGGTGAAAATCTGAAAAATACATTGTTTTATCAATATATTTATTGAAAAGTTATATCCACTATTAGGGTGGCTTGTTGGTGATGAATTCTTTGATATTGAAAACCCTTAAAATAAAGAAAAATATAAAAACTGTAGCCTCAGTCCTATGTAGTCCCTTTCTGGGTGAGTAGCAGTAGTTTTAGAATAGTAGAAAAGGAGGAAAAGTTTGTTAAGGATCACAGTGTTTAGATCATGTATAACCATTAACTTAACTGTTGGTTTTCTAAATATTGGATCCTTATCCAGTGAGCAGTGAGTGGACATGCTCTTTTAATTGTCAGGAAGCTTTAAGTGCCTGCTGTCTGTTAGTTGCTGTTAGTGCTGTGAGCTAAGGATATAAAGATAGAATGGGAAGGTCCAGTTCTGCCAGATTGTAGAATAATGAAGAGATGTAAACAAGACCCAGATTGTGAAAGGCTTGAAATACCAAACAGAAAAAATAGTACTTTATCTTACAGGCAGAATGGAGCCACTAGATCTTTTTGAACAGAAGAATGATAGTTAGACTTGGGCTTTAGTATAACTCTGTCAGCTTTGTGAAGAGGAGAGAGCTTAGAGTCAGGGAGCTCAGTTAGGAGGCTGTTGCAGTAATCTGAGTTAGAAGTGATAAAGGCTTGAATTAGGGTAATGACCAAGAGAATAGAGAAAGAAACAAACAAGAGTGTGTGGGGAGGTAGAGTTGACATAACTTGGCAATTGATTGGTTCTGGTGTCTGATCGATAATGAAGTGTCTAGGGTGACTTGGAGGTTATGAAACTGGATAGCTGATTGGATGAAGATGCCCTTGACAATGATAGAGGATTTTTGAGGAGTAATAGGTTTATGGGGAAATATACAAAGTTATGTTTTGGCCATACATTGCCAAGTCTTCACTAAATGAATTAGATGCTTTTCAAACCAAGTAGGTTCTTTAAGGAAACTGAGCATCTACCATCTGATGCTGACTATGTGCCTGTATATTGCCACAAAATTGAGAGCTGAAAATGACAGTGTAGTAAGGTAGCACTGGCCCTAACTGGGTGGAGATAAATGCCATTTTAAGAGCCTTCAAAGCAGATGCTACTGTACCATATTTCTGGCTGAAGAAATTGACTTTACCATTATTGTTAATTAAAGGCAGCCCTTATTGAGGGTGGGGCTTGCATTCGGAAATTTGAAAGGGTTGAGTCTTGCAAATGTAGCCCTTGATATTGTGAAACACCAACTACATTAATAACCTAACAATTCATTCTGTTCTTCTTATAAGTAAAAAAAAGTGTATAGACTCTCAAGCATATTTTTTTGTGTTCATTTGGGTTCATATGTAAAAGAACTCTCTTGAAAATGTAGACATCAAAATTAGGTATAGACCTAGTAAGGTCAGCCATCTGCTCAGAATATTTCTTTTTTTTGCTTTTTTTTTTTTGGAATGCTCAGAATATTTCAGTCATCCCGTATTGCCTTTTTGTTGAAGTTTATATTCCTTTTCCTGGTATTTAAAGTCTTTCACAATCTTACCTAGTTTCTAGCTTTATCTTATGCCCTTCACTTTAGTCTGTGCTGCAGCTAAACTGAAGTGCCCTTACTTATGACTGGTGCTTTCTCACATTCTCATATATATCTTGAACATCTCTCTCCCTCACACTCCTGCTATTTCTTATCTGTCTTTTTAAAATTCCATTTCAAATGCCAGCGTGTCCTTGATCCCCTAAATCAAGAATAAATTTCCTTTTATGGATCTTAAATGACATGTTTAGGGTTCCTCACACAATTTAATATGTTATTTTGTACTATAATTATTTGTCTCTGTGTCATATCCTCCTACTAAACTTCAGCCTACATGTAGGCAGTAACCACTTCTTCATCTAAATGTTTTCTCCCCTCACCTGGTGCTCTGCACAAAATTGGTGAGTAGAAAATATTTGTTGAATTTGGATTTGAATTATTTTAAGTGGTGTTGATGCAGGATAAGAATTGCATGTGACCTGGAATTTTCCCATTAGTGGGTAAACCCATGACCATTTAATTTATAGCTTACATAATTTCATTAGAAATGAGAAATGATGTTAGATATTGATAAAGTTTCCTGAGATTATAGAAGTAATGGTGTGGACAGTTTTTGTTGTTGTGGAAGTTTCATTGGTCATTGAATCTATTTTAGAGGTTTGTAGTCTGAATGGTAAAAAAATGTTCCTAGTTTAGGGGGAAAGCTTGATAAAATCTCCATCCCAGCAGTACTAATTCATAGCTCTTAATTATTTATAGGATTTTATTTGTATATCAGTAAAGACACTATCATGAGATAAATCTTATAGATATTTTATTTTTAAACTATTTTTATTTTAAACTAAATTTATACTATTCATGTTGAAAATGGACTATGAAGTACCTCTTAGGTTTTTAAGACAAATAGCACTGAAATATTATTTTTAAATAAGAAATTTAACTCGTAAAAATGAAATTGTCTTAGAAAAAAACTGACAGATGCAAATAGACGACATGGACAGATAGTGAGAGAAATAGTATTGACTTCTGTAACATATAGGGCAAAAGTCTCCAGTGATTATGATTATTATATGCCTTGTTTCTGAGAAAAATAACCAAAAAGTGTCCTTAAATCATTTCATCAACTACTTTGTGAAAGGTTAAGATGTGACTGACCAGTCTGCAGTACACTCTTTTAAGCAGGGAGGCTGGAAACAGGGGAGGACACCGGTTGACAGCCAATTCATTTTGCTGATTCATCCATTAGAGTGATGGCTGTGGGCCAGAGCTTGGCTTGCAGATTGAAGGCTGCGAGCTGCAAAGCTGTTGGGACTTGAAGGAATGTTGGTAAATTGTTGCTGTGTGAAGGCCAGCAGTGAAAGTGTACTGTGCTTTCCTTCCACTATAAAGGATCCTAATGCTCCATATGTTGAGATAAATCCCTTCTCTGTGGAAAAGCAATTGTTTGTTATGTGCAGTCCAAATAGTCAAGAGGTAAATTATTGGAAATAATAATATTTATTAAGATATCAGCTTGGCTCATTAATGAGCCTGTTACCATCTTTGTCATTATGTAAAATATTGACTCAAACCTTTTTTTCTTCTGTAAATTAAATTTAAAAAATTAATCTTGAGAAAAAGATTTTTGCCAGCACAGTCCTTTTCAGACACACTTGTAAAGTAAACCTGCTGAGTTAAGTAATGAGACTTAAAGAAAAAATTCAGGAAGCTTTCTTTTGCCAAGCAGCAATCTGGAAGGCATAATGATTGTAGAATCAATGGTTTCTCATCACTTTGAGAAAAGTAACCCTTTTGTAACACCTAGAATTAGGCTTACAAAGAATTTACTTTAAATATATTTTAGTGTAGATTATAGATTTGAAACCAAAGTTAGTTGGATAAAGGAAAACTAATAACATTCACTGGAGAATAACATTTTAAAGAGAGGGACAAGATCTGTGTGATATCAATAATTTCTACTTCAGTTTTGGTCTACTGAGATAGAGTATATTAAATGACTTTTTGTCTTTAAATGTTTTATCTCCTTTAGAATGAATCACATCTGGTTCTGGCACACTTTTTCATAATTCACTGTCCTGGAAACTTCAATGTACAGAAACTCTAAGATTCTGAGATTTTATTTTAGAGTATAGTATGTTCTGAATGTGTTTGATAAATACAGCATAACTTTGCTAATTTGAACACATTGGTGAAAGTATGAGGTATAAGATTTTTTAAGAGAAAGTTAACTATCATTTTTAACATTATTCATTACTCCTATTTGGCTTAGGGCAAATAAACTGAGCTCCCGAACCAATGCTATGTTTTAGAACCTTAGGGCTCTCCTACCTCCACACTTTAAAAGCTTTGGCGTAGACCTGAGCCACCTAGATGAAAATTAAAAACAAAAACAAAAAACCTATCAGTTTATTTTTTTTATTGTTATCTACAGGTATAAATTTATATTACTCATATAAATAAATGAAACATGTCCTTTATACACCTGCTCTTTTAAAGATCTCTAGTGTGGCAACAAGCAGCTGCTTTGAAAGCTCCAAGTGAAAATAAACAATTACCATCTCCTTGATAATTCCTGCTGCTCTTCTTCCTGTTGTGCTTTTTGAACTACCTGGATACTAGGACTGATTTAGAAGGAGAGGCTTTTACTCTCTTTAACATTTTGGGGTACTAGTAGTGATCTGGGAGAGAGACAGAAACATGCAGGAGGATAGTAATTAAACAGTACCCATCTGTCAGCAGATCTTTTATTCCTTTTCTCTAATGATTTTATGGCCCCCATAATGACCTGTCCAACAGAGACTACATGGAGGAGAAAGTGTCAGCACAGTATTTTCTTATGTTTTGGGATTGAAACTGGCACAAAGTCAAGATAAGGAAGCCAGAGCATAACTATAGGCCTTTAAGCCAGGTGCTGATGGGTGGGGTGGGGTATGGATGAGAATGAGCAACTTTGAAGAATGGAGAAATATATGATAAAAAAAGGGAGGATATAGCTGATTATTATAAATCTTTTATTTACCAAGTCCACAATAATTGGTTTATTGTATTTGATCTGGGAAAGGGAATGTATTACCAAGGCAGTATTCACAGCACTGATGGTGACTCTGAATATGCTGGTGTAGTTCTGAATCACAAAATGTAACAGACTCTCCGCATGGACGACAGGACCAAAACATTTATTCAAACACCAGAAAGCTGAATCCCAACACTAGAAAGCTAAATTCATCATAGCAACAAAGAAATCTATACACAATAACACTGCAGAAGGTCATTGCCATCCCCAAGCCTTCCCCCTGCTAGGGCCTTCCCACAAACAAACGCTCATTATCCTAGCTGTTTGCTTACCTGTGTCCTCTCGCTCCCTCCACCCTAACTACTCAGACTCATTTTCTGCTCCACCTGTTCGACAAACTCCTTCCACCAGAGGCTCCATGTGATTGCATTTGGCCTGTGTGACTTTTGAAATCTAAATTTCTAAATCTAAATCTAAAAGACAAGAAAGATCTTCAAATTTCCATTACCATTGCAGGGATGAGGGAAACAAGCATTTATTAAGGGCCTGCTATGTGCCAGACACTGTAATAAATGATTTAAAGGGATGATTTCATTTGATCCCCACAATAACCTTGAGATAGGATTATCCCCATTTTATAGTTGGGGAAACTGAGGCAGACAAATTAAAGCGACTTGTATAGGGTCACATAGCTGGGCAACATCTGAGGTCAGATATAAGTCTAGGTCTTCTTGGTTCCAAGACTTGCACACTATCTACTGTTAATATAGCAGAGGCTATATTAATTTTTACTACTGAGGTTTTATACTTTTTTTGGGGGGGGAGGGCAATTGGGGTTAAGTAACTTGCCCAAGGTCACATGGCTAGGTTTGTTTTTGTGTGTGTGTTAAGTGTCTGAGGTCGGATCTGAACTCAGGTCCTTCTGACTCCAGGGCCAGCACTCTACTCACTGCGCCACCTAGCCACCCTGTGGTTTTATACTTTTCAAACTAGTAACGTTTTCTGTTTTTAATGTATATTAGAAGAATTGAAAGAGATAATGTTTCTGGGATAAATTAAACAATTTTAATGTAAGGAAATTTTTTTTTTAGCCGTCAATACCAGCAAGTATGCAGAAAGTTATCGGATCCAGACATATGCTGAGTATGTTGAAAAGAAACATATGGATAAACAGAACAAGAGAAAATGGACAGAAAATAGTTGGAAGGAGGTTGAAAGAAAACGATTAAAAACTCAGTGTACATCGTATACTCCACAGAGCCGATATTACTGTGTTAACAGGTAAGAAATGTTTGATAGTAAACTCAGTAAATGTTGGTGTAAATTGAATTTATTTAAATTGGTTTTGGATTAAATAGGCAAAATGACCTTTGTATCAGTTTTTCTTTTTGTTCCTCATAGAATTCCAGATGGAGGCACTGACTTTTGAGGACCTAGTAAAGTTTAAAAGAGACTTGAATTAACCGTTAAAGAGTATAGTCTACCTCTCACAGAGTCAAGACCTTTTTTTTGTTCTCTGTGCTCTTTGTGTTTATCTGTTAACCATTTTCTTTGAGTTTAATAATAAAAAAGGATCATATACATTAGTATATTAGTGTACTATATCTGTAATATGAATAGATGTTACACCAACTATGTCATGCAGGAGTGGAGAGAAAACATAAAAGTTTAAGCAGCTGTGATTTAGAAAGTCACGCAGTTTTTCATGGGCTGTGTGATTGGCAAGCTGATAGCTGCAGATGTGACTCACTTTAAATTACCTTTAGAGAAGTGGCTTTGGGATCTCACTAGAGCCGCTCATGTCATCTTAGCCTTTGCTGTTGGCAGCTAGTGTTGCTAATACACATAGATTTCCATTATTCTCTTGTTTGCATCTATATTGTCAATAGCTTGTATCTTCTTTCAGTAATAGAATCAATGTCCAAAATTATACAGGGATAGACAACTGGAATATAGGACTTATGTTTTAGGGAAACTGGCCTAGAAATGAATTTGTTTGGATATGAAAAAATAAAATTTGATCCAGAAGTGCCCTGAAGTCCAAACACAGATAAGTAATGTATATAGAAAATATTTCTATAGAATTAGATGTGGGTAAAGTAATGAAATTAAATGCATTTTATAATTATAGGAAATAATATTCCAAAGTCAGTTTGATATTTATAAAAATTCAGCTTATTCAAAGCTATGGATTATTTGGTATCTGATTTAGCTTGGCTTCTCATAAACACTTTCTTGGTATATTTTTCTTGTCTTCCTTTTTGTAAGCTTTAAGTTGTAAAGCTTCCTAGAAAATTGAAAAGCTCCTGGATATTACTATTCATGAGGCATTTGCTAAATCATGAATCAAACTTATTTGCATTGGATTAGTGGTTTTCTGAAGAAACTGTGATTTGCAGTTGGATTTGGGTAAAGTCCAGTTACAGAGTTCTGCAAAACAAAGTTATTTTCAAGCCTCATAGAAAAAAATAATGCTTTATTGAGCTGGTTACAGTAAATAGTTCTATGAAATATGTGCTTTCTTTGATTCTCATATATTTAAAGTCACTGTTTACAAAAAAAAATTATCTTTTTATTTGTTGTTTGCATATTTGTTCAGTCTTCAGGCCTCAGTTTCCTCAACTATAAAATAACGGGGTTGGACCTTGTAATTACCTTGAAATTCTAAAACTATGAATCAAATTGAAATTGTTCTTCTCAGTATTTATCATCTTAGCATTCATCATGAAAAAAAGCCCACCTGAACTCCCAAACCACTGAGAAAAACAATATAACTCAGGAACCCAGGAAGTACATGTAGACAGACAGACGCACATACACACCTCTTTGTTTTATCTGCTGATTTGAAACAAGTCCTTTACTTGTTAATTTGCTGTGGAGACAGTAAATTAGGATAAAGATACTTGTACTGTCTCTCTCTGCTGGATTTTTATGAGAACAGAGACAGGGAGCTGGTTTTTAACACATTCTATTCAGTTTTATCAGATTCTTTTAAATATATATATATCCTGTGGAGATTTATAAAAGAACTTAACATATAATAGTGTGTGTGTGTATGTGTGTGTGTTGGCATGCATGTGTACATGTACGTGTATAGAGCAAATCCATATACAGACATATGTGAAATTTCCCAATGAGAAGGCCAGGCAATTCTATCAGAATGGATTTGGGGAAGCTAGCTTTCAAAATTGGAATTGAATCACATGCATGCACATGTATCATGCACACATGCACACCCAAATCTAATTGAGAATGTGATATATTCAATTTTATTTAAAATCTTAAAATTTATTGATAACATTCTTTCTGTTTAGTGATTAATATACTTACTGAGAAGCATCTGTGGTGTTTTTTAATTTGCTAGCTTTCCTATTCATGCCAGTTTTCTTTCCAACTAAAAATTCCTCCTATCCAAATGAGCAAGATCTGAAGTATCTTTTGATAGACACAACTTTTATAAGCTACTTGCCTTTGTTTTTACCTGTGCTACACTTACTAATTCATTTCATTTTCCTTGAGACTGGGTATGATTTTGTTTTATAAGTCACAGCATGTAACTTTACTCATTTGAAATCCTTTAACATAATAATTTCATTGTTGTCTACAGAGATAAGCAACCAATTTTTTTTCTTCTTCAGGTTTATGGGCTTAAAAACATTTATCATGTAGGTAGTTTTATTTTTCCTCTCTCCTAACTTTAAATTTTGGAGGGAAGAAATCTTTACTCTCCCTTTTCCTTTCCCAGTCTCCCTCCCTCCTTTCTCAGGCCTTCAGGTCTCAGCTAAAGTCCTACCATCTTTTCTTGATCCACCTTAGTACTTTCCCTCTGTTGATTATCTCCAGATTGTCCTGTATATATCCTGTTTGTACATAATTGTTTGTATATTGTCTTCCCTACTTGACTGTAAGCTCCTTGAGAACAAGGACTGTCTTTTGCCCTTTTTTTGTATCCACAGTTAGAACAGCATCTGGCACATAGTAGGAGCTTAGAAAAGCATTGTGCTGGCATGCATGCAGGTGTGTGCACCTCCATCCACCACCACCTCCCAGTGCCCCTTAGGAACATCTTGGGAGTGGCCGTAGTGGGAATTGGTGAATTAAATACTTAAATGAACTTTGCCCCAAAGAGGAATTGATATGTGCTTATCTTGCTCTTGTATGCTTCTTTGTTAGCTATCCTAGATTAAATTTACAAAATGGGAAGTTGAGAAAGTGAATCAGAAGATCTGGTTCGTTTAAAACCTATCTATTCATTTTTCCAGTAGCATTTATTAAGCACTTATTTTCTGCCAGGTGCTATGGTAGTTGCTTGGGATACAAAGACAAAAAAAAAAAAATAGACACTTCCCTTAAACTTACATTCTGTTGGGAGAAGCAGTATATGTATACATGTAAGTAGATATATAATGCATACAAAATAAATACAAAGTAGTTTCAGTGGGAGATAACTGGAGAATCAGGAAAGACCTTATGTGGAGGGTGGCACTAGAGCTTCACTCCTAAGATTCAGGGGATTCTGAGAGGTGCAGGTGAGGATGGAGGACATTCTAGGCATGGGAACAGCCAGGGGCAAAGGTGTGGATTGCTAAGATCTGGAGATATAAAGAAAGGCAAAAATAGCCTTTATGCTCAAGAAGCTTATATTCTAATAGGGATGAATTGTGTAAATAAATAAGTAAACACAGGAAAACCAATTAAGAGACTTTCACAATAGTCCAAATGAGAAGAGATGAAGCCCCAAACTAGTATGGTGGCTCTGTGAGTGGAAAGGAGGCAGATAGGAAAGATGTGAAAGAATAGATGCTGTCTTGCCTTGTTTTATCTCCAGGCAGCCACTCCCAATTCCTTCATATGTTTGAAGATTCTTGAGCATCCTGGTTGCCTTCCTCTGGACAGAAGAATTGGAGGTAGTGAAAGAACAGTTCAAAGCAAGAAATGTAGATTTGGGAGTCATCCACACTATAGTTCATAGCGGAAATTGTAATTTTGAGTAAGCCATCTAAGTTAAAAAGTGTAGTGGTTGTGCTAAAGGCTACCTGTGATCTTGGTAAGTCATTTAATCTCTCCAAAATTTCCAAGGTTCTTCCCATACCTAAAATTCTGAGTTACTCACTAATTCTCTTTCTGCCTCTCTCCTACTTTGAAAAATCCAATCCTTTTAATCTTCCCTAGGTTGTCTAATATGACCTTCCATTCTGACTTTCAGTTTAAGGAACCAGTAACATGTCTCCACATCAGTCAGTCAACATTAAGTGCCTCCTATGTGCCAGGCACTATGCTAAGTACTAGAGATACAGAAAGAGGCAAAGCCTGTCCATGCCCTCAGAGAGCTCACAATTTAATGAGGGGGACAGCATGCAAACACATTTGTATATACAAAGGAAGCTACATAGCAGTATACATAGGAAATGACCAACAGAAGACACTGGAGAAAGGACTCCTGTAAAAGAAGGGATTTTAGTTTGGACTTAAAGGAAGATAAGGATGTCAGCAGTTGAAGTGAAGGAGTGCGCATTTCAGGCAAGGGAGATGGCTAGACAAAAGCCCAGAGGCCAGTGTCACTGGATCAGAGAGTACATGATGGGGAGGAAGAAGGAAGCTAGGTTATAAAAGGCTTTGGATGACAAACAACATTTTTATATTTGATCCTAGAGGCCACAGGGAGTCACTGGAGTTTGTTGAATAGGGAGAGAGAGTGAAATGATCAGATCTATACTTTAGAAAAATCACTTTAGTGACTGAGTGGAGGATGGATTGGAGTGCAGAGATACTTGAGGCAGGCAGACCCATCATCTTAGTAGTCCAGGTGTGAGGTGATGAGGCTTGCACTAGAGTGGTGGCAGTATCAGAAGAAAAAAGAGGGCATATTAAGAGGTTTTTACCTCCCTGGAGATAATACTCTGGAAGGAACCACCAGAATTGATTTGGGGGAAGGGATATCATGCTTAGAAAATCGCACTAAAAGCTGAGTGGAAGATGGTTTAGAGTGGGGAGAAACTTCAGGAATAGAATCCAACCAGCAGACTGGCATGAAGTGATGAGGGCCTGCTGCAGGGTGTCAGGTTTAGGTGGAGAAAAGGGGCCATAGACAAGAAATGTTGTGAAGGAAGAAACGACAGTGCTTAGCAACAAAGTGGGTGTGTAGAGTGAATATGAGAAGGGGCATCAGGAGCTGACACCAAGATTGGGAACCTAGGTAACTAAGAGAATGATGGTGCCCTGGACCTTGTTAAGGAGGTTGGGAAGAAAGAAGGCTGCTGTGGGAATGAATCGTGTTGTGGACATGCCACATCTGAGGTGGCTACAGGATATCCAGTTTGAGATGTTTAAGAGGCAATTGATATGAAGATGGTTCTGAGGAAAAAGGAACTCAGGAAGGTATCCAGGAGAAGAGGGTGATCAAATTTCAAAGGTGCAGAAAGGTGAAGGATGTGATTAAAATGGGCATTAGATCTGGGATTTAAGAGATCAATGGTAACTTTGGAGAAAGCAATTTCAGTTGAATGATGAGGACTTGGAAACCACATTGCATAGAGTTTAGAGTTTAGTGAGAGTTAAGCAAGTGGAGACAATGAATATAGATGACTTTCTCAAGGAGTTTAGCTGAGAATGGGAAGAGAGATACAAGACAGTAGCAAACACGCATGCACAGATCAAGTTTTTCTAAGTATGGGGAAAGGCATGGGCATGTTTGTAGTAATAAAGCAGCCACTAGATAGGGAGAGATTCAAAATAAGTAACAGAGTGCAGATGAAAGGGACTGCCTTCTGGGGAAGGTCAGAATTAGAAGAATGTATGTAATGGTTTACTTTGGCAAGAGGAAAGGCTATCTCTTTATGTAACATGGGGGGAGGACATATGCACAGTGTGAGATGAGGAGGGAAGAAAAGGGAACTTTTGTCAGATGGACCAGAGTTTTTTCCATGAATTATAAGGTGAGGCCCTAAACTTTAGAGAATGAAGGAAGAGATAGCCAGGGAGGCTTGAGGAGGAATGAAAATTACATTGTTGGGACAAAGCAATATGTCACAAAATAAATATAAAGTGATTTCTGGAGGAGGTCCTAACAATAAGAATAATCACTTTGGTGGGGGACTAATGTAGATGTGGAGAGCAAAACAGTGCAGAAGGATTGCCTCTCTGCAGTGGTCAAGCACAGCTGAGACCATGAAAGATAAATTTGTGTGGCTCCAGTCAGTAATAGATAGTGGGAGTAATCCAGGATTGGGGTTTGACAAGGTGTGTTTAAGGGGCCAAGGGACTCTCATGTAGAGGATAGTGTTGAGCTGAACTTACTCAGCAAAGGGTTAAGAGAAGTAGGGAAGAGAGAAGAGTGTAGCCAATGCAGTGATGACTGCCTTAGGAAAAACTGAGGAGTGGAGGGACTGGGGTCACAGGAAAGATGAAGAACAGGGTTTAGAGGTCATAAGGGAGAGAAAAAGAAAGAATGATAAAAGGTTATAGTCAGTAAAGATTAGTTGTGACTACTCAGGACCTAACTAAGGATTTATCTTTAGTTGCTTTTTAGATGATGGCAGTTCAGGTGCTTGTCCTTATACCCAATATCATTTTTTTTTTCTTTTTGGAGGGCAATTGGGGTTAAGTAACTTGCCCAAGGTCACACGGCTAAGTTTTTTTGTTTGTGTGTTAAGTGTCTGAGGTCAGATCTGAACTCAGGTCCTTCTGACTCCAGGGCTGACGCTCTACTCACTGGGCCACCTAGCTGCCCCTACCCAATATCATTTTGCTTCAATTAATTTGTACAACTGATCCACTAATCGAGTCCTCATACTGTTGTGAAAATGGAAAAATATGCACAGGAATTGAAAAAGACAAATTATATGACCTCTCTAAATGTCTGGATTGCTAAGATCTGGGGATATAAAGAAAGGCAAAAACAGCCTTTATGCTCAAGAAGCTTATATTCTAATAGAGCTGAATGATGTAAAGAAATAAACGTAGGAAGACCAATTTATTTAGAACCTCAGTTCTTTACCTAAAAAGAAAGTGACAAAGAAGATAATAGGAATTATTTTTTTAATGATATACATTCAGATTAAAGATTTGCATGTCATTTTAGTGAAAATCAGTTTTATTTCCTGGTGTGGCAGAAAACATTTATCCTCAGCAGAGAAAGTGCTAAAAATAAACGGATTCTTCTTAGCTTTTTGTCACCTTGAATATAGACATCATAGATGCTAGCTAATAAAAGATAAGGGTACTTAAATGTTTTTTAATTAAAAATTGGTATAGTAAGAATCAAGGGGGGATGTAGAGGCCCCTATAGCCCTTTCAAATAATCCAGGTTTTCCTGAAACATTAAATCAGAGGCATGAGGTCCATTCAGATTCCTGTGAATGTTTAAATATGAACTTTAAGTTGTTGGTGACCAATCTTAATAAAATTTACCTGAATGGACAAACTAGAGGTTTGTTTGCTTGCTTGCTTGTTTGCTTTTTGGAGAGGGGAAGGTAGGGCAGTTGGGGTTAAGTGACTCCCACGGCTAGTTTTGTGTTAAGTGTCTGAGGCCAAATTTGAACTCAGGTCCTCCTGACTCCAGGGCCGGTGCTCTAGTCACTGTACCACCTAGGGGCCCCAGAACTAGAGTATTTAAATTCCTCCCTAAAAGACCAACCTGATGTTTAAAATCTCATGGATTCTAGTAGAAACCAGGTGTTCTACAACTACCACAAATTAGTCCATATTTAATATACAGTGTCCCAAAAATCTAAATGCATTTAAATTTTTTTTAGTTTAAAACTACACTAAGGATTAAAATATACTTTTTTACATTGGGGGCAACATGGCTGATATGGAAATACGTTTTGCATAACTTTACTTGTGTAATGGGTATCTATTACTTTCTCAACGGGGAGGGAAGGTGCACTGGAGGAGGAAAGCTTGGAACTCAGATTTCTATTTTTATTTTCTGGAAATTCAGAATGTATGTGATTCTGGAGTCTAGAAGTTAAGTTGTGTGGGTCCATACACATTTATTTTTATGCACATGTGAATATGAATGTATGTGAACATAATACATTTACACATATCTGTATATACATTGTCAAATAATGGATAGAAGCCTGGCCTTAGATGCCGAATATCTTCAGTTAAAGTCTTACTTCTGAAATACAGTGCCTCTGTGACTCTTGACAAGCCACTTAAACCTCTCAGTGTCCTAGGTAACACTTAAGATTTTAAATTACAGGGGCTGCAAGGTGGTGCAGTGAATAGAGCACAGGCCCTGGGATCAGGAGGACAGGAGTTCAAATCTGGCCTCTGGCACTTGACACACTCACTGTGTGACCTTGGGCAAGGCACTTGACCCTAATTGCCTTGCCTCCCCCCCCAAAAAAAAGATGATAAATTGCATAAGAATTATCAGTCTTCATTGGTTGAGGGAGTTTCCTCACTGAGAACGGTGATAGGAAGGAAATGTGTTAAAGCAGCCATGTTTCTATTGTATCAGGGTCTTTGCCTTACGCTTTGATGGAGGGAAGGCCTCAGGTTCCTAGGGACCAACATGTTGATTATGAATCAGCAGTTAATTAAAAAGCAAATGTGATACTGGTAGATATTAATAGGAGTTTGACATATAAAAGCTAGAAAGTAATCTTTCTGCTTTGTTCATCATTGGTCAGAATCTTAATAGTGTTGTAGTACTTGTACGGACATTTTAAAATTAATGTGGAGAAACCAGGATAGGTGCAAAGAAAACCAACTTGATTAAAAGAAAAGGAAATAGACCCTGTGAGGAAAAGATTTGGTCTGTTTCGCTTGTGGCAAAAGAGACAAGGGGAAGAGGCAAGAAAGGGACTTAATCACCTTAATCACCTTCAAGCCTTCTAAGCAGTGCCTTTGCATCTTCCCTGAAGGCTGGGCAAGAGGAAACAGGTTTCAAATGCATAAACACAGTTTTTGCTTAGACATAAGAACTTAAAAAAAAAAAAAAACTATTGAGTGATCAAACACTGGAACCAAGTTATTTTAAGAGCTTATTGAATTTCTATCCCTGGCCTTAAAGAGAGGAAATATATTCATCTATCTTTCATCCTTCAAGCTATCACCTGGAGACCCAAGACTGAAATAAATAACTTGTAAGAGCCATGTGTTTTAATGAACTTCCAAAAGGGTACAGAAAGATTTTTCAGTCTTTAGCCTTGTAAAAGCTTACTAAGTCCTTCCCACTGTTACTAGAGATATAAATGCAAATGAGAGACAGGAATAAATGCCTATCTGCTCTGTAGCCTGTGCTTTCAATTTTTATGATTAATTTTGTTTCTCAATAGCCTGATTTCTTTTAGATCAATCTAATTTTTTTAGTCCTTGGTCTCTTGGGCCTTGCTAATTTGTGTAGCTCTATTAGCTAATACCTTAGGGTTCCTGTTTTTTAGAAAATATAAATTCCATTAACACATTTGTTTCTCTACTGTAACTTATGTAATTTTTAAGATGTCTCAATATATAAAGTAATTTGCATCATAATTTTTTTCTGGGAATTTTGCTAATCTTTCTTCTTTCCAGAAATACAATATTTGCCTCAGATATGCCTGCTTTGACCACTGGCATAGATTTTGTAAATGTTCACAGGTACAGTGGTCTTATTTTATAGTGGTAAAGATTTTTATACTGAAGAAAAAGGAGTAATAGTTTGCCTCTTTATCTAGGTATTCCCTAAGAAGCTATAGGATTTTGAAACTGAAAGAAATTAATTTTTATGTCTCTTGTATTTATATAAATTTTTACATTTATTTAGTACTTTCAGATTCATTCTATTGCTTTTTCCTTACAACAGTGATTTGTGATAGGTAGGATAAGTGCTTTCATCTCATATCAACACAGGCAGCAGCTAAAACTGAGAGGAATTGTGAGCTGCTCAGTTGTACAACTAATTACTAGAGAAGTTGTGGGACTCCTTACCTTCCCTCCAAACTTCCAGACCCTGCCTGTTTCTGCTAGAGGCATCTTTCAGCCCCCAAGTTTATGACCTTAATCATTGTCTTTGACTCCTCCATCTCTACATTCCTCGTGTCTAGACAGTTACCAGGTCTTGCTGCTTTTACTTCTGCAGCCTCCTTTCTCTATTCACACAACCACCCCTTAGTTCAGACACTCATTGCCTCTCACCTACATTATTTAACAGCCTCCTAATTGGTTTCCCTATGTCAGGTCCCTCATCACTCTAGTCCACTTTCCACATTTCTTTAAGGGAAGAGCTTTTTATGTAGCGACTCCCCTATTCAATTAACTCCAGTGAGTCCTTATTCTAAAAGCAAATATAGTCCCCTGTATTTAGTTTTCAAAGCCTTTTGTGGCCTGACCCTGTCTTTCTAGCCTCATTATACATAGCCTTCTCTCTGTTACTCTCACACCCTCTATCTGCTGTCTTCGAGCCTTTGCCCCTACTGTCTGTCCCCCATGATTGTAATCCGCAGCCTTACAGAATCTCTCTCCTTCAAGATACAACTTAAGTATCACCTTCTACAAGCCTTTCCTGATCTCACAAACTACTGTTTATTTATATATATTCTACCTTGATCCCGTCGCCCCCCCCCAACAATCTAATTTGTTGTCCAAGGCTTGTCCCTTCTACCTTTGCAGTATCTTTTGAATATGCTCCTTTCTCTGATATTGCTACTACCTTTTGTGCAGGTCGTAATCACCTCACCTCTGGGCTACTGCAGTAGCTGCTGATGCATCTACTCACTGCTAAAATGATTCTTCTAAAATGTGCGTCTGACATTGTCACACATGCCCTTTCCCCCCCACCTCCCACTCAGTAAATTCCAGTGACTCCTTATCACCTTCATAAAGTCCACTGCTTGGTGCTCACTGCCTTTTATACTCTCCCTCACCTTGCTCCCAGCCACATGCACTTTGGTCCAGTGACCCTGGCTTCCTGCTGGTGGCTTGAACATGACACTTTATCTCTTGATCAGGCCTTTTCTCTTGTTCTCTCCCATGCCTGGAATGCTCTCCCTCCTCATCTCCACCTTCTGACGTCCCTGGTTTCCTTCAAGGCTGAACTAAGATTTCATCTTTTACAGGAAGCCTCCTAATTCTAGTGCCTGCCTTCTCAGTTATTTCCTATTTACTCGTTGGCTTCCCCATTAGATTGTGTGCTCCTTAAGGGAAGAATTGTCCAATGCCTTTTTTTGTACTTCCAGTGCTTAACACAGTGCTTGGCACACAGCAGACCCTTAATAAATGACTTTTAAACTTCTCTTGATAGTTATTCTGTATATGTTTAATATATGTCCTTGTTCCTCCCATTAGAACGTATGCTTCTTAAAGTTAGAGGGGGGAATGGGGGAGGATATAAGAGAGAGCAGATTAGGGGAGGGGATATTCAGTAGGCTTTCTATCTTGGGGTGGGGGAGAAAAAAATCGGGGAAAGATGGGGAGAAAATTCATAACTCAAAATCTTGTGGAAATGAATGTTGAAAACAAAAAATAAATAAAAGATTTATTTTAAAAAAAAGAATGTATGCTTTTTGCAAGGAGGTATGGCTTCATTCATTGTATTTGTATCCTCAACTTCTTAACATAGTGATAGGCACATAAGAGACCCTTCATAAATGCTTCTTAGTTGAATGATTACCAGTTTTTGCCAAAATTTTTTTTCTTTCTAAGATCTGTGGAAATCTCAGTAACAAAAACAGCCCTTTTTTTTTTTTTACTTGTTTCCTATGCCTTTTAGGACAGAGGTAATTAAGACTTTAGTGATACATTTTACATGTGAAATACTAACATCCATCCTCCTCCTGTCTAATTGACTTGCAACCCTTTACCCCCATCACAACTAAACAGTGAAAGGAAGGGGTCTACAACTGTGCTGTAAGTAATAGATTTTCAGAAGAGCTAATAAATATGCCATACAAATGAGGGCCTGATTAGTTTAAAATGCATTTTAATTATGTATTTATTAACAAATGGAACTACTAACAACACAGATTGCTCTTCCTAGCTGGAATGTTCCCAGAATATAATAAAAACTAAGGATTATTATTAAAGGTATAAACCTTTTATTCAGAGATTTTTGTATGACTTCTGAAAAGGTCAGCTCTTTCTCCCAGGCACCAATGATTGTATGAAATAATGGGATTTGATTTTCTGAATCACAATCTTAGATGGAGGAAGAATGGGCTCTTGGCTGGTCATGGGGTGTCTTATGGGATCTGGAAAAAAGTACTTTGCTTAACTGTGGCTTTGCCAGTCTGACCAAGAGGGCTTTATCTGTAGAGGAGTGCAGGAGGCTAAATGTCCACATACTCAAATGTATCTGTGATCTTCTTGATGTGGTTATTCCCTGCAGTGACGCAGACCTTGTTTGAGTGTGTCTGGCTGTCCTGTGTGACTCTTGTCATTGTAGCCCCATTAGCTTGCCTCGGGAGATTTTCTTATGTTCTCTGAACATTTGAAGGGTGTCAGTAGAATACATGAACTATCTCTCAGTTGTTCTTCATTCTTGTCATCAGATGGGTTGTGATTGTCTCAGATCATACATTTCTTTGGTGACCTCTTAGGCAATTTCTGCTACACAGTTCTTCATCTGTGCTGTTACAGCCTGCTTATAATCACTCTGTGAGTCTCCATTTTTCTTTGCATGATCCTCAACTTAAATCTCTTAGAGACTTCAGTATTCCACTTTTACATCTCTCCAGAATAATTTTGGATTCAAAAGTGGGTCTCTCAGGGAAAAGTGAGAAGTTATTAAAATAATGGCAGTTATTTCACTAGGCATCTGATGGCATAATGGATACAGTGCCAGGCCTGGAGTCAGGGAGACACAGGTTCAGATTTGGCACGTCCTAGTGATGTGACCATGGGCAAGTCACTTCACGTCTATCTGCCTCAGTTCCTTCAGCCACAAAGTAGGGGTGATGATAATAATACCTACGTCTCAGGGCTGTGGTGAGGATCCAGTGAAATAGTGTTGTAAAGAGGGCCTGGCACACAGTAGGCGCTATGTAAATGTTTACTCCATTCTTCTCAAAGGCACTCCAACCCTCTCTCTTCTTGTTCTATTCTGACTCAGATTTATTACTAGTTCACGTGTCTGGCCAAAGGAAGCAGCCCTTTTTGGATACCTTCTCCGTTGCTATTATTATTATTATTATTATTATTTTAATTTGTGCTATGCCTGATATCCTCTGTAATATCTGGACATTCACTAAAAGAAACATCTGGAAGACACCTTTCCTCCAGATTGTAATAAGTAAGAGAAATATGTCCAGGTATTCCTGCTTACAGATACTGCGGAGGGTGTAAGGTACAGCAAAAAATCAACAATGGAGGGAGGAGCCTATGAACACACAAGAAAAAGTAACTAGAAAGAGGATAGTAACAATATTATGATCTTAAATGTTCATGGCACAGTTTGGATAATAATAGTCGTAATAAAAGGACCCTCAAATTTTCCATACAATACTGAAAACAAGATGTCATTAGCTCTCACTGAGATGTGATAAGGTGAGATTGATGACTAGAAAATGGCAGTATTGTGTTAAAAAAACTAATTTTTTTTTTTTGGAGAGGGGAAGGTAGGGCAGTTGGGGTTAAGTGACTTGCCCAAGGTCACACGGCTAGTTTTGTGTTAAGTGTCTGAGGTCAGATTTGAACTCAGGTCCTCCTGACTCTTGGGCCAGTGCTCTATTCACTTCTGCCACCTAGCTGCCTCCCAAAACTAAGTCTTAAAGGGGCAACAGAATTGCACTTATATGCCAAAAAATTATATTCACATGTTGAAATCCATGAACTTGAGATGAGAGGTGTGGTGGGAAGCATTTGTATGAGAACAAAAGGAGAAAGAAATAGAATTTTTATCTTTTTGGAAAAATAATCTCTGCTAGGGTTGACAAACTGGCACAGGAACCAGAACTGGCCCGCTGCCTGTTTTGTAATCTCTGTAAAATTAAAATGGTTTTTACATTTTAAAATACCATTCTCAGCTTTCCTGTGCAGAAACGGGCAGCAGACTGAATTTGGCCCCTGATCTGTAGTTTGCTGACTCCTCTTATAGACTACTCAGTTGCAAAGTTGAAATAATTTCTGATATAGATCACAAAACTGAAAGAAAAGAGATTTATTGGGAATAGGCAACTGAATTAGGGGATGGGGCGGTTATAGGAAAAGGGAATAAGTATTTGTGCTAAGTGCTGTACAAACTATCTCATTTGGTCCTGACAGCAGTCCTTTGAAGTAGGTGCTATTACTAAACTAATTTTATAGTTTACAGAGGAAACTGAGGCAGAAAAGTAAAGTGACTTGCCCGGGTCTCACACATCTAGCAGGTGTCTGAACTTGGGTCTTCCTGCTCCAGGTGCAGGGCTCTATCTGCTGTTTTCTGGATATCTGGTGGAAGTCTTATCTGCAAAAATCAAATTTTCTAATAAATTATTGGGTAATAGTGGTGTCACCAGAAGGTAGAAAAAGTAGATCTGTCACTGTAAACTCTATTCTGATCAACTAGGATAAAAACAAGTTAGAGAGGTGGGTTTAATAGGAACTATGGGGGGCAATGACTATATCACCTTAAAATTTGCAGTAGCCAAGGAGGAGAATAATAGGCATAGTTGTACCTGTATTCTGGACTTTAGGAAAACAGATTTCACAACTTTCATAGTAAACATGGGTATGATTTCATGACCTGAGACGGTAAATAAGATGACGCTAGACTTTCTTGAAAATGAAATTCTTATACTTCATCTTTAATGATCCCAGTGAAAAAGGGAAGAGAGAAAGGAAATGTCAGTTATTTTAAATGATCACTGTGGCTTTACAGGCTTTACAAGAAAACTTACAGATTTAAAAAGGGCACAAAATGGAATCAGGACTATAACCAAACAAGAATACAAAAGTGACACAGATCGAAGACTATAGACCAGAATGAAATGAGAAATCTGAGAAAAATATCTAAGGGCAACTAAGAAGACCTTTAAAAACACACACACACACACACACACACACACACACACACACACACACACACACACACACACACACACATACGCATACACGCATATGAATAGGAAGAACTATGAGGAAGAACTACACTGTTTGTAGACTGGTACATCATGTGTAATAGAGAAAATGTCATTTGGTAGATGATTAGAGAAAATTTTTAAAAATTTTAAATTGTTTTTCTTAATTTAAACACCAAAAATTTATTAATTTAAAAATACAGAAAATATTTTGTAATTGTGTAGCCTTTGAGTAATAGCATTTTTATTAAAATGCCTTTTATGTCTTAATAATTAAGGAAATATTCATTAAACTGTTTGAAATTTAAGATAAAGCTAACATTTTCTGATTTGTTAAATTTGCTATGGCACCTGATAAGCAGGTGGGTTAAAGTTTTATATTAAGTTCTACTTCTGTAACCAAATCTATGCGGGGAAAGATCAGCTGTACAAAAGTTAATGAGAACTGAATTGTAGTAGAATCTTAAAAAGTAAAAATTTAAGATCATTCTGCCTGGTATATTTCAAGTCCTGAATATTTTCTTTATTTCAGAAACTTTTATTAATAAGCTTTTGTTTTTATATCCCTCACATCTCCCAATATGTTGTTCTCTCACCTCTCTCCAAGATCCAGCCTTTATAACAAAAGCTAAAAAGGTGTGTGTGGGGGAGGAATTTAATAAAACTAAACCAACACTTAGAAAAAGTCTGACATTCTACGTAGTGCCCCATACTCATAGTCCCCCACCTTGCAAAGAAACAGAGACAGATGTCTTCTGTCTATTCTTAGAGGCTGAGTACTATTATAGCTACCATGTTAAATTTAATATATACATAAACAAACTATATGTAATAGAGATTAATAGTGTCATATGTAAACTCATTATATTCTTTGCATAAGGAAATACTTGTGTTCGTTGATCATTGCCAAGTCCATAATAACAAAAAAATAGGGTTTGGGTTTTTGTTTTTGGTTTTTTTTTTTTTGGTTTGGTTTGGTTTGGTTTTTTGGAGAAAAAATTTCATGGATCTTAGAAATAGAAGAGCACGGTGATTTGTGCTACTTTGTCAACAATATCTGCATTTCCATGAAAAATTTAATACTCAAAAACTTGGGACTTGACAGTGAAAACACATTGCCTAATAAAGTATTGCCTCCAGAGTATATTTTAAATTACAGAAATGCTAAATAAAAATACCATTTGATATTTGTATACCACTTTTAACTTTTCAGAAAGTTTTTGTAGTGTGGTGGTGGTGTTCTCTCTCTCCATTTATATAGTTGTAGTCACACTCTTTTCAAATTAGTATTATTTGGAAATAAGTATATTTATAGCATAAATTTATTCTTCTGTATCTTCACAGTATTAGTCATACGGAAGACAAATCAGGTTAAATCAAGTTAGTATTATATGCCTCTAAACAAAATATCATATTGGATAGTTCAGTAACTTCGATTTTTTTTGTTTATAATGAGTTCAAAACAAGTACTCAGTACTGATATAAAAGACATACAGACCTCGCTTATACCAGAATTAGGTTATAGAGAATTTTCTTAAATGTTTAGTGATTTGTGTGAAATCTTATTGATGCTGCAGATGAGTCATATCAAACTGAAATAGAAATGGGAGCCCCTCAATCATACATGAGCATGTCTGTGTGCATATATTGACTTAGAAAACCACATATTAAACATCATCTATATTTGATTATATTTATTTATTTTGTTAACTGTCTCCCAATTACATTTTTATTTGGTTAAGGCTACACTTGGGTATTGTGAGGTGCATGTGGACTGTGAGTTCGATAACTGCTGCAGATAAAATCTCAGTAACAGTCTCATTAGTAATTATAGACTTAAATGAAGGAATTTTACTCATGAAAAATTGTCATGGTCTGTTACTCCAAACACCTCTTTGCTTGAGAGACAGCGTGTTAGGATAGAAAGAGTCCTAGACTTGGAATCTGTTGCCTCCAAAAACGTACTAGTTGCATGACCTTAGATAAGTCAGTTAATCTTGCAGAGAATCATTTTCAACATCTGTAAAATGAACATACTACCACTGATAGGTCATAGGATCAAATGAAATTGTTATGTATAAGGTGCTTTGTAAACCTATCCAAATGCTAGCTTTTTTTTGTTATATTTGTCTCTTTGCATAAGGACAGAGATCATGTCTTATTTATCTTTGTGTCTCTCCCAGCTTAACACAATGCATTGCTCATATACCACTGTTAAATAAATAGATAAATGAGTGACTGAAGGATGTTGTAGATGTATGTATGCTACTGGCTTTAAGCCCTTCTTTGGTATTGAATATGTTGGTGTTTTCCTAATGGAAACACTTGCTATTGGTTTCTAAGTTTTCTTCTTATTCATTTAAACATCTCTGCCACGGTGGACAAGTTTCTGCATTACTTATATCACTAAAGACAGAGTCTTTTCTTAAAAGGAAAACAACTTCCTCTCCGTGGTGCTCACTGTTCCAAGGGCAAAATAATTAAGAGCTGTTGTGTATTTTCAGAGCTTCATTCAAAAAGGACATTTTCTCCTGGAAATATATATTTTTCCATAGCACTAGGTAGACTTTAATAGATAATTAATATTGCTCTTTGACAGTTTCTCAAACAAGAAATCATTGTTTTCTGACCATCTTCCTCATTTTTACCTTCATCTAAAAGTACTTCATTTGTACATTGGTGTTGCTATGAATACTAATGTTATAGTTTTCAGAGATGGAGAACCTGCAACCTCGAGGCCACATATGGCCCTCTAGGTCCTCAAGGGAGGCACTTTGACTGAATCCCAACTTTACAAAACAAATCCCCTTAATAAAAGGATTTGTTCTGTAAACTTGGACTCAATCAATAGGCTGCACCCAAGGACCTAGAAGGCCACAAGTGGCCTTGAGGCCTCAGTTTCCACACCCCTGGACTTTTAACTACTTGTACATGTCAAATTTTAACTGCCAAGAAAGCACTTTGCCTATCAGATTCATTGGACCTTTCCTGTCTACCTCACTATCTGCCTTGTGACAGACATTTGCCAACATATCTGAGCTGACCACTCTAGTCTATGTGATAATTTTTCATGTTAGAGTAATGAGTTCTAAGCCTTCCAGTCCCACCCCCTCCTCTTTTTGAAACAGAAATGAAGAATTTTTAGGAATGATCACGAAATACATTAGGCATGAAGCATCTTTCCAATTAATCATGTTTGTCTAAGACTATAGAGGGGTTAGTATCTGGCTTACTGTGGTTATCAAGTGTTTTGTGATAAAGAAAACTATCTTCCTAAGTAGTAATAATCTTTTTTTTTTAAACAAATGCTTTATTAACTTCTGTTTTACATCATTTCCGCCATATTTTGAGTTACAATCATTTTCCCCCCATTATTCCCCTACCCAACCTCCCAGAATAGTAGTCCCACAAGATATCGCTTCCTCCAATCTGCTCTCTCCCATACCTTCTCCCATACCCCCATCGACTTTTCCATTAGAGGAAGGTGAATCTTTGTGTCCCAATGCCTGCACATCTTATCTCCCCATTACAAGCAAAAGAGGATTAATAACAGTATTTATATATATTTGAAAAATTTAATGTTAAGACCTCGGATTTCAGATCCATTTCCTTCCTCCCTTGTCACCCATTCCCTCTGGGGAGATAAGTAATTCAGTATATGTTGTACATGTCTAGCTATGCAAAACATTATCATAGTAGATATATTGTACAAGGCTGCTTATAATTCTCTCCCACTCATCCTACCCCCCACCTGGTCCATTCCCTACATTATCCTGTCCCTCTTCTATAGTGGGTACTTCCAACCTCCCCTCACCCCAAGGATGCCCTCCGATCCATCATCCCTCCTCCCATCCCCCTTCCCCCTATCCTGCTGCAGGTTGAGATATCCCATTTAGTTTGTATGTCATTTTCTCCCTGAACCAAATTCAGTGTGAATGTGGTTTTGCCTTTTTAGCCTTCCTTATTCTCCCCCTCTTTTGCAACCACTTCCCCTTCATGGGATAGTTTACACTACCCTGTCTCTCCCCATCTCCTCTTGCCACTTTCCTCTCTCACCTCATAATTTCATCCCTTGAGTATTCTCCCTTCCCAACAAATTCAACCTATGCCCTCTATCCATATATAACTGTAACCATATACACACACATTCACATATGTATTCATATGACCACACCCCCTTCTTCCATTATTTTCATAGTGAGAAAGATATTATCAGTCACAGTTATTGCTTTTCCATATAGGAATGTAAATAGTTCAACTTTGATAAGTTCCTTTTGATTTCTTTTCCCTGATTACCTTCTCAGGCATCTCTTGCTTCTTGTGTCTGGATGTCAAATTTTCTATTCAATTCTGGTTTTTTCCTCAAGAATGCTTGAAAGTCCTCTATTCCACTGAATGACCATATTTTCCCCTGAAACAAAATACTCAGTTTTGCTGGGTAGGTGACCCTTGGGTTCATTCCCAGTTCTTTTGCCCTCTGGAATATCATATTCCATGCCCTTCGATCCCTCAGTGTAGAAGCTGCCAGGTCCTGGGCTATTTGGATTGTGTTTCCACAATATTGAAATTGTTTCTTCCTGGCTGCTTGGAGTATTTTCTCCTTGATCTGGGGATTCAGGAACCTGGCTATAATATTCCTGGGAGTTTTCTTTTTGGGATCTTTTTCAGGAGGTGATCGGTGGATTCTTTCAACCTCTATTTTGCCCTCTGGATCTAAAACATCAGGGCAGTTTTCCTTGAGAATTTCTTGAAGGGTGATTTCTAGGTTCTTTCCTTGATCATGGCTTTCAGGTAGTCCAATAATTTTTAAATTGTCTCTCCTGGATCTATTTTCCAGGTCAGTGGTTTTTCCCATGAGATATTTCACATTGCCTTCTAATCTTTCGTTTGTTTGGATCTGCTTAACAGCATCTTGATTTCTCATAAAGTCATTAGCTTCCATTTGCTCCAGTCTAACTCTGAAGGCATGAATCTCCTCAGTGAACTTTTGAGATTCTTTTTCCATCTGGCAAATTCGACTTTTTAAGGCATTCTTCTCCTCCTTGCCCTTTTGGGCCTCCTTTGCCATTTGAGTTAGTCTATTTTTTAAGGTGTTGTTTTCCTCAGTCAGGCTGTTGACCCTCATTTCATACTTTTCCTGCATCCTTCTCATTTCTCTTTCCAATTTTTCCTCCACTTCTCTTATTTGATTTTTAAAGTCCTTCTTAAGGTCCTCTATGGCCTGCAACCCGCTCATGTTTTCCCCTGGGGCTTTTGGAGCAGGACTTCTGACCTCACAGTCCTTTTCCCGCTCTATGCCCCCAAAATAGGAGTCTAGGGTTGCATTTTTCTGTTTCCTTTGCCTTGGCATGTTGCCACTTAATTGCTTGACTTTTGGGCTTGTTGCCACACTATGGCTTTAAGGCCAGATAGAGGAATTTTAGTCCCGAACGTGTGGGGGGCAACTTCCGTTTCTGGCAAGCTGTAAACCCACCCACAACTTCCACCCTAGATCACAATCCAGATCCAGGGAGGTTAAAGCAAGAGCGATTACCCCCCAAGACTGATCACTGGATCTCCCTACAAATTTGCAGGCTGGGAGCAGGAGCTGCCTCTGAAAACTACAAAATGGTGTGTCTCCTCAGCTGCTTCTAGCCCCCAGGGGAGGGAGCCGACGCATTCCCTAATACCAGTCCCAAAGTCCATAGGACACTAACCTCTTACTTTGTCCTAGGCAAGACTATGTTGATAATTCTGGAGTCGCCACAGCTCCTGGTGTTCTGGGGTTCCTCCAGCTGGCTGCTGGCCCTGCCGCCCTGGGGCTAAAACTTTGGCTCATGCGGATCTGGGCTCGGCTCGGCTCCTGCGCTCTGCGCGCTGCATGCTGCCAGGTCCCAGACCACTGTGCTGGTCCTTCCTGCAGGGCTGCTGGGCTGTCCTCAGCGCGAGTTTAGCTTCTCTGTGTCGTTCTGTGGGTGCTGGGGCTCCAGAAGTTGTTCAGAGTCCCCTTTTACATCGTTTGGGGGGAATGTGGGGGCAGAGTGGCTTGGATGAGCTGTTTATACTCCGCCATCTTGGCTCCGCCTCCCAAGTAGCAATAATCTTAAGAATAGCTGATACTTATAAAGTTCATAAGATACTTCACATATGTAATCATTTGAGTCTCAGAAGATCTATGGGAAAGTGCTGGAGACACGATTTATCCCCATTTTACAGATGAGAAAACTAAAATTCAGTGTCTTGCCCTTGCTTAACTTAACTAATAAATATAAAAATTTTAGTCCAAACCAAGGTCTCTACTGTCTCCAAATCCAGTGCTTTTTCCACTACTCTATGCAAGTTTAAAAAACAAAATAAAAAGTGATTATTTTCTGGTCTTTTCACTAACTGAAATGACATTGCATGGGTCACAGACAGATTAATCAGTACTTTTTTTTCTTTATTTGCTCTATTTTAATATTCCATAAATCTTCCTATTGATTCATCAGATTTTTAATGCCAATCATACATAGTCATAATTACATTAAGTACATGATAAAACTAATGAAATCATTAGAATTAATGGCAGAATTTCCCACTTGGTATTTTTCATTATCTTCCCTGGTTTTCTTCCATCCCACAATTTTTCTCCTTTAGGTCTGAACATACAGTTGGACTGTGAGTCAGATAAAAGTAAGAGTCAAAATGTAGCCTAGAATGTTCTAGGAATGTGAAGAGATCCACATGTCCTCTTTCACTTTGCAGGCACTAATCTAAAAGCAGTGGCCTGTCTCCAAAGCCTTGTCTACCAATTAACATTTGTAGGGCTTTTTCTTTAGATTAGTTGTAGTTGGTATAAAGGGCAGCTAGGTGGCACAGTGGATAGAGTGCTGTGCTTAGAGTCAGGAAGACAGCTTTCCAAGTTCAAATCTGGCCGCAGATACTTACTAGCTGTGTGACCTTGGACAAGTCACTTCACCCCATTTGCCTCAATTTCCTTATCTGTAAAATGAAATGGAGAAGGAAATGGCAAACCTCTCCAGTGTCTTTGCCAAGAAAATCTCAAAATGGGTAATGAAGAGTAAGACATAGCTGAAATGACTGAAAAATAAAAGTCAATTTAAAGGAAAGAAAGTAGAAAGAAAACCAAAAATGATTATTTGCTAAGGAAAGGGCTTATCTAAAACAATTCTTAATAAAAAGATATATGCACACCAAAATATATCATTTTAGACGATACACTTAATTGTTATTTGAAGTTTTGAACAGTTTTCTGTCCATTTTTGTAAGTATGATAAAGCCACATTAATTCAGACTAACTGAGGGGAAACCCAACTTGAATTGTAAAGCCGAAAAATCTGAGCCACCACTTTCCTTTCCTCATCACTCCGGGCAGGGTTGCCGGTCTTGTCGCCCACTGGGAGAGACAGATGAGATTCTTACACAAAACAGCTGTGAAAAGTGGAGCTGGAGGAGCCTTATTTGTGCATAGGGTTACTCCTGAAAATAACCCAGATACTCCATTTGATTTCACACCAGAACACTACAAGAGAACAGAAGCAATAGTAAAGAATTACCCAGAGGGGGCATAAAGCAGCAGCTTCCAGTACTGGACTTGGCCCAAAGGCAGAATGGATGGTGGCCCATCTCTGCCGTGAACAAGGTTGCTGAAATTTTACAAGTACCTCCAGTGAGAGTATATGAAGTAGCAACTTTTTATACAATGTATAATCGAAAGTTGGAAAGTGTCATATTCAAGATTACACTACTACACCCTGTATGCTTGGAGATTCTGACAGCATACTGGAGGCCATTCAGAAAAGCTTGGTGTTGTTAAGGTTGGAGAAACTACACCTGACAAGCTTTTCACACTCATAGAAGTGGAATGTTTAGGGGCCTGTGTAGATGCACCTGTGGTACAAATAAATGATAATCACTATGAAGATTTGGCACCTAAGGATACTGAAAAAGATAACTGATGAGCTGAAAGCTGCCAGTGTTCCAAAACCTGGACCAAGGAGTGGACGTTCTCTTGTGATCCAGCTGGTGGTCTTACGTCTTTGACTGAGCCCCCCAAAGGACCTGGTTTTGGTGTACAGTCAGGCCTCTAAGTAATTTGTATGGCTTTGTCTAAAAACCCCAAACAGACCTTTCTCCGTACATTTAAAATAAATTAAAATGAATCCCCCCCTACAAAAAATTTAAATTGTATATATTTTCGTGTGTGTGTCCAGAACTAGGTTAATAAAGTAATACCTAGAGAAAATGATAGAATTTTGAAATTTAAAAGGGCCATAGGGATTATGTAGTCCAACTTTATTTTGGAGATAGAGGAAACTGGAGCCCAGACAATTTGTAACTTTTTCAAGGTCACACAGTTCTTAGTGTCAATAGAACCCATCTCTCCTGAGTTGATCAGCCTTATATCTTACTTTTTAATTAACAGAAACGAATAACTGTTTTTTAAAACTAGTACAGCAATTGTTTGAATGTAAATGGTTGTTTATGATGCATAGAATAAGAGGGTTTGGATTAAATTATTTTATAGGGCCCTTCTAGCTTTAAACTTCTGTCACTCTAAATACTTATGTCTGGAACAGTTTTTTCTCTGAAATAGTTGTTCTAATAAAATATTTCCATTGTTTTGCTTAGTAAATGTCATCCATTTTGCAGTACCTTACTTTAAGACTGGTATTATGTGTAAATTATTCTAAATATCTTTTTCTCATTAAATTAAATTACTTTAGGATGCTAGTCAGCCTCTTAACAAACTCAACCTTAGTTTTTTCCTTGATAGCCTTTGTTCTCTGTGTGTCTTACCTGAATAATCAGACTAAGATATTTAATATATAAGTAACACATCTATCCTTTGGTTCATTTCAACTTCTTGATTTCTGCTAAAAATCTTCAGTTTTTGTTCTTCCTTGGTTCACACTGAGAATTTTATACTTTCCAAGTGCAATTTTGATAATTGTTGGAGAAAATTTTCACAAGATGGATTGGCAGTTTGATGTTTTTTTAGGTCAGCCCTATTGCTTGATGTCAACCATGTACTTCAAGTGATTAATACAGTGTTTTGATACAATTTCTCCTTTTTTAATATTTTTCCCAGTTGTATGTAAAAAGAGTTTTTAACATTTATTCTTTAAAATTTTGAGTTACAAATTCTCTCCTCTTCCTTCCCTACCCCTCCCGGAGACAACAGGCAATTCAGTAGGGGTTATACATGTGCAAAACGTATTTCCATATTAGTCATGTTGTGAAAGAAGACACAGCCCCCCCCCCAAAAAAAAAAAACCACACCCACACACACACACACACACACTCACAAAAATAAAGTGATAGTGTGCTTTGATCTGCATTCAGACTCCAATTCTTTCTCTGGAAGTAGATAAGATTTTTCATCCTGAGTCTTTTGGAATTGTCTTGAATCATTGTATTGCTGAGAGTAGCTAAGTCATTCATAGTTGATCATCATTTGATATTGCTATTTCTCTGTACAATGTTCTCTTGGTTCTGCTCACTTCACTCTGCATCAGTTCATGTAAGTCTTTCTAGGTTTTTCTGCATTTATCCTGCTCATCATTTCTTATAGCACAATAGTATTCCATTACAACCATATACCACAATTTGTTTATTCATTCCTCGTATAGTTCCTTCTTTGACTTAAAAACCATACTTAGTTCTATTCAAAAGTGACTGAACAAAACTATAGCAGACTTAAATTGTTTTTAATGGAAAAGTCCACATTTTATATCAGTTTTTCTTGACATCATTGTATTAATGGAGTTTTTAAAGTAGAGAATAGCTTTCTGTGTATATATGAGAAACTTAACTGTCCTCCCTATGCTTGGATCTGATTTACATATTTTCAGCATAGAACTAAATCATGAGTGCAGAACTGAATTGAAGGCTTTGTGGTAATCAACAAAAGTGGAATAATTCTTATTAACAATGAGTTATTCTTTGTATCTTTGGAACTTTGGGATTTATCTATCATCTATCTATCTATCTGTCTGTCTCTCTGTCTATATTTTGTTCCTCAGTTAACATTTTTCTTGTGTTTATAGAAGTTTTGGGGTAGTATAAATTATGAATGTTTTGTATAAAATAGATAAACATGTAATTGGACATTGTTTTAAGGGTTGCTGGTAGTTTCATCTTTTGGAAATAAATATGTAGTTTCTTTTCTTAAGAAAGATGGGATAAAGTTTGCTCCAGAGGGGAAGCTGTAAACTGTTTTGCTAGGGATTTATGCACCTTTGTGAAGTGTTTGAGCCAATAATTATGGTTCTCATCTGGACATGTTACTTTACAGTTTTGCAGAGATGTTTGCGTTTGTCTCCAACCTTCACATAATCCTTTCTGTCATTCATTATATTAATGGTATGTAAGTTTTTTGTTGTGTGTTTGATCCAACTTGAGTTTTCTTTGTGTTGGACTGCTTTTGACCATAGAGATGACCAGAGATTTTCACATCTCCCTTTAGGGATTCTCTCATCTTTTTTTTTTTTTTTTGTAAGTGTAGTTTCTAATTGATGCTGAATTATTTCATTGTTCTGCTTTGAGTTGTCATTTTGCCTTAACCTTTTGTATTTCTTTTTTTCTACCTTTTGTATTTCTATTATTTAGTAAGGGTATCAAGGATTTTTGTTATACTTTTGGTTTCCAGATTTCATTGTGCAGGTTTCTTCTTTGTTGTCTTTAATTGGGCAATAACATTCAACTTTTCTACTGTATGTACTGGCTAGATATTGATGTAATTAATCTTCCAATGTTTTTTTTTTTTTTCATTAATTCTTCAATAGTTTTTTTTTTAAGCCCTTTCTTCTATAATGATATTCCATACCTGTCCTGGGGCATTTTCTTTTTGTATTTTTTTTTTTTTTTGGAAAGGGGAATGCAGGGCAATTGGGCAATTTCCCAAGGTCACACAGCCAGTAAGTGTTAAGTGTCTGAGGTCGCATTTGAACTCAGGTCCTCCTGAGTCCAGAGCTGGTGCTCTATTCACTGCCACCTAGCTTCCCCAACCTGGGGCATTTTCTTAAGCAAATCTACCTTTTTTCCTTTGGTTCTTAAAATGTCAGCATCTATAGCATGGACTGTTGTGTACAGGGTCTGCAATTTTTAAAAATAATTTTTGTAAAGTATTGTAGGAGAACACATTTGTTTATGATGGTTATAGTGAGTTAGTAAATATAACTGTTTTGGTACAGTTGGTCTCTTGGTTGTATGCATGTTGTCAGTCTCATAAAGGACTTCTCAAAATTCCCATCTAAGTATGTTCTTCACTTCAGAGTCATTCAGTATATCCACGTTATTTTTGCCATCTGTTTCATTATTAGGGAGTACTTCTGGAGTTTTTGTTAAGTATAGATTTTCAATGCCTTCAGATTCTTCAGCTTTTCCCTCTTCCAATTTAAGTAACTCCTCAATTTCCACTCTTATTTCATCTAATTTGGGCTTAGGAATGAAGTTATTTCTTACGATTGCCCTGCATAATCTGCATTACGTTGTTGTGTAACTTGGAACTGAGGATATCGTTGACAAAAAGCAGTACGAAGTCCTTGCCAGTGCCTGGTAAGACCTGTTTCCAATTTTCTTGTGATGTAGCTCTGACACATAATAAAAACATTCGTATCTTCAGTCCATTTCATGCGCCCTCCTGGTTTGCCTGCTTAGTGGTCAACGCCTCGTGCACAGAAGCATTTCCAGCAGATGGAATATTGGTGCTTTTCTTGTTCGGATGTATGAGACAAAAATAAGAAAATGTGCCACTAACCGAGGATACTTTGAAGTAGGGACAGCCTACAGCTCTATGCTAGCCCATCTCTTCCCTAGATTCCTAGCAGCAGTTATATCATCCTGGCCAGGATGCTAACCCATTCATTGGTGGCGGGGTGGAGGGGGGAGTCTGTGTGTGGGGGAGGTAATTGGAGGGAGGAGAGAGAAATCTTAACCTTGCATGCCTCAGTCTAAGGGCACAGAATTCCACTGTATATCAGCCTGACTGACATTCCCCTACTTGGATGTTCCACTCCAACCCCTATACTGTACATGAGTGATGAGCTGAACTTGGGGTAGGGGAGCAGAGGGAATTGTTGTTGCCACCACCACTCACTGGTAGCAGGATTCTTCCTAAAGGTTGAATCCTCACAGTGGTTGAATGTTTGGGGCTTTGGGTGGGGAGTAGAGACAGATTTCTGATTTCATCAGAATAAATGAACTTCAGTCTGGGAATTCCCTCCTCAAGTGCAGATCATCACCTACTTTATGACTTACAGTCTTAGACAATTGCCCAAGGACACTGGGGAGTTAAGTAATTTTCCAAGTCACAGTCATGTTTTAGAGGCAATACTTGAACCCACATCTTCCAGGCTCATAAGTCTAGCCTTTTATCCAGTGCACCACATTAAATACCACTGGAAAAAGGTGTTTTAAGAAGTGTTAGCAATAGTTAATTGCTGTGCCAACCCAACAATTTACCCATATAATTCTTCCATTCCTTCAGCTACAAGAAGGTGCAAATTATACAGGTAAATATGGTACATGCTGTACTTTAAATAAGTATACAGAAGTTTCACTGTTTTTTATAAGTTCATATATTAAATATGTGCTCAGTCTGATAAGTCAAGATTTATGAGGTTTTACTATGGTTGCATTGTTCTGCCTTTGAACATTACAAATTGAGCATCAAGGATAATTTCAAATACATTACACATAGAAATAGTAATCTCTCACACCTTCCTTCATTCACCATCATTACCTTAAAAAAAATGCAACATCACATGCATCCTGTTAAATTCAACAGTAATTATACCTTGTAAATAACATACTGTTGGATTCTGGTTTCTAATCCATTTTGTTCTCTACTTTCCATTATATAGGGGAGTTCGCTCCATTCATATTCACAGTTATGATTGCTGTATCTTCCCCTCCATCCTTTTCTCTTCTGTTTATCCTTCTCTCTCTCTCTCTCTCTCTCTCTCTCTCTCTCTCTCTCTCTCTCTCTCTCTCTCTCTCTCTCTCTCCTCCCCCTTCCCTCCCTCTCCCTCCTTGTCCTGCCTCCAGTGGTGGTTTTGTTTCTGACTACAGCCTCCTTTAATCTGCCCTCCCTCTTATTACTTTCCCCAGTTTCTTTTAGCCCCTTCTCCTCCTACTCCCCTGTTGGGTAAGAGGGATTTCTATATGAGAGAGAGAGTGAGTGAGTGAGTGAGTGAGTGAGTGAGTGAGTGTGTGTGTGTGTGTGTGTGTGTGTGTGTGTGTTCTTCCTTCTTTGAACCAGGTCAGGTAAGAGTAAAGTTCAAGTGTTGCCCACTCCCCCTGCCCCCTATTTTTCCCTGCATTATAAACACTCTTCCTTGCATGCCTAAGGAATTACTCCTTAAAATGTTATATCTTACTCCCGCTACAAGTTTTTAAAAATGTTCCAACTTGCTTGTAAAGGCCTTAGTCATTACACTCAGTGCTTCTCACTAAAAAGCTCCTTTTAAATATCACTTGGGGGAAAAAAAGTCATTTTTCTCTTTATTACCAAGGGAGGCAAGTATTTTAGGAACTTGAAAATGCGGTCTTTCTATCAGCAAACTTATTTTTCTAGGGAGGGCAGCAAATTAATGGTGCAGTTCAGCCATCCAGAATTTAATCAGTCTATCTTTGGTTGTTAGCAGTAATATAACTTATGTCATAATTCTCAGTTTCCTAAGTAGTTACCAAAGTACTCAGAAACCCAGCAGTTTAATTATTCTAAATGCTTTTGGAACAAGGATGGTTTGCTATTTTATTTCACATGTAAATGCTTATCAAGATTAGTATCCAATTCTAATCTACCAAGTTGTACCTATAACACTTTATTTCTTAATCACCACTTCTTGTGATCTATTTAAACCTGCCTTCCATAATCATTACAAATAAACTTATTTTGTACAGTATATTATAGTGCATGCTAATGAACTTCCCAATAAGAAAAGTTACTTTTTTCTAGCCCCAACTTAAAATATAAATTTAGTGTTGAATTTTGTGTCTTGAACTTACCAGTTAACAACCATTTATTTAGAACCTCCTATGTGTATAAATGTGCTAGTTTCACATATGTCTTAGAGCGACATCTTCAGTTAGGCAGCAAGACATTGCATTACCTTGAAGAAGTGTTTGGTTTTGGAAGTACAAGCTGGTGGGAACTGAGAATCTGTCAAATGAACTGTTACTTTCACTCATCTTTTTAGAAGCATTAAAGAATACTAATTATTAAATTATCCAGAATCTTCCAGGGTTGAATATTATTGTTATTTGTATCTTCATAACTTCAAGAAATCTCATTTAATAGATAATAGGATGGGTACTAACCAAGCATATTAAAGTAATAACCTGTACTTGGTATAAGATTTTGGTGATAGAAGTTTGGTCTGCAGAAATTCAGATTATGTTGGGTTCTGAAAGGTGAGCAGGACTGCAAGTCACTTGGTCATGACCCCCCAAAAAAAATTTTGTCCCATTCTGCATTTGAAGCTCTTTACTTCTCCATCAGGGGGTGAAGCATGTTTGTTTGTTTTGGGGGGGGAGGCAAGGTAATTGGGGTTAAATGACTTGCCCAAGGTCACACAGCTAGTACGTGTTAAGTGTCTGAGGTCACATTTGAACTCAGGTTCTCCTGACACCAGGGCCGGTGTTCTATTTGCTGTGCCACCTACATGCCCCCAAAACATGTTTATTATAAAAATAAAATGTTTAAACATCAGCACATTTCATTATTAGTTCTCTGGAGCCATAGGTTGGTCATGACACTGAGAAGAGTTCAACACAATCATGTTCCATCATATTAATGAACTATTAATTTGTTCATTCCGTAACATATTTGTGTCCCCTCAGATCCCCATTCTTTGTCACCTCAAAAAAAGCTTTAAATATGTTTACATATGCCAAGAATTTGTATAGAATAACTTTCTTTGGTTATTTATGCATCCCTTGGTTACTCAAGCCATCCTCCTTATTTCCCTGTCCCTGGAACCAGGACTCTGCTCTGAGTGGTGTGCTTTTATTTTATCTAGCCTGGATCCCGGCCTCCAAACCATGTTACTTCTTCTTCGTCTTTTTTTTTAACATTACAACGTCTTTTTAAAAAAATTTTTGTCTTTATTAATTTGTTTGTTTACTTTTAGTTTACAATATTCAATTCCATAATTCCTTGAGTTTCAAATTTTCTTTTCCTCCCCCCCATGATGGCATGCAATCTAGTATAGGATCTGCAAATACTTTCACATTAGACATTATTATCAGGTTACAAAGGCGGATTGTACTAGATGGAATGAAAAATGGCAAAGAGGAAATGAAACCAAACAATAAAAAGAAAAAGATCAAGTAGTTTGCTTCAATCAGGATTCAGGCTCAGTTCTTTCTAGTTCTTTCTCTGGATGTAGGCATCTCTCTCCTTCATGAGTCTTTTGGGATTGACTTATATCACTGCATTGCTGAGAAGAGTCCAGTCTATCACGGTTGGTCATCACACATACATTGTGTCTGAGATTGTATACAAATTTCTCCTGGTTCTACTCTTCTCACTCAGCATCAGTCTGTATAAGCCTCTCCGGGTAAATATGAAGACCGTCTCTTCCTCGTTTCTTATAGCACAATAATATTCCATTACATGCATATACCCAACTTGTTCAGCCATTCCCCAACTGATGGGCACCCCCTTAATTCCCAATTCTTTGCAACCACACAAAGAACTGCTATAAATATTTTTGTGCATATGGGTCTTCCTCCCACTTCTATGATGTCTTTGGGATATAACCCTAGAAGTAGTATTGCTGGGTCAAAGAGTATGAAATTATTTATAGCCCTTTGGGCATAATTCCAGATTGCTCTCCTGAAAGGTTGGATCAGTTCACAACTCCACCAACAATACATTAGTTTTAAACCAATTTCCACATTTGCTTTAGTTCTTTAAGAGACTTTAGAATTTGGTGAATTTACTTCATTTGCCATTCTAAAGATGAGAAATTGAGGTTTAAGAAATAAAGAGATTTGCCCATGTTAGTGGCAAAGCTAGGAGGAGAATTTAGGATTGTTGCCTTCTGGTGTGGTTTTTTCTTTTTGCTTATGGTTGTATTATTCTTAATATTAATAATCCTTTGAAATTAGGTTGGATTTTACAAATCTACTCAAATAATTTTTAAGAAGAAACTTAATTGCCTTTTATTGAGAAATCTATTTTATTATATAAATTCATAGGTCTTTTCAATCATGTTAAGAAATTGGAAGATATTTTGCCCACATTCAGATAATCAACTACCTGGGTCCTGTAACCTTGGTCTGGACGTAACTATTTCTTAGCCTCACACTTCAGTTGAAATTTCTAACACTAACACTAACACTGTAACATTGTTCTTGGGTTCCTTTGTCATGTAATTGTGTTATTAGGGAAATAGTGTTGGAATCTGGAGCTTCTGTGGGCCTGGCCTTTGGATAAGGGCATGGGGTATGTGCCTTTTGCTAAATTCCATGCCATATCAGGACATACTGTAGTGATAGTCATGTTTGCAGGTTATAGAATAAATATCAAAATTTTCAACTCATGGCTGAAAAATGTTTAATCAACAAATGATTTATAGAACAGTTAATACTATAGAATTAAGTATAGAACTGATAATACTATAGCTTTGTATAGAACTGATAATACCATAGCCTTGCCAAAAGATATAGGTCTCTGTTTTCCTACTGTCTTAACACTGGGGAAAGCTATAATCTCTTTTAGGCTATTTCTTTGTAAGATGAAGGAGTTAGACTGGGGGACTTATCTTGTCCCTACTAACTCTTAAAGGCTTATAATTCTGTGATGCTCCTTTCAGCTTTCCAACACAAGGTCACATGTGGAATTACCTCTCCTTAATGGATTGCATTTCAGCATCTTTACATTAAAGAATCCAAGTCAACTAAGCAAAACATTGTTAAGAAGACTTATTTTGTATCACATGGTATCTTACCCCATAGCTGGAATGCGAGCATTTCAGCAATGCTTGTTAATAAACCAAGTTTGAGCATACCATCCTTACTATTCAGTTTGTGTTCAGTTGAAATTATGACAGGATACCAGGATATTTACACTATGAAAGAAATATTATACATTGATTAAAGCAACTATCTTTTATGAGTCTTTGGAATAAAATTTTAGATAAAAATAATGCCAAATGTCCATCTTCCAAACTCCAGCAACTTAATATTGGCAGGAGACATGAATCGTTCCCATTATCCAAGTCTAGCACTAGTGCCCATATTCCCTGAATGAAATCGCTCTTCATCAGACTGTGTGGGGTTTTTTGGACTATAAGGTCTTACAAATAAGTGGCAGTTTTAAAAATAGTAGCCTTGGGACATATTTGTAATACTTCACTGTTAACTACATATGCATTATTTGTGTGTGTGTGTGTGTGTATACACATGTATGTGTGATCATTGCAGTGTGTGTGTGTTTGCATACATACACATACCACTTACATATGATGGTCCTTATATACGTGTGTGTATACACACACAAACACATCCGTGCAGTGATCGCTGATTTAGAAGTAGATGGGAATTACCTCCTAATTTTACAGAGAGGAAGCTGGGGCTCAGAGAGGCCCAAGGACTTGCAGAAGGTCATACAGATAATTATAGGTAACAGCTCACATTTATATGGTGCTTACTACATGCCAGTCACTAGGGTAAGTGCTCTTCATTTGTTATCTCATTTGATCCTCACAACAACCCTGTGAGATAGGTGCTATTATTACTCCCATTTTGCAGATGAGGAAACTGAGGCAAACAAGTTAAATGACTTGACCAGGGTCACACAGAGATTAACTGTCTGAGGCTGGGGTTTGAACTCAGGCCTTCTTGACTTCCAGGCCTAGCACTCCATTGCATAACCTAGCTGCTCCTGATTAGTGCAGAGTTGGTATTTCCACCTGACTTCTTTGTCTCTAACTCCAACACCTAACTGCACTACTTTCTGCTTATTAAGTGGAAAATTTGTTGAGATTTAAAAAGGTGTAAGTTTAGATTCCCTGGACAGCTTTTAATTCTTTTCTTTTAATTTCTTTTTTAAGGTCTTAAATATTTAATTTGTTTTAATTAGCCAAAATCTGCCTCCTCACTTTCTTTGCTAACCCTCCCCCAACTGTTTATGCAGCCTAAGATTGCATTAGCTTTTTTGGCTGCTTCAAAGAAACCAGTGGGTGCGGGAGTTTCATGTCTATATGTAAGATACAATCAACTGGGAAGATTATCATGGTAATTTGTTCTGTATACCGGTTCTGACACTCAGTGAACTTAAAAACATAATTGGGGGGGAAACTTAAATTTTGGAACTCTGGTTTTTAATGCCACAATTATTTCCTAGGCAGTGGTATTCAGAGCATTCTTGATTGCTAGCAAAACTCTGGAAATTGCATTTGGGGCACATCTAGTCCTCAGATTGTACTCATATTCTTGTAATCCCATAGCACAGGTGGGTTTCTTACCATTATACAGATTTTCTGCTTTGTGGGGCAGTGTACCACACATTCATAACAGATATCTGCCAAGCAAGATTCATGACCTTGCATCTTTAGTGATTCTAATTTCCTGTTCTGCTTTCTACATTTCTACGATCCAGTAGTATCTCAAGACTTTAAACTGGTGCTTTATCTTGTACTGCAAAGTCGCTAATTCAGTTTTCAATTTCTCATACTCGTCCTTTTTTCTGTTTGTTCCCAGGTGCCTCTTGACTCTTCCCAGAAAGGTTCTGTCTTTTACAGCATAGAAACACTAGTAGTCTATAGTACTTGTTCTGGTGTTATTTTCTGTTTTTTTAAATACTTTCAATTTTTCCCATTTAAAAGTACGGGGATTTGCTGGCTTTTTGTTGTGCATGTAGGGCCTATACTGCCATGCCTGGCAAGACCTCTATGGGGATCCTGGGATCTAATGATTTTACAATAGAACTTCATTATCACTAAGGGTTGCAAGACTTGTTCCATAGTCTTTTGTACAATTATTATTATCTCTGCATTTGAAATCCCAGGTCAAATCAAGTCAGCAGGCACTTATGAAGTACTTATCAAATACTAGGCACTGTACGAATAAGGTTTGTAAGCAAAAAAAAAAAGGATGAAAAATAGACCTTATTCTCAAGGAGCTCACAGTCTAATGGGAAAACAGCACACAGACAATTCTGTACAACAAGATATATGCAGGGTAAATTGTAGTTAATCTCAGAGAGTAGGCACTGAGATTAAGCAGAACTGGAAAAGGCTTCTTGCAGATGAGATGTTAGTTGAAACTTGAAGGAAGCCAGGGAAACCAGAATGCCAAGAGGACATTTTGATCCAGACATGGGAGACAGCCAGTGAAAATGCCTAGAGTTGGGATAGGGAGTGTCATGTGAGAACAAGAAGAAGCCAGCATCACTGGATTGCAGAATAGGTAGGGAGGAGAAGCTATGAGAAGACAAGAAAGAACCAGGTGATGAACCTTTTAAAATCTAAATGGAGGATTTTGTATTTGATCATGAAGGCAAGTAATACGAAGGCATTGGAGTTTTTAGAGTTGGGATTTGGGGAATAATGGCTAGATTTGTACTTTAGGAATTTTTTTAGAAGTAGGTCTAAGCTGCCATATTTGTGGAGGTTCCAAAGTACTTTCCAGATTTTGGAAAATTTCTGTAGGCCCAGAAAGGCAAGAATTTGGTCCTAAAAATTCTTAGTAAATATTTTAAATTATATCCCAATCTTCTAAGATTTTGGCAACTTTTAAGTTGCCAACTTTTGGCAACCTAAACATTTATTAAAGTCTTGTTTGGAGGAGAACTAACAACTATGACTAAGGCAGATATTTCCTATATTTTCTTATTTTTTGTTTAGAAGGGAGAAGGCAAGGCAGTTGGGGTTATGTGACTTGCCCAAGGTCACACAGCTAGTAAATGTCGAGTGTCTGAAGCCGAATTTGAACTCAGGTCCTCCTGACTCCAGGGCTGCACCACCTAGCTGCCCCATTCCCTGTATTTTCAAGATACCTTATATATACATACATATATATATATACATACATATATATATATATATATTGGTAAGCCTAATACTTCATTGATTTCCGTTACCTTTTATTCACATTTTGGAGCTCTATCTCAGCATCCCTTCAGTTTTCTAAATTATTCCAACTATCATTCTTATTCTACCATGTAAGTACTGTGGTGCTTTGAAATAGCTAAGTGGCACAATGGATAGAGCATTGGGATTGGATTCAGGAAGGCCTTAGTTTAAGTTCAACCTTAGACACAGGCCCCTGTGACCCTGGGCAAGTCACTTAACTTCTGTCTGCCTGCATCTCCCTTTACCATCTAAACCTGTGTGATTTTTGTTCATATTTTCTCTCAGATATTCTGTAGAAGTTCTACCCAGCATAGAAACACTAGATCTTTCTCTTGTTCTTTTCTTTTCTAGGGGATACAGAGGAATGGTAGTACTATTTAATTGTCATATGTCCTATTTTTCCATTAGACAGGTCAGATTTAAGACCTGTCTTGTCTGTCATTCTTGCTACAAAGTTGGCCCACCACCCTTTTCTATCCTTCTTATTCTTTTTTTTTTTTTTGGAGGGCAATTGGGATTAAGTAACTTGCCCAAGGTCACAAGGCTAGGTTTTTGTTTGTGTGTGTTAAGTGTCTGAGGTCAGATCCGAACTCAGGTCCTTCTGACTCCAGGGCCAGTGCTCTACTCACTGCGCCACCTAGCCGCCCCTATCCTTCTTATTCTTGATAATCTTTTACCCTGTTTCTCATATACATATCATCATTTGGTATCATTAACACCTATTTATGCCAGCCATTTCCATTTACCTTTTGATTTTTTTTTGTTTATTCCATGATTTGTAATCTTATAGCTTTATTTAAATACACACACACACACACACACACACACACACAAATGATTTTTGCTGTAAGAAGTTTGTGATCATTATGGTTAGTACTTGTATACTATCTTAGCTACATTATTATTTGTTATTTTTTGTCTTTTTCTCTAGTTGTCACTTAGAATTAGCCAAGTTTTCCTTTATTATATACCTACAGTAATTTTTAGCATTAATCACCTTGTTGTGAATTGTTCCTACAACTATTTCATTAAAAATGTAAGTACACAAAGTTTATCATATTCTGAGATCTACAGGAATGAGTTGGTCTGAATTTGTACTCTGTTCATCTTAACTTTTTTCCAAAATACCTCTACAAGAGGAAAATTTCCAAAAGGTTTTGTAAGTAGAGATGAAACAGGAATAATTCCTGGACATATAACTAATCCTTAAAGCCATAAGCACAAGAGTTCATTGCTTTTCATTCCAAAGACCCAGGGCCATCTCTTGAAGATATCAGAAAAAACAATTCCCTTTCTTTTTTTGGTGACCCCAAAAGAATAAAAGGTGTCATTTCAATGGTGATTTGAGTGTACAAGTCGTTTAAATAATCAGGTAACCAGATTTTCTGAAGACATATTTAGAACTAAGTTTTGTTCTCAGCAAGGATATCTTTGTAGGTTTTTTGTGTTTTTAAAACTTACGTGGCATACCTCATTCCATGAATCTGGTTTTTTGGTTTGGGTTTTTTTTTCCTTTTCATAATTTGGGGCAATCTCTAGTACAACTTTATATTGAAAGACAGAACTGACCCTTGTTATATGGACTGTGGCATATACTTTTTGCATGTAATTGTATTTCAAGAAACTTTGTAATGTCTGAAGCCACAAACAATATTATTACAGTGTTTTGGGGCATATTAGTTCTATGAAATGATCATCCTCGGTATTTTCAAGAATATTGATATTAAACCCTCATCCAAAGTTACTATTTTTCCAAAATGGTTCTAATCATAATAGCTGTAATGATTATGGCTCTAAAGCTGGAAGTGACCTTAGAGATCATCTGGTCCAACCCCTTCAGTTTCTAGTCAAGGAAACTGAAGCCTATAAAGATCAAATGAGTCACCCAAGGTCACACAATTAGGAGGAGGATCAGGATTCAGACTCAGGTTTTGTGACTCTTAAGTCCATTGGTCTTTCCATTGCATCATGATATTCTCTACTAATTTTCTAAAAGCCTACTGGAGCATTTTGTGCCTGCATATTGATACAGAAATATGCTTACACATGCACAGTTTTCAAACCAGCTTCTCTGAATGTATCTTCTAAGTAGCATGCTCCTACATTTTATTACTTAATAATTTCTTTTACCTTTCAGCTTCAGAGATTGCTGATTAAGTGTTATTGGCAGCAAGAGTATTTAAAATGTAAGGAGATTGGCTTATAAAAATAACTCTGACACCTTTTGTGTTGTTTCCCTTTTTAAATTTCAGTTTTACAGCTACCAGCACAGTAGGAAAGAGAAATATGAGTCCCATTCAAGAGGAGGCTGGCTCTGAAGACATAGAGTCAGTGGAAATATCAGACTGTGAGCTTGATCAGATGGATTCCTCTGCAGAGTCCCTTATAGAAGGGAAGAAAAAAAACAAGAAATGTAAAAAAATGAAGAAAGAACTCATTCCAGCCGGTAGGTCTCATTTGATAAAGGTCAGAGCTTACTTTCTAGACCTTGAACCTTATACAAATTTATGGGTTTGGGGAGGGATCATAGGACCATTTAAGTGTGACATATTAGGTAGTTCTCCATGAGAACAGTGCCTGTAAGAGTCAGTACGGAATTTAAAAAAAAAATAAAAAGCACTACAATCCTAGTTACGTTTTGGGGGTGTAAAGAAAAGGATGCTTATTCAATATTGCTGTGGTCTTTTAGTTGTAGACATGGGACATAGTTCATATCCATCTTCCTTTTCACAGTTGAGGTTAATTGAATTTCATTAATATTAGTGAAATCAACAATGAAGCCACAATGTTGCATGTACTTTTTAAATATATCATGGTAAAGCTTAATTGACTCAAAACTGTAGCACATACTAAATGCCCTGATTATATATCCTAGCTAATTCAGGGAACTTACCAGCTTCTCATATTACTTGCTATTAAGAAAAAGGGAAAAAAACCTTAGGCAGTTGTATAGTTTAAAGTCTTTGGCATAAGTAGTGTACACCTCCTGCCTACCCCGTTGCAGATACTAGTCAGCTATTAAATATTCAGCATTCTACCCAGTAAGATTCTTCCGGGAGTTTTATTATTTGTGTTTCCCTCTTTGTAGCTCAATTTTCCTTAGACTTTTCCATTTGTTTGTCACTTCCTAGGGAGAAGTTTTCAATTCCTTTTCTATTCATTTCTGGATAATCTTTGAAGCTACCAAAAATAATTTCTATTAATATAATCCTGTAATTAACTCTTTGCTGCTTTTGTCATTTAAGCGAAAACATTCTGTAGGTTATTTAGGATGTCAAATCTATAATATTGCAAGTAAAGCATACATTTTTCTCCTATTAACAGTAAAACTGTCATAGTTTCAGATATCGAGTGTTAAACAGTTAGCTCTTTTACTTCTGTCAAACATGTGACTGAAGAAATTGACAGCTTTTAATTGAATTGACTAAATCAAGTGAGTTGCATTTTCTTTTGTATTGCCATTCTTAGAATAAAACCTTTTAGCAATGCAAATATAGAAGTTTCATGAATCTTTTTAACCTGGTTTGTTTAAGCATTTAATCCTATTAGTATCAGTAAGATGTGGGTCAGTGATAGCAGATGCTTGACATGTTGAATCTAACAATATTGATTACTCAGTTATTGTTTAAGGCACTATAACTTTGTGACACTGCCAGGTTCAAACAGTCTTCATGGTCTGTGTTAAACTCTCCAAAGCAAACAAATTCAGTATAGAGCAGCTTTTTTTAAAAATACATTCCCTGTTGTGCACATGAAGCACTCTGAGAGCAGAGCTTGAAGGTGTTCCCAGTGTTCCATAGACTGTTCGAACTCAGCGGATGGGCTTCCAAGCATTAATGTAGTGACGTGTTCAGTGCAGCTGAGGAAAACCTCATGGGAGAAATTCCAGGATGAGGAGTTTAAGCTTCTCAGCCTGGGAATGATTCCACCAGAATTCAAGGAGGGTTCATTACGTGCCTACCACTCATTTGTTGTACTGCTATAAAAGAAACCCAAGATATGGGCCTTCTCTACAAGTTAATTACATACACTTTTTAGTAATCAACTATACATAACAGAAATAGGGAAAAAAGTGTTGCTAACCAAACCTTACAAGAAACACTTGGAATGTTCAGTAGTTTCATTGTATGTAAAGGTTATGAACCAGGTCCTTTTCAGGTAGTAGTATTATTATTACATGGTAGAGTGCACCAGATTTGGAGTCTCAAATCCTGCCTCTACCACTTACTACCTATTTGACTCTGAATCAAATGCCTTTTACTTTCTTGGCCTTGGTTTCCTCATTTGTAAAATGGATGATTTGGATGACCTTAAAGGTCATTTAGAGCCTTTAGCTCTAACTCTATGAGCCTTTGATCCTACTATTAGATCAGTAAATTATTTATTTATTATAAATGAAGTTTTACTTTAAAAGGCTTTGTTATAAAACTATTAATATTGATAAATTATTTCTTTAAGTCTTTATATGCATGATCTCATTTAACTCCTAAGGCAGATTATGCAAGTATTATTATTACCCTCTTGTAGAAGCTCATTGAGGTTCCTGAGGTAACACATAGCTAGTAAATAACCGAGCTAGGATTGGAACCTCGGTGTTTTTGCCTACGAGATTTAGCCCTAAATATTTTGTCTTATTACATCTTATAAGACTTAGTCTTTTTCTTTTATCACACCACGTCCCATGAGCACCAGGATCACTTAAATGTACAGAAAGGACATTCAAAAATACAATAAATACGGAATGGCTTTTTACAAAGGTATTTCCTACTACTGTGCTGGTAAGAAAAAATATCCTTTATTTTCATATCCTCACATCTATTAGAATCACTACCTTTTTTTTTTAATGTCAGTTCTCACTAAATATTTGTTAAATGAATATACTTTTATAAGTTCAGGATTTGTACATCTCATTCCTTATATTCATAGGAAGCAGGTATATAAAGAACAATAAGTTCCCTGTTCATATTTATTATAATCAGTATTGGTTTATTAGTCTCGTTATGTTTTTCCTCAGAAGAGCTCAAGGTACAGTATTTATACTGTTTTAGGGTTGAATGTTAATGAAAGAAAAATAGTCTAGCATGTAATGTGAATTTTTGTTTGTATAGTATATCTGTAACTAGGAAATGTAATTCCCAGCATTTCTTTCAACAGAATGGACTTGTCAAGTTAACTAAACCTATGTAGTGAATCAGTCATGAGCATATGGCATAAATATAGGCTGAGTGCCATTTTCCCCCAGCATTTTGTAGTTTCGTATCCTCATCTTTCTGTCACCATGACCATCTTCCAGTCATCCTTCCTATTACACTCTACCAAAAAAATTACAATAAGGCAACCAGATCATGACAAGATTGACAGGCATCAAAACCTTCTTGGATACCATGAAATAGAATCTTTTTTGGAGGAAATTTCCAGTTGAGTTCAGAGAGAAAATACACCAAAATATAGTTCATGGTTAAACTTTTTAATGTAAAAAGAGAAATCCATTTCCAAGTTTGGGGCTCTTCCCTCCCTTCCATCACCCCCATACACACATAAAAAGCACAATGCATTAGATCTTTAATGTTTGCCAAGAGCTGTGTTTTATTGGAGTCTTGGAAAAACTGCTGAACTTTTAAATCTTATACCCTTAAGGTTACACTGAAAAGTTTAGAATCCACTTAAAGCAATAATCTTCTCAGATACTGTTACAGGTTTCGTTTAAGTTAGAAATAAGTTCTAAAGTTGCTGTCAATCATGTGAAAGGCCAGGCAAAGGGAGTTCACTTACCTCCCATGAAGATTTTTAATGACTATATTAGGACTGGTTTATAGCTTAAATATTGAAAAAGAGATTTGTGAAGCAAATAGCAGCTTGCATATTGAAATCCACACTTGTGACTCTTCTTTGCCTGGCGATGTCCTAGAGCTTCTTAGAATGTGCTGTGGTGCTCTATAGGAGGCGTATGCTCTAGGACCCCTGTAGGGAACTGCTGCTTTATAATGAGGATCCTTGGCTACCTCACTAACTGAAGTTTGGGATTCGAGATTGACTGGCCTTTTTCTGAATTCTATTTTTTAGTGGTTTGTTTTCTTGTTGTCTCCCCCCATTAGACTGAACTCCTTGATATCTTGCCTTTCTTTGTCATCTTCAGTGCTTAGCATGGTGTCTAGGAGGTATTTAATAAATACTTATTGACTAACTGAAACTAGTCAGTTTTGGAAACTTTTAAAATTCCATTTTGGTTTAGCAGTGAAGATAGTCAGTTGCGGGAAAACTGTTTGCCTTTGTGTTTTTCCCTTTTCAACCAAGCATTCAAATTTGATCAGAAGGGTAAGTAGATTGAAGTCAATTTATAGAATCTTCGAGCAGGGAGAGACCTTAGAAAACCAGACAATGATAAGGTCATAGATGTGAAGTTGGAAGGATCCCAGAAGCATCTAAGAGTCCATCCCCTTCTTTACAGTGGGAAAAACAGGCCCAGAGAACGTGACTTGTCCAGCCAGGGCCATGTGCATGGTATATGTCTATAACAAAACCTAACATTGCAGCTCTGAAATTGGAAGGGTTTTAGAGGCCATTGAATCACATACCTAAAGAAGCAAAGACCCAGAGAAGTTACATGGCTTGACCCAAAGTAGTTGGTGGCAGAATAAGAAAAAAGAAAGAGCCTGAGATCTCCTAATCCTAATATAGTGGATTTGGTTTTTTTAATTTATATACCATACCAAAGATAGATGTGATTTCAGAAAGGACCATTGATTGGCCAGGGGAAGGGGGAGTGTGTGAGTTTTGAAAATTTTATTTAAATAGGTCTTTGCACTATATTGTTGCCTGTATAAATCCAGTTCTAGGAACACCTTGTCTTCACTGTTTCAACTTTGGACTTAGGAAATTCAAGAGTTTTAGGTACTTTTTTATGTAATTGAAGAAAGTTACAGGCAACTAGCTGGCTTCATCTTTTTTTTTTAATCTAAGTCTCAAAAGTAAGCCCTAAGTAGGTAGCCTTTAGAACTGTAGCATATCAGATGGGTTTTTCTTGTGCCTTAATCAGGCACACCATTCTTGGTTATGTAGCTGTTCAAATAATGGGCATTTTCCATGTGTTCAGAGAATTACCTTCCAGGACATGCAGAACATATGGAGGGGTTAATAGTACAAGTCTTCACATTATGATTATAGATCTCTCTCAAAGTATAGAGAATGTTATAGTGGAAAGGCTAGACTTGGAATTAGGAAATCTGGGTTGGAATCATTGTTCTAACACTGACTAGATGACCATGAACAAGTCACCAAATTTATCTGACCCAGTTTCTTGGTTCATTATTGTTGTTTGTCCTTCATTCTTGAGATTAGTCATATAAAGGGATTGGTCATGCTTGAACTGCCTGCTTCAAGGAGTTGCTGTGGGGAAAACACTTTACATTATTTCTACAAATGTAAGTTCTAATTAGGTCTTCAGACCTCTGTATCATTGCTAATTTTTATGAATAGGTTGCTAGATTCAAACCCGTACCACTTGTGGTGGTTTCCAGTCACTGTTAATTTCAGCAGATGATGCTGGTGACCCACCTAGCAGAATGATGGAAATCAGACTTCTTGATATGAGTCTGCCAGATGCTGACAGGGAGGCAGTAGATCCTTGAAGGGGATGGAACATTGCAAAGAAGGGCACTTTTTTTTTTTAAAAGAAGGGTGCTTTTAATATTGGGTTCCATCTTCAGTTGTCCTGTGTCTTGCCACTGCACCCAGTTGGCTCAGGAGGAGAGAGTGAGACTGGTGATTTTGTACGGACCTGCCTCACTTAAATATAATTCATTTACAAGTTAAGACATCAGCTTCCTGATGTCATTGGTCCTCTTCAAGAATGAAGGACAAACGGCCCCCTCCTCACCCCTTCCCTGACTGCTCACCCTTTCCCTTTTCCTCCTTCCTTGTCCCCTTTCCCTTCCTTCTCCCCCTTCCCCTCCCCCTCCCCATCCTTCCCTTCATCCTTTCTCCTTCCTCCCTTCCCCAGCCTAGACAGTGCCATGGTGGAGATGGCTGAGGAGGCCACGGAGCCCACCGAGGCAGACATCACCGGGCTGTGCCAGGACATATATTCTCCAAAATGGCCATGTACCTGATGGGTGAGCTGACAGCCACCAGTAAAGATTATAAACTTCTGGAAAATATGAACAAACTAACTAGCTTGAAGTATCTAGAAATGAAAGATATTGCAGTAAACATAAGTAGAAACCTAAAGGACTTAAACCAGAAATATGCCACCCTTCAGCCTTATCTGGATCAGATCACTTTAATTGAGGAGCAAGCAGCCCCTCTTGAACAGGCAGCTTATAAGTTGGATGCCTGTCCAAAGAAACTAAAAGCAAAGTACAAGAAGTTAGAGAGACGATGAAGGAATTCTTTAGCACAAAGACTTTAACTACAAGAATGTTTTATAAGAAATATGTGGGATGGGACTTCTCACTAGGCTTCAGTTCCCAAGAGGAAGCGGTGCTGCTGATCCAAAGAGAATCCCAGCCCCCACCTCTGGCTGGATGTATAATTCTGGCCACCCCCGTGTTGTCCTCAGCCTGTACCCCTGGAACTTCATCTTAGCCTGTGCTTCCTTGCCCTGGACCAAGGCTCAGAAATCAGGATCAACCCCATCTGGAGCAGATGCAGATGAGAGGTTCTCAGCTCCTCCCTTGCCCCCACCCCACTCATAACCTGTTCTTCAGCTTAAATAAAAAATGCCAACCTATGGAAAAAAAAAGAAAGAAGGACAAACAACAGTCCCAGCCACAACTTCATTGTGCTTTTAAAAAAACGTTACAGTGTCCCTCTTTTTCGGCATCATTATTACTATCTCTGGTACTCCTGTCCCCAACTAGTCAAGAAAAATACGTGGTGGGAAAAAGTAAAGTCAAGCAGAAAATCTTCCTTCCTTCCTTCCTTCCTTCCTTCCTTCCCTCCCTCTCTCCCTTCTCTCTCTTCCTTCTTTCCTTCCCTCTCTCCTTGCATCTTTCCATCTTTCCTTCCTTTTCCTCCTCCTTTCCCTCTGTTCACTCAGGGAATCATATCCTTTACTTGTGGGCACTCTGCCCAAAGGAATATAAATTTTGATCACTGAAGCCTAGCAAGATATCTTGGGATTTATGGGCTAGATTTTTTTTTATTTCCTACTCATTTGTTCTATCATTAAAAAAAAAAAAAGCTGAGACGATTAACTGTTTTGCCGCTTATAGTTTCATTTATGATTTCTTGAAGTACAGTACAGGAAAAGCAGGCTTTGATAAAGCCTATTGGGATTCAAATGGAGCTGCTTGACCTTAAAACCCAGATCACTCTGGTTCTCACTGATTGGCCAACAGTGATTGGCCAAACTTCACTTGATTCTTGTTTGGGCTCTGAAGACTCAGAGTGAATGTAAATAGCAATTGTTTCTATTTTGGCCAGAAACCCTGAGCATCTTCCCCTCCTAGATTGATTTTTTTTTTTTTGAGGCCATTTTTTTGCCTCATTTCTCACCTAGCCTTAATCATTGACTGGGTGTTCCCTCAGACAAACAGACCTGCTCAGTTTACAAAGGTCAAGGTCTCCCACTGCATTCAGGGCCATCTCCAGTCATCCTGACCTATGTCTTACCACTGGACTCAGGTGACTGTGGAGGAGAGAGTGGGGCTGGTGACTCTACATAGCTCTCCCTCACTTAAATCCAATTCACTTGCAAGTCATGGCATCACCTTCCTGACATCATAGTCCTCTTTCAGAATGGACAAAAAATAATTTATAATACTACTTTTTATATATGCACACATTTTTAATGTCAGAAAAATCTCCTTTCTTATGGCCTGCAGAATTTATTTTGTTCAGTTCTAAGTGTTATAGAGAAAGTTAAAGCCTTAGGAGTAAAATATTGGGGGTGAGGAAGGAAGAGGAGGCAGAGACATGGCTTTTTCACACCTGACTTTGTCACTACTTCAGTTTATTTCATTTAATGATTAAACTTTAAGCAGTAACTAAGTCTTGGCCTACTTGAGGGGAAATTTCCCTACTCACGTTGAGGTAAATTGGGCTCTCATAATGAAGGTGTAGTGATAATTTACACAGATTGACTCACTAATGACACTTTACATTTGTATAGTTTGTGATCTACAAAGCAGTCCCACAAGGTATGTAGGACATGTATTTATTTACCCCAATTTTATTGATATGGATATTGAAGTGTGTAGAGAAGCTAAATTGCCTGATTTGGGTCACACAGTTAATACATGGTAGAGCTAGAACTCAACCTCCAGGTCCTAGTCCATTTCTTTTTCTACTAAAACCACACACAACTGTTCATTCTTATCTTGGAGTGACTTCCATGGTATATGATTATATCTCTTTTGCTACATTTTTTACACTTGCATAATGGACTTTGTTTTCCAACCTAACGTTAGCCACAAATTTCAATTAAATTAATATTTATTTTATGTAAGTAATTTGTTTTTTCTCTCAGCTATTTTTTTAATTTACTGATTTGTTGTATAACTAATACTTGGCAGTGTGTGTCTTACCTTTGTAAAAATTAACTGAACTTTGGGATTCTATAATGTTTCTGTGACAGCAGGACAAATTAAAGGGACATTTCTACATGGTATTCTCTTTGTGATGTGACATCTTTTTTAGAGTTGTTTTTTGTGAATGAGTTGTCTTATTACAGTGAGTCATCCAAAGTATTACTTTTAACCCCTTTATCCTTTTTTCACATAGACTTTCTAAAATTTTCTGCCTGCTTAGGAATTGTGCTATTCCATTCTGATTTTAAGCCAGTTTTCTGCCTTTTATAGTCCTATAGTCTTCGTCACAAATCTAAGCTGAAGATCCATTGAACTAAAAATTCTCACCTATCTCATGCCCTCTTATCTTTTTAAAATTATTTTTATTTTTAAGTGTTTCCCAGTTACGTGTTTTTAAAAAATTATCAATCATTTGAAAACATTTTTTACTTCCAAATTTTCTCCTTTCCTGTTTCTCCTTCCTTCTTGAGAAAGTAAGCAAGTTGATCTCGATTATACATGTGGAGTCATGGAAGACATATTTCCATATTAGCTCATGTTGCAAAAGAAAACAATAAAAATAAAAGTTTTAAAAAGTGTTTCAGTCTGCATTCAGAGTTCACGAGTTCTCTCTCTGGATGTGGATAGCAGTTTTCATTGTGGGTCCTTTGGAAATGTCTTGAATCATTGTCTTGATTAGAGTAGCAAAGTCAGTTGACCATCCTTACAATATTGCTGTTACTGTGGACAATGTTTTCTGTTGATCAAAGACAGAGAAACTGACTTTGTCATGCTTTTTGTCTATTGGCCAGTGGTTATATAGAGTGGGTCTAGAAGTTCAGGAGTATAATACTCTGTATTCTCTAAAATTTTAACATCTTTAATAAAAAGGGGAAAGCAAAGAGACAGAAACAATCCACATCAACCCTGAAATTCCATTAATCCAGCTCTCTGGCATTTTCTGACTATGGTTTTCTGCAGCTTTTCATTATTTGCCCTGCTTCAATCTTTGTAAATACAGACATGGTCCCAAAGGGCTTCTTCTAGTTGTGGTTTATGCAGCTGGCCCCACCCTGCCCCTGGTATGAAAGCCAGTCTCCCAAACCAGAGCTATACACTTATCTCTGCTTTGAATTGTTTAGCATTTTTTTTTCAAGATGCTATCTGTGATTGTAAAGTGCTTGGTTTTTTTCCCCCCTTTTCCACCAGGAAGCATCTCAAGCAGTTCTGCCAAGCTCTTTGAAGTTCCTGATTCATGGTAGCCAACAGTTGAATGAAGAAAGCAGGGACTCGGATTCTGAGAAATCACCAGACTTACACCACTTGGAAGCCATACTGTATTTAATTTAATAAAATGTGGTGTGGGCGTGGTTTTGAAAACAAAGTATGTCTCCTGAAAAACCAGTTTGTTTTTTAAACTGTCCATTGAACAATCATTGCAGCTTTAGAGTGTCATAAATGTATATCTCATTAACTGATTGAATGTGCTTGTCTGTCACATGTGAAGCTTTTGCTGTCATTAATGTTAGATCAGATAATCAAATTTAAGTGTGTCTGGGGCCACCTGAGATGGAATGCTGGCCATGAAATGGACAGAATGAGCTGCTGGCATTCTTCTTCTATGCTGTTGTCAAGATTTTGTTTTGAATTCTTTCCTGCTTTCAGCTTATCACACATCTCTTCATTTTGGGGTTTTTAGGCAATTGCAACACATGGTCATCAGTCTCCCAGTAAATAGGCCTGTCACCATCTCATTGCTTTTCACCCATTCCTCTTCCAGAAAACATTGCATTCTCAAGCTTGTTTTTCCAGTAAGAGAATTTCTACCATTGTCAGCTCAGAAATGAACCTGACATATCCAGCAGCTTATTGAAACCATAATTTATGGAGTGACTTTTCCACAATATGATTTTCTCATGTGGGAGAGGGGGACACGAAAGTTATTTTTTGTTACACATTTGCCATATTCATTATTTAAATTTTGATATAGATTTTGGGGGGAGGGGTAAAGAGGCATGGCGAAATCCTTTGATAAAGTTTTCTGTGTGTGTGAGTGTCTTTGTATGAAATCTATGACAGACCTACAAAATACACCAGCCCTTACTCTGTTAAAAGAAAAAAACCAGGTAAACAAACGAAAAAGCAAAATTCAGTGGATCTGCCTTAGTCCAGATCTACTTCAGATCATTGTTAGATATTCAACATTTTTGTATCATAGAAATAAAAATGAAAATGTATTTCCGTAAGATAAAAATTAAAGAAATTTTCATAGGATTCAAAAGTTTTTTTAAAAAATTTTTTTACTAGCTATACTAGTTGATGTTCCTCCCCCCTTTCTTTATATTCTCATCTGAAAGCTATCCCTGAAAATGTTGTCTAAAAAGAGGTTACTTAGATTAGTCTCTGGGGATTTGGCAGGATTGGTCTTTTTTTACCTCTGTCCTTGTCTTTGTTATGTTGGACCAAATTCTCAGCAGTTTTAGCACTAAATTAGCTATGTAAAGTAACAGCTTGAGGTCTTTCAGTAGACTGTTAGAAGGACTGGCAAGCCTAGAGCTCTCTGTGGACATGTCAGTTTGGATTTACATAACACTTTTCATCTGAGAAAAAAAAAAAACAAAAAACAACCCTGTTTTCCTTGTCTTCTCCTCACTCTTCCAGCCTTGTCCAGTTTATCAAACTCAACTTGAGGAGTCAACAAGCATGCATTCACTGCCAAAAAGAACCATTCTGAGACAATTCTCATTCCCTCTGATTCTACCATTACCCACAACTTTATAAAGGAAAAAAACCGTAAGGTGGAATAAAGAAAAACAGTAAAGATGTTCAGGGAGAAGACTCTGAAAAAGGCAACTGGACTCCATTGACCTTAGAAATTAAAACTTTGGGGCGGCTAGGTGGCGCAATGAGTAAGAGCGCCGGCCTCGGAGTTGGGATGACCCGAGATCGAATCCGGCCTCAGAAAATGAGCACCCACACGCAAATAATGACTAGCCGTGTAACCTTAAGCAAGTTACTTAACCCCAATTGCTTAAAAAAAAAAAAATTAAAACTTAAAAACACAAACAAGTGGTCATCTCGTTTTCGTAATGTAATGAAAAATTTGGAAATATCAATGATCAAAGTTAACTACACATGAAAGGCACTGTGGCCATATTTTTTACATTTGTGTTTTTGTGTTAAATAGAAGTTTTGTGGAAATAGGCTTTTATCTTAGAATTCCGTAACCATACCTGATAGTAGCTATGGAGCCCAGAAGCATTTCATTGTATACAGTTTTAGGCAGTTTATAGTCTTAAGATTTAAAGCTGTTGAGAAACCTTAGAAGTCATCTAACTAGCTCAGGGATGTCAAACCCCTGGTCAGTAGACCCACAGTGCTCTTGAATGTGGCCTGAACCAGTATAAAACATGGTTGGGAAATATTTAGCAAAATAAATAAATCTACAGGGGGCGGCCAGGTGGCACAGTGAGTAGAGCACTGGCCCTGGAGTCAGAAGGACCTGAGTTCGGATCCGGCCTCAGACACTTGACGCACACACAAACAAAAACCTAGCCGTGTGACCTTGGGCAAGTTACTTAACCCCAACTGCCCTCCAAAAAGCAAAAAATAAATAAATAAGACTACAATAAAACATAGATAACTACATTTTTTAAACTCATGGGGATCGTTATAGATGGTTGAGAGGCCCCCCATTTCTACTTGAGTTTGATACACCTGATTACCCTCATTTTATAAAGGAGGGCACTGAGGCCCAAGTAGGTTATGTGACTTGTCCAGGGTCATCATGGTGGTATGTGACAGAATCAGATTCTAAATCCAGCTTAGATGGTACAGTGCATAGAGCACAGAGCCTGGGGTCAGGAAGACATGAGTTCAGATATAACCTCAGACACCTGGGTAAGTCACTGCACCTTTCTGCCTCAGTTTCCTCATCTGTAAAGTGAGAATAATAAGCCTCTACCTCTCCCGTTGTGAAGATCAAATAAGATATGAATAAAGCACTTAGCACCACACCCGGTGCATAGTAAGCACTGGCCACTGTTACATATAAATGGTGAGCTGTTACCCATGATGTATGACCTTCCGAAGGGCGCTAAGCCTCTCTGCACCTCAATTCCCTCATTTGCTAATGGGGGATAATAATTGCACCTATCTTAAAAGGATGTAAAGATCAAATGAGATAAGTGCTTTGCAAACCTTAAAATAGTACAACTATGAGCTCTTATTTGGGTCTTTTTTCCATTTGGGCAGTGGAAAAGAGGAGGGATGAGGAAGGGGAGGACAAGTTACTAGACAGAAGAACAGTTGACTTTGTTGACTGGTGAGCAGTTGTCTTTAACTGAAATTAGAAGGGAGGTGGACTCATCGTTCCAGTGGGGTACATGTCCGGCTCACACATTTTTAGCAACTTTTCTCCTGTAATTTTTTGAAAACCAAAGCATTTATGACATAAAAACATTAACCAAATGTGTCCTTAGTTACCACTGCCTGCCAGGCCAGGAAAATCTGTCTCCTGGCAAAAAAAGACTTGTGAGTATTAAAAATAGATCAATCTTTTTTGGATGCTCTTTATGAGCTCATGACTTACTAGGTTTCACCCTTCGGGGTTGGGGGGGCAGGGGGACAACAATCAAATGATACTTGGCAAAAAACTACTTTTTGAGGGAAAAAGAATGAACATTTATTAGCACTTTCAGCCTATTTCATACATAGCCTTTTGTTCAAGTATTACCATAATCCTTCAGCTCTTCAGCCATTTGTATGCCCAAGCCTCCCTCTATCAGGTAACAAGCAGTTGGACTTCATTCTTAAGTGCTTGTGACTGGCCATTTGTTGTCTATGGAAGAGCTTCACAAGTCCACGAGCTGGGAGGGGCTGCTTAGAAGACTGAAGTGCTTTTGACAAGGCAAACAATCTCTCTGCCCCTGGTCTCCCTACTCCTCCCCTACCCCCCAAAACAACTTCTTAAGAAAACTCGGGGTTTTTTAAACTATTATGTTAGGGAGGGATTGTGAATAGGCGTGTGGATTTATTTGTTTTATTGGTGTATGCCTGTGTATATGTGTGTTTTAAGTGAAATACATCGTGAAACACTAGACTAAGAAAACTGAAGTCACAGGAAGCAATTCATATGTGCTAAATGAACCTTTCTAAAGTATGCTGTATTATATGGGGAAATGTTATAAGCCAATTTCAGGCCAACTTTTCCATGGAAAAATTGTACAGAATAAGGAATACTAGCCAGAGGACAAATAAATCATTTTTAACTTTTACCCTTTTCTACCAGATGGGAGGATGGGAAGCAAGAGCTATTTTCCAGATTTTCTTCACCTTTACAGGTGGGTTAATCCTAGAAATACAGGTCCTTCACTGTAAAAATATATATTTTTAAAGATATATATATGTAAAATACATACTGAAAAAGTATAACTTTTTCACGTGTAGAACATTCATTTTCAGAATTGGGGTCTTGTGCATACTAGGTACTTGGTAAATGTTAAATAAATGAAAATGGTTCCTAAGAGCTTGGCTTTTAGAGTTAAGAAGGCATTAGAATATGCTCCTATGATTATAATGTGTTTTCTCCTAGACCTCTTAGTCTAGAAACTGATCAAACAAATCATCATGCTAGGGTAGGCCATGAGTTCCACCCATCAGGTTTTCCTCAATCTGTTGGGGAGAGAGATTGGAAGGACAAGGTTCTTAAAGCACTTCCTGGAGCTCTGTAGTCACAAAAGGCACCAGGTAAATGTTTGCCCAGTTGTTAGAACTAGGGCTTTTTGATTCAAAGTGGAAAGGAGACAGAGGAATTTTGTTTAACTCTACAGCTATAGTCAGTCCACAGTCTAATCTTTATCTTGATTTCTGTGTATATTAGTCAGTCCTACAATATTCTGATGACAAGTCATAAAAACTAAGCAACCTGGAAATAATTTTTTTTTAAATCCTCTTTTTCTCACTTTTCAGTTTGAAGCCAATCATTTCCTTGGCTTTTCAGAGAGCAAGGTTGACCACTTTGTGCAGCTCTGCCTTACTTAAATCCAATTCACACGCAAGTCAAAACATCCCCCTCATCATGTCGTTAGCCCTCTTCAAAAAAGGAGGAACAACTACAAAATCTCCACAAGTCAGTAATTGAGTTTGGAGAAATAAACACGTTATTCACTTAGCCCTTCAGTTTAGGAGTCAGTAACAGTGGCCAGTTTGTAAGTATAAAATGTCTACTGTCACATGCTATTTTGGAAATCAAAAGACATCATCCTTGAGTCCTAGGACCTTCTTTTCTCAAGCAGGATCTCTGACAGGTATATAATACAAGACTTTCCCCCTAAAGACTTCCTGTTTTCCTTCCCGATACAAGGGAAATCAGATGCTAGAGAGCATCATTTGGAGGGGAAATGCTAGACAAGGAAGTGAAAAAGAAGCAAAGGTTGGAAAGGGGACTGTTCCCTTTGTTCATGGCTCCATAATACACCTGTGAACTTGTAACAAGATTTAGGATGCTAGGCCTGGGATCCAGCTGTCTTTGTACACGTTTTCATCTGCGTTTAGAATGGTATAGTATATTTGAATGTAGTTTTAGAACTATAACAAATGCCCATAAATTGAATGCATAAATAAATTCCTATTCATTGTCTCCCTTCCCTTCTAATCACTATCCCCTTCATTTGTCAAAAAGAAACTACAAAACCCAAGGCATCCTTGTATCTTTTCAATATAGATCTTTACCCCAGTCAGGACAGAAGAGAGGCGGGGAGGGTGCAAGGAAGCACCAGGGAAGATTCTGTTTTTAAGGCATGCTGAATGCTAAACAAAGGTATTGTCATATCAGGAAGCCTGGTTGTTCTCATGTTGGAACTGTTGCTAATCATAGACAACCCATGCCTTTGAGCAGATCTGTAAATCTTCAACAGTGATGTCCCAAACCTAACAGGAAGAGGTAAGGAGCTGTATTACTAGGCAGAGTAGGACTGTGAGGCGTAATCTGAAGCAGAAAGTCCTTCCCTTTTCTACTCTCAAATACTGAGACGGATCTCTGATCTCATCAGTTTGGATGTTCTCTCCACTAATGAAGATGACAATTCGTTGGCCATATCCACCACAGCAGGTTTCACCTAATGTTGGAGGGTGGGGGATTACCTCTCCTGACATTTTGAGGATACCAGTGGAGTGCCCAGGAGCTCTGCCAGCCATAGCCCTAGGAACATAACCAGGTCATCTCTTTGGGTATCAGCCTTTATTCTAATTCTTGGAAGTTTCTTTCTTTCTTTCTTTCTTTCTTTCTTTCTTTCTTTCTTTCTTTCTTTCTTTCTTTCTTTCTTTCTTTCTTTCTTTCTTTCTCTCTCTCTCTCTCTCTCTTTCTCTCTCTCTCTCTTTCTTTCTTTCTTTTTTTTTGACGTTGTAAACTACCTCTTGCAATTCCTTTGGGTTGTTTTGCTCTTTCTAAGGTCATCTTTTAAAATGCAGGTACCCTTGAGGAAGTCAACATTAAGTTGTTAACATCTTATATAGTAAATGAATACTATGATCCCTTAATGTTAAGAGATATCCAGGGGCACCTTGAAAAGACTAGGCATCTGGAGAGGGCTGTCTCAGATAATGGAAGTTTAAGCATACTTAAAGCTTACTTAACAGTTTTACTTAGGAGGGCCAGTCCTGCAGCCTAATGTTGAAAGGTGGATCTGAGAGTCCCCAGTTCATGTCTTGTTCTTCTGTATGGTCCATCTGCATTGTTCAGTAAAAGTATATAGAATCCACGGGGGCTGAATCTGAGGGGTTAGGCAAACCTAACCACCAGCACAAAGCACCTATTTACAGCTTTTAAGAGAGACATCCACAGTGGTGAAACAGAGACTCCAAATATTTTCCCCTGAGGGTTGGGGAGTGAGGAAGAGAAGCCAAACGAAATGTGCACAAGCATCCAGATGCGTGGAGGAAATTTGCAGGCTCTTCCAGAAGTTCTGTTTGCAATAAGAGACCAACCTTGGCATGCTCCAGACCTTTCTGTATTGTAAAAACAGACCAATGTGCTGAGAAGCAGCTAAGTTCTGAAAGCAAACATACTTTATCAGAGGGATAATTATAGTTCATTTCTATGGTGCTTTCCTACAGCAACATTATAAGACATTCAGTACAAGTATCATCATCTCCACTTTACAGATGAAGAAACTGAGGCTTAGGTAATATGAGGTCTGCAATTAAGGTCACATAGCTGGTGTCAAAGCTAACACTTCACCCCAAGCTCAGTGGAAGTGGAACACTCCTGTGTAATGGTGAGATCTGAGAGCAGCCTTCAAGTCTATAACAGAAAAAGACCAAAAAACAACTCACCCTGTACTGGGTTTCTCTTTTGATCTGCCTGCTAAAAAATGAAGTGAATTTTTAAAAGCAGCAAAAATTTGGCTGTAACCCGATCAGAGAAAATAATGCTTCTGGGAGAAAAATGACTTCAGGTTAAAAAAAAATTCCTGTACCCCAGTGGTCCTGAAACCTGCCTGTTTGTGATGAAGGGAACTGTTTAAGGGTCTCTCTGTTGGCAAGTGGTGGGAGAGAAGCTCAGGAACACCTAGTTCTGTTTTATTTCTACGTTTGTAGCTTTCCATTTCGTGAAAGCTTTAAAAGAGAAGATAAGATTGGTTAAGCTAGAGTGGGGGAAGAGAGAGGGCCAACACTCTTCAGGTGTGACCTACCACCCACAACCACCCCTTTGGGCTGACAGACTCCCAGCACCTGTCAGTCTATTTTAATTCCTGCTTCCCTAGAAGTAAGCTACTCCTCAGCCCCAGCATATTCTCTCACCCCTATGGAAGGACACAAGATTTGTAGGGGGGTAGACCATCCTGCAAACTTCATCAGTTGTAAGGTCTGCCCTGATATGTCAATTTTAGGAACACAGACTTTCTGAGAGAATACTGAGATAACCAAAGAAAGAAAACCAGGCCAACTTGGGAGTAAATATGTGTAGATTTATTAGAGTTAATTAGGTTAAGGGAGATTGCTCCCAAGACCAGTTGTCCTGGATCCCCACACCAATCCCAGGCCAGGTCAGGTATTATACAGAAACAGAACAAAGAAGGCATAGTGCCCAGGATGGCCCGGGGTCATGTGCAAGTGTCCCCATGGGATAGTTGGAGCTTCTTTTACTGTCTACATTCCTAAAGACTGGAGGCTCTGACCTATCCCTGTATACCTATACTCTCATGCCCTACTCCAACTCAGCCCACCCTTTCCACTGTGCCTTTAGCAATTCCCTGTCCACAATGAACTGATTTCTTTCTGAACCTCTTTCTCTCATACAGTTGGTTCATAAAAAGTGCTTGATAAAGACTTTTGCATTCATATACCTTTAATCTATGTGGACTTCCAGAGGTTTGGTTTTCCCCACATGACAATGCATCCCTAGCACCTTTCCTAGCTTTAATTACCCTTTCAGCAATAATAGCCAGCATTTTTTGTATTACTCATCACACTCATCCTGGAGAGGGAGCTGGAATACTCCTTGCTCCCCAACTATCAATTTTAGACTTGCCCTGTGCCACTCAACAACCTCTTCTCCTTTGAAGTCAGATCATAGTGACTGTTATCTACTAGTCCCCCATTCATTCTCCCTCCTTTCTCAAGGAATTCAATACCTGAGTTTACTCTTTCTTTCCTACTCAAATCTTGCTTTTATACCAGAGAAGTTAAACATTTCTATCGATGTTCCCTCAAACACTAACCTCCCACTTCATCAGTGTCCTTAAATCTCAGGACCCGATTACTCCTTCATTCCACCTTAGCCATGTACAGCGATGTTTACACCATGACCCATGAGTGCTCCACTCCCATGATCAAAAGCTCCAAAATTTGTCTGACTACAATCTGCTATCACTTTGTCTTCCCCTCTGCCTCATCCCTCCTAAACCTATTTTCATCAATCATAATGTCTAGCCTCTTCATCCTTCAGCACTTTTTAAGGCAGAGCTTCTTAACCTGTGGTCCTAGAATGCACACATGCTTCTATTAGTATTTTGATAACTGTCACAGTATTATTAGTATTTTGATAGCCATCACAGTATAATTGGTTTCCTTTGTAATCTCATGTTGTTTATTTTATGCATTTAAAAACATGATTCTGAGAAGGGATCTGTCCACAAGCCTCAGCAGGCTGCCAGAGATGCAAAGGTGACTCTGTTCTAGGAACATTAGCACTGCCCTGACTTTCCTCACTTCCCAGACCCTTATAATTTACCAGTTCAAACCCACACTGTCTTCTTTTCTTTATCTTACTCCCCAAATCACGCCCCACTTTAAGCATTTCATACTTGCTCTCTTCCTTCCACCCCATCATCTCCAGCCAAGGACCTCACTTTTTTGCTGAAAAATTTCTTCCCACTCAATCCATCCTCCTCTCAGTTACCAAGGTGATTTTTCTAGAGCTTAAATTTGACCATGTCAGTGCCCCGCCCCCCAACACACACAAGTACTTCATGAATTCTGGTGGTTCCCCATTACCTCTAGGATTAAATAAAGAGTCCTCTGGCATTTTAAGCTCCTCCTAACCTGGCCTCTTCCTCCCTTCCCAATCTCCTTATGATATACTCCCCTCCAGGCACTCTATGCTACTGCCCCACATTCCTTGCACACATCTCCTGGCTCCACACCTTTCCACTGATTGTCTGCCGTGCTTGGAATGTTCTGTGCCCTCACCTCCCCAATATCACTCCCATATCACCCCTACTCTTTACTTACAAAGCCACCACCATAATTCAGACCCTCATCAGCTTTTTCATTGACTATTATAATAGCATCCTAAGGGTCTTCCTGCCTCATTTCTCTCTTCTCCAGTCCATCTTTCCACTCGGCTGCTGAAGGGACCTCTCTTAAATGCAAATTTGATCAGGCCACTTACTCACTCACTAAATTTCCCAGGATAGGACAATAAGCTCCCTCTGCTTAAATTTTAACATCAGTTATCTAACCTACCTTTCCTGCCTCATTAGTCATTCAGTAAACTTTGCACTGTGCTAAATGCTGGGGATGCAAAAAGGCAAAAGCCAAGAAGCTTACAATCTAAGGGAAGAGAAGACGTGCAAACATACACAGTAAGCCATATCCAGGACAAATAGGAGTGATTAAGAGAGAGAGGACGCTAGAATCAGAGAGCTCCGGGAAGGCTTCCTGTAAAAGACTGGATGTTAGACGGGACTTCTGTAGGTGGAGATGAGAAGGGAGAGTGTACCCAGCACGGGCAACAGCCAGAGAAAATGCCCGAGAGATGGAGGGTCTTGTTTGTGGGAAAGCCAGAAGGCCGTGTTCTGTGCTCCATCCAGATGGACTTTCTTCCTGTTCCTCACACATAGCAAGCACTTCATCTCCCATTTCTGTCCTTTGTATTAAATGTGTCCCCTCCCTGATTTTGCCTCAAAGATTTCCTTGTTCTCAAAATTCAGTTGAAGTAGTATCTTCTGCATGAAAACCATATTGATTCCCAGAACTGTTCATTTATTCTCTGTCTCTCTCTCTCTGTCTCTGTCTCTCTCTCTCTCTCCCTCCCTCTCCTCTCCCCCTCTCCCCTTCTCTTTCCCTCTTTCCCCCCCTCCATCTCTTTCCCTCTCTCCCTCCCTCTTTCTCTCTCTCTCTCCCCCCTTTCTCTGTATATGTGTGTATATACACATATACACACATGTATATATATGCACACATGTGCTTACATATATATAATTTTCCATTTTTTTCTCTTTGTGTCTCTAGGATCTCACACATAGTAGGCCCTTAATAAATGCTTTTCAATTGATTGAAAGGAAGGTTATGGATAAAGATAGCATAGTGTAAAGTTGATGCACCTGGATCTTAATTCCAGCTCTGGGACTTACTTCTTCTGTGACCTTGGGCAAGTCTCTGGACATCTGGAATCTGACTAGATGACTTTTGAACCCCCCACCCCAACTCTGAATAATAATGGCTGCCATTTATTTAACACTTTAAGATTTGCAAAGTGCTTTTGTTGTGTTGGATGCTTACAACAATCTTGGGAGGTAGGTGTGCTTATTATCCCTGTTTTATAGATGAGGGAACTGAGTCAGAGAGAGTTTAAGTGACTGGCACAGGGTCATAGCAGCTGGGAAGTAAATGAGGCAGGATTCAAACTCAGGACTTGCTGACTCCAGGCCCCAGTGCTCTCTGACTACTGTACTACCCAATTGCCTCTACAGTCCCATGAACAAAAAGATCAGCCATCACCTCCTGCCTTGGGTGACTAGAAGGGTTCTCTAAAAGGGCCTCTTTACATGTATGCTGACTGGAGGATTCTACAGCTGTTCACCCACATCCAGTGTTTGGAGCTCGCCACTTCTTTCTGCCATCGGTAGCCGATGATTCTCCTCTCCAAACTGCTCATGATTTCTCTTTCACAGTGAGAATGAGAGTAAATCTGTCCTTTCCTCCTCCAGTGTGTCCCCATTTTAACAGATGAGGAAACAGCCAAATAGGGATTATGTGACTTGCCCAGAGTCATATAGCTAGTAAGTATCTGAGGTCATATTTGAATTCAGATCTTTTGGGCACCAAGCCCAGTACTCTATCTACTCCAGCACCTAGCTGCCCCCTTTCCACATATTACTTAGCTTCTAAAATACAGAGCAAAGTCAAGACAATGAATTCTAAGCCCCTGACTTTGAGTGCAGGGCAATGGCCACCCATTCATGTCTTATTATAGCAATAGGACAGTACCCTGTGATTTTTAACTGGGCTGGCAGCGTGAAGAGAGACCAGACCAGTAAGCAGAGAGAAAAAAGCACTCCACAAAATACATTAGCCTTGTGGGAAGAAATGTTTTATTTCAGGAAGAACAAGCAAGCAGCTAGGTGTTGTTCTATTGTTTTGTGGATGCATATAAGTCATCTATTATTCTGCATATAAAAGGATTCCTTATGTATTAGCTACCTAGGCCACATCTAGGTATGGAGTATGCATTTTCTTAAAAAAAAAATAAAATACTTAGACACACCAGACTTCTGACTAGTCTACAAACCTTTGGCCCCTTTTATTTCTTGATTCTAGGCTATAATTTACCAACAGAATTTTTCCACCATCCAATCCTGTGTCTACTTTTGATTTGAAGTTATAGAGGGTCCAGATATATTGATTTAAAATACCTGACTTCTTCCTACATTATAGATAAGTGACTCTTAAATATTTATTGATTGGATTATTGATTTGTTAGTTGGTTGGTTGTCATCCTTTGTTCTCGAAGAGGACCAAAATGACCTCACTGTGATAGAGTCAACTTTCAGTGTGTCTGGCTGTGACTGATCAGACCAACATGAGCTCAGAATGCTCTGCCACAGGTCAGGCACAAGTAGTCCATGTGGGTGGATTTTGGTGTGGATACTCTAAGTTTGCACATCCTGTGTTCTCTCTGAGCTGTTTCAATTCTGCTTTGAAGTAGTCCTGTGCCAGTGCCTCCCATGTCACACAATCTATTCCGAAGTTCTTGAGAGAGACCTTGAGAGAGTCCCTGTATCACTTCTGATCACCATGTGAGTGCTTGCCTTGTGTGAGCTCTCCATAAAATAGTCTTTTTGGCAAGCGTATGTTTTGCATTTGAACAATGTAGCCAACACATCCGAGTTGTGCTCTTTGAAGCAGAGTTTGAATGCTTGGCAGTTTAGTTCAAGTAAGGACCTCAGTGTCTGGTCCCTTATCCTGCCAGGTGATCTTCAGAATCTTCCTAATGGAACATGATGGAAGCGATTCAGTTTTCTGACATGGTGCTACCAGACTGTCCAGGTTTCACAGGCATACAACAATGAGGTCAGCACAATGGCTCTGTAGACCTTCAGTTTGGTAGTCAGGCTAATACCTCTTCTATCTCACACTTTCCTTTGGAGCCGCCCAAACACAGAGCTAGCTCTGGAAATTCATATGTCAGCCTCATTACCAATGTGCACAGCCCTGGAAAGTACACTGCCAAGGTGAGTGAGCTTATCCACAGCATTCAAAACCTCTCCATTTGCTGTAACTGATGGTTCCACATATGGATGGTGTGGTGGTGGCTGATGGAGCACCTGAGTTTTCTTGGTGTTAATTGTTAGGCCACAATTAGCACAGGTAGCAGAGAACTGATCCATACTTTGTTCCATCTTGGCTTCAGAGGCTGCATTGAGTGCGCAATCATCTGCAAACAGAAAATCACCCAACGCTCCCTCTAATTTGGTCTTGGCTTGTGGCTTTTTCAAATTGAAGAAGTTACCATCTGTGTGGTAGCTGACCTTGATGCCCTGTTCATCTTCGTTGAAAGCATTTGACAATATGACTGAAAACATCCTGCTAAAAAGCACGGGAGCAAGCAGGCAGCCCTGTTTCACTCCACTGGTGACTGGGAAGGCTGGATTGTCCATCATCCAGAATCTGGGCAAGCAAGCTGTCATGAAATTCACATACAATGCTGATGAACATCTCTGGGCAACCAAATTTTGACATAATTTTCCTCATGCCTAACAGTCTCAAAGGCCTTGGTCAGATCTATAAATGTTGTGTACAATGTTCTGCTCCTGGCATTTCTCCTGGAGTTGTCAGGCAGCAAACATCATATTGACTATTCCTCACCCTTTCTGAAGTCACACTGACTCTCAGGCAGATGACCACCTTCCAGGTGAAGGACCAGCCTGTTAAGGAGGACTCTGGCAAGAATCTGACCAGCAAGGACTAAGAGAGAGACCCCCCTCTGTGATTGTCACAGTCTATTTCCTTTACCTTTATAGGGATGGACAATGGAGGCATCCTTGAACTCCTGGGGGACAACCTTCTCTTACCATATAACCTGGAAAATTTCAGTCAGCTTTTGTATGAGCAATGGACCCCCTACCTCATAAATCTCAGCACCAGGTGCTTTGTCACACAAAAAGAGCCTATAATGGCATTCAAAACCTCTTCTTCACTTGGAGCTTCAGCTAGGGAGGGACTGACTAAGTAAGTGGTCAGGGGCCTCAGCATTGATTGATGATGGTCTGTTGAGAACACTATGGAAGTGTTCAGTCCATCTCTCTAGGATCATGTCCTGATCCTGTCAGCAGCTAACTGGCTCAGTAGATAGAACACTGACCCTGGAGTCAGGACCTGAATTCAAATCCAACCTCTGACACTTTCTAGCTGTGTGACCCTGCCATTTCCCTCCTACAAGAGTGATGTTGTGTATTCTTCAGAGGTCCCAACAGAGAAGACAAGTTTGTTCAGGTAATATTCTGGTAAGTCATAGGACCCTAGATTTAGGCAGAAGATGTCCTATATGCGAGCTAGCCCAATCCTTTAATTTTACTGATGAGAAGACTGAGGCCCAGAGGAGTTACATGGTTTGCCTAAGGTCACATGGGTATAACAGGCAGGATTTGAAACTAGAAAGTCGTCTGACTTCCATCCCAGGATTCTTCCTACTTTGTCACCTGCCTCTAGTCCTAACTTGGCGGTAGGAAGACCTGAGTTTGAATCTCTCCTTCAGAAACTTACTATCTGGGTAATCCTAAACATAGTCCTTTAACCTCTTGGCCTAAGGGTCATCTGTAGAATGGGAATAAAAATAGGGTCATAAGGATCAGACATATACACAAAGCACTGTGCAAACCTTAAACTCTGTATAAATGTTAGCTATTATTATCATGTGTTAAGTGATTATTCAGTCAACAAACATGAACTTGTGTTCTGTTTTGCATTTCTCAGTCTTTGTGGATTGTCAGAAAATGAGCTCTTCAGCTACGGGCCAGGTAGGTGGGATTCTGGGCCCCTTGTGCCCTGTTCTCTCCACTGCCAGTGGCTGCCAACAGTAAGCAATAAGCTTGTTACTCATCCACCTCTCTGTCACAGTGACCTGAAAGTTAAAAGTCATTTGTCCTTGGCAGTCCAGATCACCCACAGAGAGTCTGTCATGGAAATAAGGCAAGATAGCTGTCAGACAACCTTGTCAGAGACTTGAGAGAGAATTCATTCTTCCCCCTGAATCCAGAATTTAATTGAATTCAACAAGCTTTTATCAAGGGCCTATTCTGAGCCTTGCATTCTCCTAGGCCCTGGGGATGTAGGGAGGCAAAAATGAAATGAAAGTAAATACAAGGTAATATGAGGGGGGGAGCTGAGGTCTAACAGCTGGAAAGGAAAATCAGGAAAGGCTTAGCCTTGAAGGAAGTTAAAATTTGAAGAGGCAGAAATGAGGAGGGCTCATATTCCAGTCCTGGGAGACAGGCTGGGCCGCAGCCCAGAGATGGAATGTTTGGGGAGTAGCTTGTAAGCCAGTTTGGCTGGAGTGTGGAAGAGAACACTACTTGGAAAGATAGCTCCTACCAGTTACTGGGCCTATTTCAGGAGATGGATTTGACTGTGTTAAGAAGCAACAGCTCAAATAGCTGTGTGACTCTGGGCAAGTCACTTAACGCTGATTGCCTCACAAAATTTTTTTGGAGCTCTTTGAAACAACTTTGAACTAATGCACAAAATGAGTATATATACTTAAAAAATAAGCTGCATGAATAATATTTTTGGTTTCATGTAAAATCCTTTTTCTGTACTTTGTATATGCAAATGCTCTGATTTCTTGATGTTTGTCAAGTTCAAAGAAACAAAAAATTTTAAGTTAATAAAAAGAAAAGAAACAAGGCCTCCTTCCAAGGAACAAAGGGTAGAGAATTAAGGGAATTTGCTGGGAAAGGATAGCAGGGGAAGAAGACCTAATGCCAGGAAATAGAATTAAGGCATACAGAGTGCCTGTCTGTCACATGGCTGATTCAGCCTAGTGAAAAAAAAAATACAAAAGAACCCTCGTTAATTTGGAACCCACTAATTTTTTTTTCCTTTGGATGCAAGAAGGTCCTATTATCTATGGAAAAATGTGCTAATTAATAATAATGACAGTGGTTAGCTTAATGAGATTTTAGAATAGAGGTGGAGAGTTGATAGAGCTCAGGGCCTGGAGTCAAGGAGATCTGAGTTCAGATATGACTTCAGGCATTTCCTAGCTGTGTAACTCTGGGGAACATTAATTAACTCTGTATATCTCAGTTTCCTCAACTATAAAATGGGTATAATGATAGCACCTTCTTATTGTTATCAAGATAAAATGAAACAGTATAGTAAAGGGCTTAATGAATGCTTGTTTCCTTCCATAGAACTAGAAAGGACCTTAGAGTTCTTCTAGAGCAGGGGTGGGGAACCTGTGGCCTCAAGGCCACATGGAGCCCCTAGGTCCTCAAGGGCAGCCCTGTAAGTGAATCCAAACTTCACACCAGAAAGCTGAGACTGAGAAAGAAATTGCTTACCCAAAAGGATACAATTCAATTAAATTCAACAAGCATTTATTAAACATCAACTGTATACAAAAGAAAAAGCTGAGAGTCATTTAAAGAACTTTTTAGTTTCCCAAATCTTCCTTTTTAATTCTGAGCTCAGCTCCATGTTCATTTGTAGTGTATGGCCAAGATGATAGATGAACTACATTCATTCAACAAACATTTATTAAGCACCCTCTGTATACCAGGCACTTTGCCAGGTAATGTGGATACAATGACAAAAATGGAAGCACCTCTCCTCAAGGAGCTTACATTTTATTGTGGATAGGGACGCCCAGATGATGTACACAGAAAAGTAATTGCAAGATAATTCAAAGAGGGACAAAGAACTAACAGCAGGGTGGGGATGGGGGGTGATATCAGTGAAGGCTTCCAGGAAGAGGTAGCACCTAAAGCTAATGTGTACCAAGGCTGTTCTCCTACGTGTAGCACAGCAGTGTCATGTGAGGTGTGCAGGGAGACAGGAATGTCTAGCCCCTCTTTTTTCCCTACGTTTCTCTAAGGGAGACTTTGATTTCTGCTAGGAGGTTGGGGCCAGAAGCTGGCCTGGATTCTGCTCTCCTGGGGGCGGGGGTACCTGGTCTAGAATTATATCCTTTGTTGTTGTTCAGTCATTTCAGACATGTCTGGCTCTCCATGACCTCATTTGGGTTTTTTTTTTAGACAAAGATACTTCTCCAGTTAATTTTACAGAGGAGGAACTGAGGCAAACAGGATTAAGTGACTTGCCCAGGGTCACACAGTGTCTAAGGCCAGATTAGAACTCAGGAAGATAAGCCTTTCGAGTGAATTGGATTTAAGTGAGGCAAAGCCAGGCAAAGTCACCAGCCTCACCTCCTCCTCCAGAGTCTTCTATCTAGTGGCAGGACACAGGCAGGAATAAAGAGTCAAAGATGATGCTGGACTTGCAAACCTGGATGATTAAATGGATAGTAGTGCCCTCAAAGGGTGCTAGGTGGCGCCACAGATACAGCACTGGGCATAGAGTCATTAGACTCATCTCCCTGAGCTCAAATCTTGCCTCAGACACTGTCTAGCTGTGTGACCCTGGGCAAGTCACTTAACTTTCAGTTTGCCTCAGTTTCTCATCTGTAAAATGGGCTGGGGAAGGAAATGGTAAACCACTCCAGTATCTTTGCCAAGAAAACCCCAAATGGGTTCACAAAGAGTCTGACACATCAATAAAAACTCCCCTTTAATGTTATTCTGATGAAAATCCTTGAATAACAGAAATGTGTTAACCCCAATGGATGACTCACTTATTTTAAGAAATATTCACAAAAAAAAAAGAAATATTCACAGAATCATAGTATTATTGAATTGGAAATTGGGGGGATGCCTATCAACTGAGAACTTTCTTTTCATAATTTTATTTTTCTTGGATTTTTCTTATTTTTTGAAATTTTTCCTCATTCTCATTTGATTTTTAAAGTCTTTTAAAAGTTCTTCTATGAATTATTTTTTGTGCAGGTGACCATTACTCTTTGGGGTTAGAGAGGCTTTTGGGGTTTCAGTATCCTCCTTTGAAGATGAAACTTGGTCTTCTCTATTCCCATGGTAACTTTATGTGGTTGGATTCTTTCTCCTTTGCCTGCTCAGCTGGTTTTTTTTTTTTAATAGCAACTTGCTATAATCATCTCTAGTTCTGGGGTGTGTGGGGGTGGTGCCTCTGGCCTCAGATCCCCCTTCAGTTCTCCCCTCTGCCCTGGAACGAAACCAAGATTTCCAGCCTCCTGTAAGTGTCCACAGCCAGCAGCATCCCCACCCCACTGCTTCTGCACTCACTGGGTGGGTATGTGCTGGTTTCTCCTAGCCCATGACCAGTTGCAGCAGCACAGCTGGGAGCCCCTTATCAGTAGAGATTCCCTCAGTCTTCCCTGGCACAGATGCCTGACTCCCTACACTGTCAGTGAGATAAAAGCTCCTATGGCTGGAGCCAAGGCTACCTCCCAACCCCACTAGACCCGGGACTCACTGCTTGGTGTTTTAGTGGGACTAGCCAGGAGGTGTTCACACTTCACCAGGACTAAACCTCAGTCCTGGGATTTTTCATCTATTCTCCAGTTGCCCAGGGAAGACCACTATTCTGCCCCAACTCTTGTTTATTTTTAACACTCTATGTTCACCCTGAGGTACTATTTTGTCTTGTTTGGCCAGGAAATCTGGAGAGCTTGGAATATTCTGAGCTACTCCACCATTTTCCCAGAATCCTCTCCTAAATTTTCTATTCAGCTCTGGTCTTTTTATCAAGAATGCTTGAAATTCCTTTATCTCATTAAATGCCCATTTTCCCCCTGAAGGATTATACTCAGTTTTTCTGAGTAATTAATTCTGTTTTCTTTTTGGACAGGGGAAGGCAGGGCAATTGGCATAAAGTAACTTGCCCAAGGTCACACGGCTAGTAAATGTTAAGTATCTGAGGCTGGATTTGAACTCAGGTCCTCCTGACTCCAGGGCCAGTGCTCTGGCCAGTGCTATTCACTGTGCCACCTAGCCAGCCCTGAGTAATTAATTCTTGGTTGTAATCCTAGCTCCTTTGCCCTCCAGAATTTCATATTCCAAGCCCTCCAAATATTTAATGTAGATGCTGCTAAATCTTGCTTTATCCTGACTGTGGCTCCAAGATACTTGAATTGTTTCTTTCTGGCTGCTTGAAATATTTTCTCTTTGACCTGGAACCTCTGAAATTTGGCTATAATATTGCTAGGAGTTTTCATTTTGGGATCTCTTTCAGGAGATAATCAGTGAATTCTTTCAATTTCTGTTTTACCCTCAATTCACTTTCAAGTCATGGAATCATCTTCCTGATGTAATGGTCCTCTTTGAGAATAAAGGACAAACCACAATCCAATTGGCCATTTCCAGTTGGGCAACTCAGTCCCTCCTCTCCTCTCCTCTCCTCTCCTCTCCTCTCCTCTCCTCTCCTCTCCTCTCCTCTCCTCTCCTCTCCTCTCCTCTCCTCCTCTTTCCTCCCCTTTCTTCTCACCTCTCCTCTCTCCACATGAGGTATCATGACCTTATCTGAGAGCATTCTTCCCAAAGGGAAGCAAATTTTGCTGACTGAAACCTACCTTGATAATCTCCGGAGTTTACTAGCTAGATTTCTGTCTTAAAGAACATGCCTTAAACCCAATTTACTGTGGCTCTCATTGATTGGCCAACAATAGGTCCCTTCCCAAGCACCAATTAATGGTTATTTTGGGCTCTTACCACTCAAAGTGAATGTAAATAGTAATTATTTCTCTTTTGGACAGACACCCTGAAGGTCTTCCCCTCCCAGCTTGATTTTTTTGGGGGGAATTAAAGGAGCTATACCTTGACTTACTTTTAAAACAACCCTAATTGGGGCGGAGCCAAGATGGCAGAGTAGAAACAGCTCCTCCAAGCCTCTCTGCCCCCAGATTCTCCACAAACTATGTAAAAAAGGACTCTGAAAAACTTCTGGAGCCCCAGCACCCACAGAACGACACAGAGAAGCTAACCTCCCGCTGAGGACAGCCCAGCACCCTGCAGGAAGGACCAGCGCAGTGGTCTGGGAGCCGGCAGCGCGCAGAGCGCAGGAGCCGAGCCGAGCCCAGGTCCACGTGAGCCGAGGTTTTAGCCCCAGGGCGGCAGGGCCAGCAGCCGGCTGGAGGAACCCCAGAACACCAGGGACTGTGGAGATTCCAGAATTATCAACATAGACTTGCCTAGGACAAAGTAAGAGGTTAGTGTCCTATGGACTTTGGGACCTGTATTTGGGGAATGCGTCAGCTCCCTCCCCTGGGGGCTAGAAGCCGCTGAGGAGACACGCCATTTTGTAGTTTTCAGAGGCATTTCCGGCTCCCAGCCTACAAATCGTGGGGAGATCCAGCGATCAGTCTTGGGGGTAATCGCTCTTGCTTTAACCTCCCTGGATCTGGATTGTGATCTAGGGTGGAAGTTGTGGGTGGGTTTACAGCTTGCCAGAAACGGAAGTTGCCCCCCACACGTTCGGGACGAAAATTCCTCTAGCTGGCCTTAAAGCCATAGTGTGGCAACAAGCCCAAAAGTCAAGCAATTAAGTGGCAACATGCCAAGGCAAAGGAAACAGAAAAATGCAACCCTAGACTCCTATTTTGGGGGCATAGAGCGGGAAAAGGACTGTGAGGTCAGAAGTCCTGCTCCAAAAGCCCCAGGGGAAAACATGAGTGGGTTGCAGGCCATAGAGGACCTTAAGAAGGACTTTAAAAATCAAATAAGAGAAGTGGAGGAAAAATTGGAAAGAGAAATGAGAAGGATGCAGGAAAAGTATGAAATGAGGGTCAACAGCCTGACTGAGGAAAACAACACCTTAAAAAATAGACTAACTCAAATGGCAAAGGAGGCCCAAAAGGGCAATGAGGAGAAGAATGCCTTAAAAAGTCGAATTTGCCAGATGGAAAAGAATCTCAAAAGTTCACTGAGGAGATTCATTCCTTCAGAGTTAGACTGGAGCAAATGGAAGCTAATGACTTTATGAGAAATCAAGATGCTGTTAAGCAGATCCAAACAAATGAAAGATTAGAAGGCAATGTGAAATATCTCATGGGAAAAACCACTGACCTGGAAAATAGATCCAGGAGAGACAATTTAAAAATTATTGGACTACCTGAAAGCCATGATCAAAGAAAGAACCTAGAAATCACCCTTCAAGAAATTCTCAAGGAAAATTGCCCTGATGTTTTAGATCCAGAGGGCAAAATAGAGGTTGAAAGAATCCACCGATCACCTCCTGAAAAAGATCCCAAAAAGAAAACTCCCAGGAATATTATAGCCAGGTTCCAGAATCCCCAGATCAAGGAGAAAATACTACAAGCAGCCAGGAAGAAACAATTTCAATATTGTGGAAACACAATCAGAATAGCCAGGACCTGGCAGCTTCTACACTGAGGGATCGAAGGGCATGGAATATGATATTCCAGAGGGCAAAAGAACTGGGAATGAACCCACGGGTCACCTACCCAGCAAAACTGAGTATTTTGTTTCAGGGAAAAATATGGTCATTCAGTGGAATAAAACAACCCTAATTACTGAATGGGCATTGCCCCAGTCAAAGTAAGAACTTGAAAAGATTTTACTTTTATTTTTTAAGGTGTTATTTTCTTCAGTGTATTTTTGGGTTTCCTTTAGCAGGCTGTTGACTCACCTTTCCTGATTTTCTTGCATCATTCTCATTTCTCTTCCCAATTTTTCCTCCACTTCTCTTACTTGATTTTCAAAATCCTTCTTGAGCTCCTCCATGGCCAGTAACCAGGTCATATTTTTCTTGGAGGCTTTTGATGCAGGAGTTGTGACTTTGTTGTCTTCCTCCCACTCCATGCCTTGATCCTTTTTGTCCCCAAAAAAGGATTCGATGGTCTGTTTGAGCTTCTGTTGCTTGCTCATATTGCTAGCCAATTACTTGATTTTTTAATTCTTTGCCACAGTAGATCTCTGCTTCCAGAATGGAGAGAGCTTTGTCCCAAACTGCTGGGGGGTTTGCAACTGCTAGAGCTATTAGATGGGCACCCTCTCTACAGCCCCACAAGCTCTGGCTCACTGGTCACATACCCCAGGACCTCCACCCAAGACCATGATCCAGATCCAAACAGGTTTGTAAGGGACAATTGAGGGAAATACAGGATGGCAAGCCAATTAATATTTTTTTGGGGAGTGCTTTTATTTAGCCGGCGACTGTCTCCCAAAAGGGAAAGCAGTCCTGAGCAGTCTGTCCAGCAAGCTTTTATACAGTAAAAAGTACTTCCTGAAATAAACAGTGGTCAGCAAGGCAACTGTTGCTACATAGGCATGTAAACTAAGGGGGAGGGGGTGGCTACAAGCTAACGGGGCAGATCTTTGTTTAGGTTACATCTTAGTTACAAGGCAGGTGCAGGCCGAGGTTTAACAATGGTCATACCTCTATGCCAGGTTTCTGGGGCCCCCTGAGGGGCCCCTGAGAGGCCTTGTGTAGGAGCTAGCACTATGGGAACCCAACTGGCACTTCAGGTTAAAGCAAAAGTGATCACCTTCTGAATGGTTGCTTGGTCTCCCTACAATCTGCAGGCTAGGAGCTCCTGAGGCAGCCATGCTGCAGCTGGCTGGAGCCACCAAGCCTCTGGCTGCTTCTTGCTCCAGGGGCAGGGGCCGGACCATGCTCTTCAGTCCCCCGTGTTCCAACAGAGTTCCATACTGACCTTTGACTTTGTCTTTGGTGTTTATGGGTTGAGAAGTCTGGAACCTGCCACAGCTGCTGGTGATTCACTCTCCTAAAGTCTGCTCTGGTGGCCACTACTTGGGCTGCCCTGGGGCTGGAACTGCTTGGCTCACACTGGACTGCACTCAGCTCCCAGCTCTGTGCAATAGACCTTTCAGTGGGAGATTTGTTTCTCTCTGTCACTTTGTGGGTTCTGTAGCTCTAAAGTTTGTTTAGAGTTTTTTATACGTATTAGAAGTGATTGGAGCAGGAGCCTATGCCAAGTTTGTGTGTCCACTCCACCATCTTGGCTCCAAAAAGACCTTACTTTTAAAAGGCCAAGGTCTCCCACTACTTCTGGGGCTATCTCCAGTCATCCTGATCTGCATCTGGCCACTGGACCCAGATGGTTCCAGAACAGAGAGTGAGGCTGGTGACCTTGCACAGCCCGTCTCACTTAAATCCAATCCACTTCCAAGTTATGGCATCATATTCCTGATGTCATGGTGCTCTTCCAGAATGAAGGACACACAGGTTTATTGAAGAAAAGAAACTTAGAAATAATATAACTTGCCTTTATAAATAATAACACTGGTTTTCTAAATGCTTTTTTCACAATTCTGTAAGGCAAATGTTTGCTGGTATCATCATCATTGACAGTAATATTATTTGATTCAGACCCATAATTTCATCATCATATAGAGAATTTTGTCTTGAACTTTCATGCACTAATGCAGACCAATAACTAAGTCATCTGTCACTTGTCTTAGAGAGTTTCCTGGGACACTGAGAGGTTAGGGGGATTTACATAGAGTCACACATTTGGTCTGTCTGAGCTAAGACTTGAAATTGTCTTTCTGACTTAACTCTTTAGCCATTGTACTTCTTGTAGGCATTATGATGTTCATTTAAAATTTCATTTATTTATTTATTTATTTTTACACTTTGAGGCTCTGAGGGGCTAAGTCATAAGTCCAGGTACAAAGCTAAGAAGGAGGAGATCTGGGACTTGGACCCAAGTTTTCTAATTATAAGTCTAGTGTTCAGCTCACTATGCCATGGTGCCCTTTACTCATCCCACTAATTTATAGAACCAGAGAAGTTAAGTGACTTAGCAAGCTGGTAACAAAGCAAGAAAACCCAACTCCTAGACTATAGGTCCTCCTATTCCTCCCATCTTGACAGCAGGAGGATTTAAGATTTTAAAATACGAACATTCCTTTGGAATTTACTGTAATGAGATTTGACTAGCATGTTCTCTGTCTCTGTCTCCGTCTGTGTGTCTGTCTGTCTCTTTGTCTTCCTTTTAACAATTTCATTGTTTTGCTTTTTGAAATTATCAATTATTTTTTCAATTATAAAAATTATCCATTTTCTTCAGTGATTCAAAATTTCAATTTATTCAATTATCAACTCATTTCCCCCTCCTACCTGTTAGGCCTGAAATCAGTAAGACTCAAATTCAAATCTAGTCTCAGAGACTTAGTAGCTATATGACCCTGGACAAATTATGTAACCTCTGTTTGCCTCAGTTTCCCAAACTGTAAAAGCACCTGCTTTTCAGGATTGTCTGAAGATCAAATGAGATAATTGTTTGTGAAGCAGTTAGCACAATGCCTGGTACTTAGGAGGTGCTGTATAAATGCTTGCTCCCCTTCTCTTTCTCCCACCCATCCCCTAATCCAGCCACCTATTCCTACTGAATTTCTCCTCCTCTTCCAGTTTTGTGTTGCAACTAAGTAGTCTATACCAGAGGTCTGCAACTTGCAGCCTAAGGGCCAAATCTGGCCTGGGGTCTGTTTTTGTACATCCAGCAAGAGGGTCACTCAACCTGCAGAAAACATGAATGATCTAGGTCTTGATGTTGTCACGTTAAGTTTTATTTTAAAATTTTCACACTAAAAATGTAAAAACTATTCTTAGTTAATAGGTCATACAGAAACAGGCAGCAGACTAGATTTGGCCCCTGGGCCATAGTTTGCCATAGAACTTCTATTTTTCTCTCCTTATGCTTCTTGCCTCAAGTTAATGGATTTCCACTTAGGAGCAGAAAGAAGGAAGGAAGGAAGGAAGGAAGGAAGGAAGGAAGGAAGGAAAGAAGGAAGGAAGGAAGGAAGAAGGAAGGAAGGAAGGAAGGAAGGAAGGAAGGAAGGAAGGAAGGAAGGAAGGAAGGAAGGAAGGAAAGAAGGAGGGAAGGAAGCAAGGAGGGAGGGAAGGAAGGAGGGAGGGAGGGAAGAAGGAAGTGAGGAAGGAGAGAAAGGAAAGAAAAAGAGGGAAGGAGGGAGAGACAGAGAGAGAAAAAGGAAGGAGAAGAAAAGCATAGTCAAGCAAAACAAATTTCCACATTGGCATGTCCAAAAAATGTGTTTCTTATTCTTATTAGTCCATCGTGTCTCTGTCATGAGATGGACAGCATTATTTTCAGTCTAGTCTCTGGAATCATGAATTATGGTTGATTAATTAATTGATCAGAATTTTTAAGTCTTTTCAAAATTATTTCTTTTAATAATATTGATGTAAGAGTATAATTTTTTTCTGGATCTGCTCCCTTCACTCTGCAACAGTTCATGCAGGTCTTTCCATGTCCTTTTGGAACCATGTGACTACTTTCTTACAGCATGATAGAATTCCACTGCATTCATGTTTTATGATTCATTCAACCATTACCCAACTGGTGGGTGCCTCTTTAGTTTCCAAAAAGAACTGCTAAAAGCATATATATATATATATATAGATATAGATAGATAGATATAGATAGATATAGATATAGATATAGATATAGATATCTAGATCTAGATCCAGATACAGACATATGCACTCATATATAGATATATACACACAAAATATAACCTTTTCCTTTTCCTTTGATCTCTTTGGTGTATAGGCCTAGTAATGGTTTAGGACAAAAATTATGCATTATTTAATAATTCTTTGTACATAATTTCAGTTAGTTTTCCAGAATAGTTGAATCAATTCACAGATCTAGTAACATTGCATCAATATGCCTTCTCCGTCCCCCCTCCACAAATCCCTCCAATGTTTTTCTTTTTTTTTTTCTTGTCAGCTTTGCCAGTCTGATGGATGTGAAGTGGAGCCTTGGAATCACTTTAGTTTGTATTTCTGTCATTATTAATGATTTGTCTCCTTATTTATTTGTTGTTGTCCAGTCATGTCCAACTCTTTATGATTCCTTTTGGGGTTTTCTTGGCAAAGATATTGGAGTGTTTATCATTTCCTTCTGCAGCTCATTTTACAGATGAGGAAACTGTGGCAAATGAGTGACTTACCCAGGGTCACACAGCTACTAAGTGTTTGAAGCCAGATTTGAACTCAGGGGGATGAATCTTCTTCACTCCAGGCCCAACACACTACACCACCTAGCTGTCTCCTTATACGATGGGTAATTGTCTGGTTTATGGGACAGTGGCTAGGGGACTCTTGAATGAGATTCGCATTCATTTCTCTTTCTTTACCCTCTCAGTTTTCTTTATTAGATCTTCCCTGACATCCCTGGTGTTCATCTTCAGAATTATCTTAACATGACAACATCAAGACCTACATCATTTGTGTTTTTTGCAGGTGAGTGATTCTCTTTGGATTTTTATGAAATGTGTCTAAATTCAGATTAAAATTTCATCATGTTCACTTACTCTCACTCCTCTCTAAAGTAGCAGGTTAGACCATTTCACACATAGGGACATGGATCTTAAAAATCATCTTAAATACAGTAAAATTCCATGATTATAACAGAATGGAGTAGGACCACGAAGAAAGATAGAATGAGCATTTATTAAACACACACACACACACACACACACACACACACACACACACACACACACATATATATAAACACTATATACCAGGTATATACTATACTATATACTATATAACACTATATAAAACTATATACCAGGAACTGTGTTAAGAAATGGGAATACCTACCAGCCCTGCAGTCAGGAGGACCTGAGTTCAACTCTGACCTCAGACACTTAACACAAAACTAGCCATGTGACTTTGGACAAGTCATTTAACCCCAATTGCCCTGCCTTCTCCCATCCAAAAAGAAGAAAAAAGAAATGGGAATACAAATACCAGCAAAAACCACAGTGGGACCCTCAAGGACCTTATTTTTTTATTTTTACTTTTTGCTTTTTGGAGGGGCAAAGGCAGGTCAATTGGGGTTAAGTGACTTGCCCAAGGTCACATGGCTAGTTTTATATTAAGTGTCTGAGGTCTGGAGTCAGGTCCTCCTGACTCCAGAGCTGGTGCTCTATCCACTGTGCCACCTACCCTCTCTCAAGGACCTTAAATTTTAATGGTTTTAGACCAGAGAGGACAAACAGGAGGCCTAGGGGCATTGTCACCTGACCAAAACAAGTTTAAAATATAATTGGGAAATATTTAACAAAACAAATAAAAATATAATAGGATACATATCAAGTTAATATGGCAGCTAGGTGGTGCAGTGGATAGAGCACTGAGCCTGGAGTTAGGAAGACTGGAGTTCAAATGTGGCCTTAAACACTTACTAGCTGTGTGACCCTGGACAAGTCACTTAACCCTGCTTGTCCCACTTTCCTCATGGCAATCCTCCAGTATCTTTGCCAAGGAAACCCAAAATGGGGTCACAAAATAGACTGATATACCTGAAACGACTGAACAACAATATTTTCTAAGTCAATATATAACCTACAGGGATTCTTATGTGTGGTTTAGTGACCCCTTGATGCCACTGGTTTAGTTGATGCATAAATGGGAACTAGAGAGCTGGGGAGAGTTGAATGAAGGATATCCCCATAAGGGAGATAGCTTCTGATGAGGAAGTAGAGGAGACTGGAGAGAGAGGAATAGAGCCAAAAGTGAAGTGTGCCTGTCCTGGGTGTCTCAAGAAATTGTGTCCAGACCAGCATCAATCCGTTCATTTATTTACTTTTAGTTTTCCACATTCATTTCTACAAGATTTAGAGTTACACAATTTTATCTCCATCTTTCCCTACCCCCCACCCCAACAGAGAGAGCCTGCTGAATACCCTTTCCCCCAGGCTGAGAGACTCATCAATCTGAAAAGAGGGCCATAAGGAGGAGACATCAGCAGAGCAAGGATGAAAAATGAATTTTGGAGGGATGCAAAAAAATTGACAATGTACTCTAAGAATTTTATTAGAAAAATATATTCTATTTCTATTAGATTAGGCATTTTATTTTTTTGCTTTTTTTTGGAGGGGAGAGGGCAGGGCTAACATGGCTAGTAAGTGTGCCAGATGTCTGAGGCTGCATTTGAGCTTGGGTCCTCCTGACTCCAGGGCTGGTGCTCTATTCACGGCGCCACTTAGCCTCTCCAAGGCATTTTATTTTTTGTGTTAAGTCATTAGGATATATAAAAATTGAATTTTTGAAAAAGTATGAAAATTCAACAGCATTCACATCTTCTTTCCCAGTCATTTCTAACTTCATAAAGCAGTGTTTTCCCTTAAACTGTTGTAGAAAGAATGGGGGTGGGAGGTGAGGTTCTGTTGAACCATTTTTAAACATGTTCATAGGAAGTTTAGCCTCTTTAAGAAGCCTCTGGTAAGAAATTGTCCAGGGGCGGCTAGGTGGTGCAGTGAGTAGAGCGCCGGCCCTGGAGTCAGGAGGACCTGAGTTTGGATCTAGCCTCAGACACTTATCACACTCACAAACAAAAACCTAGCTGTGTGACCTTGGGCAAGTCACTTAACCCCAATTGCCCTACAAAAAAAAAAAAGAAATTGTCCGGCAGAGTCAAGTTGTAAAGAGAAGATAAACCATTCATCAGGAAGGAAGGGAAACTGAATCTTAGGAGGAAAAAAAGAAGGAAAGAAAGAGAGGAAGGGAGGGAGAGAGGGAGGACGGGAAGGAAGGAAGGAAGGGAGTAAGGAAGGGAGGAAGAAAGGAAGGAAGGAGGAAAGGAAGGAAGGAAGGGAGGAAGGAAGGGAGGGAGGGAGGAAGGAAGGAAGAAGAAGAAGGAAGCACTATGAAGGCAGTCGTTTGTATGTGTTTCCATGGTAGAATCCTTTTCTTCTAATCATGAACTTGTAGAGACTTAGGGCTCAGAACCGAGAAGACTCAGTAGAGTTTTTCACATGGAGAAATTGAAATGAGTAGGTAAGGAGGGCGATGTAACAGAGAAGTCCATTGATAAAAGGTTAGAAAAAGACAATTAAGAACCAGTTAACACTCTTACTTTGATAAGCTCTTAGTGAAAACTAGAGCCTTTGGTAAGATGATGAAGTCATAGGAAAGCCTCATAGAGGACAGAGAACCAATGAGTGAGTCTTCATAGTTTTAAGTGATGCTTAATAAGAGTTTACCAAGAGTTGAGTTTATTAATAGGGACATATAACATACTAAGACAGTTGTTTTTTTCTAGTATGTCACGTTTATCTTTAGAAATTAGAGATTCACAACAGCATATTTACTTTTAATTTATTTTGAAGTATATATGAATTTAATAGGCTGTATGATATATTATATGTGTATGTAGTACCCTCCTCCAGAGCTAGCTCCTCAGCTTTTGAGGGTAGGCTGGGTCCCCAGAGCTCTTCTCTACTCGGGAGTTCTAGGGCTAACCCTGAGAGAGGGTTGGGGTTGGTTTCTAACCGTGCCATGCACAGGCCTGTTCAGTTATCCCTTCCACATCTCACAGGTTAGGGGAGTGGCTCACCTGTGATCTGTAAATCTCACCCTCCCTTCATACCAGAGAAGAAGCCTGAATTATTATGGTATTAAAAGATAAAATATGTTGATATTATATTACTATACATACATTTTATGCATTTCTGAGTTTCTAAACTTTTCTGTGTCTTTTTTGAGCCTTGTCAATGTTGTCTGCAGTTTCCACAAAATTCCCCAAAAGTTCCCATTTAATTTATTTTTTTTTGGTGGGGGGGAGTGGAGAAGGCAAGGTAATTGGAGTTAAGTGAATTGCCCAAGGTCACCCAGCTAGTAAGTGTCAAGTGTATGAGGCCATATTTGAACTCAGGTCCTTCTGACTCCAGGGCAAGTGCTCTATTTACTGTGCCACCTAACTGCCCCCATTTAATTTCTTATGCCAATCTGCAATATATTGACAGCGTGATGAGGAAAGTCACGACATAGAAGGGATAACTGTATTCTGTATGCTCCCTGATACTAATTTAGCGGTTGATATCCATCAGCTTTTACAAAGAGATATTTACTAAACTAGTATAATAAGAACAATTAGTACAAGCCAGCTCCCAAACCGGGGTCACACTGTCCTCTGGAGCACACAGAATCCCACTTGGCAGAGGGCGGCTCAAATCCAGAGCTCACATGTGCACAGGATTATAGTATAGTGTAAACATAAGTCAAGAATCTGTGACTCACTTTTTTCCGATATTTGCTTTATTGTGCTGGTCTAGAACCAAACCTGCAATGTCTCTGATGCAGGCTCCTACAAAGAGCCACAGAGGTATCTGATTTCTTTCAATCAATCCCAATACACTTTCGTGTAACATTTTATTTCATCCAATGCTCAAAGCACCTCACTCCTCCCACACTGTTCAAAGATTTGCACCTAGTTTACACACTTGGTATACTGACTGATTCAATAGCGGTGTCTAGGAATTGTTGACATCTACTTTACACCTTGGATTGATTGATTGATTGATTGATTCTGTAGCTCAGTCTAAGAAGTATTCTGACCTGACAGGTGTATCAGAGTACAAATGTTTCATTCTTGTTAGTTCCATTAATTAGGGCTGAGATTGTATAATAATACAATTCCAAACAGCACACTTACTGTTAGTTTAACAAACAAAGTCTATTTTCCAAGGGAAAGAAATAGTGAATGTTTATTATATACCTACTTCTTTCAATCACCCACATTGCTGGGCTTATATGAGCAGAAATAGACACTAAGATTCACCTTGTGGAGGCTTTCCAGAGCTCTGAGAGTTTAGTTAACCTCTGTAAGGTTAGCCACACAACCTCAAACCTCTGTTGAAAGCTCACAGCAGTATTTTCTAAAAATGGGAGTGTTTGGGGCCGAGGTGGGACATATTGTATATGTGACATTTCTCACAGTGCCTCTTTCCACCAGTGTTCATCTGTACCCATCACATTACTCAGTCTCTGAGCTGGATTTTGTGTTTGCAATAAGCCTGTAACATCTCTCCATTATTTTTTTGGAAAGTGGAAATCAACCTCAGTGAACAAAGTAGTGGGATGAGAGGAAATGACTGACTTGGACCAGATGAAGTAGTCATTGAGGAAGGGGCCACAGTGAGCCAAATTATTCAAGGCCTCAGTAACATGGGGAATATGCACATAAGATTGGAGGGAAAATGCTGACCCAGGAACTCTGCCTCCTGCCATTTTGGAATAACAAGAAAGAAGGAAAAGTAGAAGTGGTCATTAGGTAAGGTACACAGTAATGTCCATGAAACAAATAATTGTTAAGAACAGAAGATTAGCTTGTTGGAAAGTTAATGGCCAAAGAGAGAGCCTGGTGCCTGCAAATGTTTGGAGATTACAACGTATTTTTCTGCAGGGATATTTTTAGATTTTCCTCTCTTAGTACTTTAGGAGAAAAAGAAATTCTTGTTATTGCTTTTTCAGTCGGTCCTCTCTAAAGGCTCAGCTCTACAAAGAGACATTTTAACTGTAAGAAGCATTAGTGATTATCTTCCCTAGGCTTTCACATCTAAACATTGCCCATGGGTCTTCAAATGTTTTATTTCTTGCGTGAAGGAGCAATGGGAAGCTAGCCCATTTTATAGGTGGGAAGAAGGTAGAAATGAAGATGAAAAGACCCAAGTCAACCAGTAATTTGGAAACTGGGTAGGCTGAGAATGACTTCTGATAGCTTAAATCCTTTCCACATTTTTCTTTTTTAGACCTAGACGTTAGGAACTTAGTTACCACATAGCCCAAATGATCATAGAATCAAGGGCTGAGAGAGACCTTAGAGGCCATCTCACCGAGCAGCCTCATTTAACAAATGGGGAAACCAAGGCCCAAGGAGGTAAAATGACTTGTCTAAAGTTACACAGGCAGGAAGTAAGAAAGTTATTTTTAAACTCAGGCCCTCCTCCAATTCCTCTTTTCCTGCTCTGTGCTGCCTCCTACAATATCTAGTCCTAGGAATACCATGCACAAATCTAGTGCAGTCAACACAGTTCCAGTCTCTTCTCCTTCCCTTCAAGGCTCTGATCATCACATTCTTTTTTTTTTTTTTTTATCCTTTTAGCTCAGGAGTTCTTAACCTGGAGTCATGAATATTGTTGCTGTTGGTTTTTTTCTCTCTTTTTTATTTTTTAGTTTACATCATTCATTTCCACAAGATTTTGAGTTACAAAATTTCTCCCGATTTTTCACCCCAAAACAGCAATCCCACAGAATATCCGCTCCCCCAATCTGCTCTCTCCGATATCTTCCCCCTCCTCCCGCCAACTTTTCAGTAGGGCATGGTGGATCTCTATGCCCCAGTGCCTGTATATCTTATTTCTCAGTTACATGTAAAATAATAATAATAAATATATATTTTAAACATTTGATTTTAAAACTTAAAATTCCAATTCATTCCCTTCCTTCCTTGTCACCCACCCTTACTGGAAAAATAAGCAATTCAATATAGGTGGTAGACATCTAGCTATGCAAAACATTTCCATAGTGGCTATATTGTGAAAGACTGACTATATTTCCCTCCATCCTATCCCACCTCCCACTTGTTCTATTTTCTACTTTAATCCTGTCCCTTTCAAAAGTGAGTGCTTCAAACTTCCCTCCCCCCAATCCTGCCCTCCCTTCCATCATCCCCCTTCTCATCCCCTTCCCCTCTATCCTCCTGTAGGGTGAGATACACTATTCAGTGTGTACATCATTCCCTCCCTGAGCCAAATTCAATGAGAATAAAGTTGACCTGTTCCCTTTTGCCTTCTTGTTCTTCCCCTCCATTGTAACCATTTTCACTTGCCTCTTCTATGTGAGATAATTTACCCCATTCTGTCTCTCCCCATCTCCTCTCATTATATTCTTCTCTCACCTCTCCATTACACCTTTTAACTATCATCCCTTCCCATTAAATTGGTCCTGTGCCCTCTATGTATACCTGTACACATATATAGACATTTTCACATATGTATCCATATGCCCATATACAGACTATATAGACTTATATATGTATGAGTGTGTGTGTATGTGTGTATATATGTATGTATACACATTTCTATTCCTTTCAATTATTCTCATACTGAGAAAAGTTTCATAAGTTACAATTATTGTTTTTCCATGTAGGAATGTAAATAGTTCAACTTTTATAAGTTCCTTATAATTTCTTTTTCCTGTTTACCTTCTCATGCTTCTCTTGCTTCTTGTATCTAAATGTCAGATTTTCTATTAACTATGGTTTTTTCATCATGAATGCTTAAGAGTCCTCTATTCCATTGAATGACCATATTTTCCCCTGAAACATGATACTCAGTTTTGCTGGGTAGGTGATTCTTGGTTTTAATCCCAGCTCCTTTGACCTCTGGAATATCATATTCCAAGCCCTGCAATCCCTCAGTGTAGAAGCTGCCAGATCCTGTGTTATCCTGATTGTATTCCCACAATATTCAAATTGCTTCTTCCTGGCTCCTTGTAATATTTTCTCCTTGATCTGGGCACTCTGGGACCTGGCTATAATCTTCCTAGGAGTTTTCTTTTTGGGACCTTTTTCAGGAAGTGATCAGTGGATCCTTTCAATCTCTATTTTGCCCTCTGATTCTAAAACACCAGGGCAATTTTCCTTGAGAATTTCTTGAAAGATGATTTCTAGGTTCTTTCTTTGATCATGACTTTCAGGCAGTCCTGATCAATTTTAGGTTATCTCTCCTGGATCTATTTTCCAGGTCAGTAGTTTTTCCAGTGAGATATTTCACATTGCCTTCTATTTTTTCATTTGTTTGGATCTGTTTAATAGTATCTTGATTTCTCATAAAGTCACTAACTTCCATTTGCTCCAGCCTAATCCTGAAGGAATGATTCTCTTCAGTGAGCTTTTGAGATTCATTTTCCATCTGGCAAATTTGGCTTTTTAAGGCATTCTTCTCCTCATTGCCTTTTTGAGCCTCTTTTGCCATTTGAGTTAGTCTATTTTTTAGGTGTTATTTTCTTCAATCAGGTTGTCAACTCTCATTTCATAATTTTCTTGCATTATTCTCATTTTTCCTCCATTTCTCTTATTTGGTTTTCAAAATCCTTCTTGAGCTCCTCTATGGCCTGTAACCAACTCATATTTTTCTTGGAAGCTTTTGGTGCAGGAATCCTGACTTCACTGTCTTCCTCCTGTTCCATGCTTTGATCCTTTTTGTCCCCAAAATAGGAGTGTAAAGTCAGATTGCTGTGCATGCTTTTCTTCCCCTGCTTGCTCATGTTGCCACTCAATTACTTGACTTTTGAGTTTTTTGCCACAGTAGGACTCTGCTACCAGAGAGGGGACCTTTGTTCCAAATTGCTGGGGTTTTCTCAGCTGCTAGAGCTGTTAGTTGGGTGCCCTCTCTGAAACATCCACACACTCTGGCAAACTGGTCACACATCCCAGGAGCTCCACCCTAGACCACAGTCCAGATTCAGTCAGGTTAAAGCAAGAGCCATTACCCCTCAGACTGGTTGCTTGGTCCCCCTACAATCTGCAGGCCAGGAGCTCTGAAGCTGCCACATGATGGCGGCTGCATGGCCGCAGCACTTCAGCCACTTCTCCCTCCAGGGGGCAAAGGCCAGACCACACTCCCGAACTCCTGGTTCCCTAAGTCCACACTGTACTGACCTCTCACTTTGTCTTTAGCATCTATGGGTTGATATTTCTGGAAATCGCCACAGCTTCTGGTGATCTGAAGTCCCTCCAGCCGGGGCTAGTTGTGGCTGCCCTGAGACTAAAACGTCTGGCTCACTCAGGGCTGGCCCCTTCCTGCTGGCCTTCCAGGCTGTCTTCAGCGGGAGGTTAGCTTCTCTCTATCATTTTGTGGGTTCGCTGTTGTTGTTTTTAAATATTTTGTTTACTGCATTTCAACTTACTTAGTTTCCTTTGCAGTCCTATGTATTTTTTTCTTATGCCTTACAAGTATAATTCTGAGGAGGGGGTCCCTAGGCTTCACCAGACTGCCAGAAGGGGCTATTGACACTCAAAAGGGGCTAAAAGACCCTACTTTAACCTTTAAAGCTTCAGGTGTTCCAAGTGTATGTTTGTCTAGGCAGATGTGGAACATCAGGATGGGCTAAAATCCCTTTTTCCGCTTTCTGGTTCCCTACCTTCATTAGATACAGGTGGTCACAGGGTGAACGAATGCTCTACAAGGGCTTCATGGGAGAAATGACTCCCCAAGCCCTCATTCTTTGAAATAGGTGGGGTCCAAGGTGCTGTTTTCTGCCTGGGGGTAGAGCTAGTTTTAAAAGGTAAGGGCTATAAATTTGGAGGTGGCAGGGGAGGAGGAAGGAGAGGCAAAATTGATTCTACTTTTTTATCCCACAAGACTGTTTATCTTTCCAAATATTTCTCAGTTCCTCCATTTTTTATTTGTTCCCAAAAGAACCAATTTCATCTTAAGGTGATATGAGAGTCCATGGAACAGCTCTGAAAGTTGGAATTCCATGTAGCTGAGACCTGTAAAAAATAAAAAGGGGAGCCAGAGGAGTCTCTAGCTGCCAGGGGCCTGGTGGATCATGAACTTGGCTTGTCCAGTTACTAGTGGCCAATCCATGGTGCTGGCAGCCTAGAGTGGGAGCCCCAGTTTCCTTAATTGGAGCTTAGAGAAGCAAACATGACCGCAGGTGAACTGAATGGGCAGCATTAGCTGAAGCCTGTTGGGCAGGGAAGATGGCCACAGGGAATGGGATGAAGCAGGTGGGGGAAATGGAAATTTTATTTACTTGGTGTGGGGAAGGACTGTGGTTAGGAGTGCATATGTTCCCTGTGTTTTGAAGCCAGTGGTGTATAAGTGAGGCTATTGCCATAGTCCTAGGAGGCTTTGGGACACCTAAAAGTTGCTGCCATCTCATCTCCTTCCCCCATTATTCCATTTGCCACTCCCTCCTCCCTTTCTCTCTCTAATTCTCTCTTTGACTATATCCATTCTGGTCTTTGCCAGATTTAAAAAACAAAACAAAACAAAACCCAACCCAACCATATGTTTGGTCAACAAACTATTTAAGTTGGTAGCATCCCAACAATCCAAAAAAGAGATTTCCCACAATTTTTACTGGCAGTAAAGTTGATGTTTGTTTTAAGAAGAGTTTAAACTAGATAGGGGTGTGTCAGGAGCCTAGGTTTCATGTAGGGGGTGGTAAATAGCTTCTTTCCCAGTTTTCATTTCATTTCATTCCCAAGAATTTCATTTATTCATTCACTTAGCATATGTTTTATTGATCACCTACTAAGTGCTAGGCACTGTGAAGATATACAAAGATGCTTAAATCAAGGAAATGATGACCTAGAAGGAAGTCATACCCACAAATAATTATAATGCAAAGAATTGGGACCAATGTATCAAAAGAGTGGGTTGAACATGGAAAGATAAAAAAAAAATCATTGATTTAGATATGAAATGAACTTGCAAGGCCATTGAGTTCAATTCCTTCATTTTATTTGTTTGTTTGAAGGGGAAGGCAGGGCAATTGGGGTTAAGTGACTTGCCCAAGGTCACATGGCTAGTTTTGTGTTAAGTGTCTAAGGTTGGGTTTGAACTCAGGTCCTCCTGACTCCAGGGCCAGTGCTCTATACAGTGAGTCACTTAGCTATCCCAATTCCTTCATTTTAAAAATAAAGAAACCAAGGCAGAAAGAGGTTAAGTGATTTATCCAGGGTGCTATGGCTAGTAAGTGTCCAAGGTGGTATTTGAATCCAGGTTTCTCTGTCTCTCTTCCAACTCTAAATCTATGATGCTATGACCCTATACCAAGTGAAAGGTAACCCTTTGGAGGGAACCGTCCCTTGATACTGCAATAGAGATGAATAAGGGAAAGAAGAAAAGGATGACATCCTATTCTTCCTCATCCCCTGCTCCCCAGGCCTCGTTGTAGAATTATAGATACTCAATAAGTATTTGTTGAATTGGTATTGAGATAACAACTCACATTTATATAGCATTTTATTCTTTTATCGAGAAACATTCATATCTCTTTTTTCATTAGATCCTGCTAACAATACAAATCAAATACGGTAAATTATTATTATCCCTGTTCGAGAAGGAGGAAGTTGTGGCCCTGAGAAATTAAATAACTTGGAGCAGCTGGGTGGTGCTGAGTGTAAATTCGGCCTCAGAAGCTTACTAGCTGTGTGACCTTGGGCAAGTCATTTAACCCCAATTACCTCCAAAAAAAGAAAAAGAAAAAAAATGAAAGGACTTGCCTGGAATTTCATATTCATTAATGGCTGAGCAAAGACTAGAACCCAAGTCTATTCACTCAGAATCTAGTGTTTGTGGGAGAGTCAACGCGGATTTACCTCAGTGCCCTTGAGAGGTCCCTGGACCTGTGATGGCACTGCCTCCGGGCTTAGGCGATGATGGCAAGGCCTCTCGCCCCCATTAACCCTCTAGGCACTTGAGGGACTGCTAGGCCCCCAGCTGACCCCGCCTTGTTCTAAGGAGCGATGCACATCCGGGCCCACAAGGAATATCCTTGCTCCAGGTAGAAATCGCGAGATAAGAGTCCCAGGGTTAAGGTGTGCTTGACCTTAAAAGGCAAAAGGTGTTGTAATTGGCCAAGAGCCAAAATGGAAAGTGCTTGCGTAGGATAGGCTATATATGTAGAAGAGCAGGAAATAAAGTTGGGAGTTGCCCCCTGAGTTGCTGTGTAAGTGTGCTTTGTTCTGCTCAGCGCTCCCCACCACGCCATGTGGCGTCCGGAAGGCCCCAGGAAAGGATCCGACGACAAGTGTTTAAGAACCTAATGTTCTTCCCTCTTCTTCCTATTATAGCAGAACCCTAATTAGTAAGTCATCTGGGCTTTGCCTCAGGGTGGGAATTTTGAGCACATGAACAGTGCCATCTAAGGAGTATGTTTTTTTGCAAGAGCTCCTCCCTTGACCAAATTTGACTTAGAATATAGGAAATTTAGTAGATATGGATAGCACCATCCGGAGCTTCTTCCCTTGTACCAGGCTCCTCCTTTTCCTGGCCTTTTTTCCTACAACAGAGACACCAGAGTTACTCCATGATACACTTCTGCAGTCTGGCAGTCACATTCCCATTCTCCTATAGCACTGAGGCACCACCGGTGAGCCTCCCCCTCAAGCTTGCTTGCCCCAACTCCAAGAACTACTTATTTTGGTCTTCTCGATACAGGGTGGCTTTCCTGTTTTAATGCAGATCCTATCTGACAATCTTCTTTGACCAACCCTGGCCTTCTCCATTGGAATTCTTTCTCCTTTAGACCCATCAACCCTTTAATTATTGATACTTGTGGCTATGTTGCTTCAGAAGGTCCTAAATTTGTTTTTATGAGGTTGTATTTGGTGTTTCCCCAGTTAGAGCTTAAAATCACAAAGACGGGAGTTTTGTATTGTCCTTTGGTGCACACAAAGTGGAAGACATGACCTTTAGACTGTGAGTTAGGGTAAGAGAAGGAAATGCTTTTGCTTCTCTGTGTCCCCTTCTCTTCACACAATGCCTGTTATGAGTAGGGGCTGGGCAAACGCTTGTCAATTTGGCTTGCCTTGACTTACCTTAACAGAAGAATTTTTGTTGTTTGTCCTTAGTTCTCAAAGAGGACCATGACTTCAGGAAGATGATGCCATGCCTTGCAAGAGGATTGGATTTAAGTGAGGCAGGACTGTGCAAAGTCACCAGCCTCACTTTCTCCACTGTCTGGGTCCAGTGGCCAGATATAGATCAGGATTACTGGAGATGGCCCCTGCAGAAGAATAAGGGATAGAGATAGGGGCTGGACCTGTGATTTAATTGGTATCAGGAAGTCCCAGATGAGGTGGATGCCTCTCCCAATGTAACTGGTCACCTTCTCAGCAACCTCTAGTCTTTGTTCTCTGTTGTTTAGTCATTTTAGTCATGTCCAACTCTCCACGACCCCATTTGGGGTTTTCTTGGCAGAGATACTAGAGTAATTTGCCATTTCCTTCTCCAGCTCATTTTACAAATGAGGAAACTGAGGCAAATGGAGTTAAATATCTAGTCTTAGAGTTGCTTAAAGCACTGAGTTGTGAATTAACTTGCCCAGAGTCCTTGAATCATTCATCTAGTCACCAAACATCGATTTAGTGTCTAACTCTGTGCTAAGCACTACAAATACAAAGAAAAGCAAAAAATATCTCCTGACCTCAAGGAGCATCTTGTTCTAAAGGGGGAGAAAATGGTAAAAAAAAATAACTAGATCCATCGAGCTATTCGAGAGGCAGGACTTGAGCCCAGGTTTTCCTGGCTCCAAAGCCAGTTTTCTAGGCATTATACCATACTGCCTCACTACTGGATGAGGGGGTGAAAATGCACCTGTGCCCCCCAGTCTGGTGCATCTGACCCTCTGAACCTTTGGGAAAAAAGGCTCCACGAATAAGGTTCATCACATTTGTAAAGACGAAGGAAGCCTTGGCCCCGAGTGGCCAGGCATGCATCGTGCCTTCAGGACTGCTGCCTGTTCTCAGGGGGCTCAGATAAGAATCCTTTTAGCCCAAGATTGCCTTCCTAATGCACGCTGCCGCCTCATGATATTCCAGATTGATTGAGTCCTGGGCTTTGGCCACAGGCCTCTTTGCCAGCAGGAAAACTGGCGTTGATCCAAAGAGGAAAGGAATGCTCAGCTGATGAAAGGCTTTTCCAAAACAGGCCACTTTTCTTTGTAGCTGGGACCACTTCAAAGGGAATGGTTCCCTCTTCTGCCCATGGGCCCTGGGGCCCTGGCATCTTCCTATGGGACCTCATTGTAATGGATCTCGATGTAAAGTGATGTAAAATGTTTCTTTGCAGGGAAATACACAATCAGAGAACACTTTCTTCTTGGCTTTTTTGGTCCTTCAGGATCCTGTTGGTTCTGGGCAGGGTAACTGTTGATGTATATAACTCTCCTCAAAGGAGTCACTGTTTCCTGCTGGAGACAGTTGAATACTCGATGTTCTAAGAAGAGTTGTGTTAAATATGTGACTGGTATATGTATGTAAATATGGGGAAGCAGGAAACTGGACCTATTCAGCTGAATTCAGCAAACACCAATTAAGCGCCTACTACATGCACAGCTTTGAACCCAGGATCCTTTGACCCCAAATCCATCATTCCTTTCACTGTACCATGCTGTTTCCCACTCAATTTTAGGTCAAATCCATTGGCCATATGTAGTTTCTGTCCAATATTTATGTGCTGATGGACTAATTCAATGGGCTACCCATTTATTGGTTTGTCACAGCCAAGTAAGAAGCAATATTCATCTATTTGGTTTTTTCTGTGTTACTTTTTAGGTCAAGTTCTCTCAAATGGAGGAAGTTCTCCTGGGACTTTATAGAAACAACCTATAAACCAGTACTTATTAAATATAAACTATGTGCCAGTAGTATATACTAATGTGCTAAGCCCTGAACATATAAAGAAAAAATTGAAACAGGTCCTGTCTTCAAGGATCTTACATTAAAATGAGGAAGACATCTATACATACATACATACATACATACATACGTATGTATGTATAATGATACTTAGATAATATAATAATTTTTAAAATTATTAATAAAATAGTGTTTAAATGATACAATTAAAATAATTTTATAAAGCAAACACAAGTTAACTTTGGAAGAGTAGGAATTAATAGTAGGGGTGAGCAGGAACCTCCTGAAGAAGGTGGCTCAGGAATTAAATTTTGAAGGAAACCAGAGATTCCAAGAAACGGGTGAGGAGAGAGGGCATTCCAGGTGTGGGCAACAATCAGAGCAAAGGCTTGGATATGGGAGAGAGAGCATCATCTGTGAGGAACAAGTACGTCAGTATAGCTGGATTGGAGAGGATGTGGAGAGGAATCATGTGTAAGAAGATTGTAAAGGTAGGGAAAGATGCCAAATGGGCATTTGTATTTTATCCTAGAGGTAAGAGGAAACCCCTGGAGTTTATTGAGTGTCTACTGTGTATATGCTGGTGGTGGTGGTCTGACCTGTTCAAGTCCCCTCTTTAAAAAAAATTGTCTTTTTGGAGGGGGGAAGGCAGGGCAATTGGGGTTAAGTGACTTACCCAAGGTCACTCAGCTAGTAAATGAAGTGTCTGGGTCTGGATTTGAACTCAGGTCCTCCTGACTCCAGGGCTGGTGCTCTATTCACCTAGCTGTCCCTAAAGTCCCCTCTTTTTAAGCTGCACAGAAGTTTTTCCATCAACTTTGGTTACTACATGGAAGACAAATTGGACTGGAGAGACCCATCAAGCAGGCAGAACAATGAGGAAGCTATTGTCATAATACTGGTGAGAGATGATGAGGGTTTGAATTACGGTCATGGCTGTGTGAGTTGAGAGTAGGGATGTTTATGAAAAATGTTGTGAAGGTGGAAATGACAAGATCCAGCAAATGATTAGATATGTGGGATTAGTGAGAGTGTGGAGTCAAAGAAGATATTGAGGTTGCAAACCACGTTGATTGGAAGGATGGTGGTGCCTGCAACAGTCCAAGTTCATCAACCCATCTTCCACAAAGGAAGCATCTAGAGAATCTCAACACCTGTTGGACGTCTCTCCTTCATCCCTCTTGCAGGACATCTTCCATGAAAATGGAGGTAGCCTTTTGTGACCTCTATCTCCCTGATTTATTACTCACTTGATGGTAGAGGTCCATTGAACAGTTACCTCGGTGGTTATATCTAGCAAAGACACTTGAATAATTTTGATGTATTCATGGGACACACCTTGGTGAAAGAGAACCTTAAAGGCAGTGTTTTTCTCTATCAAGTCAAATGCATTTTTATAATAAAAAACCAATAAACACAGTGGAATCATGTATTCTTTCTACCTCTCAGTCCATCCTGTGACTGAAAGGTGCAATCTGAGGTAGAAAACAATTTGTGAAAGCCTGCCTATTCTTGTCTCATCATTTCATTATATATAGGTAATTCTCAGAATCATTAAATTTTGTTATAACATTATGAACCTTTGAGAAAAACAATGCTCAAATACCTAAAATAAAAACAATAGCTTGTACAAACTCTTGGTATTTATAAGGTAGAACCAAATAAGGTAATAAGTACATGAATAACAACAAAAATTTTTTATTCTGTGTTTCCTATATAGATATGTCTTAAATTCCAATATTCATAAAACAGAGGCTCTTAATTTAGGGTTCTTGGTTAGATTTCAAGGGGTCCATGAGCTTAGACCGATAACAGTTTACATCTTTATTTCCATTAGCCTCTAACTGAAATTTAACTTTTCTTTCTATTATAGATTTTTTTTTTAAAAAGCATTACTTTGAGAAGGTTTCATAAGTTTCACCAGACTGTCAAAGGGGTATATGACAAAAATAAAGTAATAACTACTGCAACAGTTTTATAAAAATATATAGGGGCGGCTAGGTGGCACAGTGAATAGAGCACCAGCCTTGAAGTCAGGAGGACCTGAGTTCAAATTCGGCCTCAGACACTTAACACTTACTAGCTGTGTGACCTTGGGCAAATCACTTAACTCCAACTGCCCTGCCTTCCCCCCTCCAAAAAGCAATATGTATGTAGATAGATAGATAGAGAGACCTATATCAGTATTTGTTGGTGTCCTCCTGAATGCTTGTGTTTTTGCAATAATTCAATCTGTGATTTTTCTTCTCAACTATTTGGCATTTCTTCCTATTTTAGGTATTTTAAGAAGCAATCCTTCAGTATTTTCAAACACATATCAATTCCAACACAAATTTCTTCTGCATGTACTTGGCCTGCCCCAGTTGCTCTTCCAGTCTCTGTCTTATTTATTACCATTCCTGTTTCTTCAGAGAGCACATTGGGTGCTAGAATATAAAAGTGGTGCTTCCACTATTCTTAAAAATGAAATAAGTTGCAGTAGAGAAGTTAATAGATAGATCCACTTCTTGTCTGTTGTCCTTTATGCACTTTTACCTCTAAATACTGGTGTTATCTGGCTTAGCTGGCATTGTCTATCTTCCCTTCCACAATTCAGCCCATTTGTGAGGTTGCTCTTTTCCTCATCAGCTTCCACTATCTTCCTCTGTAAGAGTTTGCAAACTAATTTATATTTTAAACCCATGTTGCCATTGGCTTCCATGTTTTTCCACTTGGCAAAGAGGTCAAGTATTTTCTGGCCGAATTAGTTTCTGGGCTCTTTTAACTCCTTTGGCCTTATCCTTGTGGGCAATATCTTATGTTGATTAAACTTTTTTTTAGGAAATGGTGAGAGACTATGGTTCACCATTCAGTTTACTCAAAATACCAAGCAAAGTCTCTCCTCAAGACTCCTCTTCATTTTTTGCTCTAGTTAAAAGTTAAAACATTTTTATTAAGAATGGAATGTTTTCTCACCCTCTTTTCTTCTCCACATTTTCTCTCAAGTTATCCATCTTAAAACTCTCTCTCCAGGCTCGCTCCTCATAGATTTCTACTTACAATGTTTCTTCACAATATGATTGAAGCAGTTCTCTCAAGAAAGGGTTTCTTTGTCCTCTTTCGGTTTTCTCCATATTTTCCCTCAAAGCATCTCTATTGATTCTCTCTTCTCAGTTTCTCCAAAACTGCCCTGGCAGGACTCTCATAGAAAGACAATTAAAAATGCTATTCTCCAAATTCTTCTGCCTCTTAAAGAGCAAGATTAAATATAGTTTCTCTAAAAGAGGCATTTTTGGGAAAAGGTCATACCCAAGAACTATATGAACACAATTACAAAACATTTTTCAGACAATAAAGTCAGATCTAAACAACTGGAGAAATATTGATTGTTCATGGGTAGGCCCATCCAATATAATAAAAATGACAAATCTACCTAAATTAATTGACTTGTTCAGTGCTATACCAAACAACCACATAATTGTTTCCTAGAAATAGAAAAAAAAAATAACAAAATTCATCTAGAAGAACAAAAGGTAAAAAATGTCAAGGGAATTAATTTTTTAAAAAAAGGTGAAGGAAGATGGCCCAGCAGTACCAGATCTCAAATTATATTACAAAGTGGCAATCCTCAAAACATTTTGGTACTGGCTAAGAAATAGAGCAGCGGATCAGTGGAATAGATTAGGTACACAATACACAGAAGCAATTGAGCATTGTGATCTAGTGTTTGATAAATTCAAAGATTCAAACTCTGAAGAATTCACTATTTAACAAAAATTGCTGGGAAAACTGGAAAGCATTAAGGCAGAAACTAGGAATAGACTAACATTTCATACCATATACCAAGATAAGGTAAAAATGGGCACATGATTTAGAAACAAAGGATGATATAAGTAAATTGGGAACCATGGAATACTTTACCTGTCAGATCTATAGATAAGGGAAGAATTATGACCAAAAATGAGCTAGTATTATGGGATATAAAATGGATAGTTTTGATTGCATTAAATTAAAAGGATTTTTTATAATAAAAAACAATGCAGCCAAGATTAGATGGAAAGCAGGAAACTAGGGGAAAAATTGAATGTTAAAATTGGTTTTATATGTAATAAGGAAAAAATAAAATAAAAACATTCTTTAAAAAAAAGAAAAAACATTCACCCCTTGGCCAAAAATTTTTGATTCCCTGAAAATCATTTGGGAGCACATCAAATATACATTAATATTAAATACAATATGATGGTGACAATGCAGAGCACCAGTTGAGAGAATATTTTAAATAAAGAGAAAAACAATAGAACAGTAGCAATGGTGAGAACAATAATTGTGAAATAGAATAAGATACACATAACACATCAAAAAGTACAAAACAAAATTAAATATAATTCAACAGCGAATTACACCTAACCAAATAACCACTTTTCTTGCAACATCATAATTTAGCCAATTTATAGGAAGATGGTTCTAATTCTGTTTTTATTTATTGCGCTTCCTACAGGGTGTCTCTAAAGTCTGGACACATAGAAAATATCATTAACTATACATATTATCAAGAAATGAAATGAATGAAATTTTCAAAAATATTTTATTTAATTAGCATAAATTTTAGCCATGACAATTTCATTTGGAATAAAAACTTTCATTAGCTATTGGGGACTATTTTCCATATTAATGATATTAATTTAATTAATGAGATTTTCTATGTGTCTCCCATGCCTTCCTGTGAAATCTCATTTATGCTAATTAAATAAAAGGTTGTTGAAAATTTCATTCCTTTCATTTCTTGAAAATATGCAGTTAATGAAATTTCCTATGTGTCCAGACTTCAGGGACAACCTATATATCTGTGTAGTCTCACTAATAGTATTTTTTAATTCTGTGGTTTGTTTCTTTACCCTAGAGGACTGTATAGTGGGATTCTAGGCAAGAAAGGTACTACTTCTAAGTTCAATCTTCTTCCCCTTGCCTGACGCAGGTTCTCCCTCCCGCCTCAGTCCTAGGTAAAGTTCTTGGGTTCCTAGATGTAATGTCTGCTTTACTGGAAGCGACATCTTCATCAGGAGTTCTAGGCTAAAGGAGAAACAAGCCGGGCATCAACATTCTTGAGCTGCTATTTCAATGTAGTAGCTTTCTTCTAAGCACCACTTTTTATTTATTTGTTTGTTTGTTTGTTTGTTGTCTTTTGTATCCAGCTGATGGCTTGTTTTATTTCTTGGAAATCTCCACGTTTGCTCTGCTTCCCTTTGCAATTTCTACTTCAGCTGAGTTTATCTCATATTTAAGTATTTTTTTTCTATTTGGCTACTGAATCTTTTAAATTTTTGTTTCAAATCTCTCCAATATTCTCTGAATACCAAAGTTTTTCAGTAAAATCCTGTTGTCTTGCTTCAATTCCTGTTGGCAAACTCAGGCTTCATATTATAGGTATCCCTCCCACGTCACTAGAGTTAGGGGTGTAGGCCCCACCTCCACCCCCATCCCTGAAATCTCTGCCGTCATTTCATTTCTGAATTAGTATGATATTAAAAGGTAAAATATGGCCCTGGAGTCAGGAGGAATTGAGTTCAAATCCAGCCTCAGACACTTAACACTTACTAGCCGTGTGACCTTGGGCAAGTCACTTAACCTCAATTGCCCTGCCTTCCCCTCTCCAAAAAGACCAAAAAGACAAAAAGATAAAATATGTTGATATTATACAATACTATATACATACATACATATAGATAGATATATATATATAATGCATTTCTGAGTTTCTAAACTTTTTCTGTGTTGTCTGTGGCTTCCATAAAACCCCCAAAATTCCCATTTAATTTCTTATAACAACCTGCTATATATCAAAACCACGATGGGGAAGGGATAATTTTACATTTGTTTCTTGACTAACCCAGGTCCTTGGATATCGACTTCTTCCAAACCAAACAATACCTCTCCTTCTGAGGGCAGCCGACATATTGCAGCCCTCTAATTCACGTTTATAACAGAACACATTTCTGCTTTTCTGATGGTGATCATCTCATATCGAATTGTTGTGATCTAATAGATGATGAGGTCCTGATTCCTGATTTCCAGGTCTGGACAGACCTCTTTCCCCAGCACCATCTCAGTTTCCCAATGCTGATATTTTGGATTGCAGCTTCTCTCCCAAACAACTCTGCATTCTTCTTTGGGGCACAGTAGTCACTCGTGCCTATTCAGGCCACAATGGTCACAAAAGATACTTCTGGATGGGGATGAACCACCCCACACAGAGTCTGGCTGATTCTTAGACAGCAGTGGCATATAGCTTTGCTGGTGGTGCCCTCACACCCTGTGATTATAACCTTTGTTCTCTTGGTCTTTCATTTTCATAGAATGAACTGTTGGGTGATTCTCTAGGGTGCTGGGGGCCCCACATCTGCATCGTGCTTTCCATCACACAAAAACACCGATAGAACAAACCTAGGGGGTTCTGTAGGAGTTGCTGACTGTTTTGTTATCTGTGGAGGCACTGTGCACTCGCTCTGACCTAGCAGTGTTCTCCTTTTCAGGCCCTAATGCACTGACCTTGATTGATCTTTGTAATATGGAATTCACACAACTTTTACTCTCTAAGCATCCCTGTCTGTTAAAGAGACAGTGGATATTGGAGTCACAATTTAGAGGGTTTACACTCTCCCCACCCTACATGGTCTGCTGTCCCTATGCCTTATAGTCCTTCACTTATCATCCTGTGGTAGAGCCCCTCCTCCATATCATTATTGCCTCATGCTAGGTTTGAGGAAGGCAGCTGTTAGCAGTTGGACGTTTGTGGCTGTCCTGTAGAGGCACAGGTTGGACACCTGGGGACAGCTCCCTAGATGCAACTGTGCCCCCACTATAAGTGAAATAAAAAAAACTGTGCCTCAAAGGAAAGATACCTCTGGCACAATGAAGGGGAAGGCCAGGGAGTGGGGAAACTGCTCCAAATGAGTTCCTCCCAAGGCCTATCCTATTCCCTCTCCTGGAGGCAGCCTCTCATGCCACCCCCCAGCACTGGGCTTCTCCAGATAGCAAGATCTCTAGTTATGTCTCAGCTGATATCCACTCAGTGTTCTTCTCTGTTTCATGGCTTGTGGTAGCCAAATATGTCATCAGCCCAGTTGCTGGTGATGAACTACCCCAAGGGTACTTGGGCTGATTCTTAGCTGACAGAGTCTGTCATTGGGGCTTTCCATACTATTAAAACCCACCGAAAGTTTGTGCTCCATTAGAATAGCCTTTTGGAATTTCCACACCACCAGGAGGCTGGATTTGAACTTGGGTCTTCCTGACTCCAGGCCCAGCACTCTATCTACTCTTCCACTCAGCTGCCTCTAGAAAAATAAAGAACTTTAGTCCTCCCCCTGGTCCTTTAGTCTTTTGTTTTGTTTTGCTTTGTTTCTATCACCGATAGGTCTTGGTCACTCCTTCCTAGAGGCAAGCAAACATAGCCCAAAGGCACTCTGGGTGGCCCATTCTGGGGTGCTTTTTTGTGGAAGAGGAGGAAAGAAATAATAGGCACAGACTGAGAAGAAGTGAAAATAGGAATTATTACTAGAATGTTCATGGTTCTTCAAACTTATCCTTCTATCACCCACCACCTTACCTTTGCACCAGCTGTGTCCCCTGCCTAGGATGTATTCAGTTCTTATTTTTGCCTCCAAGAATACTTATCTTCATCCAAAGCTCAGCTCAGGCACCACCCAGTCCCCTCACTCATCTGCCTTCTCAAATTTCCTTGTATTTATTCTGTACATGTCATATCTTCTTAGAAAAATGTAAACTTTTTTAAAAATTAAAACCAACTTCATTAAGCATTAAAAGGTTAAAAGGATAGAAAACGCTGCTAGTTTGGTAATTATCAAATCAGGAACTCAGTAACTCAACTACAGGCAGTTGGAGGTCTGGAATAACCTGGGATATAACCGCCCATTAGGTTGTGTCTGTAATTTGATCTGTCAAGAACCAAACAACCTCCCCACACTTAAAAAAATATATTATAAATTAACTTATTTATTTTTAGTTTTCAGCATTCACTTCCACAAGATTTTAAATTTCAAATTTTCTCCCCATCTCTCCCCTATCCCTACACTAAGGTGGTGTGCATTTTGATTACCCCTTCTCCCAATCTGCCCTCCCTTCTATCACCCCCTCCCCCACTTCTCTTACCCCATTGCCTGTATATCTTATTTCTTTGGGTTTTTTTTTTTAACTTAATTCTTTATGTCTGGAGATGTGATTCAATACACGCAGAGAACTCAGGCATATAACAAGAATTTGTTGAATTGAAATTCCAGGAAAATTGATAAGACCCTTTAAACTTCCCAACCACCTACAGTTGAAATCTTTCTCTCCTTAAGAATGCAACTCCATTCCTTGCAAAAGGTGGGGGGCTATGGGTATACAATTACAACAACAACAGTAAGGTAGCCCATGCCTAGAATGTTGTTCCTCCTCTGCTCTGACTGCTGACCTCTCTGGCAGGAAGCCCTCCCCAACCCCTCTTAATTCCAAAACCTTCCCTCTGTTAATTTCCTGTTTATCCTATATACAGCATGCTTTGTAAAAATTTGTTTGCATGTTATCTCCCCCATTAGACTGTAAGCTCCATGAGGGCCAGGTACTATCTTTTGCTTCTTTTTGTATCCCCAGTACTTAGCACAGTAGCTGCCAGATAGTTGGCTCTTAATAAATGTTTATTGAATTGAATAATATTATCTCATTTGATCCTCATAATAACTCTGTAGGATATTATTATTGTCCCCTTTTAATAGAGGAGGAAATGAGGAGGTTAAGTGACTTGCTCAGGGTCACACAGTTAATGTCTGGAATTTGATTTGAACCTAGGACTTCCCGACTCTAAATTCAGCACTCTATCTACAATTGCCATGATTTCAGGACAGGCAGCAGGCAGCAGGACAAGCACAGGGAACAGCCTATGTATACAGAGATGGAAGAATACAGAATGGACCTGGAAAACAGCTGGTATTGCAGTTTGGCTGGAACACTGAGTTCAGGAAGGAAAGTAATGTGAAATAAGGCTGGAAAGGATGGTTGGTGCCAGATTGTGCAGGGCCTCAGATGTCAAGCCAAAGAGTTTGTATTTTATCCTATAAACAGTAGGGAGCCACTGAAGGTTTTTGAGTAAGCTAGCAATGTAGCAACAGCAACAAAAAAAGTTGAATGTCTGCAAGGTGTATTCCTTGTTCTACTGTCCCATTCTTCCTAAAAGCACAGAGTTTTTGAAGCTTGAACCGAGGGAAAGGAAGGATTTAAATATTTGCTCAGGGGTCCCAAGAGAAGGCTTGGAGTACACAGCCTTACTGAAAGCCTACATGTTCCAGAGACCAACATCAGCACTCATTAATGGGGCTGGCTGATTTCACAAAGGAAAGGACTTTTCCAGGAGGGAGGGAGGGAGGGAGGGAGAGGGAATCTTTAGACTCTGGACAGCAGAGAGAAATGTGGACTTCTGATGGGGCCTGTCTAACCAGAGACAGCCAAACCACTTCAAAGCTCTTGATGAGGGCTTAGCTTTGGCTCCTGCCTGTATGTTCTGGGCCCCCTCAATTCATCCCAGGGGCCTTAGAAGAAAGATCACCCTCCTTTTGTGGGACCAGCATCACTATGGAGACAGTTTTTTACAAGCTATAATACCAACAGACTGGGGCACCCAGGTCCAGAGCCTTCTATCCGTCTCGGGTATTAATGGAGGCAAAGGGAAGGATTAAGACCAGGTGGCTTCTGATTAAAGAGAGACCATTCCCATTCCCAATTCTGACTGTCTCCAGGAAACTTCATTCATATAGGAAGACTCTCTTGGGGGCCGGTGGTGTAGTTATTGGATGAACCAGGGTTCCTTTAGTTATCCTTACAAAGAACTAAAGAACACCAAAGTTAGAAGCGATCTCAGAAGTAATAGGGTCCAACCCCAGAACCTGACCAGGAATCCCTTCTATACCATTTCCAATTACCTGTAATCCTCCTGAAGATCTCCAGTGACAGGGAGCTCACTGTCTGACCAGGCAGCTCACTTTACTTCTGGATAGCTGTGACTGTTAGGAAATTTTTATTTTCATGCTTAGAAATCGACCTCCTTGTAACTTCTATCATCCGTGCCCATTTTGCCTCCTGGGGACCAAGAAAATAATCGTGCATCTTGTAGGACTTGTGAGGCTTTCAAAGTGCTCCCTCCCCTCTCAACTATCCTGTGAGGCAACAGAGAAGTGAGGGAAGCTAGGACAGGATATCGAATATGTCATCAGACATTATCTCCGTATCTGACATTTTTTCCTTAATTGTTTTCTTTGTCATAAGGGTGGCTGCCCAGTCTGAACAGAGGTAGGAAATGACTATGTGGTATAAAGACAAGGACAGCTAGGTGACATGGTGACCTGGAGTTAAGAAGATCTGAGTTCAGATCTGGCCTTGGACACATGTATGTGACCCTGGGCAAGTAACTTAACCCTGTTTGCCTCAGTTTCCTCATCTGTAAAATGAACTGAGGAAGGAAATGGCAAACCATTTCAGCAACGACAACGAGGACAAAAGGCATCAATGAGACACCTGTTTTGAAGGAGGCAGTATATTATTCCCATTTTACAGATGAAGGACTTGAGCCTGAGATGGCTGACCCAGTGGCTAGCAAGTGTCAGAAGCTAGGTTTGTTGATGCCAGATCTTTCGACTGCAACCTACTTCCTGCCCCATGTGACAACCCTTCATATTCTCTTTTCCACAAGGACAGCCCCTCATTTACTTAAAGATGGCCTCCTGCATCCTTTCTTCTACAGGCTTGCCATCCTCTGTTCTAATCTCAGTTTGAATCATGAAACAGTTTTGAGCCTTCTCCCAATCCGCTTTTTAGGCAGGCCTGAACACAAGACCACAAGGAGTAGCTTGACCAATGCAGAGGGACGCAATGGCTACTACCTCCCTCTTTCACTCTGGGTCCTTTGTTTAATCATTGTGGCCTAGGATTTCACATACTACCATATTTTAGGAAAGACATTTGGAGACAAAGCTCGTCTTTGGTGGCCCTTCTCTCCCCAGCTGGTAGTGCCAGCTGCAAGGTGCCCAACTCCTTTGTCTCATTCCCTAGCTGAATAGCGTTTCCTTTTGACGTGTCTTCCCCCACCCCTCCCCAGCAGTCAAGATTATTTTTCCCTTTCCCTTATCAAAACATAAAGGTTTTTATTCCTTCCAGGGTCTGCTAAGTAATCGACTGTTTTGATAAATTAATTCATGCTGAAATGTTAATAGCTTAATTTATTTTTAACTGGAGTATTAACACTTAAAGGCTATTTCTGAGCAACAATATTTTGGCCCAAAGGAATTAGTTTTTAAATGGAGACTAATAGTCATACTTTATACTGTATTTATATAACTTGATAGTTTAGAGTGAAGTAGATGGAGGACTAAATTAAAAGAGCAGAGTTTAGATGCTCTGTTCTGTTGACCTCGAGCAAGTTGATTAACCTCTTTAGACCTCAGTTTCTTCCTTCCTTCCTTCCTTCCTTTCTTTCTTTCTTTCTTTCTTTCTTTCTTTCTTTCTTTCTTTCTTTCTTTCTTTCTTTCTTTCTTCCTTCCTCCCTTCTTTCCTTTCTTTCTTCCTTTCTTCCTTCTTATTTTTTTGGGGGAGGAGGGAGGGCAATTGGGGTTAAGTGACTAGCCCAACATGGCTAGTTTTGTGTTAAGTCTCTAAGGGTGGATTTGAACTCAGCTTCTCCTAACTCCAGGGTCGGTGCTCTATTCCCTGTGCCACCTAGCCACCCCTACCTCGGTTTCTTTAATTGTAAGATTTCAGGGTTAGACTGGGTTGTTGTTGTTGAGTTGTGTCAGTCATGTCTGATTCTTGGTGACCTCCATTTGGGATTTTCTCAGCAAAGATACTGGATTGGTGTGTTATTTCCTTCTCCAACTCATTTTATAGATGAGGAAACTGAGGCAAACAGGGTTAAGTGACTTGTCCAGGGTCACACAGCTAGTAAGTTTGATTTGAAGGCCATAGGCCAGATTTGAACTCTGGTTCTCCTGACTCCCGGACTACCTCCAGGACTACTACTTAAGATCAGGGATTCTTTTTTTTTTTGGAGGGCAGTTGGGGTTAAGTAACTTGCCCAAGTTCACACGGCTAGGATTTTGTTTGTGTGTGTTAAGTGTTAAGGTGGCAGAGACACTGGAGTAGTTTGCCATTTCCATCTCTGGCTCATTTTACAGATGAGCAAACTGAGGCAAACAAGGTTGAGTGATTTGCCCAAGGTCACACAGATAGTAAGTGCCTGGGGTAGTGAAGAGGAGCCTTTCTGACTCCAGGCCTGGCATTCTATTCACTGAGCCACCTACCTGCCCCTTCTGGCTGTAGCTCTAGAATATTTTCTTCTCTACCATTAAGAGAGTAGAAATATATTAGAGAATAGTATTCTCTGACAAATGGAATTGGGGAGCAGGGAGGGAAGGGCAAGGGAATATATTGAGGAAAAAGGTCTTTTCAATAGCTCTCTTTAAATATCAACTGAGGGATACCAGCCAAGTTTAGAAACATTTCCCTAAGGTGCATAGGATGGAGAAATCCCAGCCCCTAATGAGAGAGCAGGAGTGTTTGAGTGCTTTCCTTCTAGAGAAGAAATGTGGAAAAATCCAGAGACTGTTTCTTTCTATAACTTTAGCAGATGTAGTTTTCTCTCCTGGGAAATTTTTTTAAACTTGGAATTCTCTAATAAAGGTCCCAGAGTTGCCAAGATATATTCATATTTGGAACGGGAATTTGTTGGCTTATTCGACTCATGTGTCAACTTGACTTGTGCAAATGGATGAAGAAAAATCATTAGGAAGATAACCTTGGCCCCTACCCCACCTACAGACTTGGTTCTGATAAATCAAACCAAGGGAAAATAAAAGTCTGGGGAGTTGGCTTCTACTCCCCAGTTCTTCCCCCAATGCCCCTATGTATACATCCCTTTCATCTACCTATATCATTTCTGTTTTGGGGTATTTACTCAAGCCATTCCAGCCAAAATGGAGCAGAGGTGGATTCTATTCCCAGAATAAAGGAAAGGGAGACCCCATTTCCCATTTCCTGTCCCAAGGCTGAGTATTACCTGATCTAAAAAGAAATTGAATTCGTCAAGAGGAATGGCTCTTTTCCAAACAACTCTTCAGTCAGGCCAAGGTTCTCCAACTGTTGCAAAGGTTTGAGTTTGGCTTGGGAACTGGTGGAACAATCATCATCTTTGGCTGAGTTGGGCTTCCTGCCAGACATCCTGCAAGATCATCAGTGGAAACTGCTCCTCATCCCTTCTAATGGGGCTATGATCCACAGAAAAGCTGTAACTCAGAGGGATTTTCCTTTCTTAAAGAGCCAAAATCAGATCCAATGCCCTGATTTTTACAGAAGTGGTGACTGAGAATCTCTAAAATGAAGGGCAGCTGGATGGAACAGTGGATAGAGAACAGGGCTTGGAGTCAGCAAGATGAGTCTCAGACACTTACTAGCTGTGTGACCCTGGGCGAGTCACTTAACCCTGTTTGCCTCAGTTTCCTCATCTGTAAAATGAGCTGGAGAAGGAAATGGCAAACCACTTCAGTATCTCTGCCAAGACAACCCCAAAAGGGGCCTTGAAGAGTTGGACGTGACTGAAACCACTGAACAACAGCAGTGATCTTCTTCCATCTGTCAGCATGTTAGTCTGATAAAGTTTTTAGAAAAAATGCCAGATTTGAAGACATCTGAAGAACTCAAACCTGGATCCCCAAGTTCTCCCATTTATTAGCTCTACAGACTTTCAGCAAGTCACCTAACATCTCTGAAACTAACTTCTTACCTGGGATCCATTTTTTAAAAAATTCATTTTGGGGCAGCGAGGTGGCACAGTGAATAGAGAGCACTGGTCCTGGAGTCAGGAGGTCCTGAGTTCAAATTCTGCCTCAGACACTTGACATGCTTACTAGCTGTGTGACATTGGGCAAGCCACTTAACCCCAATTGCCTTGTCTTCCCCCTTCCAAAAAAATTACCTCCAAAAATTCATTTCTATACTACATGACTAATGTGAAAATGTGTTTATTAAGAAAGTACATGTAGAGCCAATATCAGATTGCAGTCTTAGTGGGGTGGGGAGGGAGATGGAGAAAATTTAAAACTTAAGGAAGTGAATGTTGAAAACTAAAAATAACTACATAAATTTTTTTTTTATATAAGCAATTGGGGTTAAGTAACTTGCTCAAGGTTACATGGCTAGTCATTATTTATGTATGGGTGCTCATTTTCTGAGGCCGGATCTGATCTCCGGTCATCCCAACTCCAAGGCCGGCGCTCTTACTCACTGTGCCACCTAGCCGCCCCTTTAGGGCCATTGGGGTTAAGTAATTTGCCCAAGGTCACACGGCTAGGTTTTTGTTTGTGTGGATTAAGTGTCGGAGGCTGGCTCCGAACTCAGGTCCTTCTGACTCCAGGGCCGGGGCTCTATTCACTGCACCACCTAGCCGCCCCTACATAAATTTTTTAAAAGTAATTTCTCTGTAAAGTGAGATCTTAAGGCTGTGTGGTGTAGTGGACAGATAACTGGCCCTAGAGTCAGGAAGACGAAGCTTCAAACCCTGACCCTAACACATGCTAGGTGTAGGACCACCAGCAAGTCACCTGACTTTTCAGGGCCCCAGAGACCCTTTCAAGACTGTAAGTTTCGGAAAGACAGAAGACTTTCCAGTCTTCATCAGCAGAGACAGTTTCCACACCAGAAGTTCTCTACCCTGATGAAATCATCAGTCCAGACTGGAAAAAAAAATGGGAATGAAATTGGGGATGTTTGTGCTACTTAGCACACAGGATTATTATAAGGCTTAAATGAGATAATGAATGTAACAGTATTGAATATAACAGATTAATGAGGATGATGATGATAACTAACATTTAGAACCCTACTATGTACTAGGCTCTATGCTAAGCACTTTGCAATTATAATCTCAGCTGATCCTTCTAATAACCCCTCGAGGTCAGTACCGTACAGTGCTCTGGGAGGGGCAGCACAGCATGGTTACCAGCAAGCCAACCTCAGGGTCATGAAGGCCTGGGTTTAAGCCCCTTCTTTGACACATACCAGCTAGATGCCTAAGACTAGAAATCCAAGTAGGTGTTGATGTGCACTGGTTGAAGGAAATCTTCACTGGACATTCCCTATGCCAATTAAATCACAGCTCCAATCCAAGAGAAAAGAGGGGGGACTCTTTATAGAGCTAACATTATTAGTGGTTAATATTGTCTCCCTTACCATTGAGTCCTTTCTCTGTCTTCAGATCAGCCCTAGCATCTAGCTCTCTAGATATCCAGAATACCATTGGTTTCTGTGTCCCTCTTCTCCATCATCTCAGGTCTTTACAATTTAGGAGGAAAAGTACCTAGGAACAGGCCCAGATCCCAGCCCTTTACCTTTCTCTCTTGCTAGGCCTCCAAATACAGCAGAAAGAACATTAGAAAGAGGACCTGTCCCCCAGGTTCCCACCAGCCTGTACCAAACATTCAAGCTCAGTTTTGATTTTGCATTCAGCTGTTCCACTTTATCTCCCAAATTAGTTCCACATTCAGGCCAAGGTCTGTGGTTTCCACTTGTTTTCTGTAACCTAATCTTCCCAAGTCCTTGGCACAGAGATTAGTAACTTAGAGTCTGCTAGGGTTCTTTTTTATTTATTCGGAAATAGAAAGGATTTCAGATTGTTTCTTTGGAAGAGAAAAAGCTGTGCAAGGAGATAGGTTTGCCATCCCACTGAGAAGGTGGTTTGATGCAGACCAGTCCAAACATTGTCACATCAAGATCTCAGGAGCTTTGGAACCCTAAGAAGGAAAAAGCAACCTAGAACTAAGCTTCCTGGATGGCTTAGGCCCAGCTTTCTCTCCCTTGCTCCTATGGAGATGTTGTTTGAGACTGTTATAAAATAGTGTCTGACTCTTTGTGACCCTGTGGACCATTAGCAGGCCAATACTTTACACAGGGTTTTCTTAGCAAAGATACTGGAGTGGTTTGCCATTGCTTAATCCAGTGGATTAAGGCAAACAGAAGTTAAGTTACTTGCCCAAGGTCACAGAGTATCTGAGACTGGATTTGAACTCAAGTCTTCCTGACTCTAGGCCTGATGACATATCTACTACATCCATCTAGCTGGCTCAATTGGAGGCTCTATTCATCTTCTATTCCAGCATTGCCCAACCTTCACTCCAGACGGTGATTTATCTTAGAACTTGCTAAAATTCACCTAGAGGCAAACCATCCCTTTAATCCTGTCTAGCCACCCTCCCAATCTAGTCCCTCTACCTCCCCCTTCTCCCCATCCATCCATTCATTCAATTCAGCAAAGAACCTAGTATATGTACAATTATAAATGCTAGGAATATGAAGACAAAACCAAAATGCCATATTTCATTGCATAATCGTAGATTATGACAAATTTTTTGCAGAAAGGTGGGATGTGGCCATTATGTGAAGCTTTTTTAAAAAGTTGTGCCAGAATTACTTAAAAATCATTTATTACTAAACTGTCTTTGGCACAAGATTAGTATGCACAGAAGACTCATGGATATAACTTAAAACTGGGTACTGACAATGCTTGTGCTCTCAATGCAGGTTCAAGACTCTCAATGTATCAGATAAGTGTGTATCGCTATGTCACTGGTGAATACATTGCTGCTCTGTTTACCTTTTAAGCGGCATGATGAACAGAATTATACCATGCAATGATTACATGATGAAAGGTCTTAAACCAATTTTTGGACTGCAAAAAATCCAGGGTACTACAATTATGTGGTGAAATACAGTAGTTCCTACCATCAAAGAACTTGCATTCTCTCTCTCTCTCTCTCTCTTTTTTTTTTTTTTTTTTTTGCTCTTTTGGAGGGGAGAAGGCAGGGCAGTTGGGGTTAGGTGACTTGCCCAAGGTCACATGGCTAGTTAGTGTTAAGTGTCTGAGGCTGAATTTGAACTCAGGTCCTCCTGACTCCAGGGCCTGTGCTCTATTTGCTGTGCCACCTAGCTGCCCCAGAACTTACATTCTCTTGGGAGGATTCAATATGTACAAAGATTATTATAATGCAAAGAGGGAAGTGCAGTTGGGCGGGGGAAAGATCACATGCAATATTCTAGAAGAATTTGAGGATTGAGCTATCAGGGAAGGCTTTGAAGGGGGAGCAGATGGTTCTGAAACTGAGCCTAGGAGGAAGTCGAAGATTTTGAATAATGAAGACAGGGAGGGAGGACATTCTAGGCAGGGGGATGGGGGTGGGGTGGGGAGGGTTATGTGGCATGTGGGAATGAATAGAAACAAGAGAGGGAGGTATTTTAAAGTCCCTTCCCAGCCTTGATACCTTGGGGGACTTTTTACACTTTCATATCCTCTGCATGCACTGCAGTCCATTGGCCTCAGAGATGCCACTTCCATTTCCTGAGCCTCTAAAGAAAGAGAGGGCCCTGTCTGAGCTACTTTCCTTCATTGCTCTGGAATGTAGAGTCTGCAGTAATTTCTCTCAGATTCTCTGTGGTTTGGGGATATCTGCTTCCCCTCTCTTATGCCTGGCATCAGGTGTCATAGCACACTGTAGCCGGAGCAGGGGCTTTCTGGGTGAGCCTAAGCCTGGACCTCAGCCCCCGGCTCTCGTTTCTGCCCCATGTTTTTTTCACCAAGCTTAGATTTTTGTTGTTGAATCATTTCAGTCGTGTCTGACTCTCCATGACCCTAATTGGGGTTTTCTTGGCAAAGATACTAGAGTGGTTTGATATTTCCTGCTCCAGCTCATTTTACAGATGAGAAACTGAGGCAAACAAGGTTAAGTGACTTACCCAGGGTCATGTAGCCAGTACAAATGTCTATGCACTCAAGTCCTCTTTCCACTGAGGAGTTTAGGTTATCAGACAGCAATCCCAAAGTGGATGTTTCCATCCTTAGGAACGACCTTGTGAATTCAGTAGGTTGAGAGTTCCTATGTCCCCTAAGTTAGCACCAGCTAACCTTCAGAAGGTACCCCCTGAAGCTAATCTTTGGAAAAGAAGATTGTCCTGACCAGAGGATGAACCAGATCCTGGCCTTGCTTGCCAGAAGACATGGACCCTGAGGAAATTATTTGGATAGAGCAGAACCAAGGTGAAGATGAAATGCCTTCAAAAATCTCATAGACAACAGGCAAATAGCTATGTATGTACAAAGCATGTATAGTATTAGTGGAAGATAAGCTCAGAAGGAAGGCCCTAGAAATAGCAGGAGAGAAGCAGAAGAGGAAAGAACAAGGAAAAGTCTGTTGCTTAAATTCCTGTTTTAAGTATCAACCTCCCAGGAGAGCTTTATGGGTGTTATAGGTTTTTGTATTATACTTTAGGTCTTTGTCAAAGTACACTTATGAGTCTTCTGAATTTTAAGCATTTCCTTTGTGCAGAAGAAGTAAATAGCTGTCCTATACTAATCCACCTTGTACACTTTCTAATCCCTTGTGGGAAGAACTAGACATGAGACAAATCTAAGCTCTAAGTGACTTTTCCCTGAGCCTCTGTGGTAGTATCACAAAAAGTCAGAGATTGGTGGTTTTTTTCCTTTTGTTCTGATTTTTCTTTCACAACATGACTAATGTGGGAATATATTTAATATGATTGTACATATATACCCTATATCAAATTGCTTGCCATCTTGAGGAGAGGGGAAGGGAGGAAAGGAGAAAAAAAATTGGAACTCAAAATCTTAAACAAATGTTGAAAATTTAAAAAAATCAATTAAAAAACAACAACAATAAAGAATCAGAGATTGTGAGAAAAAGCCTGATTACCTTTTATTTAGACTCTAGGCTATAAACTACATTTTTGTAGTCATTATATAAATGGTTCTCCTGGCCATGCTCACTTAACCCTGGATCACTTCATATGTCTTCCCAGGTTTCTCTGAATTCATCATATTTGGCATTTTTCAGGGTGCAATAACATTCCATTTCATTCATATACCATACTTTGTTTAGCCATTCCTCCAACTCATGGGCACTAACTTAGTTTCCAGTTATTTGCTACAACAACAACAAAAAGTATTACTATAAAATTTTTTTGTACTGAGCTCTTTCTCTGTCTTTACCTCTTTGGAGCATGTGCCTATTATTGGTCCAAAGGGTGCCACAGTCTAATGACTTATGGAGTATATTTCCAAATTTCTTTAGCAAATACTTAACCCAATTCACATTATTGGCACACTACTGTCCTTGTCCTCCTGTAAACTTCCCAACCACCTCCCTTCTCTTTCTTTATCAACTTTGCCAATCCAATGGAGCTGAAGTGGAACTTCAGAGTTATTTTAATTTGCATTTGTAACATTTTTCCACATGGTTATTGATAGCTTGCATTTTCTTTTCTTTTCTTTCTTTTTTTTTTTTTGAGAACTACCTTTTCATATCTTTTGACCTTTTAGGGAGTGGCTCTTTTTCTTATACATTTGTATATCTTGGCTATCAGACCTTTATTACAGGAATTTGCTGCAAATATTTTTCCCAGTTAGATTTATCTTCTAATTCCAATTGCACTAATTTGTTTACTATAAAAGTTTTCACCTGATCATATATTAAGAACCGGGAGGGATGCATATTGCAGGCCATCCAGTCCAGCCCCCCTCCCATTTTACAAATGAGGAAACTGAGGCCAAGAGAGTTTTAGTAAGGTGTCCAAGGTCACAAAGGTATCGAGAGATCAGATATAGCATTTAAACCCTGACCCTCTGACTTCAGTGCCCTTCAATTTTATGCAATTAAAACTGTCTGGAGGACCTGAGTTCAAATGTGACCTCAGACACTTAACACAAAAAACTAGCCTTGTGACTTTGGGCAAGTCACTTAACCCTGAGTGCCCTGCCCTCCCTCCTCTACAAACACACACAAAAAGGTCTGAAGGTATTAAAAAAAAAAAAAACAACCTGGAAAGACTTACATGAATTAATGCTGGAATGAAGTGAGCAGAACCAGGAGAACATGCCATTCACATCCAGAGAAAGAACCATGGAGTCTGAATATAGATCAAAGCATTCTGTTTTCTCATTTTCTTCCCCATGGGTTTTCCCTTTTGTTCTGTTTCTTCTTGCACAACATGACTAATGTGGAGATATGTTTAACATGATTGCACATGTATAACCTATATCAGATTGCTTGCTGTCTTGGGGAGGGGGAGGGAAGGGAGGGAGGAAGGGAGAAAAATTAGGAACTCAAATTCTTATAAAAATAAATATTGAAAATGATTTTTTACATGTAGTTGGAAAAAAAACCAAAATACTATTTAATTAAAAGAAAAAAAGGGGGCTGAAAGCTTCTCTTTGGCCAAGCTCCTCAAGGTCCCTAGTCTTTGGAGTTGTGGGACTCAGCACTTCCCTGAACCAGCCTTATTAGCTACAACCACTCAAGATGCCTGAGGAAGTGTACCATGACAAGGAGGAGGTGAAGACCTTTGCCTTCTATGCAGAGATTGCCCAGCTTATGTTCTTGACTGTCAACACCTTTTATTCCAATGAGGAAATCTTCTTTCAAGAGATCATTTCCAGTGCCTCTGATGCTCTGGGCAAGATTTGCTGTGAGAGTCTGACAGATTCTACCAAATTGGACAGCAGGAAAGAGCTGAAGATTAACATCATCCGCAACCCTCAGGAACATACCTTTACTTTGGTGGATAACAAAAGCTGATCTGATCAAGAACTTGGGGACCATTGCCAAGTCTGGCACCAAGGCTTTCTTATGGCAGCTTTTCAGACTTGAGCAAACATCTCCATGACTGGTCATTTTGGCGTGGGTTTCTATTTTGCTCACCTGGTAGCAGAGAAGATAGTTGTCATCACCAAGAACAATAAGGATGGACAGTATTCCTTGGAGTCTTCTGCCAGTGGCTCCTTCACAGTCTGTTGATCATGGTGAGCCTATCAGCTTGGATACCAAGGTCATCTTACATCTGGAAGACAGATGGGTCAAGGAGGTTGTAAATGACCATTCACAGTTCATTAGCTGTCCCATCACATTTATTTATAAAAAGAACAAGAGAAGGAAATCAGTGATGATGAGACAGAGGAAGACAAAGAGAAAGAAGAAGAGCCAGTTAAAGATGAAGAGAAACCCAAAATTGAGGATGTAGGATCTGATGAAGAAGATGAAGGCAAGAACAAGAAGAAGAAAATGAAGAATCAAGGAGAAATATATTGAGCAGGAAGAGCTGAACAAGACCAGGTCTGTTTGAACATGTAACCCTGATGATTTATATCATCAATATCACATACACCAAAAGGAGTAAGGTGAGTTTTATGGTCTCACCAATGGTTGGGAAGATCATTTCACAGTAAAGTACTTCTCTGTGGAAGGTCAGCTGGAATTCAGAGCTCTTTTCTTCATCCCCCACCAGGTTCCCTTTGACCTGTGGAAACCAAAAAGAATAATAACATTAAGCTGTTTGTTTGACATGTACTTATCATGGACAGTTGTGACAAGCTTATCCCTAAATGTCTTAATTTTATCCAAAGTATGATGAATTCTGAGGATCTGCCCCTCAAAATTTCAAGAGAGTTGTTGCAGCAGGATAAGATCCTGAAGATCATCCATAAGAATATTGTCAAGAAGTGTCTACAGTGGGGGTGGCTAGGTGGTGCAGTAAATAGAGCACCGGCCCTGGAGTCAGGAGGACCTGAGTTCAAATCTGGCCTCAGACACTTGACATACTTACTAGCCATGTGACTTTGGGCAAGAAGAAGGAGAAGAAGAAGGAGAAGAAGAAGAAGGTCTATAGCTCTTCTATGAACTGGCAGAAGACAAAGAGAATTACAAAAAGTTGTGTAAGACTTTTCGAAAAACTTCAAGATTGGAATCCATGAGGATTCAACCAATAAGCATGTTTATCTGAACTGCTACATTATCACACATTTCAATCAGGAGATGAGATGACTTCCTTGTCTGAATATGTGTTCAGAATGAAGGAAACACAGATATGGATGTGCTAAATCACTGGTGAGAGCTGGTGAGAGCAAAGAATGGGGCCAAGTCTGTTTTTGTGAAACAGGTATGGAAACGTTTTAGTAAACATGATGGAGACCATTGATGAGTACTGCGTGCAGCAGCTAAAGGAATTCAATGGGAAGACCCTTGTCTTTGTTACTAAGGAAGGGTTGGAACTTTAGAGGATGAAGAAGAAAGAAAAAATGGAGGAGAGAAGGCAAAACATGAAAACGTGTGCGAATTAAATGAAGGAAATTCTGAGAAGAAGGTTGAGAAAATGACAACCTCCAACTATGGAACGCATCATGAAGACACAGGCATTGAGACAACATGATGGCCGATGAGCACCTGTAGATGAATGCAGATCGCCCCGGGCAGAAGGCTGAGGCTGACATGAATGACAAGGCTGTGAAAGACCTGGTGGTGCTGCTTTTGGAGACAACTCTGCTTTCTTCAGGTTTCTCTCTTAGAGAACCCCAGACTCACTCAAATCAAATTTATCACATGATTAAACTAGATCTTGGAACTGATGGGGTTGAGGTAACAGCAGAAGAACCCAGTGTTGCTGTTCCTGATGAGATCCCCCCACTAGAAGGAGGTGAAGACACATGCCACATGGAAGGGGGGTTTAGACTGCATCAGACTTCGCCCCCTCCTGTGTTTCCCACAGTAGCAGGAGCGGCTCTGTCCTACCTGACTTCATCTGCCAGTGTCTAGTGGTTTGTTTTCTTCTCCTGTTTTCCAGTGTAATAGGGCAGGGTTTACAGGCTTCCTGTTCCCCCTCCCCTCATCTGGGGAGCAGGATACTGTGTACTGTGGGATGTTTGCTTATTTTGTTCTGAAATTAGAGTCTATAGAAAAGGAATGCAGTGTTTATACAAAAACAGAAAAGGGGGCTAAAGCAGGGGTTCTTGACCTGGGATTAATGTGTAGATTTCAGGGGATCCATGAACTTGAATGAGAAAAAAAATTTCACTTTTATTTACACTAACTTTAGCATTTCTATCAGTTGTGATTTTTAAAAAATCACTGTCCTGAGAAGGGGTCCATAGGCTTTACCAGGCGACAGGCTAAGAACACCTGGGCTAGAAGAATATACACGTGATACAATATCTGAGACGAGCCGCCAATTGGCTTTCTTCTCCCATTCCCTGCCCTCTCAGTAGCTACCCTGTACTTTTCTCTTTCCGTCTTCCGCACTGTCCATGCTGTACTCTCACTGGGGAAATGGCATATTCTGGTCCCTCTAGTTAGGACTTGTATATAATGTAGAGAGATGAAATTGGGTAGAGTTCCAGGCTGTCTGGGCTGACCCATGAGCCACTGAAGTACTAGCTGTCCCCCTTAATGGTCTAGATAGCAATGGGCTAGCCATGAACTCGCAGGCCACTGGCAACCCTCAGGAAACAGGAGAAAGTACTAAGAGCCTGAAAGTTGCAGGGCTGTGCTGGAGAACACCTCTCATCACCAAAGCCACTTAACTGACAGGGCCTGTCAGCTCAATACAACAAACACTTATTATTTACCTAGTCTTTTCAGGGCACTGAGAAAGATATATAGATAAAATGAGGCAAGGTCTCTTCACTCTAGTATAGAGCAAGAGGAAAAGTACACAAGTGACTATAAAGCAAATTATAATATTAGTACAAAGACGGGCGGCTAGGTGGCGCAGTGAGTAGAGTGCCGGCCCTGGAGTCAGAAGGACCTGAGTTCCGATCCAGCCTCAGACAATGCACACACAAAAAAAACCTAGCCGTGTGACCTTGGGCAAGTTACTTAACCCCAATTGCCCTCCAAATAGGCACACACACACACACACACACACACACACACACACACACACATACATATATTAGTACAAAGAAGAGGTCAGAATGATCTCTCCAAAAGCAGCCTAAGATTGCATTAATTTTTTTTTTGAAGGGGGTAGGCAGGGCAGTTGGGGTTAAGTGAGTTGCCCAAGGTCACACAGCTAGTTTTTGGGTTGTGTCTGAGGTTGGATTTGAACTCAGGTCAGTGCTCTATTCACTGCACCACCTAGCCACCCCAGATTGCATTTATTTTTTTGGCTGCTATATCACGCTGCTTTTTCTGCAGGATGGGCAAAGAAGAAGGTGCCCAGATTTGGGGAGACAGTGGGAAGGAATATTAGATGAGGGGAAGTATATAATGTTACCTTGCCTTTATGATACTCTCAGCAAGAACATCCAACCCCTTTTATTCTGTGCTCATTCAACAAATGTCTGATATGAATGAGCTTTTCCAAATAAACCCTCCTTCTAAGAAGGGAAGACGCTCCAACCAATGGATACCAGTATTCTGATCCTCATATTATTAATACTTCTTATTGTAAATGAATAAGTAGATGTGGTTTAATAAAATGAAATAGGTAGATGGTAAAAAAAAAAAAACCTAAGTAATAATTTTGAGGTAATATTACCACAACAAATAGTGAAGAATAGAGATGGTTTAGTGAATGGACCTGGACAGGACCTGGAGTCAGGAAGACTGAGTTCAAATCTGGTCTCAGACAATAGCTATGTGTCATAGGCAAGTCAATTAACCTCTGTCTGCCTCGGTATTACTACTGCTATTTGTAAAGTGAAGATCATGATAGCATCTACCTCCTAGGGTTATTGTGAGGACCAAATGAGCGTATACTTGCAAAATGTTTTGCAAACCTTAAAGAACTATGTAAGTGCTAGCTATTATTACCAACCCCCCGCCCCCCCCCAAAAAACTGTTTAATTGAGTCTGCAGTAAGCTTGACATACGGAAAACAAACAGATGAAAAATGGAACAAATCTTCTGACTTTCTGTAACAAATTACTTCATCTTCAATGACAATGGAAGCCACACATTTGAATTAGAGAGAAGCACAGTGCAGTGGACAGGGTTCTAGAATAATATAAGATTTAAGTACAAATCCCAGTCATATTACCTATGTGACCTGGGACAAGTCACTGAACTTCTTGGCCTTAGTTTTCTTCTCTATGAAATGAGGGAGTTGGGCTAAGTGACATCTAAAGCCTCTTGTAGTTCAAAGTCTGTGATCCTATGATTAAAATCCCCAGTGTGCTCTCTAAGGAAGTGGAAATGGTAATACAGTGAGAACTGGAAGCGAAGAACCCACAGAGAACTGGAAGAGAAACTTGAACCAGTCCAAGAAACCATGATGTTCAAAACCTTTCTGAGGTTAATTTTCAATATAGAAAGATAAAGAAGATCAGAAAAAAACAGAACCACGGACAGTATTTTTATCAAAATTAAGTCACTCAGAGGATGTCAATATACTAGTACTTTATCTCTGAAAATCTTTACATTTATACATATATTAAGTCGTCCTTTTTTGAAAATAGAATATGTTGACTTTCAGAGATGATTTTCTGGAGCATATCACATCTTCATAGTCACACATGATTGAAAGCCATGCGGAATACAAGATCTCATCTTTATATTTATTAAATTTTTTTTAAAGCTCTGATTCTAGCAAATAGTAGAATCATAGTAGCCAAGGTCTATAATGCCCACTAGTGTGGAGGCTGAGGCTGGGGGAGCTCTTGAGCTTAGGAGTTCTGAGCTGCAATGGGACATGCCAATTGCAGATTCACAGTAGTTCAGCATTAATATGGTGAGCCTACCCCTACCTCCACAGAAGGGAGTCACCAAATTGTCTAAGGTGGGTCAGACTAGTCCAAGTCAAAACAAATGGAGAAGGTCAAAGTTCTTGTAGCAATCAGTAGTGGGACTGGGCTATGAGTAGCTTCTTCATTTCCAGCCTGGAGGAGATGGGGAGACCTTCAAAAACAAACAAAAAAAGATCTTTAAAAATTAAAAATTAAAATTAAATTTTAAATTATTTAAAATTAAAATTAAATTAATATTTAAAATTTTAAATTAAAATTAAATTTTAATTAAATTAAAATTTAAAATTTAAAATTTAATAAATTAAATTTAACTTAATTTTAAATTAAAATTTTAAAAAAATCTTTAATTCAGGAGAGGAAAATGCTACCTTAAAATCTGTCCTTAAAATATCTCCCATCCTTGTATTTAAATCATATAAGATTTCACCACTTTCTGGCAAACAGAGGGAGAAGAAATGGAAACCATGCCAGATTTTATATTCTTGGGCTCAAAGATCACTGCAGACAGTGAATGTCACCACGAAATTAAAAGCTACTTGTTCCTTGGAAGGAAAGCTATGGCAAATCTGGACAGCAGACTAAAAAGCAAAGATAGCATCTTGTCAACAAAGGTCAGTATAGTCAAAGTTATGGTTTTTCCAGTAGCAATGTGTGACTGTGATAGTTAAGCTGTAAGGAAAGCTGAGTGCTTCAGAGTCAACACTTGCAAATAGTGGTGCTGGAGAAGACTTTTGAGAGTCCCTTGGACAGCAAGGAGATCAAATCAGTCAATACTTAAGGAAATTAATTCAGACTGAAATTACCTACCTACCACTGGAAGGTACAATATTGAAGCTGAAGCCTAAATACTTTTGATACATAATGAAAAGATGGGACTCATTGGAAAAGATCCTGATGTTGGGAAAGTCTGAAGGCAAAAGGGATGGCAGAGAATGAGATAGACAATGTCATGGAAACAACAAATATGAACTTGGACAGACTTTGAGAGATAGTGGAGGAAGGAAGGGCCTGGCATGCTACAGTCCATGGGATCATGAAGAGTCAGATGTGAATGAGCTTTTGAACAACATCAAGATTCCTTCAAAGATATAATGGCAAGGATTTAAGGATCCTTTAGTTATCAAAATAAAAAAATATTGGGGCAGTTGGTGGCAGTGAATAGACCACCAGCCCTGGAGTCAGGAGGACCTGAGTTCAAATCCAGCCTCAGACACTTAACACTTACCAGCTTTGTGACCTTGGACAACTCACTTAACCCCAATTGCCCTGCCTTCCCCCCTCCAAAAAGCACACACACAAAAAATCCAAACAATATTAAACAGCAAAGTATGCTTACCAAAGAGGTTTGCCTCTTCTGTCTTCTCTACAAAATAAAGGAATTGGATATTTTCAAGGGATTCCTTGACAAGGTAGCAAAGGTCATACTTTACCTGCTTCACAATTTTGCTTAGGACCAGTCCCACTTATTTTTTACTCAGATTCCCAAGTACCATTAAAAATAAATGCCCCCAACAACTATCAGAAGCGGGGAGTAAGCTCTATGGAAAAGAGGCCCACTATCCCCACCACCATCAACTATCAGCTGTCATCTCTACCACCAAGAGCAACTGTCAACCAACTGCCGCTGACCCACAGATAACTTCAAGAGTCCTCAGAAGAGCAGCTGTTCCAAGACCACGACTGGCTCTGCATCTACTCTGGCCCATACAGATGTCAATGACAGGTGGGACCAACTCATCCATGTGACCTACCTGCCTCGGCAAATGTTGCCACTTCAGCAGCCACAACTACTGAAGAGTCTCTCCATCAAAGTCCTTCATATTGTCAAACGGTTAAACATCAGAAATGAATGTGATCTTATCACTGGAAATAACATTAAAGAAGATGCATTGCTATCTCTGATACCAGCATTCTGATACTCTTGCTATTATTTCTCATTGTAAATTAATAAACAGACCTCTGACCTGTAGCTCTTCCTCTGATCTGTTGCCTCTTTCTATAAGAACCTGAAGGCCTTGTAGAATGGGACTGTTTAATTTTTCCATTTTTTTTGTAGAACCAGGAGAACAATCTTTAGCAATGGCCATAGCAATGTAAATAGGAAAACAACTTTGAAAGAATATAGAACTTTGACCACTGTAGTGACTTATCATAACTTCAAAAAGCCAATGATGAAGCATGCCTTCGTCTTGGCAGAGGCATTGAACTAAAGGTGCATGGTTGAGACCTACGCATGCATTTTCAGACATGGTCAATATGTTCACTTGCTTTACTTAACTTTATTTGATACAGTAAAAAAATATTAAATTTGTTATAGAAAGTGGGAGAGGCAGACTAATTATAACAGCCATCACTTACATAGCATCCTAAGTCTTGCAAAGTCCTTTGCATATAATCAGCTCATTTGCTCCTTACAACAAATCTATAAGGTAGCTGATAGTATCATCCTCATTTTACAGATGAGGAAAGTCAAGTGACTGTCCAGGGCTCATGAAGTGAATAAGTGCCAGAATTGGAATTTAATCTAGGTCCCTGATTCTATCCCCTCACTGCCTCTTATTTTTCTAATGGTCAATGACAATGACAACAAAGACTTGTCCTGCCCAGGGTGACCAACAGGGATTGGTTCTCTGTCTTTGTCATGTGAGGAGACTGGCTTCTATTACAGCAAGGGGGATTGAAACTGGGCAGGTGATAGGAATTTCTGAAACATTAGGAGGAGGTAAAATTTCCTTGGCTAGGAATAGTTGCTCATAAAGGAAGTTGAATTTGGTTTGGATTTTATATTGCTCTAACTGGGAAGTCCAAGTCCTCTCCAGGATTATTAATGCTTGAATTAGTAAACTGATTAATTCAATTAGTCAATGATAAGTAATGCCTGCTTCAAAGGGCTGCTGTGAGGAAAGCATTTTACATTATCTCTACAAATGTTGTTTGTAAGTTGTTCTAATTAGGTCTGCAGACCTCTGTGTCAGTGCTAATTTTTATGAATAAGTTGCTAGATTCAAGCCCATTCCATTTGTGGTGGTTTCCAACCCATTGTTAACTTCAGCAAATGATTCTGGTGACCCACCTAGCAGAATGATGGAAATCAGACTTCTGATCAATTTGACTCTGCAGGATGCTGACAGGGAGGCAGTATATCCTTGGGGGGATGGAACATTGCAAAGAAGGGTACTTTATTTATTTATTTGTTGGTTTTTTGGAGCGGGGAGGACAGGGCAATTGAGGTTAAGTCACTTGCCCAAGCTCACACAGCTAGTAAGCGTTGCATGTCTGAGGCTGGATTTGAACTTGTGTCCTCCTGACTACAGGGCTGGTGCTCTATTCACTGCACCACCTAGCCACCTCACTAAGGGTACTTTAAATACTGTGGGCCATCTCCCATTGTCCTGATCTCTGTCTTGTCACTGCTCCCATATGACTCCAGAAAAGACTGTGAGGCTGTTGATTTTGCATAGCCTTGCCCCACTTAAATCCAATTCACTTGCAAGTCAAGGCGTCACCCTCCTGATGTCATTGGCACTCTTCTGGAAGTCACACTTAGAGAACCCTGCCTACCTGAGTATTCTGGGAGGGCCTGGAGTTCTGAACTGAGGGAGAATTCTCCTTTGGGATTCCTTTTTCCATTTGTCCACTATCTTCTGAGCCCTTTTTAATGGACTTTTATTCTGGATATCAGGAATCTGTCTTTAAATCAACTATAGTTGTCAAAGTAAATAGCTCACTTTCTGCTCAACTGAGTAAAAATAATAATTTCTACTTCTAGAACGTTGTTTTGAGGCACAGAGCTCAGATGTCAGAGAATCCGAGAATAGTTAGTTCATCTCCTCTGAAGTCTTAAGAGAGTAGAGCTCTGAGGCATAGTCTCAGAGGTTAACTCCTTCCCTCCCTCTTCCTCCTTTCCATCAGTTGGAGAGTTAATAAGAAGTGGTTCTTCCTTCCTGCCAATCTAATGTGATACAGGGTCTATTTCCCTGGTTTGAATTACAAAGAGAAGAAGAAAATTCCAATTAAAATTATACATCCCACTCACATGGAATTGTATATGTTTGGGGTCCCCTCCCCATTCAGTCCATCCAGTCCCTAGCCTCTTGGAGGAGAAAGAAAGATGGAGCATCTAGAAACAGGTTCCAAGACTCCAAGAATGAGTTTATAGAATCACTGAGGTTCTGAAGGGAAAGATTCCATAGCCTGACGAAGACCCTGCGGGAGGCCAAGGAGAGTCAAGAATGAGTGTGTGAGGCAGAGGGGTCGAGTTTCAACAGAGGCACAGAACTATAGCTATCTCTTCCACATTGCAGGGGTTAGGGGTGTAGCCTTGATCTAGAAAATCCTCAGAAAATGTTTTGGCCCTCTCTTCCTACCAGAGAAGTCTGAATTTTGTCTTTCTTTTATGAGGTGTTTATAATACCTTCTTGTAAAACTTGGGTTAAATATTTGGTCATAGGCTCTGTATCATCTGCTGACTTTTATGTGTTGTCTGTGGCTTCCAAAAAACTCCTCAAAAATTCCCCTCTAGTTTCTTATGCTTATCTGTGATATAACAAAGCCTCAGTGAGGAAAGTCGTAAGAGCACTGTACTGGGAGTCAGGAGACCTGGTTTTGAGTCTGACTCTGTCACTAACTGTATATCCTTAGACAAGGTGTCTAATGGCTCTGGTCTCAGTTTTCTCATCTGTAAAATAGGGATGATAATCCTACCTCACAGGGTTATTGTGAGGATTAAATGACATTATATATATATACACACACATACACACACATATATACATACACACACAAACACACACACATATAGGGCTTTAACAATAAAGTACTATGTAAATGTTAACTATGATCAACTTCTACTTTCTTTCATTGGGATAAATAAATATAGTCAAGCAAAACAAATCAACATATTGACCATATCTGAAAACAAAGGCTTGGGAGAGAACGTTCTCTCCCCCAAAGTGCTTCATATTTGCTAAATGGTTATGTATCAGGAAAGGTCACGCTCTAGAATAGAGATTCTTAACTTTGGGTGTATCTTGGACTCCTCAGGCAATCAGTTTCATGAAAACTATGGATCCCTTCTCAGAATATTTTTAAATGCATACAATAACATACCAAAGATTACAAAAGGAACAAACTGTATTGAAATAGTTATAAAAAATAATAAAATGCTAAGGTCATGGAAGTCCCGAGAACCTTCATAACAGCCCTTCTCCTCAGTCAAAACTTACCTTTCCTCTGTCCCTTTCCCTTAGTGTTTTTCCTAGGGACTAGAGTTACTCTGATGAATGAATGAAGCAAAAATGTTAACATTTAGGGCTATTGTTAGGGCTATTAAAAGTTAACAGTTGCCAGTATCTCATTGGCCTTTCTAGATAATATATTATTTCTAGAGGAACCTTCAGTTTAACCAGTATCAGGATTTTGGGCAATGTGGTTGATTAAAGGGTTCTAAAATCTGACCATTGGGGCAAATCACTTCAAATAGGGAAACAGACACAGAGACTATGTGATGGGAGTCAAGATAAGCAATGGAGGGATGGCAGACCCCTCACCCATATAAAGAGTGAAGAGAATCTCTTGGCTTTCCTTCTTGGGGGAAGAGGCTGGTGCCAGGGACAGGGTCTGAGGGGTGAGTCCGGTGGGAGGCCTCAGAGGGGGCTGGAAAGATTGGGTAGGGAGATCAGGCAAGGTTTAGCTGCCCCCTTGTCATTCTTCCTGTAGTTCTCAATGCAAGCTCAGCTAAACATTCCCAGACACAAAGGGCCCACCAGCGACCAACTGTTCTTAGTAAGGGATGAATCAATGGAGGGACTAGGAAGCTGAGTCAGCATTTGCACACAGGCTCAGTCCTTCTTCCCTCCCCCAACTCTGGTCTGGGACTGAGACTAGGGAGAACTCCATCAGAAGTTTCATTTTCTACATACTAATCATTCAAATATAGCAAATAAAAACCTGAGGATTATTTAAGAGTGGGGGTGGGGGTAGGGGTGAAGGTTTTGGTAAGGGGGTCTGGGGAAAAAGGAGGTTATGCTTCTATTTGTAGAGCGATAGCAAGAGGGGAAGATAGGGAAGAAATCTTCATTAATTATTCCCAAGCACATTGGCATTTTTTCTCATACTATTAGTAACACAGGCATCTTTTGCCTTCTGGGAGAGAATTGGGGCAGTCTGGGACACATTGGTGTGTGAGAGCAAGTTTCCCAGGGTAGAGCTGGTCTTGGGTTGACCAGACATCTGGCAGAGAGAGAGGGACACTGTGTCCCCCTTTTCTCTCAAAATGTTCCCCATGCTTTGTTAAGGTGGTTATATCAATTAAGCCCATGTCTTGAGACAGGAATCTATTTTGTTGTTCAGTCATGTCTGACTCTTTGTGACCCCATTTGGGGTTTTCTTGGTAAAGATACTGAAATGGTTTGTCATTTCCTTCTCCAGCTCATTTTACAGATGAGGATATTGAGGCAAACAGGGTTAAGTGACTTGCCCAGGGTCACACAGATAGTAAATATCTGAGGCCAAATTTGAACTCAGGAAGAGGAGTCTTCCTGACTCCAGGCCCAGTGCTCTATCCACTGAGTCGCCTAGCACCACACCCCACTCCCAACCAGGAGACGGTGGTTTTCTTAAAAAAACAAACAAAAAACTACCCTGTGGGGGCCTGGGTCCTGGTGCTGACGCTGCCACTAGGCAGTGTAGTTCAGCAGAAAGTGTGTTGACCTTGGAATGTTAGGGCCTGAGTTTTAATTCTGTCACTTACTACCTTTGTGACCTTGGGAAAGTCACTTAAACTCTTGGGGCCTCATGAGAGGGCTGGAGCAGATAGGCTCCATGGTTCTTTCCAGCTTTAGATCCTCCAAATGATGCACCAGGCAGCTGTGGCCTGTGCAATGAGAGATAATGGGAAGAGGCAGGTGTGATAAGGTTCATAAAGAACTTTACAGATGTTATCCCATTCTGAGCCTCATGACAACCCTCTGTCTTCCCTGCCCCTCAGCTTCCTCATCCATACAATGAGGAGGTCGGACCAGATGGCTCCAAGGGCCCTTTCAGCTCTAAAATCCCATGATTCTTATGACAAAGCTCTCATTCCCTATTCATTTTTTCTAACTTTTTTGTTATGTTTTTGGTAATATATGTTTTTTTTTAAAAGCCCTTACTGTATGAAGTAACATAGCTATGTATTTTTCACCTTCATAAATCAAAATGAGATTCTTCCCATCACAAGTGTTCCTATTTTCTGCTTGCTACACTAGAGACTTTGAGGAATTTTCCCCTTGGGTGAGATCTGGGACTCTCTCTCTCTCTCTCTCTCTCTCTCTCTCTCTCTCTCTCTCTCTCTCTCTCTCTCTCTCTCTCTTTCTCACCCAGTTACCTTGTTCCCAATGGGAGAATTCCTTCACTTTCTACTATCTGGTATATATTCTCCTATGTATACTTTCTCTGATTTCTGTTTTGATATTGACTTGGATAAATGGGTTTCTCTGAGAGATAGATAGATAGAGAAACAGAGAGAGTAGGAATGAGAGAGGAAGGGAAGAAGAGGGGGAAGGGAGGGAAGGACATACAAAAAAAGAGGATTTTTCATGAGGTCACCCCCAATTAAAAACTGATAGAAAAAAAATCACCCTTGGGACGGCTAGGTGGCACAGTGAATAGAGCACTGGCCTGGGAGTCAGGAGGACCTCAGTTCAAATCCAGCTTCAGACACTTAACACAAAAACTGTGACCTTGGGCAAGTCACTTAACCCCAACTGCCCTAAAAAAAAAAAGAAAAGGAAAAAAAATCACCCTTTTAACAAAGTATGAATGAATGTAAATAGTGGCCAAGTCCAAAAATGTAGGTTTCTGTAGCTCTAGCATTTCCTTTTTCTTCCTCTGTTTCTCCCCTGCTCCTACCTGATACAGGCTCTCATTTCATGTTGTTCAACCTCATCCACTAAAGCTTCCTTCTGATGCCTTACATGATGTGGAAGGTGACATGCTGGGGTTCTCAAAGGTCAATGGTGCATCTGGTGGGGCCTACCAGGCTGGGCAGGCCACTAGAGCAGCCCATTGGTAGGCTCTGTGGGTGTTTGTCATCATACATCTTTTGATTTTCCCTCTGTAGAGCCTGTACGTGACATAATGCCTTGTGCATTTTACTCTTTAACATAATTTTTATCTTTAATTTTGATCTGTGATTCCACCAGCTGGCATTAATCATTATTAGCTGTGTGACCCTGGGCAGTTATTTAACTTCTGTTTGCCTCAATTTCCTCACCTGTGAGGGGATAATAACCTGTCCCTAAGGCTATTGTGAGGACCAAGTGAAATGATATTTGTACAGTGCTTAGCTCTACAATATTGTAAAGCACTTATCTTTATAGCCCTGGCACAGAGTAGGTACTACATAAATCCTTATTCCCATCTCTGCCTTTCCTCTTCCCATCTATCCCTTTCTTCTTTTCAGTGAGAAAAATTCTCTGCCAATGCAGATTAAAATTATAAATAAAAACTATATCATCAATATTTATATTTATAATCTATTTTATATTGATTATATTATACTATTTATATATACTATTTATATTATATAAAACATATCACATTATACATAATATAATTATGTAACATTTTTCTGCCACAGAAACCCAAGAAAATTGTAAAGGCATTAAGGGCTTCTATGTAGTGGAGGGAATACTTGCACTGAAAACACTTGGATCCTGGAAGTGTTCAAGTAAATTTTGCAGCCTGTGGGGCTAATAAGATGTGTGTGTGTGTGTGTGTGTGTGTGTGTGTGTGTGTGTGTGTATGTGTGTGTGTGAGAGAGAAAGAGAGAGTTGTTATTGTTGTTGTGATGAGTATGTATATTCATTAATTTTATGTTTATGCTTCAGCAAAGTCCTTTCTCCAAACATGGTCCCCATTCAGATTCCACAATGTCTAAAATTCCTTCCTTAAAGCTTAAACTGTAAACTCCATGAGGACAGGGATCAGGTATGTCTGATTGAGACACTGGAAGCCCTGAGCAGCCTAGCACAATGCTGTGAATACAGTAGATGCCTGATAAATGCCTACTGCATTTTTATTTATTCATTTGACTTAAAATATTGCCCTTTTCCAGTTGTTCCCTCCTGCCCCTCCAATCACTTATCATGTTTTTTTTACTTCACAGAAGGGGTACTTTGTAGAGTAGACCACTCAGGCCCTTTGATTGTAGGAAGCAAAAAGAGAAGATTTTGAAAGACCAGCTGTACCAACCTCACAGTCTTACCTGGGCTGGCCCTTTTCTTTTGATGATGAAATCAGGAGCATTCCACTTAAGGAAATCTTGGACTCCTGTAGTTTTGCAATCCGCCTCACACAGCTTGTAACCTAATTGAAGACATGTTTTATTGTTCTCTAATTATTTCATGTGGCAGCTAGGTGGTGGAATGGATAGAGCACTGGGCTTGGAATTAGGAAGACTTACTCTTAGGAGTTCAAATCTGGGTTTAGACACTTACTGGTTGTGTGACCCTGAGCAAGTCATTTAATCCTGTCTGCCTAAGTTCCTCATAAAATGAGCTGGAGAAGGAAATGGCAAACCACTCAAGTATCTTTACCAAGGAAACACCAAATGGGGTCATGAAGAGTCAGACATGACTGAAATGATTCAACAACAATAATTACTTCTTGTGTGAAAATGTTTCCCCAAGGGAGAACAAGGACCCCATCTTCTGTTTCTGAATTCTGTACAGAATTTAACACCGAACAGTATGATGGCATATATTAAATGCTCACTGAAGACTTTCCCTGTATATGCTGTCTCCCCAGTAGATAGATTAAGAATACTTATTAAACATTTATTCAGTTCCAGGGACTGTGCCAAGTGCTAATGACACAAACACACACGTGCACATACATCTACACACACACACACACACACACACACACACACACACACACACACACACACACCCCAGGGGCTAGAAATGGAAGGGAGATCAGGAGAGTGATTATCCCTTCAGGTAGTTAGTAGAAAAAGCCCAAGATCCAGGAAAGAAGTGAGTATGGAGGGCCAGGGCTCTTCATGAAACACTGATGATGGGCAGGAACTCACCAGTCAGAGGAAGGGTCTTGGGGTGGAGGAATATAAGGAAATATCTCACTTGCATTTGTATCCCTAGCACTTTGACCCAGAACCTGGTACACAGTAGGTACTTAATAAATGTTTAATGACTATTTATTGATGACTGACACAATAGTCACTTGATAAAAGCTCATCCATGTCAAATTAAAGGGCAAAACTTGTTTCCTTCCATTCAGACACAGTTGCCCCAAAGGCATGCATGCCTGTGTTAACCAGCTCTGCGTGAAGGAGCCAAGCTGGTTGGGGAGGGTATACTTCCTCCTGTCCCCCTTTCAGTTTCAACATGTCCTCTGCTATTCTGGTGCCGCATATCAGTTCTCTGAAGGCACAGCACACAAACCCCCATCCCTTGATGAGCTATCCCCCTACTGAGTCTCCCTCTTCTCCCAAACCCCTACCCCATCCCACCATGATTAAGTGAATTTGTCCAGACAAGCTTTCAGCTAGTTCCGGCCCTAGGTGGCTGATTCACAAAGGAAGAAACCTGATTTAGTGTTGGGTTCCACATTCATTGCTTCTTCCTCTCCCATCTGGTTAAGTTCCATACAGACACTTAGTGTTCTCCTGGTTCTCTGTGGTTTTCAGTGTGTTCCACTCAGTTATTTCCCATCCGTCCCCCCGTTCCAGTCAACCCTCTCGGCTCAGACAGATGCTCGGACGGGGAATGAGGCTTTTGGTAAAGTGAGGCCATTAAAAACCAGTGGACAAAGAAAGCCCTTCTTAGCCAGCAGCTGGGGGTTGAGGGTCAAGATGAATGAAAGAAAAATGAATCAAAAATATTCACCAAATACCGTGCATATAAAACACTCTGCTAAACACTGGGGATACAAATAGAAAACTGATGTGCTCCCTGCTTTCAAAATGCTTTTATTCTAATAGGAGGAGGAGATTACATATATAGGAAGGTTTAGCAGCAGGGCACATGGAAAGGTTCAGAGTTCAGTGACAGGACAGAGAGGAGATAGAGTTGATATGTAATCTCCTTTTTAAAATTTATTTTATCTTACATTTAACATTTCAAACTGTCTCCCTCCCTCCCCACCCCATCCATTTAACATATGTGTGTGTGGTTTTACATCTCTATGTGTTTATATATATCCACAATACAGATGTAAAGTCACACTATGAGTGCCTCTATTTGCCAGGTACTTCTCTGAAGGTGGACAGCATCTTCCTTCACAAGGTCCTCTGTTGTTGACTGGGGTATTTATAACATTCAGGATAACTTAGTCCTTCACAGTTGTTCTTTAAACAGTGTTACTGTTGCTGTTACTGTAGCCAACGTTCTCTTGGTCCTGCCCATTTCACTCTTCATTATTTCACTCGAGTCTTTGAATGTTTTTCTAAAATCAACCAGCCCATCACTTCTTCTGCACAGTAGTTTTCTATCACAATCATATATCACGACTTGTTCAGCCATTCCTCAGTTGATGGGCATCCCCTCAATTTCCAGTTCTTTGCCAGCACATGTAATCTCTTTAATGTCATTTTCACTTGATAAAGTCCTATCCATTTCTGAAGGTAAACCATCTGACATTGGTAGGCGCTTTGGTAGAGAGAACTTTCCTTTCTGGGGTTATTGTAGGGGTAGTTCGCCTCGATGGTGGAGGGGTGGGCTATAGGCAGAGCTGATGGATTTAGGGGAGCTGCTATTCCTGAAGGGTTTTGGGTCATTTTATGGGGATCCAAAGGAAGATGCTGGTCATGGTGGCGGTTTGTCTGCATTATTATGGAGCCTCCTGTGTCTCCTTTGGGGCACCTCACTGCTTCAGGCTGGCTTACTTGCCTGCCCACTCGGATCAGCTGAAGATAAGGCCACATCTCCACAGGGATTGATTCCCTGGATGATGGATGTCATGTGGCCATAGGACACAGCTGTTCCCATGGTCCTGGGAGCCTTCATGGGGAGGTGGTGGTTTCTTGGCCACTCACTCAAATGTCTTGCTGTCTCCCATCCTAGGAGAGTGGAAATGTTTAGGAACAAAAGTTCTTACCTGATACTTTCAAACGATACTCTCTCTTATCAAAGTTCTTTCACCTTGTCTAATTTGCTTCTGGCAACAGCTCTCTATTTTGCTATTCCCACTTTAGTGAGGAGGAAAATGAGTTTGTGACTTAAGAAAGGACATGCATCTAGATGATAAGAAAGACAGGTCTCCTGACTCCCAGCCCAAGCTTTCTTCCAAAGCATCATGCAATTCAAAGGAAAGATGGCACTTAACCTGGATCTCCCATCTTTATTCTGCTTTAATTGGCGTTGATGCCGTCTGTTACCATTGATAGCAATGAACACCCTTCTCACCACCACCTCTTAGAATCCTGTTTTCTCCAAAGCTCAGCTCAAGAGCAGCCCCCTCCAGGAAGACTATTCTGACACCCCTCCCCGAAATTGCTAGTGCCCTTCGTCCACCCCAAGTGATATTGTATACATTTTGTATTTAAAAGATATAAGAGAGAGATAATTTTAAAATTTGTATTCTATGGCAGGGGTTCTTAACCCAGGGATAGGTTCTAATGTGTAGATAAATTCTAACCTGGGAATAGACTTGCAGTCTGCAAAGGTGGATAGGAAAAACAAAATCACATCTTTATTTTCACCAACTTTTGGTTTCTTTTACTTTTTTCCCTTTTTTTGGAGGGGGGAAGGTAGGGCAATTGGGGTAAGTGACTCGCCCAAGGTCACACAGCTAGTTTTGTGGTAAGTGTCTGAGGTCAGATTTGAACTCAGGTTCTCCTGACTCCGGGGCTGGTGCTCTATTCACTGTACCACCTAGCCACCCCTTTTGGTTTCTTTTAAAATCTTATGTATTTTATTTTATGCATTTAAAAGCAATCTGAGAAGCTTCACCAGACTGCCAAAAAGGGTTATACAAAACCTTAAGAGCCCCTGCTCTGGACACATGTTGTTTCTCCCAGGACAGGGATTATTTCTTTTTGTTTTTAACATCTCCAGTCCAGCACAGAGCCAGGCACTGAATAAACTCTTTGACTTGCCTGCCTAAGAGATAACACTTACAGACCACAGTAAGCCTAGGAGAGGGAAATTTTCCTTGGCTGTCACTTGGAAAAAGACATGGAGACTGAATCTCCTGTTGCCCTGTGGCCAGAAGAGGGCCTTAGACCTCACTGTGACTTTCTCAGCCGCATCTTGATAGCTCAGGCCAGACTCCAGGATCTTTGCTCTGGGCTCCACCAGAGGCAGCCGCTGAGTGAGGAGCTGTGGAGGGTTGTGAGGGTTGGGAAGAGAAGGTTGTCGGAGCTGAGGAGTACCCCACGGAAGAGGAAACTCCTTCCCTACAGGTCTGACTCATCTTAGCATACAGATGGGGTCCTGGAGAGGAACAGTGTCAAACTGGGAGAACTCTCAGCTAAATGAGGGGGGGAAAGTGTGGGGGTGGTTCATCATCAGAGAGTGAAGTACATAGCCTGAATTACTGTTTTCAGTGTTTATTTTCTGCTTTCCCCTCCGCAAAAAATAAGGAAACTGAGCAAAGGGCAGAGTTGGCACAGCAGATGGTGTCCTGGGCATGGAGTCAGAAAGACCTGAGTTCAAATGTGATCTCAGATACTTATTAGCTATTTGAGCCTAGAAAGTCTCTTAACCTCTGTTTGCCTCAGTTTTCTCCTCTGTGAAATGGGGATAATAATAGGATCTACCTCCCAGGGTTCTTGTGAGGACCAAAAAGCATTTAGCACAGGGCCTGGCACATAGTAGGTGCCAAATAAGTGCTCATTCCCTTTCTGTTCTCCTTCCCCAAGTCCCTATGAGTACTGGACTTGGAATCCTGTACAAATTCAAGTCATTCATTTATTCATTTAACAAGCATTTATTAAGCATCAATTCTGTGCTAGGAACTTAGAATGTAAATACCAAAAAAAGTCTTTTTTTCTTAAAGAACTTAAATTTTGGGAAAACAATATGTACAAAAATAAACAAAAATATGTGTGTGCATATATACATATATAAAATATAAAAACATATAATACAAGGGGCAGCTAGGTGGCACAGTGAATAGAGCACCGGTCCTGGAGTCAGGAGGACCTGAGTTCAAATCCAGCCTCAGACACTTAACACAAAACTGGCCATGTGACCTTGGGCAAGTCACTTAACCCCAATGGCCCTGCCTTCCCCCCTCAAAAAAAAAAAGTATTTATACTACTGTACTAATAATTATGTACAGTATAAAATTTATATGAAAATGGAAATTAAGAATTGATGAGGTAAAGTTGGACATTTAATCCTAGAGTCAATATGGAGCCACTGGAGTTCACTGAGTTGGGGTAAGTAACTTGGTCAGAGCGACACTATAAAAAACATTTGGCAGATGTGTGGAGGATGCTTAGGAAAAAAGAAAGGACTTGAAGGAGGAGAGAGATAATTTTAAAAGCTATTGCAATAGTCCAAGTGAGAGGTGATAAGGGCTATGTGAAGGGGACAAATTCTAGAGATATTGTGGAAGTAGAGATCGGACCCACTCAATGCAAAACTCTTTAAGGGTTAAAACCACACCAAGACTTTTGGGACACCCTGTAGGTGGAATGAGAGTGAAGTTAACATTGAAATTGGTGAAGCTGGGGGACTGAAAAAAATGGTGGTACCCTCAACAGAGATAGGGGAGTCAGGAAGAGGATTTGGAAGGAAAGAAAATATAATGAGCTCTAGGGTAAAGAACAACCCAGGGTGTGACTCACTCTGCCCCACCCAAAAGGGAGGAAGGAAAGGCAGAGTTCTTACTCACACATAGGTCACTGCCCCAAACTGCAGACTTGTCCCTCTGAGGGCTTCCTGAAGAGGCCTTGAGGGGATCTGAGGGGCCAGGAGTGGGTGTGCTGGGGGTGGGGAGGAATTCTCTAGGGCACCCATTATCTGCAGCTTCAGGGATTCCTGAAACAGTTATGTTAGGATTCCCCCGAGGGACCCACCCATAGGCTCCAAAGTGGGGCACTGGAGCTTTGAGGAGAGGGACTGAAAGAGTGTTGGCAGATAAGGATAGGAATAGTTGAATATAGCAGACAAGACCCAATATTGGCTTTTATGGGGAAGGTGGGAAGCAGCCCAACTTCAACCCAACCCAACCAAGGCTTTATTTAGACCCCATTATGTGCTAGGCACGGTAGTAAGACTGGGCATATGCTATAAAGGATAAAAGCAGGCAGGCTTGCAAGGAGATTGCATCCTGGGAGAGAGGCTTTGCATGCATGCTTGCATGTATGTGTATATACATGCACACACATATACACACATGTCTATGCATGTACACATATGTGCAAACGTATGTGTGCATCATGCATATATGGAGCAGAATAAATGAATACAAATATATATAGCATAGTTAAAAACAACATTGTTTGGGAAGGGGGGCAATTGGAAAGTGACCAAGAAGGACGTCATATAGAAGATGGTACTTGAGCTATGTATGTCTTAGGAAGAGAGTCTATCTATGGCGTGGAGTAAGAAGGGGGTACACTCTAGTCATGGTGAAAAGCTAGTGCATGTATAGTGTAGCATGTGAAGAAAATAAGAAAAGGTCAATTTGGCAGCACCAAAGAGGGTGGAAGGGGTAGCAATTTCCAGATGAGTCTGGAAAGATAGACCGGGGCGGGGTGTGTAGGGCTTAAAAGCTAAAGAAAAGTCTAGATTTTGTCCTAGAGGCATTAGTAAGCCACTGGAGTTGCCTGAGCAGGGGAGCCACAGAGTCAGATTTGTGATTAAGGAAACACTTATTCACGGGGGTCAGGCTTCGAGCCCCAACTTTGGAGACAATGGTCTAGACAACCTTCTCCTCCCCTACTGCTGTCTCTGAGGATGGAGGAACTGTTTGATCAGAGAGGAGAAATAATCAGACCTCAAAGGCAAAGACAATTAGCAAACAGACTTGGATCTGGGTTAGAGTACCTAGAAGCAATCAAGGGTTTGCAAATCCTGCTTAGGGAAGAGAAAGGGGGAGGGTACGGGAACCAGATTGTTCCCTTTGGCTAGGATAACTGGCTCCATTTTTTAAAGAATAAAGGAGGTGGGTAGGGGAAAGTGTGTGGGCAGTCACTGCTCCAATGACCTACCCCTGGGAACAGTATAGTGGCCTGGGGCTCCCTCCCACACTGGCTTTAACATTAGGAAATCTTCCACCCACCAGGTATCCTTACCTTTTCCACAGCACCCCCACACCCCCAAGAATTGTCTGGTGACGGGGAGTGAGCCAGCTCAGCCTTCTAGCTGGATAGCAGCCCCGGACCCCTTAACCATCCTGGTGCAAAGGAAAGAGCTTGATTTACAATCAGAGGGCCAGAGCTGGTAATCCCAGCTCTACTGACCCATGAGTGTTTGGGCAAGTCGCTTAACCCTTCATTGCTTCAGTTTTCTCATCTGTAAATGAGGCGTTTGTACTAGAACGACCTCTAAAGTCCCTCCAAATTCTAAAGTCTTTGAACTTACAACTCCGGTTAAAAGCCTTCATGAAGGCAGTTATCTCTAGTCAAGGAACTTTCGATGGAAATGTTGACGTGCCTTTAAAAAAGGGGGACTGCATGCTTAAAAGACTTAGGGGCCAAGTTTTGTTTATTACTAGCAGATTTAGGAAAAAAACCCACTCCCCCCCTGCATCTGCCCTTCCCCCTTCTGTTGGCTCACCCGGCCCCAGAAGCCACGTTTGAGCCCTTGACATGTTCAGTCTGGCCTTGCCTGCACCCACGTGTTCCTTCCCTGCACTTGCCTGTCTCATCTGCATGTGCCACATGTGCTGGGATGGCATGGCTGGGGGGCAGGAATCTTAGGAAACAGGATTATTCAAGAGCTGGAATGGGTTTGTAAGAGCTTTGCCACTCAGAAAACCTGGCAAAGATTTTAGGCTTGGAAGGGATCATAGGAGCACAGATTTGGAGCATGGAAAAGGAGTTTAGTCCAATAACCTCCGGGCCAGAAAGGTGGAAATGACTTGCCCAAGGTAATGCATCTAGCAAGTGGTAGAGTGGCTACTCATTCCACTGTACTATGCATTGTCGCCTATGTCCAACTGTCTCCTCATTTTACAATTAAGGAAACTGAGGCCCAGAGAGACGCACAACAGTCTGGTAAGTGTTAGTGTTATCTCCATTCTACAGTTGAGGAAACTGAGGCAGATGGGTTAAGTGACTGGCCCAGGGTCATACTGCTAGAAAGTGTCTGAAGAAGGATTGGAATTGGGGTCTTGCTGACCTTGAGTCCAAAGACACACAAAGAAGGATGGAAGCTGGGATTCTGTGCTCTGCCAATTACATTATCCTGTCTACAGTGGCCAAGGCAAGGCAGTAAAGCATGTTGTTGTTCAGTGGTTTCAGTCATACCTGACATTTTGTGACCCCACTTGGACTTTTCTTGGCAAAGATCCTGGAGAGATTTGCCATTTCTTTCTCCAGCTCATTTTATAGATGAGGAAACTGAGGCAAACAGGGTTAAGTGACCTACCCAGGTTCACCCAGCTAAGTGTCTGAGGCTAGATTTGAACTCAGATCTTCTTGACTGCAGGTCTGGTGCACTGTCCACCATGGCACCTAGCCGCCCATCTTAACTCCCTATTAACTAATGCGATGAGGAAATAATAATAATATCAAGAGATTCATTGTTGTTTTCATTAACTGAAACTCCCTCTATTGACACAGATTACAGCCTTTCCACACTGTCATGAGTGACTGTGGCCATAAAGATTGTCACCTGGACCTCAAGCTTCTGGTGCTAAGTCTCTATGCTCTTAGCTGGGATTATCCTCATTGGATTCATTCTGGCCTAGCTTTTAAAGCCCAGCATTGTCCAGGCGCCAAGACCAGGCATCAGAGAAGGGTTATCAGTAAAGTAACAGTAACTCTCACCATCTCCCCCGCCCCCAGCATCATGCACACATCCCTCCTGCCCCACCCCCATCATGTTTTAAGGTTAACAAAGCACATTCCATCATTATATTTCTATGAGGCAGGGAGTCAACAACAAGTATTTTGTGCAGTGCACTGTGCTAAGTGCTAGGGTTAGAAAGAATGGTAAAACCCAGTCTTTGCCCTCAAGGTGCTCCCAATCTAACGTTTGTAAACAGTTAGGTAAATACAGTATACATACATATATACATACATACATATGTATATATGTATGTATGTATGTATATATATATAGGATGTGAAGGTAATCTAAGAGTTTGAAGGCACTGGCAGCTGGGGACGGAGGAACCAGGGACAGGGGAAAGCCTACTGAAGAAGGTGGTTCAGTCATTTCAATCATGTCCAACTCTTCATGACCCCGTTTGAGGTTTTCTGGATATGGTTACTGGAATGGGTTCCCATTTCCTTCTCTACCTCATTTTACTGATGAGGAAACTGAGGCAAACAGGGTAAGTGACAGCCAGTAAGTGTCTGAGGCCAGATTTGAACTCATATTTTCCTGACTCCAGGCTTAGCACTCAATCTATGTGTCACCCTGAAGAAGGTCTGACTTAAGCTAAATCTTGAAGGAAGACAGGGAAACAGAGGCAGAAACGAGGAAGTAGAACATCCCAGGTGTGGAAGACAGGACATATAAAAGCAAGGAGACCATAGATGAAGCGTCATTTTCAAGAAACTGCTGGAATTTATAGCACATGAAAGGGAGTAAAGTGAAAGAAGGACAGAAATGCAGCCAGGGGCCAGGTTATCCAGAGCTTTACTATCATCTCCATTTCACAAATGGGAAAGCTGAGGCTCATAGAGGTTAAGACTTGCTCATAATCACAGTTAAGAAACATCAGAGCTGGAATTTGGACTCGGGTCTTTTGATTTCAAGTCTAGCCCTTTTGCTACTAATATCCAATGTCGTTCCTCCCTATAATGGCTCCTCTGGCTAATCCAATATAATGATGATGATTATTATTATTTATGATACTTGCATTTTGTATACTTTCACATCTGTTCTCTTTTAATATTTACAATAATTCTATGAGATAGGGTGGGTTGTAGTATTTTCCATTTGGTACATTAGGAAATAGAGATTCAGGGAGATTACTGACCTTGTCCATAGTTGATAATTGTCTTCTTTGCCAGGAGCTCTCAATCTGGGGACTGTGAACGTGTGTGTGTGTGTGTGTGTGTGTTTAAATTTTGATAACTGTATCTCAATGTAATTGGTTTCTTTTATAATCTTGTGAATTTTGTTTTGCTCACTTAAAAACAGTTTTGGAGAAATCCCTAGGCTTTGGCACACTGACTAAGGAGTCCATGACCCAAAAAAAGTTAAGAATCCCTTCCCTATACTATGCACATATTGCCAATTTTCAGATAATTAGAATATGAAAGAAATTAAAAATCACAGGTCTAGCCTAGAAAAAGCTACACTTAGCATAAAACGAATGAAGATGGCTTATTTCCTCCCCTTATCATCATTAAGGAGGCAGGCATTTTGGGAGCTTGCTAGTTGGAGCATGGGTTATCATTTCACTGTGAATGTGTAAGTCATTCAAAGTTCCAGTGAATCTGTGATCTCATCATTGTAGGTATTCCCTTCAGTGATGCAAATTGCAACCCATTTCATGGCTACAGAAGCTCCCATTATTGGTGAATTTTGCTTTAGACTCCTAAGAGATGAAGACTAGGATTTGATAGTTGCAAAGTACATCCTGAAAGTAGGCTTAGAAATAACAGTAATATGCAAAACGAATAGTTCCAAGCTTCATTTCTGTCTATGACATGAGGAAAAGGGAGAGGAGGAATAGGCAATTGGGTTTACCTAATTGGGTCTATTTGCCTATTTTATACAGTGAAAGGATACGGGATTTCATCAACATGAGTTACTCCCAGTGTGGGAATTCCTACCGCCAATGCAGATTATACCCCATTACAGCTAAGGACCTTTAGAAGTAAACCAACGCCCTCATTTTCCAGATGAAGAAATCTGAAGGCCAGAGAAGTTGTGACTTACCCAATATCACACAGGCAGTAAGAAGCAGTGGCAGAATTTGAACTCAGGTCCTGGGACTCCAATTTCAGCATTCAAACAAATCTTTAGCAGATGCCTGAAAGGGTTAAGTGGGTCTGCCCAGATTCATAGATAGGCTAAGTGCCAGAGGCAAGATCTGAACCCAAATCTTCCTGATTCCAAGTCTTCTCCTCTACCCATTAAATCAAATCTTTTCTTTTGAACACCAAGAACATTTCTTGAGAACATCCTGTCAAATCCACAGCCCTTAGCTGAGGCTCCCAAGAGGCTGATGTGGGAAGTACTTGGGATAGGTCAACAGAAAAGTATGGAAGACCCAAACAAGACAGAACATGTAGACCCCAAGGACCTTTGGACCGTGTATGACTCATGTCCCAGATCAAAAGGAAGCTGCCGTCCCAGGATCTGCATTGCTGGTTCCAAGTACCCTGGATTTTTAAAATGCCTGACTATACAGTAATACGGTGGAGGGGAAGGGCGGAGTGTCTGAATAATCCTGTGGGCAGGAAAATCTGGGAGCAGCTTTTTCTTCAGGCTACTCTCTACTCCACCCCAGGTATTTTTCCAAATTAGGAAGGAACTGCAACACAGTCACAAAGGCTTCTCAATTGCTTAATCAGCCTGCCTTAGAATTAGCCCTAGGGCAGTCAGGGCCATAGCTGGTATTTATCTAGGATTTTAATTCATACATTGACTCATCTGATCCTTACTGCAACACAGAGAAATAGGTGCTTTTATTCTCCCTGCCCTCATTTTACAGATGAAGACACTGAGGCTCATCAAGGTTAAATGACTTGCCCAGGGTCATGCAGCCAGCAAGGGGCCAAGATAGTAATTGAACCAAGGTCTTCTAGGTTCCAAATCCAACACTCTAACTGTTCTATCTCTGCATCTCTGACCAGGGTGCTGAGATTTCGGTGAGGATAGCACCGTGATGGCCTGGTTTCCCTTCCTGAGGGAGCACTGTCTCTCGCTTCCACTAAACAAGGGTGTACATGCTTCTGCTAACTGGCCCTTCTGCCTCCTATCCCCCAAACAGTACTTAGACCCTGTTTTTTTTAACAGTTTAACAAGAACTGTTTTCTCGAAGCACCTACTTCCAAACTCACTCTCTCAGATTAAAAGCTCCTTTAACTTCACTCCTTCACTCTCCAGTGCACCTCTTCAAGTCTGCCTCACTTTAAGCAAACATCATATAAACTTGAAGATTTTTTTTTTAATGTAAGATTTGTCTTTAAGCAAGATTCATTTGCTAATTTATACTTTGTTGTTGAATTGTTTCAGTTGTGTCCGACTCTTTGTGACCCCATTTGGCAGAGACACTGGAGCGGTTTACCATTTCCTTCTCCAGCTCATTTTATAGATGAGGAAACTGAGGCCAACAAGGTCAAGTGACTTGCCCGGGGCCACACAGCTAGTAATTGTCTGAAGTTGGATTTGAATTCAGGTCTTCCAGGCTGGGGCTCTAACCACGGCACTATCTAGCTGCCCTTTAATTTAAATACCCCTTCATAATTATTGTTTACTTGCTTTCATACGAGGCTCTGTTCTGTCTCCCCAAATCACTCTCTAGGAATGGGAACCAGTATTTGGGTTTTTCCTGTTAGTCTCCGTCTGCAGAATCACACATTCTTAGAGCTGATCTAGGCCAACCCCATCATTTTACACATGAGGAGACTGAAGGGGGGGGGGGGGCGGTAAAGTGATATGTCACAAGGTTACACAGGTGGTTGCTTGGCTTCCATCATTGTCTGCATGGGTTCTAAATATAGCAAGTTCTCAGTGTTGTTGGTAGTAACTGAATTTTCGACATCAGTGGTCTCCAAACGTTTTCAATTTCTCATTCCTATTAGTAAGAATATTTGTGAGCATAACCCCCAATACGAATATGCCATTTACTTATTTAGAAGTTACATACACATACCAATGGGCTAATGCTTATATTCATTATACAACTTACACAAACATAACAATTTTTAAAAGGATAACATAAAGGTGAATTAATACATGATCTCAGAAGCAATAGGGAGTCTGTGGACTTTATGGAGTAAGAGAGTTACATAGTCAGTCCTATGCTTTGGGAAAATCCCTGGGATAACACTATGGAAGATAGACAGGAGAGGAGAGAAATTTGAGTCAGAGAGGGAGATTTGGAGGCTATTTTTAGACCAGAGAGAGGTGATGAGGTCTTGGATAAGAATGGTGACTGTGTGAGTAGACAGGGCAGATTTGAGAGATATTGTAGAGGTAGAAAAGATGTGATTTGTCAAATGATTAGAGGAGGAGTGAAAGCAAAGGGGTGAGGATGAGACTGAAGTCAGGAGCCTAGGTTAATGGACAGATGGTCATGTCCTTGACAGAGACAGAGAAGTTTGGGAGAGAAATCAGTTTGGAGGGGGAAGATGCTGTAATGAGATCTTCAATGCAGTTGTGCCTGTCTCACAAAACATGGAAATGGGTTTGAGGGAACAACTCTTACTCACCAGACGTTGCCCTGGAGTCCTGAGTCAGCAAAGGGGCACAGAGCCAGCAGAGGGGTTCCTGCTATAGTCACAAGATGATCTGGAGGACAGGGTGTGGGTTCCCTGCCAGGGAGGGGAGTGGATTTTGCGAACATCACTTATACTGCTTATGCTTTGGAAGCCCACATCAATTTTAGTTTATAATCGCCCTGAAGGTCCCATGTTGGTGCAAAGAGGGAGAGGTTGGAAATTTTCACAGAGTAGAAAGGGGTGGAGTGGGAGAGTTGGAGACAAGCCTTATTGGGAAGCTGGGATGCAACCCCTCCACCTGGAAAACCAGTGGTGTAGAATGGATGATCACAGATGCCTAACCTATTCCAAAACATCTCATCAGGGCTTGATTTCAGACAACAACAATAATAAAATAACTTACATTTACATCATATGTTAAAGCGTACAAAGTGCTCTACATATATCATTTTATTTGATCCTATCTGAAAGGAATGCAGTCTCGTGAGAACTGTAGACTGTGAATCATGTGACTTGGGTTCTAAGAAAAAATAGAAAAATCATTTACAGAGTTCTGAGAATCAGATATGAAAATGAACCTGAAATGGCCAATGGCGGCATTTGTTTTGCTTGACTACGTGTATTTGTCACAAGGATTTTGCTTTTGTTTTTCAACTGGGGTGGGGTCAGGAAGAAAAGGGGAGCTAGAGGTAGGGTCATCAAATAAAATTCAAAGAAGGTCGTTGGAATATTTTTTAAAATGCACAGAAAAGAACACAGGGCAAGCCGAAAGGAAACAAAGGAAAGTAGGACAGCTTTGTGAAAGCTATATGTTAAATTGATTATATACTTCAAAGGAAAAGCAAACTATGTAATAGAAACTTACAGTTTTGTGTACAGTCCCCTTTTTTTCTGCTTTATTTTATGTTTGGAAACGTTCACATTATGTGGTATTTGCTAAGTTCAGGATAAAATAAAAAAAGAAATAGAAAACAAATATGGAAGCAATTTGAGCAGTATAAAGTGTGATTTAAATGTATGGTAGTAATACTATCTAGGTCACATACTGGGCTTGGAATCAGGAAGACATCTTCATAAGCTCAAATCCCACCTCTGACATTTACTGTGTGACCCTACTTAAGTCACTTAGCCCAGTTTGCCTCAGTTTCCTCATCTGTAAAATAAGCTGGAGAAGGAAATATCAAACCACTCTAGTATCTTTGCCAAGAAAACCCCAAATGGGGTCTTGAAGAGTCAGACACAACTCAACAACACAAAGTATATATATATATATATATATAAAACTCAAGTGTGGAGAGGCAATGTAGTCTAATGGAGGTGTTCCCGACCCGGGGCATATGTATTCCCATTGGGTATGAGAGACATGTAAAGGAGGCATGGTGAATATTGAGTAAGTTACTGCTTTATCCTACTGAAATATCCCAAAAATAACAGTGAAAAAAAATTGTGGATTGGAGAGAGAATGTGTGAGGGAGAGGTGAGGAAAGTGGGAGAATGAGAAAGTGGAAGAGTGAATAACACATCTGAAAATTTTAAGAGAGAATTGAAGGGATAATTTCTACTAACAAAAACTAAATAAATGATATTTGGATACAAACCCTTTTCATGTTAATCTAGAAAAAAAAACATCAATGGCAACAACCTGCTGAAAGATGACCTAATTGATTTCCAATTGGAATTGATTTGTAGTCAAAGATGTTATAAAAGAGTTGGTATATTCTTAGTCCATTTTTACTAAGCATGTTCATAAGGCTTTAATCCTATTTATAACAACTTGTCTCTATGAATCAGGATTCTCGGTCCTGTTCTGAGTCAAATCCAAAGAAAATGAACTGGAGGCTACATATAATATGGGGATATCTCTTTCAAAACCAATACCAAGAATAAAACTGTTGGTTGACAAGAAATAGAATCAGGGGTATCACTAATTTATACGACTGTGTTTAGATATACATTTAGCAGTGTTTATGATACTAAAAGATGTTAAGATGTTGTTACATATGGATAAAGTTTTCTTCTTGAAAAACAAATCTATTTTATTTCTTATGTGCATATGCATGGCAAAACTCGAGAATTTATTTTCTTTCATTTTGAATAGTAGGTACAAGAAGTTTTATTGAAAGTCAAGGTGTATGAGGAGTAAAAAAAGTTGGGAACCTCTGGCGTAAATATCCAAATCTCATTTATTTAGTTAGGAAGGCCTGGGTTCCAGTCCAGCTCTGAAAGCTGGCTGTCTCTTTTTGTTGTTGTTAAGTTGTGACTGACTTATCATGACCCCATTTGGCAAGAATACTGGAGTGGTTTGCCATCAGCTTAATTTACAGATGAGAAAACTGAGGCAAATAGAGTTAAGTAATCTGCCTAGGGTCACACAGCTAGTAGTGTCTAAGGCCAGATTTGAACTCAGGAAGATCACTCTTTTTGATTTCAGGCTGGGCATTCTATCCACTGTACTACCTTGCTGTCAGAGTTTAAGCAAGTCATTTAACCTCTCAAAATCCCCCCTCTGCCCTCTTCCCTACCCCCCCCCCCCCCACATCCTGGCAAACCTCTAATATAAGGTTTCTTAATCTTTTTGGTGTCAAAGATACTTTCAGCAGTCTGGTGAAGCCATCCGCCATCCCTCCTCAGAATAATGTCTTTAAACACATAAAGTAAAAGACATTATATTACAAAGGAAACTAATTATGTTGAAATACACTTGCCAAGATATTTTTTTTCTTTTTTTGAGGGGGGAAGGTAGGGCAATTGGGGTTAAGTGACTTGTCCAAGGTCACATAGCTAGTGTTAAGTGTCTGAGGCTGGATTTGAACTCAGGTCCTCCTGACTCCAGCACTGGCTGGTGCTCTATTCACTGTGCCACCTAGCTGCCCCCAAGATATTCCTAAAAACAAGTTCAGGGACTCTAGGTTGAGAACTCCTGAAATATAGTAGGTTGCAAAGTAAATGCCTTTCTGTATTGCTAGAGTGAATTTTCTCTCCCAGATCTCCTTAATGAAATCACAAGTGTAGTGCAAAAAATTCCTTAAACCTAAAATGAGTTAAAATTCCATATTGAGAATCTTTTGAAAACTTAACACTTTCCCTCACCCACGCATGTGTGTGTGTGTGTGTGTGTGTGTGTGTATGTGTGTATACACACATATATATTGGATATAGCCAATAGGAATGTTTTTCTTGACTGAGCATATTTATTACAAGGATTTTGTTTTTCTTTCTTTTCCTTTTCAATGTAACTATATATGGAGGAACTTTGGAGGACGTGGGAGGGAAAGAAAATAGATTTTTGTTCATTGAAAAGTTTAAATTAAAAAATATTTCAAAGCTCTGGTGAGTCATCTATCACAAAAAGAACAATATTTTGCTCTGCTTCCCACCTTGAGGTATCTGGAGATACCCCAGGGGTGACAGTCAGGATTGGGAACTGCTATTCTAAATTAAATCTGGCTCAATGCAAAAAGTACTGGCTGATAAAGCCCCAGTTAAGCTCTGAGGAACAAGCCACTGGTGAATGAAGAACATTCCTTCACCCAAGGGTCCTCACCCCCTAGCATTAGGGGCATGAAGTTTTCAGGATAGGCATCATATTGTGGCTGTTGAGTCATTTCAGTTAAGTCTGACTCTTTGTGACCCCATTTGAGATTCTCTAGGCAAAGATACTGGAGTAGTTTGTCATTTCCTTCTCCAGCCCATTTTATAGATGAGGAAACTGAGACAAACAGGGTTAAATGACTTACCCAGGGTCACACAGCTATCGAATATCTGAGGTCGGATTTGAACTCAGGAAGATGAGTCTTGACTCCAGACCAGGTACTCTATCCACTGCACCACCCAGCTACCCTGGTGTGGTGCTATCTGGATTTCAATCAGATGGGATTGCTAAGATGTCCATGCCCACTGGAGAAACACAGGCCTAGAGCTATAAAATCGTGGAATCTGAATGCTGGAAAGGACAAAGAGCACAGGGTCATACCAGAAACTGAGACCATCTCATCCAGTCAATGTCCCCAAAGAAATTTCTCCTAAACATCTCCCACTGAAGATCTCCAGTCAAAAGAAACCTGTTTCTTCTTGAGGAAGCCCATCCCACTTTTGCATGGTTCCGATGGTTCTGGACTTTGTCTTTATACTATGATGAAACTGGCTGCTCTGCATCTTCCGATGATCGTTCCTACTTCTTTCCTCTGGGGCCAAGCAGACCAAGGCCAACACCTCTTTCACTATGATAACTCTTTCACTATGACAACTCCTTGGGGGTAGCTGTCCCATCCCTGCTAAGCCTTCTCTTCTCCTGACAGGATGCCCCCAAGTTCTTTCATATGATTTCTGAATAGCACAGATTCCAGTCCTTTCATGGTTCTTGTCTCCATCCTCTAGATGAACTTCTAAAGAGAAGGGCATCTCTGATTGACCCCTTATTTTATGCTACCATTATAAAATTCATAAGTGTCTAGCTGTAAAATGCCAGGGAAGAGACAGGGAATCAAATTGGCATAGAAGTGGGTGAAAATTCTGCAGAGTCAGAGTTAGAAAGAGTTTTTGTAACTCTCTCCATTTTGATCTCTCCATACCCAGCTGTCAAAATGATTTTCCTTCAGGGAAGGTTTGCTCGTGTCACACTCTTACTCAATAAACTCCTTTGGCCCCCTCTTACCACTAGGATTAAATACGAACCTCTCCGTTGGGCGTTTAAAGCTCTTCACAACCTGACTCCTTCCTAATCTTCCAGTTCTGTTACACATTAATCCCCTTCGCAGACTTTAGGGTCCAATAGAACTGACCTTGCTCCTGTTCCCACCAAGGCACTCCATCTCCGTGTCTTCCTGGCTGCAATACTCTCACTCCTCCCCTCTACTTCTTACACTCTTTAATTTTCTTGAATGATCAGCTCAGGTGCCACTTTCTACATGAAGCCTTTTCTTCCCCACCCTCCCCTCCCCCTCTCTATCAGGGCCTGTATGGACAGCCAGGTGGTGCAATGGATAGAGCACTGGGGCTGGAGTGAGTATGACCCTGAGCAAGTCACTTAACCTCTATTTACCTCAGTTTCCTCATCTGTAAAATGGGGATAATAATAGCACCCACTTCCCAGAGTCCTTGTGAGGATCAAATGAGATAATTGTTAAATGCTAGTTGTTGGCTATTATGAGGGCTTCCCCTCTAAAATTACCTTGAGCTATTTCACATGTGCCTATATGGGAATTCATGTTGCCTCCCTACAAGAATGTAAGTTCCTTGAAGGCAGGACGACTGTTTTGTTTTTGTCTTTGTATCCTCGTCACCTAGCATGGTGTCTGGTGTATAGTATGCACTTAATAAATGTTTGTGGGTTGATTGGTTAATTAATTAGAGATCATTTAAGTCTAACCTCCTTATTTTATAGAAGAAAAAGAGAGGCTCAGAGACTTTACCTAAGGTCATAGCCAAACAGTGCAGGGCTGGGACTAGAAGCTGAGGATTCAGTATTAAATTACTTTTTTCACCATGTATACACCATAACTTCCATGCTCTATCAACACAAGTAATGGTTACACACCCCACTTCCTCAGCAGTCTGACAGCCTAGCCTAACAGGATATTTTTCAAGAATGCAATGTCCCCTTGTTTCTTCACTGTGGCTGCTGCCCAAACTACCCTCTGCACACAGACTTCTGGCTCCCAGGCAGGGTCCTGAGGGCATTTCATCATGGGATTTATATGCGATTCAGCAGCTTTTGAATTGCCCCAACCCCTGTGGTTCTGGGATTTGTTTGTAAGGGGCCAGAGAGGCCTTTCTGACCCATGTTCTTAGTGTCTCACGTTGAAATGTAGGCGGCTGGATTTTGTCATCCAATTTAAACATACTTCACACACAGACACACAGACACACAGACACACAGACACACAGACACAGACACAGACACAGACACACAGACACACACACACACACACACACACCCCTCAGGCTGGCAGAAAGTACTTTCCATCCCTTTTCTATTCCTCTTCCTCGGGATAGTATCACTGGGTGGGGGGTTGGGAAGGGAGACATTTATAGTCATAATAAAAGCTCAATAAGCAGAACTGGTTTTTCTTAGCCACAGGTAGAGGACTAGATTCCCCCTCAAGAACACGACATGGCCTCCTGGTCTTTAAATTTGAAGCTGGTTTGCATTTGGGCTGAAGCGTTTGCTCAGAAAACCAATTGTGGTTTTACCTTTCACTGTGGAAACTCTCTTTTTCATAGGGACCTCAGCTCTGCTCCACTTCACTCATCATTCAGTTCCTCTGATTTCTTCCTCCTCCTCTTCTTCTTCTTCCTCCTCCTCCTCCTCCTCCTCCTCCTCCTTCTTCTTCTTCTTCTTCTTCTTCTTCTCTCTCTCTCTCTCTCTCTCTCTCTCTCTCTCTCTCTCTCTCTCTCCTTTCCATTTATCTCATCTGGTCCTTTAAATAAAAGTTCCTTGTGTCCTATATAAAGTCCCCTGTGCTTCTGATGCAAAGACATAGCAAATGCCTATACAAATGTCAGTTATCTAGCAATATTACCCAAAGCAGGCAAGATAGTGACTATTAAGAGGCAGAAATAGCAGGTGCATTTCAAAAGGATGCTGGGAAAGCCACTTTCCTTAAGTGTTAGAATGTCAAGGGCATTCATTCCCCCATCCCTGAATGGAGAGGGAAAACATTTAATGTTTCTGAGCAGAGCAAAAGCAAACCCAAGTGCTTTTTTCCCAAAGCCACACACACCAAAAAGGTATCCTTCATATGGGTGAGTGATTCTCTGGTGTGATCATCCATGTAGCTAATAGAGCAAAGGGAAGAGTCACTGAGCACAGACTGTGTATATGCTCAGTACAATGCCAGGATAGAAGATATTGTCCCTGCCCTCAAAAAATGTGACTTGTAGTTTTGCAAGACTAAGGGGGTGGCTAGGTGGTGCAATGAATGGAGCACCGGCCCTGGAGTCAGGAGGGCCTGAGTTCAGATCCAGCCTGAGACACGTGATACAAAAAACTAGCCATGTGACCTTGGGCAAGTCACTTAACCCCAGTTGCCCTACCTTTCCCCCTCCAAAAAGCAAAAAAAAAAAAAAAAAAGACTAATATAAACACACACAACTAAAGTACAAAATGAGATGCTATAAGTCCAGCATTAAACTGTGTGATTTAGAAACTAAGGCTTCTCAGAGACCAGAAGAGACATTTCCTTTGGTCTAAAGCAGCATAAACATCATGGAATGAAACAGGAAATTTTAGGAAAACATATCATCTGGGGTCTGTTGTTTCAGATTCGCCCCACTACCTATGGCATGGTTAAAGGGCTGGACTTTCACTCCAGAGGATCTAAGTCCAAATCCTGCCTCTGACACTAGCTGGGTGACTATGGGCAAGTCCCTTAAAGTCGTAAAGTCTCGTTCTGCTCATTTGTAAAGGGGTTGGACTAGATGGCCTCGAAGGTCACTTCGCACCTCCCTAAGCCTTCATTTCCTCATCTGTAAGATGGGAACAGTAACAGCATCCACCTCTCCCGGCTGTTTGCATCGAATGAGAAATTGTACTCAAACAGTTTTGCAAACTTTAACCTGTTGTTCTTGTAAAGTCGTATCCAACTTTTCTTGATTCCTTTTGGAATTTCCTTTGCCATGATACTGGAGCAATTTGATATTTCCTTCTCTAGCTTATTTTACAGAGAACTGAGAAAAATGCAGTTAAATGACTTACCCAGGGTCACATAGCTAGTAAGTGTCTGGAGTCAGATTTGAACTCAGGCTTTTCTGACTCACTCTAGGCCCTGTTCTCTGTCTACTATGCCACCTAGTTAAACCTTAAAGCATTATGAAATGTTATTTGAAAGAACAAAAAATGAAACAGAATGCTGAGTAATTATAATGACCAGCCTTGGCCCCAGATAAAATGTACCTCTCTCCCTTTTTATAGAAATAAGGATGGGGGTGATATTGGGGTTGATGGTCTGTGAGTATGGAATATTGCATAAAAGAATTAAAAATTGTATTTCCCTCCCTCCTTTGCAGAGGTTGGAGTGGGTGTGGGGTTGGTGGAATTGTGTGTGAGATATTCCAAAAACTGTTAAACACAGTTTAATGCTGGTTGATTTTGCTGAACTGCTTTAAAAAAATTCTTTGTTACAAGGATGGGGCAGGTGAGGGGATATATTTGGAAATGAAGATAATATTAAAACAAAAGCTATCAATAAAAAATTCTGAAATAACAAAAGTCGCATTAAAAATCATTTTCTTAGTTTTTCCTCATAGTTTCTTTTTGGGGGTAGAGGGGGAAGAAGGAAGCAGAGAGGAAAAAGGTTTCTATAGGTCTATAAAAACATGTTAAAATTTTAATGTGTTTCTATCTTCCGTAGTGTCTAGCATGGTTGCATACATCTTGCATTTTTAAAAAATAAATAATGGGGGACGGCTAGGTGGCACAGTGAATAGAGAACTGTCCCTGGAGTCAGGAGGACATGAGTTCAAATGCGGCCTCAGATACCTAACACTTACTAGTCCTGTGACCTTAGGCAAGTCACTTAACCCCAAATGCCCTACCTTCCCCCTCCAAAAAAGCTAAATAAGTAAATAAATAAATATATAAATACTGATCATGTTTGTGGGGCATTTAAAATATTTTTCAAAGCCTTTCCCATTGATTATGCCCATTTGATCCTAAGAACTAACCTGTAGGGTTGATATTATTGCTTGTTCTCATATGACAGATAAGGAACCCAAAGTATTGGGAGGTGAAATGATTTGTACAAGATCACATAGAGATTAGTAGAAGATTCAAGACAGACACTTGGGTTACTTGACTCCTGACCCAGTACCCTTTCTACTAAATTAGATTCGAGATAAACTCCTCTGCTTGGCATCCAAAGTTCTCCACAACTTATTTTGGCCTCATTGAACATTACATCAAGGGCAGCTTGGAGGTACAGTGGATAGAGTGCTGGGCCTAGACATTTATTAGCTGTATGATCCTGGGCAACTCATTCAACCCTGTTTGCCTCAGTTTCCTCATCTGTAAAATGAGCTGGGGAAGAAAAGGGCAAAACCACTCCAGTATCTTTGCCAAGAAAATCCCAAATGAGGCCATGAAGAGCTGGACATGCCTGAAAAATCCCCAAACAGCACCACCTATGTTAATCCGTTCCATGAACACATTGATCCAGCCAAATGGGCCTTCTGGCTGTTTGTCCTACATACCATTCCCTCCATTTCCTGTCTCTGTGTCTTTGTCCTGGCAGTTCCCCATGCCTGGAATGCACACCCTCCTCACCTCCACTTCCTGCCATCCCTAGGCTCTTTCAGGACTCAGCTGCCAGCTGTCTGTATATGGAATGTTGCCTCCTTTGGTAGAGTGTAAGGTCTTGAGGGAAGGATCTGTTTTCCTTCTGTCTTTACATCTCCAGGGGTACCTTAGCAAATTAATCACATTGATTGACTGAGGTACCAGTCAATTAACATTTATTAAGCATCTATTACAGGCCAGGGGCTTGCTAAGAGTTGGAGATACAAAATGAGGTAAAAGACCATCCTGCCCTCAAGAAGCTTACAATCTAATTAGAAAAACAACATGCAAACAAATATATACCAGATAAGATACATACAGACTAAGTTGAGAATAATTAGCAGAGGGAAAGCACTAGAATTAAGAGGGACTGGGTACATACAGTTTGTACTTTCATCATTTTCAATCATGTCTGACTCTTTATGACTCCATCTGGAGTTGCTTACAATTCCTTTTCCAATTCATTTTACAGAAACTGAGGCAAACAGGGTTAAGTGACTTGCCCGGAGTTGTACAGCCAGTGTCTGATGCCAGATTTGAACTCAGGTCTTCCTGACTCCAGGCTTGACATTCAAACCACTGTGACACCTAGCTGCCCTGTACATATGGCATATATAAATGCTTGTTGGTTGATTGATTGACAAAATTCCTGCTCCGGAAAGTTTGGAAGAATAAGGAATTTACTGTGTCTAGTTGTATGCTATGACCTTCCACTTGTAATAACAGCTGAAGATAATCCACCTAAACCTTCCCATCAACTCCCAGGCCACTTCTGCTTTAGCTCCATATATGCCCTGCCCAGACGTCCAGAGGAGCAGACTTTAAACGGGCTGGAAAAGCAGCAAGGGCATCCTCCTTTAAACTGAAGCTCTTTTTCTCATCCAGTTTCCAAATCCCTCAGTCCCCAGTTTATGGATGGGTGTTTCTTTAAAAGCCAAGCCCTTTTCTGATGAATTTGGAAAGTGACTTTTAGCGTCTGCTCCATCTCCCCATGAAGCAGACTTGCCAAGGAGAGGAGGTCACTCTGACCTCCTCTGGTAGAGCCACTGGTGTTTCCAACTTCCCCACCCACGGTAGCCACCCCTTACTTCTATGTTTTCTAAGCCAAATACAGAAAATATCTCTTGATTTGTCCCATGTCAGTTTCCATCCTGGACTTTGGAGTGGGATACGGTAGGGAAGGGCAGAGAATGAAGGCCCCATCCTTAGCATAATGGGAAGGAACCATAGAAACCTTCAGGCAGCTGGGTGGTACAGTGTGTTGGGCCTGGAAGCAGGAAGACCTGAGTTCAAATCCATCCACTGACACTTACTAGCTGTGCGACCCTGGACAAGTCACTTGACCTTTGTTGCCTCAATTTCCTCAATTGTAAATGGCTATAATAATAGTACTCATCTCACAGAGTTTTTATGAGGGTCCAATGAAGGTCCTTAGCACAGTGACTAGCACAGAGTAGGTACTCTATAAAGGCACATTCCTTTTCCTCGTTCTTTCCACTCAGCCCAATCCCCTTATTTTATGAGGAGTAAATTGAAACCCAGACAGGGGATGTGACTTACCCGGTCACATAGTCCAAAAACAACTTTTCAAACTTTATTACCCATGACACCTTCATGTTCTCTATGGCCCAATCAAACTGGTCTACATGGACATTCCATCTCCCATTTCCATATCTTCGCAGTGGCCATCACCCATGCTTAGGATGGGCTCATTGTTCACCTCTGACTTTGAACCTATAATTTCCTTCAAGTTTTGTTTATATTTCTACATGTATGTGTTATCTCACCTGATTGAATGTAAGCTCCCTGAGGACAGAGACTATTTCATTTTTGTATTTGTATGCCTAATCACGGACACAGGTCCTGTTCTTACTAAATAGTGGTTGATTTTTTCATTAATTGGCTACAGTAAGTAGCAGACTGGCATTCAAGCACAGGTCTCCTGACTCCAAAGTCTGCTCTCTTTCCATTGCACAGCTTAATCTTGATGGCCCTTGCAAACTGGCCCGCCTGTTCCCAGGCAGAACCTTGGTACTGGGCAACTCATGGGGAATAGAGGCAAGCCCATCTCCCCACTCCCTCCTCAAATGTGCACAAACTGGGCTAAGAGCCCTAAACCCAGATAGATTTTCTTATTCACTAGAAATACAGCCTCTCTGAACCTATCCCATATGCCTCACAAAGATGAATTAACATACCTAGATGGGGGCCTAGTTCCATGATCCTTTTGGACTTAGGTCTAAAGTGTTTTGTTTTACTGGAGCTTCTCCCTGAATACATCTTTGAGTGGCCCCAGAGCTATGGGAGGGGGGGTGGGAGACACCAGATATTATAAAAGGGAGTTAGCAATAGCACTAGTGTTCAAAGATTCTGTTCTTGCCTTGATTTCTGAGGACCCTGACCCCCCAGATCTGAAGCATGTTATACGACCTAAGGTCACTGACCAAGCAAGTATCAGACCTGATTGAGATGCTGTTGGATTAATGTACTTTGGTGCTCATGGCTACAACTTTACGTTTTTAAATATTTGTATTTATTTTAACTTTTTAGGGGAAAAAGCTATTGTAATGTCATTTTACACTTTTATCCTGGTAAATCAGGTGATGGCATACCCATTCTAAAGATAAGGAGGCTGAGGTCCAGAGAGATATCAGAACCAGGCCTAAAACTCAAGCTTTCCTGTCTCCCAGACCACACTCTTTCATTTGTAATGCTCAGCATGACAGTCTTGGAGGGGCAGCTAAGTGGTGTAATGGATAGAGCACTGGCCCTGGAGTCAGGAAGACCTAAATGCCAATAATGACTTCAGACATTTACTAGCTGTGTGACCCTAGACGAGTCACCTAGACACACACACACACACACACACACACACACACACACACACACACACACACACACACACACACGGTTCTCGTGGCCGGGCTCCTCTTCTCCTGGTTTAGATTTTGGCCCTGACTCAGCCTCCTGCTGACTCCTGCAGAAGTTAATTTTCTTTCTTTGGCTTGTTCTTGTGAATCTGATCTTCACTTTCTGGTTGTTGTGTTTTTGCTTTGGGGCCTGCAGCCAAATGTCTCCTTTTCTTGCTGAGGCAGGGACGGGGCTTAGGGGCCGCAGTTCAGTTTGTTCGACTATGTCCAGACTCCTTGAAAGACCATACTTAAGTCCCTACCTTTTCCTCTGTGGTAGGGGGGGTTAGGGGCATTAAAATAGACCTTACTCTTGAAAACTTTTTATTAGTTAAAAACAATGTCTACCCGAATCCTGCTCCCACACGGTTTTGGTTTCTTCTACTAGTTATCTCTATTGTTAAAGCCTTTCATTATTGCTTATTTTCATCATCATCATTATCTTCTCATTTTTTCTTTAAAAATTTTTTTTCTTTGCTTTTTGGAGGGTGGAAGGTTAAGAGACTTGCCCAAGGTCACACAGCTAGTTTTTTGTGTTAAGTGTCTGAAGTCAGGTTTGAACTCAGGTCCTCCTGACTCCAGGGCCAGTGCTCTATTCACTGCATCAACTAGACTTCCCATCTTTTCATTTTTTCTATGGAATTTATATGGAAAAAATCCTGGATGAAGAGTCTATCTTGCTACGTTTTTTTTTTTTTTTTTTTGAGGCAATTGGGGTTAAGTGACTTGATCAGGGTCACACAGTATCTAAGGATGGATTTGAACACAGGTCCTCCTGACTCCAAGGCCAGTACTCTATCCACTGTGCCACCTAGATGCCCTGATATTATTCTTTAATGATTAATTTTCTCTGGAAATAGGTAAATAAAATAACTTATTTTTGTAGTAGGATTAACATATCAGGATAAAAGCTATAATCCCTGATTCTTAGTGGGGCTGAGGTTGGTGGATCTTTTGAACTCAGGGATTCTGAGCTTTAGTGGGGCTAAAGCTGACTGGGTATTCATACTGTCTGAAACAAATATGGTAAATATTGATATTGTAACAGATAGTTAAAATATTGTTCTTAAATTTGTTATGGACCAATGATTTGTTTGGGCATTTGGGAGGATTTGATACGAATGTTCCAGTTTCAATGTAGTTTATTTGCAGAGTTCCCAAGGTTATTTGGGGGTTTCATATTTGTAGTAAGAGTATTCACTGTCGGTCTAAAAAAAAGATGGTGAGCTTTTAGCATATATTTCTAGCCTTTGATTGTATCTTTCTAGATTTCTGGCACATGCTATTTTTTTTTCAATCTGCAACGATTTGTTGTAGAGTTTCCTCCATTTTTTGCATAATCTTCATTGATCAATAAATGCAGCCTCATTAGAGAAATTCTTTCTGTAATTTCTGGTGGCAGTGACGTGATCCTAGAAGTCCTCTATTTGTATAAACAAAATGACTCTTAGAATGCCATTTGATTTCACTCTTGCATGTTAGTTGTTTCACGGGCTCTATCTAGAAATAAACAGCTTTTGTTTACAATCAGCAAATCTGGTGGTAGCTACCTGTTATTGCTGATGCTTTATGAAGTGAGGTCTGTTTGTTCTAAAAATATTTCTATACATTTTTAGCCTGTTTGTTATGTGCTTTGGGAATACTGGTCTTTTTCCTCCTTTTCAATGATAAATTGTTCATCTTTCTATAGCTGCCTTGGAGTAATGAGTGCTGTATTTCATTAATAATGTACAGATTTTTGTTGGGACACCCACACCTATTTTTACCATGCCAAAGATAACTGGTAAGATTGGTATTGTGTAGGCATTAACTGTTCTAAATGTGTTCTTCTCGCGGATTTTTTTATTTCAGGATGCCAGTCTCTTTAACATATATAACCTCAGCTTTTTCACGATAGCCTTAAATTCAGTGTTTCTTGCTTAGAGAAGACCAAGGCATTTATAAGTATCACCTTCATCATGGTGGTGGGAAGATAGGCACCCTAGCTCCTTGTCAGTTAAACTGTCAATCAGTGCAACTATTTTGGAAAGCAATATGGGAGTATGCAAATAGAGTGGTTAAAATGTCCATACCCTTCTACTACTAAGCTTATAGCTTGAGGAGATCATTAATAAGAAAATCCCCTTCTATGCTAAAATATTTATAGCAGCACCTTTTATGTTAGCAAAGAAGTGGAAACAAAATGGATGCCCATCGATTGGGGAATGGTTAAACAAATGGTGATACATGAATCTACTGGAATGTTTCTGAGCTGTAAGAAATAATGAGTGTGACAAATAAAAAGAAAGATTTGCATGTTATGATGCAGAGTGAAGTAAGCAGAACCAAGAAAAACAAAATTCAAAATGACTACAATGATATAAATAGAGAGAATAAAACAACCAAAAGTGAAGGATGCAAAATTACAAAGAATAAATGTGGTTCCAAAGAAGAGATATGGGGAAATACCTCCACCTCCCCCCCGCTCCTTTGCAGAGTTCTGGAGATCCCTGAGTATAGCACATTGTACATATAGTCAGAGTTTTTCAATGTATTTCCTTTTTTTTCCCTCTAAAAATATTACTTGTTGGGATGTCTCCCTAGGAGAAATACTAGGAGAAATTTTGGTGATGTAAAAAGCAAATATATTCATTAAAGTTTGTAACTAAAAAGTACCATCCATTGGTTAATTTGGTTATCAAATTTAAACTCAAATCCTTTAGTCTCTCTTTTACCTTAATGCTCATTCAGTATTTTATACTTACTGAGGCCAAACAATATTTTTATGTAGTTGGACAAAGTTTCCAGGGGACAAAATGACTTTTGAATGTGTTTTTCAAAGGCTCGGTATAACTTGCCTTCCATTGTGACAACTTCTTTCGGTTACTAACCAAATGGTTAGTTCATCATTTTGGTATGACTCGCCATTTAACTTTCTGAAAGCCATACTGAGTTTAGTTTGGAAATGATGGTAATGGATTTAAGACTAGCTAGAACCATAGTTGACTTAAATTATCTCCATGGAAGATGCCACATTTAATATCAACTGCTCATTATATTATCATATTGGTGATGTGTTTGTAGGTGTCACATACTTTAGAATTCTCATAAACAGATCTTTTTTATGAATTTGAAGCATATTAAATGAGTCATGAATGCAGACCTGTCAAAGGTTTTGAAATAATCAATAAGAGAGGCAGGTAGGTCAGGAGGATCTGGAGTCAGGAGTTCAAATCCGGCCTCAGACACTTGACACACTAACTGTGTAACCTTGGGCAAGTCACTTAACTCCAATTGTCTTGCCTTCCCCTCTCAAAAAAAAAAAAAAAAGACATAATCAATAGTAGAGTTGGAAATGATGTGCTGCTTTCAGGTGACTTCTTCAATAAACCCCAAATCTATCACAAGTTGCTCTTTTCAACCCTGGGAATCTGGGGGTGCCCTTTTTTCTTTTGCTCTTCAGTCAATATATTGTCTTCTTGTTTCATTACTGATAGGTCTTTGAGTTATATAAACTAAAAATGCTTTGTATAAAGTATGCAAACATTTAAATGGCCACATTTGCAAAGGTCATTGATGTTCTTGTCCACTGATAAGAAATAGATGACGTCTTCTCTAAAGAAATATATGACTTTGTATCATAGAGGAAGATGATAGAGTACTTTGCTAGTAATTCATGTGCCAGTGTGGAGTGTTTGAGCCAATGATTATGGATCTTATATGATTGCATTTGACCCCTCTGCTCTGTAGGCTTGTAGAAGAGTAAGAGTTTCAGTTACCTCTCTCCACATGCCTGTCCTCTGTTTCATACTTCATGTTACGACAACTTCTTTTGGCCATAATTCAGGGAAGGGAACCTGTGTTCTCTAGGCCACAAATGGCTCTCTAGGTCCTTAAGTGCAGCCAGCGCTTTGACTGAAGTGGGATTCAGTCAAAGGGCTTTATTAGAGGACCTAGAGGGCCACATGTGGCCTCGAGGCTGCAGGTTACTCACCCCTGAATTACATATAGATGATCAAAATTTTCCATATACTCTGTATATCTCTTGGCATTTCCCTACAACATGAGTTAGGTGATATAGATTAGGTCCACACCTCTTCCTTGACTCTTGCAACAGGGACAAGTTTTTCCTAAAAGGAGACCATGCTGTTACTCCCCTCCTATCCCCCATACCCACCTCCATACCCTACCTATTTTCCTGAGGCAGCTTCCTTGTCACCTAAGGACATTTTAAGAAGCTGACCCAGGTGAGGTTGTGTCCTCTCTGACTTGGTAGATTTCTCTTTTTTTAAAATTTTATCTATTTTTTATTTTTTAGTTTACATCATTCATTTTCACAAGATTTTGAGTTACAAATTTTCTCCCCATTTTTCTCCTAACCACCACTCCAAAACAGCAATCCCACTGAATATCCCCTCCCTCAATCTGCTCTCTCCCATATCTTCCCCCATTCTCCCTCTGACTTTCCAGTAGGGCATGGTGAATCTCTATGCCACAGTGCCTGTATATCTTATTTCCCAGTTACATGTAAAACAATAATAATAATAATAAAATTTTTAAACATTTGATTTTAAACCTTTGAGTTCTAGATTCTTTCCCTACCTCCCTCATCACCCAGCCTTACTGAGAAGATAAGCAGTTCAATATAGGTTGTACATGTGTAGCTATGCAAAACATTTCCATAGTGGATATATTGTGAAAGACTGACTATATTTCCTTCCCTCCTATCCCACCTCCCACTTGTTCTACTCTCTACTTTGATCCTGTCCATTTTCAAAAGTGGATGCTTCCAACTTCCCTGCCCCCCAGCCTGCCCTCCTTTCTACCATCTCCCCTCTCATCCCTTTCCCCCCTACTCTCCTGTAGGGTTAGATACCCTATTTAGTATGTATGTCATTCCCTCCCTAAGCCAAATTCAATGAGAATAAGGTTGTCTCATTCCCTTTTGCTTTCCTGTTCTTCCCCTCCATTGTAACAGCTTTCCCTTGCCTCTTCTATATGAGATAATTTACCCCATTCTATCTCTCCCCATCTCTTCACATTATATTCCTCTCTCACCTCTTAATTTCACCTTTTAAGTATCATCCTTTCCCACAAAATTTGACCTGTGCCCTCTATCCATGCATATCTGTAAATATAAATACACAAATTCACATATGTATTCATATGCCCATGTACCCTCCTATATAGACATACATATATATGTATATGTACATGTATATGTATATGTGTGTGTATATATATATATATATACATATACATTTCTATTCCCTTCAACTATTTTCATACTGAGAAAAGTTTCACAAGTTACAATTAACATTTTTCCATGTAGGAATGTAAGTAGTTCAACTTTGATAAGTTTCTTATGATTTCATTTCCCTGTTTACCTTCTCATCCTTCTATTCAACTCTCAAGAATGCTTGAAAGTCCTCTATTCCATTGAATGACCATATTTTCCCCTGAAACATGATACTCAGTTTTGCTGGGTAGGTGATTCTTGGTTTTAATCCCAGCTCCTTTGACCTCTGGGATATCATATTCCAAGCCCTTCCATCCCTCAGTGTAGAAGCTGCCAGATCCTGTGTTATCCTGATTGTGTTTCCACAGTATTCAAATTGTTTCTTCCTGGCTGCTTGTAGTATTTTCTCCTTGATCTGGAACCTGGCTATAATATTCCTAGGAGTTTTCTTTTTCAGATCTTTTTCAGGAGGTGATTGGTGGATTCTTTCAATCTCTGTTTTGCCCTCTGGTTCTAAAACATCAGGGAAATTTTCCTTGAGAATTTCTTGAAGGATGATTTCTAGGTTCTTTTTTTTTATCATGGCTTTCAGGTAGTCCAATAATTTTTAAATTATCTCTCCTGGATCTATTTTCCAGGTCAGTAGTTTTCCCAATGAGATATTTCACATTGCCTTCTATTTTTTCATTTGTTTGGATCTGTTTAATAGTATCTTGATTTCTCATAAAGTCACTAGCTTCCATTTGCTCCAGTCTAATTCTGAAGGAATGATTCTCTTCAGTGAGCTTTTGAGATTCTTTTTCCATCCAGCAAATTTGGCTTTTTAAGGCATTCTTCTCCTCATTGGCTTTTTGAGCCTCTTTTGCCATTTGAGTTGGTCTGTTTTTTAAGCTGTTATTTTCTTCAGTCAGGTTGTTGACTCTCATTTCATAATTTTCTTTCATCATTCTCATTTCTCTTCCCATTTTTCTTCCACTACTCTTATTTGGTTTTCAAAATCCTTCTCAAGCTCCTCTATGGCCTGTAAGTAGCTTATTCTTTTCTTGGGAGCTTCTGGTGTAGGAGTTCTGACTTTGCTGTGTTCCTCCTCTTCCATACTCTGATCCTTTTTGTTCCCAAAATAGGAGTCTAATGTCAGATTGCTCTGCTTGCTTTGCTTCCCTTGTTTGCTCATGTTACCACTCAATTACTTGACTTTCAAGCTTTTAGCCACAGTAGAACTCTGCTACCAGAGGGGAGAGCTTTGTCCCAATCACTGAGGTTTTCTCAGCTGCTGGAGGTATTAGTTGGGTGCCCTCTCAGAAGCCTCCACTGGCTCTGACACACTAAGTCACACACCCCAGGACCTCCAGCCCAGACAGCAATCTATATCCAAACAAGTTAAAGCAAGAGCAATTACCCCTCAGACTGGTCTCTTGGTCCCCCTACAACCTGTGAGCCAAGAGCTCTGAAGCAGCCACTTGGCAGCAGCTGCATATCCGCTGGGTCTCAGCTGCTTTTCGCCCCGTGGGCAAAGACTAACCACACTCCGAAACTCCCAGGTCCCAAGTCCACACTGCACTGACTTCTAACTTTGTCCTTAGCATCTATGTGTGGATAATTCTGGAAACTGCCACAGCTGCTGGTGATCTGAAGTCCCTCCAGTCAGGGCTGGTTGTGGCTGCCCTGTGGCTAAAACCCTTGGCTCCGATGGGGCTGGACTCAGCTTCCAACACACTATGCTGGCCACTTCCCACCAGCCTGCTGGGCTGTATTCAGTGGAAAATTAGCTTCTCTGTGTCATTGTGTGAGTTCTGTAGCTCCAAAGTTTATTTAGAATCATTTTTTACATGAATTGGAGGAGGTGGAAGCCAGAGCCCCAAGGAAGTCCTGTTTCTACTCTGCCATCTTGACTCTGCAGACTTAATAGATTTCTGAAGATTACGTGACTCACTAACCTTGCCCTGCTGACCAGACACATATGGAGATGAGATGCCCCTGCCCAGTGAAGGGTAAGTACCATTATAATCTCATTGCTGTATAAGGGCAAAATAAATTTCCCTTTGTTAACTCTTCAATGACTTGCAATGCCTCATTTCATCCCAACATCAAACCTCAACTAAGTAGGTTGGCCTTGGGCCCTCCTCTCAACATTCTCCTTCAGTGTTTCTCTCTTCCAATTTCTTTGCTTCTCAAGCCAATGTGTCATGGTTTTGAACTGATGTTGGAATTGTTCACTTTTGTTTTTTGTGTTGTTTTGATTCCTTGTATCACTTTCCCTTTTAAGATCTCGCTCTCTTTTTTTTTCTTTTTGGAGGAAGGAAGGCAGAGCAATTGGGGTTAAGTGACTTACCTGAGATCACACAGCTAGTTAGTGTTAAGTGTCTGAGGCTGGATTTGAAGTCAGGTCCTCCTGACTCTAGGGCTGGTGCTCTGTTCCCTTCATGACCTAGCCACCCCATGGCTATTTTTTAAAAGTAGTCTTGTTATAGTTGGTTTGCTAATTGTACTTGTGCCATCAAATTCAAAAGGACTTTTTGAAATTCCATTCTAACGGGCGGCTAGGTAGCGTAGTGAGTAGAGTGCTGACCCTGGAGTCAGAAGGACCTGAGTTCAGATCTGGCCTCAGACACTTAATGCACACACAAACAAAACCTAGCTGTGTGACCTTGGGCAAGTTACTTAACCCTAATTGCCCTCCAAAAAGCAAAAAAAAAAAAGAAATTCCATTCTAAGAATGTCCATATCCTTTTCAATCATCCAAGACTTTGGCATTATCTTCACCATCCATTTCATTATTTCTATTTCATTATTTCTGCTGGGGTTTGTGTGAAATGAAGATTTTCAATGCTTTTAGGTTCTTTATCTTTCAGTCTTCAACTTCTTAACTTCTGCTCTTATTTCTCCTAATCTGGCTTTAAGAAGAAGCTACAGGGTTTTCTATACTTGCCCTACATTCATCTTGGATACATTCTGTAACTTGGAGTTGAGGATGTTGTTGACAAAACAAAACAAAACAAAAAACAAAAACCAGTATGAATGAAGACCTTGCCTGGTCCTGGAAAGATATATTTCAATTGTGTTATGTATAACACTGATATCATCAGTCCCTTTCATGTGCATTTGAGATTTGCCCTATTTAAGTGACCAGCATGGTCTTCACCACATTTCTTTCATTGTTCCAGTGATACTCATACAAGAAAGAACACCCTTAATCCTCTGAGTCAAACTGGTCAATCAATAAGCACTTATTTGATTATCATGATGGCTCTGAGTGGAGCTAGCCTGCAATTCCATGCTGTTCTATTTCTTAGATTCACAGGAGAATTTATGTCATACTGGCCAGGAATCTAACTCAGTCATTCAAAGTCCCAGGACCTAATTGACCCATGCTTCTGTATTCTTGCCTAACAGAATTATTGACCACCACAGGGGTCTCCAGGTACAGAGTCCCTACTATATATCAAACTAGATTAGGGATTCTTAACCTGATATCAGTGGACCTCTAAGAGCTCTGTGGATAGGTTTTAGGACGTCTATGAACTTAGATGGAGGAAAAAAATCTTTATTTTTAATACCTTCTAACTAAAATTGAGTATTTTCTTCAATTCTGAATGTAGGCAACAGATATTATTCTGAGAAGGGGTCTGTCCATAGGCTTCACCAGATTGGCAAAGCAGTCCATGAGATTAAAATGATTAAGAAACCCTACCCTAGATAACATTCCCCCAACCTTGTTTTTTTCAGTTTTGCCCCTCTCCCAGTGACATAGACTCTGGGTTGGACTTGGCAGGGGCTATGATTATACCCTAGATTTATAATCCTACAGTAGAGGCCCTTCTGAGATGCACCCTTCAGGGCCTCAAGGAGACTTTGTAGCTTAATGAACAAGGCATTAATGAGGAGATCTGAGGGAATGAATTGATTCATCATGAGTTCTGTGCCCTGGTTTACATGACGTAGTCCAATGACAGGATAGAGATAGTATCATTGCCAGAGCTATCCACACTTATTGTTGTAGAATGAATCTGATGATTAAAGAAAGAAGAAAGAAATGTTTGCCCCCAAATGGGAGACACCTTGGAAACACTGCTAACTGTTAAAATTACCCCTCTGCAAGCATCTGGTCTCAACTCGCCTGGTTTTGTTTCCAGGCGGCTCAAACATCAGTGTGCAATGTCTGAATTGGAAAGAAGCATGTGTGTGTGTCTGTCTGTGTGTGTATACATATATTACATACACACACATATATATTGCATATATATGTCTTCTTTTCTTCTCATTATTATACTATTATTAGTTTGTTATTAATATTAAAGCTTTTATGAGCACATCTCCATTCTACTTCCCTTCTGTAATGTCCCCCCACCCCCTTGCTTCCAAATAAACTTTTATTCCATGAGGAATCCCTTCAAGTCTGGGTCTGGCTCTGTAAACCCCATCATAAAAAACTGGCCAAAGAGTTTTAATAAACATTTGCTGAAAGGTCCCCACCCCTCAAAGTTCTCCCGTCCTTTGGGAGGACTCCATCCCTCTAGAGTTTCCTTGATGGGTGGGTGGTTAGAAGTACATTCACTCACAGCGGCCCATCTTCTTTGGATTTTCCAAATGCTAATGTGCAGCTCGTTTTTCCTAACAATAAAACAGCTTGACCAATTTTCTTTATGACCTAGGAGTATGCTGTGCTTATGGAAACCAATGCTACCTTGGATAAAGAGGGAAGGCCTGCTAGAGAAATGGGGCCAGTTGGTAATTTTCACCCAACAAGTAGCTGGTTTGAGGTATAAGCCATAATTTTTAGTATGGCTTATTTCCCCCAACAATGAAGTTAAGGAAGGAAGAAAAAAGGGGGATGCTGAGAAGGAAAACGGAAATTTAACACTATGAATGGGTCTTAACACAGAACACAGTTCTTGTAAATACAGGTCTTTGTTGTGGTCTGAGTTGTAATTTGTAGACAGTTACTAATTTCTCTTTCACACACACACACCCCTTTCATTCTCTGCGGGAGTGTGTCCAGTTCTGTTTTCTTTCCTTCTTTGCCAAAGAGGACCTGGACAAGGGGAGAGAGTGGTCTGGCAACAGCCCTGACCACCCCAGACCCTGAGGCTACAAACCTCCCAAGTCCACTTCCTCACTAGTGTTATGTTTGTGTGACTGTCTGTCTGTCTGTCTGTCTGTCTGTCTTCAGCCCAGCTTTGGACACCCTGAGCTTAACTTAAGATCACTGATTTAGTGCTCAAAGAGACGTTAAAGGTCATTGAAGCCCCACCCCCCACTTCTCTCTACTTTACAGATGAGGCCCAGAAGATAGATGGCAAAAGTTACACAAGTCACTAAGTTAACAGGGTAAGAATTTGAACTCAGGTCCTTTGACTCCAAATCCACTTCTCTTTCCATTGTACCATGCTGACACATCACTTCTGGTTGTGACCAGGCCCAGGGCCTAGGTTGCTTCCTATGGAAGTATGATGTAGAGGATGGAGTACTGGACTTGGAATCAGGAAGGCTTGGTTCTAATCCTGCCTTGGAATCTGACTGGCTGTGTAATCCCTGGTGAATCAGTATCATAGATGTAGAGCTGGAAGGTGTCTTAGAAGCCAAATAATCCAATGGAGCTGAGGCCGCAGGATGTCAAATGTCAAAGATCACAAAGTAATAAGTTAACCACGTCTGGATCTGAACTCCAGAGCCAGTCAGGCCTCCTTCCAAAGTCCTAAGTCACTTGGGGCCTCTGAGCCTTTCAGATTTTACATAAAATGCTCCGTTTGGCAAACTTTAAAATTCTATGTAAAAGTGAGCTATCAGGCCAGTGAAGAGCCTCCTCTGGCACCAGCCCTGAAGTCAGGAGGACCTGAGTTCAAATCCAGCTTCACACACTTGACACTTGCTAGTTGTGTGACCCTAGTCAAGTCCCTTAACTCCAATTGCCTCAAAAAAATCAAAACTAAAAAATAAAGAGCCTCCCCTTTTTCTCTCCCTTTCCCTTCTTCTGTAAAATTCTTAGGTCTTCTTTTCAAAAGAAGAAGCCCACTTTGCCTGGGCAAGCTGGGAACTCACTCCTTCCCTCTCCCCTCACTCCATCTCTCCTTAGGCAGTCTGTAGAGGTGTCAGGAGCAGAAACAACAGCCACTTTCCCCATGTTTATGATCCAGAGTAAATGTTTACAACGAGTCCTGCATTCTGGAAATGCCACAAGGAAACGTCAAATGACCTGGGTGGCAGGAGCAGAGTTCTCATGAACCTCTGCTCCTGGGGGGTGGGGGTGGGGGTGCTGTCCAGTCGAGTGGGACTGCCCAGCAGGCTCAAAATCCCCCTGCCCCCATTCCTAGAGGGCATCCCCTCATTCCCCATACTGGGAGGGATCCCAAAGTCCAAAGTAGAAACCAAAAGTCAGCGATGGTTATGCTTATCATGGGAAGGCTTCCTTCCCTGTCCCTCCCCCACAACCTTGGTTACTCATGATTCCTCTGAATGCTTTTACTAGCTTTCTTCAGCCCCATCATGATGCCCAATCACAACCTTCACATTTTCAGGGCATTGTCTTCCAAGAAACTCAAAATGGCACTTGCCCCTTCTCTGTTCTGGCACCCATATGTCCCTAATCACATATAACAATTCAGGGCCAGATTCCAAAGCAACATTTTTTTTTGCAAATGGTTTAAAAAAAAATCTCTCTCTAGAGGAATTTCTGGGCTCCATAGCTGAGCATGAGTCAGCAATATCCAGCTTTGGGGTTATTGTACGTGTTCGTCGGTGCTTTTAAAAGGCAAGCTTGTAAAAAAAAAAAATAAAAGGCCAGCTTGTATTAACAGGAGCACAGAGAGTTGTAACTTAGCCTTTGAGTCTGTGGAGAAGGGTTTAGTCGTTCTCATAAGAAGAAACAGGGATAGGTAGAAGACTGATTCCTTGGGTGTAGTGGAATCCTCAGGAGAGGAAACCCACCGATACAGGTCAACACCCTCCCTTTCACTGAGGGGCCTAGAACAGAAGTGTCAAACTCAGGGTAGTGGTCGTGGTTCTGCCGGGGCCTGAACCAGATTAAACTGTAACTGGGAAATGTTTAACAAAATAAATACAAACACAATACAACATTTTGTTTGTTTGTTCAGTCACCTCTGATGCTGTGACCCTCATGGATAAATTCATGGTGTTTTCTTGGCAAAGAAACTCGAGTGGTTTGCCATTTCCTTCTCTTGCATGCCCCCATTTTACAGATGATGAACTGAGGCAAATAGGGATTAAGTGACTTGCCCAAATTCACACAGCTAGTAATTGTCTGAGGCTGGATTTGAACTCAGATCATCCTGACTCCAGGCCTGGTGCTCCATCTAGCTGCCCCACAATACTATGTAGCTAATGGTATTTTGTGGTTTTTCTAAATTGATATGAGGCCTCAGAGATCCCTTTCTTTTTGAGTTGGATTCACCTGGCCTAGAATACTGAGAGTTAAGGGACTTACCCAAACGCACACAGTCCATATGCATAAAAGGCAGAACTAGAATCCACATTTTCCTGGTTCCTATCTAGGTCAGCTATCTTTCTACAGTTATCTGCCTCTACAGAGTTTCCCAAACTTATTTGTCCTACTGACCCCTTTTTAACAAAACCTTAGCATCCTCCCTGGAAATCTACTTTCCAGGGCTTGGGTTTTTTTCTTTAATTTGCATCATTTAAAAAAATATAATTTTTAAAATGATACATCTTAAATTTAATAATTTATTGTAAATATGTGGGTTTTTTTCCTGCATTGAAATTTTGATGATGCAATATTGTATCAGGCAACCATACAATATGGTATTGTAAACAAGTCATTACACACACATATCCCAAGCGATACGTGCTGGACATCCTGACAGTGTACTGCCTACCAGTCCTCCCACCCCCAAAACATACACAATCTGAGTAAAAGTTTGGAGGAGGGGTTAAGCTAGAAGGATGCTACAAGAGAAATGAACCAGTAATGAGACCCATGATCTTAGAAGTTTACACGTGATTGTACCAATTATAGGCAACAAACAAGCTGAAAGAGATTTAATACAAGGAAGGAGGACATTAGGTATCGATGAAACATGGAAGACAGATTCAGAACTGGACTATAACAATGGAAAAGTATTCTCAATACTCAAATGCATCTGTGATCTCATCAATCTGGATGTTCCCTTCAATGATGAATCCCCAACCCATCATACCTCCCCTTCCTGTGCAATGCTTTTCCATGTACTCAATAAATTCACTATAGAGGGTACACCCAATATACTGGAGGCCTTCCTCACATTTCCTAACATTGCAAGGATACCCTCCTCTCATCCTTCACTCCTGCCATTTCTCATTGGTTATGTGTAATAGCCTAATCAACACCTACCATGCACCTCTTTGTTGAACCTTATGTTACAAATTCATCTTTAATTCTTCAGACTTCATGTCTCGTAGTCAAATAGCCAGATTCACCTTATTCAGAAAGAACAGGATGGATAAAGGGGGCAGGAATGAAATACATGATATATTAAGAAGATATACTCATGTGAGGAAATCTATGAACCAGATAAGGAAAGTATGGTCGAGAACATTTGTGTAATCAATGAAGGCAAAAACAGAAGTGATATTGTTATTGGAATGTACTGTACTCCATTTGAACAAAAAGTGGAAATAAATGAAGAGTGTAAGGGACAGATCATAAGCCTGAGATAGAAGTTATTAGCAAAATATGTGTTTGCGTTCTTCTCTGCCCAAAGCAGAGTGACTAATAATTTCTTGACTTGCCTTAATGACAATTTCTCACTTCAAAAGACAGAGGAGCCAACAAGAAGAAAATTTATTTCTGGATCTGATTTTCATCTAGGAAGAACTGGTCACTAGGATGGAAATGAGAACTTTAGGGTGAATTGGTTTGGAGAGAACACATTTCAATGGGTTCAGAGAAAAAAATCAGCAGGATTCATTGCACTAAAATTCCACTGGATAAATCAACCCAAGTAGGATGATTAGTTCTCAATTAAATTCCAAAGACACAAAGAAAAACAATTCCATTGAGAAGGAAAAGAAATTGTCTAACAAGACTGATGTGAATGCTCAGGGAAACCCATCAACTGACTGGATTTCAAAGATATGCATAGAACAAAAAAGAAAGGACAGGTAGTAGAGAATGAATGAAAAAGCATGGCATTGTCCTGTAAGATCACTATTTGATCAGGTACACTAAAGCTCGGGATGAGCTGCGTTTATCAAGGAAAAACTAAAAAAGAGGGGTATACTAGTGAAAAAAGTAAAATCAGAGGACAGAATTGTTTGAGGTGAAGAGGGGGTTACATGGGGACCAATCAGAATCCTGCACTATTACACATTATTTTTGAAAGATTGTTGAAACATCTAGGAAAGGAAGCAGCCATCACAAAAAAAAAAAAGCATCATGGCTTCATCAAAAACAGGACGTGTCTGACTGACCCAATTTCCCTTTTTTGACAGCATAGCCAGATCAAGTGAATGCTGTGGTTTATTGAGATGTTAACAAAGCATTTCACAGGATGGAGAGATGATATTTAGACACTAGTATGGGCTAGTGCATTCATAGTTGGTTGAGTAACAAACTCATTAATGGTTCAAATTCAGCTTGGAAAGAACCACAGGGATGGATCTGTATTTGGTGATGATTAACATTATTACCAATGATTTGGACAATGGCCTAGATGGTATACTCATCAAACTCTTGAATGTGGTCTTCAGGGGAAGGCTGGATGACCACTTGGGAATGTCATAGGAGATTCATTCTCAGGTACAGGTAGAGTAAGTTGGCTTCTGTGGACCCTTCCAGCTTTGAGATTCTGTGATTCTATGAGCTCATGGATCGACTGAAAACAATGAAGTAAAAATAACAGCAGGGGGCGGCTAGGTGGCGCAGTGAGTAGAGCGTTGGCCCTGGAGTCAGAAGGACCTGAGTTTGGATCCGGCCTCAGACACTTAACGCACACCCAAGCGAAAAAACCTAGCTGTGTGACCTTGGGCAAGTTACTTAACCCCAATTGCCCTCCAAAAATCGCAAAAAAAAAAAAACAAAAACCCAAAAAAAAACAACCCAAAAAAACAGCAAATAATTTAATGTCAGAAACTGCTGCTGTCTGTACAGTATTTTATGATTCCGTGTTGTGTATGTTCCAGTAAAGGCTCCCACTTCCTGGTGGGTAGCAGTATATAGCAGGTACAATTTTGAAAGGCAAGAAGCAGGGGCCCACAATTTTTCAACTTTGTTTAGGGTATACAAATCATAATAACAATAATAGCATTTATGTATTGGTTAAAAGTTTACAAAGCATTTTTCAATATGTCAAGCCAACAATCATTTATGAGTATATTATGTACCAATAAAATACAATAAACACTTAATTGGTGCCTGGTTGTTTTTTTAACCAGGTACTGTGCTAAACACTGACCAAACATAGTTTTTTCATTTGAGTTTCACAACAATCCAGTGATGAAGGTACTAGTATTATTTCTATTTTATAGATAGGGAAACTGGGAATGAGAGAGGTTAGGGGACTTATCCAGGGTCTTAAACAGTTAAGTGTCTGAGGCAGGATTCAAATTTAAGTCTTCCTGACTCAAGTCCTGTACTAGCTATTATACTTTGTCTGGACTCTGCTTCTCTATCCAAAATTTATCTGAGACATTACAGACAGATAATAAAATAAAATGGAGAATAAGATAATAAAATAGTTATTATTTTAAAAATTAATGGGGAAAACATAAATAACCATACTTTTCACCTCTTGGTAGGGGAGAGCCAGTACCTACAAGGACAAAATGTCACATATATTGTCAAATGTAGTTACTGTATATATCAAAATGACAGTGAATATAAAAACAGAAGGCATTGATAAAGCTCATTGGTTTTGTTGGTTTGTTTTATTTTTCAGTCAGCATAAGCCTGAGCAACAGTGGGAAAGGGTGGTATGTGTGCTGGCACACTCTATAATGTTCAAGTTTAGCTACAACATTTGGTATACTAAAACTGTGAGAAAAAGCAAGGCTGGAAAAGTGGGCTGGACCTAGATCATAGAAGGCCTTGAGTGACAAATGAAGGAGTTTGGATTTCAATGGAAAAGCCAGGTGGTTCCTTTCTCCTTTTCTCTGATTGTGTCCATTTCTTGTGGTCCACACATCATCCTTTGGATCTCTGTCTGAGACACAAGGTGGCTGAACACTTTTCCCTAAATACGTTGACGGGAGAAGCAGGGCTGCAAAAGATAATTTCCCTGTGTGGGCTAATTATCTAATAAGTGTGTATTTCTCATTCCCTTCACTGTCCCACCCATTGGAACTTTAAAAACTTTTTAATAATATATATGCACACACATGCATACATATATCCACAAACACACACATATAAGTAAAAATATATTAGTAGATACTTAGATTGGAGAAGGAAATGGCAAATCACTCCAGTATCTTTTCAAAGAAAACCCTGAAGGTTTTGGAAGGTTAGGAAGAATCAGACACAACTAATAGATTCAACAACAACAACAACAAAGATATATAAATAGACTGAAAGACTGAAAGGTAGTCTGATAGATAGATGGATAGATGGATAGATAGATAGATAGCTGGATGGATAGATGGGTGGATGGATGGATGGATGGATGGATGGATGGATGGATAGATGGATGAATAGATAGATACTAGGCTATAACTTTACTGACATAGGAAACTCCCACGGGAGGACATTCCCTCTACTGATGCAGGATGACATCTCTGTAACTCACATTCCTAAGATTTGCCTAGAGTGCTGTGAGGTTACTTGCCCAGAGTCATTCAGCCAGTATCAGATACAGAACTTGAACTCAGGACTATCTGGTGGCTCTCCCTCCACTGAGCCATGCTGCCCCTCATGCAATAATTTATGCAATTTAAAATGTTAATTTCATCCCCTGTGCCCCACTGAAGAATTATGAAGCTGGAAGAATACTTTTAGCCTTTTACCCCCTCAGCCCCAGCTAACTGTCTTGTTGTGTAGTGCTGCTGCCTTGTGTTTTCCTTTCCTCTAGGAAAAAAACAACAGAAACAGCCTAATCTCTCAAAGTGAGACCAGTGCCAAGTCCCAACCCAGAGCAAGGCTCCGTTCCCCGCCAATTCAAATCCTCCTGAAAATGGGATTAATAATGGAAACACTAACAAACCCTTCACTCTCTCCCGGGTTGCCTGGCACAGGGACAAGGCAGCACGCTGAACCTCCCCAACTCCTAATTAAAAGATAATGTCAATAAATGCCCATTGTCTGGGGATAAAGGCCCAGGGTTTATCTAAAACAAACAGCTGGGGGAGGGGAGAGCAGGGAAAGGCTTGGGGCAGCGCCAAGTTGCTGACTTGTGTCAGTGGAAGGCATTTGACCTGTGGCACATTTTCTTCCTTCCGTCAGTGTCTCTGTACCATGGGGTGAGCAGGGAGGGTGGCGCTGGCTTTCCTGTTGGAAAGTGAATGTAGGATTGCAGAGAGGGTCAGCTGTGCCAAAGGGCCAGTCTGCTAAGCAAACTCCTCTTTTCCTCTCCTCTCCTGCACTCATTTCATGCACCCAAATATTTATTTTATTATAGTGAAGATTCTGAGTAGAGCCAGCCTGCAACCCCAGGCTGTTCTATTTCTTAGGCTCCTAGGAGAAAATTGTATTGTATTGGTCAGGACCCAATAGACCAATGCTTCAGGGTTCCTGCCTACCAGTGCTCATGACTGCCATTGTCTCCAGGTACACAAAGTCCCTGCTATATATCAAAATAGATCTCTCCTCTCCCCTACCTCTTCCTTTCTCCTCCCCTCCTCCCTCTTTCCTTTCCTCCCTTCTCTTCCCCTCTCCTCCCTCCCTTTCTCTGTCTCTTTCTCTCTCTCCCTCTCTCTCTCTCTCTCCCCCACCCCCATCACTCCTTCCCCCTCTATTTCCCTACCTTTCTGTCACACACACACACACACACACACACACACACACACACACACACACACACACTGACTTCTGTTAGTTCATCTTGACCCTAGAGGTACAATACCTGTGACTGTTCTTGTTCTGACCCAGCACTTATTCTAAACAGGAAACGGCAGTCTGCTGACCAGTACTGTCTGTGTCCAGGTCCTGGGTATACACAGGTGGGCCCACCCTGGATCATTGGAGGGCATAATCCCACCCAGGCATAGGAGCTTTCCAGCTCCAAGTCCCCTTCCACACACATAAATTCATATATTAAAAAGCAGGATTAGAAGAACAGGATCTAGAACCTTGGGGGTTCTAGGTTCTAGGTTCTTGCTCCATAGGACACTCTAGTCCTCAGACTCCCAATCATCATAGCTGGAATTCACATAGCACTTTAAAATTTTGTTGTTCAGTCATCTCTGACTCTTTATGATCCCATTTGGGGCCTTCTTTGTAAAAATACTGGAATGGTTTGCTATTTGCTTCTCCAGCTCATTTTATAGTCTACAAAACTGAGACAAACAGGATTAAGTGACTTACCCAAGGCCACACAGCTAGTATCAGAGGACAAATCTGAACTGATGTCTTCCTGATTCCAGGCCCAGTGTTCTATCCACTGTGCCGCCTAGCTGCCCTACTTTAAAATTAAAAAAAACCTTTATATTTATTATCTCATTTAATTTGATCCTTATAACAACATTGTCAGGTAGATGCTATTATTAATTCTCATTTTACAGATGAAGAAACTGGGGCTAAGAAAGAATCAATTACTTGCCTAAAGCCACATAGCTGGTATGTGCTTGAGGCAGGATTCAAATTCGGGTCTCCTGACTTTCTGTCCAGCACTCTATCCACTGAACTACCTCCCTCCCTAATTACACAACTGATTACACAATTACCTGAGGGAAAAAAACAAACCCAAATCCTGAGCCACCTCTCTCAAAGGGAGAAGACCCTCTCTGGGGTCCACCTGGAGAGAGAAATGAATGACCTCCATGCCTACCCTTAGGGAACCAAGTTGTCCCCTGGGTAACATGAAATGGAGCATTCTTTGTGTTTATATGGAGGATGTAAACCTGATTATGGTTGTTTCAGAGCAACTAATTAATACAGGAGGAACAATACTTCGAATTTCTTTTTCTTTTTTTTTTGCCTTTTGGAGGGGCAATTGGAGTTAAGTGACTTGCCCAAGGTCACACAGCTAGTAAGTGTTAAGTGTCTGAGGCCATATTTGAACTCAGGTCCTCTTGACTTCAGGACTGGTGTTCTATTCACTGCACCACCTAGATGCCCCCATACTTGGAATTTCTTTACCATCTACTGAGAGTGAAAGAAATCTCTGAGCTGTCTTCTGTAACCAAAAGGTGGCACCTAGCAAGCATTTCAGTGCTTCACTTACTCATTCGTTACAGGTCCCAGGCCCAGAGAAAGCAGTAAAAGTTCAGGTGGCACTTAACTGACCCACACCACTTACTAAGGTACTTGCATAAGCAGACCTCACTGATCAGGGCTCCTGGTTCTTCCCAAGGCAGGTCTAAAGGTCCTTGAGCACATGAGCTTCATTTTCTTCTCACCACCTTTCATCAAACTCTCTGGCATGTGCTGACTTTTCTGTTGGCGTGTGACCACCCTGCACCCGTGGAGGGCATAATCCCACCCACACACAGGGACTTCCCAGCTCCAAGTCACCTTCCTGACACATAAACTCATACATTGAAAGCTGGAAGGGATCCGGGAGGCCATTCTAGCTGAACCCGCTCATGATCTGAGTGGTCAAGTGCTTGAGGCCACATAATAAAGCTGTCAGAAGGGATATTTGACCACAGTTTCTCCTACCCAGAGCCAGTCCACTGGACCATAAGGCACACTATTATTTAATTCTTTATGTGTCTTATTGCTTATTATCACTTAGTACAAAATTCCCCTGCTCTTACAGCCACAATTCGAATATTTGTACAGGTGAGTTTAATTTTAAAGGAGTACATACATACTTTCAATTAGATTCTTGCCTATGATCTTTGACACAGAGATAAAGCCCATGGAGCTGCTGAGGGCCATAATAGGCTGTGATTGGCCCAGAGTAACAAAGCTAATTAATGCTAGAGTCAGGACTTGAACCAAAGTCTTGATGCCATTACCAACATTCCACCTATTAGACCCCTCCTCCCCCCCCCACCCCACCTTTGGTTTTATTTTATTTTATTTTATTTTTGCAAAAATATTGTTAGCAGCCTTGTTTCCAGAGAAGCCAGTGTTGGGGTGATCTGAGCAAGGGGAGGACAGGGTTCTCTGTCTGTAGAATCAGGTACAAAGCTTATTGCACATCTCTGGATCCGTGTAGATCATTCTATTTCTTCATCACTCCTATCTGTGCACCAAAGAGGCCTCCGGAATGGTGGCTATTTTAGGTACTTGCAATTTTTCCATGATGGGAACTTCTCTGTACAATGCTGACCACCTTTCTGGCCTGTGAAGTGTTTCTTCTCTCTGTGTTTCCAATTCAGGGACAGGAAGCACTGCAGCAGCCCAGTGCCAATGGGTGTGTGTTGGGGGCAGGAAGGAGGTGGGCACTGAAGAGGGATGTTGGTTGGTTGGAAATCTGCATGCCAATTGGCAAGACAAACAGTAGGGATGGAGCAGCTGAGGCAAGTCTGTTGTCAACAGGCCTGGCCAGGCCAGATTTGCTCCCTAAGACTGATCCCCTTCTAGTGCTGCCTGGTCTTTGTAGGACACAGACGCTGTCCTTCTCCCATAATAGAATTTCATCACCTCTTACTGTAAAGAATATTCCCTGACATTCAGTTCCCCTCCTCAAATTTAGCTATATCCCAGGGATTTAATGTCCAAAAAAAAAAAATTAGAGCACAATTATCTGTGTGTGTATGTATGAAAGAGTCCTAGCTTTGTAATCCAGGGCCCTGGCTTAGCCACTCAATTACCTTCATGACCTTTTTAAGTGAGTCCATTGAACTTTCTGGGCCTGACAAGACTGCTGCACCTGCCCTGGACTTCTGGGACACCATATTTAGAGCTAGAAGGGGCTGAGAGGTCCTAAAAAAATGAAATTAACCTCCTGGAAACGCTATAACCAACCAAATTACAAACATTTATTCCATATCTTGTCTGTTACACAGAAATCACCTCTTTCAGTGTGTCCCTGGTCAAGCCAAGAACAAACCAATATATACTGAATTTGGGAAGGAGGACCAGGTGGTGGCAACTATCCCAAAGTGTAGCATCACAGGGACACCTGGAAGTGTAAGAAGCAGGGAAAAGGAAGACTTTAACCGAGGACCCGGGAACCTGCAACTCTACTGCCAAGGCGGGGAAAGGAACGAAGCTCTGGGGGAGGGATGGCCGAGGAGAAAAGATCATGTTAATACCTAACCTATGTAGGACGCTTTATAGTTTCCCAAGCACTTTCTCATCTGTCATTATTATTATTATTATTATTGCTTTTTGGAGGAGGGGAGGCAAGGCAATTGGGGTTAAGTGACTTGCCCAAGGTCACACAACTAGAACGTGTTAAGTGTCTGAGGCCAAATTTGAACTCAGGTCCTCCTGACTCCAGGGTCCGTGCTCTATTCACTGAACCACCTAGCCTATCTTAATCCCAACAATGAGATAAACCAGAGTCTAATTATCTTCTAGCCTGCCTAAATTTTACAGTTGAAAGAAATAGTGGCTGATGGGCTGACTGATGGATAACACAATTTTCTGACAACAGAGAAGTTTTTAATACTGTACAAGCATTTCTTGGTGCCTCACCATCTGGGTTTTAGAAGGTATGGTTGGGGCAGAAGTGGAGGATATTGGTGAATGTACTACATAGTCCCAAGGTACTTTTTGTCCCAAGTACAGAAGGGTTGTTTTGGGGATAGAGTTGTACTCTGAGTTCTAAAATCCCCCTTTCTCTGGTTTGCACAGTTTTTTTTTTCCTCATTAGCTGACAACTGTAGTTAATGTTTAAATCTCTGGGAGAGACAGTCCTGAATGCCAAAGCCCAGGCCTCTGTTTATTTAATAGACACACTAGTCATGACATGTTGCAGACAGAACTCTGTACAAAGACCAAAAATGGAATCCCTCATGGCATGCCCCCATAGTCAGACCTCTGGGTAGGTATTTCAAGGGAAGAACTTGGAGATTTTCTGAACATAGAGATGACTAGAAATTGCAAAGTAGGTGCCAACCTGCATTGGTAGGGAAGTTTTCTCCCCTGAAAGCTCAGTGTTCACTAACATCACAGATCCCATCCCTGTCCCTATGCCTAAAGATGACTCGATGCTTGCAAAAGAAGCCTTTTCTTTCTTTTTAAAATTTTTTATTATGAACTTAATCATCAATAGACATAGATATTTCAGTATACGAAGAACAAAAAAGACTATTAAGCCATGAACTTTGATTACATGTAGTTTGATTTTTTTTAAATAATGCATTAACTTTAACAACAGTTTAATAACAGATTTGTCCTGTTTGTTTTCCCTCCTAAAATTTTCTTCTATGTATTTTCCAATGTTTTACTGATTTGCTTTTCCTGCTTTTTATTTTTTGCATCTTTATGATTGCCCACTAACTCATCTCTTCCTTCCATAGAAGGAGGAATAAATTACAAATCCCTCGTACTAAATAGGCATAATTTAGCAGAATAAACTGACATATCAATTGTGTCTGAAAAGGCCTGTCTCATTCTGCATTGTCTTTTCTGCCAAGCGGTGGGTGGCATGTTTCATCATCAATCCTCTGATGTGATTGATCCCAGTGAAAGAAGCCCTTTCTAACTGAAGGACCCTTCCCAGAGCTGAGAAGAGCCAGTGCTTACTCCTTCTCAGGCTCTCACCTATTTTCTTCCCTTTATCATCTCTATCTCCTGCCTGTGCTCAGTCTCTCTCAGACACATCTAATACAATGGAAGTTCAGCCTGCCAGGAGACACCTTGTTACTTTTTGGCCGGAGTGACTGTTTGGACACACTACCACCGTTTAGAGGCAAGTGGGATCCATGGACTTTCCTGGTTGGGGCCTGGGAAGAGATTGGTTTCCAATGTGTTCCAGGCACATGTGTCCTGATATGCCAAGCTTCTTGTGCTGAGGCAGAAAGTCTTTATTTGCCTCCCAGTCCTACTCTAGATTCTCCTCCTCTCCACAATTTCCTGGCTTAATGAAGGTACATAAGACTTTGCAATCCACTGTTCCATCCCCCTCCCCCAACCAGTGTTCTCTTGGACTTGAGACACTTGACAGCTTAATTTTTAAGTGAAAGGGGAGCTTGGGAAGGACAAATCCCTTAGTAAACAGCAAGAAGAGGAAGGATCTGGAACTTTGGAGGAAAAGATCTACCTCAAGGACTGCCAAAGATAAACTTTTTCCTATTTCATAATTTTGCCTTAAATTTGGCCTCACTTAGGAAAGACCTCTGATATCCTGTCCTGTGAGATCCTAAAATCACGAGAGGGGTGTGTGTGTGTGTGTGTGTGTGTGTGTGTGTGTGTGGTTTCTGGACATGGCTTCCCACCAAGGTTATTTCTAACTGATCTATCTGGAGGTAAGTGTCAGTATGGCATAGTATGGGGGTGGGGAACCTGCAGCCTTAAGGCCACATGTGGCCTTCTGAATCCTTAAGTGCGGCCTTTTGACTGAATCCAAATTTTACAGAACATTTTACAAAATTTGGATTCAGTCAAAAGGTAGCACTTAAGGATTTAGAAGGTTACGTAGGGCCTTATGGCTGCAGGTTCCCCACCCCTGGCATGGTGGTTAGATCTAGCCTTGAAGCTAACCTGGGTTAAAGTTCCATGTTTCATACATACTGGCTCTATAACCTTGGGGAAACTACTTAACCTTTCAAGATTCTAGGTAAGACACTAAGGCTATAAGTTGCAGAGAAAGTGCTGATAGAGAAACTTCAGGAATACCAATGGCATCAAAGGTCCTGTTCTTATCTCCTACTAGAGCTGCTTCCCTTCTAAAAGTGACCAATGGTTTGCTATGCTGCCTCCATTCCCTTCATTTTTCCCCATCCCTGGGATTAGAATCAGCCTTAAGTCAGGAGAATTTTTCCATAGTCAACTCCCAACATGGAAGAGAACTGACCTGAGAAGTTACCACGTCTTCTGAGATCTTGACAGATGGGAGTCATTTACATTGGCCATTAGGAAGAGCAAATCTGTACTGCCATGAACATCTGTTTAAAATGAACATCAGACTCAAGCTTCCAACTTCTCTGAGTCCCTTCCAATGAGCTCCACAGCTGCCAAGAAGGGGGGAAGCATTCAAGACATTGTTCCAAGGGAGAATAAATTACCCAACTTTCTCTCTCTCTCTCTCTCTCTCTCTCTCTCTCTCTCTCTCTCTCTCTGGCTCTTTCTTCCTCCCTGTCTCCCTCTCTGTCTCTGTCTGTCTGTCTGTCTGTCTTTCTCTATATATTTCTCTTTGGGCAGAGAATTTGTAACCACGCAAGCTGGCAGCCCCATTTACCAAGCACAGAGGTTCCCTTCCACAAGATTTTCCAAGCTTCTCTGCTGAAGGGCTATTTTGCTTCTGATCTCTGATTTGGAAGGAAGTTTAAAGGGCCCTTGTCTCCCCAGTTCTGCTTACTTCCTTTCTGCAAGAATCGCTGTAAGTCTTTCTGGAAAAATGTATTGGGGAAATACCATAAGACCTTCTCCCCATCAAGACCATGGGACCCCAAGAAATGTGCTTGGATTCTGCATTTGCTTTTTACCATTTTAGGTGAAGGGATTGGATTCTCTGATGTTGTAAATTCAAAAGGTCCAAAAGGATATTGGGATGGTGTGTATGTGTGTATGTGTGTAATATTTGCACTGTCTTCTTGCTAGATATAGCTGAAGTAAATATAATTTTGTAAAAGCTAATTGATGTAAAGTGATTAAATGGAACTGAGTCACTAGAACCTAACAACACAGCCAGTGGGAGCTTGAGTCAATGCCATTAGAAGGAAGACCTCCAAATCCCCTCAGAGCTTCTTAGAACCCTGAGGGATCAGATATAGCTTGCCTGGCTCTAGGAAACTGGGCCAGAATCAACTGGCTATACCAGATTTCTCTGAAACCATCTCTTTCATCATTCTTATGGTGCAATAACTTTCCATTACATTCATAATTTGTTCAGTCATTCCCCAAATGATGAGTACTTCTATAGTTTCCATTGCTTTTTTTTTATAACAAAAAGAGCTGCTATAAATATTTCTGGACATATGGGTCCTTTTCCTCATTCTCTGATCTCTCTCCAATCCCTCTTTCTCAAAGCTGAAAAAATTATCTCCCTATAGCACAGGACTGACCATGTTTCTCCCCTTCTCAACAACCTTCAGTAGCTCCTCATTGTTTCTAAGATAATATTCAAATCCCTCAGTCTGGCACTTAAGGACTTCAATAATCTCACTCTTACCTTAACTCTTCTCCAGCCTTATCTCCTCCTATACCCCTAAACAAATGTCATGTTCCAGCTAAACTAGCCTAGGACCTGTTTCTCAGAATTGATACTGCATCTCTGACCTCCTTGAATTCACACAAATCATCTTCCATAACTCCCCCCTCGTCTCCTCTTCTCAGAATTCTTGTCTTCCTTCAAATGACCATCTTCTCAATGAAGTTTTCCATTATATTCTCCAGCTGTTGCTGTTTCTCCCTCTTCAAATTACCTTGCATTATACTTATTTGTGTACCCTTAATTCTGTCCATTCATCCCTAGTTTCCCCAGTAGAATATAAGCTTCCTGAAACGAGGGACACTTCTGTTTTTAACTTTCTATCCCCCGCACATAGCACACCGCCTTGCAGACAGCAGACACTTCAGAAACTTTAGCTGAATGTAGTTGCCCAGTATTGGGTGGAAGGGAAGGATACAGATATCGTCAAGAAATAGATAAGACACATGTAAAACAAGAGCAAAGTTTTACACGTTGTAGCCACTTTGTAAAAGATTATTGTGTGAAGAATGAATGAATGTTGAACAATATAATGTGCAAGATGTCTGAAAAGTAAGCTTTAAGCTACTAACACTTTTACTGTTGAACAATGAGATTCAAATATGATTGCTTCAGAAGTTCAAAGGCCAATAATTTGGGCTGGACCAGTCAGGGAAGGCTTCCTGAGGAAGACCACAGCTAGGCCTTAAGAAATGGATAGGATTGGAGCTGCTAGATGGTACAGTGAATAGAGCACCAGCCCTGGAGTCGGGAGGACCTGAGTTCAAATCCTGCCTCATATGCTTAACACTCACTAGCTGTGTGACCTTGGGCAAATCACTTAACCCCAATTGCCCTGCCTTTCCCCCTCCAAAAAAGACAAAAAAGAAATGAATAGGATTTCCATCAATAATGATGATAAACCTTAGACTTGGAGTTAAAAAGGGACCTTAGAGTCCAATGCCCTTATTTTATAGATGAGGAAACTGAAGGTATTTTTCTTTCACTCACGAGGGAGATAAGGGCAATGTTCTATAATTGTTTCTTGTATATTCTCCCTGAAGGCTGAACCCAAGTTTTTTGTTTGGCATTCCCCAATACAGTTTCTATTATCTCCATTAGATGTGATCAACATTAACCTTTCATCCAAAGCCCACCAAGGAGCCTCCGTTAAATGTGGCCCTCATTGCCAGTGAGTCACCAGGCATTTAGAGAAGCGAGGCATTTTTCTCAGGGTTATAGTGTTAGAATTATTCTGTGGGGAGTAAGTTGTCATGTGATTGGTCATAACTGGCCAAGGACTACCACTGGGGGTCTACCAGAAGAATCCCTAATTTATTGAGTATAATTATGTGGAGTTTAGAATCAGATCACAGAATCATAAATCTGGAAATGGAAGGGACCTTAGAAGGTCATCAAATTAAGCCCGTTCCTCCTCACTCCTGCCCCCACATACTTTACAGATGAGGAAAGAGAAATTAAGTCACTCACCCCAGTATCACAGAGGCAGGATTTTTTTTTTTTTTTGCCTTTTAGAGGGCAATTGGGGTTAAGTAACTTGGCCAAGGTCACACGGCTAGGTTTTTGTTTGTTTGCGTGTGTGTTAAGTGTCTGAGGCTGAATCTGAACTCAGGTCCTTCTGACTCCAGGGCCAACGCTTTACTCACTGTGCCACCTAGCCGCCCCCCAGAGGTAGGATTTTAATACAGGCCTTAACTCCAAAGTCAATGCCCCATCCATTATACAATACTCTCTCTCTCATCATTTATAGGAAAGGTCAGCTAAGCTGACCTCTTCATTTTATAGTCAACCAATCAGGATGCATTTATTAAGAACTGACTATATGCCAGTTACTGTACTAGAACTGAGGAAACAAAGATTTAAAAATGGAATTGTTCCTGCCTCAAGGAGCATAATGAGAAAACTTTAGCCTTATGGAGGTAGAATGACTTACCCAAGGTCACACAGTATACATATATATATATGTATATATATATATATATATATATATATATATATATATATATATATATATAAAAATAAGAGTTAAAGAATCAGAACAAGACTCAGGACTTGTGAATTTCAGTCTTATGCACTTTTTCTCTTTTAAAGTTATATTGACGTCACTCGCTCTTGACCACAGAGACCTCCAGTGCTCTGGAGACCTCTTCTGCACCAGACCCACTCCAAACTCCCATTTTCTGCCCACTCTCTGGGCTTCCATGGGTCATGCCTTTGCCTGCTCCTTTCTTTCCCTTTCTTTTTTGGAGGGGGGAGGCGAAGCAATTGGGGTTAAGTGAATTGCCCAAGGTCAGACAGCTATTTAAGTGTCAAGTGTTTGAGTCCAAATTTAAACTCAGGTTCTCCTGACTCCAGGGTCCGTGCTCTATTCACTGCTCCACCTAGCTGCCCCCAATGCCTGCTCCTTTCTGCTGGGAGGTGGGCCTCCTGGGCTTCACAAGACACATCACCATGACCTGGCATGAGGTTGGACTTTGGGGGAGGGCCTTAAACAGTTTAATCCCCCATCTCTCTCAACAGACTTCTCTTCAGCTTCTGATACTCTGCCTGAACTCATTTCTCAATGTTCCCCATTCCAGGGATTCTAAACTCCTGGCTGAGGAAAAACAGCTCCATTCCCTATCCCCAACTGCCTACTCCCTCACTCCCACAACCCTAGTCCCCAAATGTCTTACTCCAGATCTACCCAACTCTTTTCTGTACTCTCTGGAATACTTGCTCCTTAATTAACAACTTGCTTTAATCTCAAATCTTGTTCTTTCAAACTCCTACCATTTTCTGGTACTCACTGAGACCTGGCTCCCTCCAGATGATACAGCATCCCTGGCCACCTTCACTAGCACTGGTTGCACTCTGACTCATACCTTCTGACTCACTGGTCATGGTGGGCGAGTTGAAATACTCCTTTCTCCCCATTTCCTCCTTTAAACTCTCCATCTACCACCATCACCCAGCAATCTCTCCTCTGAGTTTTGTACTATTCCAGTTTATCATCCATTCAGATCCGGTGGTCATTATTTGGATTCTTATTCCTCCAACAATGAGTTCAACACATGGTTTATACTCTTTTGCTTCAACCCAAATCTTGCCCCCATAATAGGAGACTTCAACATCCACAGCAATGCTCCCTTCAATACTCTCACTTCTCACCTCTTCAATCTACTCAGTCTTCACCATAGACCTTGTCTCTTTAACAAAACAAGTGAGGCGCCTTTCTTATCTCGTCTCTGGGATCTAACTTTATAACTACACGGTGTTCAGCTTTATTTTGAAGGGGTAGGTCTTTTTGTTTCCATTGGTAGAGACATCATAAAACATCAGTTTATTTGTACATATGATTTCTAGATCTATTTATCTGTCCCTAACCTCATGTATCTTCCCATGTTTTTCTGAATTTCCCATGTGTGTCATTTTAAAAGTACAATAATTCTCCATTATGTTCCTATATATGTACATAGGTAAATTATAATAATATTCTATTATGTTCATGCATTTGTTCAGTCACTACCCAGTCAGTGAACACCCACTTTGTTTTCAGTTCTTTGCTACTATAAAATGTATTGCCATGAATATTTTTGTATTATATGGCACCTTTCTTTCTCTCTTTGACCTATCTTGGTTTATATGCCTAGAAGTAGATCTCTGGGTCAAAGGATAGAGTCATTTGAGTTGTTTTGGGTCTCTTTTTTATTATTCCAAATAGTTTTCCAAAATGATAGGACTAAACCAGGGGAGGGGAACCTGTGGCCTTGAGATCACATGTGACCCTCTAGGTCCTCAAGTTCTATCCTTTGACTAAATCCAGTGGATGTGGATGTGGATGTGGACTTGAGGACCTAGAGGGCCCCACCCCTGGACTAAGCTCCCTATGCTTTCTCCTCTCTACCACTCATCCCTTAAGAAGTCCCAGATGGCTTGGGCAAGGATTCTTTGCTGTTGTAGATAGCCCTGATTCTATCTCACTCCAGGAATTCGGGTAGACTGGGAGTAAGTTCCCAAGAATTCCTCTTCCTTTTTCCTGCCTCCCTACCATAAATGGATTAGTGTCTGAACGACCCACGTTTGACCACAATATTTAGAGGCTATAGCACATTGTCAAGCCCCATTTTAGCTAGCAATGGAGGGGAAGCAGAGCAAGAGTGCTCATAAATGCAGCAGATGAGGATGAATCAGAGCCCAATACACATATCTGCTCTGTTCAGCTGGCTCCAAATTTAGGGGCATCTCTGCCTGACATGTTACGGGCACAGCAAAAAGCCAAGAATGTCCTGTTCCAGTCCCTGGCCCTGAACTGGTAAGGCCCAGCTGTGCTTCCTTCCAGAGCTGTAATTTTCTCCTTAGAGAGCACAGACCAGTTATTAACTTAATTTTGTTTTATTTCCTTGGAGTGTCTCAAACTCATACCCATAAGTCCACATCCTGAAGTGGTCGCTGAAAGCTTCCTCATCACAATCTTCTCTATTACTGCCTCTGTCTATCTGTCTGTCTGTCTGTCTGTCTCTTTCACACACACACACACACACACACCCCTATGTGTATCATGCCCATCACCATAGCACCAAGTGGTCTGACAAGGCCACTGGGCTAAGAACAGATATAGGGCAGATTGCATGCTGCCATGTCGGGGGGGGGGAAGGAGAGAGAGGGAGAGAAAATTTGTAACTCAAAAACTTATGGAACTGAATGTTGTAAACTAAAAGTAAATAAGTTAATGCATTTTTTTTTAAAAACCAGATATCGGAAAATGTCAAATTTTCCCCTACATTTCCAGAAGGCCACTGGTTTGAAGAACTCAAACACATACCAGTTATGACTGACCACCATTCATGATGCCAACCCAGAACCTTTGTGCTGAGGTAGGAGTCTGGAACATGGATTTGGGACTACATTTGGAATACATGTATTTAAATATATATAATATTCCATATGTATATATACATATAACACACACATATTCAGACACATACACAGACAGAGACATCACCACCACCCCAAAAAGAAAGAAAATCTCAGGTGATAAGAGCTTTAAATTGTAATGTTCTGGAATTGATTTCCTCAGTTGTTTCACCTGTCTCCAACTCTTTGTGACACATTTGGGGTTTTCTCAGCAAAGACACTGGAGTGGTTTGCCATTTCCTTTTCCAGCTCATTTTACAGATGAGGAAACGGAGGTAAACAGGATTAAGTGACTTGCCCAGGGTTCCACAGCTAGTAAGTGTGTCTGAGGCCAGATTTGAACTCAGGAAGACGAGTCTTTGTTTTTCCAGGCCCAGCCCTCTATGCACTATGAAACTGTTCTCTGGGAGTTGTGGGAGGCAGTTATAGGGTCTTTAGCTGCCAGACTGTCTTTAGCTTCTATGTGTTTGATACCTCTGTTGTTGAGTACAGGGAGCTGGGCCTAGAGTAAGGAAGACCTGTATTCAAATCCCACCTCCAACTCATTCTGTCTATTCGATCCTGAACAAGTCATTTAACTTCTTAAGCTACTCTCCAAGATTATAATTTGCAGAGAAAATGCTAGCCTGCACTGGCAAAGAAAGTTCCTCCCTGGGAGCTCCTTCCTTATACTGATGACATTAAGAGTCCAGACAAAAAATTGACTTCTGTACATCCTACTCTACTTTGACTAGAAATTTGCCATACTTCCCCCACAAATATGAAGACTAGATTTTGGGTAAGAAGATGTGGATTTCAATTCTGGCAGGACCACTGTCAATGTGTCAATGTGAACAAGTCAATTAGTTTCCAGTGTCACTATCAGAAAGCTCCCACAGAGGGGCGGCTAGGTGGTGCAGTGAATAGAGCACCGACCCTGGAGTCAGGAGGACCTGAGTTCAAATCTGCCCTCAGACACTTGACACACTTACTAGCTGGTGACTTGGGCAAATCACTTAACCCAAATTGCCCTCCAAAAACAACAACAACAAAACCCTGCACAGGGTTCTCACCTGAAAATGATACTGACAGCCTCTGAAATGTGCTGGTCAGAAAGACCTGGTTATGGCCATCTGGGATCTATACTTTCTGAAGAGAAGACACCGCCAGAGATAACTGTAAGTGACATAGATACTTGAATGAGAAGTATCCACAAATAAAACATGATATACATAGATAGATTGATATAGATATATAACATGAAAGGGAAGATAATAGCTTCCATTTGTATGGTACTTTTGAATTTACAAAGCACTTTACAAATGTGATTTCTTTTGCTTTTCCTAACAGGTGTGAGATAGATATTATCCCCATTATATAGATAAGAAAACTAAGGCTCAGAATGTTTATAGGGGTAGTGTTGGCAGATTTCTGGTTAAAGTGGAGTAGGATGTACAGAAGTCAATTTTTTTTCTAATAGACTCCTGACTTCATCAGTATAAGGAGCTCCCAGTGAGAAACGTCCTTTGCCAATGCAAATCAACACTGTCTCTGCACTTTATAGTCCTGAGAGGTACTAAGAAATGAAGTGACTTGCCTGGGATTACATGGACAGCATGAATTAGAAGTGGGATTTGAATATGTCTTCCCAACTCTTAAGTAATTTATGTCAGAGGTATCACACATTGACCAACACTCTGAACCAGATTAAAATGTAGTTGGGAAATATTTAACAAAATAAATAAAAATACAATAGAACATAAATAATGTTAATATGTGGTTTTAAAGTCAACATGCGGCCTGTAGGGATGTTTATGTATGGTTTAGTGAGCCCTGTTTTGACACTGTTTATTTGACACCATTGTTTCATTACACCACCTCTCAGAAGTCAATACCTCTTGCAAAGTTGTTGAATTTGTGATTTCTCTAAATACCATTTAGTAATAGTTTCTAAAACAGTCTAATATTCCATTGAGTCAATAGAAATCGCCAGATAAAATGAAAATTGTGACTTCAGAGGACTGCCATTGAGGCACGCCTCCCATTTCTCTACAGAGAGATAAGTAGACCCTAAGTATGGACTGAGACATACATTGTCATACATGGCCAAGATGTTGAGTGGTCTTTACTTAACTGTAGTTGTTTTTGTTATAAAGGATAGTACAGTGCTGTTGGAGAGGAGATTCAATGGGAACTTTCAGTGATGGATAAAAAGAACATCAACAAAATATTCCTCTTAAGGAGGAAAAAAATGATAATTTTCCAGAAATGCCATTGTTTCATTTTGTATTTTATCACTTAACACTTTAGGGATTGGTGATTTCCTCAGTGAGGGTTTTCCCTCTAATGATGCAGATGGCAAACCCCGTATGACTTTGAGGGCTACCATGGAACAAAAAAATGAATTGCCAAAGAGCCAACCTGGTGATGAACCGGGTGAAGAGTAGATTGTAAGCTCTCTGTGCTTGCCTGCTCTATGGGACTCTTAACCAGGAACCCCTCCTATAACTTTGTCAGAGTGGCTCCACCTCACATGATACAAGGTTTCCTCAAATTTTCTTTATCTCACAAGGATAAGAATGGAACACGCAGGCTGTTCTCCAATGATCCTTCACTCTCAGCACATTTTTTTAAATCACACATTTCTTTACAGAACTTCTCCTTCTAATCCTTTGTAATATGTTGAAACGTGCTCACTCCTACCATGGGAGTTAACTCTCCCACTTAGGGTGATTCTTAGTTTCAATCCTTTAGAGACCTCTGGGTTCCCTACAACTAGTCTATGAGAATTTTGGTATTAAAAAAGATGAGTTTTTATTTTAGGGAAAAGCTTAAGAGAACTATACAATTATAAAATAACATTAAAAGAGGGGTATTTAGATTTATAGGAAAGGGAAGATGGGGAAGGATCCTTGGAGGGGGCTAGGCAAGTCACAGGAGGGCAAGGTAGTGGGTACAAGTAAAGTAGAGGAGGCAGGAGGGATAGGAAACAAGAGATATAATCATACTTTTTATGTATGATTATAAACAAAGGTCAGTAGAACAAGTCTGGGAAAGTATGTGTCTATATATGTATATACATGCATATGTGTGTATATATTTATAGCTATAAAGAAACATATCTAAACTTTATTTTAGCCTTCTGGGGGGAGATTTGGGGAGGGAAAAAAAGAACAAAGTAGAAAAAGTACACAGCAGAGAACAAAAGAACACTCACAAGGAAGCAAAGATGGACAATTCTAAACATGAGTATTATTTATCATGTAGGTTTTCTTGAAATGAAAATCTGTTGTTACATATTTTGAATCCTCTCCTGTTCTATGATGCACATGACATGATTTTCCCCCCTAATTTTATATTAAAGTTCCACTATTTCGGTTTACGATGTTTTTGTTTCTTTTTTCCTATTCTGTATGGGGCGGCTAGGTGGCACACCAGCCATGGAGTCAGGAGGACCTGAGTTCAAATGTGACCTCAGAAACATAATACTTACTAGCTGTGTGACCTTGGGCAAGTCACTTAACCCTAACTGCCCTGCCTTCCCCCCTCCAAAAAAGCAAAAAAAAAAAAAAGACTAAGGTAAACAATAGATTATATCTTTACCCTACACAAATGACTGAAAAATGTAATAATACAAGATGCCACTGTAATTATTGTGTGTTGCCCATTTAAAATAAAAAGCTAAATTGGAAGAGCAAAATGTCACTTTAAATATTCCTCTCCAACAAGGTGTCTCTGAAACATATTTCAGAATTCTACAAGACTCCATGAAAGATATAACAGAGATAACCTGTTTGATGAACCTCTCATCATTATTATAAAGTAAGGCAAAAAACAGGGTGATATACCCTTGACAAACGTCATGGAAGAGATCTAGGGCGCAGTCCAAGCTGTAGATTCCCTAAAGATAATAAGGTTCTCCAGGCATTACTATTTACAGGTGACAACTAATCTCAGAACTGTGCAGGGTCTTCTACAGGAGATTCATAACCAGTCAAAAGAGCTTAGCCTAATTACCCATTCAGGAGAAGCCAAGTGAATGAAGAATGTCTGTTGTAGAAGTAGAAGCCAGTGTGTTAAAATCTCTTTAATGTGGGTCTCACTTATCTATGATGTATAATAACTTGGAAAACTTAGACTGGAATCTTAGTTGAAATTGACTTTAGCACTAACTAAACAAATCTATTAAGCAAATGAATACTAATAAGATTTCATGGGGCATGCTTAACCTGTTAAAAGAAAAGCCAATTCTATCATTAGAATTTGGTTTTGGAATTTAATAAGGGGATAGGGGACAAGGACTGGTATTGATATAGGAAACCCCCATGTAAGGAAATGTCCTCTACCAATGCAGAACATTACATTCTCTACAGCTAAGAGTCACCTAGAACACTGAGAAACTTTTTTATTTGTTTGTTTGTTCATTAAATTATTTATTTTTAGTTTTCAACATTCACTTCCATAAGTTTTAAATTTTCTCCCCCTCTCTTTCCCTTCCCTCCCCAAGATGGTTTGCAATCTGATGTAGGCTCTACACATACATTCTTATTAAACACATTTTTACATCAGTCATGTTGCATAGAAGAATTATAATGAATGGGAAAAACCATGAGAAAGAAAAACAAAACAAAAAAGAATAGTCTGCTTCATTCTGCATTCCGACTCCATAGTTCTTTCTCTGGATGTGACTGGCATTTTCCTTCATGTGTCCTTTAGAATTGTTTTAGGTCCTTGCATTGCTGGGAAGGGCTAAGTCTATCAAAATCAGTCATCAAATACTGTAGCTGTTACTGTGTATAATCTTCTGGTTCTGCTTCCCTCACTCAGCATTAGTTTATATAAGTCTTTCCAGGTTTCTCTGAAGTCCACCTATTCCCCTCGATTTCCAATTGTTGGCCACCACATAAAGAGCTGCTATTAATATTTTTTGGACATGTGGGTCCTTTTCCCATTTTTATGATCTCTTTGGGATACAGCCCTAGAAGTAGTATTGCTGGGTCCAAGGGTATGCACATTTTTATAGCACTTTGGGCAGAGTTCCAAATTGCTCTCCAGAATGGTTGGATCAGTTCACAGCTCCACTAACAATGAATTAGTGTTCCAACATCCCCACATCTTCTCCAATATTTATCATTTTCCTGTTTTGTCATGTTAGCCAATCTGATAAGTGTGATGTGGTACCTCAGAGTTGTTTTGATTTGCATCTCTCTAATGAATAGTGATTTAGAACATTTTTTCATATAACTATAGATAGCTTGAATTTCTTCCTCTGAAAACTGTCTGTTCATATCCTTTGACCATTTATCAACTGAGGAATAATTTGTAACATTGAGAGATTAAGTGACTTTCCCAGGGTCATACAACCAGTATGGATCAGAGGTCAAATCTGAAGTCTGGTCATCATGGTTCCAAGGCTAGCCCTCTATCCATTACACCAGACTGCCTCTATAATTGGATCATTACTAACAAATATTAATGAAATGCCTACTGAATACTGATTGGCAACATGACATAGTGGATAAAAAGTTGATGTTAGGCATGAAAACCTGGTTTCAAATTTTACATCTGTCCCATGTTGGCTATGTGGGCAGGTCGGTGATGCATTGGATAGAGAGTGCTAGACCTGGAGTCAAGAAGACCTGAGTTCAAATCTACCCTCAGACACTTACTAGCTATGTGAGCAAGTCACTTAAGTGCCCTCATCTATAAATTAACTGGAGAAGGAAATAGCAAACCACTCCAATATCTTTGCCAAGAAAATTTCAAATGGGGTCACAAAGAGTCAAATATGACTGAAACGACTGAACAACAGCAACTTATTGGCTGTGTGACACTTAGACGAATTACTTAAGTTCTTGTACTTTAGGCAACTCTCCAAGACTTTAAGTTGCAGAGAAGTTGGTAGAGTGCTGGACAGTTTCCTTTCCTGGGAATTCCCTATATCAATGAAATCACTGACATCGCCCCTATTTCTTTCCTTTACTAAATGCTAAACATTAAGGAACCTGAAACATCATTGTGAAAAGGTGGGTGTGTTGGTGCTTAGGACAATTTCAATACATTAAAGAACATTTTATATATTGGGTGTCCCAAAAGTGCAGGTTTAGGCTTAAATAGTTTATTATTTTGAATACTTATACACATATGTAATTATGCATATTTTGTTCATATTTATGTACCACATGATAAATGTAAATTGTTAAAATGTAAGCTCCTTGAGGACAGGGACTGGATCGATTGTGGCATCACCAGACAATGCTTAGTATATAGTAAGCCCTTATTAAATTATTTTTTACTGAAAATAACTGATATTTATGTAGTATTTTGATAATCACAAAGTGCTTTTAGATTCATGATCTAATCTGATTCTCAGAATAACTGTGTAACATCATCATCATCCCCATTTTACAAATATACAAACTGAGAGATGGTTTGACTCATTCATGGTTATGTCCTCGACAGGATTGAAATTTACATCTCCCCTGACTTCAAATCTTTCCACTAAACCACACTGCCTAACTGCATGACCCAATATTAAATACAGATTTCTTACTATATAGGAGAAAATTTGTGTCTGGGGTAAAGGGAATTGTTAGAGGAATAAAAATGGCACTTATAAATAGCAAGTGTTTTTATGATACCGTCTTAAAATTCTGTGATGTCATAATGGCTCATAAGAAGGGGAATCACTCCAGCACCATCTCCATGGAAGAAGAGCTATAGCACATCAGTTGTGAAAAGATAAGGTAAGAGCATCTCTTTGCCAATTATGATTTGTGAGATGGAGTGGAGAGACAAGGGTTCAGTACAAAACAGGGTTTTTAGTCTGGGAGTGAGGAGCAGCCTTTGTTTTATGGATTTCCCTAAAATTGTGTGTCAATGGAATTCTTATAAATCAAACCCTCTTAAAAATTACACAAGGGTCTCTGTCACAAGACCCGCCTCCCCAAGGGGTAGGGTAAGGTGGGAAGAGTGTTGAGAACCTTTTACAAAGTAAATCATTACCTCCAAAATTTATTTAATTTGTGAATTTGGGTTTTCACATACAATAACCTTTGAACTCAGAGAAGCCACTTAGTATAATGAAAGTAGAGGATGCCTCAGAGTCAGGAAGACCTGAATTCAAGTCCTGCCTCTGATACATATGGGTTATCTGATTTTGAGTAAATTACTCTCAGTGCCCACACTCCCCTCCCCACTCCCCTAATACTATAAGTTGCTAAGTTTCATGGATAAAGTTATGAGTTAGTTATGGTTATGAGTTAGTATTTCTATATATGCCACATATTCCCTCTAATTCTTTGAAAATCAGTTGCACAAAATCCACTTCATGTAGCATAGTACAGAGAAAAGATAACTGACTCTGGAGTGAGAGTACTGAGTTCAAATCCCAAATCTGATATTTAACTTACCTTTGTGACTTTGGACAAGTCATTTAACCTTCCTAGCCTCAATTTCCTTATCTGTAAAATGAAGGGATTAGATTAGATGACCTGTCTCCTCTATTCTCTCTCTCTCTCTCTCTCTCTCTCTCTCTCTCTCTCTCTCTCTCTCTCTCTCCCTCCCTCCCTCCTTCTCTCTTTCTCTCTCTCTCTTTTCTCTCTCTCCTTTTGTTCTTCCTTCCTTCTTTCCTTTCTATTAACATTTATTAAACACCTATGTGTAACAAGCCCTTTGCTAAGTTCCAAGGATACCAAAGAGGCAAAGGACAGTTCCTGCCCTCAAGGATCTCACAATCTAACAGGAGAGACAACAACCAAGAAATATATACAAACAAGCTCTATATAGGATAAAGAAGAAAAAAAATTTAAAGGCTCTAGAAATCAAAGGAACTGGGAAAGGCTTCCTGTAGATGATGGTATTTTAGTTGGGACTTAAAGAAGCTGGAGAGTCCAGTAGGTGGAGGTAAGAAGGAAGAGTATTCCCAACATGGGGGACAACCAGTGAAAATGCCCAGAACCAAGAGATGGAAGGCAGTGCCCCTGGATCAAAGAATACATGGAAGATATAAGTAAGATATAAAAAGATCAAAACAGTAAGAGAGGGCTAGGTTACGAATGGCTTTGAATGTCAAATAGAGGATTTTGTATTTGATCTTAGAGGTGAGTGGGAGCCACCAGAGTTTGTTGAGCAGGTGTAATGGAAATGCAGATTTGAAGATCTTCCCTGCCCCTAGGCCCTTTGATTGGCTTAAGAGACTTTGATTGGCTTAAGTGACTCTGAGAACCTTCTTTAATTTGAAAGTATACTCTGCCCCCTAATAGGCTGAATGTGGTCACATGGAGCCTGTGGTAGGAGGCTTAGTTTTCAGGAATGACCACACCTTTGATGCTGTGTGATTGGGCAGTGGGTCAAGAGGGTGGTTACATTCTCTGATCCAGGAGAAGACTATATAATCCCTGATTTGAGGCTTTGCTTTGGGGCTCACTTTGAGAAGTGTTGTGTGATTTGACCAGATGAGACTCTGGGAAGCCATTGTTGAGAGCCCCCCCCAACCCCCCTCCTGGCTTTGAAAACCCAGATGTTGATGCTTCCCTCTCTGGTAACTGTGATTTGTTATTGATAATGGTTGGACAGTTTGGAAGCCTGTCTGTTTGATCTGTCTGTATACTCTGAAGTTCAGGGTGCTGACCTTTTCCCCTTGAACTAGGTAATATATGTTTGTTTGATTAAAGTAAGCTTGTTAACCCATTTTTAGTTGCTTTCCTTTTGAAAAGCAGATCTAAGAACCTGTGTTGGCAGCCACCCTGGGGATGTTGGGGTGCTTGCTGCTACAGCAGGTCAACTGGCGCTTTAGAAAAATCACTTTGGTGGCTGAATGTAGGTTGAATTGGAATGGGAAGAGACTTAAGGCAGGCAGACTCTTCATCAGGCTAATGAAATAGAATAGGTATGAGATGATGAAGGCCTGCACTAGAGGGGCAGCAGTGGCAGAGGAGAGAAGAGGGTATAGTCAAGAGATGTTGCAAAGGTGAAATCAGCAGCTCTTGGCAATAGATTGGATATGAAGGGTGAGAGATAGAGAAGAGTTGAGGATGACCCCTGGGTTGGGAGCCTGAGATTGGGAGGATGACATTACCTACTCCAGTAATGGAGAAATGAGGAGAGGGGGACAGTTTAGGGAGAAAGATGATGAATTCAGTTTTGGACACATTGGGTTTAAGATGTCTACTGGATTTATTAAAAATGTTTGAAAGGCAGTTGGAAATGAGAGCTCTATCAGCTATCTCTCAATCATCTATTTATCTACAAATCCATATATCTAGTCTATGTATCTATATCTCTATCTAAGAATATAATTTATGTATATGTGTGTGTGTATCTCCACTCTCTCCTGAGTTTCAATCTATACATATAACAGGATGTTCCAGAGATATCTCCAACTCAACATGTCCAAAACCAAACTTCCCATATCCAATTAGTTGCCAAATCTTGCTGTTTTTATCTCTACAGCCTTTTGGACACCTACCTTCTCTCTACTCACACAGCTACCACTTTGGTTTGGACCCTTATTACCTCTCACTTAGATTTTAAACTGGTGTCCTTGCTTCAAGCCACTCCTAGCTCCAGTCCATCCTACACCCTGCTGCCAAAGTGGTTTTCCTAAAGGAAAAATCTGTTCATATGACTCACCTCTTCAGTCAGCTCCAGTAGCTCCCTAAACTCCTCTGTTTAGCTTTTAATGCCTTTCACAACCTGGCCCAACTTATCTTTCCAGCCTTATTGTACATTAGTCCCCCTCTTGCTCTCTGCGGTCCAGCCAAACCAGTGTTCTCTATTTTTCACACATATCACTCCATGCCCTCTCAGTCTTTGCATTGCTTATTTCCCATGAATGGAATGTATTCCCTCTTCACCTCTGCCTCACAGAATTTCTCTCTTCCTTCAAGACAAGTCAAGCTCCATCCTCTATATGAATTATTTTGTGATCAACCAAATTGCCAGTCTCTTTTCCCAAACTACCTTGTGGTTAACTGTTTTGTATTTAAATGTATTTATTCTCTCTTTATTCTGTATATACTTAGATATATCCTTCTCTCCCCAGTTAGAATGTAAGCTCCCTGAGAGTAGGGATTGTTTTACTCATTGTATTTGTTTCCTCAGAGCCTAGCACAGCTCCCATCACTTAGAAGGCACCATGGAATTGCTTGCTGATGGACTGATGACTTCTGAGGTCCCTTCCAGCTCTGGATGTATGATCCTATGCTAAAACATCCCCAAGAAATTATGTAATCTCTGAGGAGTCAGATATTTTCTTGTGCCTGAGTATACCAGTGATCATTACACATTATATGAATGCTATAGAATTAATATGTTCTTGTTTGATAGTATGCATCTTATAGTACAGGGTTTCCTTACCAGGGGCATGCCTGTTTTCCTCATGTGTTTAGGCTCTGAGCTGTAGAGGTATCCTTGGAAACAAGTTTTCCTCTAAAATTCAGTCTAATAGGTACTTACTTGTTAGTTGCTTGCTTTAAGTGGAACACAGTGGTAAACAAAGAGAGAGACACAAAGTTTAAAGAAGACATGGTCCCTACCTTTGCAGCAGATCTCGTGGTCTAGTATGGGGATGAAATATATGTAGGTAACTATGATGTCCTTATTGTGTATTATTAGAGAGGTACAAAACAAAGGGCCATGCGAAAGTTTAGGAGAGAATCGCTCTGGAGCTGGGAGAAACTCTGAGACCATCTCGTGTGACCCCCTCATTTTCCATAAGGAAACCAAGGGGCTGGGGTGGGGGGGGGAGGAAGGGAGGGAAGTGGGTGAAGTAACTTGTCCAAGGCCAAAAAGAAAATTGATAAGGGATAAGATGTGAATCCGGATCCTTGGACTGCAAATCAAGTGCTCTTGCCACTATACCATGGTACCTCTCTAGAAAGTCGTTACCAACCAAAGGAGAATGGGGCAGAGAAGAGGGAAGGCTTTATTTAGAGAAGGGGCAGAATATGAGTTGAGCTTTGAAGGATAAATAAAATTCAGCAGCCAAAGAAGGGAACAGAGGACATTGCTCATATGAAGACAGTGTGAGCAAGAGCACGGAGGTGGTAAAGCTCAGGCTGAGTTTAGGAATTATAGAATTTATAACTAGAAAAGCCCTTAGAGTTAGTCCATTTAGTCCAATCCTCTTCCTTCACTGATGAGGAAGCTGATGCCTAGAGAGGTTGCTTGCCCTTGTCTTTCGTTCTTGAAGAGGACCAAGATGTCAGAGAGATGATGCCATGATTTGCAAGTGAACTGGATTTAAGTGAGGAAGAGCTGTCACCAGCAAAGTCACCAGCCTCACTTTCTCCTCCTGAACCATCTGGGTCCAGTGGCCAAATACAGATCAGGACAACTGGAGATGACTGAACTGGATCATAGATTTAGGGTGGGAAGAGACCTTTAGAGGTCATGTAGTACAACTCCCTCCTTTTACAGATGAAGGAACTGAGGCCAAAGAAGTCAAGTGACTCACCCAATGTCACACAAAAATTAAATGGCAGAGCTGGGATTTGAACTCAGGTTCTTCAATTTATCCTGTATCAAGGAGCTACATCATGACTCCATTTGGATGGAGCTGACAATGATAAGATAAAGCTAGAAAGGCAGGGTGGTACCTAACTATGGAGGGTCTTAGATGCCAGGCCAATGAGTCTGGAGCTTCCTGAGAGTTTGTGTGGAGGAGTAACATGACCAGTGAATTCCATACCCCTCTGTGACAATGGCCAGGAGACTCAGTCTTTCTGTCTACTACTTTTCCATTCTGAGAATAGCGGGGATCAGAAGGGAGTAAGCACTTCCTGTATGCCAGGCCTTGTGCTGGGCACTTTTAAAAATAATTATTTCACTGGATCCTCACAACAATCCTTGGAGGTAGGGGCTATTTTTATCCCTATTTTATAGTTGAGGAAACTGAGGCAAACAGTGTTAACTGACTTGCTCAACATCATACAGTCAGGAAGTATCTGAGACTGGATTTGAAATCAGGTCTTCCTAATTCCAGCCCCAGAGTTCTATACGCTGCACCCCCAGAAAACCAATACTTTGGTCAGAAAATCAATATTCTCTCTCTCTCTCTCTCTTTCTCTCTCTCTGTATATATATATATATATATATATGTATGTATGTATGTATATATATATATATATATATATATATATATATACACACATATATACACATAGATATGTGCAAATATATACCTATAGGTATATGGAAATACATATAAATATATACATCCATGTATATGTATAGATTATAGTATGGGCACAAGAGAATGGCAGTCAATTTTCAGCTTGGTACCCCAATCTTCTAATAGGTTCACACTGGGAGAAATGTTAAGACCTATTTAAAGTTAACTATTTAACTAACCAGTTAAAATGTTAACTGACTGGTGTGACTAGATGAAGCAGTGAATAAAGCACTGGTCCTGGAGTCAGGAGGACCTGAGTTTGGATCTGGCCTCAGACACTTAATGCACACACAAAAACCTAGCCGTGTGACCTTGGGCAAGTTACTTAACCTCAATTGCCCTCCAAAAAGCAAAAAAAAAAAAAAAAGTGTCTATGCATATAGGCCACACAATACACCTAGCACCCCCCCCCCGCCCCCTCCTTTCTCCACTTTATCTGCTACTGTCTCCACCCTACAAAAACTGGTAAAGGGAAAGGTAAGAGTCTCAGGATACTGAAATACACTACCTCACAACACAGTATTGTAACACACTAATGGGAAAACAGGGACCCAGGGTTCCAGAAACCCCTCTTCTCAGATTCCCCACTCTCTGAAGTCTACTTCCCTTTTGACCTCTAAGGCAATGTTCTAAACTCTCCTGTCCATACCCTGGATCTCTTATCTCTATGACTGTTGCTTTTCCATTTCCTTTGCTGACTTTATCTCCTCACCCTTTAGATGTGGGCATTTCCCAAGGCTTTGTTCTCTTTCTTCTACTGTTTTTTCCCATATGATTTCAGCCATCACCTGCCTGATAACACGAAATCCATACCTCTGGCCTTGGCCTCTTTCTCTGTTTGCAGATCCTAATGTATATGGGACATTTCCACTTTGATATTCCATCATCATCTCAAATGTAACCTGTCCCAAACTGATTTAATCAATTCAAACCCCTAGCCTGCCCCATCAAAAAAAATCTGAAGCCATTAATTCCCCAAGTTGTCTCCCAACAAGACCATCACACCCTCCCTCCCCACCACCCCTAAAATAGCCAAAGGCTTTTATTGCTATGTGTCCCTTGGGGAGGCAAGGATATTCCAGAGGGCAAGTTGCTAAGTAAACAGGGAGGGGGCCTTGTCTGCCCCCTTTAGACTGCATTCCAAAGTCTTAAACCCGCTTGCTCTTTTGGGAACTCTTGGAAGTTATAAATAGACTTAAAAGATGCCTTTCTTCCTGAGTCCTTAGTCAAGGCCCAGGATGCTTTCTAAGGTTTGTGGCAGCAGGGCTTTGTAGGATTTTTTTGGTCTTGCTCTAGCTTCTAAAAGGATACAAACCAAGGTATTCCATGGAAACTTGTAAAAGGGACTCTGTTCATTCCAGTCCTGTCTCTCTACACCATCCATCATGGGCAGTCAGGTCTGACTTGGTTTTGGGTTCTCCAGCAGAGACTGGGGGAGGTATATGTAGAAATAACCACTAAGGCCTCTAAGGGACCTCCCAGGGTCTTTTAGGTGCAATGTGAGCTCGGTCCCTGGGAAGGGCCTGCAACAGAACAGCTGGCACTTGGTTAAAATGTCAGTAGTTTATTCTTGAAGCAGGAGTGTTGCTTCCAGAGGCAACCAGCCAGCCAGGTTGGCAGGGATCAATTCTTCTCCCTGATGTCTGTCCCTGGACATTTGTCACATTAGAAGTTTACCATCTCTTAATTAGATGCCACAGAGAAACCATGGAATGTGATCCCATGGCCAAGATTCTGCTCTAATGAAAATCTGGACTCTTTTCAGATGATTCCTTCTTTCTGGGAATAGACAAGCAGAGCAGTTCAAAAATATAGAAGGGGCTAACAAGCTCCTGGAGCTCCATGGTTCACTTATTTCAGTTTCTTAGAAAATATTATCTTGTGGAAATATATTTAATATGATTGTTCATGTATAGCCTACATCTGACTGCATGCCATTGTGGAGAGCGGGGGAAATTTAGAACTCAAAATCTTAAAAAAGTAAATGTTGAAAACTAAACTAATTAATTAATTAATTAATAAAACATCTTCTTGGTCTGAATGGGCTATAATTCTATTTGGAAGCAGGGGAAGGAAAGCAGTATTATCAAACAGTGTTTTTCAATTTTGTTGTTGTTATTTCATAGATTATTTCAGTGAAGTCAAAAAGCCTTATAGGTTGTCTATTTCTATACTTCAATAATAAACCTTCCCGAAATGAAGGGAAAGATTGGCACTACTTTAGAGGACATTTAATGAGTAAGAGGCAAGAAATGGTTCAGATGATAGAGCACTGGACCTGGAGTCAGGAGAACCCGAGTTAAATCCGGCCTCAGACACTTGACACTTAACTAGCTATGTGACCTTGGGCAAGTCACTTAACCCCAATTGCCTTTCCTTCCTCCCTCCAATAAATAAATAAATATCTGTACTGAATCAAATTCAACAAAATTGTCTGAGACAGAACACATTCTGTAGAGAGCTAACCTTGGGGACACTTGAACTGAATTCAAATTTCCCCAAGGCTCCCACTTGAGCTGAGTTCAAGTCCCATCCCCAACCATTACTGGCTTAATCTCTCACTGCTCTAAGGCAACTTTCTAAATTGCAGAGAAGGTGCTATCTGTATTGGTAGATAAAGTTTCCTCACCAGAGAGTTCTCTGTGCCAATGAAATCAAAGTCCAATTGCTGCTATTCCTACCCCTGAACTGAATTAACTCTAAGATTCTGTTTGTGCTGTAAGCACTAAAACCCTCCATGGTGGGTTTCAGTTTGAGAGCTAGTAGAAGTACCAAGCTCCAGTTGCCCTTTTAGATTTAATGTGTCTGTTTTCTGGAGAAAAAATAACTCCCCTTCGTTGCTTCCCCCACAAACAATTCTTCCCAGTGGCTCTACCAACTATACTATGATAATCTATTCTAATCATATTTCTGTTGCTCCTGGAGCCAATACTCCTGGGGGTCTCAAAGAGGGATGTAAGTGGCATTTTTTTTCTTCATTAAAGTGTAAAGCTCTTGAGAAAAAAAAAAAGATGACAGTCTTTGTACCAAAGAGATGAGAGGAGGCTCTTGGCCTCCACCTGCTCTAGGTGACTGGTGAGAATCCAGAAGAGCTATTTATCCTCATCCCAACTTGTATTTATAGCTACTTCTGCTTTTTTTAATCTCTCTAGGCTTCTAAAAATAGGATACTTTTTTTTGGTTTCTCCAACCATGTGTCAAACTGATATTATTTTTACTGTAAGGATTTGTATTCTCTTAAAACTGACTTGGTACTGAAGCTGCTGGGTCCTCAATATGCTTATGCATATTCAAAAATGAATCCAGTATGTCATATGATAAGATCCTTTAAATAGGCTTCATATTACACCATTATTGTATGGCATGGTGGATGGGAAAGAATGATTAGGAAATATGGAGGGGGAAGGAAAGCATTCACAACAGTGGTGGTCAATTGGGGAGGCTCAGATCCTAAATCATTTCTAAGCCACATGCCCCACACTCTCTTCATCTGCTGAGGGATGGGTTTGGTCATTTGCATGTGATGGAGATTTAAATTTCCCCAAGGCTCCCACTTAGCTCAGGAGCTGGTTAACATAAATCTATATTTATAAGGGTTGAATGAGAAGGGACATAATAAAATATCCTTTCAATTATATACTCTCTACCCCCATCTGCACCCCAGAGATGAGCTCTCAGATTTGGGTTTGATCATAAAGAACACAGATTTGTATGACTCAGCTTCCCCAAAGAACAAAGGGGTCACAATCCCTATTGTACAGCTTAGAAGGACTGGGGAGGGAAGTGTTGATAGGCAAAGCTCTCAGGCAAAGTGAAACTGCGTACCATAAGGTCTGGCTGCAGTTGGGCTAAAACGCTACCAAACTTATGCATTATATTATACTTTTTATTAAACGGACAGAAAAAAGCAGGAAGAAGAAAATGACTATTTCAATAAGGTGTGCATACATTCAAATGCATATAAAACAGCAAAAGACTAGAATTGACTAAAGTCAAGACTAACAAAACAACTAGCCAAGAGTCAAAATTATTCAGGTTAAGACATAAAAATTCTGATTATTAGGCAGTAAAGTTAATATTAGCCAAAGGTCTGATACTCCCATCAAGTAGAATATAAGAAGGTGTGGGGACATCCAGGAGTGGGAGTGGGGCTGCACTTCAGGGGGACTGCCTTCATATAACAATCTGTCCATGGACTAATGTTAACCCATATTGTCAACACTAGGACATGAAATTGCCAAACCTGGAAACATATTTCTATAGTTGCTGGTGAGTGTGCCCCTCTTCTCTACTCCTAGACCCTTTTATACATTTTAAATTGGGATTCTGACTCATATCTGTGAGTATGTGGAATCCTAACTGCCTCAACCCAATATATATTTATTAATCACCTCCTATGTGCAAAATACCACCATGTTAGGTGCTAGGAATAAAAAGATTCCAAATGACAGTTCTGGACCTGATGGAATTTACACACTAACAGGAGAGGTACGTGGTATAAGCGAGTAAATGTAACACAAAATAAAATGTGATATAGGTAAAGGACAGATTCTAACAGTGCTCTAAGAAAATCTTAATAGGAAGAAATTAACTACAGGGAATTAGGGAGGCCTAAGAGGTTCATGGAAGAAGCAACTGAGATAGTCCTCAAAAGGAGGATATCAAGAGGCAAAAATGAGAATGGAGTGTGGTCCAAACATAGAGAATGACCTATGCAAATCCACCAAGTTGGAAGAGCATAGGAAAAACATATTAGAAAATAACAAATAGGACCTATGAGGGAAGAAGTATATCATGGTGGATAGGGACTTGAAATCACAAAGAATTGAGTTCAAACCTAGCCTCAAACAACTACTAGTTGTATGACCCTGGGCAAGTCACTTAACCTTTTTGACTTGCATTTTCTCATCTGTAAAATGAGAGGAAGGACCTTTTCCATGCCAAATCTGTGGTCTTGTGTTGAGTCTGAGGACTTCCAGGATGGAAGTGACCAGCAGCAGCTGGAATTTCAGGGCAATCAGACAGAACATAAAGGTAAGAGTCCTCTGCATAGAGCTGAAGTTGTGGGGAATGAATGAAATCTCCAACAGAGAGTACAGTAAGAGAAGAGGGCCAAGGTTAAAGCCTGGGTGACACCCACACCTGAGGAGGAAGATGAACTCGTAAAGTATGCCAAGAAGGAGCAGAGAACCAGCCAGGAGCAGCGTCAGGGAAGGAGAGAGTAACAAGAAGGGGTGGGCATGATGAAAATGGCAAATGCTACAGAACCATCAGAAAAGATGAGCACCCAGTAAAGGCCACTGGACTCGTCACAGAACTGCTTCAGGAGGGTGGCAGGAACAGAAGCCTGATTTCCAGGTAGAGCAGAAACAGAGGGGATTGACAGATTGGCTACTCTATACAAAATTTTTGTAGGGAAGAGCTGATGTAGGGGGTCTCACTGATACTCCAATCAAAATGTGATCTCACATGAATATTGCCTCCAGCTCCCTAGACCACAATCCATACTTACCTTCACATCCTGTGTGACCCATCCATGATTCTTCACAGGTTCACCACAGAAGGGTCTACCCAACGGGTTGTGTGCCTTCTCAAGTTCTCCCATTGCAAGTATACCAATGAGGCATTCAGGCTGTCCTCCCATCTCCCCTCATGACGAGCCCATATTCACTTCTGATCACTCATGTATTTGGTAACCACCTTTACAATACGTCTCCTTCATGACTGCCTGCTTATAATGTGTTGCAATTTGCCACTTCCCACTATGTGCCTCTCCATTGTGACTTTGGTCTTTCTCAGTCTTAGTTATTTGAAGACATGCAGCCTTATAACATCAACAAAAGGTATTTTTATTTTCAGGGAAAATGGTATTTTTATTTTCAGGGCTCGTTAAATGAATTTGCAATTTTCCACAAGCAATTCACCCTGTTCTCCTCTGTTCCATTATGTGTCCAGCTCATTGTTCATTTGCAGTGCGTTTGTCTACTGTACACATTTTAATGGTTCAACTTTACGGGTTGTCTATCCATCTATATATCACAGTCTGGACAACAGACATTCTTCATCCACTTGGTTGTTCTTGTGTGGATAGTTGGGCCAAATTCTTATGAGTAATTATATATCTCATTTAGGAAACTGCTTGATACAATTAACACATCCTCAATAAGCAGAAGCATTCGGAGGACCTCAACACCAATAGGAAATCCCTTTTCACTTGGACCCTGAGCTGGATCGTAACAATGCTGAACACCTTGGGTGAGCTCGTATGCTTTTTTATGCTTTATTTGAGATAACTCAGACTCACTGATACTCAGAGATGTGTGGCAGGGTCAAGGGAAGCGTTTTGTTCTTTAGGGTAAAGCAGCCATGAACATGTTGACAGGCAGATGGGCAAAGAGTTAGTGGAGAGGTAGAAAGTGAAAATGGTGAAAAAGGGATTAAGATGGAACAAGCTCTCAGAGAAGGTTGGGAGGGTATAGGAACCGAGGCATAGGTGGAGGGCTTAGTCTTAAACAGGAGAGTCAACTCATTCTCTGAAGCTGGCAGGAAGGCGGAATCACATAAAGCAGCTGATAGGAGAGAAGACAGAAATCACGCCATCAATCTCAGTAAGGCAGGAAATGAGGAAGTAGTATGGGGTTTGAGTTAGGGACACGAAGAGAGGAAGAGTTTGGGGATTGCTGCTGAGAGGAGTGTGCAGGAGAACCAACTGAAGGTGAATAAAGGGATTTCTCTGCAATGGGGAGGATCCAATGGAGTTCAATACTATGACTTTGCAGTGGGACCAAAGAGCACATTTTCCACTTTCTCTAGCAGTATGTGGCGGCATATGACCATAAACGGCATAGACAAATAGTGAGAATGACCTATGGTTGGGGATTAGCATGACTAAAAGAGGACAAGGGATGAAAAAATGGAGGATTTGTTGAAATGGTTGATTATGGAGTCAAAACTGTAAACCAGGAGTTTGGGGGAACAGAGAATGAAGAGAAATGAAGCCCAAACAGGAAAGTCTGGGAAAAGAGGAAGGAACCTAGGAACCAGGGTATTCTCCCAACCCCCACTCCCACAGATATGCTGTGTCCTCTCCTCAGGGTTCTAGGAGGAGAGCCCTGATGGGTTTCAGTGTGTTTTTTCCCCCTAATATTATAACTCACAAATCCCAACTAATATACTTCACCCCGGTGATTAGACTGTCAGACTTAGATTTTAGAAAGCAGTACTTTACTGAAATAGTATAGAAAGGGTAGTTGGTACAACCCCCGCCTCCCCCCCAAAGTCTGTAACACTCTCCTACAAGTTCATACAGAGTCCAGGGGTCTTTGGGCTCCATCTTAGAGCCCCTGTGGCAAAGAGGGTAACTCACAGCTCCTGAAAATTCCTTTGCTAGAATCCTCATGATGGTCTCCTTAAGTACGGTGTAGGTTTCTCCTGGCCTCCCTGTAGAGATCCAAAGCTTCCTTTCTTCGGTATATCTGCACACAGTGTAGACACTTGAAACTGCTGTACTGGGAATTCTGCTAGGCTGCTACTGAGGAGTCCAAAATTTTTAAACCATGCAAATTTCACAAGGTCATTCTCTGGTCAAGGTTGGTGTAGGGGACTATAACTCCTCATCTCCTCTCTCCCCAAGTGATTCTCTCTCAGGGGCTTGGCTGGAATAGCTCTTTCCAATTTGCTGCCAGATACTCTAATGCTTGGATTCTGAACTGGCTTGTTAAAATATAGAAAGGCCATGTGTGAGTCTTCTCAATCAATATAGTATACCTCTTATAGACTACTCTGTTTCATCCAATGGTTTTAAAGGACTTCTCACCCTTAATCTCATGCCCTATTGATTATCTATCTATATTTATCCATCTGTCTAGAGGGAGGGGGAAGAGAGAAGGAGGAGGAGGAGGAGGAGGAGGGGAGAGTGTGAAAGAGAGCTAGTAACTAACTACTATGCACTGGACAGTGGGCTAAGAGGGAGAGAGAATATCCAGAATTAATACAAGGTATTTTCAGAGGACAGAGCAATAATAGCTGGAAGAATACTTCAGTTAAATTTTGGATTATTCCAGGTATTCCAAGAGACAGAGATAAGGAAAGAGTACATTTTAGATACAGGGATCAGCCAAAGCAAAAGCATAAGGATAGAAAATGAAATGTCATGTGTTCAGAACAGAGTAGGACAGAATGGCTGGACCACAGAGAGGAAGGACCGTAATGTATAAGAAGGATGGAGAGGTAAGGAAGAAAAGGACCAGCTTATGAAGAGGTTTATATGCTAAACAGAGGAGTATATATTTGATCCTAGAGGTAATAATAGGGAACCACTAGAATTTATTGAGTAGGGTGAAGGAGGTGACATAGTTAGACCTGTGCTTTAGGAAAATCACTATGGCATAGTGAATGCGATAGAAAAAGTCTGAGGATAATGGGGCATTCATTAAAAAGATGCAGGTGTTCTACAGTGCACAGTCCATAGAGAAGAAAAGCTACTGACAAGGGTGAGTTGGGATTGACACGGTTAGAAATGAGGGAACGAGGAGAGTTAGTAGGGAAGAAGATACTCACTCAGGCAGGCTGTTTTTCTGTAAGATAGAGGTAAGGGGAGCAGGAAGCAAGGCTCCACCAGCCATAAGCAGAAGGAATACCAAGTAAGCAGAAATTTGTTGAATAAATTGGCCCTAAGATTGTGATTAGAATGTTAGTATAATAGGGTGTGTCTTTGCAGACCTCTCCCAGATGGTTCCCTTGAACTTGATTACAAAAGTGGTCAGGTCCAAAAAGTGCCTGCATAAAGCTGGATACCAACAGTATATCCACAGAATTGATTCCCAAGCCTGTTTAGAATATCAGCTAACAATTATGGCTAGTATCAAAATTAACTAGTTACCTAGTTAACCTTGACATCAGCCAAAATCATTGCATGCCAGCAGTAACTCATGCCAGAGTCCTCTTCACAGCATTATATTCCAGAGTAGTAATTAATTATATTATATACTATACTATAGTATAGTGTTAATTCATAGTATTGGTTCTGCTTCCACTTACTAACTACTTATACAATGGCTCCAAACATGGAACCAAATCAATGCATGCACCTTGTGTGCAAAATTTGCTGGTCTAATCTCCAAAGAACCTGTACCTAAGAATGGTTCGATTTAGAGGCAGAATCAGGTGGGAGGTGGGGTGTAGATAGTTGTGTATGTGAATATATATACATATATATATAATCTGAATGAAAAAACAGAGAATGAAATGAATGGAGAAATGTAAAATGGGGAGAGATTTGAGTTTGCCAACAGGGAAGGGAACACTGTGTTCTTAATACTTTTTAAAAATTCGATAGTCGATATTTGACTAAAATGCATGGCCTCAAGAGGAATTTCTGTGGTCTGCTACTGAAGGGTACCTGGGCTTATGGGTGAGTTTTGGGGAATGACTCAGGTTACTCTGGTGGGCTCCCTCAGGACCACTGTTCCAAAAGACAAACTTTATCAGATTGACCTATTCCAATTTGAGCCAGAGTGCCAAGCAGAACTCTGTCTGGCCCTTGTCATCCTATCCTGCATGTGGTACTGGGAGTTTGTCCAGTTAAGAGAAATCATCTCATCCCATTGGGATTAGAGTAAACTACAGCCATTCAAATCCACCTCCCCAGGGGAGGGAAAGACACAAACTGTACCACATTTTGGTTTTGCAAGGTGCTCGTTTGTCCATAAAGCAAACAATGGGGTGGAGGGTAAGGATTTAAAGTGCCTGGGGGAAAGGTGTGTTTGTTTATTATTCCTGATTCAAAAGACCTTCCGAGAGAGACAGACAGAGAGAGACAGAGACAGAGATAGACAGAGACAGAGACAGATAGCTAGACAGAGAGACAGAGACAGAGAGAGAGAGAGAGAGAGGTCAGGGTTTGTTGTAAGCTTCAGCTGTCATCTCCTGCCATTCAACAGCAACCCACCTCACGCATGGTTAAAAGTTAGTAACAAAATACTAAAAATTGTTACAACAATTGAGATTTCCACTGGAAAGTTAAACAGCAAACCATATGAGTGTTGAAATACAAAGTAGTTTGTTTACACACATTCCTTCGTTCTACTTAGTGATGGGGGCTGGTGCCAAATGCCTGTAGCTGGTGCTGGGAGATCAGGGGGCAGCTCAGAAGTTACCTGTGGTGGACCTTTGGACATGAATCTTGTTTCCTTCGAAGTCACGCTTTGTGTGCCCACTGTAGTCCTCTCTGGAATAAGCTCTGCAGTGGGGCTGCAATCTCTGTGTTGAGGATTTTCTTCGAAATACTTTTTTTTTTTTTAGTGCTCTCTAGCTTTGCAAATGCTTGCTGACTCAGGCACAGACTGGTGGCTGAATGAAAAACAAATGCTATCATGTTAGTATAACATGGTCCAGGTGTATGCTGGAGCAAGCACAAACGGCTCCAGAAAGGTGATTGTTAAATTATCAGTGTGAGCATTTAAAACTCTGGAACTGGCAAATGGGCTATAAATTAGGGCTTGGTTGTTGTTTTATTGATTATCTAGACTTAAGAAAGTGATGGAGGAAATGTTAATAGTGTAGATTACACTTAAAAGTATATTGTGTGTTTTTGGAGAGCTGGTTATTAAACATTTGCCAATACACACACAGACACACATTATTCATAGCAGAGATATAAAAGCATTATTATCTCTTCAGATCTGGGAAAGGCATTATATAAAGCCAGCTCAAGATAAGTAAGTTGGTGGGGCCAGACTGCTGAATCCAGCCCCAAAGAAAAGGGTGGTGGGCCAGGTAAGTGAAAGGGAAGAAGAGAAAGAAGGGCACAGCCACTTTCTAAGGAGCTTAGAGTCATGTATTGGTGTTAAATCACTGTTATTTTGTGGCCTCATCAAACCAAAATGGATTTATTTGTTGAGCTCTTATTACGTGCCCAACACTGTTGGGCAACCCATGAGAAGTGAGGCATGGTCCCTGAACTCAAGGATCTCACAGCCTGGCTGGAGAAACAAGGCTAACACACATGAACCAATAAGAGAACAATACAACACATTGTCTCATCAAGGACTACATTGTGCAGTACAGGCTGTTAAGTGCCAGCTGAGGTTTATGCTTTGAATGGATCGCCCTAAAGACCAAAAAAAAAAAACCCCCAAAAACCCAACAAAACAAACAAACCCCCCAAAACCCTTTCCTAGAAGGCCAGCAAATGAAACTCAGAGAAAGACATTTAGGCAAGTTAGTCTGGAGGCTAACAAGTTGAGGTCAATGTTCCAAAAACTGAGGGAAATCATTACAGAACAGCTAAGCATCTGACTATTGGGGCAAGAGTCCTCTTTTGAGTCTGGGGTTCAAATAAGACACCAAAATATCCATAAAAGTCAAAGCCCTACACTGACCAAATACCAAATTATTTTTACTTGACTTTCATCTTGTTTCACATCCAAGGGTGAGCCCCCAAGCTTATAAGAAACCCAAGGGGGCAGAGTCCATTTCTTTTCCAGCTGGTGCAGGGTAGCCAGGTGCGTTTGCTGGAGCCTTTCCAGTTACTGGCATAACATTACAGGAGGGACTGGGATGGGCCCTATCTCAGTGTCTGATATGTGAGGCTTTATCAGGGTAGGAAGTGCCAGAATTGCCCTTCCCAGGAGCTTTTGATCTAGAACCCTGATGTCATTTATAAATATCACTTCCTTTTCCATGAACATAATTATCTATGCTGTCCCCCCTCCCCCACAGGTCCAAAGTACTTTGAAGGGTCATAGCTCTAGAGATATAAAGTACCTCAGAGACAATCTAGTCAGTAAGTCAATAAGCATTTATTAAGTGTTCTAGGTACTGTGCAAAGTGCTAGGGATACAAAGAAAGGCAAAAAAATACTGTTCCTGCCTTCAAGAAGTTCATGTTTTAACATGAGACAAAGCACAAAAATAATTATGAACATACAAGGTATATACAGTGTCAATGGAAGGTAATTCTAAAGAGAAGGGACTAGCAGTGGGAGACTCCTGGAGAAGGCAGGATTTAATCTGAATCTTGGGAATCAGAGATGAAGAGGGAAAACATTCCAGGCATGGAGGAAAGCCAATACAACTAACTATACAGAGTCAGAGAGGAAATATTTTGAGTGAGGAACAAGTAGCCAAATCTAATCTTATTATTTTACAGATGGGGAAACTGAGAGCCAGGGTTAAGTAACTTGCTTGAGGTTACTTAGACAGTAAATGTCCTAAGTGGGTTCTGAATTATAGAATCTCTCAAATTGTTGGGAAATATTTTCCTTACATTAAACTTTAAGCTACCTTTCTGTACCTTCCATTCCTTTGTTCTTAATTATCTTTTGGTAGGGACATTTCTTGCCAAGCCCTTCAAATCGAGTCCAAAGTACAACTAACACATCTCCATGATGCCAAGTTACGGGGCATAGTTTCCAAGGGTTCAGACCCTGATGCACCCATCTGCCCAGAAGAATACATCAGGGGTGAGCTATCATCAGAGCCAGGACCCTGGACAAATACCCTACTGCCCTCTGAGAAAGTCTTGCCCTGATTTTAGTCTTGTTAGTTGAAGTTTACTTGTATATTCCTTTTTTTCCTTTAAGATCTTGCCCAATATCTTAGATACTAAAGATTTCCCGTCGAGAATTTTAGGAGACCTGGATTCCTCAGACAGCCCAGACTTGAATGAGAGAGCAAGAGAACAGGTTCTGCAGAGTTAGACAAAGACCTTCACGTTTCATAACGTCAGTCTGAAAATTACAAAACGTGGGCAAAAGGCAATGTAGACACTCCTCTCTGCAACAGAAATCTCATTGGAGCATCAACATTCTATTCTGCCAATTAGTATCCACATTTTAAAAACTAGGACTTTACAGCTTAGCAACAAGAAATCTGGAAGAACTCTGGAATTAATTTAAGGAGAAAAAAACCAAGAAGGGAATTGGCAGCAAAGTAATGACTTCATGTCTTTTTTATTACCTTTACAGCCAAGGCAGGTAATAAACATTTTTCAGTATTAATTACAAGGAAAGAGAAGATGAGGGACCTATCTTGTCTCAGAAGCTGCAGCTCACTAACTTTCTCTTTACTTTAGAAAGAAGCCGCTTTGTTAGAGATATAAGCAAAGGCAAGGAATGGTGAAAAGGAAGAAAGCACATGCTAAAAACAACTCCATCAGCTATTTAGGGCTGGAGCCACATTGGTGCCACAGGAGGCATTAGGACAATCTGAGGACATCCGAGAGTAATCTGGAAGTTCAGTCTACTAAGCATAGAACATTAGAGCCCTGATTTCTAGCATTCTTACAACATTCCTGCATGTGACCCATCTTTACAAAAGCTAACAATCACCCCCTATACAAACCTCTTCATTTTTTTTTTGGTTGTTGTTGTTGAGTCGTTTTCAGTCATGTTCAACTCTTCATGACCCCATTTGGGATTTTCTTGGTGAAGATACTTGAGTAGTTTACCATTTTGTTCTCCAAGTCATTTTACAGATGAGGAACTGAAGCAAATGGAGTTAAGAGACTTGCCCAGGGTCACACAGCTAGTGCTGAGGCCACATTTGAATTCATGAAGATAAGTCTTCCTGATTCTAAGCCCAGTGCTCCATCTGCTGCACCACCTAAGCTCCCTAAACCTTTTCTTAGACAATTTAAAGGGATATGGCAACAGAGGAGATAAGGTAGCCTGAAATTTTAATCATCAATGTGACTGCTGTTTTGTTTCTAGATTTGGATGCCATTTAACTTACCTACACACACACACACACACACCATATAATAATTAGGCTAAATAATGCAGAAGACCATTTATATGCACTATATGTACTTTTTTTATAAAAGGCATACCTGAAGGTAAGAGGCCATAGGGTGCAAAATACTTCATGGAACATTAGATGTAGTTGATGAACTGGTTGGTCTTTTTTCCCTTTTCTAAAAATTCTTTATGAGGGATGATTCTTTCAGAGGGGAAGAAATATATTGTAAAATAAAGATGATGTTAAAAACAAAAAAAAAGTCAATATGGATATTATTTAAAATAAAGGCATTCTTTAGATCACCAATGCCTTCACACACACACACACACACACACACACACACACACACACACACACAGAGCTGCCATGCCTTTCCCCTCCCCCTCCCTTCCCTCTTTACAACTTCTCAATTACTTGGAGTAACATTGTAAGCTGTTGGACTTAATGAACTAGGGCAGGAAGCTGGTAAGAGTCCCAGTCTAATTTTCTCCTTATCGTATGGGGCTTATTTGTCCCTTTTCTCAATGTGGCTGTGAATTCTGAGCTACTGACTCTTGCTATTACCTGAGTAACTTTGGAGAGGCCACAACCTTTCTGGGTGTGAAGTTTCCTCATCTATAAAATAAAAGCATAAAATCCCACGATTCCTAAGGTCCCCTTTAGCTCAGATATTCTCAAACTTCCAAGCTCCCTTCCAGCTCTAAAATGCTGCAAATCCTACTATCATAACCAAATGTAATTGATTCCTCTTCCCACCCTGCCCCGCTCCAGTTTTTGTTAAGGAATAGGATGCTCTGGTTAACTAAGAATTAGTATATATTACTTTCTGAGGCTACAGATTTTCAAAGAAATTAGAATGCAGTTAGTTTTCTTCTCTGATGATTTCTCTGATGATTCAGGAGACATTTCAGAATTCTAAGAGTGTCTCATCATCCCCAAAGGGATTTAAATGCATATGACATAACTAAATTGCCTCACAGGGCATTTTTAGTCAAAGACATTGAAATTATTATCATTATTTTACAAATCTCATCTCCTGTTCTCCAAATTCCTTCCTTTTCTCCACCTCCAGTCCAACGTGATTCAGTTTTCCTCAGGCTGGGGGTACTCTGGCAAACTGAGCACCCTCCATGATGTCAAGGAATGAAGCACAGCATTCAAAGACTCCAGCCCTGCTGCTCCCACCTCTCTAATGTATACACATCTCTGTGAACATCAAATATTCATTCAGAGTTATTTACTGAGACCTATTATGTACAGCAGACTGTGATTGATACAAGAATTAATAAAACAGCCTCTGTCCTTGAGGTGCTTACCTCAGGGTCATGGGGGTAGAGGAGCAGGGCAGACTGCCACACCTGAAGTGTGTGAGAGGTATCATATGAGAAGTAAGAGTATTGGGGGAAACTTCAAGAAGGAAATTGAGGAAATTTGGTCAGGGATAACAGAGGAGGCTTCAGAACAGCTAGATGACATGGTGGACATGGCATTGGACTTGGAGTCTGAGTCTGAATCCTGTTTCAGACTAGCTGTGTGCTTCTGGCCAAGTCACATGGTTTCTTTCAGTCTCAGTTTCCTCATCTATAAAATGGGGATAAAAATAGCACCCCTTTCACAGGATGGTTGGAAGGCATAAATGAGATAAAGCAGTGTTGAGCTTTGGGACACCTTGCATAGGTAAGGTCCTTCGTCAAAAAACTTTAATTTGTTGTGGTTCAGTCATTGTTCAGTCATGTCTGACTCTTCATGACCCCATTTGGGGTTTTCTTGCAAAGATACTGGAATGGTTTGTCATTTCCTTCTCCAGTATGCCCCCATTTTGCAGATGAGGAAACAGAGGCAAACAGGATTAAGTGACTTGCCCAGGGCTATACAGCTAGTAAGTGTCTAAAGCCATATTTGAACTCAGTTCTTCCTGACTCCAGGCCTGGCACTGGCCCAGCTGTAGTAGATGCCTTACTGTTCCTCATACTTGGCAATCTAATTCCTCCCTCCATGCTTTTGCAGTAGCTGTCTCTATGGTTGGACTCACCTACGTCTCTCAGAATCCTTCATCTCGTTCAAGACCCAGCTCAAATGTTACCTTCTAAATGATGGCTTTTCTGATTCCCTCTCCCCCATTCAAAAAACACTGTATTTATTTTGTAACTACCTTGTAACACCTGTATATGTTCATGTTGTCCCCTCTAGTAGATAAATGGATTCTTTGTATTCCCAGTGCCTGGTACTGTACTTTCCTAGCACATAGGTGCTTAATAAATGCATATGGATTGATGCATAAGGGAGTGGCGTGAAATAAATCTGGACCTTACATCCCTTACCTGACAGGCTAGAGTACTACGAAAATAAATTCTAGGTATCTGGATCCTGGATAAGTGGAATTTGGGCATAATAATTAGTAATTAGCAATTCAGGGCTTTAGGACTGAGGAAACTAAACTCATCGTAAGAAAAAAGTCGTTTGTCCAGACATTAATACATTCTTTCACCAAGAGAGCAGGGAATTATGGTGAACTCTATCTCTGCCCTCCCCGTTAACCCCTGAACCCTTCCCCCAGGGTTGTCTAATACAGTAGTGTTAAACTCAAACAGAAACAAAGGCCACTAAACCACATACACAGTACCCTGTGAGCCACTTATTGATTCAGAAAACAATATACTAACATTAACTATATCTTATTTTGTTTATTTGATTATTTGTTATTATTTGATTATTTATTATTTGTTCTATTTATTTTATCAAATATTTTCCAATTACATTTTAATCTGGTTTGGGCTTTACTTGGCAATGTTGTGGGCCACCTTGTCTGACACCTCCATTCTAATGGAAAGACCACAAGAGGGGTAACTCAGAAACTGAGGTCTAGTTAAGTTCTGACATTAGACAGGTCACATAACTTTGTCTGGTCTCACTGTCCTCATTTGTAAAAATCAGGAAGGTTGGATCAGATGACCTCCAGTATCCCTCCCAGCTCTCAATTCATGAGATTGATACCATAACCTTGGCAGGTAATTTAAACTCTATTCCTCTATCTCCTTGTCCATTAAAATGAGGTATAGGAGAGAAGGGGGGGGGGGAGGATAAAAAATATGAGTAAAATGAACACTGGCTTTGGGAATCAGAAAACAAGGGTCAAATCCTCTCTCGGTTACTACCTATGTGACTATGAGTGAGTCCTCACAGGGCACTGGACCAAAGGATCTCTAAAATCTCTTTTAGTTTTAAAATTCTGTAACCATAGAATACCTGCACTGCCTACCTTAAAGGGTTATTGTGAGGTTAATATAATTCAATTCAACTAGATAAGGAAGGGTTCAAAGATAACAGAAAAACACCATCCTTTTAACACCATCCTTGCCCTTATGAAGCTTACTATCTGCTATATAAATACAAGTTAAAAGATGATAAATGAATAAGGTATGTTCTACAGAGAGGGATAAGAGATCTAGAGAAGAGATCTCCTCTATGTGGAAGGATCAGGGAAAGCTTTGTAGATAAAATGGTACCTGAGTTGGTCCTTGAAGGAAGAAGGCTTCAACAGGCAGAGATGGTGAAAGGAATCCTTTTCAAATTTGTTCAAATGTATGGTGGTAGGAGATGACTGAGGGGGTGGATCATATTCCACTTCCACTGGAAAACAGAATGCTTAGAGGAGAGTTAATTCTTATTAGCAATAAAGAATTGTCAGCTTCAGAATATTAGCTTGGAACTAGATAGTAGAGGACTTTGGCTACCAAGCTATGGCATTTGTATGTGCTCTGGAAGTAGCTGGGGAGCCATTGAAAGTTTTTAAGCAGGGGTAATAATGTATCAGAAATATGATTTTGTCAGAAATGTGAAGGATGTGAAAGCACTCTGAAAAATAAAATGTGAAATAATGTATCACCAATCCCTGGAAGCTTGAATTTATATTCTAGTATCTAGGCTCATTTAACTTAATATCCCAGTTCAGTTTTGCAACAGAGGATGAAAGAAGACAGAGGAGGGAGGGGGGAGAGGTGAATAAAAGGGATTGAGAGCTGGAAGCAGTAGGTCAGGCTAGTTTAAAGCTACCTAAAACTCCAAGAGGCAGTTTTTCTAAGTGGAGTCCACATGCCACTCCAGCTCAGCTAAGGGCATAATCCAAAGGCTATCTGAAAGTAGCAGCTGCTGCTGTCTCTGCATTTCTAGACTTTGGCAAATCTCCCTCTTTCCAACACCTTGCATGCCTGACTTGAGACTTCTGGACTCTGATAGCTCTCCCTCTGCTTTGTAGTTGGCAGAGACTCTGCAGAGGCGGAGGGGGGAATGACTTGGCCAAACAGGGTGGTAGAGACTATCTTGGATCTTCAGGAAGATTCCTGTCTAGGCTTGCCCTGGAGATGTCTGTGGTGACCAACTGGGGTGTGCTGAAAAAGGAAAAAAAATGTTGGTGTTTCCTCTTCAACACCACACTTGGAACTAATTTTCTTCCTCTAAATCAGGGACCTTTAACAATCTTTGTATGTGTGTGTCATGGACCCCCTTCAGCAATCTGGTGAAGCCCTTCTTAGAATTATGTTTGCTTTCTACATTCATAATGAAAGGAAATACTAAATTTCAATTAGAGGTTAGTGAAAATAAAGATGTACTTTTTTCCTATAGAAGTTCTTGAACCTACTGAAATCTATCCTAGTGTCCCTTGGGTTGGGGGGTGGTCTGTGGACCCCAGGTAAAGTATTTTTTCCTCTAAATGAAAGTTCTTTGCTGAGCCTAATGGAAGGAAAGGGAGAAGGGTAAGCTAAGTACAGTGGCGGACCCTGATAGGGTATCTACAGAATTATCTTTGTAAGAAACACACTCCTGAGTGTGATGGTCCAAGTGAATAAATCTTCACAGTGTTTGGAACTGATTCCATCATCTTCACCATCTCCAAAGCGCAAAGACCCACTCTCTCAAAGGAAGGTAGAGAGAAGGCAACAACTAGGCTATAAATCATTTTTAAAAGTCTCTTCTGGAAAATTAGTGCAGTAAAACTATAAAAGTGACATGGCTAAAGATTCAGAATTGCTTTAGAGTGCCTCTCATCTTGCTTTGTAGATGGTTCAGTTAACTACTGGTTAGGGTCATCAGTTACCAAGACTGGATTTCATTATGGATCCTGTCACAAAACAATAAATTAAGTGATCACTCCAGATAACAGTTCATTTAATCCCACTTTGAGGAACAAGTGTAGGTTGTTTAGATTTGGGATTAGCATGGCCCTTTACAATCCACTCATTTCTTGCCAAATTTTCATTTGGTTCATCTATTTCTTCTTTGAAACTTTTATTTTAAATCAACTGATGGGTGTGCAAGGTTGGTATAAGTTTGACCTCTTTCAGTAAATGTAGAAATTTCCCATTGTTCAGATTTTACATTCCATTCTGCTAAGTACTGGCTGGGTTATCTGCATGAATAGATCACACACACACACACACACACACACACACACACACACACACACACACACACACACACCCCAACAGCTCAACTCTATAAACTAATGTAATAACAGAAATTTTATTCTCAACTTCTCTCTCTAGCAGTTTATAATATAACAGTAGAACTGAGCTTTGCTCAGAAACCGGGTATTAATGGTGTCAGCCTGAGAACAAATTTGTTTATATAAATTAAAAGACAAATATGTTTTGATTATATTTGAGTTGCAGTCACATTAAAGAAATAAATATAAGCATCTCACAGTATTCTCTACTCCCTTCCCCATCAGCTCTGAGCCAGTCCACCCCACCCCCCTGCCCCCACCACACACACTCATTTCTGGCATCATTCCTGAAACCTCTGTCTTTGTTTATAAAACCAAAACCAATGAGATTTTTACAGATTATCTCTTCACAATGTGATCCTGACTCTTTTAGATGTTTTGATTCAGTCAGGTTCGAGTTGAAAAATCACTAGCCTCATTTGAAATTCATTTTCTCCCATCTAAGACACACACACACACACACACAAAATTTGTCTTTAAAATTGTGTCTTTATATACAAATTGTGTATAAAATTGTGTCTATACACAAATTGCATACAATTGCTTACAAATAGCATCAATAATTTTTTGTCTCTAAACAACATGATTCTGGGAAAGAGCAGAAAGGTCTCTGGTCTTCTGGTTTCTTAGGCAAATGGCCTAAATTTTCATGCCTGTTCAAATTATATCAAGGAAATTGAATTTTTAAAAGACATACCAAAAAAACAGAGTAGTTTTTAAGTTCAATCACTCAAAAAGTATTTGTTGAGTTTATTGAGTTCCTACTCCCACTTATTCATTTCGATTCAATTTAGTTCAGTTCAATAATATATATATATATAAGCATCTACTTCATACTATTAGGCACTGTGAAAACCAAAGTCATGAATTTAGGGTTGGAGGGGCCCTAAGAGAGTCTTTGGTCCCATGATTTCCTTTTATAGTTGAGAGAACTGAGCTTCAGGGAGCTAAGTGACCTCTCAGGGCCATGCAGATAGTAAGTAGCAGATGTGGGATTCGAAACCAGGTCCTCTGGCTCAGGGTACCTTGACTCCTCTGCACTCAGGCAGTTTATAGTCCAACAAGGCCGATATGATGCATACACAAAGGCAATACAAACAAGAAAGAATGTGATAAAAGCAAAGACCCAAAAGGGCTCTTTAAAAAAATCCAGAAAGAAAAGACCACCTTCAGCCAGGGGAAAAAAAATCAGGGGAGGCATCAAGGAGAAGTTAACATTTGAAGGTTGGTCATAAAGGGTGAGATGGATTTCTGTAGAAGAGGTAGGATCTGCTAAACATGTGGAAAAGACCGAGAAAATATCTAGAGAAAATAATAGGATTATAGATTCAGAGCTGAAAGGGGCTTTAGCAGTTAGGAGACCAGAAGTATCAACACACGACCAATGGCTGTATATGCAGCCTGCAATATTCCCCAATGTGGCCTGAACCAGATTAAGATGTAATAGGGAAATATTTAACAAAATAAAGGAAAATATAATAAAGCATAAATCATATTAATATGTGGGTTTCTTTTTTGCTTGTTATATATTTTTTCTTTTTTCCCTCAATTATATATTAAAACAATTTTTAACATTTAAAAAAAAAGTTTTGAGTTCCAAGTTCTATCCCTTCCTCCCTCTCCTTCTCCCTGAGTTGATAAGCAATCTGAGATAGGTTATCTATGTGCAATCACATTTCCATAACATGTGGATTTCTAAGTCAATTATGGCCTACAGGGAACCATATGTATGATTTAGTGGTCCCTTTCTCTATCTGATTTTGACACTACTGCTCTAGACCAATTTCCTCATTTTAGAATAATAACTAACATTTATATACAGCGGCTATATAGGCACTGCCTTAAGCCCTTTACTATTATTGTCTCATTTGATCCCCATAGCCACCCTGGGAGGTAAGTGCTATCATTATCCCTATTTTACAGATAAGGAAACTGAGGCAAACAGGCTGAAGTGACTTGGCAGGATTTCATAGCTATTAAGTGTCTGAGGCCATATTTACACTCAGATCTTCATGACTCCAGCCTCTGCACTCTATCCACTCACTGTCCACCAGCTGCCCCAGGAAACTGAGACCCAGATAGGTAAAGTGACCACCCCAGAAGCATCAGAAGAGGTATATGAATTCAAGTCTTCTGCCTTCTGTCTCAGAGCTCTTCCCTCTGTGCCATTCTGCCTCAGTCTATAGTCCAATTTGACTAGGATGTTATATGAGTGAAGAAGGATAGTATGAAATAAGGTTAGAGAGGTAGGTAGGAGTCAGGTTATAGAATATCTTAGCTTCAGGGCTAAAAGTTTGTAGTAATAGGGAGCCATAGAAGGTTTTTGAGCAGAGGACTGCCTCATGCATTAAGAGTATTTATTTTGACAGCCACGTAAAAGGTTGGCTTGGAACAGGGATAGTGATTGGACACAAGGAAGTAAATTAGGAGGTCATTACAATAGTCTGTAGGAGAGGCAGCAGGCCTATGCCTAAGGGAATATGAGGTATGTAGAAATTAAGAAATTGTTTCTGCTTGCAAGTATTTTTACAATTTAGATAATTAGACAATTTAGACAAGGCTAGAATAGATGGACCAAGAGTGAACAATGATGGACAATAGATAATTAAGGCTTATCCTATGGGGTACAAATTATAAAGTAATATTCGATTCCAGGGGAGAGGGAAATCAATCAGGGAGTGATTAGGGAAAATGTCATGGGGGAGGAGGACTTGAGTTGGGCCTTAAAGGTGGAGTAGGATTTCGTTAGGTAGAAGAGAACCCGTTAAAACTTCCTGGGAAAGAGGAGGATCATAAGGCTCAGCTCAAGGGCCAAATGCTACAAAAGCCCTTTACTGAGTCTTCCCTCAACCCCTATTTATTAGGGGCCTTTCCCTGCTCCCAGTGTTATTTGGTCTTGATCATATATATATTTCAAAGTCACCCATCTATGTGTATGTTGTTTCCCTTAAGAAACCTTTAAATAAGTCCTTGAAAGGTAGGGACTACGTTATCTTCAACTCCCTAGTACAGTTCCTGGCATACAGTAGGCATTTAATAAATGGAGGCAGGAATAAGCTTGGAGTGTTTGTGAACTAATAAGGACATTGGCTAGACTGAAGCACCTGAGGCTGTTGAATAGATAGGGTGGGATTATGGAGGATCAAATGGAAGAGTATAGACTTGAGGTGGGAAACAGGAAGGGACTGAAAGTTTTTTGACCAGAGGAGTAGTGACACAATGAAAACCGTATTTAAAGAATATAAATCTACCTAATGATTTTACTCAGAGAGACTAAAAATCAAACCTAGGAAGAATGTGAATTCCAGTAGCCACCTTTGCCTTTTTTTTCATGCAAAACTCAGAAAAAGGAAACCATCCAAAAATGTCACCTCACTTAAGACCTCTACCCTCAGATACTTCAAATCTACCATCCTGAAAAATATGAAATACTTCCCATACCCATACATACTTTTTTTCCCCTCTCTATATCCATATATCATATATCTTCCCTTTTGTATCCTATTCTGGTGATCTCTACTACAAACGGGAAAAAAACCCAAAGCAACTAACATTCTGAACTCGGGTGCTATCAATTTTACGTATCTGTCTGTAGATGGATGTAGGACAGATCCTGAAAGGATGAGCATTTGACCATATATATATATATATATATATATATATATATATATATATATATATATATATCAATAAATCTACCAATATTTATTAGATTCCTATGATGTGCCAGGGGAGTGTATTGGGTCCTGCAATACAAATACAAAATGGGGCAATCTTTGCCCTGTAGGAGCTTAAAATTTATTTGGGGAGGGGCGGGTGAGAAAAATGTGTTCACCGATAAAGAGAGGATACATATAAAACAAAGTAATTAAACGGAAGAACTAACAAATAATGGGCATCAGAAAAGCTCTCTTGAAGGAGGTGGTACTTGAGCTAAGCCTAGAAAGGAAATAAGGGTTCCAAGAATTAGAGATGAGAAGGGTAAATACTCCAGGTATGGGAGTGGAAATGTTATATCTGAAGGATGTCAAATAGTCCACTTTGACTAGGGCAGCAGTCCTCAAACTTTTTGGCTTCGGGACACTTAAAAATTGAGGACCTTCCCCCCAAAGAACTTTATTTACATGGATTATATATCAACGCATGTTTATCATGCTGGAAATGAAAATATCTCAGTGTTATTATGAAAACAGTTTTGACTCTGTGGACCCCATGAAAGGATCTAAGGTTCCCAGACCACACTGTGAGAACATTTGGGCTCAAGTGTAGAGTGCATGAAGAAAGTAAGGTACAGTTAGCTTGTGCCACAGTCCTACAATCTGAACTTTCCTCTGTCTCTTATGTTCCTATCTTTACTAGGTAACAATCTGACTAGAAGATAAATATCAATGTGAAAACACCCTAAATTTTTTTATGGAACTAGTATGTATAATGGATAGTGAACTGGCCTTGGAGTCAGGCTGGTTCAGATTCTGTTTTGAATAATTCATGGTTGCAAATCACTTAACCCCTCTCTGTCTCTACTTTCTCTTTCATAAAATGGGGATACTAATAGAACCTAACTCACAGTTGTAAGATTCAAATAAGACATTTTTTAAAAGCACTTAAATTTTAAGGTACCCTATAAAATGTCAGCTATTATTATTGAAGTTTGGTGGCCTGAGTTAAAATATTTGATATAGGAAAGTGAATTTCTGGTGTTCCTAAGGAAATGTAGAAATTTTGGACTCATTTGTCTCTTGGAGTTTCTGTGATTGTTCTGACTGAGTTTTTAAAACATGAACGGCCCTGGGTGTGGGATGACAACTGTGTTAGTTGGTAGGTTATCTGAACAATCTTTTTATCTTTTTTTTTTGCTTTTTTTTTTTTCTTTGGAGGGCAATTGGGGCTAAGTAACTTGCCCAAGGTCACACGGCTAGGTTTTTGTTTGTTAAGTGTCTGAGGCCGGATCCGAACCGCTCTACTCACTGCGCCACCTAGCCACCCCTATCTGAACAATCTTGAAACTGAGCTTTGGAGGGGTGAGGTAGGAATGCCTTCAAAGTTACAAAGCTTCCCATTGACACTCACTGTAACCTAGAGTCAGCAAACTCAACCTGTGCAGTCTAGAACCTCCATCTACCATCAAGGCACCTTCTTTGCTTTGTTGCTTTGGAGAATGGTGGAAAGGGTCAATGACTACTGCAAATTTACAAAGTGCTGTCAATGGATTACAGCATTCTGAAAGGCATTAGAAATGGCTCTTTATTGGGCATGGCATCTGTAGACTGGAATAACAGAATGGAGGGTAGAGATGGAAGAGAATTTGTAAATTTGCAAAATCTCCATTTTATGGAGGTCGAGAGAAGTTAAAAACCTGGCCCAAGACCCCACAGCTGGCTGGCAGCAGAGCCAAGAAAATAATCTTGCTTTTCATTTATATTTTCTATCTGTATCACCCCTTTTGAGGGTGGGGTGGAGTAATAGGTTCCATGAATTTACCAGTAATTGTGCCAAATAATTCTTGTAATTTACATTATATTTGTGAATAAATTTAATTTGATTGAATTCAACAAACAGTTCTTTAGAGAGGTGGTATAGAATAGTATAAAGAATCCAGACAAGGAAGACAGAAGACCTTGACTTGAGTCTGATCACAGCAGCACCACTTATTAGATATATGAACTTGGATAAGTCTCTTGAACCTTCTGAGATTCAGCTTACCCTATCTAGCTCAAAGGGGTAAACATCAACTCAATTTAACAAGCTTTTTTTTTTTTAATTGAGCACCTACTATGTGCTGGGCAGCGTGCTTGGAACAGAGACACAAAATGAAAGTCTCTGTCCTCAAGGGACTTATATTCAAATGGGGGGAAATAATGTGTATGCACACAGGGGCACATGTGGTACACACAAATCTAGGTCTCCTGGCTTCAAATCTGGCATTCTTTCCACTAAAGCATCTTGTTAAGTAAAGCATGGTATAGCGAACCCTGTGCTAGATTTGGGAGTCTGAAACTTGGGTTTAAGGCTTGGCTCAGTCACTTAACTTACCAACTATGTTCCTTTTGATAAGTCATTTCCTGAACTCTGACCTCAGTTTCTTCCTCTGCAAAATTAAGGCATTGGAATAACTGACCTGCAAAGTCTTTTCCAGCTCTAACTGGATTCTGATTCTCTTAATCTGAGTCTATACCTTGCCAAGTACTTCACCTGTATACTTTAGCTTATCCAGTGACTAACTGGATGCTTTTTTTAAACACCCAGAGCAATGATTTAGAGCTGTGGGTTTATTTTGTTTGGAGGGAAAAGGGAGGGATAGTTGGACCTGTGTTCAAACATTTATTTGGGGAACCACCCAGAAGTGTGTTTGGGGTAGAACTGGTGCCAGCATTGTGGCTTTGACATCTGCCTAGCATAAATTCTCAACTCTCCAGAAGATGCTGTTGGTGCATGTCTGAGATAGGACAATGGGTTCTGACTCATACTCTGACCTGCACGTTAACTAACCCCCTTTCCCTTTGTCCCTGTTAAGAATCTTATTGATTCTTCCCCAGAATTTCCACTCTTGAAGACCTCCTAAGTCAGCCAGATATCAGACTCCTGTATTTTTGTCAGACTTGACAATAGTGGATACTCTATCTTTAACTTAAATTCATTAAAAACCTTAACTCTTCCCCAGAATATCAGCTATGAGGATCTCATAAGCCAGATAGTAGCTTCCTAATATTTTTGTCAGACTTGACAGAGGAGCTCTTTACCTTTAACTTAAACATGTAGACACACACACACACACACACACACACACACACACACACACATACACAAACACACCCCATTCTGGAATCCTTCAGACAAGATATCAGCAAGGAACCAGCTGTCAAGATAGATCAACTTGAGAGCTCCAGCAACCTGTACAATAGCCTTTAAAATATACTGCTATTAAAAAAAAATTATTTTAAAAATCCCCCAGTGGCAATACTACCTTCACCTTCCCCACCCCACAATGACTTTTCTTATTTTGGGTTCTTGCCACCTGTACAACAGAGAGAAATGCTGGAGTCTGCTGTCTCGGCCCTTCATACCCCCCAGCCCTGGACCCAGGATCCCTTTTCCTCCCCTCCCTCATTCAGTCAGTCTGCCTCTCACCACCCCATGTAAGCACACATCAGCATGTATTTGCTATACAAAGCTGAAGCACCTCGACTCTGGGCTTTTGAGGACTGTAAGACTGAGGAAACTCCCGAAGACTACAGCTGGCAACTGTCTCTGGAGCCTCTCTGAGAACAGCCTTCCCTGGCCCTCCTCCCTCACCCCCATGACACAGCAGAAAGTGAAAGCATCCAGCAGCAGTGGCCCCAGTGAAAGCAGCTGCTTCTCAGGGAGCTGCAGAAGGTGCTGTTTCACTGTACAATAGCCCATCGTGGTGGGTTTGTGAGCTTTCCCAGGAAGCCAGAATCCAGGGCCAGGACCTAAGCATCCTGCTGCAAAAGCTCCCCTAGCCCCAAATCCAACCACACAGATACCTGCTTCTATTCACTCCACTTTCTCAGGGTGGCAAAAAATAGACCTTGACATCTATCCCCAGACTAAGAGACAGACCCCCAGCTCCTCCAGGCAGGGCTGATCTCCCCATTGGTGAGAGGATTTCAGAAGATCTCTATCCTGTTCTACACTGTGCCCCTGCACCACTGGGATACAGTCGGGACTGAAGCTGCTGCCTTCGTTCTTTAAACCTGCCAGTTGCTTTGTCTTTTTGGGGAGAGGGGGAAGGAAGGGGGACTGAATCTGAGAATCTATGGACCTCTAAGGGAGATGGGCATCTGGAATATAGGATGGCAGGGAAGAATGAAAGAAAAATGTTTTGGGATTGTACTTTTACACCTGCCATCTTCTCACTGGTGCTGGTAAGCAAGTAAGGGCATGGGGTAGGAAGGTGGAGTGTAGATGTTTCCCTGGGGCTTGGGATAGCCTTGGACATATTGAGCAATATTATTCACAGGCAAAGTTGCTCCATCTGTGATCAGAGCTTTGGATCAACGAGTCTGTACAGCAAAGAGAAGGGAATGAAAAACTGGGTGCAGAAAAATCGGTGAGACATATTTGCCAAAGGTTAACTTCATGGAAGAATCAAGCAATTTAAAAAGTGAAATTAAGTCTTGTCAAACAGGTAACACTTGTTTCTCCCCATTCCCATGCAAACACCCCCACCCCAAAGCAAATTTTGACAGTGATCGACAGTTGATTGCATTTTTCAAATATGACTTCAGTTTTGGGGGGATTGCACAGCCCCTCAACTTGAAACTATTGCTTAGCTATAGATGCTTATCAGTTTTGTCATGTCTAAATATGACATGATGTGTCTGTGTATGTGTTAGAAAGTTGGTTTTTTTAAAGTCATCACTTAGAATTATGTCTTCCCAGTAGCTTGAAACATGCCCAGAGATACAGATGAATACTGCAAGAGCAATAAGGATTTTTAGGGGCATTATGATAGTGTAATGCAAACACATCTGCCCCCAAAAGTCCCTCATTTTCCCTGCGGTGATGAGCCAGGCAGGAAGTGGGACACGTTGGAACATCCAGAGCAAAAACTGAAAGGGGGAAAAAGCTAGAAATAAACATCTTTAAACAACAGTTGAAACTTTCATCACAAATAATATAACATGATGTATATGCTTATTCTTTTTCCCCAGTAACATGATCTATCTGCATCACTTTATAATGAACCAAAGTGGATATTTAGAGACATTCAGTTACCCTTTCTGTCCTTCCCCCTAGGCAACTTTGAAAATCAAGTATTTGGAATCCCAAAGTAGTTAAAAGAAACCATGATAATTTTTTAAAAATCAAATGAAAATATATAAATAGTCCTTGGTTATTTCACCAACAAGCTCACCATCTCATTAGGCAGCTGATCCATAAATAGTCTTTATGGAACACGGAAAAGTCAATGTATAAATAAGTGTGGATGAAAATGTCCTAAGCCTTTGGCTCACTTTCCATTTTCAAACACTATATGAAGCCTATATGGTATAAGCATAGGCTGAGTCCTGGGCTAGTTAAGAGCTTCAGAAAAGGGAAAAGATGGGATCAATAATCCAGAACAATACTTCCATTTCCCTTTCAAGATCTGTCCCTGATTTATAGGGTAATTGGAGAAAAACTTTAACTTTTCCACACCTCAATTTCTCCAATGGACCCAGGTGACCTTGAACAAGCAAGTTTTTCCCTGTATATGAAAATTTTAGGTGAAGAACTAATGTGTTCAAGCCAATAAGGACTTCATTTAGGACACTGGCTGCTGCATGAACTAACCAGAATCCTGGTGACTTGAGTTAACACTCCTCCCAAGGGGACCGATGCCCAAAGAGACACTTGCTCCCTTTGCAGGCTGTGTGGTTCATATGTCACCAGGTCATTATAGTGAGTTCCTGAAAAAAAGCCTCCATGAGATCTGTGAAGGGAGGGTTCCTTATAATGAAAATTAAAAAGTCAGGTAAAAAGCCATAACACAGAATGTGCTATTGAAAAAAAATCTCTTTTGGCTCTTTTATACACATCATATGGCATCAACTCATTGGCAACAAATGAAGAGATGCCTGCATCTGTGGTAGTCAAATCACTACCCTATGAGGAGAACATAGGGTCAAGCTAGGATAAAAGACCAAAAACTGGAGACCAATTCAGGCCATTTCTGACAGGGAATATTGCTAAGTTAGAATGCAATTAGAGAAACAGCACAGAGTGTCATGGGAAGAGCACTCAACTTGAAGTGAGGAGAACTGGCCCAGCTTTCTAACATCTCCTAGCTATGTGTCACTTCACCCTTGGGAGCCAAAACTTCTTCAGATGTAAAGTAGGCACTGTAATACCTATGCTACCTTGATCTTAGGGCTGTTGGGACAAACACGTTCTTGAAAAGTTAAAGCAATTCCAATATACCAACAAAATCACAGAGCTAGTGAAGGGAAATATAAGTGTGTATATACATACAAGCATGTATACACACACACACACACACACACATATATACAATGTTTGGTGGTCTTTGAGTCTATTCTCTGAAACTGTGTAAAGTAGGATATGAAATATCTTGTTTAGGTTTAATTTTGGGACCACTGAAAAGGCTGCCATTCAGAGAACTTGAAACTAAATATAGTGTAGTATATGGTGTCCAGCATGTACTTTTTTAATCCTATTTTAAGACACACTCAGAGACTCTTGAGAAGTTTAAGACCCATGAGGCTTTTCATTAGCAGGGGGTGGAGAAAAGTCTAGTCAGCAGAGAGTTCCAAATGTTTGGCCAGCTTCAGAATTAAAGGAAAGCTAGTTTAAACTGCCCCAATAAACACTAACAGGGACATAAAGGTGCCCAGGTACACAAGCACTAATGCGTTCTCCTCTGGAAGTCTCATCCTCACCAGCTAAACTGAATTACTCTGTCAACGTCCCTTTGTCCCCAGCTCAGATGTGATGACACACTTACTCTTCAAATCCCTTTTCTCCCTAAAGCTCCTCCCCAACAACCCTGGCCAACTTTTGTAATCTAAAGGCCAAAGTTTGACTGACTGTTGTTCTATACTGATAAACTGAAATGGACTGGGATATCTTCATGGATTTGAACTTTCTGATGACTGAGTGCACAGTAGCTTAGATTTATAAACAGCATTGCCGGCAAAGTGCCATCCCTTCCTTCTCTGACCCTTCCTCCTTACCCTCCCACCCCCAATCCCCAAATTTAATTACTGCAACAGTGTTTCTGGAAAGTTAAAAAAGGTTCCTGTTATGCTCTCCACAGTGAACATCATATGCCTTGATTTGTCATTCAGAACACATGAGGTTAAAGGCACAGGTCCGCTACCAAATTTCTTAGTGCCAATTTTGATCTCACCAGGGAATAGATTTGTTTCAAGCTAGGATAACATCCTTTTTAACTTTTTCTTAAAGATTTTTTTGGAACTCACCCTTAGCAAAGTGTGATTCCATGTGAACCTGGATAATCAAGACAGTAAAAAGACAAAATAAGAACCTTGATGTTCTCGGAAGCTTTGCTGCAGACCTGGGGCTGTCTCTTGTGGACCCATATAGCTGCTCTCAGTCAGCAATTGCTCTGAGATGGCTCACAGACCAAAGAAAATTGATCCTAGAATTTTAGTGAGTGCTGATTTCTGTTGATCAGCCTTGTTTCCCCAGCCCCTCTACTTCCATTCCCCCCAACTAGTAAATTGGACTGCAAATAGTCCACTGGGGAATGGTACAGACCAAAACGTGACCTTTGTCTCTAAGCTGTCAGAAGTGGAGGTTTTTCTGGGCAGTGGTACCAGAAGGCCCAACATTATTCTACACATGTCCCAGGGCTTTCTAATTTTCTGAACTGCTCAATTTGAGGGAAAGTGTGTATGCTAGAAAACACAGCAGGGTAGAGCTGGGCAATCACCCACTGACTTATCCCTTGTTCAGACTAAATGATACAGAAAAGTCTACACTGGCCATCCTCTTCCCATAGTCAAACTGATGACTCTGAAGTAGCTTCTCTGATGTCCCTTTTACAGAAGCTTTCCCCAATAGCTAACACTAGCACCAGCAGCTTTAAGTTTCTAGGTGAATCTACTACTTATGCTGCTGAAGACTGAAACCAAACAATTCACTTTGTACTTAAAATCAGCTGCTTCATAAGGACTTCTTGAAGATTATTTAAACTCAGGAATTTTTTTTTTTTTAGTCTGGCGGTTTTTCTGTAAATATTTGCACAAAGCCCTAATACACACTAAGAAAGCAGGACATGAATGTTGACTTCCCTGACCAGTATCCCTATTGTGCATTTTGCAGAAAGAGAAGATCAGACCTGCTAGGCAGCTCCCATCACCGGGCAATGGTCGGGGAACTGTCTCAATTCTTTCCTTTTTCCCCACTTTTTACTGCGTCATATGATACTCCTTTCCTTTTTAAACACAGTTTCTTCTCACACCTATTGCTTGCCGTAAAAAGTCTGCTTGGGATATTCACTTGCTATGAAAGAGCTATACTCATTTTCATAATTTTGTTTTTGGTTTTATTTTTAACTCATGCTGAGTAGTTAAGTACGTGTGAAAAGTAGAAGTGGAGAAATTTGTTTTACCCTGTGTTTCAGAGCCAAGGCTAAACAATGCAAAATTACTGATGACCCAAAATGATTTGAATGATGGTGACTGGTCATTTCTGCCGATCTGGGGTCTTTAAGTTAAATAGGGGTTTTGAGAACTCCTGTAAGATTGCTTTCCTGTCTTAAAAGCCACCCCCCCATTTTATCAGACTTTCAACTCAAAATAAAAGTGGAGGTGGGTGTGCCCCACAATTAGTAAACTGCTTTTTAAAAAAAACTCTATTTTAAACTTAAGGACAGTAAGACCTTGGGATGGGAGAAGAGGAATTAAGGGGGGGTTGGTCCCTCACACTCAGTCTTGAGTTTCCCAGTGTTTACTTTGAATAACAAATATAAGTTTCTTTTTAAGGTAGTTCTTTTGCACTGAGTTAGGCCTCTCATCTTAAAATAACATATTATGAACCCAGGGCAATTAAGCTTGTCAATATCTAGTCACTTATCAAGGCAATCTGCTCTCAATTTTTTCTAAGACCACATACAGTTTGTATGTAATAGAGAACTAAATTCAAAGTATATTTAAAAATTTTCCTAAATCAACACCTTATGAAGAATAAAAATTACATCATAAAACATTTCACACAGAGATCAAGGAAGAGAGACTAAAATGCATTCCACTCTGTATAAGCAGGTAACACCGAATAGTATTTTGTTTTTGTTTTTTATGGGAGGAAGAACACGAAAAACTCAAATTTTTTTAGCACTGATTAATGGTGCCTTCTCACTGAAAATGATTCGTTTGTAATGTTCTTTAAAGTGCTTGTTTCCAGACTCAAATGAAAATAAGTTTACTAAATGTATTCATAACTATATGCAGGGTTTCAGCATATTGTATATAAACAATGACTGTGCTGTTACGAATGCTAACATCAAGACCTAAAATGTTTCATATTAACTACACACTAAATTCAGCCTGACTGTCTACTTAGTAATTGAGAAATTTAACATTCTGCTTAAATTCCTCTATGGTGGCTGTATACTTTACTTATTATATGGTGATTTCATGGATGGCATATTATTTGGAAAAAATGTCATGAAGACAACTGGGTACCCAGTCCTTATTTAGCAAAGGGAAATATGATTTAACAATCAGGACTATAACATTTAGAGAAGTGAGAATTTCATTTTAAACACCTTTACAGTGAATTGCTAACCACTAAGAATAGTGTTTCTTCATTGTGCTTTGAGTAGAGTAATATAGCTGTGAGTTAATATTAAGAAGAAAAACTTCTGCAAGGAAAAGGATTTAGTCTTTGCCAGGGCCCAACTGCAAAAATATACTGTGTGTACATATATCTTGTCTATCCCAAATCCAATCTTTTATCAGATACTTTATGTTCAAAGTTTTCAGGGACAGTTCACTTTTCTTTCACTATGAAAAGTTTACAATATACCCTGTTTCGCAAGTTAGTGTCCACAATAAAGGCAGGGAAAATGAACTTCAGCGTAGAAAGTTAACTTTCTGAAAGCTGCATTTGCCTTTGTAGCACCTACGCCTTGAAAAGGAAATGTCCCTGATTAAGAGACAGCCCCAAGTCTTCTCATAAAATTACTTACAGTGTAGTAACAAGGTATTCCAAAGAAGCCTAAGCTCTCCAAAGGTGGGGGGGAAAGCAAAACTCTAGTAAAGGCCAGTCATTTTTGACCAGAAAAACCCACGGTAATTACAATTCGTGACTTCATTGAGGGTTTTAAAAATGTCTAACACTTCTTTATATGCTACTCTAGCTTTCCACCCTTTCCCCAAAAGTCCTGCTGGCTAAAGCATCTCCTTAACTCTTCTGCATTAAGCTACAGAAACACAAATTACACTTTTCCTTCCTAAAGGGTCTCTTTTGGGTTTCCTAATGAGGATCTTAAAAAAAAAATCACAGTTTAAGAACAATCATAAACACATGAAGTCCACACTCCTACATATCTCCAATCATTCTTTCTGAGTTACAAAAAAAAAAAAAAAATACAAGTGTACATAAAGCAAAATCCTCTCTTCCTTTGGCAGAGACAGGGCTGAAAACATGTATTTATCCAAGGCATGTAGTATTAATACTGTAGACATGGAGTTTTAGTTCACTGCAGCCTACAAGAGCCACTGGGGGCTGGTTCCCTTGTTGATTAAAGTGACCACCAAAAGCGGGACTTTGTGGGCCAGTTGGATAAAACATCAACTCATCTCGCCCTCAAAACCCCGACTCTGGAATCACAACCGTCAGAGGCTCCTTTTCATCTCACACACAACAGTGAATCAAACAAGTGAAGGGACTGCATGGCTAGGAGTTTTGAAATTACTGTGTCATCAGAGAAATAATCATTTGGGTTACTCAGGACAACTCAGAGCTGTCAGTAATGCATATGTGTCTATTAGGCTAGCAGCCTGTGTCTATGACTTCATTGAAATAAAGGCAAGTACTTCAAGATTTTTTTTTTAACCTTACATCTTATGCCTTATTTCCTAAGTTTGGCAGCCAACATTTCCTTTAGAAATATATTTTATCTGAACAGAATCCAGCTGAAAAAGCTTAAACTTCTTTTTTTCGGTGAAAATCCTAGTATACCCAGTCCCTCGATAAACTGGACGCAAAAAAAGATTTCCCTTAGTAAAGTAAAAATTTGCAGTTGTCTACATATTCAAATTCCCCACTTCATTTCAAACTAAAGTTTAGTTATTTTTGCCTTTAATTAACTCTCATTAAAGTCAAATTTGCTACTTGCTGAGATTTGTGTAAATTATTTCCATCTTAATAGCTCCAATTAGGAATTTAACACAATAGTGGTTATAGTTCAGAAATTGGCTGCTGGGCCCTTTCCCCACCCTTTTGTGTGTGTGTGTGTGTGTGTGTGTGTGTGTGTGTGTGTGTGTGTGTGTTTCCCCACAACTTCTCCTAAAAATAAAATATAAATATGGATGTGTCCTCAAAGGATCTGAGACACACATTCCATGGCTCTCCTTGGTGGGGGGCTGGGGAAGGAGAGTGGGTAAGAGACAGGAGAAAAGAAAACAAGACCTCATAAGTCAAAATGCCTTTTTCTTTTTTGTTTATTTTCCATGTCTCGCTGAAGCAACTTTGTATTTATCTCTACTCTGACAGATACACACCCCCAAGGCTGTGTAACACATGCTTTTTTCCCTTTAAACTTCAGACACACAAAAGCCTAGGCCACGTCCCTTTACGGGAGCATCTCTCCTTTCGGGGATGTGCTCGCCGTTTTGGGGGCCCTCCTGGGCTCTAAGATTCCCCTTCTCTTGCTGCTCCTGGGGAACATGGCTTGGTCCCTCAGAGAGGGCCCTGAAGTTGCCTCTGCCCTAGGCAGCGGGAGGACACACCTCGGAGTTTAAGCCAGGCCGGGGACAGACACGTGTGTGCATCCCGAGCTGAGGAAGGGGCCGCTGCTCTGGCCCCTGCCTCGGGCTTGGAGTCGGGAATCCTGGGCGGGGAGGGGGTGTGCTCCCTAGGCTGAAGGCTGGCACAGGCCGGCATGGGCTTTGAATGGCTTTGTTACCCAGGGGCATCGTTAGTATCCCACGGGTGCGGAGGGGCTTAGGGGCCGCGGGGAGGCGAGGTGGCCGCCTCATTAATTTTTAATTAAGTGCGCTGGAGGAGGAGGAAGCGCCGAGCCTGAGCTGCCGCGCCCCCCATCTCCTCTATCCCCCCGCCCCGCCAACACAGCCATAAAGGGGGGGTCTCTCCTCCGTCCCCCTCCGATCTGACAGCCCGGGCTCCGGGAGCCTGGGGCGCGCAGGGCGAAGCCTAGACAAGCGTCTCGCGCCGGGTCCCGGGGGAGCGCCCAGGTGCCGCCGCCCGCTCCCCGCAGCCCGCTGCGTGCAGCCCCCGGCTGCCCACTCTGCCCACCGCAGCGCAGACGTCGGGACCGCGGGGCAGAGCTCCTCGCCCCTTTCCCAGCCCCCGCCCCACACTCTCGGCAAAATAAGATGAGCGGAATCGGGCCGGCGCCACCCCTTCTCTCCCAGCGGCTCCTCTTTCCAAGTCCCGGGGGACTCTCGGGTCCTTTCTCCCTAACCTCCCTCCCCACCTGGCCCCCTTCCTGCTTGCTCCGCCGCCCGCTGCAGCCCCCACGGCCGCGCGCTGCGGTCCACACCTGCCGCTCCCGGAACCCTGTCCCCCGGGGGGTGCAATGCAGAAAGGGAAGAGTCAAAGAGGGAGGAGGTGGGGGCACTTACCAGCGAGTCCCTCCTCTCGAGGGTCTGCAGGGAGCGCTCCCCTGCTCCGCCTGTCACTGCTGAGGAAGGTGGGGGCTGGGGCGGGGAGAGAGCCAGCCGCCAGCCTGGACTGCCCCGGCCGGGTGCCGCCTCGAGCCCCAGCAGATCCCTGACTCATTCTGCCACCTCGCCCGCCAGGCTCCCCGCAAACATTTCTTCACCGCTACCACACCACGATCTACCCCGAGGCCACATCCAGTGCGCCTGGGGGTGGGGGTGGGGGGCAGGAAGGGCAAAGGAAAGGAGGGAGAGGTGCAAAAATGAACCCTCCCCCATAACACACCCCTCACTCCTGGGAAGGCCCCTTTCCCCACAAAAATAAAAATTAAAAGTGCAAAAGAAAAAAAAGAATCTCTTTTTACAGAGAGGGGGAGATGTTGCTGCGCTCACCCTCCTTGGCTGCCACAAAGACAGCTCCCCTCTACCCCCACTCCCTATCGCCCCAATGAGCTCCAGGTCCTCCCCTTCTCGGCTCTACTCTCCTTTCTGCAATGTTATTGCAAAGCTGCCCAGCGCCCTAGAGCCGGGACCCAGGCCATCCGCCCTATAGCAGGGGCTGGGAGAGGCGGGGGCTGATCTGGGCTGGGCTGGGGTTGGCAGGGGCGGGGGCCGGAGGTGGTGGTGGCTACCGCGACTCTAAGAGCACCAGAGACATAGGCAAAGACTGGGACAAGGGGAATGTGATTTGGGGGTTGGGGTGGAGATAGGGGGAGAGCTTTTTCCTAGAAGCTGTCTCCAAATATAGTAACAGGACTGGGGCATTCCTAGAAATGAGGGAGACATCAACACAAAAGCCGTGGGGGATAGCCCGGCTCCTCCTAAATCAGAAGTATGTATGTGGAACTGAACTCCCCCGGCACCTTTCATTCCCTGGGTAGGCATACAAGGTGACGCTACTGTTTGAGAACCTTCCTGCACGGTTATGATTGCAGGTAGCAGTTTAATTTCACTCAGCTATCGTTGCCCTTCCATCGACAGCTTTCCGATTTGCTGGGATGGGGGACATTGGACTTGCCTGCACACACACACACACCCTTTCCAGAAAAACTTTTAATTTTTGGAATGCAGGAGTTACTTTCAGAAAGCACTTGTACCTTTCAGCACACTAACAAATATCTACCCATCCCCATCAAAAAGTTGTGGGTGGGTAGGGAGTGTTTCCCAATAGGCCCCTTACATCGCCACAGTTCAAAGCTAGTGATTTGTCGAGATATTTTAAGAGGTGGGGAGGTAGGGGGAGGGAGAAACTGTTTCCTACTTGGAGCCCTTAAAAAAGGCTTCACTTTTCTCTTTATCTTCTTTGTTGGAATTGGAAACGTTCTGGCTTTTAACTCCTGTGCTTAATCAAAAATCACAAGTTGTATGAAGGAAAGTCGGAGACTGTGTAGGGCCCTACTTAAGTAAGTAGCAATATTAACAAATAAGTAATTCTTTGAAACTAACTTGCCCCTGCTTCCTTCCCTCCCCCACCTTCCTCCCTGCTATCTCCCCAACCTTCGACAAACTTGGTGTGAAAGCTCTCTGAAGTCTTCCCTGTCTACCCCCTCTCCCTCCCTCCCTCCTTTTCCAGGAGGACTACTGAGATAAGGAAGGCTTCTCTTTTAAAGAGCCAGGCTCCTGCTGTGAAGCCCAGGGTGCCACTTCTGGAGAGTATGAACTGAAGATTCCCTTGATCATTAAAAAAATGTATTTGCTGTCCTCTGTTGGTCACAGCGGCTGTCACAAGCAAAAACCAATCAAATGAGAACGTGCTATATTCTTGGTCTAGTTTGAGTGCAGTCTTGTGTTTCGGGGTCTTCCGTGAGCCAAAATGAAAACTCAAACCAGACACAAGATAGCCCTTATCCTCCATCCTCTAGAGGGACCTGGATTCCCATGAATCCAAGTTAGGCTGACAATTCCTCTTTGAATTTCCTTTCTGGTGTGTAAAGTCGCTTCACCCCAGCAACAGAAATCTCATTGCTTCAAGGGAGACAAGAATGGAAGCGGGCGCGGGACGTACTTCAGGAACCGGCACTCACTGGCTCTGAAGGCAAAGGAAGGAAAGGAGCTTTTATTAATACCTGCTGTGTTGGGGCACTGTGCCTGGCACTTTACAATGATCCGCATCTTACAAATGACTGATATTGAGGTTCACCCTATCCTAATCAATTTAGACACTGTTGTTGTTGACTTATTTAATTCTTTGTGACCCCATTTGGGGTTTTTCTAAGCAAAGATATTGGAATGGTTTGCCAATTTCTTCTCCAACCCTGGGAGGTTGGATCTCCATTTTACAATCCAGGAAACGGAGACAAACAGGTTAAGTGACTTTCCCAGGGACACACACCAAGGCTGGGTTTGATCTCAGGTTGTCCTGACTCCCAGCCCAGAGTCCTGTCTACCCCCTTTGACACCTAGCTACCTAGGAGCCAGTCTGCTTCTATCCTGTGACCCTTACTATACTACCCAAGAGACCTTGATCTAGCCTCTTAACTTCCTTGGTCTTCAGTTCTTTCATTTGTAAAATAAGGGGATTGACTAATGCCTTTCCTCTGAGATTACCTTCCATTTACACTTTGGCACCACAAATACACATATGTATGCACATGTATATATACATGTATGTATATATGCATGCATGTATGTATGTATATAATTATTTGCTTACTGTCTCTCCCATTAGAGCCTTCAGGTATTGTTTTTGCTTTTCTTTGTATCCCCAGAGTTTAGCAGTGCCTGGCACATAGTACTTTTAAAATGTTTGTTGCCTGACTATCTAACCTGATGATCTATCTCTGAGGTGCCTTCCAACTTCAGATCTATGATTCCATGATGCCCTGAGTGTGAGTTAGGCTAGGCACATGAATAATGATGAAAATAACTCACATTTAAATAGCATCTTCAAGTTTAAAGAGGACTTTCTCCAGCAATTATCTGTGAGATAAATAGTGTATTATTAGTACCATTCTACTGATGAGGAAATTTGGCTCAGATAGGTTGAATATCTTGCCCATGGTCACTTTTATTTATACATTAGTTAAGTGTTAAATTTATAAACAAAGTAGTGGGATGTTCTTTTTCACAGGTTTGGACAAATCCACTCAGATAATAGGACAATTATCAGGCTTCCTGTAAGTGACTGATATTGAGGTTCACCCTATCCTAATCAATTTAGACACTGTTATTGTTGACTTATTTAATTCTTTGTGACCCCATTTGGGGTTTTTCTAGGCAAAGATATTGGAATGGTTTGCCAATTTCTTCTCCAGGCAAATAGGAGTAAGTGTTTAGGCCAGATTTGAACTCAGGGAAGAGAAATCTTTCTGACTCTAAGCCACTGTGCCACCTAGCTGCCCCAATTTAGACCCTACAAGTAGGTAATGGAAAAAGATACAGTTTAGCAAATATTGATGAATGGTCTGGAAGATCCCAGTCATTCCCACTCACCTGGGTTCCTGTCCCACCTGATGAGTACTGACTGTGTGACCCAGCAGGTCCCAGCTTCTCAGTACACTAATTAATTCTTTAAGAATATAAGTTGCAGGAAAGGAGCCCACCTGTGCTTGGAGAGGGAATTCCCTTACTGAAGAGTTCTCTCTATTAGTGAAATCACAGGTCCAGAGAATGAATATAGTTACAGAAATTTTCAGTGGCCACAAAAAGTGTGAACATTTCTTGACTAACTATATGGAGACAGAAACATGTTTTGAAAGAGCAAGCACTCTTGACCATATCTCTTTAAAAAAACAAAACAAAACTGGGTTGTTGTTGTTGTGTTGTTGGTTTTTTGGGGGTTTTTTTGCTTTTTTTTTTTGGAGGGCAATTGGGGTTGTGTATTGTTGTTTTTTTAAACTGCTTTATTACTTGGCTTTATGAATGTTGACTTTGTTTTAATTGAATCAGTAGGACTGGTTCTGAAATACCTCTTTGGCATGTGGTCCCCAGTTCAAATAGGGAAGATAAGGCCCCAGTCAGAGCAAGGCCTGAGGCAAAGAAGGTGATATAAAAGACTGGATCCACCAGATTGAAATCTGTTTGTTTTGGTGAATTAGGGGTGAATTCAAACCCTCAGGGTCATATCTGAGGGAGAAGTGACTAAAGGCCAGATTTAATAGGTAGGAGGTGAGTTTACATTATTTTCAAGAGTTGGGGCCAAAGGTACTTGGGATTTGCTAGGAGTGGCTAGTAGAAAGACTACTGGAGACCAGGAACTCTGAAGAAGGCAGTTAGATGTTTGTCCAAGAGCAAATGGGGAGTGAAAGGCAATCCTGCATTTAAATTTGCTTGGCCAGTAGCTGTGCCTGGTACTCCTGGAAACTGCCTGGTGTTTGGGCCTGGCATTTCAGAGGTTACAGTGGGCAGAGAATATTTTCTCCAAATCCCTTCCATGATTCTGAGAACTGGATAAGGCTTCCTCCCTTTCCACTAATCCAGAAGTAGTTCCTGAATGGGAGAGAGCAGGAACAGTAGAGTCTCCCAGCAGCTCTGAAGGGTTCCTTTGCCAGGTCACTGGAGCATATGCCTGAGATTCCAAAGCAGGCTTATTTCTCTTTGGTAGAAACCCTCTGGTCCACTGAGACAGTGCCATCCTTTTTACCCCCAAGGTCATTTGGCAAAATATGAGGGAAGCATTCAGCCTTTCTATTTGCCTTCTATCTTTCCTCATCACAGAGCTCCACTACTAGCACCTTGAAAATTGTGGGGAGTGTTTTCGTCTATACATATTCAAAACTGCATAGAGCCTGCTCATTTCATTCAAATATAAAATAATAATATTAACTTTAACTTGAAATTCCTTCAAGCTTCCATCTCCAGTCCCCATCTTTAGTCCCGCCCCCCTCTTACTTCCCACTCCCTTGTTCCCTCCCCCACCAGGAAATGCATCCAATCGAAGCTTGTCCCAGCTATAAGGAAGAGTGGAAATTTGGGTCAAGGACAGCTAGGTAAAAACTACACTTCTCTGCAACAGTGCCTCAGGCTTCTGAGTGTCAGTGATGAGGAAGCAGGGTTTTCTCCATTTCCTTAAATGCTAATCAGAATCTTAGCTTTGGATTGGCTACCTCAAGCATTTATGCATCTAGATAAAAAGGTCCCAGAAGGGGCCAACTGTTTACATCAGTTTTCCTGTTCCTACCCTATGAATGAAATTGGAAAAGAGAAAAAAAATTAGCCAACACCTAACTGAAGATCATAGGATTCTCCTCCTCCGTGGAAGGGCTTGGGTTTTAGGGAATAATGTCTGTTCTGAGTGGAGATGCCAAGCTGCACTTTGAATGCCTTCCTCCCCTTCTCTGGTCCACACAGTGGAATAGGTCAGGGGCAAAATGTGGCTTGAGTCGAAAGGGTCATATTCAATCTCCCTATCCATTTTACAATGATGTGTTCACATTTCCCATGGGTCAGAGGGATCCAGTTTCCGCCATGCACAGAGAAGTAAGTTGTTCTGTGGTGAGATTTTTGGGCCTTAGATAGCCAGGTTTCAGTTTTGCTCTGAACCATTTTCAGTTTGATTGGTTTCTCTTCTGAAGTGACTGAGTGGTTGTATCTTTGCTCTCTACCACTCCGATTTAACCAAATTGAAGAGCATTCCTGATTCTTTCCTCAATGAAATGAAGTACAGGGATCATATGGTCTGTACTGAATAAGTCAGGGGTGAAGACCTGAGGCAGCTGGAATCTCAAAACATAAGACTATTTTACCAGCCAACACCCGAAGTTCTTTGAATGCCTGGCAGAGCTATAGAGAGTCAGTTCAAATCCTGTCTCTGAAAGCTGATCAACCTAGAGCAAGCCTTAACAGGATCAAAGCTTTAGAGCTGGAAGGGACCTTAAAGTTCAGTCTATTCATTTTACAGATGAGAAAACTGAGACCCAAAGAGGTTAAGTGACTTGCCCAGGGTCACATAGCTTGTAAGTGTGGGAAGCAAGCTTCAAATCCAAATCTTCCTGACCTCAGGCACTATGCCTTATATGCCTTTGGCAGCTCCCTAAGACTTATTAACTAAGTCTTATTTAATTCAATTCATTTAGCCCTTATGGAACATTTGGCTTTGTGCCTGGCACTGTATTGGCTTTAGGGATGCAAAGAAAAAAGTGAAAATAGTCCTTGCTTGCAAGAAGCTTATATTCTATTAAAATGTCAGAGGAAAGTTGCTATCTCTTTTGATAGGGGGAGTAGCCACACCAGGAGTTCCCACTGAGGCAATCTCAGATCATTTGGGTATTTGCCTTTCTGTGCATTAGGTTATCAGTGGGCACAGATAGCTACATTCCCAATTGTTGAAAGGGGTACCCACAGATATGAGACCACTGATCCATTGAGGCACATGTATGCCTGCATACACAGCATACAATGTGTGCATAGAGTTTATGACTAGTTTATCAGTAAAAATAACTGGCACCAGAGTGGTTAGGTGGTGAAGTGAGTAGAGCACCTGCCCTGAAGTCAGAGAGGACCTAAGTTCAAATGAAGCCTCACACACTTAACACTAGCTGTGTGACCTTGGGCAAGTCACTTAACCCCAATTGTCCTGCCTTCCCTACTCCAAAAAGCAAAACAAACAAAGAAACAAACAAATAAATAAATAACTGGCATCTGGGTATTTATATGTTGTTGCATATATTCTTTAATCTCTGGGAATCCTGGGGAATAGACAAGCACTCAAGCATAAATAATATTCTTTCTTTCCAGGATGGAAGAGTCAGTGGGGGTGAGAGATGGGGAAATATACCAGAACACAGGGCTGGACATGATGTGCTCAGTGTTGCTGATAGCACCAAAGGCTTCTTCCCTTCTCTGAAGAGGATCAGATGATATAATGTATATAAAGTGTTTTGTGAAGCTTAAATCTCTACATGGCTGATGGTCTTTCTCCGACATAATCTTGGCCTGTGGTATCCTGTCTTTCCTTGTTCACTCGTCCTGTTACCTTTAATGACCTAGCAGGTGTGGTGCAGGCCACATAACTGGAGGCTATTCCCAGTTCCACTTTATCTACTTTAAATTTGATTGGTTTATCCTCAAGGGTGACAGAATGAGTCTATCTTTGCTCTCTCTCTCCCACTCCAATTTAACCATGTTGGAAGATCTAATCTTTGGGGATTGGTTGAGCAACCTTTATGCTCACATTACTTTATGTCCTTGTCACAGAGCATGTGGGTTTTCATAGTGATACATCCTCTTGTTCCTGAAAATGAATTTATTCTCATAAGAGGTATCATGCTGTACTTTCCAATCATGTCATGGTTCAATATTCTATTTAATTGTTTGTACATTTTACACTCTTGTGTCTACCTCCTGGTCCTTGTCTTACATTGGAAACCCACATCATCCCCCAAAGGGCAGAGGGTTCTGATCTATGTAATTCTTTTTCTTCATTTATATACCATCATTCTAATACAGGTCCTCATCACTTCTCTCCTGGACTGTTACAATAACCTCCTACTTAAATCTCCCTACCTCAAGCCTGCCTTCATTCTAATCCATCCTCTACAGAAAGAAGAAAGCAAATTTCCTAAAGCACATGTCTGATCCTGTTATACTTTACCTTCTCACTCAGTGAACCCCAGTGGCTCCCTGTTATGTAAGGATCACACATAAACTCCTTTGTTTGGCATTTAAAACTCTTCATAACTTGTCTCCTTTCTAGTCATCTTACATATTATTCCTCTTCAGTCCAGCCATACTAGTCTATTTGTTGTTGTCAACAAAAATACTCAGTCTCCTGACTCTGTGCCTTCACATACCAGATGTTCACCATGCCTGGAATGCTCTTTCCTCACTTTCACCTCCCCAGGAATGCCTGATCTACTTGAATACTCAGTTTCAGCACCATTTTCTTCCTGATCCCTGCTAGTTGTTAACGAACCCTTTCTGAAAACAACCTTGTATTAATTTTGCATGTGTTTGTGTACATACATGTTGTTTCCCCTTTTAGAATGTAAACTCCTTGAGGACAGGTTGTTTCCCTTTTGGTTTTTGTAGTGTGGTGCTTGGCACATAGTAAATGCTTGTTGATGATGATTGCTTTCTGTGCAGCACTTAGTAGGATTTCCTGTGCAATTAAGCACTTAATGAATGCTATTTTTAACCACAAGAAGGAGGAAATTTCTTGAGAGCTAACTCCATTCAATCAGCCAACTTAGAAATAGATTTGTCCATTTAGCTTTCTACTACATAAGCTTGCACCTTTAGGACTTGGAAATATTGAGTCTTCTCTTACAGAAATGACTTCTTTTTAAAGCCTTCATGAAATGACACATCACTTAGTTGTTTTCTTGGCTCTTTCTTGAAATCACTAACTTCTCCTCTAACCACCAGGTGACATTTGTATCCATTCACTGGGAGTCCTATGGTCTCTCTCAGGTTTGCTCATGCCCACATAGGGCAGAAGTACTAAGTGCCATACTCTGTATGCTTTTCAGAGTCAGCAACCTTCTATCCCTTAGCTCTGCTGCTGTTGAGGATCTCTCCCTATCAAAATTAGCTCTGAAGCTCCAACCAGTTGGCAAACTCCACTTCCTTTTTTGGAACTAGATAATTTTCAGTGGCTGCAGCTAGGTTGGCGCAATGGATTAGAGTCCCAGGCAAATCTGATCTCAGACATTTAACTAACTGTGTGAACCTGGCAAGTTGCTTAACAATGTTTGCCTCAGTTTCCTCCTTATAAAGTGAGCTGGAGAAGAAAATGGTAAGCCACTCCAGTATCTTTGCCAAAAAAACAAAACAAAACTCCAAATAGGGTCACAAAAAGTCAGTATGCTCAGTATATAATCTATATGCAAATAGTATGTAATAAGTAGATAAGGTACAATAAATATATAAAAATTCACAAGGTTACTATTACTAGCCAGGGGAAGCTGGGTGGCACAGCAGATAGAATGCCAGGTCTGGAGTCAGGAAGATTGATCTTCCTGTGCTCAAATCTGTCCTCAGACACTTATTAGATATATAACCCTGGGCAAGTCACTTAATCCTGTTCACCTTGGTTCCTCATCTGTAAAATGAGGTGGAGAAGAAAATGGCAAGCCCCTCTAGTATCTTTGCCAAGAAATCCCAAATGGAGTCTGTAAAGCCAAGCACAAGCAGCTTTCCAGAAGACTGCTGCTGTGAACAACTTTCAAAGATATTAGTATAGCAAACTTTATTTAGTAACAAATCAGAACAAAACATTCACAGAAAATCAAAATACAGCATTCACAATGTTACAACTTATCACTAAAGTAGCCACATAGTTTTCGCCAAAGTGGTCACATAGTTTTATTTTTTTTTAAACAAATGCTTTATTAACTTCTGTTTTACATCATTCATTTCTGCCAGATTTTGAGTTACAATCATTTTCCCCCCATTATTCCCCTACCCAACCTCCCTGAATAGCAGTCCCACAAGATATCGCTTCCTCCAATCTGCTCTCTCCCATACCTTCTCCCATACCCCCATCGACTTTTCCATTAGAGGAAGGTGAATCTTTGTGTCCAATGCCTGCACATCTTATCTCCCAATTATAGGCAAAAGAGTATTAATAATAGTATTTATATATATTTGAAACATTTAATGTTACGACCTCGAATTTCAGATCCATTTCCTTCCTCCCCTGTCACCCATTCCTTCTTGGGAGATAAGTAATTCAGTATATGTTGTACATGTCTAGCTATGCAAAACATTATCATAGTAGATATATTGTACAAGGCTGCTTATAATTCCCTCCCACTCATCCCACCCCCCACCTGGTCCATTCCCTACATGATCCTGTCCCTCTTCTATAGTGGGTACTTCCAACCTCCCCTCACCCCAAGGATGCCCTCCCATGCATCATCCCTCCTCTCATCCCCCTTCCCCCTATCCTGCTGCAGGTTGAGATATCCCATTTAGTATGTATGTCATTTTCTCCCTGAACCAAATTCAATGTGAATGTGGTTTTGCCTTTTTAGCCTTCCTTATTCTCCCCCTCCTTTGCAACCACTTCCCCTTTCATGAGATAGTTTACCCTACCATGTCTCTCCCCATCTCCTCTTGCCACTTTCCTCTCTCACCTCATAATTTCATCCCTTGAGTATTCTCCTTTCCCAACAAATTCAACCTATGCCCTCTATCCATATATAACTGTAACCATATACACACACATTCACATATGTATTCATATGACCACACCCCCTTCTTCCATTATTTTCATAGTGAGAAAGATATCATCAGTCACAGTTATTGCTTTTCCATATAGGAATGTAAATAGTTCAACTTTGATAAGTTCCTTTTGATTTCTTTTCCCTGATTACCTTCTCAGGCATCTCTTGCTTCTTGTGTCTGGATGTCAAATTTTCTATTCAATTCTGGTTTTTTCCTCAAGAATGCTTGAAAGTCCTCTATTCCACTGAATGACCATATTTTCTCCTGAAACAAAATACTCAGTTTTGCTGGGTAGGTGACCCTTGGGTTCATTCCCAGTTCTTTTGCCCTCTGGAATATCATATTCCATGCCCTTCGATCCCTCAGTGTAGAAGCTGCCAGGTCCTGGGCTATTCTGATTGTGTTTCCACAATATTGAAATTGTTTCTTCCTGGCCGCTTGTAGTATTTTCTCCTTGATCTGGGGATTCTGGAACCTGGCTATAATATTTCTGGGAGTTTTCTTTTTGGGATCTTTTTCAGGAGGTGATCGGTGGATTCTTTCAACCTCTATTTTGCCCTCTGGATCTAAAACATCAGGGCAGTTTTCCTTGAGAATTTCTTGAAGGGTGATTTCTAGGTTCTTTGCTTGATCATGGCTTTCAGGTAGTCCAATAATTTTTAAATTGTCTCTCCTGGATCTATTCTCCAGGTCAGTAGTTTTTCCTATGAGATATTTCACATTGCCTTCTAATCTTTCGTTTGTTTGGATCTGCTTAACAGCATCTTGATTTCTCATAAAGCCACTAGCTTCCATTTGCTCCAGTCTAACTCTGAAGGAATGAATCTCCTCAGTGAACTTTTGGGATTCTTTTTCCATCTGGCAAATTCGACTTTTTAAGGCATTCTTCTCCTCATTGCCCTTTTGGGCCTCCTTTGCCATTTGAGTCAGTCTGTTTTTTAAGGTGTTGTTTTCCTCAGTCAGGCTATTGACCCTCATTTCATACTTTTCCTGCATCCTTCTCATTTCTCTTTCCAATTTTTCCTCCACTTCTCTTATTTGATTTTTAAAGTCCTTCTTAAGGTCCTCTATGGCCTGCAACCGCTCATGTTTTCCCCTGGGGCTTTTGGAGCAGGACTTCTGACCTCACAGTCCTTTTCCGCTCTATGCCCCCAAAATAGGAGTCTAGGGTTGCATTTTTCTGTTTCCTTTGCCTTGGCATGTTGCCACTTGATTACCTGACTTTTGGGCTTATTGCCACACTATGGCTTTAAGGCCAGATAGAGGAATTTTCGTCCCGAACGTGTGGGGGGCAACTTCCATTTCTGGCAAGCTGTAAACCCACCCACAACTTCCACCCTAGATCACAATCCAGATCCAGGGAGGTTAAAGCAAGAGCGATTACCCCCCAAGACTGATGGCTGGATCTCCCCACGATTTGTAGGCTGGGAGCCGGAAATGCCTATGAAAACTACAAAATGTCGTGTCTCCTCAGCGGCTTCTAGCCCCCAGGGGAGGGAGCTGACGCATTCCCCAAATACAGGTCCCAAAGTCCATAGGACACTAACCTCTTACTTTGTCCTAGGCACGTCTATGTTGATAATTCTGGAGTTGCCACAGCTCCTGGTGTTCTGGGGTTCCTCCAGCTGGCTGCTGGCCCTGCCGCCCTGGGGCTAAAACCTCGGCTCACGCGGACCTGGGCTCGGCTTGGCTGGGCTCCTGCGCTCTGCGCGTTGCCGGCTCCCAGATCGCTGCGCTGGTCCTTCCTGCAGGGCTGCTGGGCTGTCCTCAGCGGGAGGTTAGCTTCTCTATGTTGTTCTGTGGGTGCTGGAGCTCCAGAAGTTGTTCAGAGTCCTTTTTTACATAGTTTGGGGGAAATCTGGGGACAGAGAGGCTTGGACGAGCTGTTTCTACTCCGCCATCTTGGCTCCACCCCCCATAGTTTTATTTTTATTTGCTTTTTGGAGGGCAATTGGGGTTAAGTGACTTGCCAAAGGTCACATGGCTAGTTTTTGTGTTAAGTGTCTGAGGCAGTATTTGAACTCGGGTCCTCCTGACTTGAAGGCCGGTGCTCTATTCACTGCACCACCTAGCTGCCCCAGTCACATAGCTTTAACAAAGTACAATTCATTTAGTCAATCACAAAGTCCTTAATTCAATCACAAAATACAAAAGTAAAAGTCCTCTACCTATGGGGTGCAATTAAGTTACAATATCATCAGTCACTACTTAGTACCCTCCTAAGGGGTAGTGGAAAGTACAAAAGCCATCCACCCCTAGGTCACAAGTAAGTTACAGTTTCATCAGTCAGCATTAAATACCCAAGGAGAGGTCTTTCATCATGATTCAGAAGCAGGCTCTCAGCTTCCATGGTTCCTCTTCTATTGTCCCAGCTCCTGCCCAAATCTAACCAACTGCCACCTGAGTTCAAAGGCAGGCAGCTCCCAGTTCCTTGTCCAGCTGTCTGTGCAGTTCCTGCTTCACATTGAAGCTCACAGTGTCCAGTCCACCTCAAGTCCTTCACAGTTTGTGTTCCTGGGAAAATAAAACTTAACAGAGCCACCACAATATCTATATCAAGCTTAGCAAAATTACAACATTCACACGTGGTCAGCACTACCATCTCAATTCACTTTCTGCCTGTGAAATGAACATAGATCCAAAACAGACAGACCAAGTACCAACACCACAATCATGCTTCCTCTGGCAGCTCTGGCTGGCCCTCAGAAGCTCTTAGCAGAAGTTCCCAGAAGAAAAGTCTCAGCAGAAGTTCCATTCTCAAAATCAAAATCACTTTCTCCAGCTCCATTCTCATTTCTCTTCTCAGTTCTTCTCAATTCTCTGTTCAATCCTCAGTCCAGCATTAGCAGCCCAGCCTCCAGATGCTCACTGAGAGAAATTCTCTCTCTCTCTCTCTCTCTCTCTCTCTCTCTCTCTCTCTCTCTCTCTCTCTCCTGGCAGTAGCTGGTCTGTCTCCATAATGCTTGCCCCTCAAAATTCTGACTCTCCCACCTGGGGCTTTTCCTTTTATATGGTATTAGCTCCTCCCTGTTCAGCCCCTTCCTGCTATATTAGCAACAGGGGTTCATACCTTCTGTTTCTTAACAGAAGCTTGACATAATTTGAAACTAAGTGCTAAGTATCTGTTAGCTTTCCAATACAAAGGGATCTTCAAATTTCATTACTATTACAGGGTCACAAAGAGTCAGGCACAGCTGAAAACAACTGAACCTCAACAATGATACTACTAGCCCACTACTCTCCTAAACTTCATAAGGTCCTCTACACAAAGGATCTGGACCCAAGAATTCTGGGAAACATGCAGTTTGAGTTTATTTCATTACTCCCTGCTGTTCCCCTCTGGGGATACCAAGGGTACCAACTTAATGCTCAACTCACTGAATGAAAAGGCTGAGACTCTGAAGGAGCTTTGTAACTGGACCTCAGCACAAGTGATAGACTTGGGGTCTTAGCTCACCTTAGAGAGTAGAATTCAGATTTGGTATAAAGGGGAATAGATTTCTTGGGGTTTCAGCTGTCAAGTTTCTGGCTGGGACTTCTGGTTCCTTCTGGCCTCTACTATCTCATTATGGAGTTAGATGAGCTGGTCTGTATGTCAAAGATCCCCGAGTCCCTTTCCTTCTGTGCTTCAGCCATGTCTCTCTTCTCAGTTCTTCTCAACATACCCTAGCCAATCCTCCACTTCTTCTCACAACAGGATTGTGCATGGGGACACTGTACCCCCAATTATTCAGTCTCTTCATCAATGCACTGAAAATTGTGCTATGTGCATCATGGGGCTGCTGTGACAAAAGTGCTCTGTAAACCTTTGCAATATATAAAGGAGTGGTTCATTATTATTTTTCAGTACTTCAAAGAGTTCATTATTCCATCCATATAGCAAGTAGGTAGAGCAGTCTAAAGAGTGCTAGTCCTGGAGTCAGGAAGACATGACTCTAACCCCCATCTTATATACTTACTAGCTATGTAACCCTGGGCAAGTCACTTAACCTCTCTCTGCCTCAGTTTCCTTGACTGGAAAATGGGGATAATATTAGTACCTACCTTTCAAAGTTGTTATGAGGATCAAATGAAAAAATACTTATAAAAAAAACCCACTTAGCACAGTGCCTGGAATGTCACTGATGCTCCATAAGGGCATATTCCCTCCTTCCTCATGTAACTATTCTCTCCACCAACATACATAGCAGTTCTGCCAAGACTTGTAGAGATAACGTGAGTGATTTCTTAAGCCAGCTCTAAACTGACACACTAGCCTGAGAAAGTGTGATGTGTAAATGTGGTCCAGGCGTGATTGTCAAGCAATCAGTTTATTGATACCATGAGCAAGGTTTTTATAGAGAAGATAAACAAAGAAGGTAATTATAGGTCAGTTGGTTTTCTTAACACCCTTTGTTCAGTAAAGTAATGATGTCAACTACTAGGCCTTGGAGATAACCAGGTCCCAAGTATAGTATCTGAAAATATATAAAAATGTGTAAAAGGCAGCGAACATCTTCTGGCAATAATCCCAGAGCAGGGATCACAGGATATGAGAAAGGCTCTGATAATGGCCACTTCTCAAGGGAAAAAACCAAGACCTGTTACTTTGCACTGGCCATGGTGAAAACCCGGAGCAAACCTATCTAGGACCAGTCTGATTCCTGGATCATATGTTTTGGCTCCCTTCATTAGACAAACTTCATGAGCTGGTCTGAAAATTTATTGCCTGGTGAACAGTGACTGGTCCATCTGATTTTAGTAACTAAGTTGATTTTCAGACAACCAATCATCACTGGACTTACACTAAAAACTTGTCTTCCTTAGGACTACCAGAGCTTGTCTTCTTGTGGTACAGTCTTTAAGAATCTAGAGATGAGATGTGAGTTCTGTATTTCTTACTTTCTTCAGGTTAGGGAAGGTAGTTGAGTACAAAGACTCTTTCCTACCTAACACATCATACTTTTACTGCTCGGTTTAGCATTCGAGGCCTTCTATAATAAACTTACCCCCTTACATAGCTAACCTTCCTCAACACATTAAACTCTTACTCTTCAGTTTGGCATTTAAGGCCTCCTATAATAATATTGTCCTCTTATATAGCTAGCCTTATTCCTTAATATTTACCTTCTCTTTATAGATAAGCCAGTCTCCTCACTGGCCACACTCATGCCTCTTTATACATGCTTTTCTCCCATTTGGAATGCCTCCTCCTTCCTCTCCATCCAGCCACATTTTTTTTTGGTTAGTGACTTTTTAAAAATATATTTATTTATTTTTAATTTTCAACATTCACTTCCATAAGATTTTGAGTTCCAAATTTTCTTCTCATATCTCCCCTCCCCCCACCTCAACAAGGCATGTAGTTTGATATAGGCTTTACATATACATTCATATCGAGCCTATTTTCATACTAGTCATATTGTAAAGAAGAGTTAGAACCAATGGGAGAAACCAAGAGAAAGAAACAAACAAAAAAGAGAGAGCAAATAATATGCTTCAATCTGCATTCAGACTCCATAGTTCTTTTTCTGGATATGGACAGCATTTTCAATCATGAGTCCTTTGGAGTTGTCTTGGATCATTGCATTGCTAAGAAGAGATAAGTGTGTAAAAGTTAGCCATCGAACATTGTGGCTGTTACTGTGTATAAAATTCTGGTTCTGCTCACTTCACTCAATAGCAGTTCATTCAAGTCTATCCAACCACATGTTACCCACTCTTTCAGGCACAGGTGAATCCTACTTCTTCTATTACTACATCTCATATTTCTCTCTTCCCTTCCTGAAGTGCTGTAATATTTATGGTCAATATTATATCATTTCACTAATTAATGGATATACTGTTATCTTATTATTTAATGCATATTAAACTGAAAGTTCTTTGAGGATCTGTCTTTTATTCCTTTTGTTATTACCCATAGTTCTTAGCACCAAGCTGGATACATAGCAGGTATTCAATAAATACCCAGCTGATTAATTGATTGGTTCAGAAAGTCTTTTGCTGAGTCACAGGCTTTAAGGAAGACAAATAAGAGGTAATGAATTGTGTTAACCAAGGACTGTTTTCTATTTGGTTTAATTATGTCAATGAGAACTTGAAAGCAAGATTTATAAGTAAAACACACTGTGAATAATCTAATCATGGCTAATGAAGAATTGATTGACCTGGATCCATTAATGGTCAGATGATATCCATGTAACAGGTTGAGTGATCCTAGGATCCTTAGATCCTTGGCCATTAGATGGGGTTTCTAGTAGTAGTAGGCCACTACTATTCCCTTTCCTCCTTAGAAAAATGCAAGATTATCAGGTTATTCCATAGTTCAACAAAGATATATTTCATTTTCTTTAAGGAGTGTCATTCCTCTGTATGAGATAGAGATCCTCTAACATTTTAGCTCATTGAAGTCCTGGTGATGAGTACAGAAGCCACCTAATCCAATTAATAGAGGGAGACAATTAGGTGTACAGGGGATAGAAGGCAGGGCCTGGAGTCAAGAAGATGAGTCCAAATCACATTTCAAACACTTACTGTGTGTACCTGAGCAAATTACTTAATCCCATATGCCTCAGCTTCCTCAATTGAAAAATGGTATTGATAATAGCACCTGCTCCTGGGTTATGAGGATTAAATGAGAACAAGTGGAAAAGTATTTTGCAAACCTTAATGATGCTAGTTTATTATTATTATTGTTATTATTATTATTTCTCCCATATGGCAGTTTTTCACATCCTTAAAGATAAAAATATTATCACCCACAAATTTTGTCTTCTTTAGGTTAAACCTCCCCTGTTCTTTAAGTTGATCTTTATATGGCATGAACCTAAAACCTTTCTCCATTCTGGGGACAGCCTGGTGATGCTCTCTTTGGAAATGTCTTTCCAAACTATGGTGCCCAGAGCTGAACACAATACTCTCTATGTGGTCTGTTCCAGACAGAGTCCAGAAGGGTTTCTACCTCCTTATTCCTGAAAGCTATCTGTCTCTTAATGAATGACCATATTTTCCCCTGTAGCATTATACTCAGCTTTGCTGGGTATGTGATTCTTGGTTTTAGTCCTAGCTTCTTTGGCCTCCAAAATGTCATATTCCAAGCCCTTTAATCCCTTAATATAGAAGATACTAGGTCTTGTGTTATACTATTGTGTTTCCACAGTACTCAAATTGTTTCTTCCTAACTGCTTACAATATTTTCTCCTTGACCTGGGAACTCTGGAATTTGGCTATAATATTCCTAGGAGTTTTCTTTTTGGGATCTTTTTCAAGAGGCAATTGGTGAATTCTTTCAATTTCCATTTTGCCCTCTGGTTCTAGAATATCAGGGCAATCTTGCTTGATAATTTCTTACAAGATGGTGTCTAGGCTCTTTTTTTGATCATGGCTTTCAGATAGTCCAATAATTTTAAAATTATCTCTCCTGGATCTATTTTCCAGATGAGTGGTTTTTTCCAATGAGATATTTCACATTGCCTTCTATTTTCTCATTTGTTTGGATCTGTTTTATAGTATCTTGATTTCTCATAAAGTCATTAGCTTCCAATTGTTCCAATATAATTTTGAAGGAGTTATTCTCTTCAGTGAGTTTTTGAAATTCCTTTTCCATCTGGCAAATTTGGCTTTTCAAGGCATTCTTCTCTTCATTGGCTTTTTGGGCTTCTTTTGCCATTTGAGTTAGTCTATTTTTAAGTTGTTATTCTTTTCTTCAGTGTATTTTTGGGTCTCCTTTAGCAGGCTGTTGACTTGCTTTTCATGATTTTCTTGCATTATTCTCATTTTTCTTCCTAATTTTCCTCTACTTCTCTTACTTGATTTTCAAAATCCTTCTTGAGCTCCTCCATGGCCTGTAACCAATTCCCAGCTTGGTGCAATAGAACCTTTCTGTCCACCTGCCAGGCTTCCTTCAGTGGGAGATTTGTTTCTCTCCATTACTTTGTGGGTTCTGTAGCTCTAAAGTTTGTTTAGAGTCATTTTTTACATGTACTGGAAGTGATTGGAGTGGGAGCCCATGCCAAGTTTGTGCTTTTACTCCACCATCTTGGCTCTGCCCCCTATCTGTCTCTTAATGCAACCCAAAATCACATTAACTTTTTTAGTGGTCATATCACATTGTGTATTCACATTGATCTTGAAATCTACTAATACCCCAAGATCTTTTTCAGATAAACTGCTATCTAGGTACAGCTACCTAACTTGTACTTATCAACTTGATTTTTTTAGCCAAATATAAGATTTTATGTTTAGCTGTATTTAATTCCATCCTGGGATTGCAATGATTCCTGTATCTAAAAAAAAATGTGTGTGTGTGTGTGTGTGTGTGTGTATGTGTGTGTGTGCGTGTTTTAGTACAGCAACCAGTGCCATTTAGAACCAAATGGTCGAATGTCCAACACTAGCTTTTTTCCAGCCAACTTTTGTGTTTACTGACACACAATTGATATCTGAGGGTTATCTGTACTTGTATAGAAACTTAAAAACTATCAAGGAACCTTGTGCCCATAGGAAAGAATGGTAAGTGATAGAAGCACTTTTGCCAATTATCTTGCCATTAGTGACTGGGAAAGTAAAGAAAGAAAGCAAGAAAGCATCCATTATCCCCGGTTATTAAAACTAATGAGCTTCTGAGTGGTTCTCCTGGGTAACAAGGTGGTGTTAGCATTTGCTGTTGACTCTTCAGGGGGCTATTGGGATAGAAAACAAATCCTGGACCACAACCACTCAGGAAAATCCTGGACCACAACCCCTCTACCTTCCTTCCTTCTTTTCTTCCTTCCTTCTTTCCTTCCTTCCTTCCTTCCTTCCTTCCTTCCTTCCTTCCTACCTTCCTTCCTTCCTTCTATAAGCACTTGTTAAATACCTCTTGTGTTCAAGGTACTGTGCTAGGTGGTGGGATGTTGGGGCCCTTTAAGACTTACTGGAACTCTGAGAACCCACGGAAAACTCAGGCAAATGATAGAGCAACTCAGGCTAAGGGTTAGAGGCACCTGAGCATATATTCTGCCCTGCGATTTTGGGGTATTGAGTATGCGCTGCTAACAGGGGAGCACTCCCCTGCCATGAGAAGCCTGCTACTGCTGAGGCACATGGGGGAACAGAGTTGGGGGAGGGGAAAGGAGATAAAAGGAGGGAGGCAAGGTGAAAGTGGGAGGAAGGAGAGAAGAGGGGATTGTGAACGAGAAAGAGATTAAATGGCAAGACGTTACATCTTGGTGTCAGGATTCCTTTGTCTGTTTGGGAGGAGGAGGCTCCCCTGAGGGGTTCGTGGGGGTGAACCAGAGGTCGCAGTGGGGCGACCGGGAAAGGAACTCTTCAAGGGATCGCGGTGGGGTGACCAGAGGGGTTGTAGTAGGGCAACCAGAATCGCGGAAGGCGATTGGAGTGCTGCAGAGGTGGCTGGAGAGGTTTGACGTCAGCCCAGTAAGGCGAATCCTTACAGTGGGACACAAAGACAGAAATGAAACTGTCCCTGCCTTCAGTATGCTTACATTCTACCAGCAGAAACAGAAGGCCAGCTGTCCTCCTAGACCCATTAATGGTATCTTGGTGGCATCAGTACAAGGTCAGGTGTTGGTGGGGATTTGTGAGGCCTGCTTCATGAAGGCAGTCCCACACTGGACTATTTTTTTCAAAGTGATTTCACCTCTCAATTGTCCTATGTGTAAAATGCATTGTATGTCTTCTTCTAGGAAGAGTCTGAGAACTAAAAGTAATAATAATTGCTAATTTAACATTATAAAGCACTTTAAGATTATCAAAGCAAATTTCATATCTCATTTGATCCTTACAACACCTGTGAAGTAGGCACTGCTATTATCCCAATTTTACAGAGGAAGAAACTGAAGCTAGATGACTTACCCAAGGTCCCCTTGATTTAAATATTTTGAAGGAAATGAATACCTACTATGAACCATGCACTGTGCTATGTGCTTGACAAATATTATCTCATTAGATCCTCACAATAATCCTGAGAGGAATGTGCTGTTATTATCCCCATTTTATAGTTGAGGAAATTGAGGCAGACAGAGGTTAAGTGACTTGGTTAGGGTCATACAGCTTAGTAAAGTAGCTTGTCTGAGGTCAGATTTAAACTTGTCTTTAGGGTTCCAGGCCCAGGCTCAATCCACTGTACCACCTACCTGATTTACACTATAGAGATAAAGTATATGTTTACCTGACTTATAAGAATACGGATGAATAGATTTCTGTGACAGAGTATAGATGAAATATCAAGTTGTCTGACATATAAAGTACATACCAGCAGGGTAGTTTGTTAGACAAAGCTCACTTTAATGTGATATAAAAAAGCCTGATTCTTTGGGGAGGGCATAATATTTTCTTTAAATCCTATGTACATTTGAAATGTGTTTTTAAAAATGCATTTCAAGTGAATTTTGCACATGTACACCCAACATTTTAAAGTGCCTATTTTGTTTTTATTTATGTTAAAGGTAGATTTTCTAAATAGATGACATCAACCACAATTGAAATATGGTTAGGTTGATTGTCTCCATAAACTCCATCACTGAATATTGCCAAGCTTTTGCTTCCTCGTCCTCACCAGGAATGTCTTGCTTCGGGGTGGTCTCTTTGACAATGGGGAGTGAGCTCCTTAATTTCAGAGGCAGGATATGATAATAATTGACATTTTCATACAGCTTCTACTTTTCCATAGTACTTTCACATTCATTATCTAATGACAACAATGGATGAAGGCATGAAGGAAACTACTAGACACTTAACTAGGCACTGGGAAACAAATATAAATAAGCTTATATTTCAACAGGGAAATAAAACATAGATGAATTCTGGCCAGGTGAGGTAGCTTTGTTCTGGGGAGTCATAGAGCAGTCAATCGTTACTCCCCTTTCAGTAGCCAAAGGTATTGAGTTGATTATTGTTCTCAGTGCAAGAGATGGGGGCAAGGCAGGGCAGGAGGAAGAGGCTTGTGTTTGGGGATGAGGCAGATGGCAACATGGTCTTGGGTCAGTCCAAAGCAGAATGGATTAATGTCCCCAAGAAGAGGGTAGATCTCTATATTTATCTCCATTCACAGATTAGGAAACTAAATATAAGACAGGTTAAGTAACTTGCCCTAGGTCACACAAGGAGCTAGTGATGGAGCAGTAACTGGGTCTCTAAACTTCTGAGTTTTATGCTCTTTCCAATAAGCTTTATAGAATGGAGTCAAGTCACTGCCTGTCACATTAATAATAAAGATAAAATACAATTATCAAAAACCCCAAAGAGCAGCTAGGTAGCATAGTAGATAGAATGCTGGACGTGGAGTCAGGAAGATCCATCTTCCTGAGTTCAAATCTGAATTCAGACACTTACTGTGTGACCCTCGGCAAGTCACTTAACCCTATTTGTCTTAATTTCCTTATCTATAAAATGAGCTAGAGAAGGAAATGGCAAACCATTCCGGTATCCTTGCCAAGACAACCTACCAAGGGAACAGGAAGAGTCAGACATGATTGAAAATAACTGAAACGGGGCAGCTAGGTATCACAGTGAGTAGAGTGTCGGCCCTGGAGTCAGAAGGACCTGAGTTCAGTTCCGGCCTCAGACACTTAACACACACACAAACAAAAACCTAGCCGTGTGACCTTGGGCAAGTTACTTAACCCCAATTGCCCTCCCCCCCCCAAAAAAAAAAAGCAAAAAAAAAAAAAAAGAAAGAAAAAAGAAAATGACTGAAAGAAAATCCAAAGGGCTATTTAAATTCTTTTGCTGTACCAGAATCCTGTTATATCAACTTTTTATCAAATAATTCTTAAAATAAAAGGACTATTAGCTTGGACCTGGAAGTCTTTGGTTATACAGGTATTTTTAATTTTAAAGATTCACAGAATAATAGTCTCAGGATTGGGAGGGACCTCAGAGGTCAGTCATTCCAATCAATCAATAAATAAATAGGAATCCTTAATATGATTTGTCTATGGAACTTGACTTTCAATGATGATGATATTAATTAGGTAGAATCATAATTGATCTGGACTGCCCTCTATGATTCTATTACTTTAGATTCAATGGAGCTCCAAAGAAAATCTCTCTGGACGGAAAAAATAAACCATGCAGATGAATGGCTAACTACTTTTTAGAGGTCCATATCCCTTTTCCTCATAAGCTACTCCTATGTTTTTAATAAAAATTTTTAATTACTCAAAAGCATTCAGAACATCAACAAAACAGCGGCACCTTTTTTGTTTTTGCAATTACAGAGTGGTATTCAGTTAACAGAACAACTATTATTCCATATGCTGCAGCAAAGACAAATGAAGGTGAAAATGAACTACATCCCCGAATATAGTGAATTTGTGCTGTTCACCAACAAGAACCTGCTTTAAATTTCCATGCTAATTTACAACCCCCATACAGTACCAAGCAAGGTTAGCAGCTATTAAAAATACCATTAAAGAACAGGGCTATCTAAAGACACATTTGGTAGTGTGCTAATTATACAAAAAAAAGACACTGTACAGTTTAAAAACAAATCTTACCCAGCCTTACATTTCACTTTTTTTTTCTTTTAAAGGAATGAGTTGTGTACAGAGGTTAAATGCTTTATAGACAAGGAAAAAACTGCTCTAGAACCAATTTGTTCATTGTCATCATCATCATCTTCCTCCTCCTCATCTTCTTCATCTTCCCAATCTTTCTCCTCCTCCTTTTTCTTGCTCTTCTCCCTTTTTACTGACATTAGGCTTTCTCTTAGCCTAGTATGCAGACTTTTCCTATTTTTCCTCCAGTTTAGCTTCCTTCTTTTCATAAGGTTTCTTGTCACCTGAAGCAATATTATTCCACATTTCCCCCAACCTCCTGCTTTTCTTTTGCTACATCTGCAACAGAAAGATCAGGATGCTTCTCTCTGATTTTTGGATGATGCTCAGAATAAGAAAACTGCCAAAGGAGGCCTTTTCAGTGCACTGGGATCCTTAAACTTCTTTTTTATTTCTCCTTTCGGTGGCATGGAGATTTTCATCTCTCTTTTATAACAAACCTTATGAGCTTTTGCCGCATCCTCACATTTTTCTTTCTCTCTAGCAGACACTGTCTCCCACCTTTCTGAGCATTTTTTAGAAAATTCTGAGTTCACAGAAGCATCTGGGTGCTTCTTCTCAAGTTCCTCCCAGCAGGTTTGCACAAAGAAGGCATATGGAGACATTTTCCCTCTTGGCTTCTTAGAATCACCTTTGCCCATTTTTGCTTACATTCCCTCATCACCACACAGAGTAGCCCAGTGGCTGTCTGGCTCTCACTTACCCCAACACTGTCTCTATGGAGCTCAGTGTACGGCCAAGCTACTCATTTTTTAAGGACCAGTAATCTTCTCATGATATGGCATGGCCATGGAACATTACGGTCCTCAGAGAACTGTAGTTGAGGATTACCCAAAGACAAAGTAGAGGGAGTTAATGGGCTGCAGCATATTACAAACAAGGAATTGTGCAGAAGTGTTGTGAAGAATGTTAGAGAAATGTAAGGAGAAAAAAGAAAATAGATTGGTCATGTGGAAAACTTCGGGACAGAACACATGCTCCACTGGTATCCTGGAAGGCATGTTGGATCAATACTCTGTAATGATCCTATGGGAAAACATGGACAAGAGACAAGGTAGGGAAAGATATAAACATACTGGAGTGGTTTGCCATTCCCTTCCCCCTTCTTTTAGCCCAGTTCCTTTATCCCTTTTCCTCATAAGTTACTTCTTGTAACTTATGCACTAGCTCTGGGGTTCTTAGCCTGGGATTGATGAACTTGTTTTAAAAAAAAATTGATAACTAGATTTCAACATAATTGGTTTTTTTTTTGTAAAAACAACATATTTTATTTTATCCATTTAAAAACATTATTCTGAGAAGGGACCCATAGACTTCACCAGACTGCCAGAGGTGTCTATGACACAAACAAGGTTGAGTCCCTGCTCTAGCTTTACCTAAAATAGGTAAGCTAAGTTTAGCCATAGGAAGAGAGTAATAGTATGTGTGAAAGCAATGCCTCTTTTTGAACATAAATCTGTGCTGTTGGTGTGTAAAACCAACAGCTATTTCTGATTTTAGCTCTAGAGCTGAAAGAGGCCTCAGAAGTCAATTAATCTAATCCCACCATTTTTAGATGAGGAAACATGTCCAGGGAAGTTGTCATACTGGCAGGAAGCATCAGACTGAGTTCAAGTATTCTAACTACAGAATTGTCTTTTTTCCATTGTAGCCTGCTAAAACAGGTGAGTGATTATTAAGTTTTCAAAATGAGCATTTACACTTAGGAAATTGACAAAAGCTATAAATTAAAACTTGATTTGTTTTGTTAATAGTCTAGACTTAAGAAAGTGATGGGGAAAATGTTAGTAATTATGAATAAATTTAATTAAACTTGGTGATTGGTGAGGAATTAAGATTAAACTTAAAATCAGGACAAACAAAGGGATCACTCAAGGTACTTACTAAAATATTAAGCCCTTTCAGCATGGGGTCATCATATGGCCAGAAGCAGGCCCTTCATTGGGGATACAATGAGATAGGGAGATGGTCCCTCCTATAAAACGAATACTGCATTTCTCACTAAACCTTTAGAAGAGATCACAGTTGCTAAGCAAGGATAACATTCTCATCAGAGAATAAAAATTAGTAAGCTTGCACACATATTTCTATCACCTTGTATACTTCATAAATTGTGCATAGTCCTGTTTACACTTTTATATATACTATGTATTGTATTTAATTTGGATTCTAAATTGGGGAAACTCACTGCAGCATTTGAAATGAGATCTCTTAAGGTTTGAGGAATTTAAAAATTAGGAAGATACTCAAGCTGTCGCTCCTATCTATTTCAATTTCATCATTTCATAGCAAACACCTCTCTGAATGAATGATTATATTGTTACTCTACCTCCTCACAAGGGAGAAAAAAAGAAGCCCATGCACAACAAAATTTATTTGTTCAAAAGAGATTTTTTTAAAAAATGATACCCTATACATGTAGGTGGAGATTGGAGTGGGGTACTATGGTCCTCACAGTCTTTCACAGTCTTTATCCAGATGCAGGTGGTGATATGGCCCATTCCCCAAATGGTGGTCATGGGAGTGATCCACAGAGAGCTTCTTATACTTTTTTGTTACAGGAAAAGTTCCATCTTTGGCCTGTTTTAGAGATTTCCCCGTTTCTTTAGGGGATTCAAGGGTGGTGATTGGTGAGGAACAAGTTGAGGGGAGGATGAGAATGGAAGTTTCCTGATTTACTTTTTTTTTTAAACAAATGCTTTATTAACTTCTGATTTACATCATTCATTTCTGCCAGATTTTGAGTTACAATTTTTTCCCCATTTTCCCCTACCCACCACCCCAGAATATCAGTCCTACAAGATATCCCCTCATCCAATCTGCTCTCTCCCATATCTTCTCCCATACCCCTTTCAACTTTACCATTAGAGTAAGGTAAATCTCTGTGCCCCAATGCCTGAACATCTTATCTCCCAATTAAATGCAAAATAGTATTAATAATAGATTTATATATATTTGAAACATTTAATTTTAAAACCTCGAATTTCAGATCCATTCCCTCCCTCCCTTGTCACCCATTCCCTCTGGGAAGATGAGAAATTCAGTATGTGTTGTACATGTATAGCTATGCAAAACCTTACCATAGTAGACATATTGTACAAGGCTGCTTATAATTCCCTCCCACCCATCCCACCCCACACCTGGTCCATTCCCTACTTTGATCCTGTCCCTCTTCGATAGTGGGTGCTTCCAACCTCTCCTCCCCCCAAAATGCCCTCCCCTCCATCTCTCCCCCTCTCATCCCCCTTCTCCCTACTCTCCAGCAGGGTGAGATATCCCATTTAGTATGTATGTCATTCTCTCCCTGAGCCAAATTCAATGAGAATATGGTTTTGCCTTTTTGCCTTCCTGTTCTTCATCTCCCCTGCAGCCACTTCCCCTTGCCTCTTCTACATGAGATAGTTTACCCTACCCTGTCTCTCCCCATCTCCTTTTGCCACTCTCCTCTCACCTCATAATTTCACCCCTTAAGTATCATCTTTTCCCACCAAATTCAACCTGTGCCCTCTCTCCATGTATAACTGTAAACATATATACACACATTCACATATGTATTCATATGACCATATACCCTTCTTCCATTATTTTCATACTGAGAGAGGTTTCATCAGTCACAGTTATTGTTTTTCCATGTAGGAATGTAAATAGTTCAACTTTGATAAGTTTCTTTGGATGTCAAATTTTCTATTCAACTCTGGTTTTTTCCTCAAGAATGCTTGAAAGTCCTCTATTCCACTGAATGACCATATTTTCCCCTGAAACAAAATACTGTTTTGCTGGGTAGATGACCCTTGGCTTCAATCCCAGCTCTTTTGCCCTTTGGAATATCATATTCCATGCCCTTCGATCCCTCAGTGTAGAAGCTGCCAGGTCCTGGGCTATTCTGATTGTGTTTCCACAATATTGAAATTGTTTCTTCCTGGCTGCTTGTGGTATTTTCTCCTTGATCTGGGGATTCTGGAACCTGGCTATAATATTCCTGGGAGTTTTCTTTTGGGGATCTTTTTCAGGAGGTGATCTGTGGATTCTTTCAACCTCTATTTTGCCCTCTGGATCTAAAACATCAGGGCAATTTTCCTTGAGAATTTCTTGAAGGGTGATTTCTAGGTTCTTTCTTTGGTCATGGCTTTCAGGTAGTCCAATAATTTTTAAATTATCTCTCCTGGATCTATTTTCCAGGTCAGTGGTTTTTCCCAGGAGATATTTCACATTGCCTTCTATTCTTTCATTTGTTTGGATCTGTTTAACAGCATCTTGATTTCTCATAAAGTCATTAGCTTCCATTTGCTCCAGTCTAACTCTGAAGGAATGAATCTCCTCAGTGAGCTTTTGAGATTCTTTTTCCATCTGGCAAATTCGACTTTTTAAGACATTCTTCTCCTCATTGCCCTTTTGGGCCTCCTTTGCCATTTGAGTTAAGTCTATTTTTAAGGTGTTATTTTCCTCAGTCAGGCTGTTGACCCTCATTTCATACTTTTCTTGCATCCTTCTAATTTCTCTTCCCAATTTTTCCTACACTTCTCTTATTTGATTTTTAAAATCCTTTTTAAGGTCCTCTATGGCCTGTAACCTGCTCATATTTTCCTTTGGGGCTTTTGGAGCAGAATTTCTGACCTCACAATCCTCCTCCTCTTCCATGCTTCAGTCCTCTTTGCCCCCAAAATAGTAGTCTAATGTTGCATTTTTCTGTTTATTTTGTTTCCTTTGCCTTGGCATGTTGCCACTTAATTACTTGACTTTTGGTCTTGTTGCCATAGTAGGGCTGTGCCACCAAACAGGGGGGCTTCCATCCTGAATGCTGGGGTCTTCACAACTTCCGGCTCTGGCAAGTTGGATGCCCACTCCCCAGACCTCCCCCCCAGATCACAATCCAGATCCAAGCAGGTTAAAGCAAGAGCGATTAACCCGTAAGACTGATTGCTGGATCTCCCCACAGTTCGCAGGCCAGGACCTGAAGCTGCCACTGGAGCTTCAAAATGGTGAGCGTTCCTTGTCTCCTCAGTAGCCCCCAGCCCCCAGGGGAGGAATTCCATGTGTTCCTCAAATACTGGTCCCAAAGTCCATAGGGCACTAACCTTTCACTTTGTCCTAGGCACTTCCGTGTTGATAATTCTGGAATCTCCACAGCTGCTGGTGTTCTCGGGTCCATTGAGTCAGCTGGCCTGGCTGCCCTGGGGCTCAAACTGTGGCTCACATGGACCTGGGCTTGGCTTCCCTCGAGCTGCGCTGTTGGCTCCCAGAGAGCTGCGCCGGCTGCTCCCTGCAGGGCGGCTGGGCTGTCCCCAGAGAGGTTAGCTTCTCTGTGTCGTTCTATGGGGGCTGGGGCTCCAGAAGTTGTTCAGAGTCCCCTTTTACATGGTTTGGAGGTGGTCTGGTGGGAGAGCACCTTGGTAGTGCTGTTTCTACTCCACCATCTTGGCTCCGCCCCCGAAGTTTCCTGATTTAACTAAGATTAGATAAGGGAGAACTTGGAAACTCTTATCACTAATACCAGGTATCATGGAACAATATGTAGGTCCAGATAGCCTCTATCCAAGAATTTATTATTGGGTAAAGTGCAGAGAACTTATTTGGCTTCAAAGGTGAAAGCACAAATCTAGGGACAATTGATACTTATGGAATACAAGTCAACTATCTGACAAGTGCTAGAATAGTCTTGGGTTATTTTCTCAAGTGAAGAATCAAAGACCTTAAAAGGTCTTTTTGGCTTTTTTTTCCCCATGGGATTTTGCTTGTGAAATGCTAACTCAATTCCATTGAGTAAGGTGAATAAAATTCCCATACATAAAGATCCTAACAAAGGGGATAAAGTTCTCACCATGATATAGCTATAGATAAATGTGTGCATGCATCTTATAGTGCTTAATGTTAATTCATTTACATTCTTAAGACTTTTGCTTTCACCTTTAAAGCCAAATAAGTTCTCTGCTCTTTACCCAATAATAAAGATAGTAGTGAAGTTACAAGATTTAAGAAACAAAAACATATTCTTTTTTTTTTTTTGGCCTTTTTGGAGGGTAATTGGGGTTAAGTAACTTGCCCAAGGTCACACGGCTAGGTTTTTATTTGTGTGTGCATTAAGTGTCTGAGGCTGGATCTTGAACTCAGGTCCTTCTGACTCCAGGGCCAGCGCTTTACTCACTGCGCCACCTAGCCGCCCCATAAAAACATATTCTTATACATGTAATTTTAAAAGTGGTGTAGAACTATAAATAACAGGAAGTGTGGAAAACATTAAAGCCATTGTCAACCACAGTCAGAAGATCTTGGATTTGAATACTATCACTGCCACTTATCTGTGTTAGTTGGTCAGATGCTTAATCTCTCTGGGCCTCAGTTTCCTCATCTGTAAAATTAAAGAGTTGAACAAAATTACCTCTCTGGTTCTGCCCAGTCCTAAATCTATGAGCCTATAATATAATAATTAAAAAATATATTTAATAATTATATAAGATAATCAAGGATGTACTTCTATTTGGCTGAGGAGAGGGTGAATTGTTAGGTAATGATAAGAGATTCAAAAAAAGCAATAAAACATTAAAAGTACAGAAGAAAAAATGTTCATAAGGAGAAAGGAACAAACCAAGCAATTTTGTTATTATAATATTAAACTGAATATATACTTTAAAACTTTACATAAAGACATTAACATATGATTCTCTTTTTGTTCTTTTTTGTATGCCAAAACGTTCATGTTCATCAGTGATTATTAAGGTTGCAATTTTAAAATTAAACATTTAAAAAAATTAAAATACTTTTTGAGATCTGCCTTTCCCAACTGTTATTGTAGGAGCAGTGACTTTCCCTTTTCCCATTCTTCTGCTCTTCCCTCCCACTAAGCATTACATTTGGCTCCTCTGACTTTCTTACATTAGAATGGGTAGACCTAGGGCAGGAACAATGGAGGGGGGCAAGATGAGAAGCTCCAGGAGTTTGTCTTTGCCAGGGTCGGTCTGGAGAACAGCTCTTGACACTGACTGACCCCGTGATCGTTTTCTTTCTTTTCTTCAGGGATCCCCAGAGAAGGGGCTTGTTTGCCACTCTTTTCTTTCCCACCACCTATCAATCAAATCTGGTCAACACCTCTGTCCATCCTGGTCCCCTATAAAGCAATATACCAGCTTTTGCCCCAACTTCTCATTCTTTTTTATTTTATTTTTTAGTTTATATCATTCATTTCCGCAAGGTTTTGAGTTACAAATTTTCTCTCCATTTTCCCCTACCCACCACCCCAAAACAGCAATCCCACTGAATATCCCCTCCCCCAATCTGCTCTTGCCTATATCTTCCCCCATTCCCCCTCCAACTTTCCAGTAGGGCATGGTGGATCTCTATGTCCCAGTGCCTATAAATTTTTTTCTCAGTTACATGTAAAATAATAATATTATATATTTTATATATAATATATAAATATTTATAATAATATTTATTATATATAATAATATTTATAATAATTTATAAAATGTTATATAAATATATAACATTTTATTTTAAACCTTTGAATTCCTGATTCTTTCCCTACCTCCCTCATCACCCACCCATGCTGGGAAGATAAGCAATTCAATATAGGTTGTACATGTCTAGCTATGCAAAACATTTCCATAGTGGATATATTGTGAAAGACTGACTATATTTACCTCCATCCCATTTCACCACCACTTGTTTTATTCTCTACTTTGATCCTGTCCCTTTTAAAAAGTGGGTGCTTCCAACTTCCCTCCCCCACAGCCTACCCTCCCTTCCATCATACCCCTTCTCATTCCCTTCCCCACTACTCTCTTGTAGGGTGAGATACCCTATTTAGTGTGGATGTCATTCCCTCCCTAAGCCAAATTCATTGGGAATAAAGTTGATTCATTCCCTTTTGCTTTCCTGTTCTTCCCCTCCATTGTAACAGGTTTCCCTGGATTCTTCTATATGAGAAAATTTACCCCATTCTGTCTCTCCCCTCTCCTCTCATTATCTTCTTCTCTCACCTCTTAATTTCACCTTTTAAGTATCCTATTCAACTGGTCCTGTACCCTCTGTCTATGTATACCTGTAAACATATAACACACATTCACATATGTATTCATATGCCTATATATCCTTCTATATAGACATATATATGTATGTATACATACACACATTTCTATTCCCTTCAACTATTCTCATACTGAGAAAAGTTTTGTAAGTTAGAATTATCATTTTTCCATGTAGGTATATAAGTAGTTAAACTTTGATAAGTTCCTTATGATTTCTTTTCCCTGTTTATCCTCTCATGTTTCTCTTGCTTCTTGTATCTGAATGTCAAATTTTCTATTCAACTCTGGTTTTTTCATCAAGAATACTTGAAAGTCTTCTATTCCACTGAATGACCATATTTTCCCCCAAAACATGATAGTTAGTTTTGCTGGGTAGGTGATTCTTGGTTTTAATCCCAGGTCCTTTACCCTCTGGAATATCATATTCCAAGCCCTGCCATCCCTCAATGTATAAGCTGCCAGGTCCTGATTTATCCTGATTGTATTTCCATAATATTCAAATTGTTTCTTGTTGGCTGCTTGTAATACTTTCTCCTTGATCTGGGAACCTGGCTATAATATTCCTAGGAAGTTTTCTTTTTGGGATCTTTTTCAGGAGGTGATTGGTGGATTTTTTCAACCTCTATTTTGCCCTCTGGTTCTAAAACATCAGGGCAATTTTCCTTGAGAATTTCTTGAAGGATGATTTCTAGGTTCTTTTTTTGATCATAGCTTTCAGGTAGTTCAATAATTTTTAAATTATCTCTCCTGGATCTATTCTTCAGGTCAGTGGTTTTTCCAATGAAATATTTCACATTGCCTTCTATTTTTTCATTTGTTTGGATCTGTTTAATAGTATCTTGATTTTTCATAAAGTCACTACCTTCCATTTGCTCCAATCTAATTATGAAGGAATGATTCTCTTCAGTGAGCTTTTGAGATTCTTTTTCTATCTGGCAAATTTGGCTTTTTAAGGCAATTCTTCTCCTCACTGGCTTTTTGAGCCTCTTTTGCTATTTGAGTTAGTCTATTTTTTAAGGTGTTATTTTCTTCAGTCTGGTTGTTGACTCTCATTTTATAATTTTTTTGCATCATTCTCATTTCACTTCCCAATTTTTCCTCCACTTCTCTTATTTGGTTTTCAAAATCCTTCTTAAGCTCCTCTATGGCCGGTAAGCAGCTTATTCTTTTCTTGGAAGCTTCTGGTGCAGGAGTTCTGACTTCAATGTCTTCCTCCTGTTCCATGCCCTGATTCTTTTTGTCCCTAAAAACGGAGTCCAAAGTTGGATTACTGTGCTTGCCTTGCTTCCCTTATTTGCTCTTGTTGCCACTCAATTACTTGTGTTTTGAGCTTTTTGCCACAGTAGAACTCTGCTACCAGAGAGGGGAGCTTTGTCCCAAATTGCTTGGGTTTTCTCAACTGCTGGAGCTATTAGTTGGGTGCCTTCTCTGAAGCCTCTCTACACTCTGGCAAACTGGTCAAACACCCCAGGACCTCCATCCTAGACTGGAGTATAGATCCAAGCAGGTTAAAGCAAGAGTGATTACCCCTCAGACTGGACACTTGGTCCCCCTACAATCTGCAGGCCAGGAGCTCTAAAGCAGCCACTTGACAGCAGCTGAATGGCCGCCAGGCCTCAGCCACTTCTTGCCCCAGGGCAAAGGCTGACCACACTCCCAAACTCCCTGTTCCCTAAGTCCACACTGCACTGACCTCTCACTTTGTCCTTAGCATCTATGTGTTGATAATTCTGGAAACTGCCACAGCTGCTGGTGATCTGAAGTCCCTCCAGTCAGGGCTGGTTGTGGCCTCCATGAGGCTATAAGCTCCAGCTCACTTGGGCTTGGACTCAGCTCCCTGAGTGCTGTGCTGACCACTTCCTGCCAGCCTGCTGGCCTGTCCTCAGTGGGAGGTTAGCTTCTCTGTGTCATTTTGTGGGTTTTGTAGCTCCAAAGTTTGTTCAGGGTCCCCTGCCGTCTTGACTCTGTCCCCAACCTCTAGTTCTTGAATCAAGCTTACCACCCTATGGAGGCTCCTTCTATTACTGTTGCCACCCTCTATTCTCATCCTATTATCAGACAGTTAAACAGACACACACACACCCATAGAGACACACACATATAGGCACACATATATTCTTCCCCTCTTCCTCCTCCTCCCCCAAATTAGGCCCTGTAAGGAAAGGAAAAGAACAAGCATTTATTAAGCACCTACTGTGTACTAGGCATTGTGCTAAGCACTTTATCTCATTTAATCCTCAGGACAATCTTGGGAAATAAATGCTTTTATTTGCCCTGTTTTACTTCCAAGAAAACTGAGGTGGACAGAGGTTAAAGAACTTGTCCAGGCTCCACGGCAGTATTTGTAGCTGGATTTGAACTCATGCCTTCCTGACTCCAAGTCTAATGCTTTATATCCACTGTACTACACAGGTATAGATGCTCACAGGTTTTGTCCCTTGGGTCCCACCTCACCTATGGACTCCTAGGAATCACCTCAGATTCAAGGTATCATGACACATAAGATTACACTTTCCCATGGGTCCCATCAGTGGAGAAGGGAACATAGGAAAGGGATACAGTGACCAGGAAATGCAGAGAGACAAATGCAAAGGGGACAAAGGCCATTTCTGCCTCCAGCCCTGCTTTCCATGGCTCACTTGCGTGGTTACTGTTTGCTGCCATCTGCTGGGCATTAGCTGCACTAGCTTTTGCAACCTCAGGACTGATCCTGGTTCTTTGTGATAAATGTACAATCCTTTACTCTGATAACTAGCTAGAAGAGCCTTTGTGCCCTTGAAGTTTGTCTTTTGACCTCATCTTTATCTGATTTTTACCTCCCATTTACACAGTATTATCTTGTACATACATAGTTGAGTGCATGCTGTCTCCCTGTTTGAATGTCAGCTCCTTGAGGACCTGCATGATGTTTTTGTATCCCTAGTACTTATGGTACCAGGCACATAGCAACAGCTTAATAATCCCTTATTTACTGACTGCTGTGTTGCTAAGAGCTTTCAGTCCAAATTTTTGACTAATTCCAATTTTGCAATTAATCTATAATCTCATTGACTTGAATAGTCACTCCACAATGCAGATTGCAGTCTATCTTTTGTCTGCTTAAACTGTTGCTTGTCCACGTTCTCCCATAGGATCACTACATGGAACTGATCCAACATGTCTTCCAGGGCACCGGTGGAGCATGAGGGCTATCCCACAGTTCTCCCTGTCTTCTTTTTAATTCATACATTTCCCTAATAACATTCTTCACACCACTTCAGCACCAGCCTATTCATTCCCATTCTATGCCTCTTCTTTGTCTTTTTGGGTGTTCCTCAGCTATAGTTCTCTGAGGACCATAATGTTCCATGGCTATGCCACATCATGAGAAGAACAATGGTATTTAAAAGATGAGTCTTTGTTTCATTGAGAGGTTTGAGGTCATTGAAAGACTTTTATAATTTCCCAAAAGTAATATGATTTATTCTCTTTTCAATTCTGGGCCCAGCTCCTTGTCCATTTGCAGTGTTTGTCATATATGAGAATTTATGACACACATACAAATACACACATAATACACATATATAATATATATGCACACGTTATTCTCCAAAACTTAGTCGTTTTAAGCTAGTAAAGCTTAAATGTGTATATATAAAATATTATACATAATAATAGTATATATTATTGTGTGTATATTTTATGTATGTGTAACAATGTATTATGTAATACACACAATAATAATAGAATATAAATATATAGTAATACCTATAATATTGAAATATATAATACATATAAATAACATATATAGTATACATATATAAAATAAGCATGTAATAATACATGTGTAAAATATTACACACAATAACATTGTCTAATGTACATGTATGATAACACACACATATACATATATAATGCATGCCAATACATATAACTTATACATAGTACATATGGATAAGATATATATTTGTATACACTATATATGTATGTATGTGCATATGTACACTCATATATATGTATACATGTTCATATTGATAGAAGAACTCTGTAGGTTGTCCTTTTATTTTCATATTGTAACTGGACAATAGGCATTTTTCATAAGCTTGCTTTTTCCTATACGATAAGGCCTGATAAGGCCAAACTTTTGCATGGTTAGAGGTCTTATCTAAGATGCTCTGCAGTATGTCAGGGCTTGATCCAATTAGCACAATGACACCTGAGAGCACAAGCGGCTGGAGGATCTCCTCTATGATAGTGGCAAATACCTCTGGCAGTCTGTTTTCTGTTTTGTGCCCCATTTGATATTAATAATCAGTGGGTCATTGAATAGTTGTTATTGACACATAGAAGGGAGAGGAGTGACACCTTATCAGAGGAGACCTTTAAAGAGGCATTTGGGGGCAGGAATCAGACTGACCTGGATTGGACTACTTCAGGAGTCTTGAAAGCTTACAGGTCCACAGCCTGAGATCTAAGAATAACACAACCCTCAATAGTCCAAGAAAGCAGCATCAGAACTAGTCCAGACCTTCTGCCTAGAAATATGGAAAGCCCAGCCCTAACATCAATTCAAAAGTCAGGAAGTAGGCTGGAAGAATGAGGGAACACAAAAAAGAATCCTACCATAAAAAGCTTTTGGGTGACAGAGATACTCAAGTTATGTATCCCCCAAAAGAGAATGACTCCAGAATATCTACAAAAAAAAGCTCCCCCCCAAAACCCCCACCCATAAAACTAGGCGCACAATTTCAATTAGAATTTCTAGAAGAGAAGAAAAAAAATTGGGAAAAAAGAGTTAAAAATGGTTTAATAAATGTAAGGAGAGTGCTAGAAGAAAAAACTTGAAAGGAATCGAGAATTTTGGAAGAAAGAATTGAAAACGGAATTAACAGCTTCACACAAGAAATATAAAACCTTGCCTAAGCAGCAAATTTCCTGAAAATTAGGATAGATGAAAAATAAACCAATGACTCCAAAAGACAAGAAATATTAAAACAAAGGCAAAAGACTAGAAAAAAATAGAAGAAAACATAAGGCATCTTATAGCAGAAAACCCCCCCAACAATCATAAAGCAAACAAAAATATCCAATATTGACCTGAAAAACTGATCAGGGAGGAAAAAAAATTAAGAATCATTGAACTACCTGAATAACATTACCCCCCTCACCCCCCAAAAAAGATATACTAGATATACTATCTCAAGAAGTCTTAAAAGGAAACCGCTCAGATCTCTTAGAATCAGTGGGCAAAATAGAAATAAAAATCAGAAAGAAACCTGAAAGAAACCCCCAAATGAAAATTTCTAGGAACATTATAGCAAAATTCCAGAACTCCCAAGTCTAATTTTAAAAAATGCAAGCATCTAGAAAGAAAGAATTCAAATACCAAGGATCCACAGTCAGAACCACAAATGATTTAGCATCTACCACCCTAAAAAGGATCAGAGATCTTAGAATATAATATTTCAGAAGATAAAGGATATAGGATTACAACCAAGAATAACACTCAGAAAAATTGGGTATGATGTTACAAGGAAAAAAAAATGTATTTTTAACAAAATAGAAAACTTTCAAGTATCTCTGATAAAAAGCTCAGAGCTGCATGGAAACTTTGAAGTTCTAAGGAGTTGAGAAACACAGAAAGGGTAAACACAAATGAACAATCATAAGGAACTAAATAAGGATAAATTGCTTACATCCTAATATGGGGATGTGTCACTTCTGAACCCTATTATCATCAGGGGTTATAGAGGGAGTCCAGTCAGACAGAAGGTTTGGAAGGGTATCTGTTACATATTGATGATCTTAAGAAAAGAATGGAAAGAGAGTGGAGGAGGAGGAATATCCGAGGAAGGAAAAGAAAGTTCAAGGGAAAGTATCTCACATAATCAGGGTGTGGGAGAAGATATCTATGCAAAAAGGAAGAGGTTGTAGGGGGAGTTTCTGATACTTAAACCTCATTGTCATCTGAACTGATCAAAGGAATGAAGAACACACACACATACACACAGAGACACATAAAGAGCTAAATACAAAAATAGATTCCATTCTTAAACAGTAAAGAAAGGGGAAAGGTGGGTATTAGAGGGAAGGTAGATTAAAGGTTAGTCCTAAGCAAAACTAACTCTGAAGGACAGACAAATACATTCATAGCTCTTTTTGAGGTGGCAAAGAGTGGGAATCTGAAGGCGTGTCCCCAAATTGGGGAATGGCTGAACAAGATAAGGTAAGTAGCAGCTAGGTGGCTCAGTGAATAGCGCACTGGCCCTGAAGTCGGGAGGACCTGAGTTCAAATTCAGCCTCAGACACTTAACACTTACTAGCCATGTGACCTTGCCTTCCCCCCTCCAAAAGGCTAATAATAATAAAGGGCAAAGAGCCGTGTGGATTCACAGCTACTAATGCTCTCTCTGCCACATTTTATGGAATTTACAAATTTTGAGATTTTTTTGTATTACCCCGATATCTTTCAGATACCGGGAGAAATAAGTCCTCCAGCCCTCAGCAGCACGCAAGGCCTCTCTAAGCATCTGGTCCACCCCCGCCTGCACCTCTGTTGCTCTCAGTGCGTGCTCCATTGAGTCCAGGCGCACATCCAGGGCCGGGATGGGCTGAGGATCTTCTCCATCTGTCGTTCTTCCAGTCTCGGCCTTCAGTGACCGCATGGCTGGCTGGGTCTCTCCCCAAACTCTTCAGACTCACTGTGTTTTCCTCCATGAGTGACATTGCCCCAACCCCCTGACCCTTCTCCGCAGCGCTCCGATCCGGCCTTGCCCTGGGCTGCCACACTTCTGCCCCTGCCTCGTCAGGCCAGGCGGACTTCCGGACGGAATCGAAGGAGCCCCCCTCCGTGTTCCCAGTTTGGGCCTCTCATCTTATCCTTTTGTCTTTCTCACGCTTTTAATTTCGTTTAATCTTAGTCTCCTCCCGGACACGTCGGTTCCCGGCTGTATCCACAGGCCGCTGTGGGCGCTCGCTCTGCGCCCCGGGATCCCGGCCGGAGGCGTCCGCGCGTCTTCTTCGCGCCCTGGACCACGTGCTCCCACGCTTCTCCCCACGCTCGGTGTGTTCGCCTCTGCCTTGCAGGCAGTGTCCAAGGCCGCGCCGCTTTCATCCCAGCGTGGTTAAGCGTCAGTTCTTCACACGACGTCGCCATTGGCGCGTCGCTGCCGTGACTCTCCCGGCGGTCTTCCTGCAGACACTTTATGCGCGCGCTTTAAGAGGCGACCCTAAGGGGCACGAAGCGAGGCGGTTTTCTTTTAAAACAGAATTAAAGAGCCCCAGCGGGGCCGCTCGGGGGCAGGACCCGTCCGATCTCTTACTCCATTGGCCAAGCCTTCAGAACCGAGAAGTCGCCCTCCCACCGCGATGAGGCTCTGGCTTATTTGACTTTGAAGAAGAAAATTCCTTTCACGCCCAGGATTCACCCGCTGGACAGGCCCTCGGGCCTCTTCCGGAATAAAGGACGAACAACAGCGAGCGTAAACGCTTCGTTCCGGAAGAGGCCCGAGGCCTCAGCAGAGCCGGGTAGGGTCGGTGCTCATGGTTCCGCCCGAGTCCCAGCTCCGGGCAGGGGGGCGGGTTCCTACGATACTTGCAGCAAAGAGGTAAAAAGGCCACACGAGTGATGCTCCAACAGAAATGAAACGTCCTAAAAATTTGTAGCTTGGAGGTCACTGCTACCAGGCACGGACGGGGTTCGAACCCGTGATCTTCGGTTTACGAGACCGACGCCTTACCACTTGGCCACCGCGCCTGCGTTAGAGAGCCGGGCGGACGGGCTTCTATCCTGGCGCCGCTCCCGAGGGCTTCCCAGCGCGGGCACGCGCACGCCGCGCTCCTCGCACTCCCTCGCTCCTCCCCCGTTCTCCTCCCTCCCCTCTTCTTTCTCATAACGGCTGCTTCCTGGAATGAGGTGGTCCGCGGGGAAGAGACCACAGCCGCCCTCGAGGACCAAGCGTGTTGGGGGCGGGGCCAGGGGCGGGGCCAAGCGTCTGGCTGCTAATTCCCTGCCCATGCGAGGCCGCCCTTTTACCCGCGACCTTGCTGGTGACTGGCTGACATGGGGCCCGGGACTTCTGCTTGGGAGGGAGAAGTAGGGAAAGTGATGGGGAAAAGAGCTATAGCGGACACGTGAGAGCGTCCCCCCGCACTCCCATCCCTCCTGGTGATGATGATTGATGAGCCCCGGGGCACTGCCACCCCGGGTTGGTTTTCTACGAGGCGCCCTGCGGCGAGCTCCCACGGGTGGGTGGGGGAGGGGGCCCCGACCCAGCCCCATTGGCCTGGCTTGTGCTTGCGGCCGGCCACTGCAGGTCTAGCACCCAGGTATCGCCACTGAAAAGATTTTAATATCCACTTTGCATTGGTTCCTCTCCCCCCAACTCCTCTAGCCCCACGGGGTTGACCCCTGCGTTCGCCTCGCGCTAAGAAGGCCCCAGACACTCGAAACTTGGCGGCTTCGCTTTAAGGGCTTCGCTCCTGGAGACACTTGGCTGCCTCGCGCACCTTTGATGAGAGGGAAGCCCCTCTCCCTGCCCCTCCCCTTCTGTTCTGGACGCAGCATTGTGCGTTTTTCTCGCTGGGACCACACACTTAAATCTAGACTTAGAGTTAAAAACAAACACTGGCACTGTCAAGCGTCCGACCAATAGGAAACGTTAGGACGAGAGGGAAACGAATGCGCCCCGGGAAGAACCAGGAACTCTGCACCTGATCTCAATTTAAAATTCCCTGGCAATGCATAAAAAGGCAGGCACCCTGCTGCTTTTGACAGTTACAGGGGCGGCATTTCATCCGCTTGTCTGTGTTTCTCCTCCAAGCTCCAAAGTAAGACGGTCCCTGCGGTCTTTGGTCCGCTCGTGTGCTTCTCAGAACGCTTCACGATTGTACCAAGCACCGAAGGAAACGGGCATCCGAGGCAAAAGCAGTTTGTGCCTTAGGTAGGCAGAAGAAAGAGGCAGTAAACCTAGTTTCCGAACAGATGCTGTATTCTTGTGTCAGGTCTTCTCCGAGGTAGAAGGTAATTCATTGGTGGGAGCAGGGGCAAAGTGAGGAAGGGAGTAAGTAATTTAACAAGATAAACATACACTCAGCTTGCAGCCCTGAAACAAGGCAGAACGTATGCGAGATCCTCTCAAAGATGATTTGTCAGGACCTTCTTGTCTCATGAGTCTTGTCTTAAAATTTAAACCTTATGACATCTAAATTTGAAAAAAAAAAGATCTTTGGAAATACTAAATGTTTCAAACTTTCAAATGTTGAGCATATTCATTTTTAAGAGGTTGTAGGAATGAAAGAAAATGGTGGAATCCCCACTCAGTAAGATTGTTGAACGTTCTTACCAAGTACTTGTGCTGGGGCCCAGTCCCAAGATCATGCCTTCGGAAGCCTCCCGATGTCTCAGCAGGACCCTGTTGTCCTGTAAGAATCTTTTCCCTTGTTGCAAGCCTGATTCTGTTATCAGAACAGACATAGGGGTGCCTGGTCCAAGAATTTTTGTCCCTGACTGACCCGGGACTCTCCCTGGAGCCAGATCCCCAAGATCCATGCTTCTGGCAGCAAAACAAAAAACTCTTTTCTCAATCAATGTCTGGTATGAACAGTTATCTCTGCAGACTCCCTGTTTTTTCCCATCCATAGATTATAGGCGCCTGCTCGCAAAGACACCTGGACCCCTGATATATCCCTTAAAATCTCTAGATTACCTAATTAACATCACTGGCATTCTTTCTTCTTGTCCCTTTTCCACATAAGCTCCAGCACCATCCTCACTAGTTTGCAATTTCCCTAAGGACCCTTACCTGCATTTGCTAAAGCATTACGATAAACTTTCTCCACATAACTAAGAGCAAACTTTAGTGTGGATTCATTCCAGGCAACTCTGCCTTGGCATTCTTGGGGTGCCAGCACCCCAAACCTCTTCAGTACCACAAGGAATTACAAAGAAAATAAAAAACCAAGTTCTTTATCTCCAAGAGTGTAATCTGATGGTGGAACTGGTATCAATTGGAGCTACTAATTTTGGACTATAACATTTTATTTTTAAAAATCTCATTCTTAGTTTTGTTTTTTATATCACATTTCTGAATACCATATATCTTTCCCTACAGAGGCTGTCCGTTTTATTTATTATTTTCATTATATTTGGTTTGTCGGTGAACTTATAAGTTCATTTTAGCATTTATGAAAAGGGAAAGATTTAGATGAAACCATGAATATATTTCAATTTACTCCTATTGAATTTAAATTTCACAGAATGGAGATTCCACAAGTCAACAGTTTATTACAGATAAATTTAAATAACAATTTACCCAGGTTATTCTAATAAGAAGCACTCCTTAGCAGTATCATTTAATGCAAAAATAATTTATTAAGCACGTACTACATGCAAGTCACTAGCTTGGTACTTTGCACAAAGGTGAGGGAAAACCCTACATAGTTTCATTTCCATATTTGTAGGTCAAACATTTGGGGTGGAGGGAATTTGACATAAGCATTTTTATATATTTAGAATGGGCGTTTATTGACCTTCTTACCCTTTGATGCCTGCCTTTATCTATAATTTCTGACTTTCCCATTTCTTGTTGGATACAATTCTTAAATGCCACTTAATTATCATAAAGTGTATGAGCACTATAGGTAACTGAGACATCATCCACAGTCATTTTTATGAAGGCATCCATTTATGAGTAGGTACTTCTGCCATGAGAGGAAAAGTTAAATGTGGATACAGAGACCACACAAATGTTTCCACTTAACTGTAAAGTTTATAGGCAAGCCTGACTTTGGGTTGAAATGTTTTTGAGACATTTGTATCTTCAAAAAGAGTTGGAGAACTGATAAATAGAAGTATGTACAGAATGGTTGTGTGTATATGTATAATATATATGTATATTTGTATATATGTGCATATGATAGCCATCTTTTGGGTGGTAGGGGGAGGGAGCAAGGGAAGGGGAAAAAAGAAATTCGCATGATAAGTTTATTATATATTTAAAAGAAATGGCAAATTGTACACAAGAGATTTGCAGTTTCATGTGCAATCATCTTTTTTATTCTACTGTGTTATGGAAACACATATTTTATTTCATAAATTAAAAATAAGATAAATAAAAATTTGTAAAAGAGTTGGAAAAGGAGCTCAGAGGTTATCTATTTTAACATACTCTTAAAACGTGAATCTCTACAACATTGCCAACAAGTTTCATCGCCTGTAAAATGAGAGGGTTTGTATTTAATGGCCTCAAAGGCTCCTTCCAGCTCTAGATCTATGATCCTATGATTTTAAGTGGGTCATTTATACTGAAAGACCACCTGTGATAGAGAATTATTCCAGCTCTGCCACTTAAAATCTGTGTGACCTTGGGAAAGTAATTTCACTCCTGTGTGTCTCAGTTTCCTCCTCTATAAAATAATGAAGTTGGATTAGATAATCTAAAGCCCCTTCCAACTTTAAACCTTATGATCCTATGATCTCAGGCATTCCTTTCCACTTTTGGACCATCTTAATAGTGTAACCCTATAAAAAAGACTCATGACATAAAGGATCCCAGGTACTTTTTGGAGGATTTTCTCTCTCACTTAATTGATAGTCTGCCTGCTTCCATTACACAGAAACTGAATGTAAGCTTGTGGTTCACAATATTATAGAATATGATTATTATTAAATGAAGGGACAAAAACAGGCCTCCAAAATTAGTGAGCTGATCTGATCATGTCACCCTGCTTAAGAAGTTTTCAGTGGTTTTCTAATACTTCTAAGATAAAATACAAATTCCTTAGTCTGGTATTTAAGGGCCTAAATAGCTCTGGTTTACCTTTCCAGACTTAATTCACACTATTCCCCTTTATGTATTTTATGTTCCAAACTGATCTACTTTCTATTTCCAGAATTAGGTTGTTCTATCTCCCATCTTCAGGCTTTGACACAGGCTACAATGTATTCCTTCCTCATCTCTGCTGCTTACAATCCTTCAAGGTCTAATTCAGATTTCCCTCCTAACATGATGTCCCCCTTTCCTTGTATCCTTACCCTTTAGTGCTTTCTCCCTGATCAAATGATATATTTACCCATGTATTACATCCCCTAGGAGAAGCCCAGACCTTTAAAAAAGATTAAAATATATAATAAAGTATAGTCAGGCTAAACAAATCAACACATTAGACACATCTGAAATCGTGTTCTCTTTCTGTATCTCTAGTTCATCTTTCTAATCAAAGACAGAGGTGTGCTTAAACTCATTTAAAATGTTGTCTTTGGGGGCGGCTAGGTGGCGCAGTGAATAGAGCACCGGCCCTGGAATCAGAAGGACCTGAGTTCGGAGCCGCCTCCGACACTTAATCCGCACAAACAAAAACCTAGCCGTGTAACCTTGGGCAAGTTACTTAACCCCAATTGCCCTAAAGGGGCGGCTAGGTGGCGCAGTGAGTAAGCCTTGGAGTTTGGATGACCCGAGATCAAATCTGGCCTCAGAAAATGAGCACCCACGCATAAATAATGACTAGCCGTGTAACCTTGAGCAAGTTACTTAACCCCAATTGCTAAAAAATAAATAAATAAATAAAATGTTGTCTTTGCATTCTTAATGTCTAGCAGTGCCTTGCTTGTATTTCATGAAGGCTTACTGAATTTTGCCTTTTTGCTTTCCTGTTCTTCCCCTCCCCTGCAGCCACTTCCCCTTGCCTCTTCTACATGAGAGAGTTTACCCCACCCTGTCTCTCCCCATCTCCTCTTGCCACTTTCCTCTCTCACCTCTTGACTTCACCCCTTAAGAATCATCCCTTCCTTGGGGTGGCTAGGTGGCACAGCGAGCAGAGCACCGGCCCTGGAGCCAGAAGTACCCAAGCCCGGATCTGGCCCCAGACAGCCAACACACAAACAAAAACCAAGCCATGTGACCCCGGGCAAGTCAGCCAACCCCAACTGCCCTCCAAAAAAAAAAAAAAAGAATCATTCTGTCCCATCAAATTCAACCTGTGCCCTCTATCCATGTATACCTGTGAACATATGCCATGTGCCCTTCTTCAATTATTTTCATAATGAGAAAGGTTTCATCAAACACAGTTATTGTTTTTCCATGTAGGACTGTAAATAGTCCAACTTTGATAAGTTCCTTTTGATTTCTTTTCCCTGATTTCCTTCTCAGGCATCTCTTGCTTCTTGTGTCTGAATGTCAAATTTTCTATTCAACTCTGGTTTTTTCACCAAGAATGCTTGAAAGTCCTCTATTCCACTGAATGACCATATTCTCCCCTGAAACAAGATACTAAGTTTTGCTGGGTAGGTGACCCTTGGCTTCAATCCCAGCTCTTCTGCCCTCTGGAATACCATATTCCATGCTCTTTGATCCCTCAGTGTAGAAGTTGCCAGGTCCTGGGCTATACTGATTGTGTTTCCACAATATTGAAATTGTTTCTTCCTGGCTGCTTGGAGTATTTTCTCCTTGATCTGGGAGTTCTGGAGCCTGGCTATAATATTCCTAGGAGTTTTCTTTTTGGGATCTTTTTCAGGAGGTGGATGCTTTCAATCTCTATTTCCCCCACTGGGTCTAAAACATCAGGGCAATTTTCCTTGAGAATTTCTCGAAGGATGATTTCTAAGTTCTTTCTTTGATCATGGCTTTCAGGTAGTCCAATAATTTTTAAATTATCTCTCCTGGATCTATTTTCCAGGTCAGTGGTTTTTCCCATGAGATATTTCACATTGCCTTCTATTCTTTCATTTGTTTGGATCTGTTTAATAGTATCTTGATTTCTCATAAAGTCACTAGCTTCCATTTGCTCCAGTCTAACTCTGAAGGAATGAATCTCCTCAGTGAGCTTTTGAGATTCTTTTTCCATCTGGCAAATTCGACTTTTTAAGGCATTCTTCTCCTCATTACCTTTCTGAGCCTCTTTTGCCATTTGAGTTAGTCTATTTTTTAAGGTGTTATTTTCCTCAGGCTGTTGACTGTCATTTCATACTTTTCTTGCATCTTTTTCATTTCTCTTCCCAAATTTTCCCCACTTCTCTTATCTGCTTCTTAAGGTCCTCTATGGCCTGTAGCCAGCTTGTATTTTCATTTGGGGCTTTTGGTGCAGGAGTTCTGACCTCACAGTCCTCCTCCATGCTTTGAGCCTCTTTGCCCCTAAAATAGGAGTCCAATGTTGAACTTTTCTGTTTATTTTGCTTCATTTGCCTAGGCATGTTGACACTTAATTACTTGATTTTTGGGCTTGTTGCCACAGTAGGATTCTGCCACCAGACAGGGGAGCTTCCGCCCAAACGTGGGGTCTTCACAATTTCTGCCAGTTGGGTGGCCTCTCTTTACAGATTTATGCCTTCCTGCATGTAAGCTCCCATTGTTCCTATAGAATCTGTGGAAACCAAACTGCTAGCATTTCTCACATATATGTGCACACACACATATATAAAACCATACAATACATACTTCAGTTTACCAGTTCTTTCTCTGAAGGTGGATAATTTCTTCCTTCATAGGTCCTTTGTAGTTAGTTGATTTGAATATTTATAATACTCTGACTTAGTTGTTCACAGTTGTCCTTTGAACAATATTGATGTTACTATATACAATGTTCCCTTGGTTCTGCTCATTTCACTCTTCATTATTTCATGCAAGTCTCTCCATGTTTTTCTAAAATCAGCCAATAGTATTCTATCACAATCATATGCCACAACTTGTTTAGCCATTCCCTGATTGATGGGTAACCTCTCAATTTCCAGTTCTTTGCCACTACAAAGAAAGCTACTATAAATGTTTTAGAACATATAAATTTGTTTTTCTGTTTTCGCTGATCACCTTGGGAAACAGACCTAATATTGCTATTTCTGGGTCAAAGGGTATACGTGGTTTGATAACTCTTTGGGCATAATTTCAGATTGCTTTCAAAAATGGTTGAATCAGTTTACAATTCTACCGACAGATTATTCACATCCCAATTTTTATACATTCCTTAGATCAGTTCTTTAGGAAGATTATTTTGATAGCCACTTGAAGGATGTATTGGAGAAATGATATTAGCCTGAACCAGTGTGATAACTATGTGCATGGACAGATAAAGGCACAGAAGCATTCTATTCTACGGAGATAGAATTGCAAGATATGGCCAATGTTTGGCTATGGAGAGTGAAGGATTAGGTATATCCACAGGCTTACAAACCTGAATGACTGGAAGGGTGAATGAAGGATGGATCAAGGGATGAAGCAAATGGGATCTGTTTTGGACGTGTTGGATTTGTGATGCTGGTGGGACATAAAGGTGAAATAGTATAGCACGCAGTTGGTAGCTTCACTATGTGATGGGCTGTCTTCAGGAAGAGGATTCAGATTTCTTCTGTTCGGCTTCAGAAAGTAGAACCAGAAACAATAGGTAGAAAATGCAAAGAGGCATATTTAGTTTTGATGTCAGGGAAAACTTCCTGAGCAGTGGAGATTTCCCCAAAAAGGGGTAGAAAGAGCTGTCTTGGGAGGTAGTGAATTCTCCACACTGGAGGCCACAGAACTACTTCCTAGATGATAGCAGAGGTCCATTTCAAACTTAAAGTTTGATCCTATGATGTAGTTCTGGAACTTATGTTCAGTAATCCCATAGATGTATAATAATAATATGACATTTTCCTAGCACTTACAGGTTTTCAAAATGCTTTCCATTAATTCATTTGATGCTCTTGGCAGCCTGGTAAGATACTATGTTTTATCAACCCAATTTTATAGACAAGAAAATTAAAGTTCACTGAGGTTAAGTGACAAACATAATTATCCATCAAGTAAGCACCAGATTTTAACTTTGTTCCAATAAAGCTAAATTTGAATCAAGATTTTTCCAATACTCTTGTTACTTCACCACGGTGCCTCTGATCTATGGACATTAAACAAAAATTTTCTTTTTTATTATGAAATTAATAATCATCAACAGAAATGAAACATTTCAGTGTGCAGTACAAAAGAGAACAAAGAAGAGCATTATATATAAACTGTGAATTTCTGTTTAACAAAAAGTGAATATTAAATTTAAAAAGGTATTAATGAAATTGTTCTTTCTTGTGAACTTTTTAACTCTGCTTTTTTCTGTTTTTTGTTTGTTTTATTTTATTCATACTCTCTTCTCCCTCCCTTATCTCCCTGCATTTCACTACCTCACTCCCTACTTCCCACTTCCCTGCCCCTAAGCCCATCCTTTTAACAAGTATAGGCAAGATAAACAAATCACCACATTGGACATGTCTGGAGATGTGTTCTCATTCTGAGTTCTAGTAAAGAGCAAGTAGGTTGCTTAATAGATAGAGTACTTAGCTTGGAATCAGCAAGACTCATTTTCTTTTTTTTTTTTAATAGTTTTTATATATATTTGAAACATTTACTTTTGTAAGCATTATGCTTGGCATCATTTTGATGCAAACTTTTTTTTTTTTTGCTTTTTGGAGGGCAATTGGGGTTTAGTAACTTGCCCAAGGTCACACAGCTAGGTTTTTGTTTGTGTATATGTTTAGTGTCTGAGGCCGGATTCGAACTCAGGTCCTTCTGACTCCAGGGCCAACACTCTACTCACTGCGCCACCTAGCCACCCCTGAAACATTTACTTTTAAGACCTCGAATTTCAGATCCATTCCCTCCCTCCCTTGACACCCATTCCCTCTGGGAAGATAAGTAATTCAGTATGTTTTGTACATGTATAGCTGTGCAAAACATTACCATAGTAGATATATTGTAAAAGGCTGCTTATAATTCCCTCCTACCCATCCCACCCCACACCTGGTCTATTCCCTACTTTGATCCTATCCCTCTTCAAAAGTGGGTACTTCCAATCTCCCCTACCCCCAGAATACCCTCCCCTCCATCATCCCCTCTCTCATCCCCCTTCCCCCTACTCTCCAGTAGGGTGAGATATCCCATTTAGTATGTATGTCGTTCTCTTCCAAGCCAGATTCAATGAGAATATTGTTTTGCCTTTTTGCCTTCCTGTTCTTCTCCTCCCCTGCAACTACTTCCCCTTGCTTCTTCTACATGAGATAGTTTTCCCTACTCTGTCTTCCCCCATCTTCTCTTGCCACTTTCCTCTCTCACCTCATAATTTCACCCCTTAAGTATCATCCCTTCCCAACAAATTCAACCTATGCCCTCTATCCATGTATAACTGTAAACATATATATACACATTCACATATGTATCCATATGCCCATATACCCTTATTCCATTATTTTCATACTGAGAAAAGTTTCATCAGTCACAGTTATTGTTTTTCCATGTAAGAATGTAAATAGGTCAACTTTGATAAGTTCCTTTTGATTTCTTTTCCCTGATTACCTTCTCAGGCATCTCTTGCTTTTTGTGTCTAGATGTCAAATTTTCTATTCAACTCTGGTTTTTTCCTCAAGTATGCTTGAAAGTCCTCTATTCCACTGAATACCCATATTTTCCCCTGAAACAAAATACTCAGTTTTGCTGGGTAGGTGACCCTTGGGTTCAGTCCCAGCTCTTTTGCACTCTGGAATATCATATTCCATGCCCTTTGATCCCTCAGTGTAGAAGCTGCCAGGTCCTGTGCTATTCTGATTGTGTTTCCACAATATTGAAATTGTTTCTTCCTGGATGCTTGGAGTATTTTATCCTTGATCTGGGAGTTCTGGAACCTGGCTATAATATTCCTGGGAGTTTTCTTTCTGGGATCTTTTTCAGGAGGTGATCAGTAGATTCTTTCAACCTCTATTTTGCCCTCTGGGTCTAAAACATCAGGGCATTTTCCTTGAGGATTTCTTGAAGCATGATTTCTAGGTTCTTTCTTTGATCATGACTTTCAGGTAGTCCAATAATTTTTAAGGACTCATTTTCCTGAGTTCAAATCTGGCCTCAGATACTTATTAGCTGTGTGACCCTGGGTAAGTCACTTAATCCTGTTTGCCTCAAGTTTTCTTATCTGTAAAATGAGCTAGAGAAGGAAATGGCAAACCATTACAGTATCTTTGCCAAGAAAACCTCTAATGGGGTCATGAAGAGTTAGACAGGACTGAACAACAAATAAAAATCACTCATCTTTCTCTTCAGAGGTAGGAGACATGTTTAATCACCAATCTTAAAATGATGGTCATCATTTTGATCAGAGTTATGAAGTCTCCTAGTTGTTTTCCTTAACATTATTGCGATCATATGCACATTGTTCTTCTGACTCTGATTATTTTATTCATCAGTTCATACAAGTCTTAACATTTCACTAAATATTTCATAGTCATCATTTTTAGCACAGTAATATTCCATTACATAATAAACCACAGTTTGTAAAGCTGTTCTCCAGTTGATGAGTACCTATTTTGTTTCCAGTTCTTTGCTACCAAAAAAGTGTTGCTATAAATATATTTGTAAATATGGTTCCTTTATGTCTTCTTTTGAACTTTTTTGGGGGAAAATACCTAATAGAATTGTTGCTGGGTCATAGGATCAGTATAACACAGTTTAGAGACACCTGGGTCATAATTCTGAATTGTTGCCCTGAATAGTTGGACTAATTCAAATCCCCTACCAACAATAATACACTAGTATCGCTGTCTTTCCATAGTCCCTTCACCATTTGCCATTTTCATCTTTTGACATCATTGCCAATCTGATGGGTGAAGTTTACAGCTCCAGAGATTTTAAACTTTTCATTTCTCATATCATTAGTGATTTGGAACAATTTTTTCACATGATTATTAATACGCTTGAATTTCTTCTTTTGAAAACTGTTTATATCCTTGGACCACTAATTTAGTAGTGATGGTTTTTTGTTCTTGAATATTTAAAAAATCAATTTCTTTTGTCTCTTGGCTATAAGACCTTCAATAGAGATATTTGAAATGAATGTTTTCTAGTTAACAGCTTTTCTTTTGATTCTAGCTACATTGTGTTTGAGCAAAAGATTTTAAATTTAACATGATAGGTATGATTTATTTTCTTTTTCTCTTGAGTTATCACCTTGTTTGTATTTCTAATTGGCCCCTTTTATTTTTATTCTTCATTTTTGAATGCATCCCTTTCTCCACCCTTCCCCAGAAACTCTTCCCTTCTAGTAAAAAGGAAAGGAATCAGTTCGAATAAACCAACTACTGTATTGGTGGCTCTGCCAGTTGTATAAACACTGATATTTCACACTGATAAACACCTCTGACTCCTTGCCTGGGTGTTCTCTCTCCCCAACCTCTTTGGATATCTCTGAACCAGTTTCCTGTGGGCTCTGCTTCCCTTCAGTTTGGGGAAGTGAGTTTTCTAAGCTCCCTAGGGTCTAGTTCTGTCACTATAATCACACAGTGTTCAGTTTTATTTTGTTGTTCTTCCATTTACATTGTTGTAGTCTCAGCACACAGACTAAAACAGATTGAGGATAGCTGACCAGCCTTAAACCCATTGGTGAGTTAGGGAGATGTCTACCCCAAGCATGTGAAGACTTCCCTTGGCAGGAAATGGGCTGAGGAGGACAGTTTGTTCTATACCTATGAAGCCAGCTGAAGCATGTACTGTGGAATGCTTAGAGTTTGGTCAATTATGGAAGATGCCAAGGTCATCAACTGTATCCTGGGACATTGTAGTGCCAATGCAATATTTACAGTGCCCATGATCACAATAAAGACTGTGACTATAAGTATCGCATGACATTTGATTACAAAATATGCCAAACTCTCCAGATACAGGATAGAACTGAAGCATTTATTTAGACATCAGAAAACCAAATCCTTAAACCAGTAAGCCAATTCCATTACGGTACCAACAATATTTAGAAGCCATAATAATGCTGAGAGCCACAGCACCCTTCAGCCTTCCCACAAACCAATACAAGATCAGTATCTACTCACGAGCTTATCTGACTCCTTGCCTGAGCATCCTCCTTCCCCCACCTGTCTGGCTCTCTCTGAACCAGCTTCCTGTGGGCTCTTCTTCCCTTCAGCGAATTCCCTCCATCACAGGCTCCTTGTGATTACATTCAGCCTATTAGGGGGGCAGAGTTTACTTTCAAAGCAGGGAAGGTCTTCAGATTCCTCCCTAGGTCTTTTAAGGGGCAGGGAAGATCTTCAAATTCCCATTCTCATTACAGTCATCTGGACTGCCACTGGACTTCAATGACTCTCGAAGAGAGAGTGAGGCTGATGACTTTGTTCAACTTGCCTCACTTAAGTCTAAATCATGCATGAGTCAAGACATCACCCTGTGATGTGATTGATCCTCTTCAAAACAAAGAATGAATAAATTGTGGATATTATTTTCCTGGTTCTGCTTATCAGATACATTTTACACAAAGATAATAAACTATATTCTTCCCCCCCCCCCAGTTAATAGTATTTAATTCTTTTCTAATTATATGTAAAGATACTTTTAAGTATTTACTTTTTTAAGATTTAGAGTTCCAAAATTTTTCTCCCTCTCTCCCTTCTCCTCCCCAAGAAAGCAAGCAATCTGATATAGATTATACATATATAATCATGTTAAATATATTTCCATATTAGTCATGTTATGACAGAAGAATCAGAACAAAAGGAGAAAAACAGTGAAAAAGAAAAAACAAAAAGTGAAAATAGTATGCTTTGATCTGCATTCAGACTTCACAGTTCTTTCTCTGGATATGGATAGTATTTTCCATCATGAATCTTTTGGAATTGTCTCAGATCATTGTATTGCTGAGAAGAGCTAAATCAATCATAGTTGATTACACAAAGCATAATATTGCTATTATTGTATATAATGTTCTCCTGGTTCAGCTCATTTCACTTTGCATCAGTTCAAAAGTCTTTTCTGGTTTTTCTGAAATTTACCTGCTCATTATTTCTTATAACATAATAGTATTCCATTACATTCATATTCCACAACTTGTTCAGCCATTCCCTGATTGATGGGCATCACCTCAGTTTCCAGTTCTTTGCCAACAAAAAAGAGCTGCTATAAAAATTTTTGTATGTGTGGGTCCTCTTCCATTTTTATGATCCTTTGGGATACAGATCTAGTATGGTATTGCTGAATCAAAGGGTAGGCACAAGTTTTATAGCCCTTTGTACCTAGTTCCAAATTGCTCTCCAGAATGGTTGGATCAGTTCACAACTCCACCAATGTTAGGGCCCTTTAAGACTTTACCCAAACTCTGAGAACTCACGAACTCAGGCAAATGACAGGCAACTCAGGCTGGATTAGAGGCACCTGTGTGTGTTTCTGCACCACCCCCCTTGAACCAACACAGGTTCAAGGATTACAGGGTATTGAGCATGCGCTACTAACAGGGGAGCATTCCCCTCCTGTGAGGAGCCTGCTGCTGAGGCACGTGGGGGAACGGTGGCGGGGGGAAGGAGATAAAAGGAGGGAGGTGAGGTCAAAGAGGAAGAGAGAGAAGAGGGGATTATGAACAAGAAAGAGATTAAATGGCAAGATACATTACATCTTGGTGTCAGGACTCCTTTGTCTGTTCAAAAGGAGCAGGATCATGGGGGTGAACCAGAGGTCATAGTGGGGCGACCGGAGGGGAACTCTCCGAGGGGTCATAGTGGGGTGACCAGAATCATGGAGGTGATTGGAGAGTCATAGAGGCCGCTGGAGAGGTAAGTTTGTCGTCAGCCCAGTAACTCGGGATCCTTACAAACCAACAATGTATTAGTGTTCAAATTTTCCCCCATCTCTAATATTTATCATTTTCCTTCTCTGTCATATTAGCCAATCTGATAGGTATGAGGTAGTACCTCAGAGTTGTTTTAATTTGTATTTCTCTAATCCGTTTTTTCATAGGACTATAGATTTAATTTCTTCATTTGAAGAATGAAGAATTTGACTGTTTGTCTTTTAATCATTTATCAATTGGGGAATAATTGTATTCTTATAAATTGATTCAATTCTCTATCTATTTGAGAAATGAGGCTTTTATCAGAAACACACTGTAAAAATTGTTTCCCAGTCTTCTGCTTTTTCTTTACCTTGGTTGCATTGGCCTTGCCAAAGTATATTCTTAATAGTTGATTTTGTACCTGCAAAAGCATTTCAGTTTTGTGTAATCAAAACCAAATATTTTCTCTTTTATAATCTCGATTCTTTGTATAAGGATTTTCCTGTAGTTATCATTGTGAAAAGTAGTTATTTCTATTGTGCTCTGATTTTCTTTTTTTCTTTCACTTTTCTTTTTTTAAATTTATTTATTTTTAGTTTTCAACATTCATTTCCACAAGATTTTGAGTTACAGTTTTTTCTCCCTGTCTTTCCCATACCCCCACCCCAAAATAGCAAGCCTACTGAATACCCCTCCTCCCAATCTGTATGCTCTAATTTTCAAAAATAAATTTTGTTATCTTCTGTTTTTATACCACTGAAATTTTCCAAAGTAACCTTCCCTTTACCCTCCCAAAGAGCCAGCCTTTATAGCCAGAACAAAAAGAGAAAAATTAGTTTAGCAAAGTAACTTTGACTTTATCTGTAGAGTTTCACACCCACAGTCTCTTTCTCTCTGCAAAGAAGGAAGGGGACTACTTACTTTCTTTGAGACCATGCTTGATCATTATAATTTCATAGCATTCAATTTTAATTGTTTTGTTGATGTTCTTTCCATTTATTATTAGTATTGATAGTCATTGTGTGTATTGTTTTCTGTGTTCTGTTTATTTCACTTGACATCCATTCATGTAAATCTTTCCATGCTTCTCTGAATTAATTATTATTATTATTATTTTGGAGGATAATTGGGGTTAAGTAACTTGCCCAAGGTCACATGGATAGGTTTTTGTTTGTGTGTGCATTAAGTGTCTGAGGCTGGATCTGAACTCAGGTCCTTCTGACTCCAGGGCCGACACTCTACTCACTGCGCCACCTAGCTGCCCCTCTCTGAATTAATTATAATCATTGTTTTTCATACTGGAATAATATTCATATGATCACATGTAAGGCTAGAAGGGACCTGAGAGGTCATCAAGTCCAACTCTCATTTCATGGGCGAGCATACTGAGGCTTAGAGATATTAAGCAATTAGCTCAGTCACAAAGCCAGTAAATGTTCACAGAAGGGATTTGAACCCTTGTCTTCCTGACTCCAGATCCCAAACTCTGACAAAGACTAATGGGAAAACAGGAAATTCATTTGGTAGGAATGGAGTTTAGACCAACATCTAATACCATAAACTCACAATAAACCTCCAAGTGGATACTCAAACTAAATGTAAAAGAAGACATTATTTTAAGAAATTAGAGAAAACTTGGGGTATACCATACTGTCAATCCAATTGTGTCCCCACCAGTTCTAGTCTAATAGTTTGTGTTCTTGGATTTATCATATTTTAACATTAAGAACCACTCTTGGGCTCAAGGGACCAGGGCACTGTACCCCTTCCCTTCTCTACTAAGGGGCCCTTCTCTGCTCTAATGAGAGGGGTTAGGTTCCCTTTTCCCATACTCTTTGGCAAGCTATATCCCAACCAAAATCTGCTGCTCCTACTTTTGTACTATATCTACTCCTCTGAGAAGTGTTATTGCTCATTTAGAATGAGACCAGCATACCTTGCAGGTGGTTAACATATTTACAATTCTGTTTTTAATTAGCCTTATGGCTCTTAAATGTTCTCAAGTTGGTTGAGATAGTTCAGTTTATTATCATCATTCCTGATCTCTTAATAGGTTTGCTTTCCTGTTGGAGGGCCCAAAGACTTTCTGCCAGCATCACTCCTCTTTTCTAAAAAAAAAAAAAAAAATACCAAACTATGTTAAAACCTGCTTATTTATGAATATTTACTTATGAATATTTTTGTATCAATGGAGCTTTACTTTCTCTAATCTTGGTAGGGTATAGATTTAAATATGAGATTCCCAGGTCAAAGAGTAAAATTTTTGTAACCTGAATAATTCTGTGTTTTGTTTTTTTTTGTTGTTGTTGTTGTTGTTTTTTTTCAAAATTATAGAATCACTTCACATCCCTATCAGCAATGTACTAGCATGCCTGTTTCCCTACATTCTTGGCCAACACTGATTTTTCTCATCTTTTATCTCATTGGAGGCAGTTAGTTGGTGCAGGTAATAATAATAATACAGGTAAGCTCCAGTGCCTACTTATTCTCTGAACTTAAGTCTCACCTCATTAGGTTAATTTTCAGTGCTTGAATTTGAACTATTTTATCCTTTGTTTTGACTCTACATCTGAGATGACTTGGGATTTACCTAGGTTTCCAAAGGATTTAGTGAGATGTACCAAAGTAGAAATATATAATGTACTATGTTTTTTTAATAGGTATATATTCCTATAGTTGACTTTACTATTAATATCTACCAGATTGAGTTTTTAATACTCATTTGAAACAAAACTTTGGTTATTAATAACTGTCAAATCTTGTTCTAGTCCTGAGATAAGTCAACTGAAACTTTTTCTTATTCTAATTTTAATAGCAAGGGACACTGAAAGGGAATGGAGAACAAAGAGAAGTAAAGTGATATTCTTCACCTGTTTCACAATTTTGCCTCTAACTGGCTAGTTGTTATTGTAAATTGCAAAAAAAAAAAAGTAATATAATTGGATAGAGGATGTGAGGAATTTAGGCAAAATCCCTTATATAAGTGTCCTTGGGCATGAGGATGAGGAACTTCACTTCTTTAAGACAAGATATTTTCTTCAAGAAAAAAACATTTTATTATTTTATATTAAAAATATATATAATTTGCTTTTAAGATAATGAGGTAGATGTCTATTAAGGAAGCTAGATGGTACAGTGGATAGAATGCTGAACTTGGAGCCAGTAAGATCTAAACTTAAATCCTATTTCAGACATTTATAGATGGGTGACCCTGAGCAAGTCACTTATCTTCTCTCAGCCTCAGTTTCCTTCTCTGTAAAATGAGGATAAATATTAGTACCTACTTTACAAGTTGTTTTGAAGATCAAATGACATAACATTTGTAAAGCATTTTGTAAACCTTATAAATCTGAGCTACTATTAATTCTCAGATATTTCCACCTATCAATTTTTGTTATATGAAAACTGTAGTTTAGGGGCAGCTAGGCGGTGCAGTGAATAGAGCACCAGCCCTGGAGTCAGGAGGACCTGAATTCAAATCCAACCTCAGAAACTTAACACAAAAACTGTGTGACCTTGGGCAAGTCACTTAACCCCAGTTGCCCTCCAAAAAGAAAAAAAAAGAAAACTGCAGTTTAGACTCCCACATAATTTATTTTTTTGTTCTGCAATAGTCAATAACCATTTATTAAGCACTAATAAATGCTTATAATACTATGCCGGAACTATGTTAAGATTCGAAGAAAGGTAAAAGAGATAATTTCCATTCTCAAGGAGCACACAATCTAATTGGGGAGACAACGTGTAAACAATTATGTACAACAAAAACCACTATACAGGATAAATTATAAATAACCAACAGAGAGAAGGTGCTGGAATTAAGAGGGATCAGGAAAGCTTCCCTATAGAAGATGACATTTTAGCTGGGTCTTAAAGGAAGCCAGGAGGCAGAGAAGAGGAGGGAAAAAATTCCATGTGTTATCTGGTCAGTTCTTGCTCTGTTTGCAAAATTCCATCTTGAAAGATCAGCTAAATCCCCTAGTATTTGCCGATGAGTTTATTAGTTTACTGGCATAGATCTTCCCCTTCTGTTATCAGTTCCTTGGTGTATAAATCTTTACTTTCCCCTTTTGCTCTCTGTTGAAGTTCCAGTTGTATCCATCCTGCCTTGTTCTATGTAAGATTTTTGGGAATATTAGTCATGTTCCTTTGGTTTTAGTGTACCATGGGACTTATATGTTCTCTGAACATAAAATATGCCAGTTATTAAAATATCATTGTGCTGATAAGTATGATTGGCTGCTATATCTATCAAAAAATCCCTGAATATTTTTATATTCATTTTGAACTTAAAGCAGAGGAATTTATGTTTAATCCTAAGAGTGACAGGATAGGGCACCATTTGAGTTTATGGAGTGGGAAGGGAAAGGAGAAGGGAACAAGGGAATAATTTATTAATCAACTGCTATGTGCCAAGCACTGTACTAAAGGTTTTACAAATATTATCTCATTTGGTCCTCACAACAACTCTGTGAAATAGAGGCTATTATTATCCCCATTTTACAGCTGACTGAGAAAGACAAAGGTTATAACTTCCCAAGAATTACACAGCTAGTAAGTGATTGAGGTTGGATTTGAACTCAGGGCTTCCTGACACCAAACCTAGCACTTGGAGGAGCTCTGTGGAGCCACCTAGCTACCTTCCAGGGAGATAACATGGTTAGACCTGTGCTTTCAGGAAGACCACTTCCAGCAGTTGAGTGGAAGAGGACTGGAACGGGGAATAACTTGTGGCAGGGAGACCAACTAAAGAGCATTTCAATAGTCCAGGAATAGAGCTTGTGCCAAGGTGATGGCAGTGTCAGTGGAGAGAAGGGGGTTGTATTCAAGAAATGTTATGAAGGTAAAGTCAGTAAGCCTTGGCAACAGATTGGCCCTAGGGATTTGAGAGAGAATGAAGAGTTGAGGCTGACACTTGGGTTTCAAACCAGGATAATGGGGATGATGGTGGTACCCTCAGCTGTCATGTGGAAGTCAGGAAGAGGGGAGTGTTCGGGGATAATGAGTTCAGTTTTAGACACTATAGAGCTACCTGATTTTCTTTGTACTCTTCATATTAATCATTCCTTTAATAATCCATTGCGTGCATGACCCTGCCCCCAACGGATCTATGAGTAGGAATTTTAGCCTAGGGTAAATTCCCTGTCCTGATGACCCCATTCTTCCCTGTCCCCTCCCCTGCCATCTCCGCCTTTATCCAGTCAGACCACCTCCACAGAGGTGGGCAGGCTTCCGGGTCAGGGAGACTTGGCACCAGCCGGGAATTTTGAGGTGTGTACTGACCAATCACTGTTCTTGGCCTCTGCAAGTTTCTGCTTGTGTAATCCCTAACCTTTGGCTGTGTGGTATCCCTTTAAAAGCCAACACATTGGCCGTGCAGACTTCACTGTTCGATTTGGGCCTGACCCCAAACAGTTTCGAAGAAAATAAAATCCACTTCCAAATTTTACTCTTGGGGGTCTCTTGTCTTGCTCCTTTTGGCACAACACCATGACATTCACATACCACACTTTATTTAGTCATTCTCATCCTGTTGGTTGCATTATTTGGTTTTATTTTTTTTGTTGTCACAAATGGTGCTGGTATGAATATTTTTGTATCAATGGAGCTTTACTTTCTCTAATCTTGGTAGGGTGTAGATTTAAACATGAGATTCCCAGGTCAAAGAGTAAAATTTTTGTAACCTGAATAATTCTGTGTTTTGTTTTTGTTGTTGTTGTTTTTTCAAAATGATGGGATCACTTCACATCCCTATCAGCAATGTACTAGCATGCCTGTTTCCCTACATTCTTGGCCAACACTGATTTTTCTCATCTTTTATCATTTTAGTCATTTCAGTGGGTATAAAGCAGTGGAGATATTTTAATGTGCATTTTTCTAATTATTAGCTATTTTGAACACATTTAAGGTGGTCATTGGTAGTTTCTGTTTATTTTTTTTTTCAAGAACTGTCTTTTCAATTAAATTCTAAGAAGCATTCACTAAGCAGCTGTTATGTGGTAGGCTCTGTGCTAGGTATACAAAGACAAAAACAAAATTGTGTCTGCCCTTGAGAAGGGAGGAGGGAAGTCAGGGTGGATGTGATAGACATGTATGTACAAAGCATAATAGCAGTTCTGACAAGTCTGGACGAATTGAAGAAACACAAATCTCTGAAGACGTTGGGAATTGTATTTTTTCCAAGCCATTTATCCAGGGATCAGGACAGAGGAAGTTTAAAAAGCTTTCTGGAAAATCCTCATTGGAGGCAGCTAGTTGGCGCAGTTAATAGAACACCAGTCCTGAAGTCAGGAGTTAAAATCTGACCTCAGAAACTTAATACTTGCTAGCCATGTGACCATGGGCAAGTCACTTGGCCCCAATTGCCCGGCTTTCCCCCCTCCAAAAAGAAAAAAAAAATCGTCATTGGATTGTAACTCCTCAGGAGCAGAGGTTGTCTTTTGCCTTTCTTTGTATCCTCAGTCCTTGATAAATGATGACTGGAAGGAGAGGGAAGTTTTGGAGCCAGCAGGGCTGCAGTAGCAGAGGAAGCAGGTGGGGAACTCTTCCCAGGAAATGTAGAAGCCTGTCTGGAGCCTTTTCCAGCCTGTTCCTTTCCCTTGCTCATAGCTGCAGCTTTGCTTATTAGGAGAATTAGAAGAGGCTTCTTAAGAGAAACAAAATTAATTTGAACTACGGAGAAATCTGTTTTTCCACTTTGTGGAAACCTAAACTCACTCACTAAGGATTGTTTTGATATGTATTGACTACCAGTTATTTACTTTTTACAACAATGATTCAATAAAACGAAGATAATTTTAGTGGTTTCCAAGTTTGTGTTTTGCTATAGAAAGTGTGAATATAGGGGAGGAAACCAGGTAGGATTGCATTAAGTTAAACTGATTAGGACCTGGATCACTATCCTAGCTTAGTAAGTCAACAAATTTCTGGGAGCTCAAAACATTTTATGAATTATTTGTAATTTTCATTCTTAAGTTTTTTTTTTTGTTTGTTTTGGGTTTTTTTTTTTTTTTTGGTTTTTTGTTTTTTTTTAGCTTTGCAGAGAAGCAAAGCAGTGTTGCACCGGGACTTTCACCCTAATAGACTAATACCCTCACTCATCCTAAATTAATACCCTCACTCAGTTTGTTTTTAATAGAAAGGGGACAGAAGTAAAGACCTTAAGAGGTCACGCCCTGTCAGCCAGTGACCCCTGGTGAGCAACATAAATAAGCAATAGAAACAATATTCAAAGCTGTGCAAAACAATTTAAAGAGGGAGAGAATGAGAATATCAGGAAATGCCTTGTAAAAGGTAGTACCTGAGATGTGTTTTAAAGAAAACTGGGATATAAGGATATAAGGCAGAGGTAAAGAGAGAATGCATCCTAGATAGTGTGCCATTAGTACAAAAGGCTTAGAGAAAAGAGATAGAACGTTGTGTGTAAGATATGGCTAGAAAGCCATTTGGGCTGAACAAGTGGGAAGGGGAGTCAGTCAACAAGCATTTATTAAGCACCTGTTACATACTAGGGATAGAAAGAAAGGTAAAAGGCAGCTGCTAATCTCAAGGACCTCACAGTCTATTGAGAGGGAACATGAAAACAATTATGTGCAAACAAGATATAACGCAAAATAAATTTGAGATAACCCAACAGAGGGAAGACTTAGGAAATAAGGCTGGAAAGGGAGGTAAAAGTCTGGTTGAGGAGTGTTTTAAAATGTCAGACTTGGGAGTTTGTGTCTTATCCCAGAGGCAGTAGGGAGTCCCCTGAAGATTTCTTCGTTGGAGGGTGATAAATAATCTTATCTGTGTTTTAGGAACATCCCTTTACTATCTGTGAAGAGGATGAATTAAAGAGGGGAGAGAGACTGGAGTCAGGGAAGTAAAAAGTGATTGAGGGGCAGAACTAGGGTAGAGATAACTGGTTTTTATCCTTTCATGACTTATCTACAGAGAATATGACGTTTTCCTATAGATTTTGGACATCAAAGATGTTTAATGCAGAAATTTTCCATATGTATCTTTTCTTCTTATTCTCAATGTATTGGTTTTATTTAATGCAAAAGTTATTTAGATAAAGCTAAATTGTCTATTTTGCCTTTGATAATTTTCTTTCTATGTCAAGCTTAGCTAAGAATTTTTCCTCTAAGAAATTTCCATTAAATACTTGGTTGCCTTCCCTTCAGTGTATATGTGGTTCTGATTGGTAGTGGGGTGATTTAAGACTTATGTAGTTTTTTCTGTTTGTTGTCGTTCATGCTTGCCTGTATTTTTGCTTGCACTTTGTCCAAAATCTGTATTGCTGAATTGCTCATTTATGAAATTATGAAATGAGGCAGACCACTATGGAAGCGGGAAGTGTCCTCAGGCCCTGTCCAGAGGGAGTCGGTCCAAAAGCTGCCAGAAGGGCAGTTCCAGAACTTTCCCAAAAGCTTTTGTCAAAACACAATAGTGAGTCCTTACCCTTTGATTTACAGAACACTATGCTACTATGTCCATTTGCTTCTGCAATTTCAGTACCAACTCTGTTACCTAAGCAGAAACTCCCAGTTTGAAATCTGGTATTAGTTAGCTCCCTTCCTTCTCACTTTCCCCCCCATTTCCCTTGATAGTCATATATATATTTGTGTATATATACATATACATAACATTTCTTATTCATATTCATAACATTTCTTGTGTATATATACATATACACACATACATATATACAAGTAAATCAAACAACACTTTAATAAAACACAAGAGTTTAGGAGCAAATAGGCACGGAATATAGAGACCAACGATGAAAAAGGGGTAGGGAGGTAAATCGTATGAGAACTGGAAATAGGGTGGTGAGGGAAAACAAGAAGTATGGGGAAGAGGGTGAAGAGAGGGAGAGGCAGTGATAATCACTCACTTAATCATGAATTAGAGTTGGGAGCACTTGGCAGCATGGACCCAATGGAGATGGAAGAATGCTGGGGGTGGGGGTGGGGGAGTAGTTTGAGGTCTCATTTTTATTGGATTTTTTTTGGGGGGAAACAAGATTAACTCTTATCCTTGCCACTTTGAGGTTAGTTCATTAACATGTTTAAATCATCTCAAAGTTGTCTGGAAACTTTGTTAAAGTTATAACATGTCACCTCAAAGTTATTAGTAATATTTGGTGTTCTGCTGGTCTTAACTGCAAATGTCTGAAACTTAGCTGAGATTTAGAAATCACATAACCAAAAGGCTCTGACAGCAAATCCTACAAGGCTAGCCCTGAGTCAGCACATATGACCAGGATATGATTTTTGGTTCATAAATGATACAGTTTGTAAATTATGCTCCTTTGATCCTTGGGACAGTTTGTATGTGACTTCTAGGTTCCCTTTTGCAATATGATTTCCTGCTATTGCTAATTTATGTGGGCTACTTATAATCTTACTATTCTGTCTAGAAGTGGATTGGGATGGTCAGGGGGACCAGAACAAGATACAATTTTTTTTTGAGAGTGAGTGAATTTTTATTGAGACAGGGAAATTGTCAAATGAAACAGCAGCAACTGAAGAGTAAGAAAACTTCTTGCTGTTTCAGTCTGTGATCCTTAACTCTAAAACTCCAAACTCGTTTCCATTTGACCCAATACTTCCAGATTTCTCCTTAAAAGGAACCTATAAGAGCATATGAAAGTTGTTTGGATGCTATGTAAAACACTTGAGTTGTTTGACTACATTTTCATATCTTCACTGTAATACACAACACAGTCACTTGTGGAGCTGGTTCATATCTTTAAATACCAGATACACTTTAGTCCTCTACATAAGTGTTTGGAAGTTACTTCTGTTTATATGAAATGAAGCCATTAATATGTTTCTATAGCAGTAACTGCACACCAGGAAGGCCAGGACAAACACAAGTCAAAGGAATGGAATTTTCCCAAAGCTGCAGTGTGAAAAGACTATAAACGAATGATTTCATATACATGGATAGGTTTTCTTTGCTATATGAAATCCAAGTGGAGCTATAAGGAATGGGGATGTGTAAAGAGGCTTCTTGAGAGAAAGGAAGATGACACTCTCTATGAATTTCAATTTTCTGCACTTTCTGCAGCATTCCATTCTTCTCCTGCCACTGTCTGATGTCTGTTAGGTTGTCTCTAAGCAACTGCATGGTAAGAGTACTGTCTTTGTAGGAGTCTTCGTTCAGTGGTATGGAGTTGTGCTTCATCAAAAGCCATTTGAGCCAATGTATAGGCTAGCTCTGGGTTATTAAGGATCTCATAGTAAAATACAGAATAATTAAGAGCTAAGCCCAGGAGAATTGGATGTGTAGGTTGCACCTCTTTCCTGCTGAAGTGAGATGCTTCTTGATAAGCTCCTTGGGAATTATCTATTGTTTGTTTTCAGTCACCTTCAGTGAGGTATGGGAAGTCTCCCTTCATTTTCAGATAGAAGTCCTCGTTCTCTTCCAGCAATTTCAGGACAGCTGATGCAAATGGATCTTAGTTCACACTTCCCTTTCTCCCCGGAGACCTTGACCAGCTTCATCTTCTTGTCAGTGACGTCAGTTTTCTGCTCAATGCTGGAAATGACCCTCTGGGTTGACCTTCACCCTCCCTGCCCCCCAGTACGTTCTTCTAGGCCCCGAGAGCAGGTTGTGCTCCTCATTGGAGAGCTCAGCTCCCTGTTCAGTCACCGCCTTCATGCAAGTGGCCATGGCGTCATAATGCTTAGCCTGCCGGGCAGTTTGGCCTTCTGGATTATCTCCATCTTCTCCACAGTGGAGAGGTCTGGGGGGTGGGGAGGAGGGAGGAGTGGGGACTCCGGGGAGAGTCCCCTTGGAGCACTAAGGGTGGGGGCAGAAGAGAATCCACCAAAATCAGGAAGAGTCCTCGAAAGCCTTCAACTTCACCACCTCTGATTGCTCCCACTTTGGTCTGCTTCGGGCTTTGGTGAAGGCACCTCAAGATACAATTTTTAACACAATTTTTTTAGTCAGCTGAGGTATAATATATTTTATAGTCTTTCAACTGGAATCTGTATGGGTCCTTAAGTTTTAGGTGTATTTCCTATGGGCAATATATTATTGTATTTAAAGGAAAAAACCCATTATCAAACTCTCTTCTGTTTGCATAGTAAATTTAGCCAGTCTGTGCATTTTTCTTTTAAACTAGACCTGTGATTTTATTGGTGTAGGGAGCTCTTCTTAAACTTCTCAAACCAATGCAGACCAGCCAGTCTGTGACATTTATAGCTGTAGAGCATTGCCTGCAACATTCAGAGTTTCTCATTCATTCATTGTTTTCAAGATGTTTGACTTGAATTTCTTCTATGTAGTTAGTTTTTATGTCAAAGGCATAAGCTAAATCTAACTTTCTCCTTAGGAATGTCTAGAAGGAAGACAAGAAAAAGCAACTTAGGGAATGTGTAGTCAGAGTAAACAAAATCATCTCTTTTTGGTATAATGGATTTAGAGAACCCTAGAGAAGCAACCAAAAACTTAATTGAAATAGTAACTAAAGTAATGTAGTAGCATATGAAATAAACCCACAAAATCATCAGTCTTTTAAAATATTACCCCAAAAAACCTATCAGGGAAGAGATAGAAAAAGAAAAATTCTGTTCAAAATAGCTACAGACTGTATACAGTATCTGGGAGTCCCACTACCATCATACATATGTGAATTATATATAAATAAAGCCACAAAACACCTTATAGAAATAATTACAGAACTAGATAATTAGAGAAATACTAATTGTTCATGGTGATTGTTCAATATAACAAAATTCAAACAACTACTTAATTTTTACTGATTTTCTGCCATACCTATTGAAGTACCAAATAGAACTAGACAAAATAACAATTTGTCTCATGACTATCAAGGGAAATGGGGGGAAAAAGTAGGAAGGAAGGAAGCTTGCTAGTATTAGATTTCAAACTGAGAGTTTCTGATTAGGTAACAGAGTTGGTACTGAAATTGCAGAAGCAAATGAACATAGTAGCATAGTATTCTGTAACTCAAAGGACCCCTGGTAATAGGGTTAGGACTCACTATTGTATTTTGACAAAAGCTTTTGGGAAAGTTCTGGAACTGCCCTTCTGGCAATTTTTGGACTGACTACCTCTGGACAGGGCCTGAGTCACTGAAGAACATGATAGTTCTATTTCGTCTGAGTTCTGGAAGAAAGGACATTCTCTCAGGATGGCTTTGGAGGGTAAAAACTTTCCCCTTCAGCTGCAATTAAATCTGTCTGAAGAAGAATGTGAGGGGAGAGAACTGCAGAGAGAGTGGCTAGAGCAGCTGTGACAGCAGATGGAGGAGGCTCCCAGGGGACTGATTCTCTGAGGCTTGTTGCAATGGATGGAGTCTTCTTTTCTCCATAGAGAAACTCAACTTATTGAGCAAATCCAGCAACTCCGAAAACTGTTGGTACAAAGGCAGCTGCTCCACTTGGTTTTGTCTCTTCCGTTGTACTGCTGCATGAAATAAGCTTCATGGTTCACGACTAAATCTTGTCTATTTCAAATTTTGCCCACTGGATATTTGCATTTTTAAAAAATGATTTACTAGGTAAAGATAAGATAATTTTAATTGTACCTTGAGTTTGTGTTTTATTATAGAGAATATAATCAAGGGGGAAATCTGTAGATAATTACACCAAATTCAATTCCTCCCAGTTTGGCAATCAGTAGTTTGCCTGGAAGCTTGGAGCATTTTATGTTTTTTTTTCTTTGTAATTTGTATATATATATATATATATATATTTTAGCTTTTTAGCCCTTTAGAGAAAGGAAGCCACATTAGACCTGGTTGCTTTTTCTCTAGACTAAAACTCTTAGAGCTAATCTCATCATCTCCAAGCAGATAGGTGTTTTGTAGTTTAGATTTCTGCATCTCTTGAGGCAAGAGAAAGGGAGGAAGAGTAGAAGCATCTTGAGAAATACTTATTCTGAGCTAACTCCAGTGGGTGGAGACAAGTGTGGACAATTTAAAGGGTTATATGTGTAAAAAATGTTTCTTATTCAAACTGCCTTTTGCAATGACCTTTGGGTGTTAGCTAGAAAGCAATCTTGTAGAAATTAAATTTAGATCAACATCCAACACTATATACCGTAATAACCTTCAAAAAAAATACATGACCTAGATATAAAAGATCATGTCATCAATGTAGAAGCACAGGGAAGGCTTTCACAACTATGAATGATGGAAGAAGTCTTGACCAAACAAGATATAGAGAAGATTACAGCAAATAAAAGGAAAAAATGGAAAACTTTTCCCCAAAATTCAATGGATAAGGAAAACTGAACCATTCTCCAACAGGTAAATGTTATAAACAATATGAACAGACTTTCTTGAAGAAAGGTAAGCTATTAACATATGAAAAAATATCTCGTATGAGAAAATGTTTCAAATCACTAATAATACAAGCAATGAACGTTAAAATGAAAGTTAAAACAACTCTGAGGATCTATCAACAGACTGACAAAGGTGACAGAAAAGGACAATGCCGATTTTGGGAGAGGCTTAAGGAGACTAGGCCCACTAATGCAATGTTGGTGTTGTGAAATGGTTGAACAATTTAGAACTTTACTTAGATGTGGGGTGGAGCCAAGTATCAGATTAGAGGCTGCAATCCAGTTGAACTCTCTCAACATTTCCCTCCAAACAATTTTAAAATAATGTCTCAAACAAAATTTTGGAGCCACAGAACCAACAAAAAGTCAGGATTAGACATTTTTCTGGCCTAAAAAAAGTCGGAGGTCCACAGAAATCTGTGACAGAGGATGGGGGGTGAGGGGATGGAGGCCTATCCCAACCACCTGCACACAGAGGTGGCAAGCAGCAGCAGCAGCTTTTTAGGAGCTCTGTACTGTTAACGGAATAGGAAGATCTTCCCTGTCTGTTAATAGGCCTATGTGACCATGTGTCCCCTTTTCCCTTGGAACAGGAGCCGTGTTCCCAGGACTAAGGGTACACAGGTATTTCAATCACAGCTGTGCTACTAGAGTCTGAGTCACATAGAGCTTATTGGGGGAGAAGCTTGCCTAAGGAGGAGCGTGCTTACAGAGAGGCTTGCTTGTAGAAAAGCTTTCACATCTTTTGGTACTAAGCTAATTAGGCACTGATACCTCAGGGTTGTGGTGTCTTCTGGCTCTGAGCCTCTTAGGTAAAAACTATATAAATTGGGAGGTTGGTACTTTGAGAAAGATCTTTTGATTCCCTGGATGGGACTACTCAGATGTTGGCGATGTCCTGGTCTGGTGGTGTATGTAGGTGGTTGTATTACTTTGTTCAGAAAATTGCTCTACAGAATGGTTGAATCAGTTCACAATTCCACCAACAGTGTATTAATGTCTCATTTTCCCCACACCCCCTCCAATACGTTTGTCATGTTCCTTTTCTGTCCTATAGTACCTCAGAATTGTTTTAAATTTTCATTCCTCCAACCAATAGTGAGTTAGAGTATTTTTTTCATATGGCTATAGATAACTTTGATTACTTCATCTGAAAACTGTTTATATCTCTTAATCATTTATCAGTTCAGAATGGCTTCTATTTTTATAAATTTGACTCAGTTCTCTATAGGTTTGAGAAATGAGGCCTTTATTAGAGAAACTTGCTTCAAAATTTTTTTCACAGTTACTATTAGTAACTATATTTCTTTCCCTCCATCCTATCCCCCTCCCACTTATTCTATTTTCTCTCTCCTTTCACTCTGTCCCTTCTCAAAAGTGTTTTGCTTCTGACTATTGCCTCCCCCAATTTGTCCTCCCTTCTATTACTCGCCCCCCCCCCTTTCTCTTATCCTCTTCCCCTCCTACTTTCCTGTAGGGTAAGATAGATTTTACCCAATTCAATACATATAGTATTCCTTCTTTGAGTCAATTCTGGTGAGAGTAAGGTTTGCTCACCCTCCCATACACACACCCCATCTTCCCCTCCACTGTAAAAGCTTTTTCTTGCCTCTTTTATGTGAGTCAATTTGTCCCATTTTACCCCTTTTCCCCTTTCTCTCAGTGCATTCCTCTTTCTTAGCCCTTAATTTTATTTTTTTAGACATCATTGCTTCATATTCAACCCACACCTGTGCTCTCTATCTATATGTACTTCTAACTGCCCTAATATTTTTAATGAGTTACAAGTATCCTCTTCCCATGTATGTAAACACTTTAACCTTACTAAGTCCTTACAATTCCCCTTTCTTGTTTACCTTTTTATGCTTCTCCTGAGTCTTGTATTGGAAAGTAAAATTTTCTATTTACCTCTGGTCTTTTTATCAGGAATGCTTGAAAGTCCTCTAAATTCTAAATCCCCTGAAGGATTATACTCAGTTTTGCTAAGTAGGTGATTGTTGGGTGTAATCCTAGCTCCTTTGCCTTTTGAAATATCATCTTCTAAACCCTTTGCTTCTTTAACATGGAAACCACTAAATCTTGTGTATTCCTGACTATAGCTCCATGATATTTGAATTATTTCTTTTTGATTGCTTAAAGTATTTCCTCTTTGACTGGGAACTCTAGAATTTGGCTATACTATTCCTGGGAATTTTCATTTTGGGATCTCTTTCAGGAGGTAATTGGTAGATTCTTTCAAATTCTATTTTACCCTTTTGATCTAAGATATCAGGCTAATTTTTTCCTTGATAATTTCTTGAAATATGATGTCTGGACTCTTTCTTTGATCATGGCTCTCAGGTAGCCCCGTAATTCTTAAATTATCTCCTTTTGATCTATTTTCCAAGTCAGTTATTTTTCTGATGAGATACTTTACATTTTATATTTTACATTTATATTTTAGTGAGTTCTTATCCCAGAAGCTGGGGTCTTTGGGTTTATCAAACACTAGATTACTGTGGTCATTTAACTATGGTGTTTTGTGTACTGTATAATCTATTCCACTGATCTACCACTCTGTTTCTTAGCAAGTACCAGATAGTTTTGATTATTGCTGCTTTATAAAATAGTTTGTGATCTGGTATGGCTAGGCCACCTTCCTTTGCATTTTTTAAATTAATTCCCTTGATATTTTTAACCTTTTGTTCTTCCAGATGAATTTTCCTTTTTTCTAGCTCTAGAAAAGAAATGTTTGCTAGTCTTATTAGTATGGCATTGAATAAGTAAATTAATTTAGGTAGCACTATAATTTTATTATATTGGTTTGGCCTACTCATGAGTAATTGATATTTTTCCAGTTGTTTAGATCTGATTTTATTTGTGTGAAAAGTGTTTTGTAATTGTGTTTGTGTAGTTCCTGGGTTTGTCTTGGCAAGTAGACTTCCCGATATTTTATATTGTCTACAGTGATTTTAAATGGAATTTATTTTTCTGTCTCCTTTTTTTGATTGTCTTTTTTTTTTTTTTTTGGAGGGAGGAAGGCAGGGCAATTGGGGTTAAGTGACATGCCCAAGGTTACACAGCTAGTAAGTGTTAAGTGTCTGAGGTCAAATTTGAACTCAGGTCCTCCTGACTCCAGGACTGGTGTGCGCCACCTAGCTGCCCCTTTTTTCTATCTCTTGCTGCTTAAGTTTGTTGGTAATAATATAGAAATACTGATGTGGGTTTATTTTATGTCCTGTAACTTTGCTAAAGTTAATTATTCCAAGTAGCTATTTCAATTTTTTAGTTGTTTCTCTAGGATTCTCTAAGTATAACATCATATCATCTGCCAAGAGTGATAATCTTCTTTGCTCATTGCCTATTCTAGTTCCTTCAAGTTCTTTTTCTTCTCTTATTGCCAAAGCTAACATTTCTATTACGATATTGAATAATAGTGGTAATAATGGACATTTTTACTTTACCCCTGACCTTATGGGAAGGCTTCCAACTTAGCCCCTTTACAGATGAGGCTTGCTGATGGTTTTAGATAGATATTACTTATCATTTTAAGAAAACTCCATTTATTCCTATCGTCTCTAGTGTTTTTAATAGGAATGGGTGCTGCATTTTGTCAAAAGCTTTTTCTGCATCTATTGAGATAATCACATAATTTCTGTTGGTTTTGTTATTGATATGGTCGATTGTGCTGATAGCTTTCCCAGCCCTGTATTCCTAGTATAAACCCCACTTGGTCTTTGTGTATGATCCTGGTGATATATTGCTGTAATCTCCTTGCTTATATTTTATTTTAAAAATTTGCACCAATATTCATTAGGAAAATTGGTCTATAATTTTCTCTCTTTGTTTTAGTTCTTCCTGGTTTAGGTATCAGCACCATATTTGGGTCATAAAAGGAACTTGGTAGGACTCCTTCTTCCCTTATATATGATAGGAATTAATTGTTCTTTAAATGTTTGGTAGAATTCAATTGTAAAACCATCTAACCTTGGGGATATTTTCTTGGGGAGTACATTGATGGCTCATTCAATTTCTTTTTCTACAATTGGGTTAAGTAGTCTATTTCCTCTTCTGTTATATTTTTGTAAATATTCATACATTTCACTTAGATTGTCAGGTTTATTAGCATTCAATTGGGCAAAATAGCTCCTAATTATTCCTTTAATTTCTTCTTCTTTGGTGATGAATTAACCCTTTTTATTTTAGATACTAGTAATTTGGTTTCCTTCTTTTAATCAAATTAACCAATGGTTTATCTGTGTTTTTCTTCATAAAACTATCTCTTAGTATTATTTATTAATTCAATGGTTGTTTTTCTTTTTAGGATTTCCAATGTGGGGATTTTTAATTTGTTCTTTTCCTAGTTTTTTTAGTTGCATGCCCAAATCATTTGACCTGCTCAATTTCTATTTTACTGATGGAAGCATTTAGAGATACAAAATTTCCTCTAAGTACTTCTTTGGCTGCATCACATAAATTTTGGTATGTTGTCTCATTATTGTTATTTTCTTTGATTAAATTATTGATTGATTCTATGATTTGTTCTTTGACCCACTCATTTTTTAGATTTATTTTCAAATTAATTTTTAATCTACCTTTCAATGAACCTTTATTAAATGTAATTTTATTGCATCATGATTTCAAAAGGATGTGTTTTATATTTCTGCTTTTCTGCATTTGATTGTGAGGTTTTATGCCTTAATACATGGTCAATTTTTGTGTAAGTGCCATGAATCGCTGAGAGAAAGATATATTCCTTTCTATCCCCATTCAATTTTCTCCAGAATTCTATCATATCTAACTTTTCTAAAATTCTTTTCACCACCTCAACTTTTTTTGTCTTTTACTTTGTGGTTAGATTTATCTAGTTCTCAGATGGGAAAGTTGAGATCTAGGATTTTCTAAGTATGACATCATATCATTGGCAAAGAGTGATAATCTTCTTTGCTCATTACCTATTCTAATTCCTTCAATTTCTTTTTCTTCTCTTATTGCTAAAGCTAACATTTATATTATTATGTTATAGTTTTACTATTTCCTCCTATAACTCAATTAACTTCTTTAGAAATTTGGATGTTATGCCCTTTGGTGCATACATGTTTAGTATTGATATGACTTCATTGTCTATGCACCTTTTAGCAATGTGTAGTTTCCTCCCTCCTCTCTTTTTAATTATTTTGATTTTTGCTTTTGCTTTATCTAAGAACGTGATTGCTACCCCTGCTTTTTTTTTTTTTTTAACTTTTGCTGAAGCATAGTAGATTCTGCTCCAGGCTTTGACCTTTACTCTGTGTGTCTCTCTGCTTCAGATATGTTTCATGTAAACAACATATTTTAGGATTCTAGTTTGTAATCCACTCTGCTATTTGCTTCTGTTTTATGGGAGAGTGCATCCCATTTATATTCATAGTTATGATTTCTAACTGCATTTTTTTTTTCTTTTTAGAGGGCAATTGGGGTTAAGTGACTTGCCCAAGGTCACATGGCTAGTTTTTGTGTTAAGTGTCTGAGGCCAGATCGGGATCCGAACCCATGTCCTCCTGACTCCAGGGCTGGTGCTCTATTCACTGTGCCACCTAGCTGCCCCACTGCATTTCCCTCTATCCTATTTTCCCCCTTATTATACGTTTTTTCTCTCTCTTCTTTACTCCTTTCTCTTCTCATCAGTTTATTTCTGACCCCCAATTCCCTCAGTCTGCCCTCCCTTCTATCACCCCACTCTCTTTTCTTATCCCCTTTTTAATATTTCTTTTTAAAACTTTGAGTTCCAGATTTTTCTTTTTGGGATCTTTTTAAAGAGGCAATCAGTTAATTCTTTCAATTTCTATTTTACCCTCTGGTTCTAAAATATCAGGGCAGTTTTCCTTGATATATATATTTTTTCTTTTTGGAGGGCGATTCAGATTAAGTGACTTGCCTGAGGTCACACAGCTAGTTTTTGTGTTAAGTGTGCTCTATTCACTGTGCCACTTAGCTACTCCTTGGTAATTTCTTGAAACATGATGTCCAGGCTCTTTGTTTGATCCTAGCTTTCAGGTAGTGCAATAATTTTCAAGTTATCTCTCCTGGATCTGTTTTCTAGGTCAATGCTTTTTCCAATAAGATATTTCACATTGTCTTCTATTTTTTCATTCTTTTGGTTCTGTTTTATAATATCTTGATTTCTCATGAAGTCATTAGCTTTCATTTACTCCATTCTAATTTTGAAGGAATTATTTTCTTCAGTGAGCTTTTGGACTTCCTTTTCCATTTGGCCAATTCTGCTTTTTAAGGCATTCTTCTCTTCATTGGCTTTTTGGAACCTCTTTTGCCATTTGAATTACCCCCTTTTTTTTTTAAAGTGTTATTTTCTTCACTATTTTTTTGGATCTCCTTTAGCAAGCTATTGACTAATTTTTCATGATTTTCTTGCATCACTCTCATTTCCCAATTTTTCTTCTTCTTCTTCTTCTTTTTTTTTTTTTGGCTTTTTGGAGGGCAATTGGGGTTAAGTAACTTGCCCAAGGTCACATGGCTAGGCTTTTGTTTGTGTGTGCGTTAAGTGTCTGAGGCCGGATCCCAACTCAGGTCCTTCTGACTCCAGGGTCGACACTCTACTCACTATGCCACCTAGCCGCCCCCCTCCTCTTTTACTTGATTTTTTTGAATCCTTTTTGAGCTCCTCCATGGCCTGTGACCAATTCATATTTTTCTTGGAGGCTTTTGATGCAGGAGTTTTGACTTTGTTGTCTTCTTCTGGTTTTTGTTTTGATCTTCTTTGTCACCAAAGAAAGACTCTATAGTCTGATTTCTCTTCTTCTGTTTGCTTATTTTCCCAGTCAATTACTAGATTTTTGAGCTCTTTGCCATGGTAGAACTCTGCTTCCAGAGTGGAGAGAGTGCTGTGTTGCAAATTTCTACAGTTTTATGCAGATGTTGTTAGAGCTACTTTTAGGCAGAAACCGTGGAGAGAACCTGCCTCAGAACCGTGAGGAGCACTACCTCTCCACAGCCTCAACACACTCTGCCTCACCAGCACTCCTCCTCACCCCAGGACTGCAACCCAAGACTGCAACCCACATCCAAGCAGGGAAAAGCAAGAGAATTCTGCCTCAGCACCAGAAAAGAGATTCCTGCAATTGCCCTCTGATCAGCTGTTTGGTTCCCCCCACAATCTGTGGGCCTGGAGCTCTGGAAGCAGCTGCTGCTGTTTCTGCCACCTCTGCCACCTTGGGACCATGCTCTTCTCTCACTCAGGTTCAACAGGGTTTCCCCGTTGACCTTTTACTTTTTCTTTGGTGTTTGGGTGTTGAGAAGTCTAGAAACTGCCACAGCCACCAATGATTCAGTCCCCTGAGGCCTGCTCCAGGTTGGGCTGTGCTGCTGGTCTATGCTGGTGTGACCCAACACAGGACTGTGCTCTGCTCACAGCTTGGTTCAATAGGCCCTTCCTTTCAACTTGCCAGGCTATCTTGAGCTGGAGATGTATTTCACTCTGTCATTTTGTGGGTTCTGTAGCTCTAAAATTCATTTAGAATCATTTTTTTTTTTACAGGTGATTAAGGGATGAGCTTAATTTAAGTTCCTGCTTTTACTCTGGCATGTTGGCTCTGCCCATGGAGGTCCTTTCTTGAGCTGAACTTCCAAGCATTCAAACCCTATTGCAGAGAGCACAACTCTGAAGGGCTGACCACATTGTTCAAATGCCAAACATATATTTGCCTAAAAGATTATTTTACAAAGAACTCACACAAGACAAGCATTAACATGGGGTCAGAAGTTGGGATACAAGGATACTTTCAGAGTCTCTTTGAAGAACTTTGAAACTGACTGTGAGACATGGGAGACTCTGGCACAGGACCACCCAGCATGGCATACCTGCATCAAAGAAGGCACTGTGCAAAGTAGAATTACAAAGCTCAAAAGAAATATGTAATATGCAAATTTAGAGATATCTCCACTCTATATGGTCATGAGGCTATTTGTGACTAAGCTGTCTTAAAGCCTTCCAAGCTTGTAGTAATTTGATCAGGCACAGTTGGACACACTATACATTGACCCCAGCATAGTAATGTCATTTTTGTCCTCTTTGATTATGAAGGACAACAATAAATATGGAAATGTTTTGCATTACTTCACATATATAATCAATATCAAATTGCTTGCCTTCTCCAGGAAGGGGGAGGGATGAGAAGGATGGAGGGTAATTTGGAACTCAAAGTTTTTTAAAATGAATGTTAAAATTTTTAATATTTAATTGGGAAATATTTAACAAAATAAAATATATTAAAATAAAAACCACACACACATATGCTTGCCATTTATAAACTGGGGAACGGCTCTCTTACAAACTTGAATTACTTCCTTATTTGTCTTGGATATAAGGCTTTTATTAGAAAAATTTTCTGCAATGATTTTTTTCAGTTATCTGCTTCCCTTCTAATTTTAACTTCATTGGTTTTGTTTGCGAAGAAACTTATAAAATTTTATACAATCAAGATTGTGTATTATATTTTTGGCTATCCTCTTTTTCCTTGGCGGTTAGAGTGCTGAGCCTAGACTCAGGAAGACTTGAGCTGATATGACTTCAAATTCAACCTTAGACACTTGCTAGCTATGTGACTCTAAGCAAGTCACTTTACCTCTATTTGCCTTAGTTTCCTCAACTATTAAATGGGAATAATAAGGGCATCTACCTCCCAGGTTTTTGTGAGGATCAAATAATATTTGTAAAGTTCTCTGTTCATAGATCTGAAAAGCCATTTCTTTATAGCTTACACAGATTTATAGGCACTGACAATTTTCCTCCCCCCTTAGTGGTGCCTTTACTATTTTTTTTTTACCTTTTACAGAAGTTCTTTTCTGTATATTTTTATTTTTTTAATTAATTAATTAATTAATTAATTTTTATTTTAAGTTTTTTATTTGCTTTTATTTCTTTTCTTTTTTTCTTTTAACAAATGCTTTATTAACTTCTGGTTTACATCATTCATTTCCGCCAGATTTTGAGTTACACTTTTTTCCCCATTGTTCCCCTGCCCACCACCCCAGAATAGCAGTCCCACAAGATATCCCCTCATCCAGTCTGCTCTCTCCCATATCTTCTCTCGTACCCCCTTCGACTTTGCCATTAGGGCAAGGTGAATCTCTGTGCCCCAAAGCCTGCACATCTTATCTCCCAATTACATGCAAAATAGTATTAATAATAGTATTTATATACATTTGAAACATTTAATTTTAAAACTTCAAATTTCAGATCCATTCCCTTCCTCCCTTGTCACTCACTCCCTCTGGGAAGACAAGCAATTCAGTATGTGTTGTACATGTATAGCTACGCCACAAGTTCTTTTCTGGACAAACTATTTTAGATTCATTTGATTCCTTTTTGGTGCCAGTCTGTGAAATGGATCATTATAGATAGGCAGCAAATTGTTGCTGGCAAAGGTCTATGTACCTTCAGTGGGAAATATTTTGATTTCTGGAAGTTGTCAATATTTTTGGATGGAACACAATGTCTACTATCAGTATTCAGATTTTAGTTTTTTTTTTTAAAGATACTTGACAATAATATAATTTGAATTGTTCTGGTTTAGCTGTTAGCTGGTTACTCTTCAGTTCTCTGTATGTTTTAGAAATGAGGCCTTTATCAGAGACACTTGGTTGTAAAAATTCTTTCCCAGTTTTCCACTTCCTTCCTAATCTTGGTTACATTGGCTTTGTTTGTACAAAAACTTTTCAATTTAATGTAATGAAAATTATCCATTTTGCATTTCTTAATGTTCTCTATCTCTTGTTTGATCATAAATTCTTCCTTTCTCCAAAATCTGACAGGTAAACAATTCCTTGCTCTCCCAGATTGCTTACAGTATCAGCCTTTATATCTAAATTGTGAACCCATTTAGACTTTATCTTGTTATACGGTGTAAGATATTGGTCTATGCCCAGTTTCTGCCATAATATTTTCCAGTTTTCCCAGCAGTTTTTGTCAAAGAGTGAGTTCTTATTGCAGAAGCTGGAGTCTTTGGTTTTATCAAACAGTAGGTTACTATAGTCATTGACTACTGTGTTGAGCGCCTATTCTATTCCACTGATCTACCACTCTGTTCCTTAATCTGAACTAAGTAGCTTTGAAGACTGTTGCTTTATTATACAGTTTAAAATCTGGTATGGCTAGACCACTTTCCCTAGCATTTATTTTCATTAATTCCCTTGATATTCTGGACCCTTTGGTTCTTCCAGATGAATTTTGTTATTATTTCTTTCTAGCTCTATAAAATAATTGTTTGGTAGTTTGATTGGTATGGCACTAAATAGGTAAATTAATTTAGGAAAATTGTCATTTTTATTATATTAGCTTGGCCTAACCATGAGCAGCTGATGTTTTTCTAATTATTTAGACCTGACTTTATTTGTGTGAAAAGTGTTTTCAATTGTGTTCATAAAGTTCCTGGGTTTGTTTTGGCAGGTAGACTCCCAAATATTTTATAATGTCTACAGTAACTTTAAATTCTCTATTTCTTACTGCTGGGCTTAGTTAGAAATATATAGGAATTCTGAGGATTTCTGTGGGTTTTATTTTATATCCCGCAACTTTGCTAAAGCTATTTATTATTTCAAGTAGTTTTTTGCTTGATTCTCTAGGATTCTCTAAGTATATCATCATATCATCTGCAAAGAGTGATAGCTTGGTCTCTTCTTTGACTATTCAAATTACTTGAATTTCTTTTTCTTCTCTAATTGCTATAGCTAACATTTCTAGTACCAAACTGAATAAAAGGGGTGGTAGTGGACTTTCTTGTTTCACCCCCAATCTTCTTGGAAATGCATCTAGCTTATTCCCATTACATATAATATTTGCTGATGGTTTTAGGTAGATGCTACTTATTATTTTAAGGAAGATTCCATTTATTCCTATGCTTTCTAGTGTTGTTTTTTTTTAATAGGAATGGGCGTTGTATTTTGTCAAAAGCTTTTTCTGTTTCTGCATCATCCCAGATTGCTTACAGTATCAGCCTTTATATCTAAATTGTGAACCCATTTAGACTTTATTTTGGTATACAGTGTAAGATATTGGTCTATGCCCAGTTTCTGCCATAATATTTTCCAGTTTTCCCAGCAGTTTCTACTAATCATATGGTTTCTACTAATTTTGTTGTTGATATGATTGATTATACTTACAGTTTTACTAATATTAAACCAGTCTTGCATTCCTAGAATAAATCCTACCTGATCAAAGTGTATTATTCTCATGATAAGTTGCTGTTATCCTTATACTAATATTTTATTTAAAATTTTTACATCTATATCCATTAGGGAAATTGGTCTATACTTGTTTTTCTATATTTTGGTTCTTCCTAATTTAGGTATCAGTACCACATTTGTATCAAAAAAAGAATTTGGAGGGATTTTTTCTTCTCCAGTTTTCCCCAAATAGTATACAAAGTATTGGAATTAATGATTCTTTACATGTTTGGTAGAATTCACTTGTAAATCCATCTGAACCTGAAGATTTTTTCCCAGAAGGTCATTGATGTCTTGTTCAGTTTCTTTTTCTGAGATGGGGTTAAGTATTTTACTTCCTCTTCTGTTGATCTGGGCAATTTATATTTTTGTAAATATTCATCCATTTTCACTAAGATTGTCAAATTTCTGGGCATATAATTGGTCAAAATAATTCCTAATTATTGTTTTAATTTCTTCTTCATTGGAGATAAGTTCACCCTTTTTAATTTTTGACATTGTTAATTTGATTTTTGTCAATTTTAGTCAATATGATTATTGACTAAAGGTTTATCAATTTTATTTTACATTTTTTACAAAGCCAGATCTTTTATTTATTAGTTCAATAGTTTTCTTAATTTCAATTTTATTAATCTCTCCTTTGGTTTTCAGTATTTCTAATTTGGTATTTACTTGGGGATTTTCAATTTGTTTCTTTTCTAGCTTTTTCAGTTGCACGCCCAATTCATTGATCTCCTTTTTCTCCATTTCATTCATGTAAGCATTCAGAAATATGAAACTTCCCCTAAGAACCACTTTCACTGCATCCCATAAGTTTTGGTATATAGTCTCATCATTGTCATTCTCTTAAATGAAGTTACTGATTGTTTCTATGATTTGTTGTTTGACCCACTCATTCCTTAGAATAAGATTATTTAGTTTCCAATTAGTTTTGTCTATTATTCTATAGCTCTTTATCACATATAATTTTTATTACATCATGATCTGAAAAAGACACATTTAATATTTCTGCCTTTCTACACTGGATTGTGAGGTTTTTATGCCCTAGTACATGGGCAATTTTTGTGTTTGCCATGTACAGCTGAGAAGATACATTCCTTTTTATCCCCATTCAATTTTCTCTGGAGGTCTGTCACATCTACCTTCTCTAAAACTCTATTTACCTCCTTAACTTCTTCTTTCTTTCTTTCTTTCTTTCTTTCTTTCTTTCTTTCTTTCTTTCTTTCTTTCTTCCTTCCTTCCTTCCTTCCTTCCTTCCTTCCTTCCTTCCTTCCTTCCTTTTGTTTTTGTTTTTTGGAAGGCAATTGGGGTTAAGTAACTTGCCCAAGGTCACACGGATAGGTTTTTGTTTGTGTGGGTTAAGTGTCTGAGACTGGATCTGAACTCAGGTCCTTCTGATTCCAGGGCCAACACTCTACTCACTGCGCCACCTAGCCACCCCACTTCTTTCTTTATTTTGAGGTTAGATTTATCAAGTTAAGAGAGAGGGAGGTTGAGGTCCCCCACTAATATAGTTTTGCCATCTATTTCTTCTTCTTACTCTCTTAACTTCTCCTCTAAGAATTTGGCTACTATACTATTTGATGCATATATATTTAGTAATGATATTATTTCATTGTCAGTGATAGCTTTTAGAAGGATATAGTTTCCTTCCTTATCTCTTTTGATTAGATCTCTTTTTGCTTTTACTTTGTCTGAGATTAGCAATACCCCTTTTTTTACTTTAGCTGAAGCACAATATATTCTACTCCAGTCTTTCACCTTTACCCTATGTGTATCCCCCTATTTCAAATGTGCTTCTTGTAAACAGCATGATATAGGATTATGGTTTTTAATCCATTCTGCTGCCTCCATGTTATGGAAGAGTTCATCCCCTTCACATTCAAAGTTATGATTACTATCTGTGTCTCTCTCTCCATCCTATTTATTCCCCCTTTATGCTTTTATTTCTCCCTTCTCCCTTCCCTCCTCAAAAGTTTTGCTTTTGACCATAGCCTCCCTTAATATTCTCTCCCTATCAGTCCCCCTCCCTTTACCTATCCTTTCCCCTTACAACTTCTTCCCTTTCTTCTAACCAGTGCCTCCCCTCCCCTTCTTTCTCCTCTTTCCCTGCCTACTGCCTGTAGGGCACATTAGATTTCTATGCTTAACAAAGTATGTTATTCCTTCCTTGAACCAAATCTGATAAGAGTAAATCTCAGTTCTCGTTTCCCTCCCTTCTTCTCCTGTACAATGTTTTTTCTGTCTCTTCATGTTAAATTCCTATACTTTAATGTTATTCCTTCCCTGAACCAAAATCAATGAAAGTAAAGCTCATACAATGCTCATCTCCCTTCCTTCTTTCCTTCTACTCTAATATGTTTTTGTGCTTCTTCATGTGATGTAATTTACCCTTTTCTGCCTCCTCCTTTCCTCTTCTTCCATCACAATCCCTAGGTACCCCTTAATTAGTTTTTTTATCATCACATCAGTTAATTTATACTCACATCCTCTAATTATGTATATCCCTTTTAAGTGTTGTAATAATTATTCAATTCTCAAGATTAACAGGTATCATCTCATATAGGGATGTAAACAGTTCATTCTTACTGAATAACAAGTTTTTTTGCTGTGTGTGTGTGTGTGTGTGTGTGTGTGTGTGTGTATTTTTTCCCTGTTTACCTTTTTATGTCTCTCTTGAGTCTTGTATTTGAAGATCAAGTTTTCCATTGAGCTCTAGCCTTTTCATCAGGAAGGTCTGGAAGTCCCTTATTTCATTGAATGACCATCTCTTTGCCTGAAAGATTATGTTCAGTTTAGCTGGGTAGTTGATCCTTGGTTATAGTCCAAGCTCCTTTGCCTTATATCATATTCCAATCTCTCTGATCTTTTAAGGTAGAAGCTGCAAGGTTCTGTGTGATCCTGACTGATATTTGAATTGTTTCTTCCTGGTGGCTTGTGGTATTTTCTCCTTGATCTGATAATTCTAGAATTCAGCTATACTACTCCTTGGAGTTTTCAATTTGGGATCTCTTTCAGGAGGTGAACAGTGGATTCTTTAGATGACTATTTTACCCTCTGGTTCTAGGACCTCAGAGCAGTTTTCTTTGATGATTTCTTAGAAGATTTTGTCCAGGCTCTTTTTCTCATCATGGCTTTCTGGGAGACCAATAATTCTTAGATTCTCTCTCCTGGATCTATTTTTCAGGTCAGTTGTTTTTTCAGTGAGATATTTTACATTTTCTTCTATTTTTTCTTTTTATTGATTTTGTTTGACTGATTCTTGATGCCTCATAGAGTCATTTGCTTCAATGTAGCTAATTCTAATTTTTAAACAATTGTTTTCCTCAGTTAGTTTTTGAACCTCCCTTTCCATTTGGTCAGATTTTACTTTCAAGGATTTATTTTTTCCAGTGAGGTTTTGAATCTGCTTCTCCATTTGACTAATAGTAATTTTTAAGGAATTGTTCTCTTCAATGAATTTTTTTCCCATTTTGCCAGTTGCACTTTTAATATAATTGTTCATTTTTTCTTCTACCTCTTTAATTTGGTTTTTAAAATACTTCTTGATCTCTTCTAAGAATGCTTTTTGGGCTTGAGACCAGTTCATATTCCCTTTTGAAGCTTCAGATTTGGGTGTAGCATCAATGCTGACTTCTTCCGAATGTGAACCTTGCTCTTCCCTTTCACCATAATAGGATTCTAAGGTTTTTGTTTTGCCAATTTGTATTTTGCCCACTGTGATTGCCTATTTCCTGGCTCTTAAAGTGGATCTCTGCTTCTGGGGCACAGAGGGCTCTGACCTGTGCTTCTTATGTTGGGAGTTACGGGCCTTGTTGTTGGTTTTGTGTGCTGTGGCCTCTGAATGCCTAGACTAAGGCCAGGGCCAGGAATTTCAGTGTTTCCTGGGGTTACACCAAAGCTCACTGTGTGAGGGGTGAGAAAGGGGTAGTTTGGCCACTTCAGTTTTCTGCCTCCATGGTCCTGGGCTAGAGTTCAGGCAGGCTCAGCTGCTGGTGGCTGGGGCTGAGCCTGTGTCTGCCAATTCCTCTGATTGTGAGAAGGCATCCCTGGGGTTCGGGATCTCCCCGAATGGGGAGATGGGGCTTGTTGGGATACCTCCAATCCTGCACTGGTGCCCTTCAGCCTCAGCACAGCCACAGCCACACCCCTCTTATAGATCTCTCAAGCCTGCCTTTCACTATTTTAGGATTTTACATTGGGGCAATATTCTTTGGGTTCTTCAGGGTCGGGGTGGGGTGCGGAATGAGAGCAATTACAGTTTACTCTACCATCTTGGCTCCTGAAAGTTCAGGTAGGTGATTTTTTAAACATCTAGACTATGGGTTGATAGCCCCAGGAGTAGCTGCTGCCACTGCTGCAGGCCCTGTGCTTGTCTCTTACCCAGCTCTGACAGACCCACCCTGTGGTGAGAGGTTTGGGAATCACCTATTGTGATGGGTGAATCAGTTTGCCCAGGTTCACTCTGACTCCCCTATGGTTAAGTTTGTGCTGGTGCCTAGCCAGTTACTCTTATGGGGAACAACTTTACTAAACAAATAATTAGAAATACAAATACTAACAATTGTAATGGTATTACCAAAGGAGCCCTTTATTCAAGACTATTTCTTCTAAAATGGTGCTGAGGGATTATTTTGGTCAATAAGAAAGACTTGGATTTTTTGTTTTTTGACAGTGAAAAACTCCTTTTAAAGAGGAGTTTGTATTGAAGAAATGTTAAAATATAGCATCTCTTTTATTTCCACTTGAACTACTACATGATAGTGTCTAAATATTAATTTAATAACCCTGAACCATGATGATCATGTGCACAAGTTAATGTGATTGGCAGCACATTACTTACATGTACCTTGAAATTAAGACATTTTTAATGTTTTGTTGCCCTCAAGACCATCTAGCTATCTATCATAAGCACCAAAATGTTCTTCTTTCTGTGGCTTCCTAAATATATGCATGTTTCCTCAGAAAACACTATGATATTCATGAACATTTACCATATTTCTAGCGTACTGGCACCAGGGACTGCCAAGAGGCAAGAATACAAGGATGAAGACTGAAAATGTAATTTGTATGCTTTGAGCTGCTCTACTGTTTTACTTACATATATCAGATATATGTATGTATACATATATGTATGTGTATATGTATATATATGGGAAGGGGGAGAGCAATTGGGGTTAAGTGACTTGCCCAAGGTCACAAAGCTAGTAAGTGTCAAGTGTGAGTTCAGATTTGAACTCAAGTCCTCCTAACTCCAGGGCCAGTGCTCTGTTTACTGAACCACCTAGCTGCCTCACCATTATATTTGACATGTATTGTAAATATTTGAGTGAATCCTTTTAAAAAAATGTTATTACCTGAAACGAGTACAATCTGGCCCATCCATACTATGGGTGTTGTACTTCTGAGTCTAAGAATAATGTCTTAGATAATTAACCTTGTTCTGTTTTAGGCCAACAATCTCTTTCCTTCTTTTTCCAGTATATGCTGTCAACTCTTTCTTAAGCAGAAATTAATCATACTTTCCCCTCCTATTATAGATTATGAGTAAATTAACCCCTTCTTCTACAAAATGACAGAAAAAAAAGGCAGGCAATTTTCTGTATATCATATCCATACTTAAAAAAAATGTGTCTTTTTGAACTTACTGATACACAGGCTGTACTTTGATTTATGATCTTGTATGGTTTGTAAACCAAAGTATTATCTTAGCATTTTGTTTGATAGCACAATACTACAATTATTATAGTAAAAAAAGTATAGAATCCTAGTTTTGAAGGCATTTTTGGATAAATGATGAACTGGCTTATCATGAACAGATGATTATTATAAAGCAGTAGGTAAGACCCTAAATGGAAGGCATTAGACCCTTTAGAAACAATAAATTTTAATGAGCTTTCAGCTGTATGTTATACCAAAATCCATTCTTTTTCACTTCAATTAAAAAATTGTGTATCTAATCTGTGAAAAGCAATATAATGATGAAATGTAGCTCCTGCTTTAAGGAACTTATTAATAAGGAAAGGATAAGACAGGTATGTACACAAATAACTGTAATACAAAGTTTGATGTGATAATTTCAAAGGAGGTGATTTAGAAAAACTGCTATAAGAACTTGGAAGCAAGAGGGACAACTTGAAGTTTAGAGCAATGAGAAAGCTTCATGGAGGTAATACTAAAGTTGAGCTTTCAAAAAAGAAATTTTTAAAAGATGGTGATAGGGTGAGGAGAATACATGCAAATATGGGAGTTGACATGAGCAAAAGGACAGTCACGGGAGAGGGCAATACAAGAATAAGGGATGATGAATAGTACATTTTTGCTGAAATGTGGAATAGATGGAGGGTTGTATAAAATACTTTGATTTCTTTCAATTCTTTTTTTTTTTTTTTTTTTTTGGAGGGGGAAGGCTGGGCAATTGGGGTTAAGTAACTTGCCCAAGGTCACATGGCTAGAATACTTTGATTTCTTAAGATGAAATTGCTTATATTGTATAGCTGGTTGGAGTTACATTGTGGAAGATCTAAGATGACAGGATAAGATGATGAAACTTTCTTTGGAAGGTGATGGAAGTCATTGAAAGGACAGGCTATTCCTTATTCCTGGAATGCCCTCCCACTTTACTTCCATGGGGCCTTACCATTTGCTCTGCTGTTGTGCCCCTCTAGATCTCCAGGCCTTAACAAGTTAAATTTTTTTTCTTTTTTTTTCACATTCTGTTTTTGAGTTAAAATTTTTACCCTTCAGCTCCTTCCTCACCCCCATTGAGAAGGCAAGTTACATGTAATTCATTATACATGTGAAGTCATGCAAAACATTTCCATATTAGCCAAATTGTGAAAGAAAAAAAAGGAAAAAACAAAAAGCAAAAAGCTTAAATCTGCACTCAGTTTATCAGTTCTCTCTGGAGTTGGCCAGCATTTTTCATCCTCAGCCTTGAAATCTTCTCTAAAGCTGAATATTTCTAATTTGTCATGTCTCCCTATTAGAATGTGAATTCCTTGAAAGCAGGGACACTGCTTAGTAGTGTTTTGCACACAGTGAAGTGTTAACAAATGCTTTTTTCATTCATTCGTTAGAACCCCTGCCTCCCAAGCTTCAGTTCAGGTACCACTTCACAGTAATTCTTTCTTGATCTCTACCCGCTCCCCAACCCTCCATTACTTTTATTTTTTGTAGATATTTTGCATTTACTTGTTTGTGTATATTTTTTTCCCCTGCTAGGAGAATGCAAGCTCCTTAAAGGCAGAGACTATTTTTTTTCTTTGTATGTCCTGTGGCACTTAAGCAGGTATAAAAGTTTGTTGAATTTAAGGAATGATAGGTTCAGAGTTGGACATTAAAAATTTTTGTGTAAAGGATAGATTGAAAGGTCAGTTAAGCAGTCATAAAGTTCTAGATGAGAGGTAATGAATGGAATGGAAGGTTTGAAAGAAAGCTTTCTTGTGTGGGGAGTCAACAAAGTGGTTGGGTCAAGTAAAGTAAGATGATTCTAAGCATTTGAACCTGGGTACCTCAGAGGATGATTGCATTAGTGCATCTAAGACTAGATGAAAAGTAATGAGCTCCTTTGGAATGAGATGCTAGTGGGTCATCTCAATAGTGTTATCACAAGCAGACAAGTAGGAATAGGGTCCGTTGTTTTTAAATGTCCTTGGTATCACGGACCAAATACTCATTTAAAGTAATGGAGAACTCTTATTCTGGCTCCAGTATCTAATGTTGAACCAGTATTTAATTAGCTCCCTTGTCCTTCACGTTGTTCAAGAAGGAGGTATGTTTATGGAATGGTTTTCTCTCTTTTTTAAAGCAATAAGATTTGAGCACCGTCTTTGTTTCTATCGCCCAAGCCAAGTAAATTGTTGAAAGGGATGGGATTAAAATATTTCAATCTCAGCTGTAATTTAGAATTGACTTAGAGGCATAAACCACCATTTAATTTATACCTGTTTTATGTAAAAATTATCCCATTTATTTATCTGGAAAGTAAAGGAGCTAGACTTTATCTCCAAGGTCCCTTTTAACTTGAAAAATTCTAAGTTTAACCTGACAGAGGTAGTTTTCATTTTTTTCTTCTGAAGACATTTTTGAAAGTTTTGTGAACCTTAAAAAAATTATAGCATGAATGTAGGGTTGGTATCTTTTCTGAAGGACACTATATACTTCACATATACGGCTTATAGAATGTTAAATCTGGAAAATACCTTAGAGATCATCTAGTCCAAACCAGTTAACTTACAGAAGAAGCTGGAGGCTAGATTAAAAAAAAAGTTTAGATTATACCCCAGTAGTCTATCCTTTTGAAATTACATGTAAAGCAAGCAATCACAGTACATCAAAAAATTTTTTTATTTGAGACACAAAAATGCAAAAATGCTGAGATATCAAACATTTTCTCATTAGCTACAATATTGCCACTATGTACAAAATATCTGATGATAAATGTGCTACACATATAAAAATACAGTATGCATTACATATATACAGTACAATGTGCAAAATGTATGGCATTCAAACATGATATGGAATTAATTTCAGGGGTGCAAACAGCAAATACAAAGGCATCATGGTTTTTTTTAAACAGAAAGGCAATACATGAATGGAACCTCCCCTCCCCTTTGCCATAATTTTTTTTGTTGTTTTAATAAACTAGTGCTTAAAGAACAAAGTCCTAGAGACTGTGGTATCTTTCTTCTTTTTTCATAAAGTGAGATGCTAAGACAATGTGACTATGAAAATAAGAAGAGAAACACCTATTACACTCCACATTTCTATTGCAAGCAAAAATTGAAGAAAATTCACTTCCACCTGGAAAGGTTGTTACTATGAAGTTTTTTTTAAACCAACAAAACACATCTACGCTATTATACATGGTAACAATTGTAGAATATCTACATCTTTATGAAAAGTATGACTTCAAATAGTTAACACCTTTTTGGAATTTATTTTGAGATAGCCTCAAATTTCAAATACAAAGTGCCTTCTTTTGGCGTAATTCTTGGCAATGCCTTTGGTTCCTTTAAAGCGAGTTTGTGTTACTGTCTTTACTGGAGGATGAGTACTTTTGATTGATACTTAACCACTCCCTCACCCATCTCACAAAAATGAGTAAGTTTTCTTACAACATGATGTTTAGAGGTACTTGGTATGATTATAGGTGATTGTATTTACTTTGTTAAAGCCTTATCTTCAAAGCAGTTGGCATGAAGTCATTCAGACCTCTATAGTTGTGCATAAAAAAAACCTGCTAAGTTTTGCTTTATTTGACCACAGATATCACACTGTGGAATAGTTTTCTATTATTTGTTGTCATATGATTGTGACATTTATTAGTAATGTCTGACATGCTATTTTCTAACAGCAGTGAAAAACAAAGCATTTTTGTAAACATGTACAGCTTTTGCATTAGAGCTCTCAAATCTAAGATTTTGAATGTGGAAACACTTTTTTAAAGATATGTTTTCTAAGACAATGCAGGAAGAAGTGCCTGGAAAATATACTGACCTGTCATAACAACATGCAGAATTTGTCATTTTTGAAATTATGTACTGGAGATATTTTAAAATGAACAATATTTAAAGAGCATTTCAACATGTAAGGTCTTAACAATTAAAAAGAAAGCCAAAATAAACCCAGAACAAAAAATTCCTGTTAATTTTCCAGTTTTAATTTAAATCACTTAAAAGTTTGTCTGTATTAAGGGTGCAATCCAAATAAATGTTCATGCAATGTTATAAAGCTTGTCTGCACCTAACACATATGAAATATATATACATATCTATACATACATATATTATACATATATGCATGTATGTATATATTATATAATGCCCTTCCAGTTAAAGTATTCTGATTGGAGGGAGGGGGGCTGTTTTTGTGATCTTTAATAAGGGAGGACAGTATGATCTTGTAATGTCAATCAACTGATTAATATTCAATAACTTTTATGTTGATAGTTAACCAAATTCCTAAGTAAATGTTAACATATTACTTATTTCCTCAGACTTGTATTGCTTTGCTAATAATGGCTATTGAACACTGAGCAGGAATTTTTCCCTTCAAACCTGCTTTTTAAAAAAAGAGATAAATTATTTTGTGGTGCTGTTATATCCCTACCTACATATGTTCCTGACATTATTTTCCATAGAGATGGCATGAGAATATGTATTTTTAAAATTCCGGTCCCTCTAAGATAGCTTAAAAATTTCCCAAATGCTAACAGCTCCTTTGCCTGAGGCCAAGTTTATTTGGACAAAATGAATAGATTCAAACCAAGATGATCCATTCATTTTATTCATTTGTTGAAGATGGCCATATATGATAGTCACCCTTGGCAATTTTTTATTGACTGTGAAGTCAGCCACAATGATTGGAATGGTCAGTGGCTGTGTATGAACATGTCCTGAGTTAAGCTTTGGTGACAAAAATAGAGATATGATTTTAGTGGTTTTTACTCTGATAAAATAGGGTATTCCTTAACATATATTTATGTCCACTAAATTACATGATTGAGCAGAAACATTTTATTTTTCCTTGTCTTCAAAAGGCAGCAAGTTCAACTTGACACTAGTGTATCTTTTGCAACTCAAACTGTACTGCAAAATAATGTTATCAGTTGGTGACAATTTTTTAAAGAAATTTCAAAGATTTAAGATCTCTTCAGTATTACAAAAATATTCATATAAAACACACAAATAATATTCAAGCAAGAATTATTTCTACAAATTGGGAATACATATATATGTATACACACATATGGCAAATTCTATACAGTAGTTTGCACATTTCAGGAAAACACTCTAAAACAAACCATTAAGCCATTCTATAAGGTTTTCTAATAGATGCTGTTCTGAAATGCACAAGATAATTGTATACCTCTACATTACAGGTAATCTGATAAAACATTTGCTAAGATTATTATTTGTTTACCCATAAGCCTATCCCCAAATGACCTGCTCCATATAAAGTAGAAAGCAAAGGTTGATACTAAACGGTTTTTAAAGTATGAAGGAGTTGTGACAGGGACAAGAGATAATATAGATACTTACAAATTAATATTGGCAATGTAAAATATTTTTCAATGATATATAATACCACTTATAAACTATATACATGCTAATTAAAATTCAACAGTTTAATTTTACATGGTGCTTTTACTATGGCTAATTGAAACTGACTTTAAACAGAAATTTTTCTTTAGGACACTGACACTCCTTTCTTGAACCTCTCCTCTGTACATTCACATAATAAACACTGAAACAGGGTTAGAGTTATTTTCTTACATTATCATCTTTGGTCTATGATTACACACTGCACATTTTAAAATACAATGATCCTAAACATGAGTTTAGTATCTTGTAGAGCAATAATGATAATAATAATAATGATAATTTCATGATTATGTTTTGCTATCCAAAGCCAAAGATGGCCTCATGGAATGGTACATGTGCATGCACAGTTAATAACTGAAGACTCTCTTTTTTATTAACTGCTGACACACAAGGGCTGAAGTTCTTCAATGGACTGTAGTAGGACATATTTATCCAAACTAGTTATAGTTTCTTAGCTAGAAAATGATTAACTATTGAGAGTACTTTCATTCACGACATCATCTATTTTTTGTGAATGACCTTATGTAATAAATGTACTCTGTTTAATTCATTTATGGTTGAAAAACAATAAATGTTATGAACATCTTCCTTAGAGTCCCTCAGAAAAATGTGTTTACAAATAGGGATTATGAAAATACAAAGATATGTAAAAAGCTACCATTAGTTATAAAGTTGACAAATCCCTACAACTCCATGGCAGTTGATCTTATTTTAAGGAATTATTCAAAACTGAATACTATGTTCTAGTGTATAAAGTGGGCAATTTAACAACCAAAAAATCCTCACGAAAGAACACATGACAAACACATAGCTTTCTAAAGTTAAATACTTTACCACTGAAGCCCTTTTCTCATTTTTTCCCAGCAGAAAGATTTCTACCAGTAAGATATTATCATCATCAAATATGGTGGAGTCTCTATTATCTCACTTGGTCAGGGATCTCTGTTATCTTACTTGGTCAGGAAATGGGGTATTCTGGTTCATCAGATAAAGAATATAAGGTATTACACATGCAAGGATTACCAATTTTTTCAATTCTTCAAGTAAAATAAAATATACAACACTAAAACTACACTAAACATAATTTAAATCTCTGACAGTTCCAGAAGGCACTTCAGGATTTGGTGTTGCTTCAAAGTTATGAAGTGCCAATTAATAGAGTTCCAGTATTCTGGATGACTGAATGATGGATAAACACAATTTTATCATACTTAGTAAAATGTATAAAACTGAAGAAAATTCTGAAATGAAAACAACTTTTAATTAAGAGCACATCTAGAGAAAAAATTCCTAAATCCTTTCCAAGCAAAGAGCCTGGTTAATTCCCTGGGAATTTTTATGGGAATGTCACTGAACAGATTACAAAGGCAGCATCAAATCTGGACATAGGGCTCCTGGACATGGGCTCCTACATCTCCTATGTGAGATAGAGAAAGAAATACCATTGTCCTAATACAAATTGCAAATATTTATAGTAGGTTTTTCAGCCCATCTATTTTACTTTGTTATAAATTTATATGGCCATTTAAAATTATGAAATTTTGCAGTGAAGAATTTTAGGAAATTCCTAAGAAACTCTTCACAATAATTAAATAAGGACTACCATGTTTTCCTTGACCAAAAAAAGTACTAACAGAAACCTCCAGTTTTTTATTTTTAGGTACTACACTCCTTTAAAATTACTAGAAGAGTTAGAGCTCTTGTATAGAATTTAGTTACCAAGCCTTGAAGCTTCAAACTAGATATTAATTGTAATGAACAAAAATCAGAGAAGTCTCTATTCAAAAGTGGCCCTTAAAAATACCTTTATAATCATTATAGGAATGTTGCCAGATGCTTTATACACTCTCCCTTTGTTTTCTATTTTCACCTGACCAGGTCAAAAAAAGATTTAATGCTAAAGTTTTCTTTTTCATTCTTTGAGATGGATTTGGTTATCAGAAATATAGTTCGTAAGGAAATAAATGTAGAACAAGCAAGTCCTCTAGGTACTCTAGAGTTATTAAACAAATAGAACGAGAGAATACCTATATTCCCGCCCCAAAATACTCTGTACAAATTATAATGTCAAATAGTGTACAAATAACTGTCTGATATACATATTACAAATCAATCTAATCAAGCCAGAATGTTGCTAAGTTTCAGTGTTATCAATATACCTGAACTTTTTAGTGGCTTGTTCATGATAGCACTTTTGAAAGAAACCCTCTGTTTATAGTGAATAAGTTTTCCCATAAATTTAAAATTTGGAAATCCAAAGTAAGATTTCAAAAAGTCACAAAGCAAGCCACAGTAACAAAAAAAAAAAAAAATTCAAAAGGCTTCTGAATCAGAAGACGTCACCCATAAGGGCCTTGTCCCTGAACTGGCCAGGTCTTTCTTACCTTTTACCTCCCTAATGAATCTTGATCTTGGCTCAGGCTCTTTACAGGAACAATCAAGTGCAGTGATTTCTTAACTTCCCCTCAAACTAGCTCTTTGTTTCTGCTTTAAACTGTAAGTTAAAATCAAAACGAGCTGTTTGCCTTTTATTCAGAGTCTTAAAGTAACCACAGAGGTTTAAATGTAGTTGATTTAATATCTACAAAGAACTCTTGGTGCTATTTTCTACAGGTACTCTTCTTTTCCATGTTTTGTCTAATGGTAGTTTTCATCACTGAGGTCCTTGTAACAACTATTTTTTTCTTGACAAGTATATTTCTCAGATGGCCCTGTGCTATATTAAATCATAGAAAAAGTTAGAGAAAATTCACTGCTAAATGCAACGAAGTGTTTCAGGGCTATCATCTTGTATTCATTCATTCTGTGATAACATTTTAATTGCAAAGCTGCAGCCATGGACCTATCCCTTAAACTCACCTCCAAGAGAGTTATTTACATGCTCTTATTATAGCTTTAAGTTCTGAGACCAAAAAAACTAATTTTAGTCCCAATGTAATTGTAGGTCTTGTGGATCTAAAAAGTCAGTGGAAAACATACTTGGAGCAGCAGAGCTGAGAGGAGTAAGCCCTGATGAGGAGTTAGGCATAGTAATGTCTAACCATTCCATATTGTCTAAATTTGAATCAGGAAGGTCAAGAGATAAACAAGAATTATTTGCAGCAAATTGTGCTTCTGAAGTTTCCATGGGAGAATGCGAATGATCCAGCATGCCAGAGTGGCTTAGTAGATCATTTTGGAGATCCTCAATCAGAGAGAATGATTCTCTGTCCTCGTTGGTACTTGTTAGCTGAGGAATTTCACTTGTTGAAGGTAAAGTTCCATCTAAGAAAGCTTCTAGTTGGTTCTCTAAACTGATAGACAAACTGTTCATTGGTTCTAAGGATACTGGTGGTGCCATTTGGACTTGGGGTGGTGGTCGTGATATCACTGTATTTACTGGCATTGTGGTGATATTGGCTGTCACTGGTCTCATTTTGGAAATAGGAGAAGGCTCTTCTTTTATAGGGAGAGAAATTTCTGTATATAAAAAAAGGTTTTTAAAAAAATCGATAAGCCTTTTATTATTAGATTTTTATTTATTATTAGATAAACCTATTATTATTTAGCACAAGCTCTTACAAAATTAATTTTGCCTTTATGTGGTACATTTTGTCACTTTTCACCAAGAGGCTAAATGATTTGATCCAATGAGCATAAATCGGCCACAGAGCTAGAAAAAAAGGGTATAGCATTCTCACTCAATTCCCCAACTGAAAATACTTCCTTGCCAACTTAAACATACTTCTTAAGGTACTTGAGTTAATGGATAGTTTTGGCTTGAAAACTTAATGTATATTTGTAGTAATCACATTTTATTAGGAGACTCTGTGTGTGTGTGTGTGTGTGTGTGTGTATGCATACATATGTTTTAGGTCTTTTAAAGCTAAAGACCTACAAATAGGAATTACAATTGGGAAGTTTTTGTTTTAATTGCATCATTAAATTTGCCTATTCTAGAAGTACTGATATCTTAAAAATCAATTTCATTAAAATTTTTAAAGCATAGGTAAAAGCACATTACTTTCTTTTAGCTTATATTACAAAGAAAGTATTTGCATTACATGTTTTTTTCCTCTCATTTACCAACTAGATTAATATCATATGATTTTTAACCTGTCATTTCCATGTTTTACGTTTTAAAAAAGCATCAACATAATTTATTCTATTTTGTAAAGTTCTCGTATAGAATCATGGGGTCGTATGGCACACTGTACATTTTACTCTTTTATTTGAGGTTGATTACTTGTTTGACTCAACTTTTTGGCTTGTTTTCTGATGACATAAAAGTTTGAGGATCTGGCGATGACCTGACATCAGGTCATGCGGCATTTTAATGCACCATCTGCTACATAGTGCCCACTTCCATTTCTCTGAATGTCTTTGAATGAAGACTTGTATTCTTTCATTTGAGAATCTCAGTTACATAGATGGTGTTAATTGTGTCTTATGGATGCTGAAATTCCATAATGGACTGAAATTGTATTTAATGACTCAGATTACTATGTAAAACAAGACTGTTTATGATATTGAATACAACCTGATGTGTGCAATCCATATTTATTCTCATTTCTGGAGTCAACCCTAGAACTATTTTGAAAAACAGAAATGCCACAATGGTTGAAATCCTAGAGAACATTCTACAATCCACCATTTTAATCATAGACATTTTCATTATTGGTAGTTTTGACAGCAACATAAAGTAACATGCTCAATTGACATTTTACTATCAAAAACTCTTCATTTAAGTGAGGAGTCTTACCTGAACCTCAACCAATTCTCCCCCCAAATGTTTCTAATTCCAAAATGCCCCCTTTACTCTTTTTTTTCTTGCCTCCCAGGAGGACAAAAGATCAATCCTCTGGCATTCAAAGCACTTTATACCTTCCCCCATGCTTCTACCCTTCCAGTGTTCTTACACTTTTCTCTCTTCCGTATACTCTGTAAGCAAGTGATACTGGCCTCTTTGCTATTTCCTGCACAAAGTTGCCATCTCCTTACTCCAGACATTTTCTTTGACTATTGTTCTCCATGCCTAGAATTCTCTCACTCCTCAACTCTACCTTCAGTATTTCTTCAAGGTTCAACTAAAATCCCACCATCTAGAAGAAGCTATTCATCATTCCCACTCAATTCCCCCTTAATAGCCAACTCTATTGTTTATCTCCAGTTTATCTTATATGTATCTTATTAATAAATAAAGTTGTCTCTTCTCCATGAACTCATTCCTTGACAGTAAGGACTGTAAGGACATTTAGCATTGCATCAGCACAGTAGTGCTTTAGGACACAGTAGACCCTGAATAAATGCTAATTGACTTAATACTTTTTTTTTTTTAATTCCTGAAATAAAAGCAAGAAATATACCTAATTCCTTTAATTTCTCAAGTTGGAAATTTTCTAAGGTAGTTGAGGCACAACAAGAATTTAATCTGCTTTTCAAAGTCAATATAGTTCCTGAACTAAAATTATTTATATATCTAGTTATGTTGTCAAGTTTCAGTAATGCCCTGCGTATGCCAAACATTACAAATGAAATGTCATCCTCAATTATCAATATTTTTGAATGTATATGTAGTGAAATTTCTTAGTCTTTTTTATTTCTAATAATATTTCTAAACTCTGTTTACCTCAGTATTTCAGAATTCTCCAAAATACTTCAATCTTTGTAAAGGGAATTTTATTATACTTATCATAAAAAGCAAGGAAGTCACATGACCTCTTTGAAGAAATGCTAGTTAGAATTCTCAGGCTTACAAAGAATCATAGCAAAATAATGACCTATTTTTCTGTTTTTATATGCAGAACTTTAGCATTGCATTTGCACTGTATTAACATTACTAGAGTACATATTAGTTTAACCGACTTCTTATAGTCATTGTGGAATAATATTTAAAATATTATGATTTTGGTATTTTTTCCATTTAATATCAACAAACTTCTAAAAACAGATTTTGAAAACTGTTCATCCAGTTTCAATCTGCCATTTTACCATTATTCTTCTTTTCTAATATGTAGACTTGTGAATAATGTTGCCTCCAAATTGTTATTTTAATAGCTGTATCTTTTCAGTGCCTGAAATGGAACCAGTGGCTTTTTAATAACTTTCTATCATTAACAGTACTTTTTTAGTGCTTTAATATTAATGTATTTTCTAATAAGGAATTAGTTCCATTATACCTACATGATTATGAATTTTACTGTATTGATATATGAAATAGTTTCGAAAATGACAAATTTAAAGAATTTTCCTGTTTCTCACTGAGAGAACTACGAATGTCCCAAGTTCTTTTCTTGCATATATTCTATTGAAACTTTTGACTTACCTCCACTTTTTATGAGGATATCAAAGAGGTCATCCATCTGTTGACTATGTGCATTGGAAATCTTTAACAGAAAGAATAACGATTAATTTCCTTCTTGTAAACTATCATTGAAGCCATGTAAGAAAACTACAGAATATTTAAAGATTGCCTTATTTGGTGGAGTAAAAAACTGAGTTTCAGAGAAGGTGAAGAAAACTGCCCAAAGTCACAAAACTAGTTAGTGGCAGAAACAGGTCTAGGAGATAGGTCCTCTAACTCCTGGTTCAGTACTATGTCAAACCTAGTTGCTTCCAATAGTTCTAGTAAGACTGCTATTTAGATAATGTTCTGAAGTTTTGTTTTGAGGATTGTAGCTTTAAGAGCTTTTGGGAAAACATGTCTAATTCAGAGCTTCTCTCCACACATTTGCGTGCAATTTTTTTCTTTTCTACTTTTCCCTGTGGAGAGAACAGCAGCAAAAAGGAGGAAATGGGGGGCAGCTAGGTGGTGCAGTGAGTAGAGCACTGGCCCTGGAGTCAGAAGGACCTGAGTTCGAATCCAGCCTCAGACACTTAACGCACACACAAACAAAAACCTAGCCGTGTGACTTTGGGCAAGTTACTTAACCCCAATTGCCCTCCAAGAAGCAAAAAAAAAAAAAAAAGGGGAAACGGAATGGAAAGACACTGAGATCACACCTCCAGGCACATGAGTGACACATGGTAAGGTGACCACAGAGTTAATCTGTTTCTTAATTGTCAGAATTACCCACTTCCTTTTTCAGACATGAGACAGCAACTCTAAATAAACAGTTATGCTTTCCTCCCCACGAATCAGTGTGGTGTGTATTGTTTGCTCCATGCTGCCTGCCTGAATAAAGTCTGATAGGAGGGGATCTCATTAGCAAGCTTCTAGTGTTCTTCATGATTCTGAGATAAAATACTCAATAAGATGCCGGCATTAGTTTTAATTAGACCATCTAGTAAAGATTTTATTTCATAACACATTTCATGCACAGGCTATATAATCATGCAAAAGGGGGGAAGGCAGCGCTCTAAAATATCTGCCTCGTTCTTCAGAACATGAACGAGATGTGAATTTCCCTTATAAGCAAACTGTAATAACTAAGTAATATTATTTATAGCAGCAAATAAAACCCAGATTTAAACTAATGACATGTGCCGTTCAGACCACAGTTATATTCAAATTAATAATTTATTGAAAGAAGCAAACCTATTTTCCAAAAATTTTAATATGGAATTGTTATATTGCATACATAATCAAGAAACTCCAAAGCTACACTTCCATTCACTTGAAACACTGCCTATTTTCAGTGTTTCCAAAGAATTCAATTTAACTGCCAGCTTGTGATTAGAGTACATGAATTTAAAGACAAAAACACATACACACGACCAACTACCTCAGACTACTGGAACACTGCACTCATTTAGCATATGCCAATGACAGAGAACTGATGCTGAACTTTCCTTCCACTTTGTAAATACTGACTCTGAAAAACTGAAATCCAGGTGTCCCTATCAGCATCCCATAAGCCAAAGTGACACATACTTTGTTTTTCTGATAATCATTTATTTAAGTGGTGAACATCCTACATTCATCTAAGCTCCAGAACTGAATTGAATATTTCCATTCCTTTGGAGGCCACTTGGAGCAACATGGCTAACTGCCATAATGCAGTAGAAATTGGCTTCAATACAAGACAACAAAGGCTAAGGATTAAAAAAAAGCTAAGGGTTATCACTACTTAAAAAGCACCAACAGGAAAAAAGCAACAGTATGAGTAATCCCACTGACCACATCAGTAGGCCAGGAATCTTCCAAATGAACCCTTCTAGAGAGTAGGGAGAAGCAAACTAATATGATCTGTCAACATGCCTCCACTGTCCCATACTTCTGAAAGGAAAATTCCTTGAGACTGTCCTTGCTTTTTCCCCCTCTTTGTTGTGCCTTAGTTCTTCCCTCTCATCTCCCTTGTATACCACCAATTGCCCAAAAGAAATATCCAACAGATATAATTAAAAAGAAACCAATTCAAACAATAGGCCAAATACTACCTTGGTTTCCTGCTGAAGCTTAGGCATATAATTATTTTTTCTTTGTTCATATAATTGAAGTTATAATAGCTTTTCTTTGGGGGGGTGGGAGGGAGAGGCAATCAGGGTTAAGTGACTTGCCCAAGGTCACACAGCTAGTGTCTGAGGGAGGATTTGAATTCAGGTCCTCCTGACTCCAAGGCCAGTGTTCTATCTATTGTACAACCTAGCTGCCTCATACTAGTTTTCCTTTATGACAGTATAACATTGTTAATTTTTGGACAGAGTTAGCCCAACATCCTATGTGTGGATACTTGCTGTACATATATAAAGAGAACATCTGAAATTTGGCTGTCCCCATTCTTAACCAAGACTATTGGTGTTTGAAGTAGGTTTCTCTGCCAAGGCACAGAATAGTTTTAAAACTTTATTCAGTTTAGAAAAAGTCAGGTCTCTATAACTTCAAAGAACTTACAATTTAATTGGGGAGATAAAACAACATACATGAAATAATGACAGAAAAAATTATGTAATGGGACATATACATGCATATAGATGTAAAGACATAAGTAGCATATCAATATATAAATGCTGGTAGAATTAAAAGGAGAAAGGTCATGGTGAATCTGAGTTAGTTCATAAAGGCAAAGGGAGCTTAGTGAAGTATGGATTATCATAAGCACTGCAGATGAGCATGAGCAGAAGTGTGGAAGGAGGTGCAATAAACAGGATGTGAGGGCAACGTGACTACCCGGAAGCCAGAAGGATAGGAAAGGAGGGCCTGTTCATAAGTAGCCTGGCATGCCAAAGTGAGCTTAAATTTGACTCAATGAGCAGACAGAACCACAAAGCTGGAAGGTTTTTGAGTAAAAGAGGAATCTAAATACAAGACTGTTATTTTTTATGGAAATTGAAAAGAAATGCAATGAACGTTACTACAATATTAATGAATTGATTGTTTCAACTCCAATACAGATTTGAATTAGTACTAATTATTAATTTTGCTGCTTATAATTCACAAATGATAATGAAACTTTGTTGTTCCTGGCATGGCAGATCCACCTGAATCATACAAAGGAATCACTTTGGTATGGGGCAACCGTTTCATGCTGGACACTTTTTAGAAGCTGCTGATTTATACTCAGCAGTCTTTCCTTACCTCTGACTGTGAAGATGACTGTATGTTTCGAGTCTGCTTTATGGCTTCCTCATACCGGGGAGGATCTTTTGTCTTGGTGACTGTGTTGCCAAACAGAGAGTGCTGTATGATAAACTGCTGAGGTTGAGATGGAGATCCAGGCTACGCCAAACAAAGTTGAGAAATATATTACTATACACCAAATCATGCAATCTTCTTGCATGCTTTTCACCAGGAGTAGTGAATGTAACAGCCAAATAATGCTAACAGCGAATGCTTCTCCCTTGAGCAACGTAACGCTGTAAAGCAGAGAGCAAAAGTACTCTAGCACTCTTATTTTGGGGGGACGATGGTGATTATAACTTGCCTCCTTTCCTGTTGAACTATTCCATACTATTTAAGTACAAAGTCATGGTGAGCGCACATACTTGCAGTAAGGGATCATCATCTCAAATAAACATATTCAACCCAAGATTACCTTGTTGGTTGTGCTAGGTCCATTTTGCACAGAAGGAACCTGAGTATTCCTGGACTGAAGAACACTACTGGATGTGTTATTAATGAATGGCTGCTGGACTGTTGTAACAGGTGGTCTCTGATAGGAAAATACTGTATTCGATGGTGAGCTGGATGGGAAAACCTGAAACGGATCAATATTTTCTAATCAACTTATTAGCTGTTTATCTTGAATTATTCATGAACAAAAGAAAAATAACTTATGAACTTAAGTTAAACCACTGACTCAACTTGGTCAATGTTTTCTGTCTCTGACACTGGTATCAAGGGGCAGATTACTGTTCGAGAGTATTATACTCTTTATCCTCTTTGATGTCTCCATTAAAAGATCAATAAAGTCCAAGTCTAGATTCTTTAAAAAACTTGTTATGATTCCATCTATGAATTTATTTTCATCTTTATTAAGCCTATTTATATTTTTAAGCTTGGAAGGGATTTTATGAGTTCCATGAATTAACTATTTGCTGTATATAACTGTACCTAAGTATCAAAAGCTCACTAATTCTTTTTTTTTCTTTGCTTTTTTAGAGGGCAATTGGGGTTAAGTAACTTGCCCAAGGTCACACAGCTAGGTTTTTTGTTTGTGTGTGTTAAGTGTCTGAGGCCGGATCTGAACTCAGGTCCTTCTGATTCCAGGGCTGACACTCTACTCACTGCGCCACCTAGCCACCCCAAAAGCTCACTAATTCTACTATTATTAAACTTATTATGACACAAGCTGCTCCTAACTGTAACAGTTTTTTTTTTAAGCAATTGGGGTTAAGTAACTTGCTCAAGGTTACACGGCTAGTCATTATTTATGTGTGGGTGCTCATTTTCTGAGGCCGGATTTGATCTCGGGTCATCCCAACTCTGAGGCCGGCTCTCTTACTCACTGCGCCGCCTAGCCGCCCCTTTAGGGCAATTGGGGTTAAGTAACTTGCCCAAGGTTACAGGGCTAGGTTTTTGTTTATGTGGGTTAAGTGTCTGAGGCCGGCTCCGAACTCAGGTCCTTCTGACTCCAGGGCTGGCGCTCTACTCACTGCGCCACCTAGCCGCCCCTTAACTGTAACAGTTTTATAGACTATTATCAAATGTTACTTTAAACTTAATCTTTCTGGATAATAGGTTCTAATGATAAAGACTGTATTAATGAATTCAAGAAGAACCAACTAGTCCTAGAAATAGGAAGGCCCCCAAAGCAGGGGGGGGATTAAAAAAAAGGGAAAAGATGGTTTTTGTAACCCAAGTCCTTTATATCTTTAAATTATTATTTTTTAAAAAGTAAAACAAATTATACATAATAAAAGTGTCATGGACTAGACTTGGAGTCAGGAAGACCTAGATTCAACTAACACTTTAGTTATTTTGTTTCTCTGGGGCAAGTATCTCATTTTCCTTTACCTATAAAATGAGGGAATCCAAATGGCCTCTTAAATTCCCTTCTTGTAGACATTCTGGGCTTGGCAAACAATTATTTTTTCATATTTGATCATTAGGACACAACATATGATCACCTACTATATGCTTGACACTGGTTGACTTTCTTGGAGTCAATACAAAAGAATGCATATTTCTACCTATCTGTATCTGAGTTAAGATAATACTTCCAACTGTCTTTCTAAGCCAACAAAGAGTTACTGTTGATACACTGATATACATAAATATACACATCTAATTGCCAGGATATAGATATTTTTCATGTATAAATATTTTTAAAAACACTCTCAGAAGAATACCTTTATATAGTATTGTAAAAAGAGCATTGATAGGGGCGGGGCGAGGTGAGTAGAACGTCAGCCCTGGAGTCAGAGGGACCTGAGGATCCGGCCTCATACACTTAACGCACACACAAACAAAAACCTAGCCCTGTGACCTTGGGCAAGTTACTTAACCCCAACTGCCCTCCAAAATGCAAAAAAAAAAAAAAAAAGAGCACTGATTTAGGGATGGCAGGCCAGGACTCAGTTTCTTCTGTAAAAGGAAGGTTAGCTCTTACACTTTCAGTGCCTTACATTTCTAAATACTATGATATGAAGGATCATAGTCAGTTTTCTTTCACAGGGATATGCATTTTATAGCTCCATCTAGTGGATATTCTGAGTGAATTCTAACAGCTCTTACTATTTTAAAAAATAACTCTCATTTTAAAAATACACTGAAGTTGAAGGTAGGCTAAATGACTGTACCAAGGCCATACAACTAGTTAGTATTAGAGCTGGGAAGGTAAATCAGTTCTGATGGCTTCCAGCCCAGAGCTTACAGAATTATAGAATATATGTACAAGTTAGAGAGAGGGACTTTCAGAGGCCTAGTTTAACCCACACCTGAATAAAACTACCCTTTATTATAGAATATCCATAAATGATCATCTAGCGCTTGCTTGAAGACCTCCAATAAAAGGAAATTAATTTACCAATCCCTATTCCATTTTTGGTTAGCTCTAGTTGTTAGGAAATTTTCTACTGCATCAGACCCCTCTGTCTTTTTACATTGTCTATCTATTGCTCATGGTTCTGCCCTCTGGAACCAAGCAAAATAAGTTTAATCCCTCTTTCATGACAACTAACACATCCTCTCCCAAAATATACTTCTTTTTGGACTACACGTACTGATTCCTCCAATTTATCCTTATATGGAATGATCCTGAAGGACTTCTTGAAGCCTATCCAGGTGGCCTTCTGCTACATATGATAAAGGCTGCTAGTATCCTTCATAAAATACCATTCCAAATGCATGAGGAACTGAACAATTTTCCAGATTTGGCTGAATCGGAACTATGACCTCCCTAGTTTTGTTTTGCTTTTCTTAGATTTTGTGACTGCCATTATCATACAGTTTTCAGTTTTTATTTGTTTTAAAAAATACTACTAATCCTGTGTCCCTCATCTTGTACTTAGGAAGTTGGATTCTTCAACTAAAGTGTAAGAGTAGATTTATCCTATTAAATTATGTTCTATGTTCTAAATTCTATAATATGTCAAGATCTTTTTGGTCCTGCCTTTGTCACCTGATGTGTTAGTTATTCTAATTTTGTGTCATTTGCAAATTTGTTAACGATAATGTCAAACAGCAATTTTCAAGACAATATTAAGCCATTAATAATTTTACTTAAATGGGAAGTGGCATCTACCTAAAACCATCAGCAACTATTATATCTAAAGAGGATAAGCAAGAAGCATTTCCAATAAGATCGGGGGTGAAACAAGGATGTCCATCATCACCACTGTTATCCAATACAGTACCAGAAATGTTAGCTTTAACAATAGGAGAAGGAAAAGAAATCGAAGGAATTAAAATAGGCAAAGAAGAAACAATGCAATTACTCTTTGCAGATGATATGATGATATACTTAAAGAGAATCCTAGAGAATCAAGTAAAAAACCACTTGAAATAATAAACAACTTGAATAATAAATAAACTTGAAATAATAAACAACTTTAGCAAAAGGATATAAAATAAACCCACATAAATAACCAGCATTTCTATGTATTACTAACAAAGCCCAACAGCCACGAGATAGAAAGAGAAATTCTATTTAAAGTTACTGTAGATATTATAAAATATTTGGGAGTCTACCTGCCAAAACAAACCCAGGAACTATATGAACATAATTACAACACACTTTTTACATAAATAAAGCCAGATCTAAATAACTGGAAAAATACCAGTTGCTTATGGGTAGGATTAGCTAATATAATAAAAATGATAATTCTACTTAAAGTAATTTACTTATTCACTGTCATACCAAACTACCAAAAATTATTTTTTATAGAGCTAGAAAAATAATAACAGTATTCATGTGGAAGAACAAAAGAATCCAGAATATCAAGGAAATTAATGAAAAGAAATGCAAGAGGAGAAGGCCTCACCATACACGATTTTAAATTGTATTATAAAGCAGCAATCATCAAAATTACTTGGTACTGGCTAAGAAATAGAAATAGAGCAGTGAACTGGGTTAAGTACACAAGACACAGTAGTCAATGACTACAGTAATCTACTGTCTGATAAACCTAAAGACTTCAGCTTCTGGGGTAAGAGCTCACTATATGACAAAAAGTGTTGGGGAAACTGGAAAACAGTATGGCAGAAACTGGGCATAGACCACTATCTTACACCATATACCAAAATAAAGCCAGAATGGGTTCACAATTTTGATATGAAGGCTGATACTATAGGCAGAATGTGAGAGCAAGGAATAGTTTACCTGTTAGATTTATGGAGAAAGGAAGAATTTATGACCAGACAAGAGATAGAGAACATTAAGAAATGCAAAATGTATCATTCTGATTACATTACATTAAAAAATTTTTGTACAAAGTTGACGTAACCAAGATTAGGAGGGAAGCAGAAAACTGAGAAAGAATTTTTACAAGCAGTGTCTCTGATAAAGGCCTCATTTCTAAAATACAGAGAACTGAATCAAATTTATAAGAATATAAGTCATTCCCCAATTGATATAGGGTCAAAGGATATGAACAGGTAGTCTTCAGATGAAGAAATTAAAGCTATCTATCTGTAGACATGAAAAAACATTCTAAATCACTATTGACTAGAGAGATGCAAATCCAAACAACTATGAGGTACCATCCTCGCACCTATCAGATTGGCTAACATGACAAAACAGGAAAATGATAAATGCTGGAGAAGATATGGGAAAATTATAACACTAATGCATTGTTGGTGGAATTGTGAGCTGATCCAACCATTCTGGAGAAGAATTTGGAACTATGCCCAAAGCGCTATAAAAATGTGCATACTCTTTAACCCAAAACTGCCACTTCTAGGGGTATATTGCAAAGAGATCATAAAAATGGGAAAATGACCCACATGTATGAAAGTATTTATAGTAGTTCTTTTTGTGGTGGCAAAGAATTGTTAATTGAAGGGATACCCATCAATTGAAGAATGGCCGAACAAGTTGTGGTATATGAATGCAATGGAATACTATTGTGCTATAAAAAATGAAGAGCAGGCAGACTTCAGAAAAACCTGGAAAGACTTATATGAACTGATGCTGAGTGAGATGAATAGAACCAGGAGAACATTGTACACAGTAACAGCCACACTGTGCAATGACTGACTTTGACAGACTTAGCTCTTCTGAGCAATGCAAAGTTCTAAGAAATCTCCAAATGGCTCATGATGGACAATGCTAGTATACACATTCAGAGAAAGAATTATGGAATCTGAATACAGATTGAACCATACTATTTGCTCTCTCTTTTTTGTTTTGTTCTTTCTCGTGGTTCATCGCATTGGTTCTAATTCTTTTTTACAACATGAATAATGTGAAAATGTGTTTAATATGAATGTATATGTAGAACCTATATCAGAATGCACACAAGCTTGGGAAGAAGGAAGGGGAGGGAGGTGAAGAAATGTAAAACTCAAAAATTTGTGGAACTGAATGTTGAAAACTAAAAATAAATTAATTAATTTAAAAAATTTTACTTTTCGGGTCTGGTCATTTAACCGGTTCCAAATCCATTTAGCTACTGATCTATTCAAAACCTCTCCATCTTGCCCAAAATAATAACATGAAAGACTGTCATATGCTTCATTGAAATCTGGTTTAATTATATTTGTGGCATTTAAAAAATTTATCACTTTAGTAGCACTGTCAAAAAAAAGGAAAATATTCTTGTGGAAGCCATATTGGCTTTTTGAGGTCCCTGATGGAGCTATGCTGTCTGGCTTTAAAAAAAAAATCATTATCTCTGGATGTTCAATCATGATTATTAATCTTTAAAATATATTCTAAAATGTTGCCATTAGTCAAAATCAAACTTACTGACTTTGTTTCCAGACGCTACTTTCTTCTGTGTTTTGAAAATGAGAACATTTATCCTTTTCCAGGCCTGTAGCAGCTCTCCTATTATCATCGTCTGTCAAGACAGCTGAAAGTGCCTTATCCTTCACACTTAACTTTTTTTTTCTTTAAAGTACACTGGGATGTAGTTCATTTGGGTCTAATGACTTCAATTCTTTCCAATGTACCAAAGCTACAACTTACCCCAAAAAATTATTTAGTTTTTTTCTAATGAGAAATATTACTTTATTTTCTTTTTAAAAAAGCTTTCTTGATTTGAAATTTTGAAAATTCACAATCAATTTAAGTATATATTTGAAAATGTACTTTCATGTAGAAAGACTATTTAAATAGATTTTGGAAGATCATCAATCTCTCCAAATAGAGTTATGCTCCAAATTATTCATGTAACCTGGAGGTTCAGATGCTTTATGAGTCAAACCTTGTTCTTGGAGATGAAAGAATTAGAATGACCATTATTTTACAATAACAGGTTGGTATTCTGTGTATAAGGTAGCTAGGGGACATAGTGGAGAAAGCACCTGGCCAGGAATCAGGAACACTTATCTTCCTAAGTTCAAATTCAGCCTCAGATACTTATCAGCTATGTGACCCTGGGAAAGTCACTAAACCCTGTTTACTTTAGTTTTCTTATTTGTAAAGTGAGTCAGAGAATTATCTTTGCCAAGAAATCCCCAAATGGGATCATGAAGCAAAGTTGGGCATGACTGAAAACGACTGAACAACAACAATTCTGTGTATACCACTCCACTTCAATAGTCACAAACCTTTCTTATTTGTTGAGACTGGTTAAGTACATGTTGTGTGAAATTGTCTTGTTTTGGCTGGGATGTTTGGGCCAAGCCAGAGGGTGATGCAGGAGCTGATACTTGGGGCTGAGTTGTAATTCCTACTTGTGGTGGAGCCTAGGAGAAGAATAACAAATTACTAATTTCACCATGTGAAGACAAAACCAGCGAAGATAAAACTTAAAGAAAAATCAGTGCTTTCTGAGCCTCATTTATAGCAAATCATTAAAAGCTTAAGAGATACAAGTATTAATGACTGTTGCTACTGTGATTTATAGATACTAATGAAGATTTAAATGCTAGTATTTTTGGATATGGAAACAAATTCTCAAAACATGCCAAGTAACTAGAACATGTGGACCCACTATTTTTTCTTAAACAATCCAGAACTGTTTTTACTTGATTGTTTTGAGAATACAGGAAACTATGATAAAAGGAACATATAATGGATTTAATCATAATAAAATAATTTAATGATCTCATTGTTTCTTATGAGGATGTACTTGAACCTTAACTATTTACATTTCACCTTGTTCTTCATCTGTTTTAGTTAAAGCTTATCCCAATGATTTAAAATATAAAATATACAGAACACAGTATGATATCTAAACATGGACAAGGATCCTATGATCATAGGTAGTAGCAGTGTCTCTTAACATTCTCATTCCCAAATTTCAATTCATAATTAAATTCAAAATTTAAACTATTCTTGCATTAATATAATTACATATTTTGAGTACTCTGCAATATGTCTATGCCATTAATTTAATAAGTGACAACATAAATTATGTGTATATTTATATACACATAATATGCTATATACAAAATCTATTAAAATACAAAGACATTGACTATAAAGAACACAAATCTAAGGATTAAAATACTTCATTTCCTGTCTCAGCTTTGCCACTAATTTTCTGTGCATTCTTGTAAAAGTCTCTGGCCTTCATTTTCTTGATCTGCAAAGTTAAAAAGTATAATGAAGTTGGATGATAACTTGTCAAGATATTGTGGATGGGATTTATGATTAGCCTAGATAGTGATGTCTGAGTTAATTTACAAAGTGATATGGAAGTTTTCTTTATGCATTTAAAGGAGATCTTAGAAAACAAAGGGGAGGATTTGAAAAAAAAGTTTATATTTAAAAAGTGCTATATAAATATTTAGATCTGAATGACCCTGCCAGTTTTTTTTTTTTAATAGCTATGAGATCTGGATGCTTTCCCTTTGTATCTCCGTTACTAATTTATCACGAATAAAACTTCATTTTGATTCAAAGGAAAAATGAATAGTTAAAAGGTAAACTTCACACCTGTAGTTTTATACTGCCTACTGGTAGTTGAACTGAAGTTACATTCGAACCCTCGATAGACACTGGGAGCAGCAGCTGCGTGGTTTGGGTGGTTAGTAAAGCTTGAGGCTGAGCAACAACTGTGGTTTGAGGATGTCTCTGAGAACTCACATAATACTGAGAGATGATGGTCTGCTGGTCAGCTTTGGCCACAGGTACCTCTTGCTTGATAACTACGGCCTTTTTGGCAACTAGGTTCTGGCCAGCAGTAGATCCTGCCTGGCCTGAAGAATGACTGGCTCCTGGTATTGATTGCCTTGAGCTAGAGCAGTCAGGGAGAGAATTCTCATCTTTGACAGCAGGAATGACATGCTTTTGTTCTACATTATTTACAGAATTAGCAGTGGGTTGGGAGGCTGGTGGTGGCTGCTGGCCCCGTTTTTCAACTTCAAGTTGCATTTTTAGTACTTCCACAAGTTTCTGTTCTTGTTCCAGTTTCCTTTTTAGCTCCTCAATCTGTTTTTCTTTCTCCTGAAGCTTTCGGTCCTTTTCAGCCACATCCAATTCCATGTTTGACAGGCCTCCACAGGTAGGACTTAGACTATCTTCATTATTTGTCGCCCTCAAAGGAGATGAACTTAAAAACTGGGAGGGGGACATCATAGTCATGATTTCTGTGAAAGTGTCTGTCATATTAGTATCATCAGTACTAATACTGGAGTGTTCTGAAGGAGATGGGGAGATGGGCAGAGGGGAGCTGATGGTGTCTGTGTGCGTCACACTACTCGTTCCAGTAGATGGGGCTTCTGACTTAAAGCTGGGAATGGTGCTAGCCACAGAATTATTTAATGTAACTGGGAATGCCATAGTAACTTCTGGATTGCTAGAGACCACAGTAGAAGTGGATACTGCAGCAGCACTGCTAGTGGAAACACCACTGTTAAGCTCTTGATAAGGTTTCAGACGTTCAATTAGATCTGTCTTGGTGCCTGACACTGGTAAACCCCTTAACTTCAATTCCATCTTCAGTTCAGCTACCTGGAGACAAAATATTAAGATTAAGTTATTTTTTTCTTTTATGAGTTGAAATTTTCATACAAGTCTATAGTAAATTTTTATAAATGGGGCAAATTTTTATCAAATGGAGTATGTTCATTTAGGCTGGAAAGTTTTGCATTTTATGTTTCAAAACAACTAATATAGTTTTCAAATATAAAGAATATAGTTTTCAAAATACATAGAAGGTGTTCCAAAAGGATTAGTGCAGTTTCCAATCTATTAGAGCTTAAAGCTGCACTAAGCCTTTTGGGTCACCTTGTATATGGAGGCCTTCTCATAGCCTTCATTATTTGTGAAGTAAGAGTATGCTAAAAAAAGGCAACAAAACAATATCAGTGTATTTGCTAGGGGCCAAACCTGGCATTCAGTTATATTCATCTAGTATTTCTATCTTATTCAAAACTGGAATGACTTTAAAATACTATCTGTTTCAATTAACCTATATACAAAAGTCAGGAAGAAAAGGCACTGATGTGAAAATAAGTATGCCTACCTTTTAAAAGATTAACATATTTTTTCTAGAGTTTCTAAGGGAAATCATTCTCATTTGCCAAATATAGGAAATGGTCATCGTCTTTGCTTTTTATTAGTCCATATGAATGCATAAATTCCCTTTTTTCAATTATTACCTTCAAATCATCCAGGCTAGAAGGCAGTGGTCCCGGTTTTCTAATAGGAATACAAGCATTCTGTCTCGTGCTGGCTACTGTTGTAGGTGCATTATTGCTCAAAGTTGAATTTCCACTGTTATGTTTGTCATTTAATGGCCTTCAAAAGAAAAAGAAAAATCAAATCCAGTTATATGTGTTCTCGCCAAATCAGCTCAATTCTAGCTGACCTGCCACTGGTCCAAAACATGAATTTGTTAGCAGCAAACTCTTTATTTTTAAGGACTATTAGCTACCATCACTACAAAGAAATTCTAGTTTCAAATTTTATATAGAAATAAGTTCATTGTCCCAACATTATTAATTTCTTCAACTTACCTTTTTCAGTCAGATATAACAGTGCTATATTTTTCCCACATAATTATGATTGTGGAACAAAGTTTGACTTAAGTAATGAAGGGAATATTTTTTTTTCATAAAAAATAGGATTGTGATTTATCATTCTTTTCTGCTATATGATTAGCTTGTGTTTGGTTTTTAACTTGATAGCTATGTTGAGATACACTTATGGCTAGGATGCTGCTTTGCCAAAAAATGTCTATTTTCAATGGGAAAAAAACATGCTAAATTTAATATATGAACCACAACCATATCAATGAATTTAAGTACATAAAAGAGAACTACAATCTAGAAAGACAAAATTTCCCTGGAAAGTATTAAAAGTGTCAATAGTGCTATCTGCTATGTTTTGCAACCTCAAATAAGAGGTTTTCTCTAAAATCTGTTATTCTGAGATCCACTATAACTAGAGTATTATCTCCTTTTTTTTTTTTTTTTTTTGAATTTTTTTTTTAAGCAATTGGGGTTAAGTAACTTGCTCAAGGTTACACGGCTAGTCATTATTTGTGTGTGGGTGCTCATTTTCTGAGGCCGGATTCGATCTCGGGTCATCCCAACTCCGAGGCCGGCGCTCTTACTCACTGCGCCACCTAGCCGCCCCTATTATCTCCTTTTTATTCCTCAACTCTGTGTTATGTATAATTGGATTAGAGTTGAGAAAAGTTGGTGTTTTCTTTTATACAAACCACTTAAATCTTGTCTAGATTTTAGAAAGCACCTTGAAGTGAAATTTGTGAACTCTTGTCACCCAAAACTGTTATGTATAGTGGGCAAAATAAGGGAATGATCTCCCCCAAAATTAATAGTCATATATATATATTTTTAAGCAATTGGGGTTAAGTAAATAGTCATATATTTAGAAACTGCATAGCTCCCTAAACCTCCAAGTCCTCTTTTCATGTTAGTTCAATTGATATGGAGCTTTCAAATTATTCTTTCAGATACTTTTCATTTTTTTTTAAAGCAATGGTCCCCTAGTAGCTTTAGAAGTAAAATTAAGTCAATATTCGCAGCCATTAACTATATCTCTTCTTCTTTTTCTAAAACTTATACTTCCAAATTCAAAATCAGCACAACCTCTTCACTTTTGCTAGCCTATCTGCTTAACTATTCTTTGCTTCCTTCTATCTTCATGCCTCTGTTCACACCATCTCATCTGTACATTTAAACTCATTTCAAAAAGCCCTTCCTGACCAATTACACATCCTTTCACATAATTCTCAATTTTCACAATCCTATATTTACTAATATATTTCTATGTCATTTTTCGAGGTGGCTATATCATTATTTTACGTGTGTGTGCGCGCGTGTGCCGTGAGCACTTGGAGCGGGGGCGGGGGTGAGTGGGTGATGAAATTTCCTAAGATTTCATTAAGAAACTCCCTCCATCAGTGTAAAAGAGCAAATGTTTTGCAACTTAAAGTCCTAGAGAGTTACGTGTAGACACTGAGAAGTTAATTAACCTCCCTGGGGTCATACAGCCAATACTAGTGTCAGAGACCAGAGGTATCTCTGGGGTCAGAGACTGGAATTGTAATCAGATTGGATGTCAAGATCACTACTAATCTGTAGTTTTCAGAATTTCAAAAATGTGAGTACTACTGGATATGGGGTCATGTGTGTGAAAGGAGGGGAAATGGGTTTCTTGGTGATGATACCATTGGAATCTCAGTCCTTACTTTTTGGTCCCACCTGCTTCTTACTCCTGAGCCTCAGGATGCCAAGGACCCAAGGGTTCTAGGAAAATTTTAGGCCAGCCTGCAGCTGAGGCAGGATTCCCTTCTTGACTGCAAGCTCTGATCTAGAAGCAAAGTCCATTGTGAACCTTTAGCCCCTTGTTCACCCTTTACTATTGAAAGAATTAGGCCAGACTCACATACAAGGAAGGGCAAATAGAGAGCCCCACTCCCAACTAAGTCTGTCTAGAGTATGTATCACCCCTGCCCCTTGAATTAAGGACCCAGTACCATTCTAGCTTCAAATCCACTGTTATTTTCTACAATCCTGAGCTAAAGGTGAGAGTAGCTTCTTTTGTCTTTGGAGAAGATGGTGCAGGAAAGGGAAAAGAGGGCCTTTTGTTGTTCTCCAAATCATTTCCCCTCCCATCCTGAGACTGTCTCAGTCCAAAAGAAATGAACTGCTTAGAAAAGATCTAGGGGAGAAAGGGAGGAGAGAGCATGATAAGTTGGAAAAGAATATGATAGGATTAAACACCTCCCTCCTCCCACCCCTCAGCAAGGACAGCCTCAGTCTCCCTGCAGCTGTGTGCCTTTGGGGAAGTCAACTAATCTCTCTGTGTCTCATTTTCCCATCTGTAAGATTAAGGTATTAAGCTTCAAGGTCTCTGAGACTCCTTCCTGTGGCTTGGAAAGAGCACCTTATGTCCACAGGCATGGAAAAGAGGTGAGGATGCTGCCCTTTATACTTCCATGCTCTAAGTGCATCTGGTATCTCCCTGTTTAGCCTCAGGCTATTATCTGTTCATCATGCCACACAACCTCTCATTTTCTATTTTAATATTTAGTAAAAAAAATTTTTGTTTCTCTAAATATACTCAAATTCTCTGAGGGTAGGGACTGTATATTTACCTCTTTCATATGTCTCCCAATACAAACGGTATATATAAATCATATTTCATTTGTACTTTTTGAATATATGCAAAGAAAAGCTTTTTAAAATGACGCTAGGTGCTGCAGTGAATAGCGCACTGGCCCTGGAGTCAGGAGGACCCGAGTTTGAATTTGGCCTCAGACACTTATTAGCCGTGTGACTTTGGGCAAGTAAGTCACTTAACCCCAATTGCCCTGCCCACCCCTCTCCAAAAAACACCAAAAAATGATGCTAGAAATTCTGCATTTTACAAAAATTACCATTCAACATATTTGAATAAATATTGCTTGGTGAACACCAATGTAAACAAATACTTGTATTTCTAACTCTTTTAAGATGAGACTACATATTCTTGAAAAGCTACAGAACGTATGTTTCAAGAGGACTGAATTCAAAATAAAAAGGTAATTCATCACAATGCCTTTAATTTCTAGAAAGGATATTAGAAAGTTAAATATTTGCAACAGTTAAAGTCTAGATTTTGATTACTAGATTTTCTTGTGGAGACTTTTTTTTTTTTGGCGGGGGAGGGAATGTTAGTGATCTCAATATCTTGCTCAGATTAGAAGTATAAGCAATCACTCATAGGCTCAATCCCACTGGTGATCAGGATGGAAACTCTGGCCTATTTTGCCCCCCCTTAGGCAGCTAGGCCTTTCCCCTTCCCCTCACCTTCCCCAAGGGTTCATTATATTGATGCCAAACTTAGTGTGGCTATTTGATTAGCTTTTAGCCTTACTGTAGAGCTCAGAACTCCCAAGCTCAAGGCATCAATCAATCTCTACCTCCCTGGCTAGAGTGCTTCCCTTAAAGTCTCCATTAGATACTGAATACTTTTAAATAGGCTTCATTATTAGCATGATTTGACAACTACATTCACTTTTAGTATTGGTATCTGTTTATAAATGGCTTTACCAACACTAAGACATGCAGTTCAATTCAACAAATGTTTATTACATATATAATGCTTGTAGAGCACTGTGCTAGACTCTGGATGAAATACGAAAGTTTAGCTAAGACACTGTTCTAACATGGAATTTATAGACGAACAAAAATATCTTATTAAAAGGAAATGAGGGGGGGCGGCTAGGTGGCGCAGTGAATAGAGCGCTGGCCCTGGAATCAGAAGGACCTGAGTTCGGAGCCGGCCTCCGACACTTAATCCGCACAAACAAAAACCTAGCCGTGTAACCTTGGGCAAGTTACTTAACCCCAATTGCCCTAAAGGGGTGGCTAGGTGGCGCAGTGAGTAAGAGCGCGGGCCTCAGAGTTTGGATGACCCGAGATCAGATCCGGCCTCAGAAAATGAGCCACCCATGCATAAATCAAATGACTAGCCATGTAACCTTGAGCAAGTTACTTAACCCCAATTGCTTTAAAAAAAAAAAAAAAAAAAAAAAAAAGGAAATGAGGGCTCATCATAAGGATAACATTTTCTTCAGCTAATAGCTAAAAGAGTTTGGATGTGCTGTTGGAAACTGAGGGTTGAATACTTAATTTAATTTGCTATGCCTTTTAGATGCTTTGCCATTTTTGGAGTAGGTTAAAATAGGATTGCTGGGTGAAAGTACAGATGCTTAAGGCCTTCAGAACTGATGAACCACTAAGTAACCTCTTCCTCTTCAAAGTCTGACCAACTATTTTTAATGACCAGAGTTGAGTATCTGTGGAAGTTTGGAATCAGTTTTCTTTAATGCCTTCTTGACTTACTTTCACTGTCAGGTATCATTAGACCATAGGAGCTGTGGAAGATACCTCGGAGGTCACTAAGTTCCAGAATCTTCTTTTTTGGATAAGGTAACAGAGGTTTAGAGAAGTACAGTGACTTGCTCATGGTCACACAGGTAGCAAGTAGCAATGGTAGAATTAAAACACTGGCTGCTAACTCCAAGTTGAGTAGTTTTTCTATTGCACAATACTCTGTGGCCTCTAAATATGCTATACATTAAAATCCCAGCATCAGGAATTCCACAGGGTATCCAAATGTGCTATTTTATAATGAAATAATAACATTCACAAATAGCGAACATTTATATATTGCATTTACTGTGTGCCAGGTATTCTGATAATCACTTTTTATCCCATTTTACAGATGAGGAAACTGAGGCAGAGTTTAACTTGCCCAAGATCACACAATTAGTAAATATTAAATGAATAAAATGTGCAGGAAACGGTATTCCCAGCCTGAAGGATACATGAAGTAGCCAATGTCTACAGTCTCTGCTGAATTAAACCTACTGATTGGTCACTTGTGTCTGAATTAAGTGAAAAGCAGTGCTTGTGCTCTCCCAACAGCCACTTCTTTTCCATTTTCTTCTCAGCTGATCGGGGCAGGTGTGTCTGAGTTGAGGGAATCTGAGGAATGATTGCTACATGAGGTGAGACCAAAGGACCATAAAAAGCTCAGTTTAACACTTCTACGTAAAAACAGCAGGAAATAAAATTCTCTCTTCATGTGAATGTTCTAAGTTCAAGGACCAGAGAAGAGATTTTATTTAACAGGAATAAAGCAGTATAGAGCATGATGTCGTGGACAGCACAGAGCTGATTTGTGGAGCTGAGCCTGGGAGTCAGGAGAATTTAATTTTTGAGACTATAGTACAAGTAACTTATCTTCCCTGAACCTCAGTTTCTCATCTGAAAAATGGGTACATCTCCTACAGAATTAACTTCACAGCATTATTACACAATCAAATGAGATAAAGTATGTCAAGTGCTTTGTAAAACAACAAATACAGCTATCATTATTTTAAGCCCACTTTATTAAATTTTTCCAACCAGGGTCCTCAGCCACTTATGTAGACTTCATTTTTGAACCATCCCAACTCCCAATAAAATTTCGACTTTTTAGAGGGGTATTTACATTTTAAGTGAAGAACTAGTTAAATGCAAATAAATTTCTAATTATTAGAATGTATGGGGAATGCTTCTTTGTTCTCCTTTAATCACTCAAAGTAGAATACTGCTTAATAACAAATGGAATAACTTTTATACAAAATACTTTCTTGTAATGAATTATTTATCATGAATGAACTCAGCCTGTGGTTCTTTAGCAGTAGTTTCAGTACAAACACATTTGTCTCTTCGCCAGTAATATATGAATATATACATATGTGTGTGTATATATAAAAACCACACACACACCTGTTAAAGTTCCACAACAAAGGGAAACATCTAAATGGAATGGAAAGAGCATGAGACAGTAGATAGTCAAGATGATAGTGGGAGAGGAAGCAATACAGCCTAGGTTCCCTCTAAACTTCCTTACAAAACTAAAAAATGTACCAGACCAAATGCTGATACAAAAAACCAAGAAAAAGTCACACTTAGTCATTTTTTTTTAGCCCAAGTAACTTAGGGAGATAGAAGTGGAAAACTGTGCTATATAGTTTGGAAAACTGGGTATATAGTTTGGCCAGGATCTCCAGCAACACTGAGCATTTCAGTGTCTAGGGACTGAAAGAGGGCCAGTGAAGGGCAGGAAGGACCAGATTATGGAGAGACAACAGGAGATCCCTAAACTAGTGCTGGGTGAATAATCTGTGCCAGCTGGCAGCTCTGTTGGCTACTATATGCAGGGTAGAGAAGAGCAATTGCAAATCTAGGCCCTACCTATGTTCTGAGCAAAGAACAAGTTCCAACAGCAAAATGTAGTACCTGTGTGGTTCTAACCCCGGGAAGAGAGCAATGACTCAGTTTCAGCCTCTAGTCCAGGGTGGAAGCCAGTAGTGGAATGATGACAGGACTCCCAGACTAAAGAGTGGCTGAATCTAGTAGTGGTCTGTTGAAACTTCCAAAGGGAGACAAGTTCATAGACTGAAACTTGGGTCAGAAACTTGTACAGCTCAAACCAGGACAGTACACCGACCTCCCCCTGGTTCACACCACTTAGAGAGCACTGAAAGCTTGCATGCCGCCAGTCTGAGTTATGAAAGCAGGAGGATTTAAAAGGACAGAAACTCAAGACAGAAATCAAAAACCACCCTCCAGCCCCAAGCCTCAGCACTAAAAAAACCCAAAGCCAAAAAGTAGACTGGAAGAATGAGCAAACAAGAAAAGAATCTGATGACAGAGAAGCTCGAGATATAAACAGAAGATCTATAAGAGCAAAGCCTCAAAGAAAAAAAAGCAAATTGGATAGAGGTCCAACAAGAATTCCTAGAAGTTAAAGCAAATGTTAAAAAAAAAATCTAAAAGTGATTTTTTTTTTTTGCCTTTTTGGAGGGCAATTGGGGTTAAGTAACTTGCCCAAGGTCACACAGCTAGGTTTTTGTTTGTGTGTGTTGTGTCTGAGGCTGGATCTGAACTCAGGTCCTTCTGACTCCAGGGCCGACGCTCTACTCACTGCACCACCTAGCCACCCCCTAAAAGTGATTTTAATACTAGATGAGAGTAGTAGAGGGAAAAAATAAGAAAAGAAGTGAGAGCTAGGAAAGAAAGATCTGAAAAGAGGATTAAGAGCTTGGAAAAAGAGGCCTTATTGAAGAAAATAACTATTTGAAAATTAAAACTGGCCAAATGGAAATTCCATGAGGCATCAAGAAACAATAAAACAAAGTCAAGACTGAAAAAAAAAGAAAAAATGTGAAATATCTCATAAGAAAAACAACTTCATTTGGAAAACACTGAGGACAGATAATTTAAGAATCACTGGACTACCTGTAAGCCGTAAGTAAAAAAAAAAGAAAGAAAGAAAGAAAAAAGAGCCTACACACTGTATTTCAAGAAATCTTGGGAAAAAAAAAACTGCTGAGATATTTTAGAACCAAAAGAATCCACTGGTAACCTCCTGAAAGAAACTGCAAAATGAACAGTTCTAGAATTATTTGCAGCCCAAAATCCAGAGCTACTAGGGTAAGGGGAAAATGCTATAAGCAGCCAGAAAGAAAGAATTCAAGGATCTGAGGAGACAAAAATAAAGACTGTACAGGATTCACCAACCACCAATAAAGAAAAAGACAGCTGGGGTGGCTACGTGGCACAATGAATAGAGCACCGGCCCTGGAGTCAGGAGGACCTGAGTTCAAATCCAGCCTCGGACACTTAACCATTATTAGCTGTGAGACCTTGGGCAAGTCACTTAACCCCAACTGCCCTGCTGTCCCCCTCCAAAAAGAAAAAAGAGAGCTAACAATATCTAATTTTAGTGGCTATAATGAAATTATATTCATTAAAGGGCTTTTGAAATAAAAGATTAAAAATTGGAAGCTAAGTTAACAGTTCAAAAGAATGAGTAGGTCAAAGAATAAATCATAGAAATAATATAAAAATTCATTAAACATAATAACATCAGTGAGACAACATACAAAAATTTATGAAAGGAAGCCAAAGCAGTACTTAAGGGAAAATTTATATCTCTAAATAATTTCATTAATAAAAGAAAAAGCAGATCAATGAACTGGGGGTACAACTAAAAAAACCTAGAAAACAAACAAATTAAAACCTCCCAATTAAACAACCAAAATAGAAATCCTGAAAATCAAAGGAGAGATTAACAAAATTAAAAGTAAAAAAAAAAAAACACAAAAACAATAAATAAGACACTGGCTAACTTGATTTAAAAAGAGAGAAGAAAACCAAATTACCAAAATTAAAAAAAAAATGACATAGCCACTGGAGAAGGAGTAAAAGTAATTATTGGGAATTTTTTCACCCAAATATATAGGCCGATAAAACTAACAATCTAATAAAATGGATGAATATTTAGAAAAATATAAATTGCCTGGTGAACAGGAGATAGAATACTTAACTTTATATTAAAAAAATAAATTGAACAAGACATAAATGAACTCCTCACAACAAACAAACCAAAACAAACCCACAAGACCAGATCAATTTACAAGAGAATTCTACCAAACATCTAAACAATTCCAATACTATATGCTGCTTGAAAAAGAGGTAAAGAAGGGGTACCACCCAAATTCTTTTTATGACACAAATATGGTCTTGATGTCTAATCTAGGGAGATTCAAAACAAAGACAGAAAACTATATACCAATGACCCTAATAAATATTTATGTAAAATTTTAAATAAAATATTAACAAGAAGGTTATAAGCAATAATATATCAGAGTTCATACACCATACTAGGCTAGACTTGTACCAGGACTGTAGAGGCAGTTCAATATTAGGAAAAGTATAAACATAAATAGCTATATTAATAACAAAACAAATTATTATTTTAATAAATGCTGAAAAAAAAACATCCACTCCTGTTTTAAAAAATACTAGAAAACAGAAATAAATGGCATTTTCTTTAGAATAATAAACATTATCTATCTGAAACCAGAGGCAGGTGACACAGTGGATAGAGCCCTGACCCTGGAGTCAGAAGGATCTGAGTTCAAACCTGTATTAGGACATTTACTAGTTAGGTGATCCTGGGGCAAGTCACTTAACTCTGATTGCCTCTGAAAATATAAAAATAAAATAATAAGTATTATCTATTTGAAACAAAGAGCAAGCATTATCTGGCATGGGAATAAATTGGAAGCCTTTCTAATAAAATCATGGTTCAAAACAAGGATGCCTATCACCATTACTATTCAGTATTGTACTAGAAATACTAGCTATAGCAATAATAAAAGAAAAGGAAATGGAATGAATAACCACAGACAAAGAGGAAACAAAATTAATCACTTTTCTGTGAAGGATATGGTTTATTTAAAGAACCTTAAAAAGTTCCTACATATGCCTTGATTGGTAGACTACTAAATATTTCATACTGTCTGTAGTGATTTAAGTAGAATTTCTCTTCCTACTGGATTTTGCTGGTAATATGCAGAAACACTGATTATTTTTGTCAGTTTATTTTATATCCTGCAACTTTAATAAAGTTGCTAATTGTTTGTGTTTATTTTTCCATGTTCCTCTACTTTCCTCATTATTATTCCTTTGTGTCTTAACCTTGTTAAGGATTCATAACCAGGGGGCAGAGTCAAGATGGCAGAGTAGTAACAGCATTTCCACACAACTCCAGCTCCCACCACTTCCAAATTTATGTAAAAGACTAACTCAAATGGCAAAGGAGGCTCAAAAAGGCAACGAGGAGAAGAATGCCTTAAAAAGCCGAATTTGCCAGATGGAAAAAGAATCTCAAAAGCTCACTGAGGAGATTCATTCCTTCAGAATTAGACTGGAGCAAATGGAAGCTAGTGACTTTATAAGAAATCAATATGTTAAACAGATCCAAACAAATGAAAGCTTAGAAGGCAATGTGAAATATCTCATGGGAAAAACCACTGACCTGGAAAACAGATCCAAGAGAGACAATTTAAAAATTATTGGACTACCTGAAAGCCATGATCAAAGAAAGAACCTAGAAATCATCCTTCAAGAAATTCTCCAGGAAAACTGCCCTGATGTTTTAGACCCAGAGGGAGAAATAAAGGTTGAAAGAACCCACAGATCAACTCCTGAAAAAGATCCCAAAAAGAAAACTCCTAGGAATATTATAGCCAGGTTTCAGAATTCTCAGATCCAGGAGAAAATATTACAAGCAGCCAGGAAGAAACAATTTTAATATTGTGGAAAAGCAATTAGGATAGTGCAGGATCTGGCAGCTTCTATACTGAGCGATGGAAGGGCTTGGAATATGATATTCCAGAGGGCAAAGGAGCTGAGATTAAAACCAAAAATCACCTACCCAGCAAAACTGAGTATCATGTTTCAGGGGAAAATATGGTCATTCAATGGAATAGAGGACTTTCAAGCATTCCTGAGGAAAAAACCAGAGTTGAATAGAAAATTTGACATTCAGTCACAAGAAGCAAGAGATGCTTGAGAAGGTAAACAGGGAAAAGAAATCATAATGAACTTATCAAAGTTGAACTATTTACATTCCTACATGGAAAGACGATAACTGTAACTGATAAAACTTTTCGCAGTGTGAAAATAGTTGAAGAAGGGTATATGGGCATATGAATACATATGTGAATGTATGTATATATATGTTTACAGGTATACATAGATAGAGGGCACAGGTCAAATTTAATAGGAAGGGATGATACTTAAAAGGTGAAATTAAGAAGTGAGAGAGGAATATAAGAGAGGAGATGGGGAGTGACAGAATGGGGTAAACTATCTTATAAAGAAAAGGCAAGGGAAAATGTTTACAAGGGAGAAGAACAGGAAGGCAAAAAGGCAAAACCTTATTCTCATTGAATTTGGCTCAGGGAGAGAATGACATACATACTAAGTAGGATATCTCACCCTACAGGAGAGTAGGGGGGAAGGGGATGAGAGGGGGGATGATGGAAGGGAGGGAGGGAGGGAAGTTGGAAGCACCACTTTTGAAAAGAGACAGGATCAAAGTAGAGAACAGACCAAGTGGGAGGTGGGATAGGAGGGAGGGAAATATACTCAGTCTTTTACAATATATCTACTATGGTAATGTTTTGCATAGCTACACATGTACAACATATACTGAATTGCTTATCTTCCCAGTAAGGGTGGGTGACAAGGGAGGAAGGGAATGAATCTGGAATTCAAAGTTTTAAAATCAAATGCTTAAAAATATATAAATACTATTATTAATACTATTTTATATATAATTGGGAAATAAGATATACAGGCATTGGGGCACAGAGATTCACCTTGCCCTACTGAAAAAGTCAAAGGGGATATGGGAGAAGATATGGGAAAGAACAGATGAGATGAGGGTATATCCTGTGGGACTATTATTCTGGGGTGGTGGGTAGCGAAAAATGGGGAAAAAACTGTAACTCAAAATCTTGCAGAAATGAATGATGTAAACCAGAAGTTAATAAAGCATTTGGGAAAAAAAAAAGAATTCATAACCAACAAGCGATAGAGTGGTTTCATAGGAGGTAAAATGGACAGTTCTGATTACAGAAAAAAATTAAAAGTTTTTTTTTTTTTTTTGGAGGGCAAAGTAACTTGCCCAAGGTCACACGGCTAGTTTTTTTTTTTTTGTTTGTGTGCGATAAGTGTCTGAGGCCGGATTCAAACTCAGGTCCTTCTGACTCCAGGGCCAGCACTCTATTCACTGCGCCACCTAGTTGCCCCTTAAAAGTTTTTTTTTTTTTTACAAACAAAACCAAATGCAGCTAAAATTAGGAAAAGCAGGAAATTGAGGGACAGTTTTCACAGTAAGTATCTCTGATGAAGGTCTTATTTCTAAGATATGTGTGTGTGTGATTCAAATTTATAAGAATAAGAGCTAATTCCCAATTGATATATGGTCAAAAGCTATGACTAGGCAGGTTTGGAAGAAGAAATTTAAGTTAATGCTATGTATCCATATGAAAAAATAATACTTATAACTAATTAATATAATAACTATTACTTATAATTATAATAAATAACTCTAAATAACTAGTACTTATAGAAATACAAATTGAAACAATTCTGAGGTACCACCTCAAACCATCCAATTGACTAAGTTGACCAAACAAGAAAATGACAAATGCTGGAGAAGCTTAGGGAAGACAGATACTTTAATGTACTAGGTGAAGATGAGGGAATACTATTATGCTGAAGATGAGGGAATACTATTATGCTGTATGATATGATGCAGGAGATGGTTTCAGAAAAACCTAGAAAGAGTTCTATTAATTGATTCAGAGTGAAGTGAGCAGAACCAGGAGACCAATTTATATAGTAATAAAAGCAATATTGTGAAGATAACTTTAAAAGACTTAGAAACTCTGATTAACACTATAATCACAGATCCAGAGGACTCATGATGAAATAAACATGTTATCTATTTCCAGATGAAAAGGTGATGAACTTGAGTGCAGACTGAAACATCTTTTCTCTCCTTCCTATGTAATCTTTAAACTTTTTTTTACTGGGATACATTTTTTAAAAAGTTGTTTAGATAAATTTCTTTCCTCTCTCTCTAAGATATTTTGCAATCAACTCAAATGTAACATAAATTGAGTTTGAGATGATTACAAAAATTAAATTTGTGGCCTTTCAGCCCTCAAAATTTCCTTGTCATTGACCATTCTATAGTGGGCCAACTGCTTTTGATTTTTCTTTGAAATGCTACATATCTCTGTCACTTCTTATCCAATATGACCACTATTTCTACAATTCAGTTCTTTTTCATTTTCAGTTTAAAGAATTATCGTAGTGCTCTAATTGAGAAAATAAACAGAGAGCTCAGTTATTTGTCCTAATGGACTAATTTTCCTTTAAAAGATAATAGAACCACATATATTTAAGCTTAAAGGGACTTTTATAAGAAAGTCTTGTGCAAAGGCTCAGAGCAGTCAAGTGACTTGCCCAACGTTATACAGTTATCTGGTACAGATTGAACTTGAACCTACATCTTCTAACTCCCAAGTTTAGTGGTTTCTATTATGCCACAGTTTGAAGCCACTCCCATGCTCAAAATTCTTCAGTGACTTTCTATTTTCTTCCATTTCAAGGAAACATAATATTACCAGCATGAATATTGCTTTCACTGATATTATCAAAATCCCTCTATAACTTGGTAGATGATTTTCAAGAACAATCATAGCTGAAAAATTCATCGCTCTATGATCAAACTAGTGAATGAATTTCTCCATACTTAACTGGCAGGTTGTCAGTTAAAATACAGTCTTTTCAGTTTTGTAGAAACTGGCATAGCTTATGCTTTATAGCTTATAGTTTCCTTTACGCCATGATGAAGCACTGGACATTAGAAGATTATCTTCTTTGACAGCAAATCTAAATTTTCCTTCAAAGATTCTGATTATTATGGAGAATTATGTCTATTCAGATTTCTTACTACTCCTTAACACAAATCTTTTAATATAATTATACTCCTCCCACAAGCAAACAAGACTAATAATAATTCATGCGAGAATCTGTTCCTTGCTTATGTTTATCTTTCCTGAAATGTCTCCTGAAATGACCTCTTCTTTCTCCTGTTATGTTTTTCAACCTTTTTGGTCCCAAGATCCCTTTCTACTCTTATCAAGTGACCCCTTCCCAGCACCAGAGCTTTTGTTTATACATATTATACCTAGAGATATTACTGTATTCGAAATTAAAATGTTTTAGTATTATATTATGAAAATAGTTTCAACTCTGCAAACCCCCTGAAAGGGTCACAGGGATTCTCAGGGGTCCCTGAACCACACTTTGAGAACTCTTGCCTCACTGATTTCTTTCTCATCTGAACTATTATGGTACTTAAAGCACATACAATAAAACTAATCACTGAATTATTTACTATCTTGTATTATTTGCTACTGTATCATAAGACATATCTTGTCTCAAGTGTAATTTATTTGAAAAGGCTGTCTATATGTATATTCTTTTTTTTTTCTTTTTGGAGGGCAACTAGGGTTAAGTAACTTGCCCAAGGTCACACAGCTAGGTTTTTTTGTTTGTGTGTGTTAAGTGTCTGAGGCCGGATCCAAACTCAGGTCCTTCTGACTCCAGGGCCGGCACTCTACTCACTGCACCACCTAGCCACCCCTGGCTGTCTATATTTTTATGACTCTCATGTCACCTTGTACTATGCTGAGCACATAATAGGTACTCAAATAACTCTTTAATTGTAAGCAGCCACTTCTATTTTCTAATGATTTCAGAGCCTTCTATAAAACCAAAGATGGGTTTGAGCTCTCAAATGTTGTCGTTAAGTCATCAGAGAATTACTTATGAGTCTTTCAACTTCACGAGGGAAAGAGCAATAGAGTGGGGCATAAGTAAGGCTCTAAGTTTCTAGTAGTATGATTTCTCAGTTAAAGAACATATAGATCCCAGCAAAGAAAATATTGACAAAATCTTCCATACTTGAGTGGTGCAGGTAGAATAGTCTGGTAGTTGTAGTGTTGTTGCTGTTGGCTCAGGATCTGTAGCTGCAGGAAAAGCTGCTGTTGCTGTAGCAAACGGGCATAGTTGGAGTCCATCTGTGGCTCGTTCTTCTCACCTTTCTGATCTGGTGGGATATACTGATGGTACTTCAACTTCTTAACCCGTGGTTTGGGATCTTTACATTTCTTGCTTCGGTGCTTGTCATTTGGATTCTTAGGATGACTTTGCTATTTGGAGAAAGAAAGGAAAGAGGAAGAGTTTCATAGATGGCACTGTACTATTCTCTTACATGTCTAATTTGAAACCGTTAAAATAAAGGAGTAGGACATTTGTGAGAAAAATGGGAATCAAAAAGAAAATTTTTTGCTTTGTGCCATTTTCTCTCAAGTTAAGAGCAACTGCCATCAGATTGTCCTTTCCTTTTTCAATATCCAGGTTTATAAGAGTATACCCAATGCAATAAGTTTCGGACAAAAAGTAGGTGAGGATAGTGATTCACAGGCTACTTGAAGGTATTGTGTCTAATTTGATCAGTCAAATAATCTAAAAACCTTAAAATTGTACTTTAATAGAGACCAAATTGTTATTTTTATGAATTTTGGTTTTAAAATTGATTTCTAAAAAGTACAAATACATTAGAAAAGGCATTTTATTCTTGGAATAAGTCCCTAAAGAAAATAAGCTCCTAAAAAAAAAGCAAGAAAACTGGAAAGCTTTCAGCTTAACTGCCATTTAAATTATATAGCTACAGTATAATATATATTACATTTTATTTCTTGAAGAGTACTAATGTTATATTTAAAACTACATTAAAAAATTTGTTGCTATTTTTTCCTGATTAAAAAGTATGTATCCCCCGCCCCATCTGAACAATTTTAAAAAAGGGAAAGAAAATAGCCCTTATAACAAACATGCATAGCCAAACAAAATACATTTCTACATTGGTCATGTTTAAAAATATATTCTTCACTCTGCATTTTAAATCCATCACCTTTCTGGTAGGAGGTGATTAGCATACTCCATCTTTGGAATCTTGTTTTGTCATTGCTTTGATTGGAGTTTTAAAGTCTTTCAGTGTCGCAAAACTACATTTTAAAGAGATTTTCTTTCTTGTGAGAATTTTTCCAAAGATTTTTATACTATTTTAGTAATTATTTTGGTGTATATTCTTTTAAAATATAAAACTAAATTAAACACAACTATGAAATAACAAATATGAAGATTAACTTCCTACTTATAGAAAATGTTACTTAATATTAACCTGTAAGGTTATAACCCCTCTAAATGAACTGACTTCATATTTATATTATTTTAAAAACAGCTCATGGAATCATTATCGTGGTGTTAGCTCTAAAGATATAAACATTTAGCCAATTTAGTGCCGGTGCTCCTGATTCTTTAATAAATGAATGCAATTCAAATTCCTCAATACATTTATAGGCAATTTATATCAAGGAAAATTTCATGAAGCTCATGATAGATTATATGAAATGTATAAGACAGTACACATTGAAGGAATATGTATAGTTTTATGCCTCACATCTATTTAGTGACTCCTTACTCTCTTTATCTTCCTTTTATATACTTCTTCAGGGAAAAGGATATCTGTCTTTTAAGATAACAAAGGCAAAAACTTGTTAGAAATTGATTGTAGCTTAACTTGCATACTGGAGAAAACATAAAGAAAGGCTATATGTATGAATAATCTTTCAAAGAATGGTCATCAGTGTGCCACAAGCTATTTATACCTCTTTTCATCACTAAACCAAAGTCCACATCTGCTATCAAAAATATGACATTCCTAGAAAGCAGAAGTATTTCTAGCTTTATTATGGTAACTGCCACCTGACTGTAAAGCACACATTCTAAATTATGTTTAATTTATACCACCTATAGGCTGTGTATCATTTTTTTCTATTCAAATGTTTCACATACAGTAAATCATCTAACTGCTTTCTTCACTTTGCTTCACTGTGGAACTGGAGTTCATCCACCCTTTCCCCCCCACCCCATGGGCCAAAGTAGTTAGCAAAACCACATTGTGTTGTGTGTGTTATTGAGAAAAGATTAGGGAAGAAATTATATGCTAGAAATCTACTAGTCAGTGATAATGTTATGAATTAATAAAAGCAAAATACCCTACTGAAATAAAGGTTTTACTTGTCGTGCCTCCCCTTTTCCATAGAACATTGTTTTACTTGAAAATCACTGATTTGATTTAGATTAAGATAAATTATATTTGGTTAAAAAATACATTCCAGTAATGACAAGTGACACGTCAATAATGATAATTTGTTTTGCAATGAATTTTATATATGTTATCTCACTGAGGTAGGCATTGTTTTAAAATAAATTTTTATTGATCAATTTTTTTTTGTTTTTTAGAACCAACAAAATTTCTCCCAGGATCTTTCCTATCCCTCACCTCCAAGAGAGCCATTCTATGTAACAAATACTGATTTCAGAAAAAGTTATCAATACAGCAAAAAGTCTGAACGTGTGTGTAATATGTTCACTTGTGGAATTCCCACCTTGGCAAATGAGTGTGATGAGGACATCTTCTTAAATCTCTTCTTTGGCACCATGCTTTGTAATTTTGCAACATTCACTTATGGTTGTTCTTGTAGTCACTGTATATTGTTTTTTGTTCACTCTGCATCAGATCATATAAATCTTTCCAAGCTTTCCTGTATCCCTTATCATTTCTTATACCACAGCAATATTCCATGAACCGAATTATTTTGTCATTCCCCAATGACATCTATTTTGTTTACTTGTCTACATCTACTCTGAATTCTCTATCACAAAAAAAAAATGCTGCTATAAATATTTTGGTGTGCAAGGGGACAACCCCACTGTCATTGTTCTCCAAGGGGTATAAATCTAGTAGAATTTCTAGGTCACAGAGTATGGATATTTTAGCCACTTTATTTGCATGACTCCACACTGTTTTCCAAAATGTTTGTCTGGGATTCCCAGCTTAAGCAATGATGTACTAGTGGGCTTATCTTCTCATAACATCTTTGCAAATTGCATTGTATGAGGTAAAACTTTAAAGTGTTTTGTTTTGCATTTGTTGTTGGTGATATAGAGCATTCTTTCATATGGTCAAGTTTGGAATTCTTTTTATCTGCTTGGATAGAAAATTTTATACAGGAAACGTGAAACAAAACTTTTTCTCTCAATTGGCTTTCCCTTTTATCCTAGGTGCATTAATTTTGCTTGTGCAGAAGTTTTTCAGTTTCATATAATCAAAATCATCTATCTTATGTTTTGTAACTGCCTCCATCCCTTATTTGTTTAAGACTTTATCTACCAATGACTATGGGAGGTATAATAACTTGCTTCTCTTCTAATTTTTAATGGTAATATTTTAAATATTAAGGTCATATATTCATTTTGAATGTTACGAAATATGGCATAAAGTGCCATTCTATCAGATTGATAGCCCAGAGGTTCAGGAAAGAATGTATAGAGGAAATTAAGTTTGAGCTAACCCTTAAACAAAATATAATTTGACAAGAATATAGAGTATGTGAAGGAGAGTACTATGAAATAAATCTGTAAGTTTAAGGGAAAGCCTTAAAATGGCAGGCTAAGAAGTTTGTATTTCATCCTAAAAGTAAAAGGGAACCACTGAAGAATTTTGAGCTAGTGAATGCTCTTTTATGTGAGAGATGACTTATCCCATTCTATCTCTCCCTTTCTCCTTCTCCCAATATATTCCTCTCACCCCATGATTTTATGTTCAGATATCATCCCCTTCATATTCAACTCACCCTGTGCCATCCATCCATCCATCTATCTATCTATCTTCCAACTACTCTTATACTGAGAAAGGTATCATGAGTTGCAAATATTATCTTTCCATGTAGGAAAATAAGCAGTTAAACTTTAGTAAGTCCCTTATGCTTTCTCTTTTCTGTTTACCTTTTCATGCTTCTCTTGATTCTTGTATTTGAAAGTCAAATCTTCTATTCAGCTCTGGTCTTTTCATCAAGAATGCTTGAAAGTCCTCTATTTCACTGGACATCCATTCGCCCCCAAGGATTATACTCAGTTTTGCTGTGTAGGTGATTCTTGGTTTTAATCATAGTTCCTTTGACCTCTAGAATATCATATTCCAAGCCCTTCAATACCTTCAATCCTGCTAGATCTTGTGTTCTACTGATTATGTTTTCACAATACTCAAATTGTTTCTTTCTGGTTGCTTGCAATATTTTCTTCTTCACCTGGGAACTCTGGAATTTGGCTATAATATTCCTAGGAGTTTTCTTTTCAGGATCTCTTTCAAGAGGTGATCAGTAAATTCTTTCAATTTCTATTTTACCCTCTGATTCTAGAATATCAGGACAGATTTCCTTGCTAATTTCTTGATACTGTCTATAGAGGTGAGGAGTTTGGGGGGAGGGGAAAAAAAGAACAAAGTAAAAAAGTGCACAGCAGAGAACAAAAGAAAACTCACAAGGAAGCCATGAAAAGATAAGCAATTCTCAACACAATGAGTATTATTTATTATATAGGCTTTCTTGAAATGAAAATTTATTGTTACATATTCTGAATCCTCTCATGTTCTGCTATGCACATGCCAAGCTTTTATTTCTAACTTTGTATTTAAGTTCCAATATTTAAGTTTGTGATATGTTTTTGTTTCTTTTCTCTGTTCTCTGTCTTCTGGGATTTGAGTCTAAAATAAAATTTTGGAGGAAAAAAAAAGAAAGATACTGTCTATGCTCTTTTTTTGATCATGGCTTTCAGATAGTTCAGTAATTTTAAAATTCTCTCTCCTGGATCTTTTTTCATGTCAGTGGCTTTTCCAATGAGATATTTCACATTATCTTCTATTTTTTTATTCTTTCGATTCAGTTTTATAATTTCTTGATTTCTCACAAAGTCATTAGCTTCCAATTTGTTCATTCTAATTTTAAAGGAATTATTCTCTTCAGTGACCTTTTGGACCTTCTTTTTCATTTGACTAATTCTGCTCTTTAAGGCATTCGTCTCCTCATTGGCTTTTTGGACCTCTTTTGCCATTTGGGTTTGGTCTATTTTTTAAGGTGTTATTTTCTTCAGTACTTTTTGGGGTTCTTCTTTAGCAAACTGTTGACCTGTTTTTTCATTATTTTCTCGCAAAACTCTCGTTTCTCTCTCTCTCTCTCTTTTTTTTTTTTTTTGCTTTTTGGAGGGCAATTGGGGTTAAGTAACTTGCCCAAGGTCACACAGCTAGTTTTTTTGTTGTGTGTGTTAAGTGTCTGAGGCTGGATCCAAACTCGGGTCCTTCTGACTCCGGGGCTGGCGCTTTACTCACTGGGCCACCTAGCCGCCCTCAAAACTCTCATTTCTCTTACCAATTTTTCCTCTACTTTTCTTGATCTTCAAAGTGCTTTTTGAATTCTTCCATGGCCTGCGACCAATTCATCTTGGAGGTTTTGGATGTGGGAGCTTTAACTTTGTTTTCTTCTGGTCCTATGTTTTGATCTTCTTTGTCACCAAAGTAAGATTCTATAATCTTAGTTTTTTAATGCCATTTGCTCATCTTCCCAGACAAATACTTGGCTTCCTAACTCTCTGTCAAGGCAGGACCCTGCTTCCAGTGGGGTTGGGCATGGATGCGGGTGTACTGTCCCAGGCTTCAGAAGTTTTGTATAGCTGCTTGATCCCCCACTGTCTGTGGGTCCAGAACTCCAGAAGCAGCTGCTATTGCTGCTGCCACCTCCACCACCCTAGGGCTCAGGCTGAACCACACTCCTTTTTCAGGTTCCACAGAGTTTTCTCCCTGATCTTTTATCGTCTTAGGCATTTGTTCATTAAGAAATCTGGAAACTGTCATAGCTGCCAGTGATTCAGTCCCCTGAGGCTTGCTCTGGCCTTGTCTGTGCTGGCACAGCCCATGCCAGACTACACTCTGCTCCCAGTCCAGTGTAATAGACTCTTCCTGTCAGCCTTCCATGTTGTTTTGGATTGGAGATGTTTCATTCTGTCATTTTGTGGGTTCTGTAGCTCTAGAATTTGTTTAGAGTCACTTTTTATAGGTATTTTGAGGGGGTTGGGGAAGAACTCAAGCAAATCTCTGCTCTTACTCTGACAACTTGGCTCTACCCCATGAAATATATTTTTGTACCCAGCTTTGTGTACATTTGTCCTCCCTTTGACTAGTCCAGATGAGAGCAAGGTTCAAGCTTCAGCTGCTCCACCCCATCTCCTCCTACATGTTTGTATAGATGTCTATTTGTACACCTTTTGTTATGTGAGAGAATTTCCCCTAACCTTCTTTTACATTCTTTGCAGTGTATTCCTCTTCCACGCTTTTTACATTCTTTTCTTAAGATCATCAAAACAGCAGCTATACCTTATCTAATTGGACTTCCTCTATGAATATTATAGGGATCACAGGGGCACATATAACTTCTCATATTTAAATGTAAACAGTTTATCCTTTAGTCTTTTATAATTGTTCACTCATATTTACCTTTTCATATTTCCCTTCACTTTTGTGTTTGTACTTTAGAGTTTCTCTGCAGCTCTAATTTTTATTAGGAAGTCTACTATTTTATGAAATGTTCACTCTCCCCCCTCGCTTCCTGGTAACATTATTTTATTAATTTTTGCTAAGTTATTCTTGCCTTTTGGAATATCATATTCCAAATACTCTACTACTTTTATAGTGGTGGATACTAAGCAGCATGTGATTTCTGACTGTTAGCTTCTTGGCACCTGAATTTTTTTTCTTTATGGCTGCTTAGAGCATGATTTGACATGGAAGTTCTGAATGTTGGCTGTGATGTTCATGGGACTTTTCATCTTGGGGCTGCTTTCAGGTGACTGGTGGATTCTCTTTTAAGTTTGCCTTCTGATCATAAGAAATCTAGGCAGTTATTTTTAACATTCCTTGAAATGTGATATTTAGGTTTCTTTTTTTCTCCTCTTAGTTTTCTGCATCATTTTTAATTTTGCTATGAAATACCTTACATTTTCTTCTTTTGTATTTTTCCCCAGCCTTTTGACTTTAATATTTCTTGTTGCCTCCTCAAGGACTCACTGGTTTCTTTTTGGCTCATTTGAATTTTCAGGTAGTTTTTTGGGGAAAGGGTTTTTTTTTTGTACCTCTTGGTTCCAAGGTATTAACTTTCTTTCCAATTCTTTCCCCTCTAGTTCTCATTCCAATGATAAAAAAATTTTATTCCTTTTTTATTCTCATCTGTTTTAGGAATTCTAGTTTAGTTTGTGTCCAAGCTATATTTTTCTCGCATTGCCTGTAGATGTTTGGGAGTCATTTTCCTCTTCTAGATTTGTATTTCAGGTGTCTCACCACCATAAAAGCTCATCTGGATGGAATTCTGTTTTTTGTTTTGTTTTTGTTTGTTTCAGTCTATTTCTGGACTTTGAACTTGATGTTAGGGCCAGCCTTTGCTCACTTCTAGAGGTAAGGCCTGGCTGGACCCTCTGCTGCTTTCCTGGAGGTGCTGTTTTGTTTTACCCTTGGATCTCAGGGACAACTCAAGGTTGGAGACCTGTAAGCTTTCAGAGTTCTCAAAGTGGTCTGTTCCAGATCAGAGCAAAACTGTTCCTCCCATGATTTAAACTCTGCAACCTGACCTGGTTCTGAGTCTAAGTGAGAGTAGAATACTGTTGGAACTTCATCCCTATCAGTCAGCTGGAAAGCTCTTTTGGCAGAGAGTAGCAGAATTGTAAGCTCTCCTTTGTTCAGGGATTCCTTCTCTGGATATTCTTTGGCAGGCTAGGTTAGCCTCTGGAAGTGAAATTTTGCATTATTCCTGGGTGTGAGCCATACCACTACGGCTGGCTTCTGAACCACCACCTTTCTCATTATATAGTCTGGGGCCTCCCTATCCTGGAGCATCATTGCCAGTGCAGGTCCCCTACTCACACCACCCTGCATCTATGGTTAGGGACTGCATAGTGGGCACCAAAGATGAAAGTCAGCACCTGTGTCTGTTGCAGGGTCCTGGTATGGGTCTGGGCTCTTTCTCCATGTTAAAGTGCTCTGTATTCAGAGTGTTCCTGGTTTGAACCCTATCTCTAGCATCCACAGGCCTGTATGTTTCCATGTCCTAAGCACAGCTGGACAAAGGACTCAATGAGACTTTATCTGGATTTCTCCACCAGGATATAGTCTCGTGTATTTTCTACAACTGTTAGGATGAGTATTTGGATGGGAATTGATTTGAATTAATTCTTATTGCTCCACCATCTTGACTGTGCCTCTTTCTCAGCCATCTGAACTTTCTTTTGAGTTGTACAAAATTAAAGTGCCATCAAAATTAGAACAAGGGATTTGTATTAAACATGCAAGGTTTTAAAAATGGTGACCTCGGGGTGACTAGGTGGTGCAGTGAACAGAGCACCAACCCTGGAGTCAGGAGAACCTGAGTTCAAATCCGGCCTCAGACACGTAACACAAAGCTAGCCATGTGACCTTGGGTAAGTCACTTAACCCCAATCGCCCTGCCTTACCCCTCCAAAAAAAATGGTGACCTATCCTTATTTCAAAATTAAATTTCTCATTTCTTATTGTTTCCTGGGTGCCTTGAGCTTTTCCTGAAACACATATACCTTGACTTATCACAAAATAAATGCCAATGTGCCATGGAGAGCAGAATATTCTGGCATAAAAAAATGTAATGGCATTTATAAAAATGTAATATTAAAGCCTATCTTTCATTTCTCTCCTCTCTAACTTCCCTATATGTTGCACCTATCTTGATATTTACCCCTAAGCCCAGGTTTTGGCTGCTACTGAAATTTTCATCTCTCATTATTTTTGTGTTGTTGGCAGAGAGTTTACTCTCAAACCAACTATCTCTAATGTTAAGGTATTCTTTGCTTTATTAGTCCTTAAGTTCTTATCCAGTTTTCATTTTGCCACACTTATTCAAATGCTTCTTTTCATTGCATTTTTCCTCATTGACTAGAATCTGTATGTCCTATAAAAGTAGAACTTCCTTTTAAGTATATAATGATGGCACTCCTGGTCAAGAATGCAGAATTGCAATCAAGCAGACTCTTGTCTAGGCTGCCTTTAAGATCTTCCTAATCCCTTTACCAATTAAATAAGCTGTTACGTGAAGCTACTGGCAAGTAAAGTCAGTTGCTCTGTTTTTGGAGGAACATTAGTTCTTTCAATGTATCAAAAGGGACTTCTAAAATTGACTGATGCTCTTTAAGTGTATCTCATATTCTCTCTTTAGGAATATGAACTATTTGCCTTCACTGAGATTTCTGCATGATGAAATTATGCTGTTGTCTGAAAACCACTTTGAACCCTATGGGCAGTATGGAATTTATTCTCAAGCACCCTAGGAGAAGTGCATGACCTGATTATTATCCTTATTGTGTTTGTTCAGTCATTTTCGTTACGTATGACTCTCTGTAACCTCATTTGAGGTTTTCATGGCAAAGATACTGGAGTGGATTGCCATTTCCTTTCCCAGCTCATTTTGCAGATGAGGATTTAACTCTGATTTAACTCTGCAAACAGAGTTAAATAACTTGCCTAGGGTCACACAACTAATAAGTGTCTGAAGCCAGACTCAACAAGAACAGTTTTATTTTGATTGTTAATGGCTTTGTTTGAAAGATGATCTATTTGGGGCAAAGAAGATGAAGTATTTATTATGTCAGTTAATCAGCTGAGCATTTCTGGGGATAACTATAAAATACTGGACAAATATGTAAACATCCCAAGTCTATTTTTTTACTTTATTGATAGAAAATATTTGGTGTTTATATTAAAGACACTCTGGGTTTCCTGTAATCTCTTGGCTTAGTCTAATTATATTATCTCCAGTATAGCTAGAAAGCCAGGATGGTATAGTAGGTCTGGCTTCTGGTATCATTACTGTGAACTATGAAATGTACAACCTCAAAGTAGTTACAACCTCTTCAAACCTGAGTTTCCTCATATGGAAAATGGGGATAATAAAACATGCACTACCTATTTCACAGGTTGTTTTGAGGATCAAATAAAATCATATACATGAAAGTTTTACATGATACTTATTACAAAAATAGTCTGGTAGAACTGACTCAACACTCCTTTTTGTTGTTTCATGGATTTGTTTTTATATTATAGTATTTTCTAGATATATAGCACCCCTTACCTCAGTAAGCCCTTAACACATGACAAAGAAAAATAATTAACCAATCCACAGCACTAAGTCTGACAGTATATAAAACATTCTGCATCCACAACCCTCCACTATCTAATGGAAGAAGGGAAGAACATTTTTTTTCCTCTTTTCTCCTGCCAAGATCAGTCACAGCACTCAGTTTTGTTTTACTATTCTTGTCATTTACATTACTTACATACCTATATTTTATGTATAGGTCTGTTTTCAGTTTATGCAGGTCTTTTTAAACTTCTCTGAATTCCTCATGCTCATCATTTCTTATGACACAGAAATATTCCATAATAGTATTATATTAATTTACCAGAATTTATTCAGCTACTATCTAATCAATGGGCACTAATTTTGTTTCTAGTTCTTTGCTACCACAAAAATGCTGCTACATATGTTATTGTTTGTGTATATCTATATATTAATATCTCTAGATAGATACCTACAGATATTGCTATCACTATATGTACACACATGTCTTTGTTCTCCTTCAGGTATTTTCCCCATAGTAAGTTCTTTAGGTCAAAGGCTAGAACAATTTGCTCACTTTCCTCACATAATGACAAATTGCTTTCCATCAGCAACTTACATGTTTCTGTTTTCCTTCTGAACTTCCAACACTAATTCCATTTTCTGACATTGTTGCCGATTTTAGAGACATGAGGTTTTATTATTAGTGATTTGGAACATGTTTTTATATGGCTCACAGTTCTTTTGAAATCTAAATATTCTAAATAATATCAAATGATATTTTGAAAAATATCATTCAACTTTTTTACACCAAATGTGGTTTTGTTGGTATAGAAAACTCCCAGCAAGTGTCTTGTCTTTACTAATCAAGATTGGCACACACTGTGACATTAGCATCTTAGGGAGGTGCCTGTGGCACTGAGAAGTTAAATAACTTGCCAAGGATCACAAAGCCACGTGTTTTGACCTAGCATGTGTTAGAAGTGGGACAAATTTCATCCAGGTGGTCTTCCTGACACCATGACCAGCCTTCTCTATTGGTCTAGCTTCACTACGTATCTTGAATATCAGACTTTATCAGAGATAATTCAAGCAAAGATCTTTTCTCAATGAACAGTTTCTCATCTTGCTGCTTTGAAACTTTTGCATTAATTTTTGCCTCATCACTTTTCATTTCTGTAGCACACAGAACTGTGGAAGTACTATTTAAATTGTGAGAGGATTAGATATCAACTTTTAAAATCCAACATTATTAGCAAAAATAGAAACAAAATGGGTTAAAAAACCAGCATCTGAGTATGGTGGAATATAATTATTGTGCAGGAAATGATGAATATAAGGAAGTCAGAGAAATATAGGAAGACTTGAATGAATGAGTACAAAGTCAAGAAAGAAGAATGAGGGGTGGCTAGGTGGTGCAGTGAATAGAACACCTGCCCTGGAGTCAGGAGGATCTGAGTTCAAATCAGACTTCAGACACTTAACACTTACTAGCTGTGTGACCTTGGGCAAGTCACTTAACCCCAATTGCCCTCCCAAAAAGAGGCAAGAAAAAGAAAGAAGAATCAATCAATAACCATCCATTACCTGTCAATTATGTGCCAGACACTATGATGTAACTTTGATATAAAATAGTCCTTGCACTCAAGGAGCTATCAGAGGAAATAACATGTATATAAATACAGGATGTCCCGAAAATGTTAGTGTAGTTTTTATGCTATTAAGGTACCCTTAAATACATACAGGCAAAAAGAATACATGAATACAATTTAATATTATTAGGGAGAGGGCATAATCAAGGAAGGTCTCGTTTAGAAGGTGGTACTTGAGCTTTTGAAGGAAACTAGGGATTCTAATATGTGGCGGTAATGAGAGAGTTCTTTTTGAGCTTGGGAGACAGCCTAGGTAAAGGCATGCAGACAAGATGGAATAGTGTAAAAGGAATAACTAGAAGGGTAGTTTGGCAGGATATTATAGTATGTGAAAGGGAATAATATACAGTAATAAAGCTGGAGGCTATATACTAGCTGGGAGCTAGTTTGTGAAGGGCTTTAAAAACTAAAATGAAAGAGGGAATTGTGGCAGAGACCCCAAATATTTCTTGAGGTGGTTCTAGAATCTATGGGACTAGATGGGAACTGGGGGATGTTTTGTTAGTCTTGAGGCTACTAAAAGTCTCATCTGTGTAGAGTCTTCCAAATTCTATATTGTTTTGTTCTTCTTTTGAATTGAGTTGCCATGGCAGAGCTGTCAAATCTCTTTCTGCTCAATGAAATCACAGGTTTGAAACTCCAGGGGGGAGCAGAACCCACTAAACTGCAGAGGCTGAGGTTGAAGAGACTGCTGAAGCAGCTACTGTGAGCCCAAACTACTTTGATAACAGTGATAATAGAGAAAAGGGGATAGAAACCAGATAGATAGGATCAAAAGGATTTGGCAATTGATTGGACAATGGGTAAGCAAAAGAGAGGGTCAAAGATGACTCAGGTTTTAAGTATGGGTGATTGGAAAAATAATAATGCCCTTACAGATAAAAGAAAAAGGAACAGATTTTGTGGGAAAAGTTGAGTTTGATTTTGGGTGTAGTGAGTTGAAGGTACCAGTGAGATATCAAAGTTGAGATCTAGTAGGCTGCTACAAAGGTGGTTCTGTAGCCTTTGAAAGAGTAGGCAGCCAGGGTGCATAGTGGATAGAGCTGAGCCATGGAGTTAGGAGGCCCTAAGTTCAAATCTGGACTCTGGCCTCAGACACTTACTAACTGTGTGACTGGGCAAGTCCTTTAACTCTATTTGCTTCACTTCCTCATTTTAAAAATGAAATGGAGAAGGAAATGGCAAACCACTCCAGTATCTTTGCCCAGAAAACCCAAATAGGGTCATGGAGAGTCAAACACAACTGAAATGACTCAACAGAGTTGTAGATAGAGTTTTATGAGTACTTTGCAAATAGGTTATAGCTGAAGCTATAGATGAGTTTTCCAAGGGAACTACTACCGAGAAAAGGGGCTTTTAAAAAGAAAGAAGGTTTAGGAATTCTTACTTTTAGTGTCCTAAATATAAATAAGATTCAAGAGAGTACAGTTTTAGAGAAGCTTAAAGGGAAGGACATAAGAGAGTCTGATTAGTAGTATTCCATGCAAGGTAAAGGAAAATCTGATTAAAAGGCTTTTAATTCTACAATTAGGTAGTAATATATTAATGACTATTCATTAGAATAATTTCAGTGAAGTGGTCAGAGCAGGGAAATAGGAAAATAGGTAAAAACTAGTCTTAACAGAAGTTTGGCAGTAAGAGAAGAGAGATGGCAGTGTAATTCAGATATAGGGGAGCTGAATCCAGGAAAGGCTATTACTTCCTGCCCGTGTCCACTCCCCACCTCCACACCCGTCTCCCTTTAAACTATAAGAGAAACATTAAGAATGTTTGCTGGAGAAGGGAAGGGTGGGAGAAAGATTGAATGTAGAAGAAAGAGACAAATGATGGAAACAAGGGGGGGAAGGAGATAGGATCAAGGATGTAGATTTAGCTTTCCTTTTGACTGTGGTATTTTTCCTTGGACCAGAAGGAAGCAGAAATAGGAGAGGTAAAGACTGAGAAGTTTTGCAATGTGGAAGAACAGAGATAAGGATCTAATGTCAAATTATGCTTGATTTGAACATTTGTAGCAGGAATGCTGTGAAAACAAATGCAGTATTTACCAGATAAAACACACAAGTAGCAAATCTCAGTTTTAGTCCCAGATTTGGCATTGATTTTGACTGTGGTCTTGGATAAATCATTTAATTTTTCTATCTCTCAGTTTCTCCATCTTTAAAGGGATTAGACCAGATGAACTGGGAATGACCTATGAAAAAGGAATGATCTTTCAAAATATAATTCAAGTTATATAATAGGAAAAAACCAGAATTTTAAAATTAGTGAGAATAATAGAAAAATATACTTTTAGAAAGCAGTCAATTAGCCTACACTTAAAGATCTTCAGCAATGGAATTTGTTCTTCTTAAAGTCTACTTTTGCACAATTCTTATGGTGAGGAAGTTCCTCCTTATAAAGAGTCCCACTCTCTCTCCTCTAACTTTTACTCTTTGGTCTTCTCACTGCCATGATGAATTATTCAGAATAACTCTAATTCTTCCACATGACAACCCTTTAAATAGTTAAAGACTATATTGGAAGCAAATTCCCCTTTCATTTTCTTCTCAGATAAAACAGCATTAATACCAGTGAATAAGCATCATTTTAAAAATTATGTACGATTAAAAACATCATTTTTCTGAGGCATTAAAAAAGAATTATTCTCACCAATTAAATGTGGGAACAGTGCCACAAATCTCATGCTTATCTAAAAGAACGGTACAGACAGACCAAGCTTCAACTAGTCAACCTCTACACTTCATAACTGGAACAACAAACTGTATTTTGTTCTCTAAACACTGAATCTGTCATAGAATAAATCTGGGATAACATTAAGTAATGATCTCAAGTATAAACCCCAAAGATCATGTTAACTATTAAAATCAATATCTTTTTGTGGAATTCATAAAACACAGAAAATGTCACACAAACTTTATCTGCTTTTTTTGGGGGGGTGGGGAGCTTCCCTCAGTGGCATGAGAAAAAGGATTGATCATTACTTGTCATATAGTTCCTGGAATATTTTTGCATAGTTTTGTTAAGTTTTCTTTAAACCAATTTTTTTGGAGTTTCCCAATAATTATAATAAATGGTTATTTTGATGATAATGACACTTCCTATATCATTAATGCTAACAATTCAGACAAGTCCACCCATACATACATTTCTCCAAGTTGCAGGTTGAAAATATACTGTATAGTCTGGCTGTCACAAATGATAAGAAAGCTGAAAGACATGATATTTCAATTCAAGGGGACCTGAGAGAATAGTTTTAATCTAATAAGCACATACATAGAGTACTCACCTTTACCAGTGCTGGCCCAGGCTTTGCTGAAGACACAGTGCTTGTAGAGAGGACAGGAGCTGTAGGGCGTGATGTAGGCTGATCAGCAGCGAGAGGAGTTTTCAAGAATTCAGGAACTGCTGTGGATAGTGAAGTATACTGGCGAAAAAGATATGAAGGGGAAAGATGAAAATTCTGTTTCTCTAACCTGGAACACATGAAGTTAGAGCAAAAATAAAAAAGAAAATGATTTTATCTTTTTGAGTCCACTGTAAAAGGAAATGAGTAAAGAAAAGAAAAATACAGTACTAAGGACTATATACTTTGTTTACATATTCTCAATTCCTTAAAGAAATCTTTCCTTCACTTATACGGAAAAATCAATTCTAAATAATATCACACTGAATAAATCAAGTATGCTTTTAGAAACATGGTTTTTCTTCCTAGTGTCAAGACCCTCCAATTTACTGAAAAAGAATACACACTGTAGAAATAGTTGTCTTAAAAACAACTGTCTTTTTGTAAAGGTAAAAATAAAATGAGATGATATTTATAAAATATTTTGCAAACTCTAAAGTGCTATGTATGTAAATGCTAGTTATTGTATTATAATTAAAATAACCAGAATCAAATGTAAACTGATGCAGGACAGAAATCATGCCATTTGTCTTCGTATTCCCTGTTTAGCACCTATAAAATTGCAAGCTCTTGAGGAAAAGTATCATGTTTTTAATGTATCTTTGTATCTCCTGCAGTATCTTGGGCAGAATAAGTAGTAACTCAATAAATATTTACTTAATGAGTAAAAGAATAATTCATTCTAATATAAGTTTTATTTTAAACATAAATGTATATGGAATTCAAATTGAGAAAAAACTCATTTACAACTGAGAAATCTTGTAAATATACAAATATGAGCTACACTTAAGAAAACAATTATTGTTGAGGGAATAATATTGCTAATATTATTAAATCCTGGATGCTAATACTTTTCCCACTAATAACTGAAAGATAAATTAATATGGCACAATCTACAGATAATACCTGCTTATTTAAAGCAAATACAAGGACAGAATGTTCTACTGGAGTTAACTTGTATTATATAAAATAAACTCATTTCAAGGAACTGTAGTTATGATTGCTACTTTCAGTCTATGTATTTGTTGTTGTTCAGTTGTGTCTGACACTTCCTGGCCCCATTTGATGCTTTCTTGGCAAAGATACTAGAGTAATTTGCCATTTCCTTTTTCCAGCTCTTTTTACAAATGAGGAAACTAAGGCAGATAGGATTAAGTGACTTGCCCAGGATTACATAGCTTTTAAGTGTTTGAGGATGAACTTGAACTAAGAAAGATTAGTTTTTCTGACTCTAGGCTGGGCACTTTATTCACTACATCACTTAGCTGTTCATACATACATATATGTAAATATAAAATATATTTAAAGTAAATACAAGCAAATTTCAGGTTCTATGAAGCAACAGCAGCTGGGAAGAAAAAGAAAGGCTCCATGTTTGTGGTGGCAGTTAACTTTTGAAGGAACCTATGGATTTTAGGAGACAAATGCAAGGAGAAAGTATATTCTAAGACAGGAGAGACCTGTACAAAGGTGGGATGAAAACCACATTATGAAGGACTTTAATTGGCAAATACAGGGATTTCTATTTCATCCTAGAGAAAAAAAGGAAACCAGAGATTTTTGTGTCAGGGAAGTCACATGGTCGTATGTATGCTTAAAGAGTATCTCTTTTACAGCTGTATGGAGGATATATTAAGAAGGGAAGAGACTGGAGGCGGAAAGCTCACATAGGAGTCTATTGTAATAGTTCAGGTGAATGAAGGTGGTGGTGGTCATGCAAACAGAAAGCAATTGGTAGATGAAAGAGATCTTATGGAGGTAGAAATGACAATGTGGCAACACAGTGGATATGGAGGGTCTGGTTGGGGAGGGGTGAGTAAGAGGGAAGATTTGAAAATGACTCTTGAGGATGCAAGCCTGGGTGAATGGAAGAATAATGGTGTCCTTGACAGAAACAGGGAAATTAGGAAGAGAAAATGATGAATTCTGTTTTAGATATGTTGAGTTAGAAATGTCCATTAAGCAACTAGTGATGCATAACAGCTTAGGAGAAACAGTACTAGAAGGATAGATACATAGATGAAAACATAGATATGTGCATCATCTGCATGGAGATGAAAATGGAATCAATGGAAGCTAACTGAAACACAGAGAGGGTATATGAAGACCTAGAGGGCCCAGGACAGGGCATTATTGTACAGCTATAGTTAGTGGGTAGGACATAGATGGGAATTCAACAAAAGAGACTAAGAAAGAATCATACTTAATGTCAGTTAAAGGGGGAGGGGGAAGATTGATTTTTGAAGGCTTACCAAGTACATGCAAAGAAATCTCCAGAGATGACATAAAGAGATTTGTCCAAGATCATGTTTGATAAAAATAACTGACTTTATATACACTATCATATTTAAGTATCACAACTGGAGGTGGGTAGTGCAGACACTATTCTTTTGATTTATGTTTCTCTATCAGCAAAACTGTCTTCTTTCCCTCTTTCCCTCCCCAATCTCTCCTCTCCCACACTGAGAAAAACAAAAGTCCATGTTACAAATATGTAATATAATCAAGAAAAACAAGTTTGTATATTGGCTATGTCAAAAAAAATATCTCTCTGCACTTGAGTTTTACCCCTCTCTATAACAAGATGGAAAGCATGTTTTCACCAGGAGGCCTCTGCTATTATACTGTGTTAGTCATTGTGCTGATCAGGGTTCCTAAATTTTTAAAAGTTATTTATCTTTACTGTATTATTGTCTGCTTGGTTCTGTTCACTTCACTCTTCATCAGTTCATAAAATCTTCCTGGGTTTTTCTGAAACCATCCTCCTCCTCCTTCTCATTTCTTACAGCATGGAATTCCATAACATTTATATACCATAACTTGTTCAAAGGCATCCCTTAGATTCCCATTCATTGTTACTTCCAAAAGAGCTACAAATATATTTTCATCTTTAGTTGAGTTTGTTTTGCTTAGCATTAATCTTCCCTGTAATCCCCCATTTTCACTTCTATGTTGCCATTGAGTGAAATTTATTTTCTGTACCCAACTGCATGTGTCTTCTTCCTTCCTTTGATTAGTTCAGATGACAATGAAGTTTAAGTGTCTGCTGCTTCCCTCACTCCCTCTTCTTGACTGTACAGTCGATTACTTATTATTATTATATTATATGTTATCATATTATATATAACATTATATTATTACTTACTACTGATTATGTGGGATAATTTCCCTACACCTTCCTTTCCCTTTCTCCTACTCTATGTGTATTCTTCCCCTCTCTTCCCACTCTCCTCTTAAGACCATCAAAACATAACAGAACCATTCCCAGAACTTGTTATTTAGACTTCCTCTATAACTCCAGAGAGGACTGAAAAAATCAAATTGATTCTATATCATTTTTATTGATCTTATTTACGATTATTTCATTTTGTCTTGTAACTGCCGGAGTCATGGTTCTTTATCTCTGAACATAGCTCAGAAATTCAGCTGGCCTGTAATGAGTTAAGTTTAGAAATCCAGTTCTTCTGCTAATCACCATTCTATTCTTGCCCCAAGGAAATCTGCTATCCTTGAATGATGCAGGTGGACACGAGGGAGTCTGGGTCACTATTTCTAACCTTGCAGGTGGACTCAAACAATGAACATTTCTTAGTCACAGGATTTTAGCTACTCCTCCAAGTTAAAGATAATTTGTTATTCCTCACAATAACTTTAGCTCCTTAAAAACTCCTTAATATCTTTAAAAGCCTACAAGATGACCTGACCTGGTACATTTCTACAAGACATGCCATTCATCCCTGCCCAATTAAAGAGAGTCTTATCTTCCCCCCAGGAGTCTGGGTGTCTGCTATCCTTGGTCCACTATCAATGGCCTCAGGATGCAGATAGTTCCTATAAATGAATCAAGCATTCCTCTAAGACAGAGGGGTGGCTGTGAGCCCCATGAATGTTAGCTCACTTTTAACCAATCATGCTGTCCTCACCCCTGTGATGCTGCCAACCCTATAACCAATTGTATTATTTTCCTCACCTATCCTGTTCTTTTCTTTGCTCTGTGCTTCTAAAAAGGTGCTGAGTCTCCTTTGAGTTTTTTGGCCTAACACTAAATAGCTTTTTAAAGTGGGATTTTATTTTATTTTTATTTTTGGTGCTTATTCTTTCAGCCTTCTTGCTAACTTTGGATTTGATGTTAAGGGCCAGGCTTTGCTCACTTCTAGTTTTATTGCTGCATTCTTGGGGAAATCAGCATTGGCTCTCAGGAACAGCTTAGGCTGGGGATCTGCAAGCTTTCAGCTCTCCCAAAATGGTCTGATCCAGGGCAAAATCTGATTGTAGACCCATGATTTGTGCAACAGCAGAATGCTGTTGGACTCAGTCCTTATTAGCCAACTGGGAAGCTTTGCTGATTTAGAGTAACAGAAGTGCAAGCTTCCCTTAGGTCTGATAAGCTTTGGTCCAAACTAGAAGCTGGAACGGACTCCACTCTGCTCTTGGGCGGGGGCTGAGGCAAAATGCTGCTTTCTTCTGACCTTCCTCCATACACTGACCAGGACAGCCTTCCACTGCTCCCTGCCCAGAAAAGTCATCACTGAGCATATGTCCCCTTCTTAGTTTGTCTCCTTGTACCAATCTGGGCTAGATAAATGACTGTGACTTTTATCTATCAGAATTTAATCTGGTTTGTCTTCTAGGTCTGTTTGAAGGAGTTTTTTGAAGTTAGAGGAATTCCTTGTCCTGCTTCCTGCTACACTGCCATCTCCGTTCTACCTTTAATACAGATATCACTGCCCACATTTTATAGATAAGGAAGCTGAAAGCTCACAATTTAAGCAGTCTACCTGTGATCACCCAACTAGTATTTGGAAGTGGGATCTGAACCCTGGTCTTTCTGAAAATGAGTCCGGTACTCTCTGCATTACGGCACACAACCTCTCTTAATAACAACCAACATTTAGACAGTGATTGAAAGTTTGCAATATGTTTAATATACGTTATCTCAAGTGATCCTCCTCATTGTAAACCTTTCTGCAGTCAGCACCTGACGATGCTGACAATCCTCTTCGTTTCTGAGTTTTTGTAACACTGCTGTTCTTATTCTCTCATCCTTTTCTGTCTTCTTTTGTAAGATCATCGTTCATATAAGGCTCCATGAATGCATATACCTCAGGACTTTCTAAAAAGTTGGCTCCTTTATGGCAAGGGCTGTCTTTTGTATCCCTAGTCTTACTGTATTCCTAGCGCTTAGCACAGTGCCTGGTATATAGCAGATATCTGATAAATGTTTATTGATTGATTGACTCTGTCCTGGGTCCACTCTTCTCTCTATATAATCTGTTTCCGGTGATCTCATCAGCTTCCATCAATTCATATATGACTTCCAGACTTACATATGCAGTCTCATCTCTCATTCCATAACTCCAACTTCCTACTAGTCACCTGGATGCCCTATAGGTATCTCAAATATTTCCAAATCAGAACTCATTACTTTTCCCCCAAATCACCCTTCCTACTACCTTTGTTATTTCAATTATGGGCACTATCATTCTTCCAGTCACTAAGGTTCTCCAGCTCAATAACATCCTTGACTCTGTAGTCACATTCATCCTCATGTGCTATCAGCTGTCAAGTTTTGTCATCTCTACCTCCACAACATGTCTTGCATTTACCTTTATTGATTTCACAAAACAACCATCCTATCTTCTTGGTCACCTTGTTTTTGGACTAATATATCAGCCTCTTAACCAGTCTCCCTGCATTTAATCTCTCCTTTCTACTATACCCTAAAGCACAGGTCTGACCATATCACTCCTTGGCTCAATAAGCTTGAATGGCTCTGTTATCTACTGAATAAAATGCAAATTACTCTTTTAGTAAAAAAACAAAACCAAACAACAAAAAATACCCTTATATCATGCCCGAGCTTGTTTTTCCAAAGTTGATTATCCATTATTCACCTTCATGAACTCTGGTTCAGTTAAACTGGGCTACTTTTTGCTTTTCCCTATATACCATATTCAATCTCTGTAACTTTGCAAAAGCCGTTTTCCATGCTTGGAATGTACTCCCTGCTCATCTCAACCTCTTCCAACTATTATCTCCTTTTTAAGGCTCAGCTTATGTGCCACTTCTTTTAAGATGCCTTTCCTGATTCCACTGACTATTAATACATTGTACCTCTCTGCATTTTAAATGTTTTAGAATGTACAAAAATATCTTACATCATAGGTAGTAGTAACCTAGTGGGGAAAGTTACCTTCCCAGAATACCCTCTAAATACTTAAAAAACTATGAATATTATAATTTTTAAAAAGTATAACTCTTTGGGCAAAAAGTTATTTACTCTTTAGTTTTCACAGTGGATTGACATGTCAAAATTTTACAAACACTAAAACCAAATCTTTTTGAACTTTCTTAATGTGCTTTATGCATTCTATCAACTGGAAGACAGTTTTACAATTCAGAATCTTTTCTGTATTGACCAGATAAGCAAAAAAAAAAAAAACAAAACACTTTAATTTTCTTTGTATTATTGAATCATATTGGTCACTTTTTCACTCACTGATTATCATTCTCAATATCATTTACTTTAAAACTAAAACATACTTTAAAAGGAAATGTTAGAAACATTACTATTTAAACTGATTGGTATTTATGTTATTTAAAAAATAAGTCCAAGTGAAAGCTTTATAAACCTTTAAAAAAGACTGAATGTTCCTTTAGAAATCACTATTGGAATACTCTAGAAAGATATGAGAAAAGATCTTTTTATTTAGTCCTGAAAACAACTGCAAGAAAAGATGTGAAAAGCTAGAGAAAAATGTACTGGATTAATTAACATTCTGTAAGACCGTCTTTATATTTCAGGTGTTTGCACATGTTTCGACTGGAAGAACATGTACCACATTTTCTAAGGAGCAATAATTGTCCCCCAGTAAATGTGCCTTTCTACTTATGATATCTTGAGAATCTGAATTTGAAAGGAAAAATCTCTACTCTGAAGATACTTAACAAAATGAAGTTTTAATCTTTGCTTTTTTTTACCAATCTCCAGGGAAAGAAAATAAATGAAAGCAAATACACAGGCCAAATACCAATTAGATCTTGTGTGTGTGAGACATATTTACATAAAATATGAAGATATTTCTTCAATAAATTATCATTTCTATGAAATGTATCAGACAACACTGATCTGTGGTTCTAGTTTTAAATTTTTCACTTAATAAAAACATGAAAATGAAATTCAGATATACTAATAATCCTAAAACATATGAAAAATCATAGCAAGTGACAGAACAGAAAATTAATACTTGATTGATTGCCAATAAGTGTTAACATTTCTTACTGTTATAAAATACATTTTCTATTACCAGTTATCTTTGGAAATTCTCCCTATTCATAATACCACAGGTTCCATTTGCAACTTTTTTTTTTTTGCCTTTTTTTGGAGGGCAGTTGGGGTTAAGTGACTTGCCCAAGGTCACACAGCTAGTTTTTGTGCTAAGTGTTTGAGGCCGAATTTGAACTCAGGTCCTCCTGACTCCAGGGCCAGTGTTCTATTCACTGCACCACCTAGCTGCCCCTATTTTCAACTTTCAATGGACAAATCAGTTAACTCTTAGATACAGCAATGAGAAATTTTACTTTAAAAAATGCACTAAACTATTGTACCCAAAATTTCCACACAATGTAAATGTTAAATCTATATGTAGAATCTCAAAATAATAACAAGGGATATATTAATTTACAAACTTTTCTAAAAGAAATTAAAACTGCCAGGAAAAGATCAAAGGAAAAAAAGAGAGAGAAAGAAATTCAAGTGGAATTATAGGCAAAAAAAATAAACTTTTTAAAGATAAGGAGCACAAACATGAATAAAACCATTGCTGTTTCTAGGACATTCTAAAGTTGGATAGCTGGGCTATGATTAGAACACACACACACACACACATTAATATTCAGGATAAACTTTGGGGATATCATAGCAAATATCTATTCTATCTGGAACAAATTCACTTTATAAAAAGTTTTCCACTTGGCACTCATATAATCTAAAAGAAATAACTCTTTAAACTATGAGGAACTTTGTAGGACAGACATAGCAGTAGGCTATCTTACCCAGTAGGTCACTCACAGATAATGTTTCAAATTAATGTAGTTCATACTTTGAGAGAATATTAGAAATACTGGGACTTATCACCAACAGATCTGTCATACACAATTAAAAGATCTCCTAGGAAATATTGTCACTAGTCAAATAATAATAGGATACTTTTCATGCTTTGGGAGTTAAACAAAACTTTCTAGATTACTTTACAAGTCAAGGCCAAGGTCATGCATTTGAACTAACTGTGGGTCAATTAGTTTCACCTTCTTCCCTGGTCCAAGGCTGCATGTTCAATACCAGGCTGTCACTTTGTAAAGTATTTGCTTTTGATCATGTATCAACAAAAATCCATCACCTTCCTAGGAAAACAAAGTACATGTCCAACTCTTGGTAGTTTCATTTTCATAGGTTAAGGAAAGAATATAAAGGAACAGTCTGAATTTCATAATTGGAAGGGACCTTATTCCTTATATCCATCCTACCTTTTTCCTAATGGTGGGTATTCCAAATTTCACCCCACATGTTTAGTGCCAAATCTTATTTCTTCTTTCATATCTTTTGTGTAAATCTCCTTTTCTCCACAACTAGTACTCAATACATCTATTACATTACCTCTACCATATCACTGATTATATCAGCCATCACCCCCCTTTTTTTTAACAAATGCTTTATTAACTTGTGGTTTACATCATTCACTTCCACCAGATTTTGAGTTACAATTTCCCCCCATTTTTTCCCTACCCACCACCCCAGAATAGCAGTCCCACTAGATATCCCCTCATCCAATCTGCTCTCTCCCATACCCCCTTCGACTTTGCCATTAGGGCAAGGTAAATCTCTGAGCCCCAATGCCTGGACATCTTATGAAACATTTAATTTTAAAGCTTCGATTTTCAGATCCATTCCCTTCCTCCCTTGTCACCCACTCCCTCTGAGAAGATAAGCAATTCAGTATGTGTTGTACATGTACAGCTATGCAAAACATTACCATAGTAGATATATTGTAAAAGACTGCTTATATTTCCCTCCCACCCATCCCACCCCCACCTGGTCCATTCCCTACTTTGATCCTGTCCCTCTTCGAAAGTGGGTACTTCCAACTTCCCCTCCCCCTAGAATGCCCTTCCCGCCATCATCCCCCCTCTCTCATCGCCCTTTTCCCTACTCTCCTACAGGGTGAGAGATCCCATTTAGTAAGTATGTGATTCTCTCCTTGAGCCAACTTCAATGGGAATATGGTTTTGCCTTTTTGTCTTCCTGTTCTTCCCCTCCCCTGCAACTACTTCCCCTTGCCTCTTCTACATGAGATAGTTTGCCCTACCCTGTCTCTCCCCATCTCTTCTTGCCACTTTCCTCTCTCACCTCTTAACTTCACCCCCTAAGTATCATCCTTTCCCATCAAATTCAAGCTGTGCCCTCTATCCATGTATACCTGCAAACATATACCCTTCTTTAATTATTTCCATAATGAGAAAGGTTTCATCAGACACAGATATTGTTTTTCCATGTAGATATGTAAATAGTTCAACTTTGATAAGTTCCTTTTGATTTCTTTTCCTTGATTACCTTCTTAAGCATCTCTTGCTTCTTGTGGCTGAATGTCAAATTTTCTATTCAACTCTGGTTTTTTCCTCAAGAATGCTTGAAAGTCCTCTATTCCACTGAATGACCATATTTTCCACTGAAACAAAATACTCAGTTTTGCTGGGTAGGTGACCCTTGGGTTCAGTCCCAGCTCTTTTGCCCTCTGGAATATCATATTCCATGCCCTTTGATCCCTCAGTGTAGAAGCTGCCAGGTCCCGTGCTATTCTGATTGTGTTTCCACAAAATTGAAATTGTTTCTTCCTAGCTGCTTGTAATATTTTCTCCTTGATCTGGGGGTTCTGGAACCTGGCTATATTCCTAGGAGTTTTCTTTCTTTTTTTTTTTAAACAAATGCTTTATTAACTTCTGTTTTACATCATTCATTTCCAACAGATTTTGAGTTAGAATTTTTTTCCCCCGTTTTCCCCCTACCCACCATCCCAGAATAGCAGTCCCACGAGATATCGCTTCCTCCAATCTGCTCTCTCCCATATCTTCTCCCATACCCCCTTCGACTTTTCCATTAGAGCAACGTGAATCTCTGTGCCCCGATGCCTCCCTTGTCACCCATTCCCTCTGGGAAGATAAGTAATTCAGTATATGTTGTACATGTCTAGCTATGCAAAACATTACCATAGTAGATATATTGTACAAGGCTGCTTATAATTCCCTCCCCCCCCCCCCCAATCCATTCCCTACTTGATCCTGTCCCTCTTCTATAGTGGGTACTTCCAACCTCCCCTCCCCCCAAGAATGCCCTCCCAATCCATCATCCCTCCTCTTATCCCCCCTTCCCCCTATTCTGCTGCAGGTTGAGATATCCCATTTAGTACGTATTTTCTCCCTGAACCAAATTCAATGAGAATGTGGTTTTGCCTTTTTGCCTTCCTATTCTTCCCCTCCCCTGTAGCCACTTCCCCCTTGCTTCTTCTACATGAGATAGTTTACCCTAACCCGTCTCTCCCTGTCTCCTCTTACCACTTTCCTCTCTCACCTCATAATTTCACCCCTTAAGTATCATCCCTTCCCAACAAATTCAACCTATGCCCTCTATCCATGTATAACTGTAAACACATATACATGCATTCACATATGTATTCAAATGACCATACACCCTTCCTTCCATTATTTTCATACTGAGAGAGGTTTCATCAGTCAGAGTTATTGTTTTTCCATGTAGGAATGTAAATAGTTCAACTTTGATAAGTTCCTTTTGATTTCTTTTCCCTGATTACCTTCTCAGGCATCTCTTGCTTCTTGTGTCTGGATGTCAAATTTTCTATTCAACTCCGGTTTTTTCCTCAAGAATGCTTGAAAGTCCTCTATTCCCCTGAATGACCATATTTTCCCCTGAAACAAAATACTCAGTTTTGCTGGGTAGGTGACGCTTGGGTTCAGTCCCAGCTCTTTTGCCCTCTGGAACATCATATTCCATGCCCTTAACCCCCAGACTGATTGCTGGATCTCCATACACTTCGCAGACCAGGAGCTAGAGCTTCCAGTGACGCTGCAAAATGGCTTCTGTGCCATGTTTCTTCAGCAGCTTTTCGCCGCCAAGGGAGGAAGCTGACACGTTCCCCAAATACTGGTCCCAAAGTCCATAGGGCAGGGGCGGCTAGGTGGCACAGTGAGTGGAGCGTCGGCCCTGGAGTCAAAAGGACCTGAGTTCGGATCCGACCTCAGACACTTAACACACACACAAACAAAAAACCTAGCCGTGTGACCTTGGGCAAGTTACTTAACCCCAATTGCCCTCCAAAAAAAAAAAAAGCAAAAAAAAAAAAAAAAAAAGCAAAAGCAAAGTCCATAGGGCAGTAACCTCTCACTTTGTCCTAGGCATATATGTGCTGATAATTCTGGAATCACCACAGCTGCTGGTGTTCTGGGGTCCCTCCAGCCGGCTGCTGGCCCAGCCACCCAAGGGCTAAAACTGTGGTGGGCCTGGGCTCAGCTCCCAGCGTGCTGTACTGTCGGTTCCCAGTGTGCTGTGCTGCCTGCTCTCAGAGTGCTGCGCTGGCTGCTCTCTGCAAGGCTGCTGGGCTGTCCTCAGTGGGAGGTTAGCTTCTCTGTGTCGTTCTATGGGTGCTGGGGCTCCAGAAGTTGTTCAGAGTCCCCTTTCACATGGTTTGGAGGTAATCTGGGGGCAGAGCACCTTGGAAGTGCTGTTTCTACTCCACCATCTTGGCTCCGCCCCCACCATCACCCTTTTGTAATTACTTCCTAACTAGTCTTTCTGATACCTCTGTCCTCCTCTCCTGTTCCAACCAATCCAATATACCACTGCTAATAATCTCCTTTATCCTGAGATCTCATCAAATTATACACTTCAGTGATTCTCTCCTGTAGGCTAAATAAAGTTCATACTCTTTAACCATGGTTTGAAACACGTCACAGTTGGTACTATCAATTTTATTTCATATTTCACATTATTTCCTGTCTGTCTAATATACACCAGCTAAACAGGGTGACTTCATCTCTCTGATAAGTTTACTTGTTGGGGTATATTGCTGTTGTGCTCTATCCTTGAAATATATTTTCTCTCCATGGACCCCCTTCCCTTGCCTATTGAAATCCTATCCTTTAAATCCCTGACCTAAAGCCTCCTCCATGAAGCCTTCCTTGATTCCTGAAATCTATAATGATTTTCCCTGACTTGAACCTCAATAACACTTTGTATTTCTCTTCTAGCATTTAGGTATTGTTATGTATATGTCCCATCTTCCTACTAGACTATAAATTACATGAAGGCAGGGGCTGTATCTAAAATCTGTCTCTGACAGGGCTTTGTACATGATAAGCAATAATAAAACTGTGCCTATTTGAATCTTTAAATAAGAATGCACAATTTATTCTCACCATGTTAAGGAAAAGTGTTTGCTACTTCTACTGTTCTACTCAAATAGGTCCTCATTCTCTTTACCTAGACTAATGCAATATTCATCTAACAGTCTCTCTGCCTTAAGTGTCCTCACTCCAATCCATATTCCACTTAGCTGCTGAAGTAATTTCTCTAAAGCACAGTCTGATCCAAGTTGCCCAGAGAACTCTAGGAGACACCTATTATCTCCAAGATCAAATATAAACTCCTCTGGCATTTAAAACTCTTCATAATCTGGCCTCTTATTACCTTTCCAGTTCTCCTACATCTTACTTTTAAAAAACAATTTCAATTTTATTTTCAGTTCTGAATTCTCTTCCTCCCACCTCCCACTGAGAAAACAAAGCTTAGCACAAATATGAATAGTGAAGCAAAACAAACTTTTAAAACAGCCATATCCAAAATATAGGAAAAAAAGGAAGAAAGAAAAGGGAAGCATACTTCTGTTTGTACTCTGAACCCACCAGCTCTCTACGTGGAGGTGGACAGAATGTTTCATCATGAGTCCTTTGGAAGCACGGTTGGTCACTGTTTCCTACACCTTACTTACATCCATGTACTCAATGATCTGGGTACATTGGCTATCTGTAGTTCCTTTTCCAAGGTTACAGGGCTATTTTTTGTGTTAAGGTTGGATTTGAACTCAGGTTCTCCTGACTCCAGGGCCGGTCCTCTATTCACTGCGCCACCTAGCCACCCCATATCTGCAGTACCTTTAAGACCATACTTCATTTCCCATTTCTGTGCACTCTGCACTAACAGGTCCTCCAATACCTAGAATTTGCTGCCTCTATACTAGTGCTTTATAGTTTCCCTGGCTTCAAGACTGAGCTCAAACCTCATGTTCTTCAAGAGGCTTTTCTTGGACCTTCAACTGCTAATGCTTTTCCCTTTCAGATTACCTTCATAGGCTCTGTCTTTATCTTACATGCACCTAGACATTTATGTTATATCCTTCATTAAAGTGGATCAATCCCTTGAGTACAGAAAACTTTTTTGCCTTTCTTTGTATCTATAGCACTTAGCACAGTGCTTGACACCTAGTAAGTACTTAACAAATGCTTACTGACTGACTTAGCCCCCAGGATTATAATATTAAAAGTTACTTGAAATGAAAAGTGTATAATAAACACTATAGTGTAGTTCAATAAAGTTGAAAAAGCACTATGGAATATTGGACAAAGTGCTAGTCTTGATTCAGGAACTCTTTCTTCAAGTTTTGTCTCTGACATATGTCATGGAACTCAGAAAATTCTCCAAGATTATAAATTGAAGAATAGTATCTGAGGGAATTTCCTCTCTTGGAGATCCCTATCCTGATGAAATCACAATGATGAGATCACCCAAGTCTTCTTTCATCATTAGAAGTCTATAACAAATACAGTAACAAACATATTATAGGCTCTAATTGGCAGTATGTATAGCAGAACAGAGTCTGCAAACTACTAGACAATAAGATTGGTAAAATTCTAGAACACTATTAAAGGGATGATTAATAAAAAAAAAAACCCTTAAGAAGTTAGTAATAATCACAATCAGCTAGCATAGTTTCATCAAAAAGCAGGTTATGCTAGAATAACACTCATTTCATTTTTTTTCCAGTTATTGGTCTGGAAGGCATATCAGGAATATACTGTGGTTATAGGTTACACAGATCTTAACCAGGTACATAACAAAATCTCTCAAGTCATTCTTGTGGACAAAATAGAAAGATGTGGGCTTCACAATATTACAGTTAGGCAGATACGGAATTTGCTGAATTTGCTGAATTTGCTCTTGGACCTGTGCTATTTAACATTTTTTATCAGTTAACTTGTATTAAAGCATAAATGGAATGGTTATTAAATATGTAGATGACAAAATCCTGGAAGGGAAACGTTAACAATAGTAGATGACAGTCAAGATTCAAAGAGAGTCATCATGACAGGCTAGAAAATTGAGCTAAATGAAATAAAGTGACATTTAAGATGGATAAATAGAAAATCTTACATTAAGTCCATTTAAAAAAAACAAATAGAAGATGGGAGAGTCATGGTAGATAGCACATTATCTAGAAAAGATCTGGAAATTTTAGTGGACTGAAAATTCAGTGTGTCAACTTTATTATGGGAGTATTACATTCAACTGTGGATGTCACATTTTAAGGAGGAAATAGATAATCTGAAAAAGGTCTGAAGGATGGTGAACAGGATGGTGAAGAGCCATGAGTAAATACCATATAAATATTAGCTAAAGAAGTAGGACTATTTAGCTAGGGAAGGAAAAGATTTAGGGAGGACATGAGAATTTGTCTTCCAGTATGGTAAATAATGTCATCTGGAAAAGGGCAATAGACTTGGTTTGCTTAGCCACAGAAAACAAAATTAAGAGTAATGGATAGAATTTATCAAAGAGGCAAACCACAGGCTAGTGTGAGGAGCAACTTGGAGCTATCCAAAAGTTGAAAGGGCTGAGTTTGGCTCCCTCTCATTGTAAGTCTTCATGTCACATTTTAGGATGACATGATTTAGGATGTGGGTTACACAATAGATGACCAAGGAGATCCCTCCCAACTGAGATTCTGTGAAACAATATCTAACTATATATATGTGTATGTACACACACACACACACACACACACACACACACACACACACACACAATTCTTTTTTAGTGGTCAATAGCAAGGGAGTGGAAACTTAGGAAACAGCTGCCAATCTCCTGGTGAAGACAGATCCAGCAAGAGTTAGGGCTACCATGTTGTGGATGGCCACTCAGAATCACACTCAGATTTTTGTTTTCCTAAGAGTTGCTCAAAAATCAAATAAACAAAACCCTGACATGTGTGATGTGTGTCCTTCATCCAGGCTTGGACACAACCTGTTTTCAGTTGCACTTTGATCAGAATATAAAAGAAAAATACTGAAAGATAAGCAGCTTTATTTTCTAGACCACACAACAAACCCATTTAGAAAAATGTTTGTGCTTTCTTAGTTTACATTTTTAAAAAACAGTGTTTGTGCTACAATGCTAGTCCTCATTGTCAAATAATTAGCCCTGGGGTCTTGTAGACAGGAAGTAGGAGTGACAGGAAGCTCTTCCTAGACACTGCCAATAATCAGAATTTTTTATTTCAATGTTCTGTGGTGTAAGGAATGTTAGGTGTTTTAGTGGTTTCTTTCTTTCTTTTTTGCCCTAGAAGGCCTTATTACTATGGTATCTATGTATTCTAACTAAGACATAAGAAGACATCTTCTTGAATTAGTGCCACTTCTCCCCCCAGCAAAATGTTTCTGAAACTTTTATTGACTTAAAAGGAATTCTATGACATGGTTTAACAGCAACTTAATAGGCAAAATAAAGTCTAAGAGACAAGGGGAATTAGAAAAATGTTGTGCCTAAATCATAGATCTATATAACCAGAAGTAGTAATTATTTTTAACTGGAGCAAATATAGCCTAGGATGCTTAGGCAATTAAGAAATGTGACAAGCTCTTAAAAGAAGCTAAAATGAAACAATTCACTATGAAAATTATGATGAATTGATTTCTACTTATGTAACTATATAAACTGAACAATGTCAGCATACACAAAATGCCATATTGAACTAAAGATAAGACACCTTTAACTACCCCCACTCTCCCAATGTAACTTTATAACAAACCCTAATACAGTATACAATTAACATTACTTTCCACACCTATACTTTCCCTCTCTTTCAGAGATCACATATGGGTAGAGAGTGAGATAGAGAGAGAGAGTGAGTGAGTGTGTGTGTGTGTGTGAGAGAGAGATGGAAACCTATAAGACAAAAGTCACACCCTTTTTGTCCTCTTTTTTTCCTAGAGTTTAAGTAATTAAAAAGATCTGTCATGTGACACATTTTCCCCCTACTTATACCTCTACCAAATCTCAATGTAACATTATTTTCAAATTATTAACATGTGACTAGGGGAAAGGTACCTATTAAATATATGGCACTTAAGGAAATAATCTGAAACATCCATATCTTGATTTGTTAAATATAATCTATAATATACATAGGCAGACATCTTTATTTACAGTGAAAGATTTGGGTAAGTATGAGCAAAAATATTTTGGATAACATTAAATAAGAGTAATATAGAATTATGAAGAAGTATAAAATACGGCTCAGTTGTTTTCAGAACGCATAAAATAAAGATGAAAATTACAAAGATATTATTGATATATTGAATATATTGAATTTCTATATAAAAGTTGGTTCAAAATGAAATAGATCTTAAATATGGATTTTTTCCTTTTCTTCATGGTACTACTTAAAGGACTTTTCTTTAAAAAAAAATTATAGGGATGCCCATCAATTGGGGAATGGTTGAACAAGTTGTGGTATATGAATGTAATGAAATACTATTGTGCTATAAGAAATGATGAGCATGCAGACTTCAGAAAAATCTGAAAATACTTATATGAAGTGATGCTGAACGAGGGGAGCAAAAGCAGGAGAATATTGGACACAGTAACAGCCACTTTGTGATGACTAACTTTGATAGACTTGGCTCTTTCTCAGCAATGCAAGGTTCTAAGACAACTCCAAAAGACTCATGATGGAAAACGCCATCTACATCCAGAGAATTCACATTATGTAGTCTGAATGCAGATCAAAGCACACTATTTGCTCACTCTCTTTTTTGCTTTGTTTCTTCTTTCTCATGGTTCGTTTCATTGGTTATTCTTCTTTACAACATGACTAATGTGAAAATATGTTTAATGAATGTATATGTATGTAGAGCCTATATCAGATTGTATGGCTTCTTGGGGAAGGGAGGGGCAGAAAAATTTAACACTCAAAAGCATGTGGAACTGAATGTTGTAAATTAAAAATAAATTTTTAAAAATCATAGATTTTGTATATCAATTGTTTACAATGTAAACACCTTATCAAAGAAAGCATAAATACCAGAACTGAGTTTGAAAACATAACAACAAAGATTCATCATTTAAGCAGGTGCTGAGTTAAGTAATGAGCATAGGAGTTATCTAATGATTGAACATTAATGTAGACAATACGAATATATTCTTGTTCTTTTTTTGACTGAATATCTGTAACTTAAGGTTTATTGATACTATGTGAATATTTTTCCAGATACCTAATTCATGTGTCTTGAATGAAATAGAGATGCACCAATATTCACATAGCAGACAGAAAGAATATGGATATTATGTTATCCAAGAGAATTTGGTAATGAAGTACAACGTCTTGCCAAACTGCTGCTTAAATTTAGAAGGGTCATGTACACTACTGTGGCAAAGAATATACCATATTTATTTTTGGAAAAAACATAATTAATATTTTATTTCAAGTACTACTGGAAGATCAACCCAATGGGTAGGACTGACTCTGGACAAAGTTCTTTGTGCAAAATTTGTCTGAGATAAAGTTTCAATCTTAATACTAGAAAAATGGAAGATAACTAATGAAAATGCAGGGAAGAGCAGAATACCAATCTCCTTCTGAAGTGCAAACTGTTATAAGGTCACTTTCTAAATATGTCTGAGTTGCTAAAGAATTAATTTTCTTGCTAAAAAGTGACAGATCACATTCAGTTATTTTACATATATATGTGTGTGTGTATGTATCTGTATATAAATACATATATACATATTTTTCACATTATCATTTGATAATCCAATTCAACTGGCAAAATAAAAGGATGAAGTACCCAAAGGGATAAATAATACAACTGTTAATAAGTTTTAAATTTTATTTACTTGCATAATTGACCCTCTTTTTTGGACCTGTTTTTATAATTCAAAATGAGGGACAATCAACATGGTTTTATTGTTTATAAACTTTGTTTATAAACAATAAAGTTTATAAACTCTGTTTCTCAAAAACTAATACTAGTCTTTTCCTTGGTTTCCTCCCTCTCCAGCTTCCAGTACAAGAGGAAGGTCATTCTCTATAGCAAATCTTTATTAAAGACCCTTGGATCCCAGCTACTGTCATATCTCTCTTACTAAATCAAAGCTGGAGGGGAGTTTCTATTCTTAAATGAAATGAAAGAGTACAAGAGTTGGTGTTTTTTTCCTTCAACTTCTTATCTATCTTCTTAGCTATATTCATATTCTTATTCTCTGCATCTCTCTTAGGTTGGATCTGATGAACAATTACTGACTGATTGAATGGGAATACTCCCTAGTAGATGTTCTGGTGGCTTTGACTTCAGAAATCATACCTGAGTTGGAGTGTTTGTAGTGGCAGGAGATGGTGATTCACTGATTTTTGGCTCGCTTGGGGATGCTGCTGAACCCTGAGACTCCTGGCTGGCTGGCTGGTCTGGAGACAAAGCATCGCTGCTGTCTTCATCAAATGAGAAATCGCCCTGAGTATGGGGATAGTCTTCTTGTCCAACCCCTACGAGAAGAAATTACTTTAGTGTTCTCAGGTATGAAAAGCTAAGCTGTCTAATGAAAAAGGTGAAAGGTGGAACTTTCACTTCCTAAGATAGTTTTGAAAATATTTTAAAATATAGGTGAGCTTACTTTAGGTTTGGGTCATTCATATCCTCTTAGTGACTAGTCTATGAAATCTTGGCCTTTTGGCATTAGTTATTAGAACTTGCAGTGGTGTTTAATTTACTTTTAAAGTAAGATTTGGCAATGATATAATTTTAAATGTTTATGCAAAAATAGTAATATGTGTTCCTTGATTTTTGGAAGTGGGGCATTTTATAAATAAAGCTTATATTAAATAGCTAAATAAACAATAATAAATTCTTAATAATTTTCTTTATCTTTATTAAAAATTTTTCCACAAAAAAATGAGCCTTTGCAATTTGTGAGGGCTATTTTTCTTTTAATAGAGAGCCATCTGCTGTTGAAATTCTTTCATGTATAATACCAGAAAAGCTTTCATCTTTTAAAAAAGCTAATGAGTAGTTTGTGAAAACATATAAAAATGAAACTCAATGAAGATAGAATAAATTTAATGTGTAAAGTATTTACTGTGGACAGTGAATAGAGTGTGAGAGTCCTGCAGTCTGGAAGACCTGAATTCAAAGTCAGCCTCAGACACTCACTAGATCTGTGACCTGGGCAAGTCACTTAACCACTATTTGCCTCAGTTTCCTTACCTGTAAAATGGGGATGGTACCTCTCAGTGTTGTGAGAATCAAATGCAATAATATTTTAAAAGCACTTAGCAAGTGCTTGCCTTACTAGGCACATAATAGATGCTATATAAATATTATCATTATCATCATTATCATTATTATTATTAAACTATGGCTCCTTGTTCTTGTGTAATATGAAAGGAACCAAGTTTGTACCAATGATTAAATAGAGGTTATTTTGTGAAAATGTAGAAGAAAAGTAATAAGTGGAAATATTAATGGAGAGACAGCCAATGACATGAAAATGGAATCATACTGGCTTTGGATTTAAGTTGTTTTTTTTTTTCAAAAGACTTTTCCCATAGACTGGTAAGGATTTTCAGTCTTGCCTATAATGGCTTCCTTAACACAGGAATCTACAGGAAGGATGTTCTTTTCCACCAGTTCCATGGGACCAGGTCTTTGAGCAATCTTCTCATTTAGATCGTCTGCAAGCCGAGCTCTCTTCAGTTTCATCTGTGTAGCCTGCAGGGACGGTTCTGCAAATGTTTCTAAAAGAGGAAAGATAACTTTGATCATTATTTAAGAAACTATTACTATCTTATGATATTACTTCTGACCATCATATTTAATTTAAATCTGATTTTTATAGGTTGTCAATACATTTATGGGGATGACATGGCTGTTTAGTCATTGATAACCATAAACAGTTTTACATATTAGAATATATTTTATATATAATTGTCTCTAGAGGCTCAAATTAACATGAACTTGAATTTTTTAAAAGTATAATATAAAGTTAACTGCTGATCATTTATGATGTGAAGTCAAAATTAATATTCCTGGTGGCTTTAAGGAAGAGTAAATATATAGAGTTTCTAAATTTTTTAGGCTATTTTATATGGGAGAATAAATACACAATCATGGCTTGAAAGAAGTGGATCCTCAATTTACTCTAATGCCCTAGTTTTTTGGTTTGTTCTCTTTTGGAATGGAAGTTTTGATAAGGCGGGCACTTTGTTTTTGGTTTGCTTGAAAATTATGATAGTCAGGTAGACTGCAATGAATGTGAATGAATTAGACAGCTACCATTTTATAGTTACTAGTCAATACTCAATCATTCAGGGAAGGATAATGTAACATTTATCTGGGGGTTTTATTCTTCCTCTCTGTCTATAACTGTTTTTGATTATAAGCATGATAAAGAGTTAGACAAGGGGCCGCTAGGTGGTGCAGTGAATAGAGCACTGGCCTTGGAGTCAGGAGGACCTGACTTCAAATCTGGCCTCAGACACTCAACACTTACTAGCTGTGTGATCTTGGGCAAGTCACTTAACCCCAAGTGTCCTCCCTTCCCCTCCAAAAAGAAAAAAAAAAAAGAGTTGGGCAGAAAGAAATGACATGAAAATTAATCCATGTTTATTTCTGACTGTTCCTGAATCACCCTTCTCAAATGAATGGTTCAGATGTCCTTCTGAACTTAGAGCAACAAGAACGTCTTGTGTTTGTCATAGATATTTACACTACAGAATAACTATGGTACAACCAGAGTTAGACTTGTTTTTTGTTTTTTTTTTTGTTTTGCTTTTTGGAGGGCAATTGGGGTTAAGTAACTTGCCAAAGGTCACACTGCTATGTTTTTGTTTGTGTGTGCATTAAGTGTCTAAGGCCGGATCCGAACTCAGGTCCTTCTGACTCCAGGGCCAGCGCTCTACTCACTGCGCCACCTAGCCACCCCTAGACTTGTATTTTAAAAAGTAATTTACAATAATATTAATTTTACCACTTGAAAATATAAAGCCATTAATCTATTTGTTACTTAATTTTTGTTCTTTCAATTTCCTATAGCTTATTTGTACTTCCTTTCAAAGTTTTGTATTGTCATAAATGCACAGAATTCATTTTAATATGTGCTTATCGAAAATTCAGAGTTGAAAGTTGTCTGTCTTTTTAAGAAATCCTAGATGATCATACATAGCAAGGGCAGGAACACTGCCATGAACCACACCACCCCATGGGTGACTAAAAATGCTTCTTTCCATGAGTTTATTATTATTAGAATGGGAAGTGGGAGAATAAAGCAGCCAGCCCTCCTTTTTATCAGTATCTTCCTAACATTCCCTTCCCTTGTTCAGGTATTAGGAATATTTCTTCAAGTAAACTGTGGTTCTCTCAACTTGAAGCTTTCAAACAGAAGCTAATAATAATGTCAAAGAAAAATGCTGACTGCAAGACAAATACACTATGACTCCTTAGAGATTTTAAACTCTTAAAACAGAATATATCTTCACTTAAGACTACTAGTATCTTCATTATCAAACATACTAATTTTTCCTCTGAGGACACTGGGTCTCAATTATTCAAATTCAGAAAACAATTCATAATCTTGCTTGCTAAAAGTTTAACTAAAAATAGCTTACTTTTAAAATACAGGGCTTGTTTTCTTCTGCTGTATGATTAAAAAATTATGGATGGTAAGTTCTTTCTCCATATTAAAAAAATCTTAATTTGAGAATGAAAGCCCTCCTCCTCAAGCTGTTAATGCCCCAAGAATGATGAAAAAGAGGAAATAATTCTTGTCAGCAGCTTAAGTCAGTAAAAGGGGCTTTTACAGGAGTTTGTGACACTTGTTTATAGGTCCCCAGCTAGTTGATTACTATTTGTCAGACAAGTTTCAAAACTCTGACGCTGCTTAAATGGACTTCTTCTCAAAACTTATGAACATTTATTTCACTTACAGAAAGCAAAAATAGATCTTGTTCTAAAAAAATGTTGATGATTCTAGCTTATTTTATGACTAGTTTTGTGGCCTAAAGGGCCCATATGAGAATAAAGAGCAAAGTTAAAGATAACTGGGTGTGTTGGAAAGAATTATTTCTTTTCTTTTTTTATAGTTACTTCATCTATAGTCATGCATGATTCTGGAAGTCTTCAGCAGAGTTTATGAGAAGAGGTAAGCACATAATAGGGCAGCCGACCCTTCAAAATAGCTTTTCAAATACTTTCAACAGTGCAATAGACACACCCCTACAGTACCCCAGGTAGGATTAGTTGATCTTTTTTTTTAATACTAACGATCAAAATTACTGATCTTTTGCTTCCATTCAACTTTGTAGCTCTTGGAATTGTTAAAATGAAAATTAATGGTGTAATTATCTCTTTTTTCATTGAGAAATTAAGTTATCAAAGCTGGCCCTTACCTTCCAAAATGTGCATTCTGACAAGTTCAGAACGGTCTGGTCGACTACGAATCTTGTGCTTCAGAAAATTTTCAGTCTTTAAAAAGAAAAAAAAAGATATAGTTCCATTCTTTTATAAACTGAACTTTGAGCTTTTTTAATGTATGTATATTAACCTCCATCCTCTATTATTATTGATGCATAAGAGAGGAAAATGACATAATTGTCATTTAAGGTATCGGTATTATGAATGGAAGAAGAGATAAAGCAATGGCTATGATGGGGCACTGATGATGGACCCCCAAAATGCCCAGGTCCCCAGACTAACAGTTCCCAGTTAACCATTCTCTCAACTGCTCTTGTTGTGGCCCCAATAGTGATAATTCTGCAGTTGGCCCCACCCTAGACTGGAACTCTCTAATCCCATCTAGACCCTTCTTGGGTACCTCTGGGTCTGTTACCTCCCCCCAGTCACACCAAGCTACTGACCACACTATAAAAAAGGCTAGTCTCCTCTACCAAATTGTCCAGATTCCTTAAGAGTCTGGCCCAACATAAGCCTCACGAATACAGCTAGTTCTTCAAAGTCTCACTCACTTATTGGCAAGAAAACAAACCCTGCTCTGACTGAAAGAAGGCTAGAGTTGAATTCTTTTGAGGCAAGAGCTGTCTTTTGCCCTTGAATTCTGGGGTTCCCAGTAGTCCTAGACAGCAACAGCTATAGTATTAAATTTTAACACTGTTAAAATTTAATCCTATATCTTCAGAAAATGTACTTAAACACTAAAAGAATATATTTTGGGGTAATAAGTCAATAAAATATATTGTACAAAAAGGGTTAAGAAACCTGTGTGATGAGAGATTTTCTAACATGTTTAATACAGTTTTGTTTCATATTTGTTTTATACATATGGCATTATTTTCCTAAACTTAAGGCAAAGAATATACAGGCTTAAGTTTTTTTTTTGCCATTCAGTTAGAACATAATGGCAGACTCCTAGAAATCTTGAAAAAGTTCTTAAGAGTCAAAATGGTTTTTTTAGATTTCCCCAAATACTTATGTGAATAACTAATTTTCCAAGAAGTCCATAAAATGGTAGATATAAGAAAATTATTTTTGTAAAGCAAAAATTGTGAACCATGATATTTATTAACTATTATGTTATAAAGAAGCTAGATTTGAAATTTGAATACTAAACACAAATCTGAACAACCCTAATACTGTCTTTCATTCAGCCTTATTCTACCACTCTTGGTTCAGAGATATATGTAATGCAACTTCTGTTAGAAAAGTCCTTTGTGGGTTTGTGAGAGGGTGTGAGACTATATCATTTCTACAGGAAGGAAGACAGAAGATTTTTTCACCCAACATGTCTGGAAAAAATGTACCATTATACCCTGCAGACCAGGAAGAAGAAATAGGCCAATTCTGTACTCACTATACATTACCAGTTTAAAAAAAGTTGGCTGTCATTAACTTTTCATAAACCTTTAAAGTATAACTGTCACAGGACATTATTATTTTATGTTCAATAGGAATTGTTTAAAATCTCAGATTCTAGCAATATGTCCACTTCCTGTCTGCAGGTACTTTGGAATACCCAGAATTAGAACATTTTGAATCAAATTTCTTACTCTGGCTCGTTCTAAGCTTTTTATCTGCTCATGGAATGCCGCTGGACTCTTTAATGCTGTGAAGAGAAAATAAATAGTTACTTTAACAGGAAAAGATTTTCCTAACAATAGTACAAGGAATTAATATTTTAAAAGTTAAATCTTATAAATAATTATATATTGATATTCTTTGACTTGTTCTTGTCTAAATAATATGTTATTTACTGAGCTATTTAAGAAAAATATGTAGTCTACAGAAAAACAAAAAAATAGAAGAAACCATTCATTTGAATCCAAAATGTATACTATTTTGATAAACACTCCTTTGCATCATTAGGGACAGGTTGAGATGAGTATTTTTCAAGGATTATTTTAAAAATTTACCGTGTGCTTAATCAATATTCGAGTTGATTACTTGTAGCAAGGAATACAACACAAGGGATTAACAGTATGGATGCATATGTTAGAAGCAAAACAACGGCAAAGCTCGTGTTCCAGTCAATAAAGCAGACAAATTCAGATGATTCAAATCAGCACTGTGAAGATTTTCTTGGCTCCTACTGTTTGTCTTTATTCTGTAAATGTATGATCTACACGAATGGTGCCAGGATCAGAGGATCACACATTTCTAGCTCAAAGGAACTTACAAGTCAATCTAGTCCTATACACTTATTTTATAGATGGGGAAACTAAGGCCCAGAAAAAATCAGGACAACTTGCCAAATGTCACTGAAGTACAGGGACTGAACTAGAATTCTAATCCAAATCTTCTCGCTCCAAATCCAGTATTTCCCTACATAGCTATGCAAAGCAGGATTAGCTGGTGGTATGGGACAAATGTAGAGTGCTCATGGATTCCAAAAGCTCCATGACATAGTTTGAGCCTAAACAAAGAGACTATTAAACTCCTTCAAAAAGACAGCTACTCATGTTGTCTCATGAGTGAATTAACTGGAAATATCAACATAGTGAAAATCACCAATTCACTATCCCTAATGATGCAAAGGAGCATTTATCAAAATAGTATACATTTTGGATTCAAATGAATGATTTCTTCTCTTTTTCTTTTCTTTTTTTCTGTAGAGTACCTACAACCATGTACACTTAACACATTTATCGCTATAGACTAGGTTGTACTTGAAGCATATTACTGTTCTTACGTGGGCTGATCTTTCACCTCCAGGCCTGGACAGGTCAGCTCTTGAAAACTATAGTGCTATTTTGAGCCCTGATGCTTGGGACTCTGCAAGGGCTCATATAAGCCAAACCTAGTATGCGTGCCAGGCCTAACCTGTGCCCAGCTTCCAAAAGCAGGTTTGGGCAAGTGATGTCTTGAACATCATAGTAATTCATTTGCATATTCCTGCCCGATTGGCTGACAGGCAAGCCTGTTGTAGTGATGTGGCTATGCAGATTATCAAACCAGCTTTTTGTCTTCATCATAATGCAAGAGAGAAAAAATTTTTTATCAAATGGAGAGAAAAATTATTCCTTATATACAACCACAGAGAAGAAAAAGATAACTTTCAATCACACAGAGAAATTTGGGAAAATTAATTTGCTTAATTATACCCTTCTTCCTCAGACTTTTTAAGCCAGAAATGAAATTGCTTTTTGGAAAGGGTTAATTTATAAGAAATATATACATAATTAAAATTTTTCATAAGGAAATGACAGATTATAATTTTAAAATATGAAAAATTATATTGGTTATCTAAAAAGCTCCAAAAAGAATACAATCTGGGGCATACCACAAAAACGTTAAAATTTACATTTTCATAATTTAGGCACATTTGGTTATATAAACCATGTACCTGCAACAGAAATATATCACTTGAATGACATTATGAACATAAACTTAGGATTTTATACTTGGCTATTTAAACACATCCAGGTAAGCACAAATCCTTTATATATATATATATATATATAGTGTGTGTGTGTATACACACATATATATATTTTTAAAATTTATATTAAGTGCAATTACTCTAACATAAAAATAAGTTTTTCACCCATTATGTAAAAGCAAAAATAAATTCATTAGGCATTATCTTTTTAAAATTTCCAGTCATTTTATTTTTTTGGAGGGGGGAAGGCAAGGTAATTGGGGTTAAGTGACTTGCCCAAGGTCACACAGCTAGTAAGTGTGTCAAGTGTCTAAGGACAGATTTGAACTCAGGTCCTCCTGACTCCAGGGCTGATGCTCTATTCACTGTGCCACCTGGCTGCCTCTACATTCATTTTACATAAGAAAACTCAAACCACTCTTTTAAGGAATATATATTTTCTCAAAAATTAAATACTTCTACAAAAAAAAGGTAAATACTTTTTTTTTTTTAAAGCAATTGGGGTTGAGAAACTTGCTCAAGGTTACACGGCTAGTTATTATTTGTGTGTGGGTGCTCATTTTCTGAGGCTGGATTTGATCTCAGGTCATCCCAACTCAGAGGCCTACGCTCTTACTCACTGCGCCACCTAGCCGCCCCTTTAGGGCAATTGGGGTTAAGTAACTTGCCCAAGGTTACACAGCTAGGTTTTTTTTTTGTTTGTGTGGATTAAGTGTCTGAGGCCATATTTGAACTCGGGTCCTCCTGATTCCAGGGCCGACGCTCTACTCACTGCGCCACCTAGCCACCCCAAGGTAAATACTTTTAGTGAGGATATCCCTCAACAAATGCAGATCAGCAATTGTTCTGCCACAGTTTGTGTGTGTGTGTGTGTGTGTGTGTGTGTGTGTGTGTGTGTGTGTGTGTGTGTATGTATTTGTGTACGTAGCTTTCTCTGCATATAGACAGAGAAATATCTTAGTGAGTCAGTGCCTGGGGCACTATGATTAAGTGACTTACATAATCACAGTTGACTGTGAAGTCAACTCTTTATCCATGATATCATGCTTCCTCTCACTAGGAATTACCAACAATGAAATCATGGGTCGGGTGTAAAATTACACCATGCTGCAGTGCCTTCCTACTCCCTAGCAAATCCTCCCCACCAACACTTTCTCAGAATAGGATTTTTTTTTTTGCGCTTTTTTTTTGGAGGGCAATTGGGGTTAAGTAACTTGCCCAAGGTCACATGGCTAGGTTTTTGTTTGTGTGGATTAAGTGTCTGAGGCCGGATCCAAACTCAGGTCCTTCTGACTCCAGGGCTGAAGCTCTACTCACTGCGCCACCTAGCCGCCCAGAGAATAGGATTTTTTGACCCCTAAAAACTGCACTTATGAATTAATTTTGTATTAAATGGTTATCATCAACAATTCAGTTATTATAAATTATCTTCTTAGACAAGTTCATTTTGACAACTATTATATTATTGACAACTATTATAGGTCTGAATTTTAAGTGACTCCTATAAAGTATGTCTTACGTGGCATGATGCCCTGGTCCACTAGCTGTTCTCTTGTCCTTCGTTGTTGTAGCCTCAGCTGTAACACTAGAAAAAGAAAAAATAATTAATTTCCATGGGATCTCAAGAGCCAATACAATAAATTCTGGAAAGATACAGTTAAGTTCCACAGTTAAGTTTTTGTAATTGCCAAGCAAATAGTTACATTTAGTCATCTATTTAGACTATAACCAGAGAGAATATAACTACCTTGTGGTCTTAGTGCCTGAAACATAGGAGGTGTTTAATAGAAACCTTCTTTACTTGATAGAACAATTTTTAAAAAATGAAATGAATTCTAACGTTAATTCACTGTAATTTCTATAATTAAAAGCACATATAGCATTCACTAATGAAATTCTAAATTCCTAGTTTTTAACTATTATATTTGTTGTTTAAAGATCATATATAGTAAACAAGAGGTTATAAATTTAAGATTTGGGAACACAAAAGCGTCAATTCTTAGAATCACAAAAATTCCTTCAAATGAAAAAACTTTTCTTAAGGAAAGATTAACTTAATTTTGTATTCTTTTCCCTAGCATGAATAAATTCATATTATCCTTAAACAAAGAATAAAATTCTGGAATTTGTGAAATGCTTTATTATTTTTGCCTAAGATGCCAAACCTTCAGAGCTGGTTGAGAATATTAAGTATGCCATTAAATAAGGAAATCAATTTTGTTTAATAAGGCTCTAAATATTCTGTAAAAAACTCCATCCAATTTAATATGAAATGTATAACTTCTGAGACACATACACATTATGAATTTGGATGTTAACTATTTTAGTGTTTCAAAATTTTTATCTTGAAAAGTAATTTATTTCAAGAAGAAAACCTGAGCTACTAGTAAAAGATAATTTCCTTACAATTTATATGCAACTTCAAATAAATTTTAGTCTTACTTTAAGATACTGGCTCATAATCTTGAGTTACAACTGAAATAGGGATCATTGAGGTCAATAAAGAAGTTTTAAAGGATCTTAACAAAAATATTCTCTGACCTTCTTGGATGGATTTCCAAGGCCAGATCATCTCCCCAACTATCACAACACAGAGGACATTTCCTCTTACAACTGATAAACGCGTGAAGACATACCAGATGAATGATCCCCAATTTATAGGGGCAGCCACTCCTCCTCTCAGGATGATAGGGAGCACAAAAGAGAATTAACGCAGAGCAGACTGACTAAATGGCCACTTTGTTATGATCATTACAAATAAATGTGCTAGTTTTAAAAATACTAGGTAATATCTGTTTAAGTTTCATTTTAAGTCACAGTATAACAATGATTATTGGTTTTGGAATCAGAGAATCTGGCTTCAAATTCTGCCTGATATTTATTTTCTGAATATTCTTACACAAGTCACTTGGCTTCCCTGGGTCTCAGTTTCCTTCTATGCAAAATGAGGAAGCTGGATCTGATGACTGTTAAACTCCTTTCTGTTCGAAATTCAATGAGTCTATGATTCTTAGGGTCATAAAACCTCACTGATATCCAGTTTAGGGTAATAGAATAGGCTGGCTGCTTGCTGGTCACTGACATGACAGACCAAAGAAAATCCTACTAAATTCTATTTGTTGAAACATTCTTTTCACGTTAAAATGCTTTGGGATACTTTGGATGGATAGTGTTCCAACATGAAGATCTCTCTAATGATAACTTTTGGGTTTATTAGGGATAGTATGTTCCCACCGTACTTTACTGGGAACAAAAATAATCTCAGGAAGTGACCTGTAGAACTGATGGCACCAAAATGGCTGTATATTTTAGCATGTGGCTATGAATGAAAAAGTAATACTTTTCAGAATTTAAGAGGTAATATCCAACAAAAGAGTTATTTTGAAAGGGAAGGAGGGGAGAGCAACTTGGGTTTAAATAGGGACTAATCCTTTAGAAATATGATAGTTGAAGACTGCTGGGAACTGCTGATGTCAGTTTCATTGTTACTTTGAAGTCTTAGGAAAATAACTGATGCAACAGAGATAAGAAAAATACTTTTTCAAAAGGCTGTCCTGTGATACAGATGTATCTAAATGGAAGTATCTCAATTATTGCACATTAATGGAACATGAGGTGATATTCTTATGGTTTGCAAACATTGGCCATATTACCCTCATTGAAAAAAGATGACAGATTGTACAGTGGTCATGTTAGCTGCTCTTCATGTCATCAGATAGACACACACTATCACTTTCTATACGACAACAAATGATAAATGTTGATATATTCATGAATCTATTATTAAGGTAACAAAACCAACCACATGGGATTTTTATATTACCATTCAGCTTTTACATCCCACTTTCTGGCTGTTATGTTCTCTTTTTTTTTTTGGAGGGCAATTGGGGTTAAGTAACTTGCCCAAGGTCACACGGCTAGGTTTTTGTTTGTATGTGGTAAGTGTCTGAGGCCGGATCCGAACTCAGGTCCTTCTGACTTCAGGGCCGATGCACTACTCACTGCGCCACCTAGCCGCCCCTGGCTGTTATGTTCTAAGACAAAATGTTACATATTTTATTATAGGTAAATGTAGTTCTGTCTGGAGATAGAGAAGTCATCTTTCCATTAGATATATCATTACTTAAATATTTTCTCTTAGCAACAGGAAATGCATATTTTCTTGCAAACAATATCACTCAAAATAACAATTATTTTACTATCAATTCCCTGACATGTTCATTTATTTAACCAAAAATTCTTGAGCTTCTTATATGTACAAAGCACTGTGCTATGTAATGAGGGACCAACAAAGATGAGAAACAAAGCAGACAGACTGTGACATACAATAATTAATTATAAATACAATGTAAGAGAAGGCATTGGGAATAGCATAATTCTAAGAGGCAAATTCACAAACAACTTTGAAAACTTTGTGTGACTTGTCGTTGCTGGCTGTTAATTTCTCCATTTTATGTCCACATACTGAAAACATTACCAGTAGGTACATATTAGACAATAAGGACAAATAATATTATTTCACCATGGAGTAAAAAGGACATGAAAGAATGCTTGCTTGTCATGGGAGAGGGTAGCAGTATTGATATCTTCATTGTTCACTTTCATTCTGGCTGCTTAGTTCAGTTGGTGCCAGTATCTTAGAGTCTATCTCCCATTAGCTTTTATCTGTGCAATGGTTACAGCCATTTACATGCCATTTGGGCAAAGAAAGATAAACAAGCAAGTGACTATGTTGGTGCTCATTCATCATCACTAATGAAAAAACTACGAATTAATTTCCAACTAATGGCTTATCAATAGCATCACTGGGACATGTGAAGTAGGGCATTTATAAGATAATAAAAAAGTTTGTAAGATTCTTAACATTTTGTTAAATTAAACATTTATTAAGGATTCGTTAGGAGCAAAGTACTGTGTTAGAAACCAAAGATAAAAACATAGCTTCAGTACAAATACTGCATTCAAGAAACTTATTAATATAAAGAGCTTTGATACTTTTAAGAAAGTTTTATTTAAATTTTTTTTAAAAATTCACACACCACTCAGTTTCCAAGAATGACTATAGAAGATTAATATTTTTAGCTTCATATAGGATTTGCATTACCAGAAAATACTACATAGCACATATTCTTTGTACAAATAAGCACACCTGGCCACAGTGACAATCAGAATTCCAGAAAAACTGTTAATTTCCAGACTAAGGGCTTTAATTAAAGGAGCTGAAATTATACCTACTGTAATGTATTTATTAGAAATTACTTTTCTCTATCGGGCCTGAATTCTAGACTATGTGCTTTTTATACAGGCACTATCATATTAATCAGAACTGCAAATATAGTTATCTTTACCAAAAATTTATCTTAAGTTAATAGAAGGTCTCCCTTTCTTAATGAAACAAATGTAAAAATGCTATGTTTTTTAATCACAAAATTCAAAAGCTAAGTATTTTTTATAATTCTAAAGAAACGTGGGCTTGTGAATACACAGAGACAGACCAATTCCCCAATCAGAAAAATTACTGAATCTTATTTCAATATATTTTTATAATGCCCTAATATCAAGTGTTTCCCACAACTGAGAAATTGTAAAGTTGCTAAAAAACAAAACAAAACCCAACAACAAAATCTAATCCTCACAGCTAGCTTAAAAAAAGAAAAAGCAGAAGTAAGGTACTTGTAGTGGTACTGTGTTAACTGAACTATTTCATATCTGCTCCATAGCACCAAACTAGTGTTTCAGGATTTATTTTCACTTAGAAATGCACTGATTTTTGTTCAACTGTTGCCCTTTAAATAATGAAAGTTCCTTAAGTGCTGAATTTCAAATTCTTTGTTCGGTTCCTCTTCTCTGTTACTGACTGCATTTTCTATTTTACATGTCCTTCAAGGAACTGGGAAAAAAAGATTTAATGCAAGGTGTATCACAGGGAAAAGAATTTTAGGTATAGCAACTGGACCTAAATACCTGTTAGTACTAAAGAATTCCCAGGAGAGCAAATTCCTACCAATGTATCTTATGATATGGAGAAGTGCTTGGAACACTGAAAGAGTATAAGTGACTTGCCCATGGTCATACAGCCAATCAGAGATACCAGGGGTAAGAAATGAACTCAGGTTTCCCCAGTTTCAAGACCAGTATTCCTATTCAATTACGTCATGTTTCCTCTTTTCAAATTAAAAAAAAATTAAGATTTTTATGTTTCTAATATTGTACATTGTGGCTGACTTTTGTGTAATGTTATCCAAAAAATTAATATTATTTTAGATATGAAGCAAAAGAATTAAGCTAAAAATAGCCTGATAATTTTATAACTATTATATTAAAATTAATTTCAAATGTTTCTCTGATATAGATCAAAAAAAGATACTGCTTCATTGCAAGCAGAAAACATTATATGGTACCTTAAGCATATGGAACAATTTAGTATAAATTTAGCAAGTCTGAACAAAACAGTCTCTTGCCCAAGGAATTTACAAGGACACACGTGAAGAAAAACAAGTTAGAAGTGATATTTGCAAATAGAATGCATGGCATATGGCCATGTTAGTTGGAAATAAACAGGTTAGCTGGAAATTGTTCTTTTATGTGTAGTGGTGGTGGTTTCCAGTCTAAAGGATAACAAGAGGAAACAAAGTGCTAATGAGTGGCTAGGCTTTGCTTAGAATAAAATGTGGAAATATGAGTGGGTGAAAAGACAAAGAGAACTACTGGCAAAGACTTAGCAGACCAAAGGCAGCAACAGAGGTACAAAAACAAAGAATGTTTCAAAAACATGAACTCAAAGAAATAAAGGCAAATGTTAAGGCAAAAAACAAGGTTAAAAAAAAAAAGAAAATAACCCTAGCAAGAGATTATTCTCAAGACACAAGAGTTTAGTCAAGGTTAGAAAGAAGTATCTGAGGTAATATAGATTAAAAAAAGAAAAGATAGCCCACAGAGTAACATAGTAAAAAGTGATAGGGCTTAGGCAAGAACTTGGTATGTACTATTCAAATATCATTAAGTAGTCAACTTAAACCTATAAAAACAAGGAAATACAGAAAAGCTAATATCCTCAAGTTACCCTTTATGTTTGGACACCGGAGCAAATATTTGGCCTCAAAACTACAAGCCACAATAATTTAGTACTGATTTGAGAAGGTAATTATCAGTTAAAGTCAATTTACCTGGTAGCACCTGTTTAATAATGGGGTAAAACTTAATATAAAAAAGATTAAGGTGGGGAGAACAAATGGTTGATCAAGACCTAACACAAACCCTTTGAGTTTTCTTTATAGTAAAGGCTTGTTATTTTAAAAACTTAATGAAGACTGTAACTGAAAAGATACTTCAAAAAGGTTCAGAAACTTGGTAACCCTATTAACAATGTTTTTGAGTATTAGTAAATTTTATTGTGATAGATTTTAACATTAAAATATTTATTTAGATTCTTCAAGTATTTCTAAAGTTCTTCATTCAGAAGTATAAATACTTTCCAAGTGGTCCCTGTTAACAAAGAAATTTCCTTTCTAGAGTCATTTTGGTTTTCGTACCATGGGAAAAGCAATGGGTAAGGAGTGAGTTACTGGGAAGACATCCTTGAGCAAATTACTTAATCCCTGTGGGCTTTAATTTCTTCTTCTATAAAGTGACAGAGTGGGATTGGATGACACCTAAGGTCCCTTAAAGCTCTAAATGATGGTATCTGACTTGCACCTTTCCTGGCGTGGTCTATTTCTCTATTTTACATTCTGGATTTAGTGAGAACTTTAAATTTAAACCTCTAAGATGGCTCTACATGGCATGGAGGTGATCTTGGGTTCTCAAAGAAAATACCAATGGAGTATAAACTCTGACATAGACTCTACCATGCTGGAAAGATTGCTCACATGACCCTGGCAAGAGACAGCTTCTATTTCTTGAAGACCTAACTGTATATGGAGAGACATCGCTAGTAGGCTGACCATTTGATGATGATTTTTTTCTAACCATAGCAACCTATGAAACAATGAAAAATAGTCTTTAGTCCTGAGCTTCTCAGCATTTCTGCTTTTCCAGTTATGGTGGCAGAATGGTAGAAAAGTGAGCAGAAAGCATTAAGAATTGTAGTTTGTATACCATCTATGAATATTCATTTAATTATTGGTACTCTTGATTAAAATGTCATTGTGCAATGACCAAGCAGACATACTGCTGCTAGACATATATCAACATTGACATTCTTGCTAAAAATGAAATTCAAAGAAAGAAGGAAATTATAGCTAAATGAAAGGACAGCTCATAGAAACTCCTTGGATAGGCAAAGATAGGAGGTGATGGAGTAGGTTGTGTTATTATCTCCAAAGGCAATAAGAAACATTTTATGGGATCTCTGTTCATCACATATTGCAGAACTAAGGAAGAGTATCTGCCTAAAAACAACTCAGCTTATATAACATCAAGTTGCTAAGGGTGAAGAGACAAAGAAATTCTACAAAGAACTCGATATGACATGTAAATTAAATCAACATATATTCAGATACTTATTGACTTCAATGCAAAGGCAATAAAAGGTGAAATTAAGGAGAAATAAGTGGGAAAACATGGTTCAGAAAAAGCTGGTAGAGGACAAAGACCTAGATTATATAGAAACTTAACACCTTTATGTCATGAACATATTCTTTGCATAAAGAACTGGTAGTTGCTGGAAGAAGCAAACACTGAATAACATCACAAAAAATGAAATGGAGATCCTAAAAGATAGGAAAAACCCTGTGAATGATGTGGGAGTTATCAGCTTTCTGTGCAGTCAGAACATTAACTTGTCAGAGATAAGATGAAAAGTACTAAAAAGAATAATAAATTTTTTAAAAAGATGGTATACAAGAGAAACAACTCAATCTCAAATTAAATATCAAAAAAATTAGAAACACAATAGAAATGACAGTGATTATAATAACTTTAGATAGAAGTTTGGACAGTATAAATTAACTGCTACAACAAAGAGACCAAAAGAGCCCAGAAAAAGCCTTGGTTAGCAAACACCTGGCTTTCTTGCCAAATGGAGAGAGATGTCTGCCAAAGGCAATACTGGGGTAGAATACAAACTTGTCTGTAAAATTTAAGACAGAAAGATGATGGATAATTATGAGCAGTATCATCTCAAAAAGCAGGAAGAAACAATGGTGGGTAAAATAGGTTTAAAGAAAGCTCAGCAAGACATCTAAATAAAGCCATCCCAAGGGCACTAGAAAGATAGATCAATGGAATAGAGTAAACATACAATTTACAGCAGCAAATAAACATAATAACCTTATATTTGACAAGTATAAAGACTTAAGATTTTAGAATAAGAATTCCTTATTTGGTAATTGCTGGGAAAACTGGAAAGCAGTACAGCAGAAACTGGGCATAGAACAACGTCTTACACCATTTACCAAGATAAGGTCAAAGTGGTCTATGACCTAGATATTAACAGAGGTTTTTACAAGAAAATTAGAAAAACACAGAAACATTAATTATCAGACTTATGGATAGGTGAATAATTTATGCATAAGAGATAGCAAAGTTAGGCATAAAATGGATAATTTTGATTACATTAAAAAGGTTTTGTACAAATAAGACAAGTGTAACCAAGATCAGAAAGAAAGCTGAAAATTGGGAATAAAATTTTTTAAGACAGTTTATCAGATAAAGGTCTCATATTTAAAAATATAGATAGAACTTTATCAAATCTATAAGAACACAAGTCATTCTCCAAGTGATAAATGGTCAAAGGATATGAACAGGCAGTTTTCCAATTAAGAAATCATTATTGATTAGAGAAATGCAAATTAAAACAACTTTGAGATATCTTTTTTTTTTTTTGGAGGGCAATTGGGGTTAAGTAACTTGCCCAAGGTCACACAGCTAAGTTGTTTTTTTTTTTTGGTGTGTGTGTTAAGTGTCTGAGGCTGGATCCAAATTCAGGTCCTTCTGAGTCCAGGGCCAGCACTCTACTCACTGCGCCACCTAGCCATCCCGAGATATCATTTTACACCTACCACATTAGCTAAAATGATAGAATAAGAAAGTGACAAATGTTGGAGGGGATTTAGAAAAACTGGGACACTAATTCACTGTTGACAGTACTGTGAACTGATCCAACCATTTTAAAGAGCAATCTAGAATTATGTCTAGAAATTATTAAACTACCTATACTCTTTGATCCAGCAATACCTTGGTCTATTTCTGAAGATACGGAAAAAAAAGAACCTATATGCTTTAAAATGTTTATAACAGCTTTCTTTGTGTGGCAAAAAACTAGAAATTGCAGGGATGCCCATCAACCGGGAAATGGATAAATAAGTTGTGGTAAATGATTGTGATGGAATGCTATTGTGCTATAAGAAATTATAAGCTAAATGATTTTTAGAAAAACATGGAAAGACTTGCACAAAGTAATTAAGAGCAAAATGAGCAGAACCAAGAGAACATTGTAACAGTAACAGCAATATTGTTTTAAGGATGATTTTGAACAAATAAGTTATTTTGACTATTATAAATACCCAAATTAATTATAAAGGACATATTTTTTTAAAAAAGCTTTTCTATATCCAGAGAAAGAATTGATAAATAGAAGTATGAATGGAAAAATTTAACATATACACATACCTATTTATGTCTAATCTTAGCCATCTCTAGGGTAGTGGAGGAGGGTAGAAGGAAGAGAAAAAAGAAATTTACATGATAATTTTGTTGTATATTTGAAAGGAATAACAAGTTGTGCATAGTAGACTTGCATTTTCATGTGCAATCATCTTTTTATTGTATTATGCTACAGAAATGCTTGTTTTATTTCATAAATTAAAAATAAAATTTAATAACAGAAAAAAAGACCAAAAGAGTAGGAGAACAAGAAAAATGGAGATTTCTAAAAGTTTTAACAAACTTTTTTCTTCATCAAAGACAGTAAAATCTCCACACTTAGAAGTGGTACTAAAGAGAAAACGATAGGAAAAGCAGTTTGATTGGACCAAGTGAATGTAGAGGAGATCAATCTATGCTGGAAGTCACAACTGTGAGAGACTTAAGGGATCAGTCTACAAGGTATCTGAAAGATAGGAAAGTATGTAAACTGTGGGGAAAATCTCAGGAAATTTTCAGAAAAATCCTGAAAAAAAGATAATTGAGAAAATATCAATAATTACTGATGTATGTATGTATACACTTTCTCACTGAAACAAAATCTTTAAGACAGTCATCTATGCATGAATTGAGGGTATCTTCCATGGAGGTATAGAACTAGTAGAGAACGGGAAGGTTTTTGTAAGCAATAGTCACCATTCACATCTTTACCACTTCACAACTGACTGAAAGATGAAGAGAATATTATATCCTACTGCATTTATTATTAATTACAAAAATGCATTGATTTGGTAGAGCAAAATGCAAGAAATAACCATGTTCAATGGTCTCTTGATTATAAACATTAAGTGAGGAGTAAAACAAGGGAAATTATATGCTCCCCACTGTGATGGAGGTGATAAAGTCCAGAATCCAAGTTTAAGGAATATTGCTTGTGAATGTTTGTGGTCTTCTCAATGCTCCTGATTGAAGATGTCATTTTTCTGATTGTACTGAGCCTGAGCCCTGGAACTTTACAGAGCACCTTGAAAACGATATTATCATCACTCGAAGGAATTTGTCCCCACCATCCACAAAGAAAAAGTGAAATGCAGACTGTCTATTGCCCAGATAATAACATGCACTTGTATGAACAATCTACAGAGCTTGTCTATCAGAACATATATCTTGGAAAGAGGACACAGATGGAAAATGAGGTGGATCCCAGAGTTGAATGGGGGGAAGAAAGAGGGCTAGATTGTATTCAGGAAATAGATGGGAAGGCTTCACAGAGGAGCTAGCAGGAGTCGGGTAGTATTTTGGCAGATTGAAAGATCTGGGGCAGACATTCAGGTGAAAGGAACAGTATAAACAAAAAGTCATGAAGAAAGGAATATGCAGGCAGGTTTGGGGAAGAGTGAGTGCTCCAATTTGGATGGAACAGAGAGCTCATGAAGGAAACAGTGAGAGGTATGGCTAGAAAAGTAAGTAGTTTAGGGCCAGATCCTGATGTTTAGGCCTTCGGCCTTATCTCTGGTAACAAGGGTTTACCACTTAAAGGCCTCTGAGAATGAGTATACAAGCTAGTGTGCAGACTGCACTAGGGATGCCAAGAAGAGTCAAAGTACCTCAGATGACTAGTAGATGTGTGATCTTGGGACAGTTATCTTATTTCTCTGAGCCCCCATTTCCTCAGTTGTAATATGGAAATAATACTTATGGTACCTGTCCCACAGAATTGTTTTGAGGAGCAAATGATATGTATATCTGTGAAGTATATTGGAAACTGTGATACTATCATCAGCTACTGTAACTGTTTAATGAATGAGAAGACCCAAATTCATGAAACTCCTCAACTAGAGGAAAGCCTAAACAGAGGGAGAAAAAAAGATAGATAATGGTATTGTGGAAAAAGTGCTAGCATCAGAAAACCTGAATTTGAAAACAGACCTTGCTACTTATGAGTTATAATATTGTGAATAAGTCATTCTTGGCTTCAGTTTCCTCATCTGTCACATGAAGAGACTGGATTAGATTATTTCTAAGGTTCTGTCAGGTTGTAAATTATATGATACTATGTTAAGTAGCCAGAAATTGAGTGATTGTAAGCTTGATCTTAACATGGGGTGACAGAAAGCCAAAGTAGAATTTTTAACTATGATATTTTTAAAAAGAATTACTATTTATAAATAATGACATGAAAAAGGGAAGAGAGAGTAAACCAAAATGTTTTTTTAAAGATCATTTTTGAACTTGAAAATTTGATACTTTACAGAATTTTTCTGCATTTAGATTAAACAGACAAGAACGTGGGGGGAAACTTTTTATACACATGAATCATTAATAAACATTCCTGTAATTAATTTTAAATTAATCAACAAATATTTTTCAAGTGTGCTCATGAAAGGAAAATCGTTACAAAACTTTACCAGGCTATTTGAATTGGTTTTCAATAATATTTTTCACCTTTTCTCTGTTCTAATTTATAAAAAGATTTTTTAAAGAAGGAAAAATAAATGAAATGCCTTCCCTGAAAGGACATGGCAAGAACCTATATCTTTCTTTCTTTCCTTTTTTTTTGCAGGGGGGAAGGCAGGGCAATTGGGGACAAGTGACTTGCCCAAGGTCACACAGCTAGTAAGTGTTAAGTGCTTGATGCTAGATTTGAACTCAGGTCCTCCTGACTCCAGGGCCGGTGCTCTATTCACTGTGCCACCTAGCCACCCCCAAGAACCTATATCTTTCAATAGACTTCTGTTTTATATAAGGATTTTAAATATTAGAAATGTTTGTAGATCTAAAAAAATTTAATAAAAGTTGTTTTTCTCTAAATCAAAACATCTATCTCCAACATTAAAAAGCAGGAATCTCTATTTAAAATTATCTTTTTTATAAGCATAATTTATTGTATAAACAGTAAATAGTTTTAAATGAAATCTACCTTATCAGAAATAGTCATAGTTACTATCTCCTAAATAAAAAGCTAATATAATTAATTGTTTGGGTTATAGTACTAGAAAATATTATTCTTCTATGGATAACTAGTATTAACATGTTTCAACAACAAATGGTAGTGCATTATTAAAGGGATTTGTAATTTTCATAAAGTGATATTACATTTTTACCTATGAATCCTTCTCTTTTTAAAAAAAAATCATCCTTGGTAGATGAACACAATTCTTTTTTCCTCCCTTCCTCCCTATCACTTCCCAAAACATACATAAAGCATTCAATGGATTGATAAACCTCACACTTTGAAGGATACTATTATGTTATGTTGAATAAGCTAAAGTTACTAAGGTATGATGTAAATTAGACCCAAGTGGCAATCTGTAGCCTTACAGAGTCAGATTATTAAGGGCTGGAAATCACTTATATCACCAAAATGTGCTTGACACTGATTGTAAAGGTAACTGAGTAAAATGAGTTTAAGATAATTAGTATAGCCCATGAACAGGGGGAAAATATACAAATCATATGCTCTGTTATTGTAGTATGCCACTGCAAGAAAAGGACCACTGAAATCACAAGGCATTTACTGCCAACCTATAAGATAAAAGTGAGTTACAGAGTTGTCAATCAAGTCACTACTATGGATTCTGTGAGTTTTATCAAAATGGAATAGGACAAAATCCATTGAAATAATTCATCTGGCTATTCTTTCTAAAGTTAATTATGGTAGAAACATAACAATGAATTTTATTTTCATCAATACAAACTCCTCTTTTCATTTCCCCCATTATTTCATAATCGTTTGTAATATTAAATATATAAATATCATAAACAGAATGCTTATATAAACTCTATATTGCCACATATATTAAATATAATTATGTTACAATCTCAGAATTGCTAAAGATAAGAGGCTTTAAAAAAAAGTATTTTTGCCTGCCCCTTCAAAGCCCTCAAAAAATTTGAATAAAGGAGTAGCTCAAGTCAAACGAACTCAATGCCTTAATCTTACTTTGAATGTGTACTTTTTATTTTCAATAAATATTATCTGAATCTATTCTAAAAAGAGTGCACCATATAATACCAAGCATTGTTGTCTGAGCAAATGAAGTATTGTATTAAAAGTGTTTTGCAAAGTTTTTTGAACACTTTTAATAACATTTTCCTGTGTAAACACCAAAAAAAGTACTATATATATGTTAGCTCTAATGTTATCACACTAAATTTATTTTTCACCTGTTCTATCACGTAGTAGAACTGTGGGGATAATTAAGAGGGGCAGGCTGGAGAGAAAAAAGAAAAGGATTACTCTGATCTATAACTGTGCTGATCCCTAGGGAAAAATTTGAAAATCAGGCAAAGGGAGTTGGAATATAAAGGGGTGGGAGGTGGGTGATAGAGAGAAGATAGGCAAAAAATTTTTTTAACTTCCATATCATGAAAAATTCACACAATGAAGACTTTTACAAAGACAAAATTTAAGGATTATAGTTTATGAAAATCTATATTTTAACAAAATTTAAAGTTATATTTTCACAGATCTGTTTTGTGAATTATGGAGTCCTAGGGCTCAAAGTAGCATGAAGTAATCACAAAAACTGGAATGCAAAGAAGCCAAAAATAAGTTGATGGTTGTACTGTAAGAACTCTGCTATCTCTACTGATTAAACAAACTTTCATCACTGTTTCTCGACTGGAACAAGAGTGGGAAAGCACATACTTAGAGTAAATCTATTGGATAATGTAAAGAGAAAGACCATTTTACACAACAATTTTCATATGGCATTAATATTTTAGTACAAAAAATGAAAGAAAGCAAATAGTGCAGTTGTTGACATAAAGGGATAAATTTAAAATAATTAGGAAACATATCTAAAAACCAGTTACACTTTAAGAACAAAAATGAAACCTGAGGAAAAATCAAGATGTTAACTGAACAATACCTTTCATTATTTTCATAATTGTCATATTTTGGACCTGCTTAAACTTTAGCCTATATAACATTTGATCAGAAAACCAGTAATTTTATTGTTTAGCTTTATGTACTTTGCTAACTTAGTGGGTGACTATTGCTCCTGCTATTATAAAAACTGTTTAAAATGGAGTATGGTTCTTTAAATTAATTACTGATTTCAGAAAGTTCACATTCTGTTTTTGCTAAAGAGGTCCACTTAAAGTTGCATAGTGATTTTAGATGACAGTGATAAGGACATAAACATTACTGAGCCAAATATGAAGCATATTAGATTTTAAACAGTCCTTATACATTTTTTAAAAACCACAAAATTATAATTGGCTGAAAATTGTAAAAATAAAATACCCACTGGTGAAAAGGAACAGAACAAACAAGTTGGGCAAATATAAAATTTAAACATCATGCAAATATTTTAAACAAATCTGTTTAATTGCCTTAATATTAGAAATGCCTAGATTATACAACAATATTTGGATTATCTTAAACATCTATAACTTGTTCGGCACTGAATTTTTGACATGTAGGAACACATTAGTTACCAATCTGAATTTTTATATTACTCATGCCACATGGTTGCAACCTCTTGAATTTGAAGATAACATTGTTTCTTGTTCTTATAGCAGTCATACATTCCACAGTTTCAGGACATTAGTTTTTCTGGGTTTAGCTATAGGTGACTGGATAGAGAGATACTTAGGGCTCTCATTTCTTAATACTTTCTAACTGAGAAATGTAACTTATGTAAAAAAAATCTGTAATCATTTTATGCAATTTTTACAGAATTGCTTGGCATAAAAGCACATTCAACAATGAAAGAAACACCCAACATGACTAGTAGAGTTCTGATTTAAACACTGACAAGAATAGGACAATTCAAGAATGTGAATTAGGCTGTAAGAATCAGAAACTCATGCATAATTATTATAGTTCTCTGATTTGGGTGAGAGATTTGTTAGTAGCTGCCTAATTAGAACTTTTGTGCACTCCTAATTTTTTAAAATAATTTTACTGAGTAGCTAAAAACTTAGCAAAATTTCCAGTCTCTCCTTCATTTACCTTCATAACAGCAAAAATTGATTTTACTGGGCACATAGCTAAAAAATAACAAAGATAAAAATCCCCCAAATCTCCAGTCATAGATGTCAGTCATGAACAGGAAGTGACTAAATGACAAGGAGGTGCCAGAGGGTGGACTAATGGGGTCCAGAAAAGGAAGGAACTACAAGGTATATGAGATAGCAGTGGCTGGCCCTTGTTGGGGGTGGAGGAAGCGTTTACAGCAAAGAACTCGTGGTCCCAGGTTCCTGTTGAGAGGAAAGGAAATTCTTGAATAATGCCTCATTTTGGTCATAGGATCAATAATTCCCTCTTCAACATCAATGACAATATCCCCTCTTCAATCTCTGCTTGAAGAAATTTAGTAATGGGGAACTAATTCTTGCATTATTTGTGAGTTTTTTTCTAAATTGCTCATATTATTTTTTAAATTGTGGAAATAGAAATCACACTCCCCTCACTTTGGAAATGGTTAGAGGATGTTATAAAACCTGAGAATAAATTTTTAAAAATAAACTTAGATTCCACATTACTGGTGTAGTAAACAAGTAACTTGTATATGATGATCTGTTCTCCCTTTCACTGAAAACTTAGATTTTGAAACTTCTGTGGTATTTATAATTGTTTTCAGTAACAACAGAAAGGAGAATGTAGTAAATGCTGGACCTGGAGTCAGGAAGATATGAATTTGAAGCCTATTTCAGATATCCACTGCCTATGCCATCATGGATAAATCACTTAAACCTTTTAAAGGTCTCAGTTTCCTCATCTGAAAAGTGGAGGGTGGGAGGTGGGGGAAACAGTACCTACTTCACACAACTGTGAGGATCAAATGAGACAAGAACTTGCAAACCTTAAAATATCATATGAATGTTGGCCATTATTGTGATTGCTGTTGACTATTAAAAGTTTATTGATAGAGCAAAAATACTGCCTCAAATACCCTCTATCTAGGTACAGAATCACACAAGACTCTTTGAAAGATGAAACAAAGCAGAACCTGGTTCACCCGTTGTTTCCTTATTAACATCAAGATAGGTATAAAATAGGGAGAGGTAGGCTTGCCAAAAAATACTTTCCACTGTTGTGGACGATGTCTAGTGCAGAACCCAAGGGATAGAGGAATTCTGTATAGATAGTGAGGGCCACCTAATGCAGTCTGTTTATCTGTGCCATTATGCTGATTATACCAAGACCCAGAATACTACAGAGTCTTCTAAATGATATCTATAGTCATTTAAGTAGATGAATTATACCTCTTTTGTCTAAACTATGATGTAAAAGTGGATGGACAACCTATATGGCTGGTTGATCCACAGGCTCAAGCACCCCTTACATGGGACCTCTCCTACTTCTCCTGGCTGCTAATGTCTCCCCCTCCATCACTCCTTTTGCCCCCCCCCCAAATAAACTTTCTTATCTTTACTTTGGGTAATTTATATTTACCTATGTGTATTTCACCCAATAGCATATATATATATATATATATATATATATATGTAAATTCCTTGAGGGAAGCATTTTTTTTGGTATTTGTATTTTTATATTTGTATCCCCAACATTAAGCAAAGTGCCTGACACATAGCAATAAACGTCTAATTGCTTGAATAGATAAACACAGGACCTGCTAGTGCATGGAGAGTGAAATGGACCCAGAAATGAATGGTAGAAAGGGGATGAATCAGATTGCCTTTTAAAAATAACACAGTTTTAAATGAATAAACATTTTTCTGAAATGAAGCTCCACCTTTACAACATCAGTATACTTTTTGTCATACAGTATAAATGAGAGTCATGGAATTAAACCTGAAGATTACCTACAAGTGGGTGGGTGTTAGTAGATTATAACATATTACTAATAAATAATTGCAAAGGAGAAATGGTAAAAAAAGATAAAATTAGGAAGATGTATGACTAGAAAAGGGGGTGGGGATGGTGGCAGTTCCATAGCAAGTATATAACTTGATACAAGGTGTATAACCAAGGGACAATGCTCATTGACACAATGTCAAGATATAAAGAAGATCACTAGCATATCAGGTAGGCCCCTTTCAGAGAATCTGTGGCAGAATATAGGCAAGATTTGCACAAAGATTATGTGGACAAGCTGCATTCAGCACAACTGAAAACAGCTGACCACACACGGGTGAGACCACAGGCCCACGGAAGTATCTGAATACTGAAGAGTAAGTTAAACTGATATGGTTTCTAGAAAGACCCTCCCACTCTGATTCCTTACTAATTATTGTGTGGAAGTGACCCTGTGTTCTTGAAGTCTATCCCAGGGGAAAGCTGATCATACAAAGCTGGAAAGGATTTGACCATAGGCTGCTATAGGAGGACCAGCCCAGGTAAGTACCAAGACACTCAGGACCTGGTCAGTGGCAGAATGACTAATTTTTCTGCTAGTTGCTAAAACAACTCTCAAAGACTATTTATTAAGTTACACAGGGGCTGTGACTTACATTAGTGAAAGAACACACATACTGGCAAAATTATAGACCAAAGAAATATTGAAGTATCTGAGCTAGTTAAATCAGTTACAAATGTATCCCCTTTCTAATTTACCAAAGGGAATTACTACATATTTTCCAGAAGTATCACCTAAATTTTGGAAACTCATTTGTGTTACATATTTTTTTGCCTGTGACACCTACAATAAATAGCCATATCAGAAAAAAGATACACCAATATTTGAGATTTATGCTGTATAATTAGTACTGAATTGATGATAAATTGTTTCCTTCTCTACCTAGGTAGGCAGCCTGTAGTCTATAAACTCTGTATGCAAGTTGTTTAGAAATAAGAACAGATTTTCCTTTAGATATAAGGTTATAAAATGGTGTTTAAGTTCACAAGTCAGCCTACAGAAAGCCTGTTTAACTCAAAATGTTCCAAAAGTGTGGTACTAAACAAAAAGCACTACAGAACTTAACCCTTATGTATGACAAGCTATTTATAGAAGATGCATTCAAGGTTCCAACACGGATGCCAGGATATTTCTCTAACTCCAGTACCAGTAATAGACAACTCTCTTTTCTCATCTGTTAGCAGCAAGAATAAGGATTTTTTTACTAAAGCAGTGGTAGTAAGAAAAGTTCCAGGTAAGCTGAAGAAGCAAGAAAGGAAGAACTGGGAGAATTAGGATCTAGGCATAGGGACCAGAGGTGGGATTAGGGGGACAGTGGGGTGTTCAGGGTAAAGAATTTATAGGGACAGGCCTCCTGCTACTTTACTTAGCCCTCCAAGCAAACTTCTTGGTCCTGAGATGAGTCCATAATTATGTTCTTTCTACATGTTCACCTATACTTTAGAAAGGCCAGTATTTTTTCTACTTTCCTTTTAATGCTCTTTCAGATCTCATTATCTCCCCTTCTTCCTAGGGTAGCCATCATCACAGCAGATAATATGTGGAAGCCCTGAATTGTAATTCTGCCCCAGACACTTCCTAGCTGTATGATCCTAGGCAAGTCACTTAACCTCTCTGTGCCAAGGTAGTTAGGACCAAATGAGAAAACAGAGAGGGCTTCTGTAAACCTTATAGCGCTATAAGAGCCAGCTGCTACTATGTCCCTTCTCCCATCTAGCAACTCATGCTAACATAGGATACCACATTAGAGGGACTGAAGGAAGACAAGAAAAATATACTGTTCATAGAGCTGTGAAATGACCCAAATGATCTGGAGCGTAATTTAAAATTATTCCACCCTCTCCAAATAACTAAAACAATGTACATCCACTGACCTATTGCTATACTTATGTCCCTTTCTTCCCCCTCCCACTTCAAGATTAAAAACAGAAAAAAATGGTCATATATATATAGCGGTTCTTTTTGGGATAACAAAGAACTGAAAACTAAGTAAATGCTCAGCAATCTGGCAATGTACAGAACAGTAAGAAATGATGAATATGAAGAATTAAGAGAAGCATGGAAAGACTGGAATGAACTGATGCAGAGTAAGTAGAACCCGAAAAAAGCTCATACACAACAACTACCCCTCCAAAATGGCAAAATTTAAAAATTGATGTCAAATCTTCAATAATAACCAAGCTTAGACCTATAGCAATTCGTGAAAGTGCATTATCACTACCCTCTGCAAAGGTGGGGATCTATGGGTATGAAGCACACATATACAAACAGATGTAGCGATATACTGATTCGTTTTTACTAAGTTGCTTTTTCATATTCTTTGTGACAAGGAATGGATTATTGAGTAAGGAGCAAGGAAGGATATATGTGGAAATAAAGTTACTGTAAAAACAAAAGGTATAAACAAAAATTTTTTTTTAAACAATCTACAAAGAACTTTACTCAAAGCAGCCCCTGGAGGTAGGTGGTTGAAACATTCTTTCTACTTTGCAGGAGAAACTTGGGCTTAGTGAGGTCAAGTGACCTGGTCATTACACAAGACAGTTAACTCACTCTCTCCTACCTTGTTATGGCTTTATATATCATGTTGACCTGAAATGGACTAGAAGAGGGGACCCGGGGCAGGTTGAAGCAAAATAGAGCAAAGAAGAAAGGGAAGCAAGGTCCTAAGATTACATGCATATATGTCAAAGGACAGATATGACAGGGAAAGGTAGATATATACACTTGACTGAGCATCTAAAAAAAGACATGTTCTCCCCTCATTCCCCATACAAAGCAGCTGAAGAACATGAAAAAATGCTTTATAAATTCAATAAACTATAAACATTTAAGAAACTATACCATACTTGAGATTTATTTTTAGATGCTTCCCTTTTGAGAACAGTATCATATTTCCTGGACCTGTCATAGAAAAGAAAATGCCTTTAGATAATGGCCATTTCTTTTAGCCTCACTCAAAGTGAGAACCTGGAAAGACCTAGTTTAAAAGGGCCAAGGTCTCCCACTGCATCCTGGGCCATCTCCAGTCATCTTGAACGATATCTGGCCATTAAACCCAAATGGCTCTGGAGGAGAATGTGAGGCTGGTGACTGCACAGTCTTCCCTTGCTCAAATCAAAGTCAAATGCAAGTCACGTCATCATCTCCCTGAAGTTATGGTCCTCTTCAAAAATGAAGGACAAATCATACAATTTCTTTTTAATCATGAGCAACTAGGTGGCTCAATAGATATAATGCTGGGCCTGGAGTCAGGAAGACTTGAGTTCAAATCCAGCCTCAGACACTTACTAGTCTTGTGACCCTGGGCAAGTCACTCAACCCCGCTTGTCTCAGATTCCTCATCTGTAATATGAACTGAATACAAAAATGGCAAACCACTCCAGTATTCTTGCCAAGAAAACCCCAAAAGGGGTCATCAAGAGTTGGACATGTCAAAGCAACAAAAATTTTTTCAATCTCACATATGAATCAACTTTACAACTGAATGAGAAATGGTCATATAATCCAGACTTAAGAGTTTGGAAGTTAAGGTCTCTAGTGGTTTATCTTAAATTTATATTCCACAACCATTGCTGTTTGACACAGTGAGTCCATAGTTTCTCCATGTGGCACTTTACACCAAATTCTATAGGAATCCAATTTTGCATATAGAAGGATGAAGAAAATGGGAGTATTATGACTAGGTAAGTCTATGATTTTTTTTCAGGACTAGATAAAACCAAGTGAAATCCTTTCTTAGTTCCTTTGTGAACTTATGAAGAAACATTATCCTTGTGAATCTTAATGCTAAAAAACTACTCTCCTTCCCTCCATGTTTCATCTATATAATATCATGTATGGAATGCAAAAAGTCTAATACACTGAGTAAAATCTAAGTTGAGTATTATCAATCATAAAACTGTAAGAAGATATGTCTTATATATAAGACTTCTTCAAAGTAAAGAAAAACAAAACAAAAAACATTCCCCTCTACTACCCCTCCATCTTTTTTTTTTGCTTTTTGTAGGGCAATTGGGGTTAAGTAACTTGCCCAAGGTTTTTGTTTGTGTGTGCGTTGTGTCTGAGGCCGGATCCGAATTCAGGTCCTTCTGACTCCAGCGCCGATGCTCTACTCACTGCGCCACCTAGCTGCCCCCTCTACCCCTTCATCTTGACAGAGCAAGAACATATAGATGTAAATTTCTCTGTGCCTCTCAAAATATCTGCAAACTATAAAATGTAAATATCACTGTAAAAGAAAAAACAACAAAAATATGAATAGGGAAGGATTTATAGATTAAGGAAGGGAAAAGATACAAGAAGGGAAAGAAATTTTTTTTATCCTATTAAAGAAAAAAATTTAATCAATAACAGTATTCTTGGGAGTGGTTTTTACATATTTGCTATTCTTATTCTGTATGCAGATACATGTATATACATGTAGACAGATCTAGCATATTTTCTATTTCTTATTTATTTTTTATTCTCTATTACTTGCTTCCTCTGCTTCTCCCATATTCTCTATAATACCTTCCTTTTATTCCTTCTCCAGGAGCCTCCCACTCTTCCTGTTTTGCAAGCAGGTCTGCTTTTATTCTTGCTTATTCCTCTAAGCAAAGTCATTTTTTTAACTTCATGGAAGCAATAGGAGTTTAAGTTTTATTAGTAATAATTTTAAAGGCTCAAATGATTTTTTAAAGTTTCTCATGCTTATTATTGTGACAGAAATTGTGGCAAGAAAATGCTACTGAAAATGTATTTATAATGAAAAAGTAGAATCTACTCTGAAGTAACAGAAGCAATATGACTGCCCTCTTCCTAACAACTGCTACTTATGCCATAACTGCTACAATAACTGCTACAAATGCCATAATACATTTATCTAGGTGTTCTTGTATATTTGTGAAAAGTAGTCCAATAGAAATTTAAATATCCAGTGTTTCAACTAATTTTTCTTAGCCTTTTAAAAAATTCTCAATATTAATCATCTCTAAATTAACAAACACTAAGACTCAAATAAATTCTGTCTTTTGAAGTTCTTAATTTGAGAGACAAAAGCAAAGACATTTAATCTCTGGGCTTGTATCTGATGAGCAAGAGTGTGTGGGGAGATGAGGGGGTGGCTGATGGCAGGAACTCAAAGCAGATGAAACACAAATGTGATTCTTTTTTCAAATAGGGCTGGAAAATTATCTTTCTAATTTAGAGAATATTGGGAGGTGACGATCTTTATGTCTCAAACTCAGGAACAATGGTTATTTCTGTAGGAGCTCCTGGATTTCTTAAACTTCAACCTTCTCTACCTTCAACTGGAATCTTAATGATCTTAATAATCAATTATCTACAATCAAAGTGGTAAAGGAAAACTTGTAGCATCTTCAGTTAGATGCTTTGCTTATGAGCTGAACAGTTTGAAGAATTTTGAGACTGCTGATAAGGAATTTTAGCTTCTTGTGGAGGAAAAATAATATTAAATGAAAAAAAATTTCCTTTAACCTCTTGGTGACTGAAAAAAGCAACTGAGTTAATTTTTAAAATTAAACATTATTCCTTTTTAAAAAACTGCAGTCACTTTATTTGGAAAAAACCCCACAGCCTTAGAGAACATCACAATTTCTAAATGAATTAATACATTTTTATGAAACACTGATTTAAGAAATATCTTTACTAGATATTTTTTACTGTACAAACCCAGCAGATATTATTTGATAATTAATACTAGCTACCATAAGCAGCATCATACTCTCTTTGCAAAGAGCCTAGAAACCGAAAGGTGCATGCTTGAAAATATAAATAACAATATAGTTAAGTAGCAACATGCAGGTCGATTGACAGTTATTATTTTGCAGCTTGACCCCGTTCATAAACTGACCTTCCTTAAGACTTTTCTGGTTGTTCACCTCAAGGCATTCCTTTTCTTTCAATGGCTCGAAATCCCCAGCAGTTAAAATCTCCGGGAAGCCCTGTTGCTGCTTCTTGGAGCTATCGATCATGATTAGAGGTGCTTTCAGAATGGCAACATCAAGTGAAAGGAGAAAAGATTAATTTGCCAGCCAGCAGCAAACTGTACAGTGAATACCCAGGTTCCAACTTCCTCTCCACGAAACACCAATAATTGAGCAATTATGTCTTTAAGCAGCTGAAAGCAGCCATTACCCTCTAATTCCCACTTTGACCTGCAAATACACTCTCTCAGCTCCAAGCCCTCAGCTCTCTCCCAGACTGAGAGGCTGATCTGGAGAGGGAGCAAGAGCTCCAAAATCCCGCCCCCTTTCCCAGACAACCCCCTTCCTCAGCCATTCTCGCTTCCTCTGCACTGGGGTGTTTCAGCAAGCGGTTGGATGGCCAGAATCATCTGACAAACACTGAGCCAAAGAGTTAAAAATAAATCCTGCCGTAGTTAGAGGAGAAGCCTTAGCTGATATCGAAGAAGACAAACTGTTGCCTGGGGGGTGTCTGTGGGTCTCTCTTCTCCTCTCCTCCTCTCCCCGCCCCTCTCACTTTTCTCTCCCTCCCCTTTCTTTCCCCTCCTCCATCTCTTTTTATCTCCCCTTCCTGCTGGAGGTTGTGGAAACACTTTACATTGCCCAGACCAAAGCATTTGTATTTCTTTAAGTTGCAGAGATAAACAAATAGCTGTCTAGGACATTTCTGAAAGAATTAGGTATTACATTTACTAAATATTCTGTTCTGAATGAAAATTGATTTTATTTAACAAAAAAAGTGCTTTTTTAAAATAAGTTCTGTTTATATAATTTATGGCGGATCCTATGCGAAGTCTCTGTTCTTTCTAAGATGAAAAGCAAAGACAAATTTTTCCCCCTCTGGCACCACAGACCCAAAGTACTTCTCCTTCCTACCACTAGTCGGCCACGTGAGTTAACATTAACAAAAAAATACCTTGTACAGTATAACGCTAATTGTGATGAACATAGTCTTTATTTCGAAGTACAGGCATGGAGAAATAACTTTCTGAGAAATCTGCCAAATGTATTTGTCAGCACATATCAGATTCAATATAAGTTAAGAGAAAGTAAATTGAAGGAATTCTATGATGATTTTACATCTCCAATCTTAATTGCACACTCAACAAATAATGAAATTCCCTATAAATCCCATCATATTCTTCACAGAAATGTATGAAAAAACTCTCTGTCTCTCATTAGTCAAGGAAGTCTGCATGATTTTGATAGATGCACAAAAAGATGACCCCATAAGAGAGTCTTTAAGAGGGTGCTTTGCTCTGTTAAATTAAAAAAAAAATTTAAGCAGTCAGCAAATAGTATAATGGACTATTTATAATCTATACTTTTATTTCTGCAATATGACTAGAAACATGTGGTCTGCTCTAGAATATCACAAAAGGCTATCTGTTCCAATCTCTTTCATCAAGGATAAAATCAACACACATACATTTTTCTTATAACAGTTTTATGACAATGGAAATATGGTTGACAACTCAATTTGTTATTTTTTCAATGATAATAAGACCTGAAATTTTTCCATATGGTTTATCTTCCCTCTCTTCTGGACACCTTGAGAAATGACACTTCAATGCAGTTAGAAAACCTAGAGAGGTGGTATGTGTCCTCTCTATTCATACCACAACAACCATCCTAGTTCAGGCCCAGTATCATGCTTATTTGGATTATATATACAACCTCCTAAATAGTCTCCCTACCTGCAATCTTTTCACTCCTCTAATCCATTCTCCACATAACTGCTAAACTGGTATTCCTAAAGCTCAGGACTGGCCATGTCACTTGCCTGCTTTAGTGGCTCCCTATTTTCTCTAACATAAAAATACTAAAACCTAGCTTCAACCTACTTTTCCAGATTAATTCCACATTACTCCTGCTCCAGTCAAACTGGTCTACTTATTGTTCCGTGTATATGAAATTCCAACGCCTTTCTCAGAACCTTTGCACAGGTGACCTCCATGGCAAGAATGTACTACATTTGACCTCCTCCTGTTAGAATCCCTACCTTCTGTCAAGGCTCAGCTCATGCACCACCTCCTACACTAGGCCTTTGATGATTTTCCTGATAGTATATTCCCTTTCTAAATTATTTTGTATTTAACATTTGTTCTATATATACTTATCCATTTGTGTATAAATATGTCTCCACAGACACCATAAGTTATCATCTCCACAAAATGTAAACTCCTCGATGGAAAGAACTGCTTCATTTTTGTGTCCGTATCCCTAGCAACTTCCACAATGATGGGTACACAGTAGGTGTTAATAACTGCTTGCTGATAACCAAAGCTCAACTATCAGTACATATGCCTTGAATATACATAGAAAGTGGATGAGAGGATGGCAATCTTGATTGCCTTTTGGAAAGAACACAGTTCTTTAAATGACCTGTAAGTAATTCCATGAAACAAACAAAAAAAAATCTTTTTAATACCAATATACTTTTGCTGCTATTGTCTTGCTGCAACTCAGCAACATTATAATCTCCAAGGGCAACGAAAAGGTAGGTGTAAGGCACAGTAAGAGGCTGTAGCATGTTACAATAAAGGAGCTTCACAGAACTGATATGCATTCAAGTAGAGTGTAAAGAATAATCATGAAGACAGCCTACATATTCCACTGGTATCCATATAAAGTCAAGAGATAAGAGAAGGCTTCCAGGACATTAGGTGAACCCCACTCTTACCTCCCCCAAGGAACTAATGGTAAAATATGAACAAAAACATCATAAGATAAGTAGGCATAGATGGATTTTAATTTGCATCTTGTTGAAATCAGAAATCTAAAATATTTTATGTGTGTATCAGGCATAAGTATATTAGAAGTATACTAATGGATAGAGTCAGGAAGACTTGAGGTTCAGGTCTTGCCTCCAACACATAATGAAGAAATGAATGACTCCGGACACAACATATCAAGAACTCTCTAAAACTCTCTAAGACCAACGACAGTTGTTTTGGCCTCAGACACTTAACCCTTAACTAGCTGTGTGACCTTGGGTAAATCACTTAATCCCAATTGCCCTGCCTTCCCCCTCTAAAAAAGACAAAAAAAAACCCAAAAAACAAACCAGTTGTTGATCTCTGTGGATGAAGGAAGTTAAATCAGTGAGTCTAATATATCAATGAAATCAAAGGTCTGGACTACATATACCTATAGACCAAGGATAAATACAAATATTATAGATACAAAGAATGAAACAATTACTTTCAATGAGTTTATATTCTAAAGGTGGAAGAGAAGTAGAGCATTTTAGATAGATATATACATATGTAGTAAATACAGAAGTTAAAAAATAAAAACATATACAATATAGTTGAATGTAAGGTAATTTGGGAAGGAGAGTACTACAATTGGGGGAATCAGGAAGAGGTTTTATGAAGGAGATGGTGTTTGAGCTACATCTTTAGGAAGAGAGGTACTCTGAGGGAGAGGAAAGTGGAGGGGACAGTGGGGGGGGGGGTGGTGATGATAATGCATTCCAGGATGAGAAACAGTGCAAAGGCATGGAGATGAGAAAAAGAATGTCATGGGTGAAGTACAGAGGTGCCAGTTTGACTGGATCACATACTGTAGAAGGGTTAGTTATGTCCAATGAGGCTGGAAAGATGTTTGACTCAGGTTGTATCGTGCTTTAAAAGCTAAACAGTAGTTTATATTTTTGGCCTAGAGGAAAGCCACTGGAATTGGCTGAGTATAAGTCATATAGATCTGTACTCATGTAAAGGAATCTGTGCTTCCTAAATATAGGAAGATTACTTTGACAGCTGTGCTAGAATAGACTAGAATGGAGAGAAACTTCAAACAGGAGGCTGTAGAAAAGCTAGGTGAGAAGAGATGAAGGTCTGAACTGAGATGGTAGTTGTATGAATATAGAAAAGAGGTTGGGATGGGAGAGAAGCTATGAAGGTAGAAATAGGAAAGTTGGGCAACTGTGATTGGATGTATGGTTGAGGGAGATTTGAAGAGTCTAGGATGATGCTGAAATTAAACCTGAGATATTGGAAGGATGGTGGTACTTTTGACAGAATGGTCAGATATTTAATTTAGAAGAATTTGCATGAAGAATATTCACTAAAATAAGAATAAATTCATCAATAAATGAGCACAAGAAAATGACAAAATAATTCTCATGGGATGTTTCTTGGCATAAAATGTTTCATATATTATAAAATTGAGTGAGGAAATACTTTTTCCATTTACAACTGCCTTGGGTACTTGAAAGATAACTATAAATATGTATTTGCATTATGTGTTTGTCTATGTGTTTGTATTATGTTTAAAGTATACACATGGGATCATCTAAAAACTGAGGAAAAGAATAAATTCTCATAGGGATAAGGTATTTTGCTATGATAACACATTTGAAAGCATTTAATGAAAAGTATCTTTATTAAAGAATTTTGAGAGGCAGGGAATAAAGTATGCATACTCCATCTCTCCACAAATATTTGACATAATTCTAGAAATGCCACCAATGGCTGTAAGACAAGAGAACAAAATTAAAGGCACAAAGATTAGCAAAGAGTAGACAAAAATCATTTTTATTTGCAGATGACTTAACAGTGTATTTAGAAAACCTCAGAGAATCAGAAAATAAGTGCAACAGTAGTATCAATAAATATCAAGGTACAAAATAAATCCATAAAAATCATCAGCATTTCTATAAAGTATTAATGAAAGCCTAGAATAAGAGAAATTTATTCAAAATAACTACAAAATTCTTATAAATATGGGAGCTAACTTACTAAGACAGAGGCAAAATTTATGTAAATGCAATTATATACAATATAAGTACAATGCATCACTTTTCTGAAAGAGGACAAGTGATGTGATTCACTGCTCATCTTTGAGGAATAAAACTGATGTTACTACTTGAATTAATTTATAATTTTAGTGTGATAAATGAAAAAGATGATACTTTATAGAACTATGCAAAACAGTAACAAACTTAATCAGGGAGAACAAAAGGTCTATGGGCCTTTTTCAAGGGAAATAATGAAAAACAAGTAAAAATAAAGGAGATAAAGCACTGGCAGACCTCAAACTAAATAAGAAAGTAGTGACCATCCAACTACTCAGTATTCATTTTAAGAAAAAAGATAAAGTAGATCATTGGCACAAATTACATAAGCAGTAAACAAGCAACAGAAAATGATATCCCAGTGCTTGATAGATAACAGAACTGATGGCAACTTAAAACTTATGATAAAGATGTTAAAGAGATATTGCCACAGAAAAAAAGTATTTTCTTAAAATTGTCTTTTTCCCCCAGGATGTTGTACTTAGATCCAACTTAATTGCTTCTGGATTATTTATCCATGAATCTCACTATTTGCAGTAAGTAATTTAGTGCTCCCCATTCTTTTTCTCAGTTCTGTTATATCAAAAAACTACAATCATAGACATAAGGATGCTTCTTTGTCTTATAAAAGTTAGAATCCTTAACCTTGTAATTATGAGAAAAAATAACTTTTCTAATTCTAAAGTAAAATGTGACTAAGTTACCATTTACATTGGGATTATTTTAATGAGGAAAAAGTTCTGGTACAAGTTGTATTGCAGCTGAAAGATACTTCACTCACGTAGTAATCTTTAAGTAAGAAAAAAAAACCTATTAACTTTTTCAAAAGTTGTTTTACTGTCCATGTCCTTGTCATTTGTTAATCATTTATAATAAATCATCTCTTCTGTCAACTATGCTGCATGATCTGTCACTTACCCTATAATAAATCCACATCCACAGCAAGGGCTTATTGTGTGCCATGGGGATGTCTGAATATGAAAATGCATTGCCATAAATCAAGTCAGTTTTCCCACCACCCTGAGCACAAATATTTATTATGCGTGAGAAAAACTGTATGGCTCAGAGACTAGGAACAACCCAAGAAAGGCGTCCAAGGAGGCAGAACACAAACAAACACTGCTCGTGGGACTTATACAAAAATTTGGCAGGATTAGTATATTCTTACAAAACCAGATAAACCAGATTATTTCTGTGAGGATTTCTTGTTATAATAAGAAAAAAACCTGAAAAAATCATTAACTAGAAAATGCTTCATTAATATAAAAAATGGTTAAAAGGATATAAGTGAAATGACTAATAATTAGTCTTTTGATACAAGGAAAATGCTATGTCATTTAATCATGGTGTGTGTGTGTGTGTGTGTGTGTGTGTGTGTGTGTGTGTCTAGTGTATACTGGAACATGCTTCTAGTTATATACCTTGTCTTCCTTAGAATTCTAATATCATTTTGTGGGTATGTCTTATGCCCTTATGTACTATTATGTATTTTATCTGAGATTCACAAAAGGTTAAGCAACTTGCCCAGGATCACACAGGTATTAAGTTACAGAACTAGAATTCAAATTGGGGTCCTCTGATACCAATCCATCATTTGGCAAGCATTTAATTATCTAGCTTGTACTTTCACTGGGGATACAAAGACAAAAATGAAACAATCCCTTCAAAGAGCTTATATTCTAAAGGGAGAGATGTCAAATGAGGGAGTTGTACTAGACGGTCTCTGAAGCCTCTTCCAACTCTAATTCTGTCATCCCTGTTCACATCTAAGTATATGGAAGATATAAACATAATAAATTCAAGGTTATTTGTGGGGGGTGCACCGGGGAGAGTGAGAGGAAATGTCAAGATGTGGTGATGAAGGGGTCATGAAAGGCCTAATATAGAAGATGGTACTTGATCAATTTTGAAAGAAACAAGGAATTCTGAGAGGTACATTGAGTGGAGGAGAAGTAAGGGAGAGACAGCATATGTATAATAGTGAGATTATACATTAAGTGCACTGTGTTTTTTTTTTTGAAAAACTAAAGAACTTCTTAAGAAGGCCAATGTAGCTGAACTGGAGAGTATGTTAAGTGGGGGTGGGGTGAGGAAGGGAATAAACATTTAGATAATTTTACTATGTGCCAGTCAATATTATCACATTTGAGCCTCACAATAAGCCCGGGGAAGGAGATGTTATATCATCCCCATTTTACAGCTGAGGGAACTTGAGACATGAAAAAGGTTAAGTGACTTGCTTAGGGTCATATAGTGTCTAAGGCTGGATTTGATCTCAGGTCTTTCTGATTCTATCTACTTTGTCATCAGCTGCCTCCAAGAAGGGGAGTAATGTATATAATAAGACTAGAAAGGTAGCCTGGAACTAGATTGTAAAGGGATTTAAGTGCCAAACAGGAATTTTTATTTGATCCTAGAGGTAACAGGGAACCATTGGAGTTTATTAAGGAGAGAGACATGATTATACCTGAGCTTTAGAAACAACAGTTTAGTAGCTGTGTAGAGAATTTATCAATAAACATTTATTAAGCACCTACTATGTGCCAGGCACTGTACGAAGCACTGGGGTTACAAGAAAAGGCAAAAGACAGTCCCTTCCTTCAAATAGCTTATACTCTAATCAGGGAGACAACATGCAAATAAATATATACAAGACAAGCTATATACAGGATAAGTAAGAAATAATTAAGAGAGGGAAGGCTCTAAAATCAAGAGGAGTTGGGGAAAGCTTCCTTTAGAACGTAGGATTTTAGTTGGGATTTGAAGCCAGGGAGGTCAGTAGTCAGAGCAGAGGAGGGAGAGCATTCTAGGCATGGGAGACAGTCAGAGAGAATGCCCAAAACTGAGAGATGAAGTGTCTTGTTTGTGGAATAACAAGGAGGCCAATATCGCTAGATAGAAGAGTATGTATTGGAGAGTAAGGTGTAAGAAGACTGGAAGAGGCTAGGTTATGAAAGGTTTGCTTTGAAGGCCAAAACAAAGTATTCTATATTTGTTCCTAATGGCAACAGAATCCACCAGAGTTTACTGAATTGGGGGGAGTGACATGTTCTGACCCACATTTGAGGAAAATCACTTTAGTGGCTGAATGGAGGTAGGATTGAATAGATTGGAAAGAAGAGACATTCTGCAAGCACAGTTCCTGATACACAGTCATTTAGTGCTTAGTTCATTGTTAATGACTGATCAGGAGACCAATTATGGATCTACTGGAATATGCCAGGTGAGTGGTAATATGGGCTTGAATTAGGATGAGTCTATGTGTATTTGTAAGAGACGGAGAAATAGTTTTAAGAGATACAATGGAAGTAGAATCCACAAGATGTGGCAATGAATTGGATATGGGGTAAAAGAGTAAGGAATTGAGAATGATTTCAGGTTGCAGATTTGGTTAACTTAAAGCATTTTGGAAACTGTGATAAAAATACAGAAGGTCCAGTCATTGGGCCTATACTCGTCCTGAATGGTAAGTACATGGCCTATAATATCTAGCAGTTCCAGCCATCTTCTTGCCACATGCCTCACCTACGCCCTCTCGGCTCTAGAATTCCCACCTGATGGCATTTACTCTCCTTATTGTTGAGTGGATAAAATGACCCATTGTAGTGATTTTTTATGTTTCACCTCCATCTCGGCCACTTTATTGCCATTCATTCTCCTATGACATATGTACCTCCACTATTCCCACTTTTCAGCTCTAGACATGAAATCAAATCACCATTGCTATGATATTAGGCACAAAGATGGGCATAGTGGAGAAAGCACTACACTGATAAGAAGAACAGAGTCCCAATCCTGGCCTCACATATTTACTAACTGAATCACCACAGATGAGTTACTTAATCTCTCTGGTTCTTTCAAGGAGGTTGGACTCTATGGCCTTCTTCAAGGTCCCTTAAAGATCTAAACTGATGATATTTTAAGCCTATTTGAAAAAGGCATATCAATCTTAAGGTCTCTCAGGTTCTACTTACCATCACATACTGGTTTCATGACCTGACCTCTTCCTGCCAGCAGGGGATAAGATCAGGGAGAAACCAAGGCATCCTATGTGAGTCCCATGGGTTGGTCTCTTTTCATTTGCAGAGGACCCTTCCCACAGTGCAGGGTATCAGAGAGCCATGATTCCATTGTGTGCTTGTCTCCTAACAAGGCTTTTTTTCTGCTAGCTAGGTCAAATGTTATTCCATTCCATGCCACTCCCCTGGGTTGGCTTCCTCCTACTTGCTGGGGACCCTTCCTGTGTATAGTATGCCCTCTCCTGTCTGCCGGTGATAGAAAGATACCATTCCTTCCTATTCCTTTTAGCCTATCTTTTGACCTGGCCTGTCTTCAGAGATAGGAGAGAAATGCTTTTCAATCCCCTCTCTCCAATGGTCCCCTTACCTAAGGTGCCCAAGGATACCATCCTAAGAGGATACCATCCTAGTGAAGTTTAATAACCTTCCCAAACAGATTTGACAAACTCAAATCTGACCATACTTTCTCCATCCTTCTAATCCTCAAATTTATCATACACACACACACACACACACACACCCACCACTGCTATCCTGTAGAAACTCTGTTCTCCACCCCTTAAAACCTATTCCTGTAATCTCCTTCACCTCAACTGAACCCACTCAATTTCATGCTCTAAAATCAACCAGTCCTTTCCACTGGGCTACCTGAAATATGGGCTCTGTAGGTAATAAACTTGCTTTTTGTCTGATATCTTTTCCTTTCCCGCTCCTTTCATCTTCTGAATCTCACTAAGACCTGGCTCCCTCCTGATAAAACTGCTTCTATAGCCACCCTTTCTGGCACTGGTTGTGCTTTTCTTCGTCCCTCCCTGGTCAAAGTGGGGGAGTTGGAATATTTCTTACTTTCCATTGCCACTTCCAGGCTTGTCCTCTATCTGCATCACTGGTAAACCCCTTCTTTGAGGTCCATTCAATCTGTATCAACCACCCCATCAAAATTCTGCTAGCAGTTGTCTACCATCCTTCAAGACACTCCTCTTCCTGCCTGAATGAGTTCAGTGTCTGGTTCACAATCTTTACCTCCTCCTTATCTCCTTCCCTTACAGAAGGGAACTCCAACACACTCCCGCAAATATTTAGTACCTCAACTTGTTCATGTTCCATGGTTTACTCCTCCAGCACACCTCAGCTACATACAGAGATGGTCTTATTCTTGATCTTTTCATCACTCACAAGTGATCCACTTCCCAGGTTTGTAAACTCTGAAATTCCCTTATCTGTGATCACAACCTATTGTTATTACATTTTTCTCTCTGCCTTGCTACACTAAACCTTGTTATACATCCTTACCATGAACCCATGATCCCTTGACCTTTCAATTCTTTCTCAGGTCATCACCCTGGCAAATGGATACCCTCTCTTTGCTTCTCCATCTTGACCCCTTAGTGAATCAGATCTACTCATAACTGCCCTCTTGAATCCTTTGCTCCCTCATGATTATTTCCACAATCTGCTACCTTAGCTCTCATTCACATGATGACAAATGAAACCAGAAGAAAAAAAATCACCAAACTGTTTTAAATAGAGCCACTAAAAAATTGTTATATAATCACAAGGGGGCCCTCACTATAGGTAAGAGAACTTTAGCAAGTTCCTAACAAATTCTCACTTCTATTCACCACAATGGTTTTTCCAAAACTTTTATCCCTCCTCAAATCTCCTTTGGCTCCCTCTCCTCCCATCCTTGAGTCCATTTGCCGAGTTGTTGCTGTTGCTGCTCTTTCTTCTCCCCAACTCAGATCCCCCAGATGCCTTCTGACACTCTTTTTGCCTTCACTTTTGTTTCATGTAATAAGGTGGCCCTTCTTGCTAAGGTTAAAATCTCTGCTCATGCATTCCATCTCAATCATCTCTAGCAGTTACCTTCTCTATCTCCATCCTCTCACTTAACTTCAATCTCTCCCTATCTGCTGGCTGCTTCCAAAACTGTCTACAAATATGCCCATTTCTCCTCTATCTTCAAAAAACCTTCACTTCATCCATTTATCTCCACTAGTTGTCATTCTACATCTCTCCTCCCTTCTGTGGCTAAACTTGAGAAGGTGCCTTCCTCTACAAAAGGTGCCTTTACTTCCTTCCTCTCACTCTTTTCTTAACTCTATGCAGTCTGGCTTCTAACCTCATCATTTAACTGAAAATGCCCTCTCCAACAAGACCAATGATTTTTTAACTGCCAAATCAGGTGGTCATTTCCCAATTTTTATCCTTCTTTACCTTTCTATAGATTTTGACATTGTTGAACACACTCTTTTCCTTAATACTCTAGGTTTTTGCAACATTGCTCTCCTGGTTATTCTCCTACCTATCAGACTACTCCTTCTTAGTCTCCTTTGCTGGATCTTCACCCAGGTTATGTCTATTAATTATGGGTGTCCAATAGAGCCTCTGTCCTGCCCTCTTCACTCTATACTATTTCACTTGGTGATCTCATTAGCCCTCATAGATTCAATTACATCTCTGTGAGGATGATTCTGATATCTATTTGTCCAGTCCTAACTTCTCTGCTGATCTTCAGTCTTGCATATCCAAATGCCTGTTGTACATCTTGAATTGTATATACAGCAGGTATTTTAAACCCAACATATATAAAACAACTTATCCCTCCCTCCAAACCCTCTGTTTTCCAAACTATTCTACTGCTGTCAATAGTATCATTATCTTCCTAGTCACTCTGGTTCACAACCTAGATGTCAAACTCAACCTCTCTCTCATACAATTTGTTGCTCAGTCCTGTGGGTTTTTACTTTTGTAACATCTCTCATATGCATCTCCTTCTCTCCTCTGACACCGCCACCAGTATAACAAAGTCCCTCATCACCTAACACCTAGGCCCACACCCCTACTCAATAAACTCCAGTTGCTTCCTGTTCATAACCCCTTATAATCTTTTTTCCACCCCTTGCTGACTTTCTGGTCTTCTTATATTGTCTCAATGTACTCTATGATCTTGTGATAGTAACCTGTTTGCTATTCCTCAAACAAAACACTTCAACTCCTGACTATGGAATTTCACTGGCTGGACCCCAAACCTGAAATTCTTTCCCTCCTCATTTTCATCTCTCGGCAGCCCTGTCTTCTTTCAAGTCCAAAATCCTACCTTTACAGAAAGACTTTTCCAGTTCCCCTTAATTCTAGTGCCTTCCCTCTGTTAATGAAATACGCTCTATCCTGTCTATATCTTGTTTGTATATAGTTGTTTACATGTTGTCTCCTCCACTAGACTGAGCTCTTTGAGAGCAGGACCTGTCTTTTATCTTTATGTTCCCAATACTTAGCACAGTGCTTGGCAAATAGTAGGCATTTAATAAATGTTTGTTGTCTGACTTCCAATACCAAATATGCCTTCTTGGTCCGTGTGTTTGTGTTTGTGTGTGTGTGTGTGTGTGTGTTTGTAAAAGTAAAATCTCCCCCTATTAAAATATGAGCTCCTTGAGAAGAGGGACAAAGTTAATTCTGAATGCAAATACAATTTGTAAGCACTTAAATGCTTTTTTCATTCATTCAAAATTAGAGTGGGAGGTTTGGGGTAAGGATAACACTGTGATATCTACTTGACACCCAGTTGAAAATGTTCAATAGGAAATTGGTGATGCAGCAATGAAACTCAGGAGTTAGGGCTAAATACCCCATTCTACTGGATCCCTTTTTGTAAAGTCATTTATGGGAGTTGAAGTCATCAACAGAATAAATATAAAAGAGCAACCCAGGGTATAGCCTTAAAATATGGAATCCACTTCATGACACTATGCAACCTCTTTTAATAAAATTATGAAACAAGTATTTTTTCCTAATAAAACTGAAAGAATATTGTTTCTCATTAGTAGAATACTGCTATAATCTATAATTTCATCTTTTTAAACACCATAAAACTTTTTTATTGTCATTCATGTATACCTGAAAATATATGGAGAAGTATATATATGTATGCTGTATATGTGTGCATATATACACACATATTTCACATTTTCTTCTAATTTTTCAATCTTTAGGTTTTGGTTAACTGCTTCTTGATGCATCATAGAATCATTAGCTTTGATTTGACTGATTCTAATTTTTAGTGAATTATTTTCCTCAATTAGTTTTTCAAGCTCCTTTTCAATATGTTCTGATTTCATTTTTAGGTAGGTATTTTCTCCAGTCAGATTTTGAACCTCCCCTCCCAGTTCACAAATTTTATTTTTTAAAGATTTGTTTTCTTCGGTGAGATTTTTTCCCCCCATTTTGGCAATTTCAATTTTAAAAGAATTGGTCAATTTATCTTCTACCTCTCTAATCTGGCTTTTAAATCCCTCTTGAGCTCTTCCAAGAATGCTTTCTGGGTTTGAGACCAGTTCATATTTCCTTCTGTGGTCTCAGGTGCAGGTATAGAGTTAATGGTGTCCCCTTCTGAAATTGGTTCTTCTTTGCTTGAAAATAGAATTCAATTGTCCTTGGTTCTGCTTTAACCACTTGCTTCCAGCCCATTGTGATTGCCTACTCCCTGGCTTTTAAAGTGGATTTCTCCTTCTGGGGTACAGAGGGCTCTGATTCAACTTCTCAAGGTGGAACCTAGGGGCCTGGTTGTTGACTTTGTGTGCTGTAGCCTCTGGGTATCTAGATTGAGGCCAAAGCCAGGATTTTCAGTGTTTCCCCTGGGTTACCCTGAGGCTCACAGAATAAGGTGTGGTAGAGGAGTAGTTTGGCCACTTCAGGTTTCAGCCTCTGTGTCCCTGGGCCAGAGCTGGGGCAGGCTCAGCAACTGCTGGATGCCTTCAGTGAGCTGGTGTCTGAAGATTTCCTTGATTGTGTTAAGGCACACCTGGGCTTCTGGTGTTAGCTTTTGCTGGCTCCACCCGGCTGGGCTTTGGGATCTCCTGCTGGTCAGCTGAGATGGGGCTTTTTGGAATACCTCCACCCTTCACTTCAGGCACACTCTTCCTCTAGGACTCCCAAGCCAGCCACTTGTTCCACTATTTCAGGATTTTACAGTGGGGCAATAATCTCTGGATTTTCAGAGTCAGGGAGGGGGATTAGCACACTAGAGTTGGTTTACTCCACCATGTTGGCTCCCAAATGTTCTGGTAGGTGATTTAAAAAAATTTTTTTTTTATTTTTAAGCAATTGGGGTTAAGTAACTTGCTCAAGGTTACACGGCTAGTCATTATTTATGTGGGGGTGCTCATTTTCTGAGGCCGGATCTGATCTTGGGTCATCCCAACTCCGAGGCTGGCGCTCTTACTCACTGTGCCACCTAGCCGCCCCTTTTAGGGCAATTGGGGTTAAGTAACTTGCCCAAGGTCACACAGCTAGGTTTTTGTTTGTGTGGGTTAAGTGTCTGAGGCCGGATCCGAACTCAGGTCCTTTTGACTCCAGGGCTGGCGCTCTACTCACTGCACCACCTAGCCGCCGAAGTAGGTGATTTTTAAACATCCAGCTGTGGGTTGATAGCCCCAGGAGAAGCTGTTGTTGCTGCCGTAGGCCCTGTGTTTGTTTCTTACCCAGCTTTGGTCCAGTGGTGGGGAGGTCTGAGAATTGCCCTTGGGGTGGGTGAATCCACTAGTCCAGGTTCACTCTGACTCTACTGTGGTCTGGTCTCAGGTCTGCACTGGTGCAGATACCACATGCTTCACACTCCCCCTGCCAGTCCTATGTGCATTCTTTCCTGGACTGGCAATCTGCCACACTCCATCTCCCAATGGATTCTGTCACTCTAAAATCTGTTCAGATTCACTTTTTAGAGATTACTGACAGAATTCACAGAAGGAGTTCAGGTTAGTTCCTTTATATACATACATATATTTTAAAAGGACAATTAAAACTACAATCTCTAAAAAAAATCATGTTATCTTTCTTTTCTTCATTTACTTTACAAGATTATTTCTGCAGAATTTTTAAAAAATTTTAAAAATTAAATCATATAATATGTAAGCAAAATTTCCCTCAAAGAAACCACTGTTTCTCTTTAAATTAACTATAGTGCAGAGATTTAAAGCTGTGAAGCTCTCAGATCTGTTTTCCCCAGATTATGAAGAGGCTGATTTCCCTACTCAAAGAATGTAATGGGAATGGAATGAGTGTTGCTATGGAAGTTTTATTAAAAAGAAAAGGAGTAGAAATGTAGATTGAAGCAAAGAGCAAAATGTGGCTCTCAAACCATGGTCACTGAGGTGAAGTTGAAATCAGGGGCTAGCCCCTTTTAGGATAAACTGCCTGAAAAATGAAAAACTAGCTTTTTCTCTTTTGCTTTTTTGAGTTTGTATCCTCCTTGCCTGAATGAGCTAAAAAAAAAAAATGTAAAGGACCAATAATTAATCAGTGAGTTAACTGTAGTAAGTGAAAAGAAAGTTTTGGTTTTTCTCCCCCTGAATTTATCATATGGAATGAAAAAGAAAAGCATCAAATGTTTATCATATGCTAGGAACTGTGCTAAGTCCTGGGAAGACAAATGGAAAACCAAGACAATCCCTGTTCCAAAGAGCTCACATTTAATTGGGGAGACCCTACATACAGGAGAGCTAGGGAATGGCATGGCCCAGGGAACTAGAGGATACAGTGTTGAAAAGGAGAGATTATAGTAGGACCTGAGTGGGTTAATTTAAGGGTATAGTTACTGAAGAAAGAAGAGATCCTGTGCTGGTCTGGTAGGCAGAGTATTGACTCAGTATATAGAATATAGAGTTCAGTATATACTTTGCAAAGTACTTGTACATTATCTCATTTGAGCCTCTAAACCTAGTGAAGGCTAAGAAGCACAGTCATTAATATACCCATTTTGCAGAAAAGGAGACTGAGGATCAGAAAGATAACTTGCCCTAGGTCACTCAGTAAGTGTTGGAGGTTGATCTGAATCCAGATCTTGAATGCAACTACAATACTCAAACATATACAAACAAACAAATACAATACTCAAAATGGCTCACCAATCACTATCCTGGAGCTAGAAGAGAACCCATGAGCCAACTAGTTAAACTCTAATAGGTATAGGAATGCCTTTTCTTTTTTTCAAACAACCCTAACAAGCAATTAATCAACTTTTACATAAAGACCTCCAGTGACATGGAAGCAATTTCCTGCCAAAGCAGCCTATTTTACTCTTGCTTAAGTTGTACTAAGAAACATAAATTGTTATTTTAGTAACTTCCATCTACAGCTTTTAGAACTGCCTTGGGCAGTTCTCTTGCCTAAGGCCACAGGGGAAAAAAGTTAACAGTCTTCCACAAGATAATCCTTCAAATATTTAAATAAAGCTGTCATAATCACCCTAAACCTTCTCTTTTATAGGATAAGCTTTCCCAGGCCCCTTAAACCTTTATAACAAGATCACAGATTTAAAAAAAAACCTTAAGGATCATGTAGTTCCACCTATTCTACAAATGACAAAACTGAGACCTCTAGAGAAGTTGAGAAGAGTTGCCCAAGTAAGACAAGTAATCAAAGTCACAGAATTAGGAGTTGAATCCAGGTTCTCTGACATCACCACTAGATTACAATACTCTATACCTCTCACAATCCTAACCAAATTCTTTTTGGTGAGCACAAGCATATTTTCTTATCTTTCCTAAAACGAGGACCTAGAATGAACATAATATTCCAGATGTGGTTGAGAGTATACAATGGATTTATTATCTCCATCACTTTGGACACTAAGATTTTTTTTTTTTTTAATTGCACTCTGAAATTACACTAGCTGTTTTGGCTGTCATGTCACAATACTGAGAGATGACTGATAAAAACATATATCAAATTAATAGCCTTGATATTTTTATGCAGTTATTGTTTCTACCTTTAACACAAATACTGTCTATACAAGATAAAATTTGGAATGTTTGTCTGACATTTTGGTCAACTCATTTGGGTCAGATCCTTCCAATAAAAGCTATATACTGTAACAAGAACAACACTGAGTATCACCAAACCTATTTTCCAGTCTTGTCTCAGTCTCAGACTACTCTTCTTTTCACTCACATAGCTACTACCCTGGTGCAGGCCCTCATCACCTCATGCCTGGACTATTATAGTCACCTGCTGAGGCTTCCCTGCCCTACATCTCTCCCCATTCCAGTCCATTCTTAATTTAGGTACCAAAGTGTGTGCTAAAGTGTAGGTCTAACCATATCACCTTCCTCTATTCAATAAAACCTAGTTCTTCCCTATTAATTACAAAATCAAATTTTAAAAAAATTTTAGTTTTTAGTGCCCTTCACAATGTGCCCTACTTTTAAAGTCTTCTCATGCTTTTTCCCTCCATGTACTTCTGTGACTCAGCAACTAAAAAGCCTTCCTATTGTTCCTTGAACCCAACACCTCATTTCCTTTTCTTTTTGTTTTTAATTATATTTTATTGTTTTTAATTATCAAAAATCTACTTTCCTCCCCAACTATGAAACATAACTCTTGTTACAAACATGTCAAGCAAATTTCCACATGAATAATGTACAAAAAATTATGTCGCCTTACATACATACAAACAAGTATTTCACTTCTTTATTAGGTCATTTGGGGAGTGTTAGAGCTAGAATGTGAAGCCAGGTTCAAATATAGTGAGCAGCATGTTTCATTTCCAGTCCTCTGGAATCACTGCTGAGTTCCTAACTTGTTCAAAGTTGTTTGTCTTAATTACATTTTCTTTCTTTCTTTCTTCTATCACATTTATTCTATCACATTTATATACCATAACTTTTTAGCCATTCCCCAATTTATGGGCAGCCTTCAGGTTCCCATACTTCTCTACTTCAAAAAGAGCTATAAATATTTTTATACATCCTTAGCTTTTTTTGTTTGTTTCTTTAGTACTAATCCCTCAGTTTACCCTCACTCTAATTCCCTTCTTTCCTTTCCCTCTGGCTTCCTCTTAAGTAAAATGTATTTCTGTACCCAACTATGTCTACTCTTCTTACCACAGAATAGTTCAGAAGGCTGAAGTTCAATTAATCGATAGCTGCATGCCCTGATCAGAGATAATATTCTCTAACTTTCCTTTTTCCCTTACCATTCCCAGTATATTCTTCATTACCTCACTTTTCATTCTTCTCCTGAGACCCTAAAGACATAACTGAACCACTTCAGGCCTTCTAATTAGACTTGCTTTATGACGCAAAATGATGATATAGTTCACAGGGGGCACACACATTATCTCTATATGTAAGTGTAAGTGTTTTTTTTTTCTTTTTTTAGTTCTTTGTCATTGTACATTCATGTTTACCTTATGTTCCTCTTAACTCCTGTGTTTGAATATCAAAGTTTCTATACAGCTCTGGTCTTTCCATCAGGGATGCTTAGAAGTTCTCTGTTTTATTAAAGATCCATTTTTCCTCCTGTAGCTTTAAACTAAGCTTGTCTAGGTAAATTATTCTTGACTGTAAACCTATATACTTTGCGTTTTAGAAAATCATATCCCAAGATTCTCTGCTCCCTTATAGTGGTATCTGCTAAATCATGTGTGATCCTGAGTATGGCTATTCAGTATTTGAATTCTTTCTAGGTGCTTACAATTCTGTTTTTTGTTGTTGTTTTTAAGGAGAGGTGTTACTTGAACCTGGAAGCTCTGGATTTTTGCCATGATGTTTCTAGGAGTTTTCAATTTGGAGTTTCTTTCAGGAGATGACTTGTTCATTCCTTCTATTTCTACTTTGCCTCTGGTTCTAAGAGATCTGGATATTTTTCTAGAACTACAGGGTCTCAGTGGTTTCTCTCTCTCTGGTCATGGCACTTAGAAAGTCTGATAGTTGCATGGGCAAAGTTTTATACCTCTTTTGACAACCTGTCAAATCCCCTCGCCATTTCTTTTTTCTGATAGTTCTCCCCCCCCCCAATATTTCTTCTATCATTCTTAATTCCTTTATACAAACATTTGTTCAAGTCTTGTTTTTAATTCTTGCTTTAACTTTTGCTTAACCCTTCCAAGAATTTTAATTTAATTTGCACCTAAGCTGTGTTTTACTTTGAGGGTTTATAGGTATTTTGGAGTAATTGTCTTCTAGGTTTATTAGTTTTTTTTGTTTTTGTTTTTTTTCATTTTTCTAGCCCACTTTCTGACTTTACACAAGACAAAAGTACCAGGCTCTATTCACTTTTATAGAGGTCTCATTAACCCTATTTCTGGCTTTATTGGGTATTAAATGTTGTGCTGTTTCAGGATTTCAAGGACAGCTCAGACTTGGGACTTGTAAGCTTTCAAGTGTTGCCAAAGTAGTTTGACTGCTATCCCTCTAGTCTGAGTTTTGCAAATTCCTGACTTGAGTTTGAGTACTGCTAGTGCTTTTCCTATGAAATTACTTTCCATTTACACTATATATTTCTCAAATCAGTAACTTTTTGCTTTTTGTCTCCATTAAAATATAAGCTCCTTGAGGGGTGGGACCATATTTTTGCTTTTCTTTATATTTCCAGAGTTTATCATGATGCTGATGCCTAGAACTTGGCACATGGTAGACACTGAATAAACGGTTGTTGTAAAATAACTATGAGACCCATCACTGCCCTCAAGGAGCTTATAATCAAGAGCTTCGTAGCAAAACGAAACAAACACACACAAAACACCGAGAGTGTGATTATGTGCTAAATTATGTGGTACTAATCTTTTCCTGCTCAGTTCTGAATCTCCAATTGTTCGCTGGAAATTTTCATTCAACACCATCTTTCCACTAAAGAGCTACCCCAGAGTATTAACATGGCATGGAGGTAACCCTAATCAGTAGGTTAACAAGCATTTATTCAGTAACTACAATGTGCCAGGAATTGTACTAAGAACTGGGGATACCAAGAAAGGGAAAAACCACTTGCCTTCAAGGAGCTAACAGTCTATCTCTACAACATCTTTTGCACTGGTCACTTTCTCTCCATTCATTTGATTACCACCCTGGTTCAGACCTTCATTACCTCCTCCCTAGACTAATCAAACAACCTGTCTTAAGTGTCACCCACTTCTATTCCATCTTCCACACAGCTGTTAAAGTTAGTAGTCTTAAAGCATGAGTTTGACCCAGTTACTCTTCAATGGTTCTCCAATTCCACTAGGATCAAATTACAAACTCCCCCCACCTTTTTTGTGCATCAAACACAATATTTCATTTCTCAAGTGAATGCCTCTGCAGACAATGTAGCATGCCCTCTACCTCTTCATTCCTCACTCCATCCCTGGAATGTACTCCTTTACTTCTCTCTCTCAGAATCTCTACTTTAACTAAAATGTTACCTTCTACAGAAAGCCTTTTCTGATCTCCCATTAGGTGTTATTCTCTTCCCCTCAAGCTACCTGTTTTTATTTTGTGTAAATTTTTCATATATTTGACCATGTACATGTTAAATGTATCATTTTCTCCAGCACAACATAAGTTAATTGAATATATGATCTATTATATTTTTGGCTTTTATTCATAGAACTTAACAGTGCCTGACACATAAAAGGTGCTAATAATGTGGTAACTGATAAATATCAGAGAGATTCATAAAAATTGAAGATAGAAAAGTAAAAGTTTAAAGAGCAGTGAGAAGACTATGAACAACTATTATATTTTGAAGGAAAATGAAGCAAAGCTGCCTGGTCAAAAAAGGTAGTTCTTCAGACTCCTTAGAGATCATGACACTAAAGCATAAAATGCTAGAATTGCTTAAAAGAAAAATAAAACTTTTAAAAGAAATTACAAGTCAATCAGGTAAGAAATCAGAGTTTTCAATGAATTTTAAAAAATTAACTGTGGTGTGTATGTGTCTGTCTGTCTGTCCAAGGAACTAAGGATAAGGCAGGTAAATAGAGGCAATGGGGATGGGGGTTCCTATAGGAACAGACTGACATCCAAGTAGTCTGAGCAAACTAACCAAATGGACAAAGTGCTGACACAAAAAAGGAAGATAATAAAAATCACTACAAATGGGGCAGCTAGGTGGCACAGTGAGTAGAGTGTCCACCCTGTAGTCAGAAGGACCTGAGCTCAGATTCGGCCTGAGACACTTAATGCACACACAAACAAAAGCCTAGCCATGTGACCTTGGGCAAGTTACTTAACCCCAATTGCCCTCCAAAAAGAAAAAAAAATCACTACAAATGAGATAAGTGGAGGGAAATACAAGCCAAAAAGTCCTACACTTAAATGTAAATTAAATTATCCAATAAAACAAATGAAAATGAAATAATGGATAAGCAAATATCACTTAACTTATTATATATAAGAGACACATTCAGTACTTACTTAGCACAAAGCCTGGCAAATAGTAGGTACTTAAAATGTTTATTTACTTAGAATGACCTAAAAGTAGCCAGATATTCAAATGGATATATGATCTTATCAACTTGATACTTCCAAATATTCAGGTGACAACCAATAATGCAAAAAATGAAGACATATAGAATAAAATTAATTTTCTTTCTTTCAAACATTTATGTCAATATGAATAATCCCAGTATTCCAGGCATTTACTGTCATTCCCACCTAATGACACTAATTCAGTTAGGCAATGTACTATCAGGGAAGAGAGGTAATTCCATGTGGACAATATTTATATGAAAGTAAATAAATGTAAATAGGACATTTATAAAGGACTTTTTTTTTTTCTTTTTCGAGGGCAATTGGGGTTAAGTAACTTGCCCAAGGTCACATGGCTAGGTTTTTGTTTGTGTGTGTTAAGTGTCTGAGGCTGGAACCGAACTCAGGTCCTTCTGACTCCAGGGCAGACACTCTACTCACTGCGCCACCTAGCCACTCCTTATAAAGGACTTCTAAAGACCATTACCTCAATTATCTCATTTAATCCGATTTATATCTCAAGTAACTAGCTGAAAATCTATCACATATATAATTTCTTAGTAATTCTGCAGTTTGGAAAGATGTTATATATCATACTTTTGCTGATATAATATAAAATGCAATATATTTTTTAAGTTAAAGTTTAAATATCTTATTTCCACCATATAGAGATGATATTGATATTATAGAAAAAAAATAAATGAACTCATTTCAAACTGTGGAAAATTACAATTATAGCCCTTGGGAGTGGGTGGTGAAAAATTTACATTTAAACTGATATAGAACTGAAAGTCCATCCAAAAGGATAGCTTTTTTGGGTGAAAGGTGGCAATTCCAAACAAACCAAGCTTCTCACAACTACATATTTTCAACCACTGAAGACAATTAGGTAAGAAAACATTAATTTGAAGTCTGGTTAAAAAAAATCATTTTAAACAAAGGAGACAATGCTGTTCTAGTTTTTAAATTATTACATCATTTAACTGATGAGTAGGTCTCTAAAAAGCCATATGCAACCTATGTAATTTTTGTTTTGAAAAGATGAGATTGACATTCAGAGTTTAGAAGTTGTTGATTGAAATTTTGCATGGAAAGCAAATGTTACTATAATTTCCTCCTTCAAAGCCATTATTTTATAATCCTTACTTTGAACAACTATTAAAAAATAGAAATATAAAGTTTTAATTGCAGGGAAACATGCACTATATAAAAAATATTCAGGGAAAGGTTACAATTATAAAACTATTTTAAAACAAGGGGAAAAAAACCCTCTTATATAGCAAAGCAGAACGAAACCCAAAATGTATATCCCTAGTGGCAACTTCTTGTTGCCACATCTTTATGTTAATATTTAAGACAAAGGTTTTTGCAGCTTAAAATGTGGCAATCATCTGCTATCAATTCTGAGTTAGCTTAATGGCTTAAATGTCAGGTTTCATCACAGAATCAATTTTCTTCTCAGAACTAATTGTTTACCTTTAGTACAAGAATACAAAAAGAAAAGGTTTTTTTGGTTGTTTCTAGAAAAGTTCTGTGATTTCATCAGTACAGCTTTTAGCAAGGAACTAAAAAAATGTAGATCAGTAAATTTTCTGCAACTTAAAGAGTTGCAAAGTTGCCAGGAGCCTTGAGATACTAAGTGACCTTCCCATGGCCATACAGCTACCATGTCAGAAAGAGGATCTGAACTCGGGTTTTCACAACTAAGAATCAAGTTCTCTATTCCTTTAAATCATGCTGCTTCTCAGTTAATGTTAGCATACAAAAATGTCTGTCTGTTTTTCTACTGACTAGATAATGGAGGTAAAACCTAGAAAATAGCTAGATACAAATATTAAGTCAAGTCAACAAGCATATTATTAAGCATGGTTACATGCCAGGAAATGGGCTAAGCACTAGGGATACATATAAATGCAAAAAAAAAGTCACTTCTCTCAAAGATCTCAGTCCAACAGGGGAGACAATATGCAAGCAATTCTGTACAAAGATATGTACAGGATAAATTAGATGTAATCTCATAGGAAAGACACTAAGATTAAGGAGGACCAAGAAAAGCTACTTGCAGAAGGTAGGATTTTAGCTGAGACCTAAAGGAAGTTAGAAAGTGTAGATGAGAGAGGAGAGCATTCCAAGCATGGGGAAGAGCTAGAGGCTGTTGTCACTGAATTTCTGAGTACATGGAGGAAAGTAAAATGTAAGAAGACTGGGAAGGTAGAAAGAGGTCAGGTTATGAAGGACTTTAAAAATCAAACAGGATTTTATATTTGATCACCAAGGTAATAGGGAATCACTAGACTTTAGTGAATGGACAGGGGGGGTGAGGAAGAGTGATATAATGATACCTGTGCTTTGGGATAATTAATTTGAAAGTTGAAGATGAAATGGGGAGACACCAACGAGAAGACCAATTAACTGACGAGTAGGTCTCTAGAAAGCCATATGCAACCTATGTAATTTTTATTTTTAAGAGATGAGATTGACATTCAGAGTTTAGAAGTTGTTGCTTGATATTTTGCATGGAAAGCTAATGTTACTATAATTTCCTCCTTCAAAGCCATTATTCTATAATTTTTTTTTCTTTTTTGCTTTTTGGAGAGCAACTGCGGTTAAGTAACTTGCCCAAGGTCACACGGCTAGGTTTTTGTTTGTGTGGGTTAAGTGTCTGAGGCCGGATCCGAACTCAGGTCCTTCTGACTCCAGGGCTGGCACTCTACTCACTGCGCCACCTAGCCGCCCCTATTCTATAATTCTTACTTTGAACAACTGTTAAAAATAGAAAGATAGAGACAAGATGGCAGAGCAGAAACAGTACTTCCACGGCGCTCCAGCCCACTCCACTTCAAAATCATGTAAAAGGGGGACTCTGAACAACCTCTGGAGCTCCAGCACCCGCAGAACGACACAGAGAAGATAACCTCCTGCTGAAGACATCACAGCAGCCCAGCAGGGAGCAAGCAGCGTAGTGCTCTGGGAGCTGAGCCCAGGACCACGTGAGTAGGAGGTTTTTTTCCAGAATTTCCAACACAAAGTGAGAGGTTAGTGCCCTATGGACTTTGGGACCAGTTTTTGGGAGCATGTCGGCTTCTTCCCCTGGGAACTAGAAGTGGCTAAGGAGACTTGGCACAGCCGCCATTTTGCACCTTCAGTTGCAGCTTCAGCTCCTGATCTGCAAACTGTAGGGGGACCCAGCAATCAGTCTGGGGGGGGTAATCGCTCTTGCTTTAACCTCCCTGGATCTGGATTACGATCTGGGGTGGAGGTCTTGGGGTGTGTGTCCAGCTTGCCAGAGTGTATGGGAGCTTCAGGGAGGGCACGCAATTAAGACCTCCAGCAGTTGAGAAGACTCCAACGTTTGGGATGGAAGCTCCCCTGACTGGTGGCAGAGTCCTACTGTGGCAACAAGCCCAAAAGTCAAGTAATTAAGTGGCAACATGCCTAGGCAAAGGAAACAAAATAAACAGAAAAATGAAACATTAGACTCATATTTGGGGGGCAAAGGGGATCAAAGCATGGAACAGAAGGAGAATTGTGAGGTCAGAACTCCTGCACCAAAAGCCCCAAATGAAAATATGTATGGGTTACAGGCCATAGAGGACCTTAAGAAGGATTTTAAAAACCAAGTAAGAGAAGTGGAGGAAAAATTGGGAAGAGAAATGAGGAGGATGCAGGAAAAGTATGAAATGAAGGTAAACAACCTGACTGAGGAAAATAACATCTTAAAAAAAAGACTAACTCAAGTGGCAAAAGAGGCCCAAAAAGGCAATGAAGAAAAGAATGCCTTAAAAAGTCGAATTTGCCAGATGGAAAAAGAATCTCAAAAGCTCACTGAGGAGATTCATTCCTTCAGGGTTAGACTGGAGCAAATGGAAGCTAATGACTTTATGAGAAATCAAGATGCTGTTAAACAGATCCAAGCAATTGAAAGAATAGAAGGCAATGTGAAATATCTCATGGGAAAAACCACTGACGTGGAAAATAAATCCAGGAGAGATAATTTAAAAATTATTGGACTACCTGAAAGCCATGATCAAAGAAAGAACCTAGAAATCACCCTTCAAGAAATTCTCAAGGGAAATTGCCCTGATGTTTAAGAACCAGAAGGCAAAATAGAGGTTTGAAGAATCCACAGATTACCTCCTGAAAAAGATCCCAAAAAGAAAACTCCCAGGAATATTATAGCCAGGTTCTAGAATCCCCAGATCAAGGAGAAAATCCTACAAGCATCCAGGAAGAAACAATTTCAATATTGTGGAAACACAATCAGAATAGCCCAGGACCTGGCAGCTTCTACACTGAGGGACTGAAGGGCATGGAATATGATATTATGCAGGGCAAAGGACCTGGGATTAAAACCAAGAATCACCTACCCAGCAAAACTGAGTATCTTGTGGCAGGGAAAAAATATGGTCATTCAGTGGAATAGAGGACTTTCAAGCATTCTTATTTTTTTTTTATTAAACAAAATGCTTTATTAAATTCTGTTTTACATCATTCATTTCCGCCAGATTTTGAGTTACAATCATTTTCCCCCCATTATTCCCCTACCCAACCTCCCAGAATAGTAATCCCACAAGATATCGCTTCCTCCAATCTGCTCTCTCCCACACCTTCTCCCATACCCCCATCGACTTTTCCATTAGAGGAAGGTGAGTCTTTGCATCCCAATGCCTGCACATCTTATCTCCCTATTACAAGCAAAAGAGTATTAATAATAGTATTTATATATATTTGAAACATTTAATGTTACGACCTCAAATTTCAGATCCATTTCCTTCCTCCCTTGTCACCCATTCCCTCTTAGGAGATAAGTAATTCAGTATATGTTGTACATGTCTAGCTATGCAAAACATTATCATAGTAGACATATTGTACAAGGCTGCTTATAATTCCCTCCCATTCATCCCACCCCCACCTGGTCCATTCCCTACATGATCCTGTCCCTCTTTTATAGTGGGTACTTCCAACCTCCCCTCACCCCAAGGATGCCCTCCCATCCATCATCCCTCCTCTCAACCCCCTTCCCCCAATCCTGCTGCAGGCTGAGATATCCCATTTAGTTTGTATGTCATTTTCTCCCTGAACCAAATTCAATGTGAATGTGGTTTTTGCCTTTTTAGCCTTCCTTATTCTCCCCCTCTTTTGCAACCACTTCCCCTTGCTTCTTCTGCATGGGATAGTTTACACTACCCTGTCTCTCCCCATCTCCTCTTGCCACTTTCCTCTCTCACCTCATAATTTCATCCCTTGAGTATTCTCCCTTCCCAAAAAATTTTACTTATGCCCTCTATCCATATATAACTGTAACCATATACACACACATTCACATATGTATTCATATGACCACACCCCCTTCTTCCATTATTTTCATAGTGAGAAAGATATCACCAGTCACAGTTATTGCTTTTCCAAATAGCTGTAAATAGTTCAACTTTGATAAGTTCCTTTTGATTTCTTTTCCCTGATTACCTTCTCAGGCACCTCTTCCTTCTTGTGTCTGGGTGTCAAATTTTCTATTCAGTTGTGGTTTTTTCCTCAAGAATGCTTGAAAGTCCTCTATTCCACTGAATGACCATATTTTCCCCTGAAACAAAATACTCAGTTTTGCTGGGTAGGTGACCCGTGGGTTCATTCCCAGTTCTTTTGCCCTCTGGAATATCATATTCCATGCCCTTCGCTCCCTCAGTGTAGAAGCCGCCAGGTCCTGGGCTATTCTGATTGTGTTTCCACAATATTGAAATTGTTTCTTCCTGGCTGCTTGTAGTATTTTCTCCTTGATCTGGGGATTCTGGAACCTGGCTATAATATTCCTGGGAGTTTTCTTTTTGGGATCTTTTTCAGGAGGTGATCTGTGGATTCTTTCAACCTCTATTTTGCCCTCTGGATCTAAAACATCAAGGCAGTTTTCCTTGAGAATTTCTTGAAGGGTGATTTCTAGGTTCTTTCTTTGATCATGGCTTTCAGGTAGTCCAATAATTTTTAAATTGTCTCTCCTGGATCTATTTTCCAGGTCAGTGGTTTTTCCCATGAGATATTTCACATTGCCTTCTAATCTTTCATTTGTTTGGATCTGCTTAACAGCATCTTGATTTCTCATAAAGTCATTAGCTTCCATTTGCTCCAGTCTAACTCTGAAGGAATGAATCTCCTCAGTGAACTTTTGAGATTCTTTTTCCATCTGGCAAATTCGACTTTTTAAGGCATTCTTCTCCTCATTGCCCTTTTGGGCCTCCTTTGCCATTTGAGTTAGTCTATTTTTTAAGGTGTTGTTTTCCTCAGTCAGGCTGTTGACCCTCATTTCATACTTTTCCTGCATCCTTCTCATTTCTCTTTCCAATTTTTCCTCCACTTCTCTTATTTGATTTTTAAAGTCCTTCTTAAGGTCCTCTATGGCCTGCAACCCGCTCATGTTTTCCCCTGGGGCTTTTGGAGCAGGACTTCTGACCTCACAGTCCTTTTCCTGCTCTATGCCCCCAAAATAGGAGTCTAGGGTTGCATTTTTCTGTTTCCTTTGCCTTGGCATGTTGCCGCTTAATTACTTGACTTTTGGGCTTGTTGCCACACTATGGCTTTAGGGCCAGATAGAGGAATTTTCGTCCCGAACGTGTGGGGGGCAACTTCCGTTTCTGGCAAGCTGTAAACCCACCCACGACTTCCACCCTAGATCACAATCCAGATCCAGGGAGGTTAAAGCAAGAGTGATTACCCCCCAAGACTGATCGCTGGATCTCCCTACAAATTTGCAGGCTGGGAGCAGGAGCTGCCTCTGAAAACTACAAAATGGCGTTTGTCCTCAGTGGCTTCTAGCCCCCAGGGGAGGGAGCCGACGCATTCCCTAATACCAGTCCCAAAGTCCATAGGACACTAACCTCTTACTTTGTCCTAGGCAAATCTATGTTGATAATTCTGGAGTTGCCACAGCTCCTGGTGTTCTGGGGTTCCTCCATCTGGCTGCTGGCCCTGACGCCCTGGGGCAAAAACCTCGGCTCCTGCGGACCTGGGCTCGGCTCGGCTCCTGCACTCTTTGCGCTACACACTGCCAGGTCACAGACCACTGCGCTGGTCCTTCCTGCAGGGCTGCTGGGCTGTCCTCAGCGGGAGGTTAGCTTCTCTGTGTCGTTCTGTGGGTGCTGGGGCTCCAGAAGTTGTTCAGAGTCCCCTTTTACATAGTTTGGGGGGAATCTGGGGGCAGAGTGGCTTGGATGAGCTGTTTCTCTCAAGCAATCTTGAGGAAAAAAAATCAGAGTTGAATAGAAGATCTGACATTCAGTCACAAGAAGCAAGAGATACTTGAGAGGTGGCTAGGTGGCACAGTGTGTAGAGCGCCGGCCCTGGAGTCAGAAGGACCTGAGTTCGGATTCAGCCTCCAACACTTAACACACACACAAACAAAAACCTAGCCATGTGAACTTGGGCAAGTTACTTAACCCCAATTGCCCTCAAAAAGAGAGAGAGAGAGAGAGAGAGAGAGAGAGAGAGAGAGAGAGAGAGAGAGAGAGAGAGAGAGAGAGAGAGATACTTGAGAAGGTAAACAGGGAAAAGAAATCAAAAGGAACTTATCAAAGTTGAACTATTTACATTCCTACATGGAAAAACAATAACAGTGACTGATGAAACCGTTCTCAGTATGAAAGTAATTGAAGAAGGGTATATGGGCATATGAATACATATGTGAATGTGTGTATATATGTTTACAGGTATACATAGAGGGCACAGGCTGAATTTGGTGGGAAGGGATGATACTTAAGGGGTGAAGTTAAGAGATGAGAGAGCAATGTGGCAAGAGGAGATGGGGAGAGATGGGGATGGGGGTAAACTATCTCATGTAGAAAAAGCAAGGGGAAGTAGTTGCAGGGGAGGGGAAGAACAGGAAGGCAAAAAGGCAAAACCATATTCTCATTGAGTTTGGCTCAGGGAGAGAATGATATACATACTAAATGGGATATCTCATCCTGCAGAAGAGTACGGGGGAAGGGGAGGAGAAGGGGAAAGATGGAGGGGAGGGGAGAGGAGAGGTTAGAGGCACCCCCTTTTGAAGAGGGACAGGATCAAAGTAGGGAATGGACCAGGTGGGGGGTGGGATGGGTGGGAGGGAAATATAGTCAGTCTTTTCCAATATATCTACTATGTTAATGTTTTGCATAGCTATACATGTGGAACATATACTGAATTGCTTATCTTCCCAGAGAGAGTGGGTGACAAGGGAGGAAGGGAATGGATCTGGGATTCAAAGTTTTAAAATTAAATGTTTCAAATATATATAAATACTATTATTAATTCTATTTTGCATGTAACTGGAAGATAAGATGTGCAGGCATTGGGGCACAGAGATTCACCTTGCTCTAATGGAAAAGTTGAAGGAGGTATGAGAGAAGATATGGGAGAGAGCAGACTGGATGAGGGGATATCCTGTGGGACTGCTATTCTGGGGTGGTGGGTAGGGGAAAAATGGGGAAAAATTGTAACTCAAAATCTGGCTGAAATGAATGATGTAAACCAGAAGTTAATAAAGCATTTGGGGAAAAAAAAGAAAAGGACAAAAATAGAAACATAAAGTTTTAGTTGCAGGGAAACATGCTCTACATAAAAAAATATTCAGTGAAAGGTTACAATTATAACATTGTATTTTACATTTGTACATTGCCTAACTAAATATATTGATCAAGGGAAAGGAAGAGAACAAGGGGAAGTGAAGAGGTGTTTATTAAGTGAGGATCATATGCCAGTCATTGGAACATACTAAACACTTTACAAATATTTCACTTAATCAGAAAAGTGAGAGTCTATAGAGAGGTCAAGAAGGACGAAGACATTAGATCTTATAATTAGGAGGTCATTGGCAATGTTCGAGAGCAGTTTCACAAGCAAATGGTCACAATCTAGAAAGCAAGGAGTTAAAAGAATGAGAGGAAAGGAGCTAGAGCCATGGACTACTGGTAGTCTTCTTAAAGAAATTAGCAGTGAAAAGGAGGAGAGATATAAGACAGCTAGCAGGGACAGGCAGATCAAAAAGGGGTTTTCTGAGGACACTAAAAGACATGAGAATGTGGTAGTAGAGAAAGAGACAAAAGGAAGAGATTAAAGACTAGTAAGAGAGTGGGGATGATGAAGGGGGCAATCTGTTGGAGAAGATGGGATGGAATGAGATCACTTATGCCTATAGAGGGTTTTGCCTTGACAAGGAGAAGGTCCACCTCTTAATGGGGATGGATGAAGGAATAGATAGTAGAGAAAGGCATTTGAGTGATGTGAAATAAGGAGGAGAGAAAAGAGAGCCCTTAATGACCTTAGATTTTTTTGTGAAATAAGAGACAAATTTCTTATCTGAGAGAAGTAACAGAGGCTTGAGAAAAAGAGGAAAAAGTTTGGAAAACTCACTGTAATGAGTGAGAAAGTAAAACCATTAGGGAGATGTAAAAGGACTGCCTTATCACAATGAAGGCCCAGTTGAGAGTACATGACATAATTCTGAAGTGGACTCAATTCCATTCTGGGATTTTTCTACAGCTGCTTTCAGTAGCATGACAGTAGGAATAAAGACAGCAGATGATGGGAATAATCCAAGGCTAGGGTATGGCAGAGGAAGATTTTCAATAGGATAAGGGGACAAGGAATTTGAGAAATGTCATGTAGAGTTACACTAGGATATTAGGGATCAAGATGAGGATAAGGGAGGAGAGTGTAACCAGGAAAAACTGAGTGGTGGGAAGTACTGGAAATCATATATGAACATATGTTCTTCTGCATTTATTAATTAGACAATAGGGCAATAGATTTAGACATGAAAGGGACAGAAGAGATTATAAAGCACCCTTTATTTTATAGATGAGAAAACAGAAGCCCAGAGAAGGTTAGGTGACTTACACCAAGTCACACAGGTAGTACACAGCAGACAAGGATTATAATCAATGTTTTCCAAATAAAAACTCAGAACTCTTTCCATACTATGAAACTATTTTTTAAAATTAAACAAATGCTTTATTAACTTCTGGTTTACATCATTCATTTCCACCAGATTATGAGTTACATTTCCCCCCATTTTTTCCCTACCCACCACCCCAGAATAGCAGTCCCACTAGATATCTCCTTATCCAATCTGCTCTCTCCCATATCTTCTCCCATATCCCCTTCGATTTTGCCATTAGGGCAAGGTGAATCTCTGAGCCCCAATGCCTGGACATCTTATGAAACATTTAATTTTAAAACTTCGATTTTCAGATCCATTCCCTTCCTCCCTTGTCACCCACTCCCTCTGAGAAGATAAGCAATTCATTATGTGTTGTACATGTATAGCTATGCAAAACATTACCATAGTAGATATATTGTAAAAAACTGCTTATATTTCCCTCCCACCTGTCTCACCTCCCACCTGGTCCATTCCCTACTTTGATCCTGTCCCTCTTTGATAGTGGGTACTTCTAACCTCCCCTCTCCCCAGAATGCCCTCCCCTCCATCATCCCCCCTCTCATTCCCCTTTCCCCTACTCAGGAGAGTGAGTGAGGGTAAGATCTTCCATTTAGTATGTATGTGATTCTCTCCTTGAGCCAACTTCAATGAGAATATGCTTTTGCCTTTTTGCCTTCCTGTTCTTCCCCTCCCCTGTAACTACTTCCCCTTGCCTCTTCTACATGAGATAGTTTACCCTACCCTGTCTCTCTCCATCTCCTCTTGCCACTTTCCTCTCTCACCTCTTGACTTCACCCCTTAAGAATCATCCCTTCCTTGGGGCGGCTAGGTGGTGCAGTGAGCAGAGCACCGGCCCCGGAGCCAGAAGGACCCAAGCTCGGATCCGGCCCCAGACACCTAACACACAAACAAAAACCCAGCCACGTGAACCTGGGCAAGTCACCCAACCCCAATTGCCCTCCAAAAAAAATAATAATCATCCCTTCCCATCAAATTCAACCTGTGCCCTCTATCCATGTATACCTGTAAACATATGCCATGTACCCTTCTTCAATTATTTTCATAATGAAAAAGGTTTCATCAAACACAGTTATTGTTTTTCCATGTAGGAATGTAAATAGTCCAACTTTGATAAGTTCCTTTTGATTTCTTTTCCTTGATTACCTTCTCAAGCATCTCTTGTTTCTTGTGTCTGAATGTCAAATTTTCTATTCAACTCTGGTTTTTTCCTCAAGAATGCTTGAAAGTCCTCTATTCCACTGAATGACCATATTTTCCCCTGAAACAAGATACTCAGTTTTGCTGGGTAGGTGACCCTTGGCTTCAATCCCAGCTCTTTTGCCCTCTGGAATATCATATTCCATGCTCTTTGATCCCTCAGTGTAGAAGCTGCCAGGTCCTGGGCTATTCTGATTGTGTTTCCACAATATTGAAATTGTTTCTTCCTGGCTGCTTGTAGGATTTTCTCCTTGATCTGGGAGTTCTGGAGCCTGGCTATAATATTCCTAGGAGTTTTCTTTTTGGGATCTTTTTCAGGAGACGATTGGTGGATTCTTTCAACCTTTATTTCCCCCACTGGGTCTATAACATCATGGCAATTTTCCTTGAGAATTTCTTTAAGGATGATTTCTAGGTTCTTTCTTTGATCATGGCTTTCAGGTAGTCCAATAATTTTTATATTATCTCTCCTAGATCTATTTTCCAGGTCAATGGTTTTTCCCATGAGATATTTCACATTGCCTTCTATTCTTTCATTTGTTTGGATCTGTTTAATAGTATCTTGATTTCTCATAAAGTCACTGGCTTCCATTTGCTCCAGTCTAACTCTGAAGGAATGAATCTCCTCAGTGAGCTTTTGAGATTCTTTTTCCATCTGGCAAATTCAACTTTTGAAGGCATTCTTCTCCTCATTGCCTTTCTGAGCCTCTTTTGCCATTGGAGTTAGTCTATTTTTTAAGGTGTTATTTTCCTCAGTCAGGCTGTTGACTGTCATTTCATACTTTTCTTGCATCTTTTTCATTTCTCTTCCCAAATTTTCCCCCACTTCTCTTATCTGCTTCTTAAGGTCCTCTATGGCCTGTAGCCAGCTTGTATTTTCATTTGGGGCTTTTGGTGCAGGAGTTCTGACCTCACAGTCCTCCTCCATGCTTTGAGCCTCTTTGCCCCTAAAATAGGAGTCCAATGTTGAACTTTTCTGTTTATTTTGTTTCATTTGCCTAGGCATGTTGCCACTTAATTACTTGATTTTGGGGCTTGTTGCCACAGTGGGACTCTGCCACCAGACAGGGGAGCTTCCGCTCAAACGTAGGGTCTTCACAACTTCCGCCAGTTGGGTGGCCTCTGTAAAGCCTCCACCCACTCTGGCAAATTGGATACCCACCCCAAACTTCCCCCCCCAGACCACAATCCAGGCAGTTTAAAGCAAGAGCAATTAACCCCCAGACTGATTGCTGGATCTCCCTACAGTTCGCAGACCAGGAGCTAGAGCCACTACTAACACTGCAAAATGGCTTCTGTGCAGCTGTTTCTTCAGCAGCTTTTCGCCCCCAGGGGAGGAAGCCATGCGTTCCCCAAATACTGGTCCCAAAGTCCATAGGGCTCTCACTTTGTCCTAGGCATATCTGTGCTGATGATTCTGGAATCACCACAATTGCTGCTGTTCTGGGGTCCCTCCAGCCGGCTGAAGGCCTGGCCACCCTGGGGCTAAAACCATGGACCTGGGCTCGGCTCTGCCTGCTGCACTGTCTCCTATGAAACTATTTTCCTAAAAAGTTTCATACTACAGGGTGGCTAGGTGGCGCAGTGAATAGAGAACCGGCCCTGGAGGCAGGAGGACCTGAGTTCAAATCTGGCCTCAAGATACTTAACACTTGCTAGCCATGTGACCTTGGGCAAATCACTTAACCCCAATCGCCCCTCCAAAAAGCCAAAAATAGAAAAAGAATATAATGTTTCTTTCTTGCTTCCTGGCCATCTTTGCAGCAGGTCTCTGGCTAAGGGTCCTCCTGCACCACAGGCAGGAAGATGGTGGCCACAAAAAAGACAAAAAAAGTTGCCACAGTCCATCAACTCAAGGCTCCAGCTGGTCATGAAAAGCAACAAATATGTGCTATGCCACAAACAGATCATGAAAATTACAGACAAGGCAAAGCCAAATTGGTCATCTTAGCCAACAACTGCCCAGCCTTGAGGAAATCAAGAGATCAAATATTACACTATATTGGCCAAAACTGTTGTACATCACTACAATGGCAATAACATTGAATTGGGTACAGCACGTAGGAAGTACTACAAAGTATGTACACTGGCTATCATTGATCTGGGTGATTCTGATATCATTAGAAGCATGCCAGAACAGACCAGTGAAAAGTAAACTATATAAAAGTATACTTTGATAAACCAGCCCAAAACTTATTAAAAAAAAATTAGAATTGGGCAAATGGAAGCTAATGACTCCATAAAACATTGAGAAAAAATAAGAGAAAAATCAAAAGGGGTGGGGAAGGAGAAGAAAGAAAATGGGAAAAACAACTGAGCAAGAAAATAGATCCAGGAGAGATGATTTAAGAATTACTGGACTACCTGAAGGCCAGGATCAAAAAAAGAAAAATTGTACATCATCTTTCAAAAAATTATCAAGAAAAATTGCCCTGACATCCTAGCATCAGAGAGTAAAACAGAAATTAAAAGAATCCACTGACCATCTCCTGAAAGAGATCCCAAAATGAAAACTCCTGGGAATATTATAGCCAAATTCCAGAGTTCCCAGATCAAGAAGAAAATATTGCAAGCAGCCAGAAGGAAATAATTACTGTGGAGTTACAGTCAGGAAAACACAAGATTTAGCAGCTTCTACATTAAAGCATTCCATTAAGGCTTGGAATAAGATATTCTGGGGGGCAAAAAAGTTCAGATTACAACCAAGAATCACCTACTCAGAAAAACAGCATCCTTCAGTGGGGAAAAAATAGTCATTCAATGAAACAGTGGACTTTAAAGCATTCCTGATGAAAATACCAGAGCTGAATGGAAAATTTGGCTTTCGGGGCATCTAGGTGGTACAGTGAATAGAGCACCCACCCTGGAGTCAGGAGGACCTGAATTCAAATCCGGCCTCAGACACTTAAAACAAAAACTAGCCAGGTGACCTTGGGCAAGTCACTTAACCCCAACTGCCCTCCCCCCCCCAAAAAAGAGAGAGAAAATCTGGCTTTCAAATACAAGACTCAAGAGGAGCATAAAAAGGTAAGCAGGAAAGAGAAATCATAAAGGATTTAATAAGGTTAAACTGTTTACATTTACATGGGGAAGGCAATACTTGTGTCTCCTAAGAACTTAATCATTAGTAGGGCAGTTAGGAATATACATAGACAAAGGCCATGGGTGTGAATTAACAACAGGAGAATGATATCTAAAAATAATAAAATGAAGGAGTAAGAGAGATGCACTAGGTGAGGAAAGAAAGAAGAGAGAGAATGGGGTAAATGACCTCACATAAAAGAGATGAGAAAGAGCTCTTAGAGTAGGAAGATGGGGGGTTGGGAGGATAATGCTTGAAACTTAACTCTCATAAGAAGTGGTTTAAAGGAGAAATAACATACTCTTGGGTATAGAAATTTCTTTTGCCCAGTAGGGAAGTAGGAGGGGAGGGGGATAAAAAAAGTGGGGAAACTAATAAAAGGTAGGGCAGACTGGGGAGGCAGTGATCAAAAGCAAAACACTTTTGAGGAGGGACAGAGTGAACTGAGAGAAGGAGGGAGACGGAAAGAAAGAAGGATAAACAGGGGGAAAATATGATGGAAATACACAGAAATTATAAATGAAAAAAAATTTATAGCAAGTTTCTCTAAAAGGCCTCAATAGAGAAATGAATCAAATTTATAAGAATAAAAGTCATCCTACAATTGATAAATGGTCAAAGGATATTAATAGGTAATTTTTAGATGAAAAAAAATCAAAGCTATCATCTAATCATAAGAAAAAACATTCTTAAATCATTATTGATTAGAAAAATATAAATTAAACTATGAGGTACCACCACACACCTATCATTCAAGACTTAAGATAAGTCTTGAATCAAAAAGAGCAAAAATAAGGAAAGTACCCATTCAAAGTAGAGTGATATCATTTGTGATTTCCTAATAAGTTCAAGACCAAAGCAAAGATGATACTCTCTCTTCCAGAAGTACTAAAAATAATACCTATAGCATGAGTAAAACAAGAAAAAGAAATTAAAGTACTAACCATAATTAAAGAAAACTCCATTTTATAATTCTCTGCAAGTGACACCATGGTTTACTTACAATGAATAAACTAAAAACAACCAAAAGTTTCATCCATGTAGCAGTAAAAGACTTAACACATGCAAAAAATATTTATAGAAACTCTATTTGTGGTGGCAAAGAATTAGAAATTGAGGGGATGTCCATCAGTTGGGGAATGGATGAAAAAGTTGCTTGCTTTCTCAAAGGGGAGGAAAGGTGCCAAAGAAAGGGAAAGAATTTGGAGCTCAATTAAAAAAAATAAATGTTAAAACATAAACTTATAAAAAGAAAGATGAGCATTAGAGTAGGCAATGGAGAGTTACATGGTAGGTGTGAATAGGCTGCCATACATAATGATGAACTTTAAGAACGAGAGTAAAGATGTCATTAAGAAATTCTATGACTGAAAGAGATGGCTAATCATATGGTAAAAACAAGGGATGACAGGTAGATAGCTAAGGTGTTCCACCAGCATCCTTACAATATTAAGAGAAAGCAAGAAACATGTTCACTATTGAGTGGACTTGCAATGGTGAACTTCTGAGAGAACATGTTCAAAAAACATAGGAGTAGGAACAAAAGGATTCTAATGTATATTATAGGAGGGAACTCCTAAATTGGAAAGATTATGTATCTGATTGAGTATTTGAGAGTTCATAATGATTAAATCTAATGTGAAATGAATACCCAGCAAGAATATACCACTACATTGAAACTTAAACTATTTAAATGTTTCATATTTTTGGGACGTTCAGATAGCTTTGAATGGATACAGAGTGAACGTAAAAATTTTACGTCAATTCCATAAAACTAAGCATTAATCAATAAATATTTACTAAGTATCAATGGTGTAATAATATACAATAAAACCAGGTATAAGAGTCTATATTAATATATGTATATGAAGTGCTTTCTTACCCATAGGATTTCAACAGTTAAAAAGCCAAGTACTAAGTTCAACCAAATATCAACCATTTCTCTCTGAGTAATAAGGGATCAATAATTATGTACTTGAAGTAACACAGTAAAATTATACCCAAGAAAAATTTTTACTAAAAAACAGTCTTAAAATGGATCTTGATAAGCAGCCATGTTGGGGCATCATTGTGGTTTAAAATGGTATCCCATACTTTAAAAAAACACAAAGCAACAACAACAAAACCCTTTGAACTATACATCTGAATGCTCTTCAAAAATACCATGAGATTTTTGCCTCAAAGATTTTCATTTATTACTCATTTATTTTCTTTTAAAACCATGAAAAAGACTTCACTTATTAATAGATGCTATTGTACAACTGATATGTACCCATTCCTTTGCTAAGAACTGGAGTGGAGAAAAGATGAGTGAAAGTAGTACAAATTATAGCTCTCATTATAGGTTGAGGACATTAGAATAATGGGGAAAAATTAGGAAAAACTGTAAGATTCGCTGTAAAATAGACTCACTCTTGTGTTGTAAAAGTTCATTGTGCAGGCTGAATTAATCACTGAAGGTTTGTTCAGAGAAGGTAGAATTTGAGCTAGGCTTTTAGGTTGGGCAAATGTTTGCATAGGTGGAAGGGAGAGGAAGTCCATATTCTTTTGTGAAGACTACATGTACTACACATGAAGGGAAGAATAAGCACGACACAGTTGTTCTGTTGTCTTCTACTTTCTGACCCTTTCTTCTCATCTCCTTGTTTGGATCATCATTTATGTCCAACGTGCTAAGAAATGTATATACAATTCCAAAAGACTCGTGATGAAATATACTATCTACCTCCAGAAAGAGAAGAGATGAACTCAGTAGTTCAGAATGAAGCATATTTCTTCTCTTTTTCTTGCTTTTTTTGGGAAGAATGGAAAGACATAAATAGTTCATCTAGAAATTTGTTTTGCATGACTAAACATATTTATAATAGTTTTTGTTTTTCTTTTGTTCTCATTGAACAGGGAAAGGAGTTAAGAGGACGAAGGAAATTTGAAACTAAACAAATATTAAAGTCTCTTTGCTTTTAAAAAAATAAAAAAAAATTTTAAGTTAAAAAAATTGTGTGTGTACACACACACACACACACACACACACACCCCCCAGAGCTTTAACCTAGGTTATTTTCTCTTTCTTTTCTGCATTTTCTCTCTTTGGAGCACATCAACCACCACAGTTTAAATTCTCATCTCTATATAAATGACTCCTGAAACTATATATTCACGAGAGAAAAGACAGAATTCTTGGTGAGGCAAATAACACAAAATACATATTGAGAGAACAAGTACAACATATCCTCTTAAGAAACAATGCCACTCTGCAAACTGCCTGAATATATTCATCTAGATTTTCCACAACGGCATCTCAAATCAACATTGTCCAAAATATAACTCATAATTATTCCTCCTAAACTTACTTTTCCTCCCAACTTAATCCTATTTCTCTAAAGGATTATCCTTCGGATCATCCAGGTACAAAAGCACTAGTTATCTTTGAATCTTTTTTTTAAATTTTTAATAGCTCTTTTTATGGTGGCAAAAACTGGAAATTGAAGAGATGTACATCAGCTGGGGAATGGCTGAAAAAGTTGTGACATATGATTGTAATGGGATATTACTGTGGTATAAGAAATGATGAGTACCCAGATTTCATAATAACCTGGAAAGACTTAAATGAACTGAAGGAAAATAAAATGAGCAGAATCAGGAGAATACTGTACATGGTAACAACAATACTATACAATGATCAACTGTGAATGACTTAACTATTCTCAGCAAAAACAATGATCTAAGACAATTCCAAAGGATTCAGGATGAAAAATGCTATCCCCTTCCAGAGAAAGAGCTGATGAAGTCTAAATGAAGATCAAAGCATATGACTTTTCACTTTCTGTATTCATTCATGGTTTTTTTTTCTTTCCTCTTTGCCCCCCAAATAGGAGTCTAATGTTGCATTTTTCTATTTATTTTGTTTCCATTGCCTCAGCATGTTGCCACTTAATTACTTGACTTTTGGGCTTGTTGCCACAGTAGGACTCTGCCACCAGACAGGGGAGCTTTCGTCGCAATGTTGGCATCTTCACAACTTCCGGTTCTGGCAAGCTGGATACCCACCCCATGACCTCCATCCCAGACCACAATCCAGATCCAGGGAGGTCAAAGCAAGAGCGATTACCCCCCCCCCCAAGACTGATTGCTGGGTCCCCCTACAGTTCGCAGGCCAGGAGCTGAAGCTGCAACTGAAGGTGCAAAATGGCGTGTCTCCTCAGTTGCTTCTAGCCCCCAGGGGAGGAAGCCGACGCATTCCCCAAATACTGGTCCCAAAGTCCATAGGGCACAAACCTCTCACTTTGTCCTAGGCATATTTGTGTTGATAATTCTGGAATCGCCACAGCTGCTGGTGTTCTGGGGTCCCTCCAGCTGGCTACTGGCCCGGCTGCCCTGGGGCTAAAACCGAGGCTCACGTGGACCTGGGCTCGGCTCTCCACGTGCTGGGCTGTTGGCTCCCAGAGCACTGCGCTGGTCCTTCCTGCAGGGCTGCTGGGCTGTCCTCAGCAGGAGGTTAGCTTCTCTGTGTCGTTCTGTGGGTGCTGGGACTCCAGAAGTTGTTCAGAGTCGCCTTTTACATAGTTTGGAGGTGATCTGGGGGGAGAGTGCCTTTGACGTGCTGTTTCTACTCTGCTCTTGAATCTTTACTCTTCCTGAATCTGCCCATTATATCCAATCAGTTGCCAAATGTTGAATCTACTCTTATAATACTTCTTCCATCTGTCCTCTTCTCTCTCTTTACAAGGCTACTATGCTTATTCAAGCACTCATCATCTTTTTCCTGACTCCTGCAATAGTCTAGTTGGTTTCCCCACTTCTAGCCTCTTCCTCTAAGCTCTATCCTCTACATAGCTATAAAGATAATCTTCATAGACCTGAAAGTAATTTGACTAATTAGGCTTAGATCAACATTTTATACTGCGTACAGTTTGAGAGGCAGCTTGGAGTGATGGATGGAATGCTTTTCTAAGAGCCATGAAGACCTGGGTTCAGTTTCCATCTCTGACACATAGAGGCTGTGTGACTCTGGGCAAGTCATTTATTCTTACAGTGCTTTAGGTAACTCTAGAAGACTATGAAATTGCAGAGAAGGTGCAATGTTTTAGTAGAGAGTTTCCTCTCACTATACTAATGAAATCATAGTAGACCCAAATAGTAAATACTACACCATGATAAAACTAGAAAAGAATTATCAAATACTAATAATCTTCTGTACCTACAGCTACTGAAAAGTCAGTTGAGACATAGGGGCAACCACAAAAAGTTTTGTTTTTTTCTTGGGTGCATGATTTTAGCTACTATAAGATGCTTCCAGAATGAAACTTCTACCAATTCAGAGTGGCACCCTTCCTTTAATTTATAGTATTAGAAAACCCCCTTGGGGGTTTGAGAGGTTAAATGATTTGACCAGGGTCAAATAGCCAGACAGGACTTGAACCTAAGTTGCTCTCCATTATTCTTAAAGCCAGCTTTTTATCCTTATGCCACAATGCTTCTCACAAAAGATAATATAGGTAATTTTAATCATGTGAAGTAGAAAAGCTTTTTAATAAACAAAACCCACACAACAAGAGTTTCTACATATTCTGAATATTTTGTACCAAACATTTCTGATAAGAATCCGATATCAAAATACCAAAGCCATTCTTCAATGGATAATTGGTTAAAGTATATGAACAAAGAGATAATTAAAAAAGAATTGTTAACTATTGACACTCCTATTAAAAATTATTACAAACCACTAATAAGAGCAATGAAAGTCAAAACAACTCTGTGGCCTCATCTCATACCCTACAAACTGATAAGGAAGACAAAAGAGATAAACAGTCAATGTTAGGGAACATTTTGGAAAGACACACTAATACACTTCTGTTAGAACTGCAATGTGGCCAAATCATTCTATTTTTTTTCTTCCAAAATTTTACTTTAGACTCAAACACCAGAACACAAATAAGAGAATAGAGAAAGGAAACAAAAACATATCATAAACTTAAATACAAAGTTAGAAAGGGAAAAAAAGCATGTGTGTATAACAGAACATAAGAGAAGATTCATGTGTAACAATGTTTTCATTTCAAGAAAGCCTGTATGATGAATAACACTTGTTATGTTGAGAACTATCCATCTTTTCCCTGCTTCCTTGTGAGTTTTCTTTTGTTCTCTGCTGTGCACTTTTTTACTTTTGTTTTTTCCCCTCCTTCCAACCCCCACAGAAGGTCACAATAAAGTTTGGATGTGTTTCTCTATAGCTATAAATCTTCATATACCTTCCCCCAACCCCCAGAAGGTCACAATAAAGTTTAGATATGTTTCTCCATAACTACAGATATACACATCCATATATAGACATATACTTTCCCAAACCTATTCTACTCCTGATCTGTCTATGCATATCTTGTTTCCCACCCTCTTCCTCCTGCCTCCTCTACTTTACTTTTACCCATTACCTTGCCCTCCTATGACTTGCCTACCCCCCTCCAAAGATCCCTCTCCTATCCTCCCATTCCCATAAAGCTAAACACCCCTCTATATACCTATTTACCTATTCCTTCACTCTCCCCTCTAAACATCCTTCCCTTGTCCTCTCCCCCACTGCCTATGGCCCTACCATTTTATATCTTCTGAATTTAGAAGACGCCTATACTCTTTTAAATATATATGTATTGTTCCCTCTTATACCCATTCTTGATGAAAGCAGGTTACCAGAATATCAGTCTTCCTCCCCCATCTAATTCCTGTATATTAATTCTTCCTCTTAAATCTCATTTGTATAAAATAATTACTCTTTTTAGCTGTTCCTAAATGGTTTTACTTTTTAAATTCATATCATGCTCAGGTTTTCCCCAGTCTTTCTTATGGACTACCTAATTATTAATAAGAATCTTACACATACATTTTACATATATAAAAAGTAAACACTATGTCCTTATGGATCCCTTATACTCAGTCTTTCTTATGTACCTTATAGTTATATTGGTTCTTGTATGTCAAATCATCTATTAAGTTCAGAATTTTTTTTAACAGTCTTGAAAGTCTGAGAGTTTATCAAATGTCCATTTTTTTTTGTTCAAGATAATAGCTAACTTTGCAGGGTGTGATATTTTTGGCTGGAACCCCAGTTCTTTTCCTCTTACATATGTTGTGTTCAAAGACCTGAGATCCTTTAATGTCTCTGCTGCTAGGTCTTGTGTAATTTTAATTGGGACACCATCATATTTAAATTATTTTAATCTTGATGCTTTTAATAGGTTTTCCTTGAGCTGGGGATTTCAGAATTTGACTGTGATATTCCTAAGAGTTTTCTTCATAGGATCTCTCTTAAGTGGTGATTGCTAGAGTTTTGCTATTTCTACTTTCACCCCTTGTTCTAATGCTTCAGGATGGTTTTCTTTAATTATTTCTTGTATTACTATACAAGATTCTTTTTCTACATGACTTTCAGTCAGTTCAATTATTTTTATATTTTCTCTTTTTGATATGCTCTCCAAATCTCATGTTTTACTTATAAGATTTGCACTTTCTCTTCTATTTTTTCATTATTCATATTTTACTTAATCATTTCTTAATCTCTTATAACTTCACAGGGTCACATTGTTCAATTCTAATTTTTTTTTTTTTTGCTTTTTTTGGAGAGTGGAAGGTAGGGCAATTGGGGTAAAGTAACTTGCCCAAGATCACACGGCTAGTTTTGTGCTAAGTGTCTGAGGCCGGATTTGAACTCAGGTCCTCCTGACTCCAGGGCCAGTGATCTGTTCACTCCGTTCACATAGCCGCCCCCCAATTCTAATTTTCAAGGTGTCATTGTCTTTCTTAAGATTCTGGATCTCATAACCACCTCAAATACCTATAAAAATGACTCTAAACAAATGTTAGGGCTACAGAACCCACAAAGTGACAGAGAGAAACAAACCTCCTGCTGAAGGCAGCCTGGCAGGTGGGCAGAAAGGGTCCATCACAGCATGCTAGGAGCAGAGCCCAGCCCCGGGTTGTCCCTCAGTTTTAGCCTCAAGGTGACCATGACCAGCTGCCAGCTGGAGGGACTTTGGAAGGATTTTTCTTCTGATCTTCTCAAATTGTCCCAAGAGGATCCCAGTTATGCCCTTGTTCTTATTTCTTTCCACCCACAATTTGTTCGCCCTAAGGTGCTATTTTTAACTCTTTTGTGGGGGAAAATCTTGACAGCTTGGAATTTTCTGACATACTCCACCATCTTCCCAGAATCCTTTCTGTGGTCAATTCATTCTTGAAAGCAACTTGGAATTATGCTAAGAAAGTGACTAAAGGGTTCATACTGTTTAAACTAGAGATTGTACTGCTATGCATATATCCCAAGGAAATAAAAGCAGAAAGGATTCATGTACATCAAAATATTCATAATAATATATTTTTTATAATAACAAAGACCTGGAAACTAAGTAGATGCCCATTACTAGGGAAGAGCTAAATAAATCATGGTTCGTGTATGCAACTGATTATTACTACACTATAAGAAATGACTATGAAGATAAAAAAAGTGTAAGAAGACAAACTGATATGCAGTGATTGATGTAGGCAGAAATTAGAAAACCAGACAGAATGACTACAATAACATAAATCTTAAGAACTACAAAAACAAAAAACTAAATTTGGCCCTGAAGAAGAGATGAGAAAATGCACATACTGTGGATATGGAATATATACAAATACATACATAGACACACACACGCACACACATAAACACACACACACATATCCTTCCCTTCCAACAAGATTTCTCACTCATATTAAAATCATAAAGATATCTTTTTCCTGACAAACTCTTGATGAGAAATATCAAAGTTAGGCATAAATGGGAATGGCCTAGTACACAGTATAAATGGAAGAAGGATTCCCTAAAAATGGTAAGGTTCTCCAGATGCACACAGGAAATTACACACATGTACAGATATATATATATATATATATACACACACACATATATATATGAGTACAGTTATAAAAACATGTACACTAACACATAAATGCAAAACAATTTCATGAGTGGGAGAGCAATAACTGAATGTGAAGAGAAAATGAGTAAAGTTTTCATGTAGTTTAAGTGGCCTTTCAGCTGACCTTTATTAGCATTTATTTGTATACATGTTCTATCTGCTCAGAACATAAACTGCTTGTGGGGGGAGACTATTTTTTATCCTTATCTTTGCATCCCCAAGTGCTGAGTTCCTGTCCCTTACACAGAATTGATATGCTAATGCTATTTGTGTGTGTGTGTGTGTGTGTGTGTGTGTGTGTGTGAATGAATTTTCACTCCAATATGAAATGGACAAGTCAAATCAGGCCACTGGACCTTCCTCATCTGTCCTACGAGGGGAATGGACTAGATTATCTCTAATATCCTATATGGCTCCAAACTTTATTAATAATTAATATTGGGGGGCGGCTAGGTGGCATAGTGAGTAGAGTATTGACCCTGGAGTCAGAAGGACCTGAGTTTGGATCCGGCCTCAGACACTTAATGCACACACAAACAAAAATTTAGCCGTGTGACCTTGGGTAAGTTACTTAACCCCAATTGCCCTCCAAAAAGAAAAAAAAATTAATATTGGGAGGACTAGAATTTAAGAATATCTTAAAGGACCAAGTTGAGTTCGTTTTTCTTAACCCATAAGGCAAAAAAATTATAATACCTGCTTATAATTATTTCCATTTAAAGTGCATTTGTAAAGACAGGAAGAAAATATTTATTATCAGTTATATTTCCTTATGGTCACTATTTGGAAACAGCATTCTGCACATTTGACACAAATAAGTTCTCTGGAAATGAAGCATAAATCTAAGATCCTGTTCCATTATTGAATAGTGTCATAAGTGTGCTGCATTTTGGTTGGAGGAACTTCTGTGTCCTTTGACTATGGTTGCTGTAACTTCTGATTTATCTCTTGAACAATCTCCAGTAAGTTTCTAGTTCACTTCTGGATATACTGTTTGAATTATAGTTTTAAATATATTATATAGCTATTGACAAAGACTGTATCTAGACCATTGCAGGAAAACTGCTTAGACCACCTCTTACTTGCTGTTTTCACTGATATCTTGCAATTTTGCTAAAAATACTTCTTCTGACCTTTTGTTCTTGTAACATAGGATAGTGGCTAGCTTTTGCTTTGGGTTATTCTCTGAACACCTGGATGGAAGGCTGCTCTTTATCTTTATAGGCCTGTATCTCTTACACCAGTATGAAGTCAGAATCACTGGCAGCCTCTCTGTAGATTTCAAAACCAGTTTTTATGCAGTGGCCTATTGCTACTAGAAGTTCTTTAAGATTAAGATGACTAGTTCCAACTCTGCTGTACCTTTCTTTTTTAAGTCTCATGGAAAGATCAAGGAAAAGATGTAAAATAACTGCCACAGATTACATTGTAACCTTCACTGAAAAGTGGTTTCATGTACTTCCTCAAAACATCTGCAAGAACGCTGGTACTGCTGCTTCCAACACTGTCTTTTCCCAAAGAATCCTTCAAACAAGTATTTGTTTTCAGGGTCTACTGCCGATGAAAACTTCAAGGCAAATACATCTGACTTGTTTGAAAATACTGAATAAACATAGAGCAAGCTTTACCAATATGTATATCAGAAATAAGTGCCTAACAATCTTCAACCAACAAAATTCCCTGAGAAAATGCTGGACAAAGCCTATTCTGAAGTAGACAGGTTTTACTTACTTTTAAGTTTTCAGCTCAAAGCGAAGGTACCTCTCTACATCGAGGAATAGATTACATGGAATAGTTTTATTGATCAAAGGATACTCACAGGAGCTATTCCATATCTTTTTTGTAGGTAGATTTCTTAATACCAATAATACCACGAGTCATAATAAGACCAATGAACTTTTCTGATTCATCTAATGTAACAGACCCCTTAGTATTGCCTGTTACTCACCAATCCTCAGCTTTTGTACATTTCTGAATGTTTTTAAGCACTGGTCCATGAAATAAAATTCAAAAAGAAGAAACAGGGCATTTCTTCATGACAAAAGCCATAGAATATGCAGTAGGGCCAAATCAAAATGTAACTGCATTTAACTGTTGCAAGTGTCCTCATACTGCTTAAAAAGCAGTAGCCCATTGTCAAGAAATATACCCACATTACATTTCAGACACTATGGCTCTTCATCTTTTGCTGTGACCTGGAGCCTGATGAGAATTGTATTGTTCATTATGTTTTAGGTTGTCAGCTGTAGAAGGAACCCAACTGATGGGCTCACTGTTACTGGAATCAGATAGGTAATAACTGTCTTACACATTGAAATTGTAGCATTTATAACGCTGCATTCACTATCTGAAAGTTCATCATTGGATGTATCAGATGGGATACTTCTTAGTTCTAAAATCTACATTAGACATTCTCTCAGACATATTATCAGTAAGGATACAAAGTTTGCATAGTATGACAAGTTATAAATTCTAAAAATCAAAAAAACTAAACAATTTTCTTAAAAATTGGCAAAACAGTACATGAAAAGATAAAATTTTGCTTTACTCCAGAAACACATTAGTCAAAGATAATTCTACTGATGCTCCAAAAGAAAAGACTAATAGGAACCCAATAGAAATAAATGTAGAACACTTCCTCTTATTTGCAATAAAAGGATAAAGTATTTATTAAGCATATGTGCCATTGGATGTATCTGGTCCTTGTAAGCAGAACTGTATGTTATATGTCTTTTTTTTTATTTGAAAAGTCTTCAGAATGCTAAGGAATATTGATAACAAAGATACAGAAAAAGCCATGAAGATTGAAGATTGAATATTTAAGTCTTTTCAAGTTCTAAGTGAGAGAGATAATACGAGACTGTAGTAAAATAGGTTTAAGTCTAACCAAACAAGCATTTATCAAGCGCCTATTGTATGCTTTCCCCTGTGCTATGCAGTGGGGAAACAAAGAAAAAAAGAAACCAGGCCTTGCTTGTAAGGAGTTTAAATCCTATAGGGGAGAACAATATATACCTAATTAAAAAAATAAATTACAATTTTTTAAACCAGTTCTTACTTCAATGCTACTATTTCAATGCTACTTTTCACTTAGTAAGAAAGAAAGAAAGGTGGGGGAGAGGTAAGGGGAAGAAAGAAACAGGGAGAAAGAGGGAATGCAAGAGCACACTGACATAGAAAAAGTCCTTCCTACTTCCTCCCTTCATCTTTTGGAGGAAAATAACTGAAATAATCAGGTAGTAACCCAGTTAACCCAGCTACCTATGGAAAAAAGTCAACCACAAAGAAAAAGAGATTACCTCCTTAAGACTCAGGAAAACAATATAGAATGCTGGGATAACTTTAGAAAACTGAAGCTCCAAAAGTTTACAATGACAGAAATCTGTAAGTCACTGACAACATGTAGAGTACTTCTATTATATGTCTTATTGGGTGGACAGAGTCTTTGTTAAGCATATAATTCACACACTTATGCACAGTAGCATCTGAGACAGTGAAGAAATAATGAAGAGTTATAGAGTTTTTGCGTATATTAGTCTCGAATGAAAAGAAAATCAGATCTGGGGTCAGAAGACCGGGGTTCAAATCCTGCTGTTGCTTTGTATATTATGTATATCTTTGCCTCTAGACTAGTCAGTTCATGCCCCTGCACATGAACTAACCCTTAGGTTGCTATCCCATACTAAAGAGGTAGTGACTGTATATGACTCAGGAACATCTACATTAAGAATTTCACCTCTTCTCCTTAGAGTAATACACTCTGGTGAAGTTTCTGACCCAAACCAAAAAGAGCTTTGAGGACTTCTGGGATAAATTCCAAATATGAGTTCTGGGAGAAAGAATAATACAAGAAAAGAAAACTATTTCACAGATGCACCAAAAGACCTGTCCCTTCTAAAATGGGAAGCTTTATTACCCTCCAAATTTGACAGGGGTTACACACCCATGTGAATTGACTTACAGTGATAACACTTTTCAGATATTTCCAAACTATTAGGATTATGAATAGTTAGTCTAGAAATAAAAGAAACAAATCCCTAATTACCAAATTCCCCAAGCTGTTAAAGCTCGAAAATCTCTTGGATTTCCTTCTATTCAGCTATTTTTAGAACTGGCTTTCTTTTTATAGAAAAGTTAAATGTGTAAATAAATAATTTTAAGGGGCCTATTAATGGAATAATCTATAAATTACCAGTGCTAGTCTATGAATTTAAAAAACCTCAAGCAATTATTTTAAATAACTGAAGTCAGACAAGATCCTTTATAATAGTACTTTAGAAGCATTGGATTGTTTTTGTTTTTACATATATTCCAAAAGACATTAAAAATGATAAATGGAAAAGCACATTAAGCCTTATTTTAAGAAATTTTTATTTTAAATGATGACTTTTGAATAAGCAATTACTTAGCTTAAACTATTGGGTCAATAGTGTAAGACTTTTCAGCTAGAAATGTATTTTCTTACACACAAAGTTTCCAGGGAACAAAATTAAAATTCAAGATTAGCCACAAAAAATCTCTTTAAATAAGACAAATAACTCTTATTTCAAAATACCAAAAATTTCAGCATAAATATATCATAAATGTATATCAAATGCCTTAAAATAGTCTCACTGATTATGTCAACCATTGTAATCTCTTCATAACAAGCACACAATAAATTAGAAAAATCTATAAATCGGCCCTTGATGACAGAAGGTTCGTTTAGTAGTTTACCAAATGGAATAACCCTGCTGGAATTCATTCAAGTAGCCTGTGAAAATGTCAGAATGTAGTCTGTTTCAGAGGTCATAATCCCCAGAGAGTTCTGAGTTTTGGCCTGTTTGTCTTTTCACATGCTTTAAGATTTGAAAATTGTTCCTTGTAGACACTGAGTGATGCCCAGGGAATGCTAGGATTGTGGGAACTGGCAGTACCAATGGTGAAGACAAACTTCCTGGGAAATCAGTACCTACTTCATTTACCCTATGAGCTCTCATCAGATAAGTTACTACATTCAAATGCTTTAGAATTGAAGGGCAAGAAACAAAAACTTCATGTGTCAGCTGATATCTTTTAAAAAATGGTTGTAGGAAGAAATACTAGGTTACAAATACTGTTTCTGCCATCAGTCTCTGAATAACCATACTCATATTGATAAGACTAAAATAAAATAGTAGTACAGCTGAAATGGAAATTATTTGTAAGAATCAATTCTGAGCATACTTTCTAGTTATAGCTGGAAATTGTATTTTAAAATATTCCTATGTCCTATTAAAAAAAAAAAACTCCAAAGAGAATCTACTAGATGATAAATTCATTTCTAACTAGAACTGTGTCCTATTTCATCTTTATACTCCCAGCACCTGGCATAATGGGCCTTGCTCACAGGAGGTGATTAATAATTGCTGGCTAAAGTGAATCAATTACACACACACACAATTTTAAAAATTTAATTTTAAGGGGTTATGAAATAATAAGTTTAGTGACTAACATGACATAGTAAAAATGTTTTTATGATTTAAAAAAAACAGTGCACCAGAATGTGAATAAGGAAAAATTAAGTTCTAGTCCTTATGCTTCCACTATCACTATAAGCCACTTATCCCGAATTTCAGTTTCCTTATCTTCAAAGAAATGGCTGAAACAGATGATAGCTAAAGCCCCTACCATCTTAAAATTGCATGGTTCTATGAAATTATGACAGTTTAGCCAACTAGTTATTGGTATAGAACTGAAATGCTTTATAGTAATTAAGGTTTGAAATAAGGTGTTATTTGTTTTCCACATATGAACTAGAAATCTATAGTTAAGTACTGAAAAAGTGCTAACACACTTGCATCTTCATAATTTAAATTACAACAAAGGGAATATAGAAATCAAGTCTTGCTTTTATTTTGGTGCCACTGTTGAAAATAAGAACACAAATATGCATCAAAATTTTATTTTCAGGGGCACAGCTAGGTGGTGCAGTGAATAGAGCACTGGCCCTGGAGTCAGGAGGACCTGAGTTCAAATCCAGCTTCAGACACTTAACACTTACTAGCTGTGTGACCTTGGGCAAGTCACTTAGCCCCAAATGCCCTGCCTTCCCCTCTCCAAAAAAAATTTTTTTTATTTTCAATTTGGAGTTGAGGAAAACACACAATACACTAGCTGCAGTTTTTCTGAAAATAATAATATTAACAGACAAAAGGCATGACTATTTTAAACTAAAATAATAAGCTGAGTCTTTTTTTTCTAATTAACTGACACTACTACACAAACACTAACACATACCTGCCAACCTTCAAAAATTATAAATAGGAAGATACTGCATAATTCCATAGATATACTCTAAATATAATAGTTTATAATAAAAAGAACATAAACTGGGTCACTTTTTCTTTTAAAAAACAGAAATTTGCCCACCTAGGTACAGAGAGTTGGCACATACGTTTACGTTCACTAAAAGACCTGTGATGTAGATATTTGATAGTAACATTACTAGTGAATGTTCAATACAAATTTCAAAAATAAAAGTGGAAATTTCCCTACTCCATTATTTTTTCCTTTTCTGCTGCCTAACAAACAGCATAACAGAAAGGAAAATGGGATATCATAAGTGAGCAAATGATGATATGAGAAGAGGCAGCCAGAGAAAGACATACGGACTGAAAGCTATCATACAAATAATACAGATGGCCATACCATGACACAGACAGTTTTTAAGACTTACCCACACTCACAGATTGAGTCAGCAGAGGAGACCGGAATCCTGACTCCCATAAGACTATACTTCCTGTTAATAATAGCGAGGGCAGTAGGTAAGGGTAGAAGAGTCAGACAATATGGGTTAATTTAAAGGCGTTAGAAAAACGCTTTTTCTGATATTTCTGATATGAATTTGGATTATTATCCACTATGGACCAAAAAGAAAAGATCAATACACCCCTCTATTAACCATAGTTTTTATGTTTCTTTTTTTCAATATTCTTAAATGATGTTTGGAGTATTTCTCCTCCAAATTTTAGCTTAAAAGAAAAATAAAGAGGAGAAAAAGTTGAGAATCAAAAAAAAAAACACCCCAAAACAACCTAACCTTTTCCTCATGTTTTTAGGGTGGGAGCCTTTGCTTTCCAGTCTTTACCCCTACACTAAACAGTCCTAATTTATTTCTAATAGAGTATTTCAGCTGTCCTTGACTTAATCAGTTCTCCCAACCAGTTAGTAGCAATGGAGCAGCAAGTATTAACCATTTCTCTTCATGGGTGAGAGAGAAGGCAGTTATAAGATGAAAGTAGGTTGAGAGATGGAAGAGGACATATGTCTTCAAATGTCTGAAGAACCATCATGTGGAAGATGAATCAGAATCACAGGCTGACCTTAGGACCAAAGTATCAAAGTTACAAGAAGAATACTTTCAGCTCACTATAGTTAATAAAAAAAACCCACACCAAAACTTCCAAACAAGATCTATCCAAAAGTAGAATACAGTATTTCATGAGCAGAAAATTTCTCATCACTAGAGATGGTCAAGTAAAAGCTATACAACTACTGTAAGAGATATTATAGAGAAGATTCATACTTTGCTTTGTTGGAAATACAGGAGAAAGGGGGTTGGACCAATAACCTTTAAGGTCTCTTTCAACTCAGGGGTTCTTTGAGAATCCCATCCAATTTTTCATTATTAGAAACTGTACTATATAGCTAAGCAATGACTTTCCAATTACTTATTTTACCTTAAATCACAAACATATTTATTGTAGAGGGGATTCTGTTTCAGATACAGGTTAGCCTAGTTTCTAAGGTCTCTTCCTAGTCTGAGATTAAATAATTCTAAAACCTGTTCATTTCTAAATAGACTTGAGAAAAGTACACATGGTATTCTTTATCTCTAAACTATGTGTGTATGATATAACACCCACACATATATATACATATATATGCTTTTTTTAAAATAAATTTTTTGTCAACTGCAATGACATAAACTTGCCTTTTATGGAGGAGTATAAGATTATTTCTTCATGTAATGCTTTAAATGAGCTAGGAAAAAAGCTCCACAGGTTTGGAGCCTAAGAAGTCATTTGGTACACTTTAGTATTAAATAGACAATTGGTGTTCATTTCCTTAAGATATATTATACTAGGGGTGGCTAGGTGGCACAGTGAATAGAGCACCGGCCCTGGAGTCAGGAAGACCTGAATTCAAATCATGTCTCAGACACTTAACACAAAAACTAGCTGTGTGACCCTGGGCAAGTCACTTAACCCCAACTGCCCTCCAAAAAGAAAAAAAAAAGATATACTATACTATATTATATCCAAATGACTCTAGTCATAGTATACATAGTCAATGAAAGTTCTAAAACAGGTAAAAACAATTTTTTTTTGCCATGTCTGAGACTTGAATTGGTTTGGTTTAACCTCTTAATTACTGTTGCCATATAAGTTTTACTTAGACTCATATACATTGTTTGTACTTATGACCCAGGGCAACTATGAAAAATGACCCATTTAAAAATATTAAATAAATAACATAAACAAAGCTTCTTTGGGCCTGATGAGTTTGCTGGTTCACTCTGAAACTATAAATCTTACCAAGTACTTCATACACTTAGCAAAACATGTTTATAACAGCAGCTATGGAACTAAGTCAGGAGTTCAAAGTAATTGCCAACTATAAATGAAGAATTCAAATTAATGCACCCCTTTGGATATATTCAGCAATGTACTAGAGCAAACCTAAATCCTAGTAACACAGCTATCTAAACAAGAAATTCAAAATAGAAAGAAATAGGCAGAATTAAACCTGCCTATTAACATCACACTTTAGTAGGAAATTTTTAAAAAGGTTATTTTGGATTAGTATAATTTACCTTTAAGCTATTTATGAAGACCTAACAAGCATTTTGAAGAGTCAGGAATTTATCTCAAGAAAGAAGTTTGAGAGCTATGACAATTAGTCATAGATTTCATTTGCAGTTGTTAAGGAAATGGTTCTTTTGAATCAAAACTCCATTCTAATATTAAATATGAACCATAAATCCTGGTGAAATAACTGGCAAAAAAAATAGAAACTTGGTTGAACAAAGTTCTAATTAAGGTCTATATACATTTCTGTCCATGACATAAAAGTTCAAGGCTAATTTTTATACACATCTGTTGTTATTTAGATCAGAATGAAAACTCAAACACCATTTTTTACAACATCTGAGTTACTGCAATCACTCAAGAGGCAAAATATCTTAAAAGGCAGAACCAATGGCCGAGCTAATCCAATCCCTTAATCATTTAATAATAGCTATCATGTGCTTTAAGGTTTGCAAAGTGTTTTACCAATGTTAGCTCATTTGATCCTAAAATCATTTCAGTAGGAAAAACGGAAAACAAAAATCCTGGAAACACTATTTGGTCCCATCAATTAATTTTTTTCTTAAACACTGTTCCGTCTGTTTCCTTATGTCATTAATCCCTCCAGCTCTTTGTACACTAACTGGTACGTAGTAGGCACTTAATAAATGCTTGTTGACTGACTTTCCACCTCAAATATTATGGAAGTTATTAAACTACTGTGGAGGTTTCTTACTATTTTCTTAGGATTATCCTACATCCATTAAAGCATTGTCTCTATGCCTTAGTATAATATTTAAAATAGTATTCTGCACTGTCAGATAAAAAAGAAACAGTCTGTAACTAGAAGCAAAGATCAGACTCTAACATAGAACTTTCTTTTTTTTCACTACAACCCCTGAAATTTGTTTTGGCTTAGCAGAGTGAATTTTACTTGATTTTGTCCAAATACACTACTAAATGTAAAAAGGCAAACCAAAGAGACAAACTTGTAAAATCTTCTGTTCACCATATAGTTGTATCAATTATTTTTTCTTTACAAAGGCAAAAATATCTGGTTATGAACTAAAAGGTGATTTGTAAGGCTTTGTTGTCATAGTTGCTGAAATCATAGCAAATCCAATAGAAGGCAATGGAATTAAATTTACATAAGATTTTCTTCAGTCATTTTTCAGTTGTATCTGGCTCTCTGTGACCCCATTTGAGGTTTTCTTAATGGAGATTGTGGAGTGGTTTGCCATTTCCTTCTCCAGCTCATTTTAGAGCTGTGGAAACTGAAGCAAACAGGGCTAAGTGACTTGCATAGCTAATAAGTATCTGAAGCCATGTCTGAACTCAGGAAGATAAGTTTTTCTGACTACATGTCCAGCACTCTATTCACTGTGTCACCTAGGCACTGTGTCACCTATTCACTTATTGTCCTTGACCAGATTAAAAAAGTAAATAGAATTTGAAAGGACCTTTCAAAGATGAAAAGGAATGAAGGCAGTTATTCCTTTCAACTATTTCTCAATACTATAGCATAGTTGGTACTATCCAGAATTTGAATAAACATGACATATCCTATGCTGAAGGTGAATTTCATATCTAAATTATTTCTTTCCAGGGTACATTGAAGAACCTATAGAAAAGATCAACCCAAAAAAAGAGTCCTGCAATCTACTCTAGAGTGAATTCATAAAGATTTCTAATTAAATACACTTAAAACTCTAGGCCATTTGAGACACATTAACAATCAATACAATGAAAAAGTTTTTTGCTTAACAGTTTAACCATATTTTACAACTTATGAAAATCTAAATGCTATGTCTAAATTAATGCATAAGGCAGGAATCAAATCTGCAGAAAAAGTCAATATAGAGCAATGGAGGGTTTTTTTAAAAAATCATTTTATCTTTTCCTGATTCTGTATATCATATTCCAAAACATCAAGTCTAACTACAACATACTGCCACTGCAAATGAGACATCTAAAGGACAACTTGGAAACTGAAAGAAAGCTTCCTATGCTTAATAGTCTGAGTGTTGACTAAGTCAAGGAACATTCATCTCAGACTATGGTAATGACTGGATTACTTTATGTACAATCTGATTTAATGTTTATATTAAAAGCTCAATTTATATTTCAATGCATTATTTCTGTGAAGGTATACTACTTGAATGCAGCTATTTTTATTCAACTTAATCTGTCTGAACTAACCTCATGGAAAAACCTAAGGAGTCTGCCTTGCTTCTAAGGTGCTAATAGTAAATGTGATTTTTATAGCCTCACTATGAGTACAGGGAAACACTAGCATATTCTGATGAAAACTTCTTTCATATTTATTGTAGCAGTGGAAATACTTTTCCATTTCACCACCTCTGCCAACATAAATATTAATCAACAATGAGGGAAAATCCTGGAAACATTTCTTAAATGTAAACTTTATTTTCCTTGTAAAGTTCATCTATAAACTATTCTGTGAAGCAATCATTCCACAGAGACTCAAAATTTAAATATCTCCTTTTGTCAACAAAAAGGGAAACAATTTTAGTAAGTTAACTTCAAAATGCTTAAAATTACAATAACAAAAAGTTCCCACTGGAATAAATTTAAATTTAGATTATTTTGGTCTTTAAATAGTGAGTTAATTTTGAGAGTTAAAACTTATTCATGTAGTGAAGGAATCACATTACTCTTAAAAAAAACAAAGAGAATATTAAAATTAATTTTTCCTCCACCTACAGACTATTTCATGTGATATTATTACCCATGTTGAAGTGCCTCAAGAACATGATGATAAAGACATTAGATATATATATATGGTTCGCATTAATACCTTCATGAGGTTAGTTGCAATTTCTTAATGTGTTAGGTGAGCTAATTTACTATAAGTCTGAAATAAACTTTTTTAAAGCAAGGTAATTGGAAAGTGTTGTAAATGGTATTAATTTAAAACTTTATCAGTAAAAGTTAAAGACACCCATACTAAGCAAAGGCAATGCAATCATGCTCTATTATCATTCCTCATACAGATCGTCTCCGAGAATAGCAAATTTTCTCACCACCTATTTAATCCTTATTCTTTTAAGAGATCCCAATTTGTACACTTAATTAGATTTAGGTTACTTTGCTAAAATGTTTGATATACTGACACCTGAAATATCAGGAGGTAATTTTTCCCCCACTATCTACTAAAAATGGAATTAATCATATTATGGTCTTTTAGGTGATTATATATTGCTGAACCTGCTCAGACATCCTTACAATATTCTATTTAAGGGACAATTTTAGATCAGTCAAGTTGTCAAAGGATGAGAGTCTAAAGTTCTGTATTTTTTTTTTGCATTTTTTTTTTGGAAGGCAATTGGGGTTAAGTAACTTGCCCAAGGTCACATGGCTAGGTTTTTTTGTTTGTGTGTGCGTTAAGTATCTGAGGCCGGATCTGAATTCAGGTCCTTCTGACTCCAGGGCCGACGCTCTACTCACTTCACCACCTAGCCGCCCTAAAGTTCTGTATTTTTAAAAGACTACCAAAGCTGAGCTCAAGTGATGTATCTGTAATACATCTTTAGTACAAGAATATATATAAAAGACATATGAGATGTAGCAATATCATTCAGAGAAACAAATGAACCATCACGTGAGAAGCTCTTTCATTAATACTTTTTTTACGTATTCTATCCTTTTAACACTGAACTTCCTAATATGACCATAAGAGGTTTGAAGCTAGGCCTCAGAACACTAAAAAAAAAATAGAAACGGATTATTCTTAGGGACAGAACTTCTTATCTACTTAAACCTCTGCAATATTACTGTTTATACAGGCTAGATTTTATAAGATCTTTAAGACAGGACTGTTAGCCAATTTGACAGATGTATTCTTATGGCGAATCTATATTTAATATGATGAAAGATCTCAGAGAGAATAATTTATGTTAACGCTATCCTAGACATAATTGTGGACCTCAGAGTCTCAACTGTTCACCTGGAGATCATTAAGGATTTGAAAACAAAGTAGTGGAAAATATCTGTTTTGACTTCAAGCATAGAACAACAGTAGACTTACAATATAAGCCTATGCCACATGATTTAATACATTAGAAATAAAAATCATGTTAACCCCAGAACACAGATCATTTATAGAGTTTACATAAGTATTTTCCCCTCATTTTCATACAAAAGATGAAACATTTAAAGTGAAAATTAGGACAAAAATATTACAACTTCCAAGAGATGTTCTTCCTCTGATAAAAAAGAAAACCAGGATTATAATGCACATCTTCACTGTCAAATTTGAGAATATAAAATTTTAAATGTAACATAAGAAAAACAAAATTTGTAGCCAAAGCCTATTTTTCTCAGAAAAGATACCTCATTATTCCCAGATTAGTGAAGTTACTTGCTTGAAACACCTTTCCCAAGCATATCAGTGTACAAAAACTGAATTTCTCAATCTCAAAACTATTTCCAAAAATTATACTGCCAACAAAAATATTTCAAGGGGAAAATAATCAATAAGTATGTAAAGTCTGAAGTATTACCTGAAACCAGGCTGGTTATTTCTCAAAGCCTGGAACTTTCAATTCAAGTAAATAGAGCGTATGTGTACTCTCTAAAGACACATAAAAAGCCATACACACATATAAATAAATTCTATTTATATAGGTTTGTAAATGAAATACTATAAATAAGAACAATTATTTTAAATAAAGCTGTTATAAGTGGCAAGAGATTTGTTTTGTAGTTCAACAATAAAATATTTAAAATTTAATAAATGTATATGATTGTAGTTCTGAATGATAATATTTCTATATTTTAGCTAAAATTAGAAAGGTTGCTGAAACAATAAGGACAAAATTTCTTGGCAATAACATTTATCTTGGCAAAACACAAGTTTATCAAGGAGGTGGGTGGCAGAGGAAAGAATGGAAAAAACTATCAAAATGAAGAATTAGTTGATTTAAAGTTATTAGATATAAACAATATAAAAATTGCTTTTGAGGGGTTAGTTAAGAGTGTAAACCTATAAAATACTACAGATTCTACTAAAGTACTACAGATTCTTCAAAACTCACCATTCTTGCGTTCATTGAGAGGAGGCAAATGCTGACTAGATTGTAAGGAGAGTTCCTGGAATTCATGAGCAACTGCTTCACTTTGAGGACTTGGAGCAAGGTGGCCTAATGACCCCAACTCATCCTCAGGTTCTACCATCCCAGTGTGATCCATGGTCTTCCAATCACCACAAAGGACTCAAGATGACTCAACCACAGCTGGTGGATGAAACTGTCAAATCAAAGAATGTGTAATTAGTGTGTATAGTTTCTTCTTCTTTTCAATGAATGCAAGTTTCCAATCCTAGGTTCATGCAAGAGGCTGAGAATTTTAGAAGATTACTAGCTAACTATGAGTTGAGAATATAAAAAAGCAGTGAAAATTAATGTTGAGTAAATGTCCAAAAGAGAAAAGGTGATAGTATTCTACCCTTGCTAGAATACAATTGGACTTGTGCGCTCTCTGGGATGCCATGGAAAAGCAAACACAGTAGCCGATATGGTGAGGAGACACCAGAGAATGCCGTGCAACAGTAGTTTGAAGGAATTAGAAAAGGAAAATATAAGTGAGACATGGTAGCTGTCTTCAGGTATCTGGAGAGTCATCATATGGGAAAAGGATAAGATTTATTCTTCTAGAAAGTGAAATTAGGAGCAATAACAGATATGACGATATAAAGGAAAACTTCCTAAAGATTAGAGATATATAAGCACACCTCAAGAGGTAGATATGTCCTAACCTATTCAATATCCTATTCAACAAACTCTAGTGGTTCCCTATTAGAGGAACAAAAATGAAATCCTCATATTCAAAGTCTACATCTCCAGTCTTCTTACATACACCTTCCTCTTCCCTATCCCCTTGTATATCTCTTCAATCCTATGACACTGGCCTGCTTGCTTTTCCTTGCACAAGACACTCTATTTCCTGATTCCAGGCATTTTCACTAGATGTTCCCTAGGCATGGAATTCTCTCTTTTCATCTCCATTTCTAAGCTTCCTTCAAGTCTCAGCTAAAATTCCATTGTCGTTAAGAAGCCTTTCCCAATCTCCTTTAATGGTACTACCTTTCCTTTGTTGGTTATCTACAATTTATCCCACACATATTTTCTTCATATATAGTTGATTGCCCATCGTATCCCCCATTAGAAGAAGCTGCTTGAGAGCAGAGGGGCTATCTCTTGTTTGCTTGGGATATTTTTTTTTGGCCTTTCTTTGTATCCTGGCTGTTTAGGACAGTGCCTGGTACATTGTAGGCTTCGAATAAATACCTGCTGATCTGGAAGTGTTCAATTCAATAAATATTTATTAAGTGTCTACTCTGTTCCAGGCACCATACCAAGCATAGGAGATATAAAAAGAGGCAAAAGACAGTCTCTCACTTCAAGGAGCTTACAGTTCAATTGGGGGAACGACATGCCAAATACACACACACACACACACACACACACACACACAGAGCAAATTATAGACAGGATAAGTAGGAAATAGTAAGTAAAAGGAAACTATAGGAATTAAGAGGGGTTAGAAAAGCTTCTTGTAGAAAGTGGGATTTTCATTGAGACTTAGAGGTTAGTAGTCAGAGTAGATAAGGGAGACTATGCCAGTCATGGGGGACAGTCAGAGAAAATGCTTGGAGCTGAATATTCAACCAAAAGAGAGAAGAGCACTTTTTGGAAATGTAGAAGTAACTGTTACATAGGCAGAGGTTGGAATTATGGTATCTCTGATTCTGATATTCCAAGTTTCACTACTGTTTAAACTCATATAAGTGACTGATCTCCCTGTATTTCAAAAGTTCCTCCTCTATAATCTGGGAATAACAACACAGCTCCTTCCTATCTCAAAGAGCAATAGTGAGGATAAAAAAAAATTTTTAAGCTCATGTGCTATATATAGATGAAAGGTAATTCAGTTGGCATTAAAATATCATTATTAAAATGGCATTGTAATATTTAGCCTATGGAACCTGATAAATACTAGTGAAAATCAAGATATAGCATCAAAGCTAGGGTGAAAAAAAAGGATTACTCTTAAGTATCAACTATTTTTAACAGTTAAGAATATGTAGACGTTTCCATAAAATAGTTTTTAAGCAAGAAAAAAAGGTGCTATTGCTTTAATAGTATCCTTCATTATTTAAAAGATTTCTTCCTTTTTATAATAGAAAAAAATCAACAATGCCTTTCAAAAGAAGAAAGAACTATAATCAGCTATAGTAAATACCAATAAACTGAAAAACATTAAGCTTCAAGTTGCTAATTATTAAGGTAAATATGTGGGTTTTATTATACCAAATCTTAAGAGATGGTAATAAAAAGTTGTAAAGGGGGACACATATTTACAATTTTGCCTTATTCGACCACCCAAAATGAACTCTGGACTACCATAAGTGCCTAACATGCACAAGCTGTCTTGCAATAGTTTATAAAATAATTGCATGCTTAAAGTTCTTTAATGATATTAATAGAGTATCTCTTTTTAATTCATTTTAAAAAATACAAAGAACTTCTAACCAGTGTCAACTTGTAGTCTAAATTCCTAATCAAACATAAAATTCAATGATTGCGTACTATTGTTAAGAGTTAAATAAGTTTAAAGTACCTACATATTATTTGTGATCTGTTTAAGAAGAGTATTCTTTTGTTAACTTTCAGTAAAAAGTGGCAATTATGCAATAGCATTTATAATGTGAAAATCTTTCTGATCCTAATTAAAAAATTGAATGTGTATCTAATACATAGTCTACTTCAAAGACACATTGCTTTTATATAACTTAGTGCTCATAACCAGGATTATAAATATTTTCACATCATGGTTGTTACTAAATCATAGGGTAGTACTGAAGATACCAGTTTATAAAGGTTAGGTCCTACTGTGGAGTTTAAGAAACTAAAAAGATAATTCAAAAAACTGCAGTTGAAGTATAAATATATCCCTAATCACATAAGTATATATTTTTTCACTTTTAAGTCATCTATGTTGATGGAAAAAATTGCATAGTCATGGACCAAGTGGCTACAGTTCCATATATTTTCTCCTTCTTACTGAGAATGCCTGTCAATAAAGAGGGAAAAAAGTAATCAAAATGACAATTCTTTTTCTTCTTCCTATAGTCCATTAATAGAAAACTAATTAAAATCACTTTCCTATAATAAGAATACTAAGAATCAAAAGTAGAATCAAAATTAGTAAAAGGTAATTTTTCCCATTAATACATTAGGGCTTTTAAGATGTTTGCTATCTTATTCATAAAAATAAAATTATCTTATAAAAATCTCTTCAAAATTAGTCTTTGGAGGGAATAATAATTACTATTAGATATGAATTTTTATCATCACATTGTTTCCTTTAAAGAATTTGTGACAATAAATTAACATTTTTTTAACTTATAGTAACCCAAGTTTGTATCAGAGTAATTCTTCAGTAGTGAGACAACCTCAATCTCCTAACTAAATATGATTTACATATAATACCTAGGATTAAAAGCAGACTCCTGGGAGTAGAGCCAAGGTGGTGGAGCAAAAGCAGGGACTCACCTGAGCCCCCCCACAAACTCCTCCAAACACCTTTAAAAATGACTCTAAACAAATTTTAGAGCAGAAGAACCCACAGAAAGATAGATTAAAACAAACTTCCAGCCCAAGACAACAACTGTTTTGACAGAAACGGTCTGTTGCAGCAGGGTGACAAAGACCAGCAGTCTAGCACAGTCTGGGCCAGTAGAGACCAGGCCTCTAGCAAATTCTGAGCAGGCCCTGAGGGCAACTGAATCACTGGCAGCAGTGCTGGTTTCCAGACTTCTCAGCCCATGGACACCAAAGACAACTTAGATCAAGAAATGTCTGTTGCACCTGGATAAGAGAGGAGTACAGTCCAGAGCAGGCACATCAAAACAGCCACAGCCACAGCAAATCAGGAGGAAGCTTTGGGAGGTACTAAATCAGCAGCAGCTACTTCAAGAGCTCCCAGCCCACTGATAGTAAGGAGGTCAAACAACTGGTCAAAAGGTCTCTCTGCTAGCACTGAGGTAGGACTCTGCTGTTTTGCCCAGATTTAGATGCAGGTCAAAGTCCTGGCTGGCAGTCCCAGGGTGAGGAAGAGCACTAGCACACCAGAGCTTGCAGCCACAAGGGAGGAGGGACTCTCTTCCCAGTTCCAGGGTAGAAAAGTGTTTGTGGTTGCTGACAAACCACAGCACAGGCCAGGAGAGTAGCAAACACATCTCTTTAGATCATACCACCTTGAAAGAACTGAAAACTTACAGGTCCCTAGAAGTATCTCTGAAAACAGCTGCACAAAATCCCTGAAGCTTGGGACAAGTCACCCTCAACCCTGGAAGCAGAGCCCTACCTTCACAAACAATTAAAAGGCAAGTAATAGACTGGGAAAATTAGAAAACAATAGGAAAAAAAAAACGTTGACTGTAGAAAGTTACCATAGTGACAAGGCAAATCAAAACATACAAGAAGAAGAAGACAACAAAGTAAAAGCTCCTACATCAAAAGCCTCAAAGAAACATATGAATTGGTCTCAGGCCATGGAAGAGCTCAAAAAGCATTTTGAAAATGAAGTAAGAAAATAGAGGAAAAACTGGTAAGAGAAATGAGATGATGCAATAAAATAATGAAAAACGACTCAACATCTTGGTAAAGGAAACTCAAAACAAAGGAAAAACTGGTAAGAGAAATGAGATGATGCAATAAAATAATGAAAAACGACTCAACATCTTGGTAAAGGAAACTCAAAACAAACTAGGTGAAATCATAACAGAGGTCCAAAAAGCCAATGAGAAGAAAAATGTCTTAAAAAACTGAATTGGCCAAATGGAAAAGGAGGTCTAAAAGCTCACATTAGAAAATAATTCCTTCAAAATAGAATGGAGCAAATGGAAGCTAATGATTTTATAAGAAATCAAGAAATCATAATACAAAATCAAAAGAATGAAGAAATAGAAGGCAATGTGAAATATTTCACTGGAAAAACAACTGACCTGGAAAATAGATCTGAGAGAGATTTCAAAAGTATTGGACTACCTGAAAGCCACGATAAAAAAAAAAAAAGGGGGGGGGGCCTAAACATCATCTTTTTTTTCCTTTTTTCTTTTTGGAGGGCAGTTGGGATTAAGTAACTTGCCCAAGTTTACACGGCTAGGTTTTTGTTTGTGTGTGTGTTAAGTGTCTGAGGCCAGAACCGAACTCAGGTCCTTCTGACTCCAGAGCCGAGTCTGTACTCACTGGGCCACCTAGCCGCCCCTTAGACATCATCTTTCAAGAAGCCATCGAGAAAAACTGCTCAGATATTCTAGAAGAAAAGGGTAAACTAGAAATTGAAAGAATTCACCAATTACCTCCTGAAACAGATCCCAAAATGAAAACTGCCAGGAATATTTAAGCTAAATTCCAGAGCTCCCAGGTCAAGGAGAAAGTATTGCAAGCAGTCAAAAAGAAACAATTCAAGTATTGTGGAGCCAGATCAGCATAACACAAAATTTAGCAGGTTCTACATAAAAGGATTAGAGGACTTAGACTGATATTCCAGAGGGCACAGAAGCTATGATTATGACCAAAAATTAGCTACCCAGCAAAACTGAGTATAATCCAGGAGGGGAAAAGTGGACATTCAATCAGATGGAAGAATTTCAAGCATTCTTGAGAAAAGACCTGAACTAAATAGAAAATTTGATTTTCAAATATAAGACTCAAGAGAAGCATGAAAAGGTAAACAGGTAAGATAAATCATAAGGGATTCAACAAGGTTAAACTGCTTACATTCCAACATGGAAAGATGATATTGGTAACTCATAAGACCTTTCTCATTATACCTAGGTAGTTAGAAGGAATATAGACAAGGGGTACAAACATGAGTTCAATATGAAGGGATGATACCTTAAAAAAAAATTAAGGGTGAGAGAGGAATGTACTGGGAGAAAAGGAGAGGTAGAATGGGGTAGATTAACTCACATAAAAGAGGTAAGAAAAAGCTTTTACAGTGGAGGGGAAGAAAAGGAAGGTGAGAGAGACTAACTGAACTCTACTCTCATTAGAACTGGCTCAAAGAGGTAATAACATACACACTCAATTAGGTATAGACATCTATCTTACCCCACAGTAAAGTAGGAGGGAAGGGGATAAGAGAAGGGGAGATGGGGAGAGGGTGACAGAAGGGAGGGCAGATTGGAGGAGGGAGTAGTCAGAAGCAAAACATTTTTGAGGAGGGAAAGGGTGAAAGGAAAAGGGGGGGAAAGGATAGAGGGAAATACTGTTAATCTTTTACAACATGACTATTATGGAAGTATTTTACATGATTACACATGAATAACCTATTATCAAATTGCTTGACTTTTCAATGAGGGTGAGTGGGAAGGGAAAGAATTTGGAATTCAAAGTTTTAAAAATGAATGTTAAAATTGTTTTTACATGTAACTAGAGAAAAAAAATTTAAATACTAAAAAAAAATGAGAAGACATTTTTAAAAAGTAGACTCCTAAAATTATTTAATCATGCATTTTTATTTTTAAAAACTTAATATTGGAATATACATTATACTCCTTTCTCGTGGGTGGTGGGGAGGGGGGTAGTAGATGAAGAGCCATCCTTTAGATGACAAAAAAATACAAATAAAGAAGGGTAGGGGCAGCTAGGTGGCACAGTGAATAGAGAACCGGCCCTGAAGTCAGGAGGACCCGATTTCAAATCCAGGCTCAGATACTTGACACAAAAACTAGCTGTGTGATCTTGGGCAAGTCATTCAACCCCAACTGCCCTACCTTCTCCCCTCCAAAAAATCAAAAGCAAAAAAAAGGGGGGGGTATAATACACAGGATAGGAGACTCTGCTTATATATGTCTCCACAGGGAAAAGAGTAAGTGCATAGAAACACCCAATTAAACATTAGACTATGTGAAACAAATCCAATTTTGCTCTCACCAACACAACTAGCAACAACTAATTATGAGCTCTTAATGCTTAATATAGCTCCACCTTGACTAGAGATATACAGTACAGAAAAACAGTACAATTTATTTAAGTTCAATCATATTTTAAAAAGAACAGTCAAGCTTGACATTTAAAAGTACTCTGGTCAATCCTTTCCAAAGGTGATTCCTTAATCTTAGACTTGGTATTTTTAGAGTCTGCTGTATCTGGAGCAATGAGAGACTGTGTGACTTAATCAAAATCAACACAGAAATACCACTTTTGCCAGAATAGGGACACAGATTTTCCTGACTCTGAGGCAAGCTCAGTCTCTTATCCATTACACCACATCAGCCTCTCTATTTGAAATATATACACAGTAGGTACAGAATGGTGTGCTGGGAATCAAGGAGTAAAAGGTGCAGGGCAAAACTAACAACTGAAAGAAAAACCGGAGAGGTCTCTGGTACAAAGGAAAGTTTGAGCTGTGTTTTAAAGGAAGCATAAAGCAGAGGTGAATAAGGAGGGCATTCCAGCCACTAGAAACAAGTGTAAAGGAAATGGAATTTTTTTATGGGGGTGGGGAGAGGGGACAGAAAGATTAGTAGGTTAAATCTGTCTAGCTGTAGATATGGTGCACATAGATTTCAACAAAATAATCAAGAAACAGCAAACTCTTGCCATACTTGAGTATAAAATGTAGCTATGGGCAGATAATAGATAGTAGTTGGATGGATTCAGAATTGTATGGATAACCAGACCCAAAGTACAGTTGACAGTTAATGTCAAAACAGAGAGTAACTTGAATGAAAGCATAGATGAAAAGCTTGCCAAATTTACAGATTATAAGGTTAAACAGAAATGTGAAAGGTGACAGAACTGGCATCCAAAAAAGAGATAAAAAGTATAGAATGATGAGTCAAATAAAATAACAAAATTTAATAGGGCCAAATGTAAAAGTTCTATGTTTGCATTTTAAAAAAAGATCACAGGAATATAATGGAATAATATTGTGCTATAAGAAATGAAGAAGTGGTTTCAGAGAAATCTGAAAAAGCAAAAGAGAATTATAATAATGCAGATTAAATTTAAAAGTATGTGGTGGTTTTTTTTTCCCCTGGAAGTCAGTTATTAAGCATTTACCAGGACATTGCTGCTGCAAAAGTCTTAACCAGGTATATCCAAACAAGTAGTTTAAAAAACAAATGTGAAAATATAAATCAGGGATGGGAGGAAAATTTTCATTGACTTGCATTTAACTACAACTTTTGAATTTTTACGAAAGTCAAGACTATCATTGTAACCGTAAGCTGGTTTCCATTCTAGAGAAAATAAAGTGAATCAAGGATAAAGGAGTGTTCCTGGAAGAAATGAAAGCAAGGCTTCAATGGGGAGGGGAGAGGGTATATGAAAAGGAAATGAAGTGGCAGAGGATAAATGTGACACTTGTCAGAAGGCTGGAAAGTAAATGTTTGATACAGAGGAAGAGGAGGGAAAAAGATGACTGTACACATGAAACTAAAAGCTAAATGAGGATCTTCCTAAAAATGAGGCACCTAAATAGAGAAAAAGAAGTGGCTTGAATTCCAAGGAAGGATGAAATAGAGCCACAAAAAAATATCAGGGAAGATAATCTCATGTATCAGAATGTTAAAAGCAGTGGTGATTGATGACTTCCTATTAAGAGGTAGCGGGGAGGCTAGGTGGCGCAGGGAGTAGAGCGCCGGCCCTGGAGTCAGAAGGACCTGAGTTCAGATCCGGCCTCAGACACTTAACGCAGACACAAACAAAAACCTAGCTGTGTGACCTTGGGCAAGTTACTTAACCCCAACTGCCCTTCAAAAAAGGCAAAAAAAAAAAAATAAGAGGTAGCTATTTGCTGAACTGTGTTCTGTCTTCCTGGGACACATAACCAAGACATAATAGATAATAGTCCAAAACTTATAGAAATATGTGATTAATATCCATTTCAGGAAACAGTCATAAAGTCCTATAAATGCTTGTGGAATTCTGTTAACTCTCACAAGTACAGATGATACTGCCAAACCTAAAAAGTATTACTAAAGATTACGAAATCTTTGGCAAAAAACTGAGTACTGAAGGGGAACAGAATGTTTGCTAATATTGTCCACTGAAGACAATGAGTGCAAAAGACAAGGCAGGATGTGGAAAATCAATATGGCTAAGTAATGGACATGGCTTAAAATAACAGACTCATGGACAGGGATAAAGTATATCTAACTAAAGTTGCTAAGAATATATTGGTCTGGAAGGTTTTGACAGTGTGGATCATTATCTCCTCCTTGATTAGCCTCTTTTCTCTATGCTTTTGAGCACTACTCTCCTCATTTTCCTAACTATCAGACATCTACTCAGTCTCCTTTGCTGGATCCTTATCCAGGTCATGCTTTCTAACCATAAGCACCCCACAGGATTCTGTCCTGGACCCTCATCTCTTTTCTCCACAAATATGAAGATTAAACCTCATCATCTCCTATGGATTTAATTATCATATCTATATGGAAGATTCTCAAATCTACCTATCTAGCCCTAACTTCTCTGACCTTGAATCTCCCATCTCCAATTACCTTTCAGATATATTAGAATAGATGTCCAGTAGACATCTTAAACTCAAGATGACCAAATCCAGACTCAGTATCTTGCCTTAAACTACTCCTCTCCAAGGGCCCAACTTCCCTATGACTAGAGAGGGCAATACCATCTTCCTCAGGCTGCAACAGCAGTGTCATTGTTAACTCCTACCTCTCACCTCCCATATTCAATCTGTGGCCAAGGGTCTGATAATTTCACCTCTGCAACAATTCTCGAATGTGCCCCCTTCTCTCCTCTATCTACCACCAACTTGGTGCCTCATTACTTCATATCTGGACTACTACAACTGACTACTACTGAATCTGCCTGCCTCAAGTCCCTCCCTACTCCAATTCATCCTTCATTCAGCTGCCAAAGTGATTATCCTAAAGCACAAGCCTGACTATGTACCCCTGTAGATATCTCCCCCATTAAAAAACAAAACAACAAAAATTCTACTTGTTAAAATATTTTTAGGCTCCCAACACCTAAAGGATTATAGACAATATCCTTTGGCATTCAAAGGCCTTTTGAACCTAACACTTTCCCCACCCCTTTCCCAGCTCCACTTTGTACTCTCTGATCCAGTTACATGACTTCCTTGCTTTTCCACATATAAAACACTCAATCTCTCAGATTAAGAGACTTATTGGCCATCCTCCATGCCAAGAATGCTCTCCTTCATACATACCTTTAAGCCTCCCTTGCATTCTTTGACTCTCAAATAAAAGCCTTTCACAACTCCTCCTAATTCTAGTGCATTTCATTTAAAAATAATCTTGTACATTTCCTATATATACCTTTCTGTACATATGTGTTTGCTTGCTGTCTACCTCACTACAATCTGAGTTCCTTGATGGCAGAGACTGTCTTTTGCTTTTTTTCTTTTTGTTATCTCCAGTGCTTATTATAGTGCTTGGCTCATAGCATGTGACTATTAAATGTTTATTGGTATCTTGCAAATCAAACTGAAAGGGCTCTAAAAAAAAAGTCTGAAGAAAGAGGGAGAAAAGTATTTAACTTTACCCACAAAGCAAGATACCACCCAGAGTGCTACAATGAAGACAGAAAAATAATAAATATTTATCAACAATAAAACTAGCAAAAACCACATGATTATCTCAGTAGATGGAGAAAAGGCTTTTGACAAAATACAACATCCATTTCTATTAAAAACACTAGAAAGTATAGGAATAAATGGAGCCTTCTTAAAATAATAGGTAGCATCTATTTAAAACCATCAGCAACTATTATATGTAATGGGGATAAGCTAGAAGCATTTCCAATACGATCAGGAGTGAAACAAGGGTGTCCACTATCACTCTTCTTATTCAATCTGGTATTAGAAATGTTAGCAGTAGCAATTAGAGAAGAAAAATAAATAAAAAGAATCAAATTAGGCAAAGAAGATGATATGCAGATGATATGATGATATACTTAGAGAATCCTAAAGAATCCAGTAAAAAACTACTTAAGACAATAAATAAATTTGGCAAAGATGCAGAATATAAAATAAACCCACATAAATTCTCAGCATTCCTGTATATCTCTAATGAAATCCAACAGCAAGAGATTGAAAGAGAAACCCCATTTAAAGTTCCTGTAGACATTAAAAAATATTTGGGAATCTACCTGCCAAAACAAACCAGGACCTATATGATCACAACTATAAAACACTTCTCACACAAATAAAGTCAGATCTAACTAATTGGCAAAATATCAATTGCTCGTGTCTGGGTCGAGCTAATATAATAAAAATGGCAATTTTACCCAAACTAAATTATATATTTATTGCCATACTAATCAATTTACCAAAAAACTACTTTATATAGCTAGAAAAAATAAAAACAAAATTTATTTGGAAGAACAAACAGTCCAGAATATCAACGGAATCAGTGAAAAGAAATGCTAGGGAAGGCAGACTAGCTATACCAGATTTTAATCTGTATTATGAAGCAGCAGTCATCAAAACTACTTGGTACTGGCTGAGGAATAGAGTAGTAGATCAATGGAACAGACTGGGCACATGAGATTCAGCAATCAATGAGTAAAGTAATCTATTGTTTGAGAAACCCAAAGACCCCAGTTTTGGTGAAAAAATGCAATATTTGACAAAAACTGCTGGGAAAACTGGAATATAGTATGGCAGAAACTGGGCATAGACCATTATCTAACACCATATACCAAAATCAAGTCTAAATGGGGACATGATCTAGGCATAAAGGATGATACTGTAAGCAATATGGGAAAGCAAGGAATAGTTTAACTGTCAGATTTGTGTAGAGGGAAAGACTTTTATGACCAAACAAGAATTAGAGAACATAACAAAATGCAAAACAGATAATTCTGATTACATTAAATGGAATAGCTTCTCTACAAACAAAGTCAATGTAACCAAGATTTAGAGGGAGGTGGGAAATTGGAAAATAATTTTTACAACTTCTGTCTCTGATAAAGAATTCATTTCTAAAATATACAGAGAATTGAGTCAAATCTATAAGAATGCAAGTCATTCCCCAATTGATAAATGGTAGAGGGATATGAACAGGCAGTTCTCAGAGAAATAAATTAAAGATATCTATAAACATATGAAGAAATGCCCTAAATCACTATTGATTAGAGAAATGCAAATCAAAACAACTCTGAAGTAACATATCTCACCAGTCAGATTGGCTAAGATAACAAAACAGGAGAATGACAACTGCTGGAGAGGATGTGGACAAATTGGAACACTAATGCATTGCTGATGGAGTTGTGAACTGATTCAACCATTCTGGAGAGCAATCTGGAATTATGCTCAAAGGGCTATAATTTCATACCCTTTGACCCATCAATACCACTTCTAGGGTTATATCCCAAAGAGATCACAGAAGTGGGGAAAAGACCCATATGTACAAAAATACTGGTAGCAGCTTTTTGTGGTGGCAAAGAATTGGAAACTAAGGGGGTGCCCATCAATTGGGGAATGGCTGAACAAGTTGTGGTATAGTCATGTAATGGAATACTATTGTGCTATATATAAGAAATGAGGAGCAGATGGACTTCATATTTACCTGGAGAGGCTTATATGAACTGATGCTGAGTGAGAAGAGTAGAACCAGGAGAAATTTGTATACAATCACAGACACAACATATGTGTGATGACCAACTATGATAGACTGGACTCTTCTCAGCAATGCAGTCATATAGGTCAATCCCAAAAGACTCATGATAGAGAGAGATGTCTACATCCAGAGAAAGAGCTAGAAAGAACTGAGTTTGAATCCTTATTGAAGCAAACTACTTGATCTTTTTCTTTTTATTGTTTGGTTTTATTTCCTCTTTACCATTTTTCATTCCATCTAATACAATCCGCCTTTGTAACCTAACTAATGTCTAATGTGAAAGTATGTGCAGATCCTATGCTGGATAGTATGCCTTCATGGGGGGGGGAGGGAGGGAAAGAAAATTTGAAACTCAAGGAATTATGGAATTGAATCTTGTAAATCAAAAGTAAACAAACAAATTAATAAAGACAAAAGATTAATAAATATATAGAAATTCACATTAGAAAAATTCAGGCAAAAAAAGAGGAAACAGGGACAAATTTATCTCAAAAGTATCACTGAGATTTTGTGGAATGAAACAGCTCTGGGAGAGTCTATCTTTTTTTTTTTTGCTTTTTTTTTGGAGGGCAATTGGGGGGTTAAGTAACTTGCCCAAGGTCACACGGCTAGGTTTTTTTGTGTGTGTGTGTGTGTGTGTGGTAAGTGTCTGAGGCTGGATCCGAACTCAGGTCCTAAGAGTCTATCTTATTAAAAATCTTCCTGTAGGGGTGGCATAACATAACATAACAACATAACATAACATAACATAACATAACATAACATAACATAACATAACATAACATAACATAACATAACATAACAATTTTAAAATCTTCCTGTAAAAGTTTATTTTATCTAGGATCCCAAACTGCTGAAATAATATGAATCTGAGCAACAGAATAAAATAGTAAACTAGCCTAGATGATCAGAAACACCTGGTTTCAAGTTCGACATCTTACAAATACTAGTTATGTGACAACAGACTCTAGACTGTTGAGACTCTATATTACACAAATTAGTAAGATATATCAAGAAGAAGTTTTCACTCAACTGAGCTGCCCACAGGAATGAAATTAGATGTCCAGGCCAAAAATATTTCCAAAGACAAAAACCCTAGTTGTTTTTGTTTTGTTTTCTTTTTACCTTTGAATATGATAGTTAAGTTCTTCTGCGTTTAATAATTAAAACAGTTAAGTATTTTCAATTCTTCATACTTAAGTAGCATGATTTTTCAACTTGTTAAATTTTGACATTAAACTTACCTGAAAAACTCCTACTCACATCTCCAAATTAAGAAAATTATAAGTTACGAGCATTTCGAAAGTGAGAAACAAGAAAGACTGACAAGCAAATCAAAGCTATATATACACGAACAATCAGGATAAATTAGAAGCAATATCATTCATAGCCACATTTTATTCTGAAATTCCACCGAAATTCAATCAAAAGATGTAAGTTTGTATAATTTTTATTTTCAATCTCAACTCAAATGTTTATTAAGTGCCCATAATATATGAAGTACTGGCATGGGAAAAATAAAGACAAAAATAAGAAAATCCTAACCTTCAGGGATATTACATGTTACTGGGATGATACAACATATACATAAGTAAGTTAAATTCAAAATGATTTGAAAAGGGAAAGAGAGAACTAAAGACTAGATATATTGGGGAAAGAGTTACCATGATAAGTTCTGAAGAAGAGGTGGCACCTGAACTGTGCTTTGAAGGAAATAAGTGATTTTTAAAAATTAATTTGTTTAGTTTTCAAGTCATTTCCATAACATTTTGAATTCCAAATTTTCTCCCCATCTCTCCCCTCCTCATCTCAAAATGGTGTGCATTATAATTACCTCTTCCCCCAGTCTGCCCCCCTTCTATCAGTCCCTGCCTCTTATCCCCTCCCCCCTTATCTTCTTGTAGGGCAAGACAGATTTCTCTACCCTGTTGCCTGTATATCTTATTTTTCAATTACATGTAAAAACAATTTTTTACATTTGTTTTTGAAACTTTGAGTTATAAAATCTCTCCCATCTTTTCTCCCTATCTAACCTGATTGAGAAGGCAAGAAATTTAACATAGGTTATACATGTGTAATTATGCAAAGCACTTTCATAATAATCATGTTGTGAAAGACTAATTTTATTTCCCTCCATCGTATCCCACCCCCCATTTATTCTATATTCTCCTTTAACCCTGTCTCTTTTCAAAAGTGTTTGCTTCTGACTACACCCTCCACTAATCTGCCCTCCCTTCTATCATCCCCTCTTTATTCTCCCTGCCTCTCCCTTATCTCCTCCCCCCCCTTACTTTCCAGTAGGGTAACACACCCAATTGAGTGTGTATATTACTCCCTCCTTAAGCCAAATCCAATGAGAGTAAGGTTCATTCACTTCCTCCCCCCTTTCCCTCTAATGTAAAAACTTTTCTTGCCTCTTTTATGTAAGATAATTTATCCCATTTTATCTCTCCTTTTCTCCTCCCAACATATTCCTCTCCCACTTTTCTTTTTTTAGATATCATCCCTTTATATTCAACTCATCCTGTGCCATCTATATATCAATCTATCTATTTCTCTATATCCTCCAAATACTCTAATAAGAAAGGTCTCATGAATTACAAATGGGATCTTTCCATAAACAGTTCAAGTTTAATAAGTTTCTAATGATTTGTCTTTTCCTGTTTACCTTTTCATTCTTCTCTTGTCTTGTATTTGAAAGTGAAATTTTCGATCCAGAAATGGTATTTTCAGCAAGAATGCTTGAAAGTCATTGATAATCCATATTTTCTCCTAAAGTTTATACTCTGTTTTGCTGGATAGGTGACTCTTGGTTTTAATCCTAGATCCTTTGACTTCCAAGCCCTTTGATCCATTAATGTAGAAACTCCTAGATATTGTGTTTTCTTGACTGTATTTTAACAATACTTGAATTGTTTCTTTGTGGATGCTTGCAATATTTTTTCCTTAACCTGGGACCACTAGAATTTGGCTACAATATTCCCAAAAGTTTTCCCTTTGGGATCTCTTTCAATAGGCAATCAGTGGATTGTTACAATTTCTATTTTTACCCTCTGGTTCTAGAATACTAGGGCAGTTTTGCTCGATAATTTCTTGAAAGATGACAAATAGGCTCTTTTTATCATGACTTTCAGGCAGTCCAATGACTTTTAAATTATTTCTCCTGGATCTATTTTCCAAGCCTCTGGCTTTCTCCAATGAGATATTTCACATTGTCTTCTGTTTTTTAATTCTTTTGCTCTGTCTTATAATTTGATTTCTCGTTAAGTCATTAGCTTCTATTTACTCCATTCTAATTTTTTTATTTTTTTTATTTTGCTTTTTGGTCTTTATTAATTTGTTAGTTTACTAGATTCAGTTCCCCAGTTGTTTGAGTTTCAAATTTTCTCCCCCTCCCCCTTGTCCCCCCCCCCCACCCATGGAGGAATACAATCAGGTATAGGATCTGCAAATTCTTACACAAAAAGCAGCTATAAATACTTTTGTATATATGGGTCTTCCTCCCACTTCTGTGATCTCTTTGGAATACAACCCTAGAAGTGGTACTGCTGGGTCAAAGGGTATGAAATTATTTATAGCCTTCTGGGCAAAGTTCCAGATTACTCTCAAGAATGGTTGGATCAGTACACAACTCCACCAGCAATTTATTAGTGTTCCAATTCTTCCACATCCTCTCCATCATTTATCATTTTCCTGTTTTGTCATCTTAGCCAATCTGACTGGTAAGATGTGGTACCTCAGAGTTGTTTTGATTTGCATTTCTCTAATCAATACTGATTTAGAGCATTTTTTTATGTGCTTATAGATATCTTTAATTTTTAATTGAGAACTGCCTGTTCATATCCTTTGACCATTTATCAATTGGGGAATGACTTGTATTCTTATAGATTTGACTCAATTCTCTGTATATTTTACAAATGAGTCCTTTATCAGAGACATAGGTTGTAAAAATTCTTTCCCAATTTCCCACTTCCCTCTTAATCTTGCTTACATTGGCTTTATTTGTACAAAAGCTTTTCAATTTCATGTGATCAAAGATATCCATTTTGCATTTTATAAGGCTCTCCAATTCTTGTTTGGTCATGAAGACTTCCCCTCTCCATTAATCTGACAGGCAAACTATTCCTTGCTCTCCCAGACTGCTTACAGTAATCATCCTTAATACCTAGATCATGCACCCATTTAGACTCAATTTTGGCATATGATTTTAGATAGTGGAACATGTCCAATTTTTGCCATACTATATTCCAGTTTTCCCATCAGTTTTTGTCAAACAGTGGATTCTTATCCTAAAAATTGGGGTCTTTGGGTTTATCAAAGAGTACATTTTTATGTTCATTGACTACTTACTCTCATGTACCCAATATATTCCACTGATCCACTGCTCTATTCCTCAGCCAGTAGCAAGTAGTTTTGATGACTGTTGCTTTATAATACAGATTAAAATCTGGTATAGTTACTCTACCTTGCCTAGCACTACTTTTCATTAATTCCCTTGATATTCTCGACCCTTTATTTTTCCAAATGAATTTTGTTATTATTTTTTCTAGGTCTATAAAGTAATCTTTTGGTAAATCAATTGGTATGGCACTAAATATGTAATTTAATTTAGGTAAAATTGTCATTTTTATTAGATTGGCTCGACCCAGCCATGAGCAATTGATGTTTTTCCAATTCATTAGATCTGATTTTATTTATGTAAGAAGTGTTTTGCTGTTTTTCCAATTAGTTAGATTTGATTTTATTTGTGTGAGAAGTGTTTTGTAGTTGTTTTCATATAGGTCCTGGGTTGGTTTTGGCAGGTAGATTCCCAAATATTTTATAATGTCTACAGGAACTTTAAATGGGATTTCTCTTTCAATCTCTTGCTGTTGGATTTCATTAGAAATATACAGGAATGCTGAGGATTTATGTGGGTTTGTTTTATATCTTGCACCTTTGCCAAATTTATTATTAAAAAGTAATTTTTACTTAATTCTTTAGGATTCTATTAAGTATATCATCATATCATCTGCAAAGAGTGATAGCTTGGTTACTTCTTTGCCTAATTTGATTCCTTTGATTTCTTTTTCTTCTCTAATTGCTACTGCTAACATTTCTAGTACCAGATTGAATAAGAGGGGTGATAGTGGACACCCTTGTTTCCCTGCTGATTGATCTTATTGGAAATGCTTCTAGCTTATCCCCATTACATATAATATTTGATGATGACTTTAAATAGATGCTATTTATCATTTTAAGGAAGGCTCCATTTATTCCTATACTTTCTAGTGTTTTTAATAGGAATGGATCTTGTACTTTGTCAAAAGCCTTTTCTGCATCTGTTGAGATAATCATGTGGTTTCTGCTAGTTTTATTGTTGATATGATCAATTATAGTGATGGTTTTCCTAGTATTAAACAATACTTGCATTCCTGGAATAAAACCTACCTGATCAAAGTGTATTATTCTTGTGATAAGTTGCTGTAGTCTTTTTCCTAATATTTTATTTAAAATTCTTGGATCTATATTCATGAGGGAAATTGGTCTGTAATTTTCTTTTTCCATTTTCTCTCTTCCTGATTTAGGTATCAGTACCATGTTTGTGTCATAAAAAGAATTTGGTAGGACTCCTTCTTCACTAATTTTCACAAATAGTTTGTAGAGTACTGGAATCAATTGCTCTTTAAATGTTTGATAGAATTCCCTAGTAAATCTGCCTGGCCATGGAGATTTTTTCCTAGGGAGTTCACTGATGGCTTGTTCAATTTCTTTTTCTGGGATGGGGTTAAGTAATTTACTTCCTCTTCAGTTAGTCTGGGCAGTTTATATTTTTGTAAATATTCATCTATTTCACTAAGATTGTGAAATTTATATGCATATAATTTGGCAAAATAATTTCTAATTAGTTTTAATTTCCTCTTCATTGGAGGTAGACTCACCCTTTTCTTTTTTGATACACATAGTTTGGTTTTCTTCTTTCTTTTTTTATCATATTGGCTAAGGGTCTATCATTTTTTTTCATAAAATCAGCTCTTAATTTTATTTATTAATTCAATAGTTAATGTCAATTTTATTAATCTCTCCTTTGGTTTTCATTATTTCTAATTTATTATTTAATTACTGATTTTCAATTTGTTCTTTTTCTAGCTTTTTCAATTGCATGCCCAATTCATTGACCTCCCTTTTCTCTATAATTTATTCATGTATGCACTCAGGATATAAAACTTCCCCTAAGAACTGCCTTTGCTGCATCCCACCAATATTGGCATGTTGTCTCATTATTGTCATTCTCTTGAATGAAGTTACTGATTGTCTCTATGATTTCTTGTTTGACCCACTCATTTTTCAGAATTAAATTGTTTAGTTTCCAATTAATTTTTAGTCTATCTTTCCATGACCCTTTATTGCATATGATTTTTATTACAATATGATCTAAGAATGATGCATTTAATATTTCTGCCTTTCTGCACTGAATTGTGAGGTTTTTATGTCCTAGTACATGGTCGATTTTTGTGTATGTGCCATGTACCGCTGAGAGAAAGTATATTCCTTTTTGTCCCCATTTAGTTTTCTCCAGAGATCTATCATATTCCCTCAAAATTCTATTCACATCCATAACTTCTTTCATGTTTATTTTGAGGTTGGACTTAGCAAGTTCAGAGAGGGGAAGATTAAGGTTCCCCACTAGTATAGTTTTGCTATCTGTTTCTTCCTCTAATTCTTTTACCTTCTCCTCTAGGAATGTGGATGCTATACCATTTGGTGCATATATGTTAAATAAAGATATAGCCTCACATTCCAGATGGTGCCTTTTAGCAGGATATACTTTCCTTCCTTATCTCTTTTAATTAATTTTTGCTTTTCCTTTATCTGAGATGAGGATTGCTACACCAGTTTTTTTTTTTACTTTAGCTGAGGGATGATATATTTTACTCCAGCCTTTTACCTTTACCCTATGTGTGTCCCTATGTTTCAGATGTGCTTCTTGTAAACAGCATATTATAGGATTATGTTGGGTTTTTTTTGGGGGGGGTTATCTTTATTAATTTGCTTGTTTACTTTTAGTTTACAAGATTCGATTACATAATTCCTTGAGTTTCACCCCCGCCCCCAACGATGGCATAAGGATTATGGTTTTTAATCTATTCTGCTATCCACCTCCATTTTATGGGAGAGTTCATCACATTCACAGTTATGATTACTATCTTTCTCTTTCCTTCCATCCTATTCCCTCCCCTGTTTATGCTTATATTTTACCCTCCCTTAAGAGTTTTCCTTTTGACCACCAGCTCCCTCAGTATTTCCTTCTTATCAGCCCCTCTCCCTTTTCCCCTTACTTCTTCCCTCCCTTCTAGCAACCCCCCTTTTTTGTAGCCCTTCCCACCTCCTAATGCCTGCAAGATATGACAGATTTTTATACTTAATGTAGTATATTATTTCTTCTTCTAACCAAGATAGCCAGAAACAAATCTCATGCAAAGCGCCTCTCCCTCCCCTCTTTCCCTCTATTGTGATATATTTTGTGTTTCTTTTCAGTAGAGTCCTATGCTCTAGTTATGTTATTCCCTCCTTGCCCCAACACCAAAGAGAGAAAAGCTCATAAAATACTCATCTCCCTCCCTTCTTTCCCTTTACTATACTGCTTTTATGCCTCTGTGTGTGGCATAATTTACCCTTTTCTGCTCCATTCTTTCCTCTTATTCCATTGCAGTCCCTTTGTAGCCCTTAATAAGGGGTTTTTTTTGGTCATTTTGTGTAATTTATACTCACACCCTCTACTTGTCTATAAACAATTTGCTCTTATTAAATAACAGGGTGTGTGTGTGTGTGTGTGTGTGTGTGTGTGTGTGTGTGTGTGTGTGTTTTCCTTGTTTACTTTTTTTGTCTCTCTTGAATCTCATAATTGGAGGTTGAATTTTCCATTGAGCTCTAGCTTTTTCATCAGGAAGGTCTGGAAATCTGTTATATCACTGAATGACCATCTCTTTGCCTGGAAGAATATGTTCAGTTTTGCTGGGTAGGTGATCCTTGGTTGTAACCTGAGCTCTTTTGCCTTGTGAAAAATTGTATTCCACTTCCTCTGAGCTTTCAGTGTAGAGGCTGCCAAATCCTGTGCCATTCTGACTATGGTTCCTTGATATTTGAATTGTTTCTTTCTGGCCACTTGTAGTATTTTCTCCTTTACCTGGTAGTTCTGGAGTTTGGCCACAACATTTTGAGGACTTTTCAATTTGGGATCTCTTTCAGGAGGTGAGAGGTGGATTCTCTCAATTTCTATTTTACCCTCTGGTTCTAGTATCTCAGGGTAGTTTTCCTTGATGAGCTTTTGGAAGATGTTGTTCAGGTGCTTTTCTTCATCATGATTTTCTGGTAGGCCTATGGTTCTCAGATTATCTCTCCTGGATCTTGTTTTCCAGGTCAGTTATTTTTCCATTGAGATAGTTTACCTCTTTTTCAAAATTTTCATTCTTGATGTTTTGTTTGTCTAATTCTTGGTTCCTCATAGAGTTATTTGCTTCAATTTGGTTGATTCTAGCTTTTAGCAAATTATTTTCCTCGGCTAGTTTTTGGAGTTCTTTTTCCATATCACACATTTTTCTTTTTAAGGAGCTGTTTTCTTCATTGTAATGTTTTTCTAATTTTGCAATTTTGATTTTAAAACAATTATTCATTTTATCTTCTATCTATCTCTCTAATTTGGTTTTCAAAGTTCCTTTTGAGTTCATCTAAGAATGCTTTCTGTGCTTGAGACCAGTTCCCTGTTGAGGCTTTAGCTGTGGGTGTGGAGTCAACACTGTCTCCCTCTGAATTTGGTTCCCCCCTCTCATGATAGTAGGAGGATTCCAGGGTCTTTGGAGTATGCTTTTTACCCACTTTGAGGCAGGGTCCTAGCCACACCCTTCTTCTAGAGTTCCCAAGCCTGTTTAAGGTTTTGCCCTGGGGCAATAATTACTATGTTTTCAGTGTCAGAGGGGTGGCTTGGAGCAGCTGGGGCTCACTCTGCCATCCTGGCCCCTGGAAGTCCAGATAAGGGCTTTTTAAATTTCTGTGCTATGGATTGGCAGTCCCAGGAGTAGCTGCTGCCCCTGCCAGGGGCCCTGCATTTGACTCTTCATCTGCTTCATCCAGTCCTGGCCCTGCAGTAATAGGCCTGGCAGTGGCCTGTACAGCTGGTGGGTCAACTTGCCCCCATGCTGATCAGTCCTCATCAAGGCCTCTGCATGCCACAGCTTTGTCTTCCAGTCCTCTGCCTGCTCCATTCTAATTTTGAAGTAATTATTTTCTTCAGTGAGCTTTTAGACCTCCTTTTCCATTTGGCAAATTCAGCTTTTTAAGGCATTCTTCTCCTCATTGGCTTTTTGAACCTCTTTTGCCATTTGGGTTAGACTATTTTTTAAGATGTTATTTTCCTAAATTTTTTTTTGGGGGGGTATCCTTTAGCAGATTGTTGACTCATTTTTCATGATTTTCTTATATCATTCACTTCTTATTGTTCCTCTATTTCTCTTACTTTATTTTCAACATCCTTTTTGAGATCTTCCATGGCCTGCAACCAATTCATATTTTTCTTGGAGGCTTTGGATGTATCAGCTTTGACTTTGCTATTTTCTTCTGTTTGTATGTTTTGTTGTTCTTTGACACAAAACTAAGGTTCTAAAGTCTGACTTTTCAAACATTGTTTATTCCTCTTCCTAGCCAAATACTTGATTTTCAAACTTTGTGTCAAGGCAGTACACTTCTTCCAATGGGAATAGGCATGGGTAGGGGTATGCTGTCCCAGGCTTCTGGGGTTCTGTATAAGCAACTGGATTCCCCCACCATCTGTGGGCCCAGAGCTCCAGAAGAAGTTGCTGCTACTGTTGCTGATGCCACTTCTAATACCCTGGGGCTGGACAGTGAGATTCTCTTTCACCCAGGTCCCACGAAGTTCTCCCACTGACCTTCCATGCTGTTCTCAGCATTTGTGGGTTAAAAAGTTTAGAAATCGCTACAGCTACGGGTAATTTAGTCCCCTGAGGGTTTCTATGGCCTTGTCTGCCCCTGCCACAGACCCATGTGATATATCCTTCCTGTGGGTCTTCTGGGCTGTTGGGCTGGAGATGTGTTTTTTCGCTCTGTCATTGGGGTGGGGGGGTAGGGTTCTGCAGCTCTAGAATATGTTTAGAGTCATTTTTACAGGTATTTGGAGGGGTTTGTGGGCAAGCTCAGGCAAGTTCCTACTTCTACTTCATCATCTTGGCTCCACCTGTGAAATGAGTAATTTTTAAAGGGGAGATAGGATGGTAAATTGTTTAAGAGATCATCAATATATAATATTGTGTTGACCCACCAACCCTAACATACACTATATGAGGTAGGGGAGTGGTTAAAAACAGGGGTAAATAAATGGAATAGGGTAGATGAGGGAGAATCACAACAAATGGAACAAAAGAAGTGATTATTCAATAAACTGGAAAATATAAATTACTAAAGAAAAAACTCTATTTTCCAAGAACTGTTGCTAAAACTACAAAGTGGTCTGGAAGGAAATTAGGCTTAAACCAACACCTTACTGGTTTTCAAGTTACTTTAGCCCAATTGCTGAAATATATTCCAAAGACAACAATAACAAGTTTAAGACATTACTAATTTTAGATAATGTTCTAGGTCATTCAGCTACACTATGAATGTTGTGCTTTAGTTTTTAGCAAGTCTTGCTTTAGTTTATTTCTGAAGAGAGTTCACTGTACTATGCAATTAGACCCTGGAGGAATTAAAGGCAGAGACCCTCACCCCAAGCCCTCCAAATACCTTTAAAAAAACAACTCCATACAAATTCTAGAGCACCACGACTCATAAAAAAGATGGAATGAAACATATTTCCAGCCAAAGACAATTTGGAAGGTTGGTAGGAAAGATATGTTGCAGCAGGATAAGAGAGGGGCACAGTGTGGAGCAGGCACATCAAAACAACCCCAGCCAATCAGGAGCAAGCCTTGGGAGTGACTTAATAGTCAACAATGGTGACTCTTCCTGAGCTGTAAGGCCACAGATGGTAAGAGGGTCAAAACAACTGGTCAGAAGGAGAATATGGGGCTGTCTTTGCTAGTACTGAGCTTTTCCCATTCTTGGACCCAGGTCACATTCCTAGGTAGCAGTTCCAGAGTTAGGAAGAGCACTAGCACAACCAGAGCTTGTAGCCACAGTGCAGGGGAAATCCTCTTCATAGTTCCAGGGCAGAAAAGTGTGTTTGTGGTTGCTAACAGACCAGAGCACAGGCCAGGAGAGTAGCAAACACCTCTCTTTAGATCATACCACCTTGAAAGAACTAAAAACTTACAGGTCTCTAGAAGTATCTCTGAAAACAGCTGCACAAAACCCCTGACGCTTGGGACAATTCACCCTTCATCCTGGAAGCAGAGCACTTCCTTTACAAACAGTTAAAAAGGAAAGTAATAGACTGGGAAAATGAGAAAACAAGAGAAAGAAAACTATTATAAAAAGTTACTATGGTAACAAGGAATATCAAAACACACACTCAGAAGACAACAAAGTCAAAACTCCTACATCAAAAGCTTCTAAGAAAAGTATGAATTGGTCTCAGGCCATGGAAGAGCTCAAAAAGCATTTTGAAAATCAAATAAGAGAGTCAGAAGAAAAACTGGGACAAAAAATGAGACAGAAGCAAGAAAATCATGAAAAACAGTCAACAGCTTGGTAAAGGAGACTCAAAAAAAAATACTGAAGAAAATGACACCTTAAAAACAGACTAGGCCAAATGTAAAAGAAGTCCAAAAAGTCAACAAGGAGAAGAATGTCTTAAAAAGCTGAATTGGCCAAATGGAATAGGAGGTCCAAAAGCTTACTGAAGAAAAGAATCACTTCAGAATTAGAATGGAATAAGTGGAAGAGAACGACTTTATGAGAAATCAAGAAATAAAACAAAACCAAAAGAATAAAAAAATGAAATATAATGTGAAATATTTCATTGGAAAAACAACTGACCTAGAAAAGAGATCCAGGAAAGATAATTTAAAAATTACTGGACTACCTGAAAGCCATGATCAAAAAAAAAAGAGCTAAGACATCATCTTTCAAGAAATTATTAAGGAAAAGGGCCCCGATATTCTAAAACCAGAGGGTAAACTAGAAATTGAAAGAATCCACCAATCACTTCCTGAAAGAGATTTCAAAAGTTAAACTCTTAGGAATATTTAGCCAAATTTCAGCATTCCCAGGTCAAGGAAAAAATATTGCAAGCAGTCAGAAAGAAACAATTCTGGAGCCACAATCAAGAGGGCTTGGATTAAGTAATTCCAGAAGACAAAGGAGCTAGGATTACAACCATGAATCATCTACCCAGAAAAACTGAATGTAATCCTTCAGGGGGAAAATTGGACATTTAATGAGATAGAAGACTTTTAAAGCTTTCTTGATGAAAAGACCAGAGCTAAATAGACTCAAGAGAAGCATAAGAAGGGAAACAAGAAAGGAAAATCATAAGGAACTCAAAAAGGTTAAACTGTTTATAGTCCTACAGGGGAACTCATATTTGTAAATCATAAGACCTTTTTCATTATTGAGGTAGTTAGAAGGAATACATAGAGAGCACAAGAGTGAATTGAATATGAAGGGATGATAGCCAAAAAATAAATAAAACTGAGGGTTGAAAGAGGAATATACTAGGAGAAAGAGAAAGGGAGAGGTAGAAGGGGGCAAATTATTTCATACAAAAGACAGGAAAAAGCTTTTACAGTGGAGAGAAAGCAGGGGGGAGATGAGGGGGAATGAATGAACCTTACTCTCACCAAAACTGTCTCAAAAACAGAATAACATACACACTCAATTGGGTATATTACCCTAACAGGAAAGTATGAGGGAGAGGGATAAAAGAGGGTGTGTGTGTGTGTGTGTGTGTGTGTGTGTGTGTGTGAAAGAGAGAGGAGAGAGAGAGAGAGAGAGAGAGAGAGAGAGAGAGAGAGAGAGAGAGAGAGAGAGAGAGAGAGAGAGAAGGGAAGGCAGATTGGGGAGGGGGTATTCAGAATCAAAAAACTTTTGAGGAAGGACAGGCTGAAAGGAGAGAGAGAATAAAATGGGGGTGGGGGAATGTGATGGAGAGAAATATAGTTCACAATTGTAACTGAAAATAAATTTGAAGCACATTTCTCTCTTAAAGCCCTCATTTCTCAATCATACAGTGAACTGAGTCAAATCTATAAAAATAAGAACCATTTCTCAACTGATAAATGATTTAAAAATAGGATCAGTTTTCAGATGATATATCTATAAACGTATGAAAAAACTATCTCACTACTGACTGGAGAAATGCAAACTGAAACAATTCTGAGGTACTACCTCATACCTATCAGATTGGCTAAGTAGGACAGAAACTGAAAAAGACAAATGTTAGCTGGAGTGTGGAAAAAGTAAGACATTAACGCACTGTTTGGTGGAGTTGTGAACTGATTCAACCATTCTGTAAAATAATTTGGAACTGGGGTGGCTAGGTGGTGCAGTCAATAGAGCCCTGGCATCAGGAGGACCTGAGTTCAAATCCTGCCTCAGACACTTAACACAAAAACTAGCCATGTGACCTTGGGCAAGTCACTTAATCCCAAGTGCCCTACCCTTCTCCCTGCAAAAAGAAAAAAAAGAATAATTTGGAACTATGTCCCAAGAGCTATAAAACCATGTATACCCTTTGACCTAGCAATACCACTACTAGGTCTGCATTCAAAAAGAGATGAAAAAATAAAAAGGAAATCAGTCAAAAATATTAATAGCAGCTCACTTCTGGGGGCAAAGAACTAGAAATTGAGGAAATGCTCATCAATTGGGTAATGGCTGAAAAAGTTGTGGTATATGATTATGATGGAATATATATAGGATGGAATACTATAAGAAATAATTACTTTTAAAAAAAGAAATGAGGAAACAGAGGCAAACAAAGATTAAGTGACTTTCCTAAGATCACATAATTAGGACATGTTAGAAGCCAGATTTAAATTCAGGTCTTCTGATTCCAGGTCAAGTTCTCTATCCACTAGAGCACCTAGCAAATGACGATCTCTTCTCTTAAGAAGCTCAAAATTTAATGGGACAGACAACATGCAAATAGCTCTGTAAAAACAACCTATGTACAATTATCCCTTTCACACTGCAACTTTCCCTATTGAGGTTTCAATCTATCACAGGTCAGCATAAGAAATTAAATGGCATTTTTGGGGAGTTTTGTGGAAGACACAGACAACACTGGGCGGCCAACAGATGAGCCAGAAAAAGCTGAGAAACTTTAAAATGCATAAAATACAAGTATAGTGTTGTATAATATCAACATATTTTATCTTTTAATAGAATAATTCGTAATTCTTCTCTGCCATGTTTACATCAAGTTTCCAGCCATGTCCCTAGCCCCCAAGATGTGGAAGGGAATACTGTATTCGGTAACGTGGAGATAATCAACAGAGAAAAGACACTAGAATGAAGGGAGATCAAGAAAGATGTTCTGTAGGAGGTGGTACTTTAGCTGGGTCTTGAAGAAAGTTAAGAGGCAAAGATAGGGAGAGAAAACACTCCAGGTATTGAGGATATAGTCTGTTAAGAGGGGGAGTGTTTTATTTCAGTATGGAAATATTTATAACAACAGTAACATAGCAAGGAGACTGGTGTTACTGCATGTAGGGAAGGGCTGTATGGTATAAGGTATAAGAAGAAAAGGTGGGGAGGTTATAAAGGGCATTGAATGACAAACAGAGGATTTATATTTGATCCTAGAAGTGTTAGGAAGTTACTGAAATGTATTGAGAAGGGAGGTGATATGATCAGATCTATGCTTTAAGAAAAAACACTTTGGGGCGGCTAGGTGGCACAGTGAGTAAAGCGCTGGCCCTGGAGTCAGAAGGACCTGAGTTCGGATCCGACCTCAGACACTTAATACACACAAACAAAAACCTAGTTGTGTGACCTTGGGCAAGTTACTTAACCCCAATTGCCCTCCAAAAAGAAAAAAAAAAAAGAAAAGAAAAGAAAAGAAAAAACACTTTGACATCTGAGTGGAAGATGAACCGGAATAAGAAAGATTCCCGGCAGGTAAGCCAATTATTGGTTACTGCAGTAATTCAGGTATAAAGGCCTGTACCAGGATGGTGGCAATAACAGAAGAGAGAAAGGGGCTTACTGAAGAGATTTTACAAAGGTAAAGTAGACAGGCTGTGGCAACAGATTGGATATGGGGGTGGTGGTGTGAAACAGTACAGACTGAAAGATGACATCTAAGGGGTGATCCATTAATATGTAAATGAAGCAAATATCAAATGTGTGGCTGAGTAGAACACTAGATTACGGAGGAATATTACTCTTGGCTACAAGAGAAATATTTGAATTGGACCTCTATTTACAAACAACTTATCATCTATCTAGTTGAAAGGATAAGATATGACTAAGTAAACAGTAAAAGAAAGTCCATGATTAAGTGATAAATTGTATGGAACCAACTAGAAATGCAAGAGAAGTACAAGGTGGATCAAAGTTACATTTAAGAGGCAGAAGCCTATTACACAACTGACTACATTCTCAGGACATAAGTTTTCCAAATATGTTTAATGAAATGTTCTAGCACTGGCAAAATATTATTCTAATACTTTAAAGTTCTATTGTATTCCAAATATTATGAAAAACAATTGGCTTCCAGTCAATGGAAACAAATTCAAACAAGATAAAACAGCAGGCTTAGATCAAGAACTGTAAAGCCCTATACAAATGAAGAAGTTAAAAAAATATATTTTTTTCAATGTAGTCACTCAAAAAATGTATTTGTCTAGTTAGAAAGGTATTTACAATTAAGTTTCATGATAAAGTTTAAACAAGAATTTTTGAGATTAACAACACAGAAATGGTACTTTTTGTCATTTTAAAAAAGGAGATAAATCAATGCTACAATTGCTAAGATGTTAGAATAATTCCATCAGATTACCTGTATTAAAAAAAGCAGTTTCAAAAGCATATGTTGCTTTCTTTTAAAACTTAATACTACTGTAAAAGCCAAACAGTACATATAGTTAGGACAGAAGAATCCCTTTGAAAAGATTCCCTTGCCACTTGCTTCTCCGAAACTACTTCCATACTCAACTGACTGAAAAAGGACTGGGGGAAAAAATGGCTGTTGATGATAGCAACAGTTTTATTTTGTTTTTAGCAATTTAGGTGGCAAGTGGAAGATAAAAGAGAGAATAGGTCAACTATGGTGTGTGAATATAATCTTTGGGCTAGTAAAGTGTGAAAAAAAAATGGTTAGCAAGAAATAGACATCTAAGATAATGAGAACGTTATACAGTATCTCAATACCCTCACTGAGTGAGCTGGAGTCAACAGATCTAGAAGAAAGGGTAGATGTCAATTCTGAGCCTCTGTAGATGATTTTTGAAAGATCTTGGAGAGTAGAAGGGAGGGAAAGGTTTTGAGGAAATAGTCCAATTTATCAGGGTGAATTAAGCCTTCCTAAAAATAAAAACAAAAACCACAGGACTTCAATGTTAAAACAAAAGCAAAAACTATCCCAAAGAGATCCTAAAACTGGGAAAAGGACCCATATGTACAAAAATATTTATAGCAGCTCTTTTTGTGGTGGTCAAGAATTGGAAATGCCCTTCAATTCGCAAATGGCTGAACAAGTTATGATATATGAATGTAATGGAATACTACTGTTCCATAAGAAATGATGAGCAGGAGGACTTGAGAAAAACCTGGAAAGACTTGCATGCACTGATGCTGAGTGAAATGAGCAGAACCAGGAATACATATACACTTAACAGCAATACTGTGTGACGGTTAACTTTGATAGACTTAGCTTTTCTCAGCAATGTAAAGATTGAAGACAATTCCAAAATGAAAATGCTGTCCACATCCAGAGAAAGAACTATGGAATTTGAATGCAGATTGAAGCATTCTATTTTCTCTTTTTTTTGTTTTTTCTTTCTCATGGTTTTTCCCTTTTGTTCTCATTTTTCTTTCACAACATAATTAATGATCAAATATGCTTAATATCGTGATACATGAATAGCCTATATTAGATTGCATGCCCTCTTGGGGAGAAGGAAAGGAAGGGGGGAGAATTTAGCACTCAAAATCTTATAAAAGTGAATGCTGAAAACTAAAAATAATTTAAAAAAAAAAAAGAAAGGAAAGTGTATTAGAACAGATTATTAGACAAGGAAGTTGCAAAGTAACTGAACTCAACAATCTAATGTTTAGTAAACCTGCAAACCTGAAAAGTTTACCTGAAAAAGAACTATATAACAATAATTGCTACTAAAACTAGAAAGCAGTCTGGTAGAAATGAGTGTTACATCACTATCTTATAACATATACTATAATAAATAAAAAAAGATTTATAGCTTTGTATTAGTCAATTAATATTACTGGCTACATCATATAAAGAAGAGTTTTCGGAAACCTTTCACAGATATGGCTAGGTGCTAAATTTTTTATCACAAAACATAATAAATGTAACTCCAACTATATGGAATTGAAAAGTTTTGACATGAACCAAATTAACAAGTAGAAAAAGAAGGAAATCTATCATTTAGAGGGAGGGAGGTATTTTATCAAATTTCTGTTAAAGATCTGATACTGAAAATATATAGGCACCAAAAATATGAGACTAAAAGTCGTTCTCCAGTGGATAAATGGTAAAAGGAAATGACTGAAGAGTTCTCAAAAGAACTGAAAACTCTTAATAAAGTTAATTATATATTTGACTAATAAGAGCAAAGCAAATTAAAACAAATCTGAGATTTCATCTTTAACCTAGAAAACTGGCAAAGATGACAAAAGAAAAAAATTAAATGTTGGTAATACTAGTTGGCCAGTAGGAAGACTGGCACACTAATACACTGTTAGGTGAGCCAGGAACTGGTTATTCTGGAAAGGAATTTAGAATTATATTTTTAAGTGAATGTTGGCTGAAATAAATTTTTTTTAAACTTGAAATGTTAGCCTCAGTTCCTCATCTGTGTGGAACTGGGGAAGGAAATGGCAAACCACTCCAGCTAACTTTGCCAAGAAAACTCCAAATGTGGTCATGAAGATAATACTGAAATGTGTTACTGTATTAGAAAAAGTACATAGTATCAGAATTAATGTCTTATAACAAAGACTTGTATGCATAAAATTTTATTTTCAGCAATATCTAGTGAAGTATTAGAGTTTTTGGTAGTCAAGGGAACCTAATTGCTGATTTCACATAAGATTCAATGTATCAACATTTGCACTTTTTACTTCACACCATTTTCTAGGAACCTTACCCTATGAAAGTTGAGGATTGACTAAATATGATAAAGGGAATTCTTGTTTTGGTATAGCATAAATTAGATGGCCTCTGAGGTCTCTCCCAGGTCCTGGCTCTGAAATTCTAAGATTCTGAGTCAATTTTTTTAAGTTGATAGTTTTTAAGAATTAAAATTAATTTAATAATGAGTGCTGTTGGGAATGTTTTAAAAACCTGCCATAGACTGATCTTAGTTTGAGAAAACACAGCACTATACCTTCATCCATTCAGTAGCTAAAATGCAAGAAAGTCAAAATTATTTTTACAATGCATTATTTTCATCTTATTTTTACTGATAAATATAGGTATTCAAACATATGGGAAGGAACACAAATAAGGAAATTATTTTTTCTATGCTTCTTTCTTTTTTAATATTTTATCCCCCTCCCAAATTACATGTAAAAACCATTTTTAACCTTTTTAAAAAATATTTTGAGTTCCAAATCATCTCCCTCCATTCCTCCTACCTCTCCCCCTTCAATGAAATGGCCAGCAATCTGATATAGGTTATACATGTGTAATCATGAAAAAATTTCTATATTAGTCATGTTGCAAAAGAAAACACAGATCAAAACAAATTTTTTTAAACCCAAGAAAAGTAAAGTAAAAAACAGTCATCTTTGATCCGAATCCAGACTCCATCAGTTCTTCCTCTGGAGACAGGTAGCACTTTTTAATCATAAGTCCTTCAGAATTGTCTTAGATCATTGCATTGCTAAGACCAGCTAAGTCATTCACTGCTGATCATCATACAATATTGCTGTTACTATATACAATGTTCTCCTGGTTCTGCTTATTTCATTTTGTATCAGTTCATCTAGGTCTTTCCAGATTCTTCTGAGAACATCTTGTTCATCATTTCTTATAGCACAATAGTATTCCACCACAATTTCTTCAGCCATTCCCCAATTAATGTGCTTTCCCTCAATTTCCAATTCTATGCCACTACTAAAAGAGCTGCTATAAATATTTTTATACATATAGGTCCTTTTCCTTTTTTTTTTAAGCAATTAGGGTTAAGTAACTTGCTCAAGGTTACACGGCTAGTCATTATTTATGTGTGGGTGTCCTTTTTATTTTTTAATCTGTTTCAGATACAGACCTAGTCGTGGTATTGCTATGTCAAAGAGTATGCATGGTTTTGTAGATTTTTGGGCATAGTTCCAAATTGCTCTCCAGTATTTATGTGTGGATCTGTTAACAACTGCACCAACAGCTCACTAATGTCTGTTTTTCTATATTCCCTCTAACATTTGTAATTTTCCTTTTCTGTAATATGGCAGCCAATCTGATAAGTATGAATTATAACCTCAGGGTTGTTTTAATTTGCAGAGCATTTTTTCATTATGACTATACATAGCTTCGATTATTTTGCCTAAATATTGCCTATTCATATCTTTTAACCATTTATCAGTTGGACAATGGTTCTTATTTTAATAAATTTGACTCAGTCCTCTATATATTTGAGAAATGAGTCCTTTATCAGAGAAACTTGCTATAAAATTTTTTTTCACAGTTATCATTACTAACTATATTTTCCTCCATCCTCTTTTTCCAACTGTTTATCCTACATTCTCTATCCTTCCATCCTGTTCATCCTCAAAAGTGTTTTGCTTCTGACTACCATCTTTCCCAATCTGTCCTCTGTTCTAACAGTCCCCCTATCCCCAACCCATTCCTCTCCTACTTTACCATAGGGTGAGAGAGATTTCTATACCCAACTGAGTGTGAATGTTATTCCCTCTTGGAGCCAAATCCAGTAAGATTAAGATTTATGTACTCTGCCCTACCTCTCACCTTCCCCATTTCCCCCTCAACTGTAAAAGCTATTCTGGGCCTCTTTTTTTTTTTTTTTGATATAATTTACCCCATTCTACCTCTCCCTTTTCTCCTTCTACCAATGCATTCCTCTTTCTCACCCCTTAATTTTATTTTTTTTAGACATCATTCCATCATATTCAACTCACACCCATGTCCTCTATGTATACTCCTTCCAACTGACCTAATAATGAGAAAGTTCCTAGGAGTTGCAAGTAATCATCTTTCCACGAAAGAATATAAAAAGTTTAATGTTACTGAATCCCTTATGATTTCTCTTTTGTGATAAACAAGGAAATTACAAAAATGAACACTGAAAACTGAAACAAAATAAGCAAACAGGAGACAGTATATATAAGTGTACCTGTGTTTGTAACTTCCTTCATAAACTGACAGCTAATTTTATCCAAAAAGATATCCAGATGAACTTTAATACACTAATATCCATATCATCCTGGTTTTTACCATTCCATTTGACCTTCTTTACTATGTATCTGATTTGAATTTACTGCTGTTATTGAAGCATGACAGTGCAAAAAGTGTGGTGGATTTGGAGTCAGAAAACCTGGGCTGAAATTTCAGGTCATGGGGCAGCTAGGTGGAGCAGTCAATAAGAGTACCAGCTCTGGAGTCAGGAGGACCTGAGCTCAAATCTGTCCTCAGACACTTAACACAAAAATTAGCTGTGTGACCTTGGGCAAGTCACTTAACCCAACTGCCCTCCAAAAGAAAAAAAGAAATTTCAGGTCAGTTGCTCACTGTGTGACTTGGGCAAGTCATTTAACCTCAGGGCTCTCCTCTGAAAAAAAACATGGCCTCTACAGTTACTTTCCACATGGAATTCTATTATTTTGTAAATGGTTACAGTGACTCTACATACTTTTCTCTGGGCTAGAATTTTTCACTTCGTATGTATGTAAATATACATACATACATATATTTCCATCTCTACTTGCTCATTATGCCTTTCAAAATATTTCCTCACGTTCACACACCAATTATTTTAGTCATTCCCCAACTGACAATTAAGTTTAATATTACACATAACCATAGTATGAATATTTTTGCACATCTAGACCTTTATTGTCCAGGTGTAGGGACAATGGATTAAAGAACATTTTTGTAACCTTTATCATGTAATTCTCTTACACACACACACACACACACACACACACACACACACACACACACACACACTCACTCACTCTTGTGTAATTTTCTTTTATGCAATTTTAAGCCTTACTGTAAAATGTTATATAATATTATATTTCCAACATGACAGGATGTATTCATAACTAGAAGTGAGTTATGTTATTATTCTCAGCATAACCACTCCAGCATTAAACATTTTCTTTAATTATCTGACAATTTTATGGTGGTCAAGTAGAAGGTTAGAGTTCTTTTAATTTGTATTTTTCTGATTATTAAAGATTTCGAATGTTTTTCAAGACTTTATGATTTCTATTTCTTCCTTTGAAATCTCTCTATTCATAACTTTTGAAGGATTCTATTCTATTTGTATTGGTAACAAACACTTTTCAAATCAGATATAAGGCTTATAATAGAATTTTCTGTATTTCTGTTCATTACAGGCAGATCTCATTTTATGTAAGAGAACTATTCTGCATATATTTACATAAAGGAGTAATGCAAATTTGCCCTCTGAAGGGGGGAAGGAAGGGAGGGACAGAGGTAGGAAGGGGACTGCTCACCTGTGGAGGGAAGCAGCCCACACGATCCAAGGATACTTGAGAGTTGACAGAGAAAAGCAGGAGGAACACTTGGGCAGGGTCCAGTCACATGGGGGCCAGGTTGGAATCTAGAGGAAGAACAAGCAAGGGCAGTCATATGGAAGATGTACATAAAGAGGAGAGGATGGGGTCCAGGGGCAAACACGTGATAGCCCAATGCAGATTGACGTGTGGATAAAAGGGCAAATGTCTCTTTTTACCACACAGAGGTCTCAAGTCAAGCCCGGATTCTAAGCTAGGAGTTCAGGATGTGCCTTCTGTTTTCACTTGTAGAGATGGTTTTTGTGTTGTTGTTTTTTTTTTTTTAATTTTTTTTTAATTTGTGGCTTTTTTTTTTTTTTGGTGGGGTATGTGGTTAGGAGGATAGAGCACCAAGGTGAGGTACAACATAGGAAAGAGCACAATATTGTACAGGAAAGGTAAAATTTTTTGGAATGTGAATTTCTTTCAAAATTCTTTAGGTAAACATAATGCATAATTACATAAAGGGAGAACTGTCTATATTAAAACTCTGATGCTCCTTCATTACCTTTTTAGTTCTCATGCTAAACAAGTAGCTTAACATCATCACTGTCAACTTAATGCAGCCAAACAATGTTTTTTATCATACTAAAAATGCTTTCAACTCCAGAGTTTAGCAGTTTCACTCTAACACAATATTTAACTACAAAAAAGTTTCTAACACAAGACAAAAGAAGATATACTTTGTTGTACCATAAGGAGACTTGAAAATTAGTTATAATACACAATCCAACTCTATATAATTCTTTCAACCCTGAGTATCATGTTTCATTAATTACATTATAGCAATTATGTTGTATATTGAGTCTTTTGTCCTTGGCTTTTCTCTCATGTTTTACTTCTAAAAATTTTTTTCAACATCCTCCTCTATGGTCACCTATGCACTGATGTCATGAAATATAGAGGTCCGTGCTGAAAAGATAAAGTGTTGTGTCAAGTTCCTCCAAGAACTTTTCTTCCTCTTCATCCTCAACCACTGATGTTGGCACATAAGATGCAAGTATTTTTGAAGTGGTACTTTTGAAAATATTGATCCTGAACACTGTGATAAGAAAGAACCATTTTTCTTTTATGAAATGCTGTTTGTTGACTTTGTAGTCTAGAGAAAATCAACTTTGCCAACTCCCATGTCTCTTCAAAAAGAAACTGCAAGTCACCTTTTCATTTGAATGCATTTGTTTAATGGTTTCATATATAGTGAGAATGTCAGATTGGTGCCACAGATTTCCTACAGTAACATGACCAATTTCAATGGTCAAAGCCATCACATTTAGAATGCTAAGTTATATTTATGATGATGGGTAATCTAAGAACGTTGTGCATTCTCTATCCTTTTTCCTGTGCCATGTTAAGCAAAATTGCTACAAGGAACAGAAGGAGGCAGATGATCAAGAGTCAACTGAGGGGTATGGTATATTTTTATTTGTACACATTCTACAGAGATGTAGAAAGAAAACAATCTGTATGCACTAAAAGTGATAAGCACTGAAACAACAGAAAGGATAAAACTGTATTTTAACAGACAGAAAATGCATCACTGATAAGATATCAGTCACCTGTGTAAAAACTGACTTTTTAAAGCAAAAATTAAAACAAAAAAAACTAGAAGAATAAAACTGAAAAAAAGATATGATATGTAATTAAACACCAATATGACTGATTCAAACAAAAAATATTTTTAAATAGCTGTCCTTTAAGGAATGCCTAAATAAAATGAAATACATAAAAGTAATAGCATATTACAATGCTATACAAAACAATAAATATGAATAGAATTGCAATTGCATTGAGGGAAAGTAAAGTAGAATTAGAAAATAATTGTAATAACTACATCAATGTAACTAGAAAGACTAGAATAAACACTGTGTCATAATGACTACCCACAGTCCCCAGAAAGAGATAAAGAAATGCATCTTCTTCCCTTTTTTACCAGGTTCATTTAATGTCTAAATTATGGGACCATGACTGTAGAACATTAACCACAGTATCAGACTCAGTGGAGATGCTGATTAGTTTTGCTAAAGCACTATTTATTCCTCTTTTGAATTATTTTTTTTAAAAAGGGGTGGGGTGGATGAATGGGAGGGGAACTGAATGGAATCTAAAAATGATGTAACAGCAAAAGACAGCAATGATAAATGAAATTTTACATTTTTGGTCAACATAAATGTAAAATAGTTAACTGACACTTATATAGCACTTTAAAGTTTGAAAAAAATATTGAACCTCAGAACAAGAATATGGGGTAGGTACTGTAAGTATTGATATTTTTAAAAATTAGGAAACAAGTTGTCAGACCAGAAAAAAATAGGCATAGAAATAAATAAATACTTATTTCCTAAAAACAATAAATAGTATCTACTGAAAACAACAACAACAACAACAACAAAAAAAAAAACGTAGCATCATCTGTACTCTGGGAAAAATCAGGAATCCTTTCCAATAAGAGCAGTGTTAAAACAAGGATGTTCGCTGTCACATCATTATTTACTACGGCTTTAGAAATGCTACCTATTGCAATAGGATATGAAGAAAGAAATTCAAGGAATAAATATCAAGAGGAAACAAAATTATAACTTTGGGGGAATGATATATTTACCTTGAGGAGCCCTAAAGATTCAACTAAAATTAATTTAAATGATTGATGACTTCATTATGTATCAAGATATAAAATAAACCCACAAAATAATCAGTCTTTCTGTATATTACTAATAAAACCAAGAGGGGAAAAAATTCCATTCAGAATAACCATAGCATGAATAAAGTACTTGAGAGTACATTTAGCAAGACAAAATCATGATTTATCTAAGTACAACAACAAAGCACTTTTTACAGAAATATAAGAACACTTATTTTGAAATTATTAAATACTCATGGGTGGGGCACGGCAGAATAATAAAAATGACAATTCCAATTTAGTTACAAATTTAGTGACACAAAAATCCAACTGCCCAGGTGTCCTAATAACAATTTATCTGGAAGATTTCAAACTATACTGTAAGGCAGAAATCATCAAAGCAATTTGGTACTAATTAAAAAACTAAAAAGTGGCCATTAGAACAGATTAGGTAAATAAGATCCAGAAGCAATTGAACAGAATTTCATGATACTAGATAAAGGGCCCTAATAACTAGGGTAATTATGCACTATCTATCAAAAAATAGTTTAGAAAACTGGAAAACAATCTGGAAGAAAATCAAGCTGACGTCAAGACTATACACCCATATGCCACAATAAACTCCAAATATATACATGACCAATAGATAAAAAGGTCATATGAAAAAAATCAAAGGGCAAATCAAGGAGATACTAGCTAAACATGGTATGAAGATGATCACAGAATAAAAAATTAATAATTCTGAATATATAAAATTGAAAAGCTTCTTTCTATGGAAGCAAAATAAAGGCAGTTAAAATAAGAAAAGAAATTGTTTGAAAAAATCCTCAAAGCAAATTTCTATAATAAATTAATCTCCATGACAAAGAAAGAACTGATACAAATATAAAAGAATAAGTCACTCGTCAATAGTTATGTCATCGAAGCATATGAACAAGCACTTCTAAAAGAAATGCAAAATAAAGATAAGGAAAAAGTGTTCCAATTCATTTAATGATAAGAAAAATGCAAATTAGAATGATGCTTAGGTTCCACTTCACACTCATCAGATTGGCAAAAATAACATGAGGAAAATAAACACTGGAGGAGTTTGTGGGAGAACAGGCACACTGTTGGTAGAGTTGTGAATTGGTTCCAACGTTGAAAAATACTATGAAACTATATTTTAAAAGTGATTAAATTATAAAAACCCTGAGAGAAATGATTATTTCTCTCTTATATTAATAACAAATTATCGAAGGACCAGGATTTTTTCAGAAATCTGTAGGTTGTTCAATATCTGAAGGACATTGTTAATGGATGAGATTGCCCGAATGCCTGGGGTACATGCTTCTCAATGCTGGGTGGGAAATCACATCCAATTAGAAAACCTTACAAAGAATTTAATCTAAGGTAAATCCAGTCGATCATGTTCCACTCAGGAAGGTTTGAGCAGAGGGTATAGATCCTCTGTCTAGATCAGAGGTTCTTAAACTTTTTCCACTGGAGATCCTTTTCTGCATTCCAGTGTTTGTGTAGCCTTAGGACATGCTCAGTGCAATGTGTGTATGCTTAGGTGTTCAGAACCAAGGTTGAAGTGAAGTTGCATGAGGCAACAAGGGCAGGTGGTACCTGAAATGCTCTGATACATGATGTGTTTGATTTCTAATTAATTTTTGGTCTTTGTGCATTCAGAAACCTTGTACTGCTGCCAAATTTTTTGCAACCCTATAGGATCACCACCCACAGTTTAAGAAATGTGGTCTAGACTGCCCTAGGCTGGGGGTGGTATATGACCAAGAAAGATCAGTCACCTCCCAGAGACCCTCATTAGAATAAGTCTACTTCTTATTACAATATTCATTCTTCTCATTTATTAAATTTTATTTTTAATTTATGGAATAAGGTACTTCCATAACACAGTACAATGAAAAAGAATGCACATGAAACTGCAAATCTACTACATACAATGTGCTATTCCTTTCAAATATGCAACAAAATTATCATGTACATTTCTTTTCTTCCCTCACCCTATCTCATCCCCAACCCAGAGATAGCTACCATTGGACACAAATAGGTACACATGTATATTTATTCTATGTATACTTCTATGTATTTACTGTCACCCTTGGGAACACCAGCTCTTCCAAGGGAATAGAAGAGTCAAGTGAGTTCCATGAGGAATCTTTGTCATTCGAGAGTGGCACTGACATATTAATTATCTGCTAACATAATTAATAAAATTATTAGTTACCCAGAAACTATGCCTCTCAAACTTTTTAAATGTTATTCCCCTTGACCTAAGGATCCTACTACTAGGCATAAACACCATACAGGAACCCATATATAATAGATATTGATAGTAGTACTTTTATTATAGCAAAGAACTACAAATAAAATAGATGGCCATCAATTGGATAATGGCTAAGCAAAGTGGAGTATAAAAAAAGTATGGAATGATATAATTTTACCATAAGAAATAAGGAATATGATATTCAGAGGCAAATGAAGGAACTTTTACAAAATGATGTAGAGTGAAATAAGCAATACAAGGGGAAGAATTAATGTGATGATCAGAATCTGAGGTAAAAGGTCTCTGAAATACCTCATCATGAACATAATCAAAGTAAAAAGCAATCATAACTATAGAAGTGATGATGAAAAATACTTTTCATCTCTTAGAGGGAGGATGGATTGCATCAGTATTCTTATTGTGTGATCCTCAAACCTCTGGCATCCCCAAGACCTTTTCAGGAGGTCCTCAAAGTAAAAAAAAGTTTTACTAATAATATTAAGGTATTATTTGACTATTAAAAGACAAATCAATTTTTCAACTACGTTTCTGAGTAAGGACAGATTTTTATCAACCCAAATGATATAGGACAGCAGAGGAAATGCAAAAGTAAATAAGAATCTGTCTTTAAGACAGAAATTAAAGAGATGTGCAAAAATATGTAACAACACCATTTCCTCATTGTTTTGTTTTTAAAAGTGTAGCTATTTTCATCAAAAATGTTAATAGATAATAGGATCTGTTATTAATTTTAAATGAATTACTAGATGTTTAAGAATTTTGTCCCTTTAAATTTCTAATAATATTAATGAATATTCATAAGAATAAATTTTGATGGATATAGCTGAAATTAAAATAACTCTTTGAGGTCTTCAATAAGTTTTAAAAGTATAAAGATGTCCTGAAACAAAAAAAAATTTGTAATAACTGGAACAGATCATGGATCTTAACCCTCTTTTCTACATCATGGACACTGACAAAATCTGTGAACCCCTAGCTCCTATTCAAAATGATGTATTTTAAATGCATAAAACAAAACAAAGTATTACAAATGAAAAAAATTACATTGAAATGTAATTATCAACATAATTTTTTTAAAATGTTAACAACTGGTAATGAACTCCTAGAATTACTGATACAGAACAAGACATGCATTCTCAGACACAATCCAATGTGACTAATTTTCTCAATCAACGACTTCCATTGAAATGAGCGATGGGGGTGGGGAAGAAGAAAAGGTGTATTTATGTTTAATGTTAGAAAGAAAAAAAAACCGGGCAGCAAGGTAGTGCAATAGATAAGAGCTCAGCATGAAGGCAGAAAAACTCATCGTCCTGAGCCGAAATCTGGCCTCAGAAACTTACTAGCTTTGTGACCCTGTGCAAATCTCTTAATCTTGCTTGCCTCAGTGTCCACATCTGTAAAATATGCAGGAGAAGGAAATGGCAAACCACTCTAGTTATCTTTGCCACCCAAACAGGATCACAAAGGAATCAGATACAACAAATGTACAATAACAAATACAAGCAAAAAGGGCAATTTAAATTTTTTAAAAATCATTTTAAAAGATGTACAGAGGGAAGGAAAGTACAGAAGGGAAAACAGAGCAACTTATTATTATTATTACAAATATAAAATGTACATATGCAAATATATTGAAACTTCTTTTTACAACCTTTTATTTGGCAATTTAGTTTCTTGTCCAAATTGTCAAAAGCACAATGAAAGAAAAAAATTGTATAGACTATTTGTTCAAGCATAAAGGGGTTGCTGTAACGTTCCTTTAGGGAGAATACATTAATGAAATTAAGAGGAAATTGGGAGCCAAGTGAATACCTTAATAAGCAAAAGTTAAAATTACAGAACCATATATTGACTAGTTATACTATTGGCTAGAAATGGAAAATTTACAATGGCCAAAATAAATGTTAGATTATCTCCAATTAATATTTAAATCTTAGTTTCTTTTCAATCACTACTGAAACATCAGGACTGTACTTTTTTTTTTTTTGGGAGGGCAACTGGGGTTAAGTGACTTGCCCAAGGTCACAGGCTACTTTTTGTGTTAAGTGTCTGAGGCCAAATTTGAACTCAGGTCCTCCTGACTCCAGGGCCAGTGCTCTACTGACTGCGCCACCTAGCCATCCAAGGACTGTACTTTTGTAATGACCTGTACAAAAGCAATCTCACCACAATGTCAAGTGGTTTGATTCATAACTATAACAGTTCGGCTTAATAAGAGTGAAAATGCTTCCACACTAAGAAGTAGGTTACAAAAATTTGGTGGGTACATCATGATATATGTTCTTATTCTCTGAAAATGAAATAGGTAATGTTATTAATTTTTAGAAAAAGTGTGAAGAGTATATTCTTTTCCTGAAAGAGCAATAGAGTTTTAAAATATTAACCATTGGGGGTGGAGCCAAGATGGTGGAGTAGAAACAGCATTTCCAATGTGCTCTGCCCCACACAAATTTCAAACAATGTGAAAGGGGACTCCGAACAACTTCTGGAGCCACAGCACCCACAGGACGGCACAGAGAAGCTAACCTCCTGCTGAGGACAGCCCAGCAGCCCTGCAGGGAGCGGCCAGCACAGTGCTCTGAGAGCAGGCAGCACAGTGCGCGCTCAGAGCTGAGCCCAGGTCCGCGGTTATAGCCCCAGGGTGGCCGGGCCTTCAGCCGGCTGGAGGAACCCCAGAACACCAGCAATTGTGGCCATTCCAGAATCATCAGCACAGATATGCCTAGGACAAAGTGAGAGGTTAGTGCCCTATGGACTTTGGGACCAGTATTTGGGGAACGCATGGCTTCCTCCCCTGGGGGCCAAAAGCTGCTGAAGAAACAGCTGCACAGAAGCCATTTTGCAGTGTCAGGAGTGGCTCTAGCACCTGGTCTTCGAACTGTAGGGAGATCCAGCAATCAGTCTGGGGGTTGATTGCTCTTGCTTTAAACTGCCTGGATCTGGATTGTGGTCTGGGGGGGGAAGTTTGGGGTGGGTATCCAACTTGCCAGAGTGGGTGGAGGCTTTACAGAGGCCACCCAACTGGCAGAAGTTGTGAAGACCCCACATTTGGGCGGAAGCTCCCCTGTCTGGTGGCAGAGTCCTACTGTGGCAACAAGCCCAAAAATCAAGTAATTAAGTGGCAACATGCCTAGGCAAATGAAACAAAATAAACAGAAAAGTTCAACATAGGACTCCTATTTTAGGGGCAAAGAGGCTCAAAGCATGGAGGAGGACTGTGAGGTCAGAACTCCTGCACCAAAAGCCCCAAATGAAAATACAAGCTGGCTACAGGCCATAGAGGACCTTAAGAAGCAGATAAGAGAAATGGGGGAAAATTTGGGAAGAGAAATGAAAAAGATGCAAGAAAAGTATGAAATGACAGTCAGCAGCCTGAATGAGGAAAATAACACCTTAAAAAATAGACTAACTCAAATGGCAAAAGCAGCTCAGAAAGGCAATGAGGAGAAGAATGCCTTCAAAAGTCAAATTTGCCAGATGGAAAAAGAATCTCAAAAGCTCACTGAGGAGATTCATTCCTTCAGAGTTAGACTGGAGCAAATGGAAGCTAGTGACTTTATGAGAAATCAAGATACTATTAAACAGATCCAAACAAATGAAAGCTTAGAAGGCAATGTGAAATATCTCATGGGAAAAACCACTGACCTGGAAAATAGATCCAGGAGAGACAATTTAATAATTATTGGACTACCTGAAAGCCATGATCAAAGAAAGAACCTAGAAATCACCCTTCAAGAAATTCTCAAGGAAAACTGCCCTGATGTTTTAGATCCAGAGGGCAAAATAGAGGTTGAAAGAATCCACAGATCACCTCCTGAAAAGATCCCCAAAAGAAAACTCCCAGGAATATTATAGCCAGGTTCCAGAATCCCCAGATCAAGGAGAAAATACTCCAAGCAGCCAGGAAGAAACAATTTCAATATTGTGTAAACACAATCAGAATAGCCCAGGACCTGGCAGCTTCTACAATGAGGGATCAAAGAGCATGGAATATGATATTCCAGAGGGCAAAAGAGCTGAGATTGAAGCCAAGGGTCACCTACCCAGCAAAACTGAGTATCTTGTTTCAGGGGAAAATATGGTCATTCAGTGGAATAGAGGACTTTCAAGCATTCTTGATGAAAAAACCAGAGTTGAATAGAAAATTTGACATTCAGATGCAAAAAGCAAGAGATGCTTGAGAAGGTAATCAAGGAAAAGAAATCAAAAGGAACTTATCAAGTTGGACTATTTACATTCCTACATGGAAAAACAATAACTGTGTTTGATGAAACCTTTCTCATTATGAAAATAATTGAAGAAGGGCACATGGCATATGTTTACAGGTATACATGGATAGAGGGCACAGGTTGAATTTGATGGGAAGGGATGATTATTATTTTTTTTGGAGGGCGATTGGGGTTGGGTGACTTGCCCAGGTTCACGAGGCTGGGTTTTTGTTTGTGTGTTGGATGTCTGGGGCCGGATCCGAGCTTGGGTCCTTCTGGCTCTGGGGCTGGTGCTCTGCTTGCTGCGCCACCTAGCCGCCCCAAGGAAGGGATGATTCTTAAGGGGTGAAGTCAAGAGGTGAGAGAGGAAAGTGGCAAGAGGAGATGGAGAGAGACAGGGTAGGGTAAACTATCTCATGTAGAAGAGGCAAGGGGAAGTAGTTGCAGGGGAGGGGAAGAACAGGAAGGCAAAAAGGCAAAAGCATATTCTCATTGAAGTTGGCTCAGGGAGAGAATCACATACATACTAAATGGAATATCTTACCCTCACTCACTCTCCTGAGTAGGGGAAAGGGGGATGAGAGGGAGGATGATGGAGGGGAGGGCATTCTGTGGGGAGGGGAGGTTAGAAGTACCCACTATCAAAGAGGGACAGGATCAAAGTAGGGAATGGACCAGGTGGGAGGTGAGACAGGTGGGAGGGAAATATAAGCAGTTTTTTACAATATATATACTATGGTAATGTTTTGCATAGTTATACATGTACAACACATACTGAATTGCTTATCTTCTCAGAGGCAGTGGGTGACAAGGGAGGAAGGGAATGGATCTGAAAATCGAAGTTGTAAAGTTAAATGTTTCATAAGATGTCCAGGCATTGGGGCTCAGAGATTCACCTTGCCCTAATGGCAAAATCGAAGGGGATATGGGAGAAGACATGGGAGAGAGCAGATTGGATAAGGGGATATCTAGTGGGACTGCTATTCTGTGGTGGTGGGTAGGGAAAAAATGGGGGGGGAAATGTAACTCATAATCTGGTGGAAATGAATGATGTAAACCAGAAGTTAATAAAGCATTTGTTGAATTTAAAAAAAAAGTAAAAAAAATAAAAAATATTAACCATTTCCCTCCTTTTAACTCTTTGCAAAGCATAAGACATTTTAAAACGTTCTTTTAAAAATTTATCTTTAAAGCAGAGCCAAGAGAGTGGTAGTTGGGATAACTCTCCCAACATTACCTTTCAAATCAAATTCTGGAGTGGTATAGGCAACAAAAGGTCCAAGTGAGCCATTTTTCCAGGCTAATACAACTCTGTAGGTCAGAAAGAGAGATCAATGACACTGAGAGGGTACTAGCAGTGTAAAAATCCAGCAGTAACTATAGCAGAGCCTTAGAGGTCAGTGTAAGAATAGCAGCTATAGGAGCACTCAGCCCAAAGATGGAAAAGAACTGGTTAGAAAGACCTCTGTGGGGCACAGGTTGAATTTGGTGGGAAGGGATGATACAAGGGGTGAAGTTAAGAGGTGAGAGAGAAAAGTGACAAGAGGAGATGGGGAGAGACAGGGTAGGGTAAACTATCTCATGTAGAAGAAGCAAGGGGAAGTGGCTGCAGGGGAGGGGAAGAACAGGAAGGCAAAAAGGCAAAACCATATTCTCACTGAATCTGGCTCAGGGAGAGAACTACATACATACTAAATGGGATATCTCACCCTGCTGGAAAGTAGGGGGAAGGGGAATGAGAAGGGGGATGATGGAGGGTAGGGCATTCTGGGGGGAGGGGAGGTTGGAAGTACCCACTTCGAAGAGGGACAGGATCAAAGTAGGGAATGGACCAGTTCAGGGGTGGGATGGGTGGGAAAGAATTATAAGTAGCCTTTTACAATATATCTACTATGGTAATGTTTTGCATAGCTATACATGTACAACACATACTAAATTGCTTATCTTCCCAGAGGGAATGGGTGACAAGGGAGGAAGGGAATGGATCTGAAATTCGAGATTTTAAAATTAAATGTTTCAAATATATATAAATACTAAAAAAAAAAAAAAAGACCTCTGTGCTAGTACTGAGTACTATTTGGCATTTCTATTGCCCCTATCCAATTCCGATTAGCAGTACCAGGGTGGAGAGGAGTACCTGTGGTTGTAATGGAACAGTCACAGTTCCAGGGCAGAAAGGAGCACTGGCACTTGTGGCTACACGGGAATAGTGGCCCTTCCTGCGAATGGACCGGAGCAAGACCAGGAAAGCAATAAAAGCAATGACCACATCTCTCCCTGGATCACATCACACCGGGAGCACTGAAAACTTACAAACTCCAAAACTAGCTTATGAAAATAGCAACCTGAAAAAGCCTAAAGCTCTGGGACAATACCTCTCCCCCAACCCTAGATGAGCAGAGTCCAACTTTACCATAAAGTTCAAAGTCAAGAAATAGTTTCCAAAAAAAAAAATTAGCAAACCAAACAAGAACCTGACATAAAAATCTACTATGTTGACAGGGAAGATCAAGACAGAAACATGGAAGACAAGGTTGTAAAAAGAGCTATAAGCAAAGCCTCAAAGGAAACTGTAGATTGGATATAGAAGAATTCTATAGAATTGCCTAGAAGAACTCCTGGAAGAGCTAAAGAGAGAGCAAAAAAAAATAAAAAAAGATTTTTTTAAAGAGTAGTAAAGGAAAAAGTGGGAAAAGAAATGAGAGCAATGCAGGAAAATTATGGAGAGAGAATTAACAACTTGGTAAAAGAGGCACAAAAATACTTTAAAAAAATAACACCTAAAAAAATAAATAATTGAACAAATGGCAAGGGAGGAACAAAACCTCACCGAAGAAAAGAACTTCTTAAAAAACAGAATTAAAAGAGGTACAAAACTTCACTGACAAAAATTCCTAAACAACAGAATTGGCTAAATGGGGAAAAAAAGAAACAAAAGATCACAGAAAAAAAATTAGAATTAGTCAAGTAGAAACTAATGACTCCATGAGACTTCAAAAAACAACAAAACAAAGTCAAAAAATGAAAAAAAAAAAAGAAAGAAAATTTAAAATATCTCATTAGAAAAAGAACTGACCTTGGAAAGTCATCAAGGAGTGTGGTGAGCCAAAGAGGCCTGTCCCAGGACTCTGATAATTACCCTGATATCAGTGGACCTGCATGTCAAAGATCTCTTTGAGATGTGACTTTTCACTAAGTCTGCTCCGGAGTTCTTTTGATATAGGTTGCATTTAAAAGGATGTTATTGGAGTTCTTGAGATCAACAGGATTCTGTCCCTGGATATATCTGATTCCGCACTCTGGTATCTTTGGGTGTCCAGCTCTAAACATGATGTCTGTTGAGGACTGAGCTTCAGCTTTGAAGTTTGCTCTCAATTGTACCTGTTTATGACTGCGGCTGCATTAAGAAGTACGGGAGACCCAGATCTAAGGCTCTGCCCCAAAACTTTAGCTGTCCAAAACATTTGCAGGAAGTTAGTTCCTATGCAGATGTTCTTGATGATGCGGCCTTGGTCATTAGGCTTTGAGGCCAGCTCTCAAGAGCATCCTTTGAGATGTAACTGACTGCATGTGATAAGAGATAACTGACTTTTCCTAAGACTTTATGGCACGTAGGGATCAGTAGGCCTTACTGCCATGCTACTTCCAGGATACAACAGACTAAGATAATGATTTCTCTTCCTTTCTGTCCTTTGTCTCTTTGCTCTATAAAAAACGTTCCCTGAGTATCAATAAACGGAGTTCATGGTTCTTCCTTGAGCTACCCACATGGCCTGGTCATTTCTTATTCACGTCTCCGGATCATGCTAAGTGCTGGACACTGAGCAGCCCACGACAAAGGAGAGATTAAGTTAAAATTATTGCACTAGTAAAAAGCCATATTTTTTTTTTAAAGCATATACATCAAATTTCAAGAAGTTATTAAGAAAAACTGACCTAATATCTTGGAACTAGAGAGAAAAATAAAAATGGATAGAATTCTCTGATCACCTCCTAAATAGAGGCCCCAAAATGAAAACTAACAGGGATATTATAGATAAATTCCAGAGTTCCCTGTAATAGTAATGGAATTTGAAGATGTTCCCTGCCCCTTAATGGGCCTCACTTGGAGCACAAGAAAACAAGCTTGCTTAGAGAGGAGCCTTGGTTTTCAGGAAGGCCCACCCTTTGTTACCTTGTAATTAGGCAGTGGGTCACAAAGGTTGTGATGTTCTCTGACCCTAGAGAAGGCTATACCTACCTCTGAGGTGAGAGTTGTGTGATTTGGCCAGATGAAACTCTGGGCAGCCATCGGACCCCGCCCCCGGCTTTGAAAAGTCAGATGCTGGTGCTTCTCTCTCTGGTAACTAACACTGTGTGTAGATAATGGTCAGACAACTAGAAGCCCTGTCTGTCGGTCTACTGAATTGTGTTATTTTCTCTGTCTGTGCCTTTTTGTGTGCTTGTAATTTCTGTTTGTATTTTCTGAAGTTCAATGTGCTGAATTTTTCCCCTGAACTAAGTGATTTATATATATATATATATATATATATATATATATATATATATATATATATATATATATATATATATATATATATATGTCTGATTAAAGTAAGACTGTTACCCCTTTTGAGTTGCTTTCCTTTAGAAAAGGAAAGGGGCGGCTAAGTGGTGCAGTGAATAGAGCACTGGCCCTGGAGTCAGTAGGATCTGAGTTCAAATCCGGCCTCAGACACTTAACACAAAAACTAGCTATGTGACCTTGGGCAAGTCAACCCCAATTGCCCTCCAAAAACCAAAAAAAAAAAAAACAAAAAACCCCATAAAAAATTTTAAAAAAAGAAAAGCAGATCAAAGAACCTGGACTAGCAGCCATCCTGAGTGTACTAGGATGCTTGCTTATAAATCTCCAGGTCAAGGAGAAAATACAGCAAGCAGTCAAAAAGAAATCATTCAAATATCATGGAGCCACAGTCAGGATCACAAAAGAATTAGCAGCTACCATATTAAAGGAGAGGAGGGATTGGAATATGATATTCTGGGAGGCAAAGGAGCTAGGGGACTTTAACTAAGAATAACCTACCCAGCAAAAATGAGTATAATCTTTCAGGGGGATCTAAACTGGTTTTGTTCCTTTTTTTTTTTTTGAGGGGGGAAGGCAGGGCAATTGAAGTTAAGTGACTTGCCCAAGATCATACAGCTAGGAAGTGTTAAGTGTCTGAGGCCAGATTTGAAATCAGGTCCTTCTGATTCCAGGGCTGGTGCTCTATTCACTGTGCCACCTGGCCACCCTAAATAAATATTTAATGATATAGAAAACTGTCGAGCATTCCTGATGAGAAGATCAGAGTTGAATAAAAAATCTAATATTCAAACACAATTCTCAAGAGATGCATAAAAAGGTAAACATGAAAGAGGAAACATAAGGGACTTAAGAAGGTTAAACTGTTTACATTCCCATACAGGAATGTGATAAATTTACTCCTAAGAATTTTATTATTATTAGGGCAGGTAGAAGTCCATATACACAGAAGGCACAGGTATAAGTTAATTATGTTAGAATGATCTAAAAAAAATCGAGGGGTGAGAAACAGGGATGCACTGGAAGAAAGGAGAAGAGAGAAAAAGAACAGGGGAAATTATCTCATATAAAAGAAGCAAGAACATTTACATTGGAGGGGAAACTGGGGAGCAGTGTGATGGTCAATACTTGACCCTCACTCTCATGTGAGCTACTTTGAAGAGAGAATAATATATGTAAATAATAAGCTGGATACAGAAATCTATCTTCCCCAGTATTAAAGTAATTGGGGACAGGGATAAGATAAAGGAGGAGGGAGGGGAGATTAAAGAAGGAATTTTTCAAAATACTTTCGAGGAAAAACAGGAAGAAAAAAGAGAGAGATAAAGATGAACAGAGGAAAAGAGGAAACACACAGTAATTATAACTTTTAATATGAATGAAATGAACTCATCCATAAAACAAAAGAAAATAGCAGAACAAATTAGAAAACAGAATCCAACAACATGGTATTGAAACAGAAAGACACACACAGACTTAAAATAAAGGGCTGCATCAGAATTTGTTATGCTTCAATAGAAGTAAAAAAAAAAAAGTACTGGGAGCAAACACAATCCACATAAAGCAAAAGTAAAAATAGACCTAACCTTAAAAGAGATAGTCAAGGGTGTAAGGTACCACAGACAATGAAGTGATAATAATACTAAAAATGTATGCACCAAACAGCCTAAGATCCAAATTCTTAAAGGAAAAGTTAAATGAGTTATAGGAAGAACAAACAATAAAACTATACTAGTGGGGGACCTCAACTTTCTCTTCCCAGCACTAGATAAATCTAACTAGTAAAAAAAAAGTTAAGATGATGAATAAAATTTTAGAAAAGTTAGCTAAGATAAGAGCTCTGGAGAAGACTGAATGAGAACAGAAAGGAATATACCTTTTTCTCAGCTGTACATGGCACTTTCACAAAAACTAATCATGCATTAAGGAATATAAAATCTCACAATGTTTCAAAACATTTTGGTTTTTCTGTTTTTTTGCATAATTATTTCTACATTGTTGAATGAACTGAAGTTTTGGGTTTTTTTTAATGATAAGTATAAATTCTAATACACTATTTAACCCAAAAAGGGGGTAGGAGGTGGGAGGTGAGGGGAACAGCTAGGTTGCACAGTGGGTAGAGCACTAGCCATCGAGTCAGGAGGACCTAAGTCCAAGTTTGGTTTCAGACAATTACTAGCTGTGTGACCCTGAGGCAATTCACTTGAAAGAAAAAAAAAAGAAAGAGCAGAAATTTCTGCAAATATAGGAAAGCAAAGTATTAAAAAACAGTCTTTTCAATGGGAGGCTAGGTGGTGCAGTGAATAGAGCACCAGCCCTGGAGTTAGTAGGACCTGAGTTCAGATCCAGCCTCAGACACTTAACACAAAAACTAGCCGTGTGACCTTGGGCAAGTCACTTAACTCCAATTGCCCTCTGAAAAGAAAAAAAAAGACATAAAATTAATTTGGGGGCAGCTAGGTGGCACAGTGAGTAGAGCGCCGGCCCTGGAGTCAGAAGGACCCGAGTTCGGATCCGGCCTCAGACACTTAACACACACAAACAAAAACCTAGCCACATGACCTTGGGCAAGTTACTTAACCCCAATTGCCCTCCAAAAAGCAAAAAACAAAAACAAAAAACAAAACAAAACAAAAACAAAACAAAAACAAAACCAGTCTTTTCAGACCATAATGCAATAAAAATACATTCAATAAAAGGCTTTGGAAACATAGATTAAAAATCAATTGGACACTGAATAATCTAATCCTAAAGAATAAGTGGGTCAAAGAACAAACCATAGAAACAGTCAATAATTTAAAGATAATGACGATGAGACAACATACCAAAATTTGTAGGATGAAGCCAAGCAGCAGTTTGGGGAAATTTTATCTCTAAATGAAGAGAGAAAGAAAAGATCAATGAATTGAGCATAATTTAAAAAAATCAGAAGAACAAATTAAAAATCTCCAATTAAATACCAAAAGTGAAATCCTGAAAATAAAGAAGAGATTAAAAAAGAAGCAATAAAATAATCTATTGATTAATTTGATAAGAAAAAAGAAAGAAAATTAAACTGCCAATACCAAAAATGAATTACCAGTTATCACCAATAAAGATGAAATTAAAGCAATTATTTGGATATTCTTTCCAATTATATGCCAAAAACGACAAAATAAGTAAACTGGATGAATATTTGCAAAAATAAAAACTGCCCAAATTAACTGAAAGGAAATAGAATACTTAAATAATCTTAACTTAGACAAAGAAATTGTATAAGTCATAAATCAGATCCCTGGGGAAAAAAATTTCCAGGACCAAATGGATTTTGGTAAATTCTACCAAACATTTAAAGTATAATTTATTCCAATATTATACAAACTATTTTTAAAAATAGGAAAAGATTCCTTCTCTGACACAAATACAAACCTAAAGCAGAAAGAGCAAAATCAGAATAAAAAGTCTAGACCAATTTCCCTAATGAATACTGATGTAAAAAATTTAAATAAAATCCTAACCAGGAGATTACATGAATATATCACAAAAACCATGCATAATAACTAGGTGGGATTTATAACAGGAATACAAAACTAGTTCAATATTAGAAAGACTATCAGCATAACCGACCATATCAGTAACAAAAAGCTTTCGACAAAATGCAACACTCGTTCCTATTAAAAAAAACAAACATTAAAAAGCATAGGAATACATAGAGCTTTTCTTAAAATGATAAGTAGCAACTATCTAAAACTAAGAGGAAGCATTATTTGTAATGGGGATAAACTAGAAGCCTTCCCAATAAGATCAGGAGTGAAACAAGGATATCCATTATCATCACTATTTTTAATACTGTACTAGAAACCCTGGCTACAGCAATAAGACAAAAAAAAGAAAAAGAAAAAGAAATCGAGGAAACAAAACTATCACTCTATGCAGATGAAACAATAGTATACTTACATAACTTAGAAAATCTACCAAAATTTTTTTGAAATAATTAACTTTAGCAAAGTTACAGGATATAAAATACATCCACATAAATCATCTCTATATCTTACCAACAAAACTCAGCAGGAAGAAATAGAAAGAAATTATATTTAAAATAAATGAAAGAACAAAACACTTGGGAATCTACCTGTCAAGACACACACAGTAACTATATGAACACAATTACAAAACACCTTTGACACAAATAAAGACATCTAAACAGTTGGAGAAATATTGATTATTTATGGGTAGACTGAGCTAACATAAGCAAAAATTACAATTCTACCTAAATTAATTTTACAGAGCTAGAAAAAAATAACAAGAAGACCTGGGAATAATGCCAGTGAAGCAATTTATAAAGTAGCTGTAAATATACAGGGGTGGCTAGGTGGCGCAGTGAGTAAGAGCGCCGGCCTCGGGAGTTGGGATGACCCGAGATCGAATCCGGCCTCAGAAAATGAGCACCCACACATAAATAATGACTAGTCGTGCAACCTTGAGCAAGTTACTTAACCCCAATCGCTTTAAAAAAAAAAAAAGAAAAGAAAAAAGAAAAAAATATATATGTAAGTATATAATACTTGGAAAAAAGGGAAGCCCTTCAGTTATAAAAGAATGCATTACAGAATTTAGACACTGATAAGGTTTCAAAGAACAAACAACTGCCTCTTTCAAGGAGAACCATAATTGATTGGCAGCATAAATTAGCCTTCACCTTAACAGAATTTCATGCAGTACTTCAAAAGAAAAAAATATATTATTCAATTGCTTTGCACGAATCAGCTAATATTACTGACTCCGCACAGGTTTTATACTTCATTGGGACCATAACAAAAGATATTCTTTCCTATGGAGAGTTACTTATTTTGGGCACACTTGCAAGCAGAACATGGGGAATAGATATCTTCACCAACTTTCAAGATAAATGTCATGAAATTGGACTGAACTCGGTAAATTTAGTAAGTCTGTGTACAGAAAGTGCACCTTCCGTGACAGGAAAACATGAAGGGTTTATTGCACAGATAAAAAAAAAGTATTAACATATCCAGATGCTCTCACTTCTTTTCATTTTATCTTGCATCAGCAAAATCTCTGTGCCAAAGTAAGTATTTTATGTGACACTTTGCAGCAAACATTGTTAACTATATTTGTACACATGCAACACAGAATCATCAGTTTCCAAACATGCTTAAAGCTGAATGATAACGTATTCAGTATGAATTTGCTTGTTTCAAACTAAAAGTATGTTGGCTATTACAAGGACAGGTATTAGCCAAAACTTTATCTCTGCAAAAACAGATGGTTAATTTTTATGAAGAACAGAATCAGCAATGTGAATTATTGAAATAAGATTTCTATAAGAATGCTGCATTTCTGTGTGATATCATGTTAAATCAAAATGACCTGAATATGTCTTCGCAAGGTAAAACTAAGCCTATCCATGACAAAAAATCCAAGCATTTCAAAAAAACTGTCTTTTTTCAAAATATTTCTTCAAAAGGAAATTTTGTATGAGCATTTTCCCCATTTAGCAAAGGTAATTGATGAGCAGGATGATATATGCTTATCATTTTAAGAATACGTAGCTGTGATAGGCCTGTTAACTGGAGAATAAACTGAAAGGTTCACTGACTTTGAGAATCATGACATCACACTCAAATGAGCGTTTCAGCCTCACCTAGTTGATATCACCAAAGTACCCAAAGAAGTACATACTGAATTCATTGAGCTCTCGGTAAAAGACATTTTAAAGTCATTCTTTGATGCCAAGAAAGACCCAATTGAAATATGGAAAAATGTGGGGCGGCTAGGTGGCGCAGTGAGTTAAGAGCACTGGCCTCAGAGCTGAGATGACCCGGGATCGAATCCGGCCTCAGAAAATGAGCACCCACACACAAATAATGACTAGCCATGTAACCTTGAGCAAGTTACTTAACCCCAATTGCTTTAAAAAAGAAAGAAAGAAATATGGAAAAATGCAATGGAACATCCATGCTGTTGGCAACATGCCCAAAATAAATAAATAAATAACAAAATAAATGAATGAATGAATAAATAAATAAATAAATAAATAAATGCTTCATTGCTTTTCAATCACTTACTGTTGGGAATTTACATTCTCCTACCTAACCCAAATCAAGATGCCCTTGTGGTCACAAATTACCACATCCACTTTCCAATCGGTAAATGGTTAAAGGTTATGAACAGGCAGTTTTCAGTGGAAGAAATTAAAACTATCTATAGCCACAGGAAACAAATGCTCTAAATCACTATTGCTTAGAGAAATGCAAATTAAAATAACTCTGACATACCTCATCACACCTATCAGATTGGTTACCGTGACAAAAAAGTAAAATGATAGATATTGGGGAAGATGTGGGAAAACTGGAACGCTAATGCACTGTTGGTGTTATGAATGGATACAACCATTCTGAAGAGCAATTTAGAACTATGTCAAAAGTCTATCAAAATGTGCATACCCTCTGACCCAACAATACCACTACTAGGTCTATATCCCAAAGAGATCATAAAAATGGGAAAAGGACTCACATGTACAAAAATATTTATAGCAGCTCTTTTTGTGATAGCCAAGAATTGGAAATTAAGGAGATACCCATCAACTGGGGAATGGCTGACCAAGTTATGGTATATGAATGTAATGTAATACTGTTGTGCAATAAAAAATGATGAGCAGGCAGACTTCAGGAAAACCTGGAAAGACTTATATAAACTAATACTGAGTGAAGTGAACAGAATCAGGAGAACATTGTACGCAGTAACAGCCACAGTGTGCAATGACTAATTTTGACAGACTTGGATCTTCTCAGTAATGCAAAACTTTGACTCATGATGGAAAGAACTATGTAGTCTCAATGCAGATTGAAGCATATTATTTGCTCTCTTTTTGTTGTTATTGTTTTCTTTCTTCTTCTCATGGTGGTTCCTCCCATTGGTTCTTATTCTTCTTTACAACATGACTAATATAAAAATATGTTTAATACGAATGTATCTGTAGAGCCTACATTGGATTGCACAGCCTACACTGTCTTGGGGAGCGGGGAGATGGGAGGGGAAAAAGAGAGGGGGAGAAAATTTAAAACCCAAAAGCTTATGGAAGTGAATGCTGAAAACTAAAAATAAATAATTTTTTTAAAAATGATTATACCCATCTAGAGGATCAACTAAACTGCAGACCTCTATGCTGCAAGCAAATATTCAATTACTTTCCAACAAAAAGCAGAAACAAATTCATTAAAAGGTTAACTTTAAAAGTAACAAATAGTTTTAATTTTTTGAAACTACTAAGTACATAGTAATGAGGTTCTTACAAAATAATGGACATTTTCAAGTATATTTAATTGAATACGGCCTTATCTGATTACAGTTAAATATTAATGTGGTCTTCCATATTAAAAGGTTCCCCATCCCAGTTTAATATATTGCCTCTTTAAAGTTTGTTACTCAGTTAATCCTGCTTACAAATATTGAGAGTCACAGGTATTCCGAGAAACAATTGCTGAGGACTAAGTCTGATCTAGTTCAGAGACAAGATGCTGCTTAATTTTGAATGTGAAAAGCTATTACATAATAAGGAGATATGGATACCAGACCTGTTAAGTGTTTTAGGGAAAAACAAAAATATATCTAATTGTAAACAGATGAGATACTTAATCTGAGTCACTTCACTCCAGGATCCATTCCAGAATCTCCAGACTTTTCCACCTCCTTGCCAGAAACCTTCTCACCTTGAACTTCCTCCCCTTGAGCCAGATTGGCAAGTCCTTGGCCTTGATAAAGATTTTGGAAAGTGCTAGGTGATCCATGCTCACATTAATTCTAGCTTCAGTCCTAATTCTTCAGACTTTTCACCTAGTTCCCAGCAATTTTGCCCAATGAGACACCCCACTCCCCACCCATAACTGCTTTCCAGTACCTTTTAGTGTGTTCTTATCTCATTAGAATGCAAGGTCCTCAAAGAGAAGAACAGTTTCTTTTGCTTATATTTGCATTCTAGCACTCCCTATAGTGTCTGGCACTTAGCTTGCCTTTAATAGATGCTTAATGAGAATATGATTGTTAATCTAAAAGCAAAAGAGGGGTAGTTTGCAGAGAAGATCCAGAGTGACTACAAAAAGAGGTGGAGTAACAGTACATTATTGATTAGAGACGGGCAAATTAAAAGAACTCAGGTACCACATCGCACCTATCAGATTGGCTAACGTGACAAAAAAACAGGAAAAATGATAGATGTCAGAGAACACCTGGGAAAATTGGAATACTAATGCATTGTTGGTGGAGTTGTGAACTGATCCAACCATTCGGGAGAGCAATTTGAAACTATGCCCAAAGGACTATCAAAATGTACACATCCTTTGACCCAGCAATACCACTTCTAGCAGAGCAGTATTGCAAAGAGATCATAAAAATGGGAAAAGGAGGGGTGGCTAGGTGGCAAACTGAGTAGAGCACCGGCCCCAGAGTCAGAAGGACCTGAGTTGGCTCCAGCCTCAGACACTTAAAACACACACACACACACACATACACACACACACACACACACACACACACACACACACAAACTAGACATGTGACCTTGGGCAAATTACCTAACCCCAAAGTACAACATCCATTCCTATTAAAAACACTAGAAAGTATAGGAATAAATGGAGCCTTCCTTAAAATAATAAATAGCATCTATTTAAAGCCATCAGCAAGTATTATATATAATGGGGATAAGCTAGAAGCATTTCCAATAAGATCAATCAGCAGGGAAACAAGGGTGTCCACTATCATTCCTCTTATTCAATCTGGTACTAGAAATGTTAGCAGTAGCAATTAGAGAAAAAAAAAGAAATCAAAGGAATCAAATTAGGCAAAGACAGACCAAGTTATGATTCTTTAGGTGATGATATGATGATATACTTAGAGAATCCTAAAGAATCAAGTAAAAAACTACTTGAGACAATAAATAAATTTGGCAAAGATGCATGATGTAAAATAAACCTACATAAATCCTCAGCATTCCTGTTTATTTCTAATGAAATCCAACAGCAAGAGATTGAAAGAGAAATCCCATTTAAAGTTCCTGTAGACATTATAAAATATTTGGGAATCTACCTGCCAAAACCAACCGAGGACCTATATGAACACATCTACAAAACACTTCTCACACAAATAAAGTCAGATCTAACTAATTGGAAAAACATCAATTGCTCATGGCTAGGTCGAGCTAATATGATAAAAAATGACAATTTTACCTAAATTAAATTACATATTTAGTGCCATACCAATCAACTTACCAAAAAAAATTACTTTATGGACCTAGAAAAAATAGAAACAAAATTTATTTGGAACAAACAGTCCAGAATATCAAGGGAATTGGTAAAAAGAAACGCTAGGGAAGGTAGCCTAGCTATATCAGATTTTGATCTGTATTATAAAGCAGCAGTCATCAAAACTACTTGGTATTGGCTGAGGCATAGAGCAGTGGATCAGTGGGATAGATTGGGTACATGAGACTCAGCAGTCAATGACTATAATAATCTATTCTTTGATAAACCTAAAGACCCCACTTTTGGGGATAAGAACTTACTATTTGCCAAAAACTGCTGAGAAAACTGGAATATAGTATGGCAGCAACTGAGCATAGACCATATACCAAAATTAACTACACCGTATACCAAAATTAAGTGTAAGTGGGTGCATGATCTAGGTATAAAGGATGATACTGTAAGCAATCTGGGGAAGCAAAGAATAGTTTACCTGTCAGATTTATGGGTAGGGGAAGATTTTCATGACCAAACAAGAATTAGAGAGCATTACAAAATAACAAATGGATAACTTTGATTACATGAAACTGAAAAGCTTCTGTACAAACAAAGCCAATGTAACCAAGATTAAGAGGGAAGTAGGAAATTGGGAATGAATTTTTACAACCAATGTCTCTGATAAATGACTCATTTCTAAAATATAAACAGAATTGAGTCAAATCTATAAGAATAAAAGTCACTCCCCAATGATAAACAGTCAAAGGATATGAACAGGTAGTTCTCAGAGGAAAAAATTAAAGATATTTATAAGCATATGAAAAAATGCTCTAAATCAGTATTGATTAAAGAAATGCAAATCAAAACAACTCTGAGGTACCACATCTCACCAGTCAGATTGGCTATGATGACAAAACAGGAAAATGATAAATGCTGGAGAGGATGTGGAAGAACTGGAACACTAATACATTGCTGGTAGAGTTGTGAACTGATCCAACCATTCTGAAGAATAATCTGGAACTGTGCCCAGAAGGCTATAAGTAATTTCATATCCTTTGACCCAGCAATGCCACTTCTAGAGTTGTAACCAAAAGAGATCACGGAAGTGGGAAAAAGACGTATATGTACAAAAATATTTATAGCAGCTCTTTTGTGGTGGCAAAGAATTCAATATTAAGGGGATGCCCTTCAATTGGGGAATGGCTAAACAAGTTGTGGTATATGAATGTAATGGAATACTATTGCACTATAAGAAACGAAGAGCAGATGGACTTCATATCTACCTGGAGAGGCTTATGCCAACTGATGCTGAGTGAGAAGAGCAGAACCAGGAGAAATTTGTACACAATTACAGACACAACGTATGTGTGATAACCAACTTTGATGCACCAGTCTCTTCTCAGAAATGCAGGGCTATAAGTAAACTCCAGAAGACTCATGATGGAGAGAGAGATGTCTACATTCAGACAAAGAACCAGAAAGAACAGAGTCTGAATACAGATTGAAGCAAATTACCTGCTCTCTTTCTTTTCCTAGTTTGGTTTGGTTTCCTCTTCCCCATTCATTCCATCACATACAATCCTTCTTTAAAACCTGACCAATGTGTAATGTGAAAGTATCTGCAGATCCTATACCTGATTGTATGCTGCCATGGGGGGTGGGGAGGAAGAGAAATTTGAACCTCAAAGAACTAGGGAACTGAATCTTGTAAACTCAAAGTAAACCAAAAAATCAATAAAGACAAAAAAAAATAAAAGTATATTCCCTTACAACAGAGTTAATTCTAGGATGGTGAGAGAATGAGTCTTGGTGGTGCTTCTCTGTAGATCCAGATCTACTAATATGAGGATAGGTTGAAGGAATGAAGCCAGCTCAAAGAATATGAAGATATGTTCACAGGTCCATGTTAAAGGTATGAGGTTCTAGTGTGAGTGGGCATCATTACACATGTACTAGTTACAATGGTATCTAAGTTGCACATATTTAAAAGATGTATATAGGTTTACCACATATATGGCACTTTATGTCTATGTACCATTAAAATAATTAGAAAATTGGAAAACATTTAATATATTGTACTGGAAGTTGTACCTTAGTGAAATTCTTGGGGGAAATATTTAAAAAAAGGTTATCTACAAGATTGCATCTCACTGTCCTTCATTTTGCCAACATTGGTACAAAGAAGAACCAGAAATATGAGCATCAATGTCACAAAAATCAGAATTTACATATTAGTGCTAGTGCAGAAAGAGCTAGAGAGTAGACAATTTTTTACTGGCTGTTAATAAAAAGCAGCAACAGGGGTACCAAGGCATTTTCTTCTCCACAGGTGCCACAGTGCAGATAAAACTGGGCATGAGTGGACTCTATGTTGCTTTTAGACACTATATGTTCCCATGAACTTACTTTTTAAAATTGGAGGTATTTTTGTGATATACTAAAAGGTTCCATTCATTTTAAAAAGAGAATCAATGAAAAAATGAGGTTTAATTTATACAAACTGACTTTCAAAATAACTGTGTCAAAACCCTTCAGACTCTCTGAAGCATATATGAGTTACATTAATATACTCTTGAAATGCTTTTTAAATAAAGACACTGAATTATTGGTGAATAAAAGCATCTTTAAAAAAAAAACCTGCTGAGTTTTAAACCAACATTAGGTCAGTAAAAACACACTGCCAACTACAAAAATACTGCAATTTGGCATAATATTTCTTAAATAGCAAATTGATCAAATATATAATGGAGAGACACTCAGATTTCAAAACTGAAGACTAAAAACATTGAAGGTTCAAAGGTACAGCTATAACTGTGAGACAAGGGGAAGCTACGTGTTGCAGTGGATAAAGTACAGGGCATGGAATCAAAAAGACATGAATTCAGGTCTCAGATACTTATGATCTGTGTACTTTGGGTAAGTCACTTAACCTCTGCCTCAGTTTCTTCAACTGTAAAATGTGAATAATAATTGCACATAACTACCAGGGTTGTTATGAAGATTAAATGAGAATATCTGTAAAGTACTCTTAACAGTACCTAGCACACAAAGGTTTTTTTTTTTTTTTCTGGTTGTTGTTTAGCCATTTCAGTCATATCTGATGCTTCATGATCCCATTTGGGATCTTCTTGGCAAAGATACTAAAACCAAAAATGGTTTGCCATTCCTTCTCCAGCTTATTTTATTTTTATTTTGCTTTTTGAAGGGCAATTGGGGTTAAGTGACTTGTCCAAGGTCACACAGCTAGTTTTTGTGTTAAGTGTCTGAGGCCAAACTTGAACTCAGGTCCTCCTGACTCCAAGGCGGGTGCTCTATTCACTGTGCCACCTAGCTGCCCCCCAGCTTATTTTACTGATGAGGAACTGAGATTAACAGGGGGAAATGACTTGCCCATGGTCACATGGCTAGTAAGTATCTGAGAAGAGATTTGAACTCAGGAAGTTGAGTCTTCCTGACCTGAAACCCAGGGCACTATCCATTGTGCCACCTCGCTGTCCTGTGGCATATAGTAAACACCATACAAATCATTAATATTAAAAAGCAAAAGCAAATTTTACTACATTTCATAGAATATCTCAAAAATGAAGAATGTCTCAGGAACTTGCTATTAAAAATCAAGTTCTTCAGACACATGACAGATATAAAAGTCATATCTTAATTTAAAGGAAAAGATACCTTCACACCATGGAAAGAAGAGCTCTTAGCCAAACAAAGGATAGAGATAGCCACGAGAGATAAAATGAACAATTTTGATTAAGTAAAATTGGAGATTTGTAAGTGTTTTTTAAAAGACAGGGTCTTTCTATATCATGCAGGGTAGACATGTAATGACTACTCACAGGTCTGATCCTACTGCAGATCAGCATTGAAGCTTTGACATGCTCAGTTTACAACCTGAGCTGTTCTACATGTCTCAGGCAACTCGTGAGCACTCTCATCTCCCTTCTGAAGGCTCAGTGTTACTTGTAACTTAGTATCTGTAAACTTGGTGCAAGCATTCAATAAGATTTAGCTCTGCTGCAGCTCAGAATTCCCAAACTCAAGTCATTCACCTGCTTCAGTCTTCCCCAGTACCAGGCATTACAGATATGTACTACCTTACTGGGCCAATAAGTAGTCCTCAAAGGAAGAAAGGCAAAACTACCAAGGGCAATATGAAAAATGCCCCAAATCTCTAATGTGAAAAGAAATGCTAACTAAAATGACCAAGATTTTGCCTTATACCTTTCTGATTTAGTAAAGGTGGCAAAAAAAAAGTGACAATTGTTGGGGAACTGTGGGAATACAGACACATTAATAAAGTGTTGAAGCTGTGAAATGTTCTAACATTGCAAAGTCATTTGAAACTATAAACAAAGTCAATAAACTGTGCCATACCCCTTGCCCCAAAAATACTATTAAGACATATGCTCCAAAGAGTTACAGGCAAAAGGCCTATATGTACAGAGAGATATAGATAGATATAGCTATGTCTACACATGTGAGCATGTTTATGTGCGTACGTGTGTGTATATACACACACACACACACACATTTATTTATTAATTTATTTTATTTATGCCACCACTTTTTGTTGTAGTAAAGAATAGGAAAAAAAGTGGGTGTCCATCAACTTGGGAAGGGGAAAACAAAGTATGTCATATCAATATAATGTGATAATATTACACCATAAGAAATGATGAAAGGGAGAATTAACAGAAACCTGGGAAGTCTTTTATGGGTTGATACTGAGTGAATATACAGAGAACATTTCATACAACAGATACAATATTATGGCAAAAAGAATGAGCACAAGCTCTGCTTTAGGGACTTTTAAACAAGATCACAAACAGGTCCATAGATATTTTCAGATTCCATGAACTTGGACTAGAAAAAAATTATATCTTAATTTTCACTAATAATTAACTGAAATTTAGCATTTCCTTCAGTCAGTAGGCAACAAAATACAATAGTATTAGGAGTACCTGTGACTTTGTCACCAACAGAAATCATAGATATCTTTGTCATATTATAATTGTTACAGATAGGTGAAATATCATTTACATTCATCACTACTTTGAAATTACCATAGTTATTATACATACTACTAAACTGTATATGATCAGTCTTCCTGCTATACATGCTTATACAATCTACTCAAGTAACACTGAATCTTGTATTCTTTTTTTTTCCCCGAGTAGGTTACTGAATACTTTTATTCTGCACACAGAAGCCACTAAGGATCTGGCCTGGGGGCTCATCGGGGCTGCATCACAAGTGTATGGCTTCACACATCAGGACCAGGGGTGGGGGTGAGAACAGGTCATTCTATCTCAGTCACAGGATGACAAGGGTCTGCTGACAAAGCCAGATGATCAGGAAGCTTCTGGTGTAAGACAGTTCTAATGAAGCAGTGAGAACATCACAGAAAGGTGGAGGGGAGAGGGAGATTAAGCAGCAGAGGCCTCTGACCCCAAAACAAAACTGATCTAGTACTCATGGCTGCCCATTCTTAGGACAGGAGCTTCTACAGAGGTGCCTGGCACCTCCTGGCCACAGATGTTACTTGGCCTGAGGGTTTCTGAAGTTCCATCCAGCATATTTAGCCTTGCTGCCCAGCTCTTCCTCAATTCTGAGAAGCTGGTTATACTTGACCAGACACTCAGATCGGCAAGGGGCACCAGTCTTGATCTGCCCAGTGCAGAAACCCACCACCAGGTCTGCAATGAAGGTACCTTCAGTCTCCCCAGAACGATGGGAAACCATTACTCCCCACCCATTGGACTGGGCCAGCTCGCACACCTGGAGAGATTCAGTCACAGAGCCAATCTGGTTCACTTTGAGTAGGAGGCAGTTGCAGGCTTTCTCATTCACAGCCTTTTCAATGCTTTTGGGATTGGTCATTGTGAGGTCATCCCCTACCACCTGGATGCCTGTGGTAGCAGTGAAGTTCTTCCAAGCTTCCCAATTATCCTGGTCAAAAGGATCTTCAATAGACACCATTGTACAGTTCTAGATGAAGTCCTTGTGGAGGTCTCCAAGCTCAGAAGGGGAGATGTATCTGTTGGGATCATCAGGAGACTTGAAGTCCAAGTCATATTTCCCAGATTGGAAGAATTCTGAGGCAGCAACATCCATGCCAATTACGACCTTATCAGTATAGCCAGCCTTACTAATAGCATCCTTTAGCAGGTCCAGAGATTTTTTATTCTCCAGGATGTTTGGAGCAAAGCCACCCTCATCCCCCACGTTGGTGGCGTCCTGTCCATATTTCTGCTTAATCACACTCTTCATTATGGTAGACCTCAGCTCCAATGCACATGGCCTCCTTAAAGTTTGCTGCTCCAACAGGGAGGATCATAAACTCCTGCATGGCCAGCCTGTTACCAGCATGGGAGCCACCATTGATCATGCTGAAGGCTGGAACTGACAGGATGACTTCATTATTGCCTGCAAGGTCAGCAATACGGCAGTATAGGGAGACACCTTTCTCAGCAGCTCCAGCCTTACAAACAGCCAGAGACACTCCCAATATGGCATTTGCACCAAATTTAGATTTATTCTCAGTGCCATCTATCTCTATCATTAATTTGTCAATCTTCTCCTGCTCCACAACATTCAGTTTCTTGCTAATCAGGGTTGGGGAAATAGTTTTATTGATGTGCTCAACCGCTTTTGAGACACCTTTCCCCATGTATCGGGTCTTATCATTGTCTCAGAGCTCTAAAACTTCATGGATACCAGTAGAAGCACTACTGTGCACAGCAGCTCGGAACTGACCATTTTCAGTGTAGAGATCAACTTCAACAGTGGGGTTTCCACGAGAGTCGAAGATCTCTCTTGCCTGGATCTTGTAAATAGACATGCTGAGTTTCTGGCTGGGGGTTCCTCTGCTGGGCTCAAAGAACAGAGGTTGAGGGAATCTTGTAGTCTTTCAGGAGCCATTTATGTTACTTTACGGTATTCCTTCTTGAAAATTGTATGTTGATCAATACACGGAATAAAGTGAGTTATTTTCATTGTTTTGCAAAAATTTTGCAAAACTTTGCAGTTCAAATGAGAGCAAACTCTCCTTAATGTAATATGGCCTTTTGTAACACAGACAGGCACAAGGTTGTAAGTATAGAATAGGCAAGTTCAAACACATTTAATGGATGAGATAACTGTTGAAGTGTAGTACTTAAAGTTTTAATTATTAAAATAACGTGCAGTGATTTTGGTCAGGCAATGCTTTAAATTTTGTAACTAGAAAGGATCTTTCTTGTTTTTCTCTTCAAATCCCCTTTTTGCATACTATGCTATTAAGTAAAGAAATGCAAATGCAGTAGGTTGTGTAAATGGTGTTCATGAATTATAATTCCATAAAAATACAAAATAAAAAACTTCACTAAAAATTGTGAACGAAATAAAAATGGAGAACCATTAATTCTAGGAAAGTACACAACGCAATTCAACTTTACATACAACAGCTTAAGTGCAAGAAGAAAAAGACTCCTGAAATACTGCTATAATCTATCAAAGGTTTAAAGCCATCAAAACTGATGAAACTTATGATAAATTATAAAATTTGCCTTGTTTTTATAAATTTCTTGAAAGTATTATACTTTAACTGACAAATTATTGTAAATTTATCAAAATTGTTTTAAATCACACAAAAATATGTTTCAAAAAATATAAAATTAATCAAATATTTAATTTTAACTCTACATATTTTACATTTAATTTTAAAGATTTAAAGTAAAAATTTTAAAGATTTAGGCTGAAATGTTGACTATGATTATGTATTATATGCTTTCATTAGCATTAATGAATATGATGAATGTGCTTTACCCTAAAACTGCTTGGCCCTTTATTTAGAAAATACCCCAGATTTAGTCATGATCAGGAAATTAAAAAAAAAAAAATCAGACTTCTTTTTTCAGTCCAGGTCAGCAAAAGGAAACAGAGAAGCCTGTAGATACTAAGAACAGACTCTAGACAAGAATAACCCTGAGGAATATTCCCAAACAGAGAGACTGTACACCAGGACAAGAAGTTCCAGATCCACCACGGAGGGACAGACTTTGATTATGGGGCAGAAATACATGCCATCTAGCAGTTCTATCATTTAGTACCAATTCTAGGTCCCAGATCCAGGATGGACTGAGGATGGCACCTATGTGCAAAGATGGCATTCCAGAGTGAGGAACAACTGTGTACCGTAGGCTGTACACTGAGCAAAGAACATCCTTGGAACATTTTGAAATAAAGGATTTATCCACTGATTTGCATGCCCTTTAATCATATGACATATTTCAACTGAAAGTCTTAAAAAGTCACCAATATGGATGCTACTGAAAAATTACAAATTTCTTGACTTAGCTGATAATATGGAAAAAGTGAAATAGAGATGAACATCCTTGCAAATTTTAAAATACTAGAAATGCTTTACAAAAAAGTGAAATTAAAAAAAATTCTGCCAACTTCTTAAAAAAAAAAAAAGAACTATGTAAACACCACCTAGGAACATTTTAGACCTCTTTCAAAAGGTATTTCTACCTCAATAGCATTAAAGTCAAACCACTGATATGCAATTTTTCTTTTTGATATAAACTGTAATGAAGAGGCTGACCTAGGCAAAGATGAATTCACTAATTTTAGAACAAAAATTTACTACAGTTAAGTTGTAATAGTAATGGGAATTTAAAGATCTTCCCTGCCCCTTAATAGGTCGAATGTAATCACATGGAGCCTGTAGTGGAAGGAGCTTGTTGAATGAGTGGAGCAGGAAATGAGTCAGACCAGTTAAAGCAGAGGGAGAGAGAGCATTCAGGCAAGCAGACAGCTAGGATTGTGAGTGTTTGTACAAAGGCGTGAGCGGGGGGAGACTTTGGGATGATGTTGTTCACTGTAGTGATAATGTGTATTAATTCTTTTGTTGCTATGATGGATTCTGTTTTCTAGTGTTGGGATTTGGCTTTCTTGTATCTGAATAAATGTTTTCCTTCTGCATCATATATGGAGAGTCTATTATATTTTGTGATTTAGAACTATGCCGGCATATTCATAGTCACCTCAGTGCTGTGAATATTGCCTTGGTGATACATAAGTTTAAGTTAAAATGTCTTAAAGAATGCCAATGTTCCTTGAGAAAAACCTATTAAAGAAGCTTTGCAAGCTTCTTTAATTATTTCTGCAACATGTCTTTGCAAATCAGATTATCAAAACTGTATTGGCAAAGAAGTACTCAGAGCCTTGTTTCAGCTCTTTAACTATTTAACACCTTGTTTCAGTTCAAGTTTCTTTTGAGCCTTGCCCTGGTTATATCAAGTCTTTGTTAAGAAACAGAACTTGTGAACCCCACAGTGGGAGGAGCTTGCTAATACAACAGGAAGGGGAAGAATAGGGAGGAGCTAATGACCATATATAAGCTCAAGTTGGAAAAGCACAGAATTGAGAAGAGAACACTTATGGTGGCAGAACTGAGAATGGGAATGAGAACTGGGAATGGGGTTGTGGAGGCCAGGATTCTGTTTGTTCTGTCTGTGTTGATTTTTGTTTGTGATACTTTATACAGAAGCCCTGGGACTTTACTGGAAGCCTTGAAATAGGATTTTCTCATTTACAGAAGTCCTGGAGGAGTGTTTCAGAGATCCTGGGGCCGTACTGATGATGTGTGTTGAGTTCTCATACCTTGTAAGTGGGTCTGTGTTGATTTCACAGGCAGATAGTGAATTGATAGTGGTACCAGCGATATCCATGAATGTTGTTTTGGCTCTGTTAAGCTTTGTCTGCACAGAAACAGAAACTGTGAAGGACTTGAGGTAGACTGGACACTGTGAGCTTCAATATGGAACTGGAAGAGGAGCTGCATGAGGACCTGAGAGCTGTCTACCTTTGAATCCAGGTGACAGTTGGGTGGATTCAGGTAGGAGTTGGCCCCATGGAAATGGAACCATGGAATTTGGGAGCCAGCCTCAAGTCAAGATGAAAAGACCTCTCCTTGGGCACTTAATGCTGACTGAGAAGATCATGATTTACTATGGCTTAGGGGTGGAAGAACTCTGTATTCTCTATCTTGTACCTCTTAAGGATGATTGGAAACTAATCTCTAGTCAAGAAGAAAGAAGACTTTTTGACTGAGAGATTAAGACAATGTGATCTAGTGGTGGAGAATTCTGACCTTTGTATTTTGTGTCCCTTAAGGAGGCTTGCTACTTAAGGATGACTAAGTTAAGGACTTACCAAATGTTATCTTTTGTTTAAAACTATGCGGCCACTTTGCAGAAAACTATGTGGCCAATTTAGTGATAAGTGGTCATAACATTGTAAGTGTTGTACTTTGGTTTCTGTGAATGTTTTGCCTTGGTTTATTGCTGAATAAACAGATAGTTCAATATACTATGTGATCAGAATCTTAAAGCTATTCACAACAGCAGTCCTCTGGAGAGCTGCTTGTACTTGGCTTTACAATGACATACATGCTGCCTTTTCAAAAACCTCCATTTTAATGTTTTTATTCAAACTAAGAAGCAAACAGCCTTATACTGATGTCTTTAAAAAATAAAATCTAACTTATATTTTAAATGTATCATCTTATTTCATGTGTTAGTAAGGGAGTATATATTACTATGCTACAAATTCAGTTTTTAAAAAATATTTTGATAACTATTTCAACTGAATTTCAATTAAACTATATTTCGATTGCAATACTATGTATTTTATCTTATGCACTTAAAAATAATATTCCAGTATGGCATCCATAGGCTTCACCACATAGCCAAAGGGGTCCTTGACAAAAAAGGTTAAGAACCCCTGATCTAGTTAGATGCAGAAGATATAACAGGTTTTAAGTCCCAGCTGTATATCTATGGACAAGTTACTTAACCTCTAAGAGCATCTGTTACTTTAAAAAGTGGGTAATAATCATTAAAGTAACTGCCTAATATGGTTGCTGTGAAGGCAGCACAAACTATAAAATACTACATAAAACGAGGTATTACTGGATACTTAAGGGAACAGAAAATCAATATAGTCCCTGTCCTCAAAAAAAAGCTTATGACCTAATTAAAAAGACCAAACTAATTAGGAAACAATAAGACCACTGTAAAATTGTTACTCTGAGAGAAAGAAAGCGCTAAAAGAGATTAGTGACAGAAGATATCATGAGGGCTAGAATAGCCAAGGAAGATTTCTGGAGGAGTTGAGACTTGAGCTAAATATTCAAGGGCGAGTGTGATCTGGATGGAGGTAGACAAGACATTCCAAATAAGATAAACTTAAAGGCACAAAGGTAGTAAATGAAGAACAGTACTTTCATGAAGTAGTGTGAAAAAACAAACATACAAAAAAACAGTCTAAAACCAGAGAGTACATATTTGAGAATAGGAAGAAATGAAGATAGGACCAGCTTGTAAAGGACCTAGAAAGCCAACCCATACAACTTGATATGGTAAGTAGGAAATAGGTAAATATTGAAGATCCCTGAGCAGAGTCATGAAATCATTAAAGAAAATTGCTCTAGGAGCAATGTGAAGAATGGATTGAAGGAGAATGAGAGTAAAGTCAAAAGATGCAGGTAGGAAATAGCTGTAGTTCTACAAGTGAGATGAAGGCTGGGACTAGGGCTATAGCAGTGAGAATGACAAAGAAGAAAGAATAAAATACTTATTGAAAACAGAATTAATGGGATACAGAAATGATGACTGACTGGGGAATGAAGAAGTAATAAAAGCTGACTCAGATATTGTCAATACAGGGTGCCTAGAGAAAACAATAGTGCTAACGACTGAGAAAAGTAAATTGGGAATACCTATTCTATATTTATGAAAGTTCTTAGAATCATCACATATAAATTCCAGAAGGGGTGTTGAAGATCATGTAAACCAGACCCTTCATTTTATAGATAAGAAAAGGTCTGGAGAGTTTAAATTACTTGCCCACAAGTCAAGTCAATAAACATTTATGAAGCATTTAATATATGCCAGACATTGTGCATTTGCCCTGGGAATATTAAGGCAAAAATTTTGCTCTCAAAAGATCACTTTCTACTGGGGGAGATAACATGCAAAACATGATGGCACCTACAAGATATATACAGGGAAAACCCTAACTAGGCTGAGAAGGAAGGCATTAGCATTTAAACTGGGAAAGGGTTATTTGATTTTTGTTTTGGCAAAAGATGAGATTATAACTTGGATTTGAAGGAAGTCAGAAGGCTCTGCAGGTGTGGGGAACAACCAGAAAAGTTAGAGGAAATGGAGTGTCTTATGTGAGGAACAAAGAGGTCAGCATCAATGGATCAAACACTACACAGAGAGAGGAAGGTCTAAGAAGGCTGAAAGGACAGGCAGGAGTTAGATTCTATAAGAGTTTTACGTCAGAGGGTTCTATATCTATCCTAGAGGTAAAAGAGAGGCACTGGTGTTTACTGGAGGAGGAAGGGCGTGGTCTGACATTGTCAGAATGATGCTTTAGGAAGATCACTTCAGCAGCTGAGTAGGGACAGACTGGGAAGGAAATCAACCAGCAATGCTGGAACAGTCAAGGCATGAGATGATGAGGGCTTGCATCGAGGCAGAGTATCGCAGGAGAGAAGGCAGCACATATGAGGGATGGTGGAAAGGTAGAAATCGAGGGGGCTTGGCAACAGACTGGATACAGAGAACGATGAGGAAGATGACACCTAGCTTGCCAACCTGGATAAGTGGAAGGACAGTGGTACCCTCGACAGTAACAGAGAAGTTTGGAAGATGAGAGGTTTTGGGCGGGAAGGGAGAGAGGAGGAGATAATGAACTCAGTTGCATTCAAAACATCCAGAAGGCAGTTGGAAATACAAGAACCAAGGTCAGAGGAAAAGCTAGAGCTGGATAAGTAGATCTGAGAATCATTTATGTACAGGAGATGATAACTGAATCCATATGAGCTCCTGAGAACAGCAAATGAAGCAGCCAGTGGACAGGAAGAGACAGAATTAATCAGAGTGGTAAGCTTAAGTCTGGAACCCATGTGTACATATAGAGGAGTTTGACTTGGCAAAGAGAAGGGCAAATTCTTCATCTGAGCTGTGAAGAAGACAGAACACAAGTTTTTTGACTCCTGGTTCAAACAATTCTACTGAAGTCTTTAAAAAGCTTTAATCCCAGTTCAAGAGTCATTTCTTTCATTTGACATTCCCAGAACTGTTAGTAATGATCGTGCCACCTAAGAGATAAGATATCTGTTTATACGTCTTATGTACTGATTTTGCTATCATAGTTATTTATGTCAGCTTTTCCTTTACTGAAGTGATACAAGACGAGGATCTTTAATGAAATCTGAAATGTTCCCTAGCTCCTGTCACAGCACTCTACAAAAACAATTAATATTTAATGAGGCCTTCATATTTTTTCTTTTGTCTACTTTGCTGACTCCCTTTAATTGAAAATACAGAGGCTGTATCAATCTTTCCATCATCTGTTTCTATTCATGTTTACTATGATGAAGATAGTGGTCAGGAGGCACAGCTCCAGCTTACATGGACTAGTGATGCGACACTGAGAGCATCACTCAACCTCTCTGAGCCTCCTCATTATCTTCCTCTGTAAAATGAGGAGGACAATCCTTACATGACTGACCTCACAAGGTTGTAGGGCTACGACACGTTACATAAAGGTGAGCTACTGTTACTGCTGTGATAGGACTTTCAGCTCATAGAATTGATACCCTAAAAAGAGTCAGCCATTCCAACAGACACTTTATAGATGAAAAAACTGAATCAGAGAGAAATTCTTTAGAATTACAGGATTGATAGGATCATCTAATCCCATTTCTTCATTCTGTACACATAAAGAAGATGAGGCCCAGAGAAGTGACTTGGCGACATTCTCAGAGGTAGTAAGTAGCACAGTGAGGAGTCTAATCCAAGTCTTCTAACACCAAATTTGGGAAAGTACAAGTACTCTTCTTCATAGCAATTCTCATACTGACCTTGCAAAGTAGAAGACTTTCCTTAAAGTGCTGGCTTGAAAAAATAAAGTGTTTTATTTATGCTTAATGACTTTAAATTCAGACCACTGGAACCTGAAATTTTATATAAATTTAGGTCCCAAATTTCTTGATGAAGTCTCCAGAAGTATTATTTACACCAAATACTACTAGATACACTTCTCTCTTTGAGGTCAGCAATAATTATCATGGTACCATTAATTCTGACCAAGAGAAACATAAAATAAATTTTAGAAGATCTGGATTGGAATTTTTAAATAGCTGTCTAAATACAGGGCTTATAAATAGTATTAACACTTCTGTAACAGATACAGAGATTTTAATATATTTTCTGATATTCTTTATTGAATCTCTCTTGTGTTACTGGCCTGTGACTCCAAGGGCATACAACTGATATAGAAGACCCACAAAACTAAGTATTCCCAATTCTTCTGTAGGAAAAAAAACAAATAAAATTATGTTTTGTCAAGAACAAATTTCCTTACCACCACTCATTGTGGTTACATAGATATGACTAAAATGTATATACTAATTAATACAGTTCTGTTTTGCTTGTGCTTTTAATAATTTTCTTATATAATTTCAAAAAATAATTTTCCTAGCATTTCATTCTTCAAGCATTTCAAAAAGTTAAGTTATTTTATAAATACATCTGTTTGCTTAGCAACTTCAAGATGCTGCCTTTTATGACTAAGTCACAGGTGCTGTTCAGTTTATTTAAATGTACGTAAACTAAGCCCTTGAACTCAAAATGAGGAAAACCATTAGGCCTACAGTTTAGAAAGGAAGGAACTACATAACTGCTTCCTTTATAACATACTGATTTCCAGCTTCCTGCATGAAAATAATACATTATCACAGGCATTATTCAAACAATGAAGAAATTAAACCTACACCTTTAAAAATCTCAATCTTTTAAAGATTATATCCTTAAACTATAATGGCACTGAAGATTTATCCTGGGATCCTCAAACCAATGCTGGTGCTTGTATAGGCATACTGACAGCTGGCAAAAGATCAGGAACTTTACAGACCTAGAGGAATGTACCCTTACCTGAGTTCAGCCACAGGGACCCTGACAATTTTCATATTTCCTATACCTAGTATCCACCTGAGACCTGGCAAACTGTACCACTTTCTTCAATAAATCCCAATGGAATACACATAAATCATATTTTGAGTTTTGCTTGCATCTTTTAGTGGCACAGAGGCTATTTGACACATAATCTTCCATTTAGAGAACATATTTTCTGTAAAATGTTAGAAAATAGGGAGGAAAGACTAATAACTTCTCAAACCCTTCTTAGAACTAGTTCCTCAAACCTAAGATCTGATAAGAAATTATTAATTTCAGAAATCCAGAGAAATATTGGAAAACTTTTGTGAACTAATACAGGAGGGAAAAAAGCAAACCCAAAGGAAAAATTATTCCTATGACCATAACAATATAAACAAAAACAATACTAAAAGACATCAAAATCCTGATCATATGTTTTGTTGAATCCTGCTTCCATGGTGACCAATGATGAAACACATTTCCTTTCTCTCAGAAGAGAGGGAATTACTACAAGTGTTGAAGTCCCTGTCAGTTAATTTTTGCTTAAATGGTTTTTTTTGTTGTTGTTGTTGTTTTTGTTATCAGTAAGAACTAGAGGGAACAAGAGAAAACCTTCTGATTCAGCTTCTGTACTATCCTGCTTTTCAATGCCAAACTTCAACAGTTTTCTGTATTATAACAATTTATATAGAGTTGTCATAATTATATTTGATGTCTACATCACCTTTGCAATATGACTTACTCCCACACTACTTATATGAAAAGACCTTTATAGAAGGGTTTGAGGAACTTCCACTTACCAAATTCAATGGTCTTTTCTTATATCTCATCCTCTTTGACCTCTCTTTATTTCACATTGCTGACCATCTCTTCCTGGGTATTTAAGGAAGGTCCTCTTTATAATTACTCCTTTGGGAGTCTCAACTATTCCTAAGGCTGCAGCAATCAGCTCTATTTAGGTAACTCACAAATCTGTATCTTCAGCTGTCACATCTCTTTTGAGCTCCATATAGCCTATCCAAGCAACTATAAGACGTACCTCCCTGAACATTACACTAGAATCTCAGATTAAACATGTCCAGTTTATCATTACTGCCCCACTTCTAAAATCTTTTCCTCCCGATCACTATCTCTATCACTGGTACTATTATTTATGCAATTTCTGGTATTCAAAACTTATGCTCTTTTACTTTTCCTTGTTCCTTGCTTCTCAAAACAAATCACTTATAGTCATATCCATTTCGCCTCTACATAATCTCTCCCATATGCTCCCCATTCTCCTTTATTCTTAGTACCACCACTCTAATACAGGTCTTTATTATTACCCACCTGGATGTTTGCAATAAGTTGCTAGCAAGTCTTTGACATTATTTTCTCTCTCCACACCCAAATTCAAATTCATCCTTTATAGCAGTGTCAGACCAATCTTCCTTATTGATAGTTTTATGTTAAATGATTATGTATATCCCACTGAATAAACTTCAAATATCTTTGTCTGACATTCATATGTTTCAACAATCTAATATCACCTATACAAATACATGACAGATTGGACTGTGGCTGAATCAGCAAAATTTAGCAGGTTCTTGTCCAGTAGCAGAACTAACTGGGCAAGCTACATAAGCTTCCAGAAGCTAAAGATTCAGTCAAAATGCTTATTCTTCAGATTCTTTTCCTTTCAAAGTCCCCTGGCATTCTTCCTGGCTTTAAACTAGTAACCTATACTTCCTTCCAGGTCCTTGGATACAGGCAGGACTTAAGGTCAGTCAGAGGATTTGTAATGGCAAGCAAAGTAGTTAACACCTTGTTTCAGTTATTTAATTAACACAGAAGTAGTTAACACCTTTTTTCAGCTTATAATTGTATCAAGTATTAAGATCCAGAACTTGTGAATCCCACAACTGGTGAACCCTAGAACTTGTGAACTCCTGCAAACAGGAAGGAGAGGAGCTAATGACCATATATAAGAAGAGGCCCAGGCTGGAGAGAGAAGAACTGAGAAGAGAGCTCTTGTGGTGGAGAAGGAGAAAACTTGTGGTATCTCGGCACTCTATGTTTATCTGTTCTGTCTGTGTTGATGTTTGTGATACTTTGTAGAGAAGCCCTGGGACCTTACTGGAAGCCCTGAAAGAGGATTTTCTGGTTGTCTGTTTACAGAAGTCCTAGAGGAGGGATTCGGAGGTCCTGGGACTGTACTGATGATTTATTTGTGGGTCTGTGTTGATTTCTATGTTGATGGTTTGTGTTGACCTCTTGGACCTTGTTTGTGGGTCCCTATTGATTTAACAGGCAGACAGTGAATGGTGCTGGCAATGTGTACAAATGTCGTTTTGGCTCTGCTAAGCTTTGTCTTCCCAGAAACAGTAACTGTGAAGGACTTGAGGTGGACTGGACACTGTGAGTTTCAATACGGAATGGGAACTGGACAAGGAACTGGACAAGGAGTTGGACAAGGAACTGGGAGCTGCCTGCCTTTGAACCCAGGTGACAGTTGTGTATATATGGGCAGGAGCTGGGACCATGGAAGAGGAACCATGGAACCTGAAAGCCAGCCTTGAATCAAGATGAAAATATCTCTTCTTGGGTACCTGATGTTGACTGAGAAGATTATGAGTTACTGTGACCTAGAGGTAGAGAACTTTGACCTTGTACTCTGTGTCCATTAAGGAGACAAGCCTCCTTAAGGACAACTGAATTATGGACTTACTGAATGATTGCACTTTGTGATCCAAGCCTCCTTAAGGAAGATCGAATTAAGGACTTACTAAATGACTGAGTTCCTAAATGATTGTACTTTGTTTAAAACTATGTGACCATTTTAGTGATAAACTGTTATGTCATAACACTGAATTCTGTACTTTGGCTTCTGTGACTTTTCTTAAATTTTCTGCTGAATAAATAGAGAGTTCACTATACTATGGAATCAGAACCTTGAAGCTGTTCATGGTAGCAGTCCTCTGGAAAGCTGCTTGTGCTCGGCTTTACAGGATTCTGGGAAGGTGGCTGAATAAGTCAGGAAATTACCTGGCTGTCCCAAATTCCCCCACAAATAATTTAAAATAATGCTTCAAAGTGAACTTTAGAGTGGTAGAAGTAATTAAAAGTTGGGGTAAGGCAGTTGTCTAGCCTAAGACAACTTGGGAGGATGGTAGAAAAGACCTGACCTCCTTAAGGCATAGTCTAGCCTGATTAAAATACAGATACCTCCAAGGTAGAGATACCAAATTAACAAACAACAAGCCCTGAGGGCAGCTGTGACTATGGCAGCCAGATCTTCAGGAACTTTCACCACCTCATGGACAAACCAAGGGTCTAGCAGCTGATCAGGGGAAGACTGTAAGGCCATCAGCTGACTGGCAATGGACACTGGGCCCAGCAGCACTAACAGACACAGTTCCAAGCTGTAGCTGTGGGTGAGCACATGGAGATATGTACAGTGCAAGGGGTAAGGGGGCAGGGGGGCCTCTGTATCATCACTTGCAGGAGAGCAAAGTCCCTAGTTTCAGTTCCAGGGCAGAAGAGCTGAACCTTGCAGCCTTGGTCCCATGAGTGGAGAACGGTATCTGAGGAGAAATCTCTACAGAGTTCAGAGAACAATAGCACAAAAAACCTGGAATTTAAGACATCACCCACTCCCAGGGAAAAGAAGCCAGATCCTAATATAAAGTTAACGGTCAAGAAATAGGCTGTTTAAAAAAAAAATGAGTAAACAGAGAAAGAACTCAACCATACATAGCTACTATGGTGATAGAGAAGATCAGGTCTCAAACTCAGAAGAAGATAGAGAATCAAAACAGCTACTCCTAGAGCTTCAAAGAAAAATATAAAATGGCCACAAGCCCAAAAAGAGTTCTTGGAGGAAAAAAAATAAGAGTAATGCAAGAAAATTATAAAAAGAAAGTCAACCAATTAGAAAAAAAAAGGAGATTCAAAAACTAATGGAAGAAAATAATTCATTAAAAATTAGAACTAGGGGGCAGCTAGGTGGCGGAGTGAATAAAGCACTGGCCCTACAGTCAAGGGGACCTGAGTTTGAATCCAGTCTTAGACACTTAACACTTACTAGTTATGTGACCTTGGGCAAGTCACTCAGCCCCAATTGCCCTGCCTTCCCCCCCATGCCAAAAAATAAAAAAAATTAGAAGCGGGCAAGGGGAAGCTAATCCCTTCATAATACACCAACAATAAAATAAAATCAAAAGAATGAAAAAATAGAAGAGAACGTGAAATATCTCATCATAAAAACAAGTGACTGGGAAAGCATACTGAGGAGAAACAATATAAGAATTGTTGGACTAGGGGCGGCTAGGTGGCGCAGTGAGTAAGAGCGCCGGCCTCGGAGTTGGGATGACCCGGGATCGAATCCGGCCTCATAAAATGAGCACCCACACATAAATCATGACTGGCCGTGTAACCTTGAGCAAGTTACTTAATCCCAATTGTTTAAAAAAAAAAAATTGCTGGACTAGGGGTGGTTAGGTGGCACAGTGATTAGAGCACCAGCCCTGGAGGACCTGAGTTCAAATCCACCCTCAGACACAACACACAGGAAAAAAAACTAGCCATGTTACCTTGGGCAAGTCACTTAACCCCAATTGCCCTACCTTCCCCCCCAAAAAAGAAAAAAAAGAATCATTGGACTACCTAAAAGTTATAATCAAAGAGTCTTGACACTATACTTCAAGAAATTAAGAAAAATTGTTCTGAAATTTTAGAACTAAAGGTAAAAATAGAAATTGAAAAAACCCCACTACCTAAAAAAAGATCTTACAGCACTTTGTTTTGCACTCTAGAACACATGTATTATCTCTGTTAGACTATGTATTTCATGAACACAGGAACTATAATGAGACAGTAATAATAACTTCCCATTAAAAAAAAAAAGCTTTGTGGTTTACATAAGTGTTTTCCTCGCAATAATCCTATGTGATAGGTAATACTAATACCCTCATTTTACAGATGAAGGGATAGATTCAAGAAAGCTACATAATCTGCATAAGGTCATACAACTAGTGTCAGAGCCAGAACATCTGAATACAGATTTCTCCTGATTCCAAATTCAGTGCTTTCTCCTATGCCACACTGTTTTTCTGGTCTGTCAAATAAACTTTACACATTCCCTAGTAGACTGTTTACTGACCCATCAATCTTTTGTCTACCATAAAAACAATTTCACATAGAAAGAAGCCACAACTGATAAGTAAGTACCATATTATCACTTGATTGATACCTCCCAGTATATATAGTTTTCAACTAATAGGCTCAGAACCAGAAGGCATCACAACCCTCAGTGCTTAATTAGCTTAGTACCAAAAGGTATGAAAGCCTTTCTACAAGCAAGCCTCCCCTAAAAAAGTTTTCCTTTAGGCAAGTTCCTCCCCCAGTGGGCTCTATGTGACTCAAGATGTATTACAGCTGGGCCGGAGCTCAGAGGAGTAAGATATCCATGATTAAACACATGTGGTCACATAAACCTATTAATGGATAAGGAAAATCTTCATATTCCATTACACTGCGCTACCCTTAAAAGTGGCATTAGGCCACAACTGGTAACTAAAGACATGAAGTATAAAGTTCAGCTAAGCTATTTCTGGGGAAAAAATCCTGGTAATATCAGGATCTCTATATGATACCCATTTTTAAAGTATCTTAAACCATCAGTAAAAATGGAATCTAGAAGCTACTAATTATAGATGTCCAAAGAATTTCATTCAGCTCTCAAAGCTACATTAAAATTCATTCTGTGGTATTCTAAAACAAATGCATTAGGTGACAGTTTAAAATAATAAAATCAAGTAAGATTAAGATCCTAATTTTCAATGTTCTATTACCATTCTAGTAGTTCCCAACCTTTCAGATGGAAGGACTTTTTATAAGATAAAAAAGTTCTTGAACCTTCCCAGGATAGTAGTTTACTATAATTATCTAGGAACTGAAAAAATACAGAATGATAAAAATGCAATGACTCAGTTCAGTAACATTTTAAAATCAATTTGTATTTTATTGCAGCTGCATTAACAAGCATTGGAAAAATTACAGTACATTTTATATATGTGACATTTATTCAGTCTTCAGAAGGTATGCTTTCCTGTTTATCATACTAAATCATGCTGCATATTTTGTTGGAACTAAATCAAAAACACAGTGCTTTGCAGTGCAGAAAGATTCCAAGACTGATTCCTTGCAAAAATTCTGCAACACTGCTAGGGTCCTCAATCTATTGGTTTGTTATAACTGATAGGCTATAGGAATAGATTCCTAAATATAAAACAGTATGACCAAAATTTCACGATGATTTTAACTGATTTAACTGATAGTATCTTAAGATACAATTAAGATGAACAAAATTCTTTCACACATTTAATTATACAACGTAAATTTCAATACAGAACAGATACCAATAACTTAAATCTACTTTCATAGCAAGTAGTCAAAGTTTTTTTTTTAATTTTTGAAAAGTTCTAAATTATAGTCTGAAACAACTGAAAAACTTAAAACAATAAACACTGTATTAATAATTACTGTGGGGATACTACAGAGCCTTTCACTTTTCTGTTTTAGTTAGGCTGTTAGCAATCTAAAACATTTAAATTTTCTGTAACTTCCAATCTCTTAGCTTACAGATCCTACTACCTTTATTTTTTAATATTTAATTTATTTATTTTTAGTTTTCAGCATTCATTTGCACAAGATTTTGAGTTCCAGATTTTCTTCTCATATCTCCCCTCCTCCCCACAAGATGGCATGCATTCTGCAGTCTGCACCCCCGCTTCTATCACCCCTGCCCAGCCCTTATCCCCTTCCCCATTACTTTCTTATAAGACAAGATAGATTTCTATACCCCTTTACCTGTACATCTTATTTCCCAGTTGCATGTTAAAACCATTTTTAACATTTGTTACATTTTTAACATTTATTTGGGAGGAAGCAAGGAGACTTACCTGGGAAGGTGGGGGGGGGGGGGAGGGAATAGCACCAATTACACATTTTAAAAATACACAGAGGAAGATTCATAGAGGAACCATCATGCAGGGCAATACTTGGCACTACCAGTCAGTCAATAAGCATTTACTACATCAAGTACTGTGGATACAAAGAGAAGCAAAAACAAACAAAAACAAAAATGAAAATGAAAACAAAATATCAAAAAATCCAAGAACAACAAGAACAAAAACACAACCCTTGCCCTCAAAAATACCACAAACATACTTAGATTCTAATAGGGGAAAAAGCATGCAAAAAACCCCACATATATACAAGAAATACAGGATAAATGAAGGGCATTAGCAAGAGGGAGGTAGAGTCTGGGAAGAGAATAAAGTCCTCCTGCAGAGGACTCTGAGCTGAAATCTGATGGGAGTCCAGAGAAGGCAGGGGGCAGAGGTGAGGAAGCAGAGGGGTCTAGACATAGGGGAACATCCATCAGAAGACTGGGTGTTGTGGGCAAGAACATCAAGCAGATCAGTTTAACAGCACTAGAACCTAAGTGGAAGGCAGGAAACCATAAAATTAGAAAGGTAGGAAAGGGCCAGATTGGGAAAGGAAAAGTATAAAAAGCCTGGAAAGGTGGAGAGGGGCCAGATTGTGAAGGCAGTCATATGTCAAACCAGCATTTTATGTTTTGTTCTGGAGGTAACAGAGACCCACTGGAGCTTAGGAAGAAATGGGGAAAAAAGAAAAATCCTGTTTATGAATGGACTATGTTCCAAAAAGCCCTACTGCAAGCTGGCTCTGTGAAACTCAGAGGCATATTCTCTCAGAAACTTTTTTCCATTGAAACAACATTTACACATGGTAGTTAGTTTCTCAGATTCATATGGGGTGGGGGACTTGATAAATCTATGCTTTAAGACAACATTGTTTGAGGTAGAAAGACTAAACTGAAAGATACTACAATAATTCAGGTGTGAGGTTATGAAGGCCTGTGCCAAGGTGGCAGTTGCATGAGCAGAGAAAAGGGGATGTAAACAAGAGATGTCATGAAGGTAAAAACAACAAACTTAGCAATAAACTGATGATGTGTGGTGAATATGAATGAAGAATCAAAAATAAAACAAAGTCAGAGGGTCTGAGGAGGGTCATGCCCTAAGCAAAATTAGGGAAGTTTAGAAGACAGGAGGGATTTGGGGTAAAGATGAGTTTTGTTTTGGACATGTAGAACTTGAGATATCTACCACATTAAAAGTAATTTATATCAAAAGGAACAAATTGTATAATAACAGCTAATAATAAATAGCATTTTATAGTGTTCTAAGGATCATGAAGCATGTGATATAACTATTAATACTGACATTTATATTAGCAAGAATAATATGTAGCTGACTTTCTACTTTCCTTGTGTATAGAAATGCTCATGTAGTACTTGGTTTTCTAGTTGAGCAGTTCTCAAAATGTGGTTCATTAACCACTGAACTTAAGAAAGTTTCAGGGTGTCTGTGAGGGTGTCTTTGAATTTGAAAACTATTTTCATAATAATACTTAAATGTTATTTGCATTTTCTCATAAGCATTCAGTGGAATTTTCCAAAGGAAACATGACTTGTGAATTAAAGATTTATCTACAAAGTTAATATCTCATCTTTGCCTTACAAATGGACTAATCTAACACATGTCTGGGCTTGCAGGTTTTGGGGGTTCTTTTGGTCCAGTATTAGCACCAACCAATCATGGAAGTAAAAGGAAAGCAAACTGAAGCAAAAGGAGGTAAAATGCCAGTTTCATTTAAGAATCCTTTGAAACAAAAATAAAATTAACTTTATCAAATTTCAACCCTTGAGTATACATCTTTTTAATATTTTCTGTGAGCAAATGGAAAGTATGCATAAAGTACTACTACTGCATACTCAAGTCTGATAGTTGTCAGGAGGAAAGGTGATTGTTCAACTGAAATACAAACTGCTTTTTTATTTTTCATGGTATACAATGACAGACACTGTGGCTATTCAGACTGGGGGTACTGCACAGATATTTTCTTGAAAATAAATTAAGACTGTCACTTCAAGGAAAACAATCTGCAATAGTTGTTGCCAAGGACGAAATTTGATCTTTCAAGCAAAAATTAGAATTCTGGAGAACTTGCATTTGTCAACATGAATTTGACAGTTTCTCAATACTCTTCTGATGATATCAGTGGTGACATTAATGTGTTCTTTTGATATCACATACTGAAATGTGTCAACATTTGGAAAATCTACAAAACTCAGTGAACCAACATTTTCCAAATGACAACTACATGATGCTACAAAAATAATACATGAATGATCCCCTCAAAGTGCAAGACAGACAAATGGATTTTAATGTAACACCGCATGAAAAGATTAGTGATAGGGCTTCAGATTCCACATTGTAACTAACCTTTAGAAAACTACCACTTGGCAAGTTTTGGTTCAGTAGCAAAGAAGGATACCCAGTATTATCTGAAAGGGCTACTAAAATATCCCCTTTTCCAACTACCTATCTGTTCAAGGCCAGATTTTCTTCATTTACTTCAACCAAAACAACATATTGTAATAGAATGAATGCAGAAGAGAATCCAGCCATCTTCTATTAAGGCAGATACCAAAAACTGCAAAACTACAGAAAACAAAATGCTACACTCCTCACTGAACTGTTTTTGTTTTGGAAAATGGTTGTTTTTCATAAAAATATTATTTATATTAACATGTAATGGATTTATTATTGTTTTAAGTGAATTGATAAATATTTTAAAATGTTATTAGTTTTAATATAACATGATAAATATCAATAGATATAAACCACATAAGCAAAAGCTCTTTGGGGTGCTCAATTTTAAAGAGTATAAAGTGGCCCTGAAACCAAAAAGTTTAATACCCAACACTGTAGTTCATAATTTTCTATAAAAATCCTAAAAAGGATAAGGGGCAGCTTGGTGGCGCAGTGAATAGAACGCTGGCCCTGGAGTCAGAAGGACCTGAGTTCGGAACCGGCCTCAGACACTTAACCCACACAAACAAAACCTAGCCGTGTGACCTTGGGCAAGTTACTTAACCCCAATTGCCCTCCAAAAAAAAAAAAAAAATCCTAAAAAGGAAAATGAGAAAATTGGTCTAAACTATATAAAAGGTCTTTTTCAGCTCTAAATCTTTTTTTTCTTTGCTTTTTTTCGGAGGGAGGAAGGTAGGGCAATTGGGGTTAAGTGACTTACCCAGTATCACACAGCTAGTTTTTTGTGTTAAGTGTCTGAGGCTGAATTTGAACTCAGGTCCTCCTGACTCCAAGGCTGGTGCTCTATTCACTGCACTACCTAGCCTCCCCTTAAGCTCTAAATCTCAAGAACATTCTAAATCCTGCAGTGAACACAGACATCCCACAACATCATCAGGCCCTTCTTCTTTCTGCCAAAAAAGCATGTTTCTAGGCCTGATTCTTCACATACAAACTCCTGTCTCCTGGCCAGGATTTCCAAGGCATCAAAAGTCCAGGGTCTTGCACTTGCCTCTAGGTAATCCCTGACACAGCAGCTCCTACTAATGCCTGCAGTGAAGCAAGCTTCAAAATGCCCCTCCATCAGCAGTACTATTTTCTATAAGGTAACACTTGTTTAGACAATGATAAACTTGCAAAAAATTTTACAAAGAAGGATGACAAAAGACTATCAGCAATATCACCCCATAAAGCAAAGAAAAAAGTAATGGAGGATGATAAAGCTAGTCTGAAGAAAATGAGAATTTACTGAAAGAGGCAGTCACCTAAGGGCATTTAAGGATGGAAATGGAAGGATAACAAATAAAAGAAAAATAGGAAAGATCTGCAGAGATTTTTAATAAAAAAAACTTTTAATCATAAATACATCAAGTATTACTAAGTGCCAGGCATTATGTGAGGCAATGAGGTATGAGGACAGAAGTCAAAAGTCTCTACCTCAAGGAACTTACCTTCTAATGGGGGAGATGATAATACATATTTAAGTATATACAGAGAGGTACATACCAAAAACATAAAAGAGGTGGAAGAGATAACTAACTTTGGAAGGGAAAATGTTCTGTGGAAGGTGATTATTAAGCCTAGTTTTGAAGGAAACTAAGGATTCTAAGAGGCAAAGTTAAGAAGGAAGAACATCTCAGGTACAAGAGATAACCACTGTGCAAAAAAAGATGGGAGATGGAGCACTGGGTCAGGAGAATGCTGAATAGGCCACTGTGGCTAGAATATAAAGTGTGTGGAGATTGGCAATAGACAAGAAAGCTGAAAAGGTAGGATGGTTAAACCTAGACTGTAGGAAAATCTCTTTACTAACTATGTAGAGGACAGGCCACAGTAGAGAAACACTTAAGGCATGGAAAGGAAACCAAGCTACTACAATAATCTAGATGGAAAGTAAATAAGGGCTTGAACTAGAATGGTAGCTGGGTAAATGGAGAGAAGGGGGCATATTAGAAGAAATGCTCTGGAGATAAAAAAAAAAAAGACAAGATCTGGCAACTCATTACATATGTAGAGCATATCACAATCCCATATTTGCTAAGTGGAGGTAGAAATGACACTAAATTTACCTAACTAATCTATTTATTCAATGCTATCCAATTAAATTACTAAAATATTATCTTACTGAGAAAAAATAATAAAGTTCACTTGGAAGAACAGAAAGTCAAGAATTTCAAAAGAAAGCAAGGGAAAAAGTAGCAAAGAGATTCTGTAGTATCATGCTGAAGTGTGAAATGTGTAATTTTGAAGATTTTAAATTAAAATTTTATTGTATGAATAAAACCAGTGTAGTCAAGAATTATAAGAATGCAGAAAATTGAGAAGAAACTTCTATAGATAATCTCTCAGACAGGATGTGATTGTGTTGGAATACTACTGTGCTGTAGAAATGATAAAATGGCTGATTTAGAGAAACATGGAAAGACCTTAGACCAATGAACAAAGATGCTATCTACTTCCAGAGAAAGAGATGACTAACTGAATTACATACAGTACAGTTTTAAATCTATGTATATAAGTGTATATATGTATTATTAGATATCTATGTTGCCTTGTGCACATGTGTGTATATGTGTGCATGTGCAGATGTGTGTGTCTGTGTGTATCCCTGCATTTAATTGTAGCCTTCTTTGGGGGACAAGAGTAAAAAGTGCACAGCAGACAACAAAAAAAAAAACCTTAGAAGGAAGCAAAGGAAAGCTGGGCAGCTTTGAAAACAAGTATAGTATTTATTATATAGTTTTTCTTGAAATAGAAATGTTTTACATTGAATCATCTCTTATGTTCTGCTGTGTACATGAAAATTTTGTTTCTCGTTTTGTGTTTTAAGTTGAAAAGGAATAAAAAGTAACAAAAAATAAAAAAATAAAAGAATATCATAAAAAAGAAATGGCACTAAAGGGAATAATAGGAATCATTTAAACCTCTTTGCCTCAGTTTCCTCATCTGTAAAATGAACTGGAGAAGGAAATGGCAAACCATTCTAGCAAACCACTCCTGTATCTTTGCCAAGAAAGCTCCAAATGGAGTCACAAAGAGTTAGATACAATTGAAGCAATGACAACAAAAACATAGCTTATTGAAGAAATTGTGCACTCCACAAATCAGAAAATACAAAAATCAGTCTGGAAATAAAAACAAATGTAAGTAATGGGAAAAAAGGAATAAATAAATTAAACAAAAAATTTCTACCCTACGAAAATTATCCTATGAATTTAAAAAATCAGGCTTAATGTAAAAGGTGGAATACTTACCTATGTTTTAAACAAAAAAAATTAATAACCCTAACTATAACACTTTAATAAATGCCAATAAAACTAAATAGTAAAGTGCTTGTTAAATTTAATAAAACTCTAAGACATTTAGAAATTAAAACCTACAATTAGGTAATTAAGCAATTCTCTTCAACAAAATTTTCAAGAATATCAACCTTTCATAAAAACAAACTTATAATTCGAAAAACGTATTTCAAAATTTTTACAGATTACACATATAGAAAAATTATAAAATTCCAGAATTGAAAAGATATAATCTTATCCACTTGACCTCTGTCCAGTTTTAAAGATGAGGACTTTACTAGGGTATATAATTTACACGGTGGTTTTATACAGACCTTTCATACTCACGGAAGGAAGAGAAACCTTTACATGAATCAATGCCTAACACAATACTTTGACCATAATTATTCCTTAATATATGTTTTTTGAATGAACAAGGAGATCTAAAAAAACTAAGATCCATTTGTGGATCCAATGCGAAGAACTGAGAAAATTATTAAAAGTCTTTTGAATGTTTGAAAATTGATTTTAGTTTAAAAAAAGAATTTGGCCACAGCAACATCATCTACACTAGGACCATCTATTAAATTCTACAAGGGCTGTAATCAGTATTGTAGAGGAAGCACTCAGGTTGACAAGTTTTTTTTTTTTGTCAGTGTTTTATGTTTCTAAATTATAAAAATGTATTTTCTAGCAATTTTTTCCTTTTAGAATGCTGAAAATCTTTCAATATAGCAAAGCAAACTATGCAACACTTTTACTTTCTTTTTCAAAGCTCCCTCAAAACACTCTTTCTTTTGACCTTTACTCTATATACACACTACTGCAAAGCTAAATTAATATTGGAAGGAAAAGTGAACAAACCAGTCTCCCTGGGTTTGTTTATACATTTCAAAGAATGGTTTAGTTAAAATACCAGTCAGTATCCAATTCTCTGACACTTAATGTTGAAAAAAATTTATAATAAACCAAATAAACTAGGTTAAAGTCATTTAGAACATTTTCCTCTTGTACAAAAGCACTGAACTTCTATACTCAGAAATGTTATGAATAATTTTGATCTCATAGATTAAAAGATATGATGAAAGTCAAGACAAAGAAATAGAAGAAGAAAGCATGGTCTCAACATTAAGTATGTTATAAAAAGATGAGGAGATGAGATAAAACATAAGTGAAATTATAAGTCAACCATCAAAGAGGTTATAATATGGTAGAAAAGATAAAATGCTGCACAAATAACTACAGTACAAAAATAAAAGTATATACAAGGCATATTAATGAACTGAATGTGCATTTCTGAAAATAGAAAATAAATCTAAAATAAGCACAAAAGAGGGTATACTAAAAAAAAAATTCTGGTAAGGATAGGGCTTTATTTAATTATTTAGAAAGTTAGTTATTTAGATGGAACAGCCAGCAGAGGTTTTAGAATTCCAAACTCTGGCAAGGCATCAGTGTGAACCTTCCTCCAACAGTTTCTTTTTGAAGCATCTGGAACTGGAAATCGTTATATAGGCTCTTTTCCTTCTAACAGGAAGAGGTTTTTTCAATATGTTGGAATCCCATGGAATTCCAGCATTTCTTGCAACTGTCAATAAGGTATCACAGAATTCTGTAACTCCAGGACTGTGCAGAACTCCATAAAACATTTGAACTCAGATTTCCACAAACTTATTTTATTGATTTTCACATCTGTTCATTCATTCAATATCTATAGAGATGTAATGATGCAGGGATGGTAAGCTGAAGCTAACAAGATGAAATCTAATAGGGAAAAAAGGAAAATTCTAAGACCTGAGTCAAAAGAATCAGCTAAGGGGAAAAGGCTGGGGCAGGCAGATGGCACAGTGGACAGAATGTTGGACCTGGAATCAGAAAGACATTTCCTCTTGAATTCAAATTTGACCTCAGACATCTACTAATTGTGTGACTCTGGGAAAGTCACCCAACACTGTTCACCTCATTTCTTCATCTATAAAATGAGCCAGAGAAGGAAATGCCTTAACCATTCCAGTATCTTTGACAAGAAAACTTCAATGGTGTCATGAAGAATTAGTCCATACTGAAATGACTGAACAACAATAAACCAAAATTAATTTTTACTTTTGATGCTATACTAATAAAATTACCAAGAGGAAACTTAATAGAGATTAATAAAATCATAATAAAATTAATTTGATGAAAAAAAAGATCTAGAATATCAAGGAAAATGATGAAAAGAAGGATGACAAGCACTTTCATACCTCAAATTGTACTAATAAAGTGGCAGTCATCAAAATCATCTGATATTGGTTTTAAAAAAAAGACATCAATGGAACAGAATAGATAAAGGAGACTCAGAAACAAGACAACTCAGGACCTCAATGTTTGATGAAATGGAAAATCAAGTTACCTAGGGAAAGACTCCCTACTTGATAAATACTACTGGCAAAAAATACACTACACTCTACAATACATTCTAAATAGATACATGACCTTAATATTAAAGATCATACTATTAAAAAATTAGAAGAGAAATATCACATACCTCTTCCAACTAGGGAAAGGAGATAAATATTCTTAATCAAACAAGAGATAGTGGCAATTACAAAAGATAAAACAGATAATTAATTGAAAATGAAAAGCTTAGGGGCGTCTAGGTAGCACAAGTGAATAGAGCACTGCTACTGGAGTCAGGAGGACCTGAGTTCAAATCTGGCCTCAGACTTAACACTTACTAGCCATGTGACTTTGAGCAAATCACTTAACCCCAACTGCCCTACCCTCCCCCCTCCAAAAAAAAAAAAGGCAAAAATAAGAATTTCAAGATACAATGAAACAAAATCAAAAAGGGGGGGGAACAGAAGAAAATGTGAAATTTCTCATTGGAAATATGACTAACCTAGAAAACAGATTCAAATTATATAATATGTGGACTATCTGAAAGCCACAATCAAAAAGGAAAAAAAAAAGCCTGAATGTCTTTCAAGAAATTATCAAAGAAAACTGCCCTGATATAGTGGAACCAGAGAACAAAACAGAAATTGAAAGAATCCACCAATCACCACCTGAAGTGAGATCCCAAAATGAAAACTCCTAGTAACATCACATCCAAATTCCAGAGCTCACAGAGCAAGGAAAAAGTACTACAAACAGCAAAAAATAGATAATTCAAATATCATGGTACTATAGACAGGATTACACAGAATTTGGCAGTGTCCACATAAAAGAACCAGAGGACTTAGAATATGATATTCTGGAAAGCAAAGGAGTTAGGATTACAATCAAGAATTGCCTACCCAGAAAAACTGAATATAATCTTTAACAGGAAAAAATAGACATTTAATGAGATAGAGAACTTTCAAGTGTTACTAATTAAAAGACCAGAGCTGAATAAAAAATTTGACCTCCATATAGAAGACTCAACAGAAACATAAAAAAGTAAAAAAGAAACAAGAGAAAACATGAGAAGTTCGATAAGTTCAAATTGTTTATATTTCCATATGGCAAGATAATATTTGTAACTCTTAAGAACTTTATTCCTACAAAAGCAATTAGAAGGAGTGTATACACACACACACACACACACACACACACACACACGGTGTGGATATAAGGTGACTTTGATGGGGTAATATACCAAAAAACAAAATAAAGAGGTGAGGAAGAAAACTGCACTGGGAAGGGGGAAAGGGTATGGGGCAAATTATCCCACATAAAAGAGGCCTGAAAAAGTTATAATGGAAGGGGGGAGTAGGCAAAGCTTAAACCTTACTCTCATCAAAATTGGCTCAAAGAGGGAATAACAAACACTCCGTTGGATATAGAAATTTACCTTACCCTATAAAGAAGTAAAAAGGGGCAGGAATAATGGTGGGGGCGGGGGGGGGGGGGGAAGACAGATTAGAGAAGGCAGTGATCAGAAGCAAAACACTTGCAAGGAGGGAAAGGGTGGGGGGAGTAAGAGAGAGAGGGAGATAAAGATGGGAAAAATAGCCTGAAGGGAAATGCACAATTATCCTAACTATAAATGTGGATGGGATGAATTCACCCATAAAACAGAAACAGCAGAATAGATTAAAAATGAGAATCCTACAATATGTTGTACATTTGAAGAAAAAAGATACATACAGGGTAAAGGTAAGGGGCTAAAGCAGAATGTATTATGCAGCAAGCATGACCTCAAACAAAGCAAAAATAGATCTAATTAAAAGAGATAAGGAAGGAAACTATATCTTACTGAAAGGTACCACAGACAACTAAGTCATATCAATACTAAACATATGTGCACCAAATGGTATAGCATCTAAATTTTTGAAGGAGAAGCTGAAAAAGTTATTTACTAGAGGAAATAGATAATAAATCTCTACTAGTGGGGGTACTCTACTTTCACCTCTCAGAACTAGATAAATCTAACTACAAAGTAAACAAAAAAGAAGTTAAGGAGGTAAATGAAATTCTAGGAAAGTTAGATAAGCTAGATCTCTGGATAAAACTGAATGAGAAAAAAAAAGAATATGCCTTTTTCTTATCAGTAAATGGCACCTAATATAAAAATTGACCATATATTATTAGAACATTAAAAACCTTAAAATAAGGGGCAACTAGGTGACACAGTTAATAGAGCACCGGTCCTGAAGTTAGGAGGACCTGAGTTCACATCCAGTCTCAGACACTTGACACATGTACTAGCTGTGTGACCTTGGGTAAGTCACTTAACTGCAATTGCCCTGTTTTTCCCCTCCCAAAAATAAACAAATAAAAACTTCACAACCAAAGGCAAAAAAGCAGAAATAGTAACTGCATCCTTTTCAGATTAAAATGCAATAAAAATTACATTCAAAATAAATTGGAATTAAATAATCTAATCCTAAAAAATAAGTGGGTGAAAGAATATAACATAGAAACAATCGATAACTTCGTTAAAGGAGATGACAACAATGAAACAACTTAACTAAACTATATGGGATACAGCCAAAGCAGTACTTAGAAGAAAAGTTAAATCTCCAATTACTTACATCAATAAAATAGAGAAAAAGTAGATCATTGAAGTGGTCAAGCAACTAAAAGAAAAAGAACAAAGTAAAAACCCCCAATTAAACATCAAATAGGAAATCCTGAAAATCAAAGGAAAGACTAATAAAATCAGGAAAAACAACCCACTGAACTAATAAATAAAACTAGAAACTGGTTTTATGAAAAAAAAAAAAACAATAAAATAGATAAAACATTCAGTAACTCAATTTAAAAAAGAAAAGAAGAAAACCAAATTACTAGTATTAAAAATGAAAGAGGTGAATTTGCCACCAATGAAGAGGAAATCAAGACAATTATTAGGAGCTATTTTGTCCAATTATGCCAATAAATTTGACAATCTAAATGAAATGGATGAATAGCTACAAAAATATAAATTACCCAGATTAACAAAAGAAGAAATAAAACACTTAACCCAATCTTACAAAAAGAAATTGAACAAACCATCAATGAATTTCCTAAGAAAAAATTCTCAGGATCAGACATATTCACAAGTGAATTCTACCAAATATTTAAAGAACAATTAATCCCAATACTGTATAAACTATTTGGAAAAATAGGTGAAGGAGTCCTACCAAATTCCTCTTATGACACAAATATGGCACTAATACCTAAAACAGGAAAAGCCAAAACAGAGAAAGAAAATTATAAACCAATTTCCCCAATGAATATGGAGAGAAAAAAATTTAAATAAAATTCTAGCAGATTACAGCAATATATACTACCAGGATTATACACTATTTATACTAGGAATGCAAAACTGGTTCAATATTAAGAAAACTATCAACATAACTGACCAGAGCAATAATAAAACCAACAAAAATCATGATTATCCCAATAGATACAGAAAAAGCCTCTGAAAAAATACAGCATCCATTCCTATTAAAAATATTAGAACGAATAGGAATAAATGAAGTTTACCTTAAAATGATAAGAAAAATTTATCTAAAACCATCAGCAAGCATTATCTGTAAGAGGAATAAGCTAGAAGCCTTCCCAATACAATTAGGGGTGAGGCAAAGATGCCCATTGTCACCTCTAATATTGTATTTTAAATGTTAACTATTGCATTAAGAAAAGAAAAGGAAATTAAAAATTAGAATAGGCATTGAGGAAACAAAAATACCACTCTTTGCAGATGACATGATATTATGCTTAGAGAATCAATTTTAAAAACTACTTGAAATTATTAACACTGTCAGCAAAGTTTCAGGATACAAAATAAACCCATATAAATCTTTAGCATTTCTATATACTACCAACAAAGTCCAGCAGCAAGAGACAGAAAGAGAAATTCCATTTAAAATAACAGTAGACCATGTAAAATAATTGGGACTCTACTTGCCAGGACAAACATAAAACTATATGAACACAACTATAAAATACTTTACACAAAGTCAGAATGAAACAATTGGGAAAACATTGTTTGTTCGTGGGCAGGCTGAGCCAACATTATAAATATGACACTTCTAGATTTTATGACCAAACAAGAGTCGGAGAGCATTATAAAATGCAAAATGGATAATTTTGATTACATTAAACTGAAAAGTTTTTGTACAAATAAAGTTAATGCAACCAAGATTAGGAGGGAAGTAGAAAATTGGGAAATAATTTTTGTAACCAGTATCTCTGATAAAAGCCTCATTTCTAAAATAGAGAAGTGAGTCAAATCTATAAGAAAACATGTCATTCCCCAATTCATAAATGGTCAAAGGATATGAACAAGCAGTTTTCAGAGGAAGAAAATAAATATATGAAAAAATGCTCTAAATCACTATTGATTAGAGAAATGCAAATCAAAACAACTCTGAGGTTCCACATCTCACCAGTCAGATTGACTAAGATGACAAAACAGGAAAATGATAAATGCTGAAAAGGATGTGGAGTTGTGGATTGATTCAACCATTCTGGAACTATGGCCAAAGGGCTATAAAAATGTGCATACCCTAATGCACATTGTTGGTGGAGTTGTGAATTGATTGTTGGTGGAGTTGTGAATTGATTCAACCATTCTGGAACTATGGCCAAAGGGCTATAAAAATGTGCATACCCTTTGACCCAGCAATACCACTTCTAGGGCTGTTTCCCAAAGAGATCATACAAGTGGGAGGAAGACCCATATGTACAAAAATATTTATAGCAGCTCTTTTTGTGGTGGCAAAGAATTGGAAATCAAGGGGATGCCCATCATTTGGGGAATGGCTAAACAAGTTGCGGTGTATGAATGTAATGGAGTACTACTGTGGTATAAGAAATGAGGAACAGACACTTCATAATAACCTGGAGAGACTTCTATAAACTGATGCTGAGTAAGGAGAGTAGAACCAGGAGAACTTTGTACACAATTACAGACACATCATATGTGTGATGACTAACTCTGATAGACTGGGCTCCTCTGAGCAATACAAGGTTAGAAGACAACTTCAAAAGAATCATGATGGAAAGGGATATCCAAATCCAGAGAAAGAACTACAGGGTCTGAATGAAGATTGAAGCAAACTACTTGCTCTCTTTTGTGTTTTGTTTTGTCCCTTCTTTCACATTGTTCCCTTCATTGGTTATAACCCTTCTTTACAACTTGACTAATGTTTAATGTGAAAGTATTTGTAGAACCTATATTTGATTACATGCCACCATGGAGGGGGAGGGGGAGAAAATTTGGAACTCAAGGGATTGTGGAACTGAGTGTTGTAGACTAAAAGCAAATAAATAAATTTAAGAATTAAAAAAAAAAAGACACTTCTACCTAAGTTAATATATTTATTTAGTGACATACAAATCAAACTATTAAAAAAACTATTTTATAGGGCAAGGAAAAATAATGAAGTTCATTTGTAATAACAAAAGTTCAAGAATATATGCAAAAGAAGGTGGGCTAGCCCAACCAGATCTCAAACTGTTTTACAAAGTCTTAATTATCAAAACTATCTGGTTCTAGCTAAGAAATAGAGTGGTAGATCAGTGGAATAGATTAGATACAAATTGCATTATAGTAAATAACTACAGTAATCTAGTATATGATAAACCAAAAGACCCAAGCTTTTGGAACAAAAACTCATTATTAGGAAAAAATGCTGGGAAAACTAGAAAACCGTATGAGAGAAACTAGATATAAACCAACATTTCACACTGTATACCAAGATAAGGTCAAAATATGGCCCTTTAGGGACTCAAGTGTGGCCCTCTGACGGAATCCAACTTCATAGAACAAAACCAATGCGCATCCAAAAGTATAAGAAAAGCAGAAAACTGGAGAAAAAATTTTGCAACAATGTAAAGCCAATCATGAGCAACTCTCCTGAGGACTGCTGTTGTGAATAACTTAAGGATCTAATCACATAGTATAGTGAGCTCTCGATTTATTCAGCAATAAACTAAAGCAAAACATTCAAGAAACTAAAGCACAACATTCACAATAACATAACAACTTATTACTAAGGTGGACACAGTCTTAAACAAACCATATTCAGTAAGTCACAATCTCCTCAATCAATATAGAGCACCCAAGTAAAATTTTCTTTCATCTTTACCTCAGCTGGCTTCCAATCAACCTTAAGAATAATCATCATCTTTAAGCCAATCATCCTTAAGAGGTAGCTGAAAGTACAAACACTATTCACCCCTAGGTCACAGTAAGTTACAATATTATCAGTCATCACTGAGTACCCAAGTAAAGTCTTTCATCTTAACTCAAGACTGAATTCCAAATCCCATGGCTCCTCTTCCATGCTTCCAGCTCTTGCCTGGATTCACCCACTCTTGCCTGGATTCACATGCAGGCAGCCCTCTCTGCTTCAGTTCTATAACTCAATCCACAGGGACTATACCACTTCAAGGCCTTTAAGTTTCTGTTTCAGGGAAAACAAAGCTCACCAGAGCTACAATACTATTTACACACATTGCCAGCACCATCATCTCAATTCATTTTCTGTCTGAGAAATCAACAAAAATCAACAGAGTGCATCTGTCTGACAAAGTAACACTAACACAATATAACAGAGTGATTCTATCTGACAAAGTAACACCAATACAGAACAACAGAGTGCCAACATCACAAATACTCTCTCTTAGCTCTGCTTGGTCCTAGCTTGTGCTCCTGCTTTTATCTGCTCTGTTCCTTCCTGTTCCACCTTTCCTGTTCTGCTCTTTCCACAGGCTCCTCCTGTGTTAAACCTATTGAGGGCAGGGAAGGTCTCCAAACTCCCTTAGGCCTATTAAGGGCAACACAAATGTTGCAACAAAGACTTGACACAATCAAAGGCGAGGTTCAAAGGCACTTGAATAGCTAAAATAAGCACCAAAATACTATTCTGCTTGCCATTATAAACAAGTATCTAATAAAGGCCATATCAAACATATAGAGAACTCAGTAAAATTTTAAAAAACACAAGTTATTCCTCAATTGATAAATGGCCAAAGGATATGAACAGGTAGTTTTCAAACAAAGAAATCAAAGCTATCTAACACTATACGGACCACCATTGATTAGAGAAATGCAAATTAAAACAACTTTGAGGTACCACCTCACACCTATCAGATTGGCTAATATGACAAAAACAGAAAATGATGGATGTTGGAGGAGATGCAGGAAAATTGGGACACTAATGCACTATGTTAGTGAAATTGTGAACTGATCCAACCATCATGGAGAACAATTTGGTACTCTATGCCCAAAGAACAATAAAACTGCATATCCTTTAATCCAGCAATACCACTGCTAGGTCTATATCCTAAAGACATACCGAAAAAGGAGATTTTATTTTTGGAAGGGGGAAGGCAGGGCAATTGGGATTAAGTGACTTACCCAAAGTCACACCGCTAGCAAGTGTTAAATGTCTGAGTCCAAAGTTGAACTCAGATCCTCCTGACTCCCGGGTCAGTGCTCTATTCACTATACCACCTAGCTGCCCCCCAAAATTTGTTTTTTTTAATTTTTTAAAAGGAAAAGGACCTACATATGCAAAAATATAACAATCCTTTTTGTGGAGGCTAAGAGCTAGAAATCAAAGGGATGTCTATCAACTAGAAATGGCTAAACAAGCTGTGGTATATGAATGTAATGGAATATTATTGTGCTATAAGAAACAACAAGCAGGATGATTTCAGAAAAACCTGAACTTATATAAACTGATACATAGTGAAATGAAAAGAACCAGGAGAATACCGTACACAATAACAGCAATACTGTTCAATGAAGAACTGTGAATAACTTGGCTATTCTTAGCAATACGATGATTGAAGATAATGCCAAAGGATTAATGATAAAGCATACTATCCACCTCCAGAGAAAGAATCGATATTGTTTTAATACAGACTAAAGCATGCTATTTCACTTTTTTTTCATTTTTTCTTTTGACTCTTCTCGTACAAAATGACTAATATGGAAATGTTTTACATAATTTCACACGTACAGCCTATATCTGACTATTTACTATGGGGGAGGAAGGGATTCAGGAATTTAAAACTTTAAATAAAAATGTCAAAGAATTGAAAAAAAACCAACACCGAGTTAAAAGACCTTGGTTTGAATTTAATTTCTGAATATTAATTATGAGACATTTTGCAAATTTAATTGACTTCTCTGGCACTCAGCTTTTTTATCAGCAAAAATAGTAAATAAAAAAACTTGATATGTCTACATTGTTGATGGTCTTTTCTTTTAGTCTTTATCCTTTTCAATCCATCTGTTACATTTTATAATGTTATCTATTCTTTCTTCTTAGATACTCTCTATTCTCTGGGTTTTTGTGTCACTACTCTACTTGTTTCTCCTCCTAGAAGTCCAAACCCTTATTCTTTCTCAGAACACTTTGCTACCTTGTCATTGAAATCATGACCCCCCACTATGAGTGCTGTTCCTCAAGGCTCTTTATCCTTGTTCCTGTTAACTTTTTATATACTTTTTCTCTTAGCAACCTTATCAACTCTCATAGGTTTAAAAATTATTATCTCGCTCTAAGGGGAGCCAAGATGGCGGAGTAGAAACAGCTCATCCAAGCCTCTCTGCCCCCAGATTCCCCTCAAACTATGTAAAAGGGGACTCTGAACAACTTCTGGAGCCCCAGCACCCACAGAAAGACACAGAGAAGCTAACCTCCCGCTGAGGACAGCCCAGAAGCCCTGCAGGAAGGACCAGCGCAGCAGTCTGGGAGCCGGCAGCGTAGCGCAGGAGCCGAGCCGAGCCCAGGTCCTCGGTGAGCCGAGGTTTTAGCCCCAGGGCGGCAGGGCCAGCAGCCAGCTGGAGGAACCCCAGAACACCAGGAGCTGTGGCGACTCCAGAATTATCAACATAGACTTGCCTGGGACAAAGTAAGAGGTTAGTGTCCTATGGACTTTGGGACCTGTATTTGGGGAATGCGTCAGCTCCCTCCCCTGGGGGCTAGAAGCCACTGAGGAGACACGCCATTTTGTAGTTTTCAGAGGCAGCTCTGGCTCCCAGCCCACAAATCGTGGGGAGATCCAGCGATCAGTCTTGGGGGGTAATCACTCTTGCTTTAACCTCCCTGGATCTGGATTGTCATCTAGGGTGGAAGTTGTGGGTGGGTTTACCGCTTGCCAGAAACGGAAGTTGCCCCCCCACACGTTCGGGACGAAAATTCCTCTAGCTGGCCTTAAAGCCATAGTGTGGCAACAAGCCCAAAAGTCAAGCAATTAAGTGGCAACATGCCAAGGCAAAGGAAACAGAAAAATGCAACCCTAGACTCCTATTTTGGGGGCATAGAGCGGAAAAGGACTGTGAGGTCAGAAGTCCTGCTCCAAAAGCCCCAGGGGAAAACATGAGCGGGTTGCAGGCCATAGAGGACCTTAAGAAGGACTTTAAAAATCAAATAAGAGAAGTGGAGGAAAGACTGGAAAGAGAAATGAGAAGGATGCAGGAAAAGTATGAAATGAGGGTCAACAGCCTGAATGAGGAAAACAACACCTTAAAAAATAGACTAACTCAAATGGCAAAGGAGGCCCAAAGGGCAATGAGGAGAAGAATGCCTTAAAAAGTCGAATTTGCCAGATGGAAAAAGAATCTCAAAGTTCACTGAGGAGATTCATTCCTTCAGAGTTAGACTGGAGCAAATGGAAGCTAATGACTTTATGAGAAATCAAGATGCTGTTAAGCAGATCCAAACAAACGAAAGATTAGAAGACAATGTGAAATATCTCATGGGAAAAACCACTGACCTGGAGAATAGATCCAGGAGAGACAATTTAAAATTATTGGACTACCTGAAAGCCATGATCAAGGAAAGAACCTAGAAATCACCCTTCAAGAAATTCTCAAGGAAAACTGCCCTGATGTTTTAGATCAAGAGGGCAAAATAGAGGTTGAAAGAATCCACCGATCACCTCCTGAAAAAGATCCCAAAAAGAAAACTCCCAGAAATATTATAGCCAGGTTCCAGAATCCCCAGATCAAGGAGAAAATACTACAAGCGGCCAGGAAGAAACAATTTCAATATTGTGGAAACACAATCAGAATAGCCCAGGACCTGGCAGCTTCTACACTGAGGGATAGAAGATCATGGAATATGATATTCCAGAGGGCAAAAGAACTGGGAATGAACCCAAGGGTCACCTACCCAGCAAAGCTGAGTCTTTTGTTTCAGGGGAAAATATGGTCATTCAGTGGAATAGAGGACTTTCAAGCATTCTTGAGGAAAAAACCAGAATTGAATAGAAAATTTGACATCCAGACACAAGAAGGAAGAGATGCCTGAGAAGGTAATCAGGAAAAGAAATCAAAAGGAACTTATCAAAGTTGAACTATTTACATTCCTATATGGAAAAGCAATAACTGTGACTGATGATATCTTTCTCACTATGAAAATAATGGAAGAAGGGTGTGTGGTCATATGAATACATATGTGAATGTGTGTGCATATGGTTACAGTTATATATGGATAGAGGGCATAGGTTGAATTTGTTGGGAAGGGAGAATACTCAAGGGATGAAATTATGAGGTGAGAGAGGAAAGTGGCAAGAGGAGATGGGGAGAGACAGGGTAGGGTAAACTATCCCATGTAGAAGAAGCAAGGGGAAGTGGTTGCAAAGGAGGGGGAGAATAAGGAAGGCTAAAAAGGCAAAACCACATTCACATTGAATTTGGTTCAGGGAGAAAATGACATACATACTAAATGGGATATCTCAACCTGCAGCAGGATAGGGGAAGGGGGATGAGAGGAGGGATGATGGATGGGAGGGCATCCTTGGGGGGAGGGGAGGTTGGAAGTACCCACTATAGAAGAGGGACAGGATTATGTAGGGAATGGACCAGGTGGGGGGTGGGATGAGTGGGAGGGAATTATAAACAGCCTTGTACAATATATCTACTATGATAATGTTTTGCATAGCTAGACATGTACAACATATACTGAATTACTTATCTCCCAAGAGGGAATGGGTGACAAGGGAGGAAGGAAATGGATCTGAAATTCGAGGTCTTAACATTAAATGTTTCAAATATATATAATACTATTATTAATACTCTTTTGCTTGTAATAGGGAGATAAGATGTGCAGGCATTGGGACACAAAGATTCACCTTCCTCTAATGGAAAAGTCGATGGGGATATGGGAGAAGGTATGGGAGAGAGCAGATTGGAGGAAGTGATATCTTGTGGGACTACTATTCTGGGAGGTTGGGTAGGGGAATAATGGGGAGAAAATGATTGTAACTCAAAATCTGGTGGAAATGAATGATGTAAAACAGAAGTTAATAAAGCATTTGTTTAAAAAAAATTATTATCTCTAGGTAAATAATTCACAGATCTATATATGTATAACCTAGTCTCTTCCCCAAACTTTAAACTAGTATCACTAATTGCCTAGGGGACATTTCAAACTGGATGTCCAGGAGGTACCCCAAACTCAACATGTCTAATACAGAACTCTTTATCCCTCTTCTCCCCTCCAAATCATACCTCTTCCAAACTTCTCTATTTGTGTTGAATTCTCATCTCCATCATTCTTCCTCACTACAGGTGCCAAACCTTGTCATTTCTACCTCCACAGCATCCACTGGATCTGAACTCTTGTCCTTACTTACACAGCTAACTCCTTTGTTCAAGCCCACATCATCTTTTACTTAAATTATTGCAACAGTCTTCTAATTCATCCCCTTGCCTCAAGTCTCCTCACAGTTCAGTCTTTCTTCCATATTTCTATCAAAGTGATTTTCATTAAACACATATTCTTCTTCTTCTCAATCAACTCCAGTGGCTGACCTGTTCCCTCTTAAAACACAAACTTTTCGACTTAGCTTTTAAAGCCATTCACCACTTAGAAATAATCAGTCTTATTATACATTATTTCCTTCAGGGGCTGGACAGACTGATTACTTAATGAATCTTCTATGAGACTGTCTAGAAAAACAAAAACCTAAATATTACTTAAGTCTCCAGTCCCAATTTCTCAGTACCACCAAAGACCAAGCAGCTGTGGACAATTCAGTCCTCAGTTGGGATTTGGAGAAAGTCACACTTTGTACCTCTAAAACTTCTAGATACATAATCTACTCTAATGTTATACTATGAGATGCTCCTCTCAATTCCCTTATTTAGTCACAGTTATCAAATCTTGTCAATCCTACCTCCAGGATATCTCCTGCATTTTTCTCAATCTCTTTACTCAATAACCTTTACCTTAGTTCAGGTCCTTATCACTTCACTTAAAATATTTCAATAAACTTTTCACAGTTCTCCCTATTTCCAGTTTTTTCCCTCTTCGATCCACCTACAACATAACTGAAAAACTGATATTCTTAAAACACTGATATAACCATATCACAATTCCCCATACAAAAATATTCACTGTTTCCTTACTTCCTCAAGGATAAAATACAAAGTTCTCCATTTTGGCATTTAAACCCCTTTACAATTTGACTTTCTTTCCAGTTTTATTTCATATTACTCCAACTCAGATATTTAGGTATGATCTCCTATGCCAAACCTTTTCGGATCCCCCATTTCACCAAGTAATCAGTATTCTCTCCTCTAAAATCAGTTTTGGACTTGTTTAGTTCTTGTATCCTCAAATACAATATAAGTTCCTTAAGAATAAGGACTAGTTCAGTTTTTGGTTTTGTATTCCTAGGGTCTTGTCAGTAGTAGATGCTTAACAAAACCTTAAATTTAATATCCTCTAACTATATCCTGTATCTGTAGCTCCCCAGAGGGGTCAAGAGTGAGGGTAGGAAAGAAGTATCTCAATGCTATTCTCATCTAAACCTGGGATCCAGTTCAGCACACTAACTTGGGGTGACCAATCCTCCAGTGCCTGCAACAGTACCAGTTAGTTATTCCAAACTAGAGAAATGACAATGAGGTAAAGATGATGTTTCCAGAAATATTTTTAAAAACAGGTCAGTCAAGGTCCAAAATACTCACCCATTCTTCTTTCTTGTCTCAGGGGAAATGCCTATGCTAACCCCTCAACCTCTAAACTCAATCCCTCCATCTGTAACCCTAATCCTATCCTACAAATCCTTGTAACCTACCAAACATATCCCCTCACTCTGTATGTTAAATCTTTTCTGTAACTGCTCTTTCCCTTCAAGTCTATAAATACACTCAAGTTTTCCCATTAAAAAAAAATTCCTTCCTTTACTCCTAATAGCCAACTATTATCTAAATCTTTCCTCTTCTTTTCCACTACCAAAACTACTAAAGAGTAGTCAAGGTTACCTGCTTCTATTTCACCATTCACTCATACTCATTCATTCAATCCCCATGTAATTGCACTCCGTTCCCACAATACCAAAATAGGTCTCTTCAAATCTAAAATAACTCCCTTATCACCAAATACAAAGGCTTTTTTATGATCAAGCAATCAACATGTTTTTATTAAGTTGTGACAAATACTAGGAATATAAAGACAAAGCTAAACAGAATTTTCTGTAAGCTGCCATTAAGAAGTTAAAATCCTTATCTCTGTAATATTTTAACACCGTACACCAAAACCATGTTAAAATGTAGTCAATATTTAACAAAATAAAAATGCAACATATCATAGATAATGTCAATACGTGGTTTTCTAAGTTAACGTGTCCAAAAGACAGCCTTCTACATGGATGGTTTAGTGGCCTCTGTTTCATTTGACTTTGATACCCCTGCTACAGAAGACCTGCTCTTTTCAACGTTCCCCAGTCACTCGATTTCTGCAATAATGAACAATTAGGATTCTTTCTATCTCACAGACCTCTCCTGTCTCTTTGGTTGGCTCATTTTCCTTTCACCCTTTACACATGGGTGATGCAGGCTATGCTCTTGGCCCTCACTTGTTTTCTCTATACATTCTCTACTTTACTGGTTGAATCTCCTTCTACAACTTGAATTATCAGTGTTATAGAGCGGTTTCCAATTCTACAAGTTTACTTGTAATCCCTGCCTGGACAATCAATCTCCATCCAAAAGTCCTATGCTAGCAACAGAAACTCAACATGTGCATAACTAAACTCTCTAACTCTCCAAAATCTAATGCCACAGGGTATTGAGAATATCTGGATTTGTATTCTTTTCAGATCACAGTCATGTAATTTATTGTGCAGTGACCTAATGCTTCACAAAACTAAAGAGGGACATTTATGGAAGTGTATTGATTATTCAAAGCAGCACAGAAACAAATCTTAACAAGTAGAAGAAGTAATGTGGAGACCACAGTAAAAAAGATTTAGTGACCTTCCATCAAGGTCACTTATTTATTTCTATCTTTAAGAACCATACTTTTTCCTTACTATACTTAATATTTAGGTTATGAACTTTTCTTAGTTATGAATGATATTCCAATTAGAAAAGAAAACGTAAGCTACCAAAGAAGAATGGAATAAGCTCCTTGAGAGCAGAGAATTTCATTTTTAAAATCTGTATTCCCAGCATTAACCACGGTACCTTGTACATAGAAGGCACTCAAATGTTTGCTAAATTGAAACTGATATAGAAATGTGTGTGAATATATATATATATGGAGAGACAGACAGACAGACACATATGTATGTTATACTGGTCTTTTTTATTGCAGTAATTGTAAAGGGTTGTTCTGAGTAATCCATATTCTAAAATCCTGTCATGTTTGTGGCAATTGAGAGCTAGCTAGTCAGTGGTGGGTGATAAGAGTCTATGGCATTGGTACTGAGCCCTTCAAGGTAAATAGCTAACAACTAACTTCATTAAGACCACTCTCTGAAACTGATAAAAATCTTCCCACCACAACCCCAAGATAATAAGAGGGGGACTCCACAGGATAATAGAAAGATCACTAGATAGTCATAAGACCTGGGGTTCAAATCTCTGCTCATCCATTTACTACTTGCTTGACTTTGACCAAGAGACTAAATCTCTTTGAACCTTAAGCTCCCCATCTTTAAATGCACATTATTATGATGATTAAATGAGGTCATGAATGGTTTTATAAGAGTAAAGGATTTGGAGTTTGAAGGCCCCTTGAAATATATGATCCTTTATTTTATAGATGAAGAAAATTGAGGTCCAGACAGTTAAATGCCTTCCCCATAAGTCACATACATAATAAATATCAGAACTGGAATTTTAATCCTTTGCTTGCAAAACCAGTGCTCTAAAGCAGGGCTTCCGAAACTTTCTCCACTTGCAAACACATCAGTACTTGTTAAACTGTCATGACCCAAATATAAAAGGGGCTGCTAAAGTACTTGGTTTTAGTAAAACCCAGCAAATACAAACTATGAGAAAAAAAATTTAAATAAGTAAACTAACTAAAGAATTAATCTGGGGCAGCTAGGTGGCACAGTGAATAGAGCACTGGCCCTGCAGTTGGGAGGACCCGAGTTCAAATTTGGCCTCAGACAGCTGACACACTTACCAGCTGTGTGACCTTGGGCAAGTCAGTCACTTAACCCCAACGGCCTTACCTTCCTCAAATAAAGAAAGAAAAAGGTTGAACTAAAATGGATTTTAAGGTTCTTAAAAAAAGGGTGGGGGGGAAGCTAAGTGGAGCAGTGAATAGAGCACCAGCCCTGGAGTCAGGAGGACCTGAGTTCAAATTTGACCTTAAATACTTAACACGTACTAGCTGTGTGACCTTGGGCAAGTCACTTAACCCCAATTGCCCCCACCTTCCTCCCTCCAAAAAAAAAGCAAAACAAAAAAAATTAATCCAAAAATTACTAATCTTTAAAAATAGCAACTTATAGCTATACCATTTGGTACAATTACAAACACCAAGATTCATTCTGACATAGTTTGGTGTCTTAAAAGGAAATGTTACATGCATTATATATTACTCATATTTATAACATTTAAAATATATATCCTTTACACTAAACTAGGAAGATTTAATTTTTGAAACTCTGAAATGAGAATGGTAGAACAATTCACATCATAATATTGTAGTAGGAAATAAAAACACTTTAAGCAGTTTATAAAATCCATCGAGATAACCCAATTAGATGGACTTCAAACTAATTATGCCTGATTTTTAAATTTTTTTTCTGACTGAAGCTTAATTTTGAATTTCTTTAAGAGGTAAATTATTTAGCAAGCTATCTGCTGAAAAAGCATATGGATAAGTGGTTAAAACACATAGGAAATTTATGAACAAAGGTAATATACATTCTTGTCATAATCATAACAAATGTTACTGCCACTCTCTAACAAACCACAGATACAATGGCGTTACAAAAAATAGACTTCCAATGCAGAATAGTAATGCATTCTGAATATGAATATATTATTAACTTCATGCAAATATGTTCTCTTCTCAAATGAAATGAAATAAAAAGTTACAGAATTTCTAGTTCATCAACATTTGGTTGACCATGTAGGGAAGACAGAGTTGGAAACTAACATTTCAAAATGAGGAGATAAAAGGAAAAAGGCAAATTCCATTTCTGAACTAGTGTGCAATTATAAGGATATATAAGTCAAGAGTCAAGTCTCTAGATGACAAGATATAAAATCTACAGTTTATTGTTAATATAAAACTGAAATATTTAAAAAGCTCAACAACATTTTCTATTCAGTATCCAAAATATGGGTACTTTATGTGAATCCTTACTTTTAAGTTCAGTATGAAATCCTTCCCATTCACAAGTGGGCCTTGATTTATTAAGTTCTCTGTTTTGTATCAACAGTGTTTTGATCAAAGCACATTTTCTTGGTACAATCCGTATTGTTCCAAATATTTTTATAAACATAATTTGAACATTCCCTCCAATGATGAACATCATAATCCATCCATTCAGGACCCATCCTGTGAAATATTTGCCTACATGAAATTTTAAAGGTGGGGATGGGGGAAAGGAGGGGAGGGCTAGTAGTGTGGAAGACCCAAAATGTTGAAAGATTTTCTTTACTTACTTAATTAGGATCTGGCATGACTTTGACATACTAGTAACACAAGGTCAAGGACAAGAAAGTGAAAGAAGCAAATTTTCTCAGACAGACTTCAAAAAATGTTATAAGAGCAACGAGGTGGCACAGTGAGTAGAGCACCGGTTCAGATTTGACACACAAACCTAGCCATGTGACCTTGGACAAGTCACCTAACCCCAATTGCCCTATCCTCCCCCCTCCAATAAGCAAAAAAAAAAAAAAAAGTTTATAAATGACACAAAGAATGTGGTAGTAGGCTCCACACCTTGTTGTGTATATATATATATATACATCTATGCCATCTATTTGGCATATCTATCATATAGGGACTCTACTTACAAGTTGTTTTTTTACGTATATAAAAAAGCCCCAATGTTTTATCTCTAGGACTTTAGGAACTAAATTATACACTGAAGTTATAAATATACTTTAAAAAATATTTTAACATTTAAAATGACTACATGAGGCAAAGAGGCAGGTAGGTGGCTCGGCAGATAGAGTGACAAGACCAGAATTGAGAAGACTCATCTTCCTGGGTCCAAATCTGGCTTCAGACACTTACTATCTGTGTAATCCTGGGGAAGTCACTTAACCCTATTTCCTCATTTGCAAAAAATGAGTTAGAGAAGGAAAACACTCCAGTATCTCTGCCAAGAAAACTCCAAATGGGGGTTTTTCAAGAATCAGACATGACTGAAAAACAACATATAAGGCATAACAACTCAGGCAAGTCACAATGATGGAACCTCAGTTTCTTCATATTAAAAAATGAGGAGATTGCACTAGACCTAGTCAATTTCAGTTCTAAATCCATTATGTTGATTGTAAAAAGAATACTTTATAGGCAATAACTGAAAACTGTCACTATGGTTGTACTACTGTTCCATATAAAGTCATAATTCAAGTACTCATAAAAAGGCCAAAAGGAAAAATTTTTGAAAAAGCTATATATGTGAGGAGGCAGAGCCAAGATGGCAGAGAAAAGGCAGCAATTTGCCTGAACTCTCCCTAAAACACCTTTAAATGGTGCCATAAAACAATTCCTGGAGTGGCAGAACCAAAAAAAGGCCAGGGCAAAATAATTTTCTAGTCAAAGACAACCTAGAAGGTTGGTAGGAAAGATCTGTCCCACCTGGGTGAGAATGGAGCACAGTCAAGTACAGGCTGTACCAGCACAGACCAGGCCCCAGAAAACCAAGAGCAGGCTTTGGAAGACACTGAATCTACAGCAGCAACAGGTGCTTCCAGAGCTCTCAGCCCACAGACCGGCAAACAACGGGTCAGAGATTACAGGGGTTTCTTTGCTGGCACAGGGGACAGGAGGACTCTGTTGCTTTGCCCACACTCAGATCTAGGTCATAGTTCTGGGTGGCAATCCTAGGGCAAGGAGTAAAACTAGCACACCAGAACTTACAGCTGGAGCAGAGCAGGGACCCCTGGCATAGTCCCAGGGCAGAAAAGAGTGCTCATGGTCACTCACAGATCAGAGCCCTCAAAGTATCTCTGAAAATAGCAATACAAAATCCCTGAAGGTGAGGAGAGTTCACCCTCCACTCTGGAAGCAGAGCCCCACTTTAACAAAGAATTGAAAGTCAAGAAATAGACTGGGAAAATAAGCAGACAGAAAAAAACTTTTGACCATAGAAAGTTACTATGGTTACAAGAAGATCAAAACACTCACTCAGAAAAAGATAAAGTCAAAGTTCCTACATCCAAAGCCTCCAAGAAAAATATGAATTGGGCTCAGGCTATGGAAGGGCTCAAAAAAGATTTTGAAAATCAAGTAAGAGAGACAGAGGAAAATTTGGGAAGAGAAATGACAGTGATGTAAGAAAATCATGAAAAAGAGAAAATAGTTTGGTAAAGGAGACATAAAATAATAATGAAGAAAATAACAAAAACAGACTAGACCAAATGGTAAAAGAAGTACAGAAAGTCAATGAGAAGAATGCACTGAAAAACAGAACTGGCCAAAAGAGGAAAAAGGCATAAAAATTCACTAAAGATAAAAACTTAAAAAGTAAAAATGGTCAAATAGAAAAGGAGGGACACAAAAACTCACTGAAGAATAGAATTCCTTTAAAAATAGAGCAAATGGAAGCTAATAACTTTATGAGAAATGAAGAAACAATAAAACAAAACCAAGAGAATGAAAAAACAAAAGATAATGTGAAATGTCTCAATGGAAAAATAACTGAGCTGGAAAATAGATCCAGCATAGATAATGTAAAAATAACAAGACTACCTGAAATCCATGAGCAAAATGGAAGCCTAAACATCATCTTTCAAGAAATTATCAAGGAAAACTGCCCTGATATTCTAGAATCAGTGGGCAAAATAGAAATTGAAAGAATTCATCAATCACCTCCTAAAAAAAAGATCTCAAAATGAAAACTCCCATGAATATTATCGCCAAATTTCTGAGCTCCTAGGTCAAGGAGAAATTATTACAAGCAGGCAGAAATAAACAATTCAAATATCATGGAGGCAGTCAGGAAAACACAAGATTTAGAAGCAGTTACACTAAAGGACTGGAAGACTTGGAATATGATATTCTGGAGGTCAAAAGAGCTAGTATTACAAGCAAGAATCACCTACCCAGCAAAACTGAGTATAATGCTTCACAGTGAAAAATGGATATCCAATGAAAGAGGTCTTTCAAGAATTTTTGATGAAAAGATGAGAGTTGAATAGAAAATTTGGCTTTCAAATATGAGACTCAAGAAAAGCATAAAAAGGTAAAAAGAAAATCATAAAGGACTTAATAAGGTTAAGCTGTTAACATTCCTACGTGGAAAGATGATACTTGTAACTCATAAGAACTTTCTCATTATTAGGCAGTCAGAAGGAGTGTATATAGACAAAGGGTACAGGTGTGAGTTGAATATGAAGGAATGATATCTTCAAAAAAAAATAAGGGTGAGAGAGGAATGGATTGGGGGAAAGGGAAAGGTAAATTATCTCACATAAGAGAGACAAGAATAAGCTTTCATGCTGGAGGGGCAGATGAGGGTAAGGGGTGAAAGGGAGTGGGTGAACCTTACTCTCATATCAGAATTGGCTCAAAAAGAAAATTACATACATACTCAATTAGATATGGAAATCTATATTACCCTACAGGAAAGTAGAATGGGGAGAGAAATAAGAGAAGGCCGTGGGAAGCAGTCATTAGAAGCAAAACACTTTTGAGGAGGAGTAGGGTAAAAGGAGAGAGAGAAAAGAATAAACAAAGGGAGAAATAGGATGGAGAGAAATACAGTAAGCAATTGTAACTGTGAAAAAAATTTAGAAACAAGTTTCTCTGATAAAGGACTCATTCCTCAAACACAAAAAACTGAGTCAAATTTATAAAAATAAGATCCAGTCTCCAATTGATAAATGATCAAAAGATATGAACAGTCTTCAGAAGGAGTAATCAAAGTTATCTATAGCCACTGAACAAAGGCTCTCACTATTGATTGGATAAATGCAAACTAAAACAATTCTAAGGCGCCATCTCATACCCATTAGATTGGTTAATAGGACAGAAAAGGAAAACGACAAATGTTGGAGGAGATGCAGCAAAAATGAGGTATTAATGCACTGTTCATAGAGCAGTAAACTCTACACATTGTAAACTCAACCATTCTACAGAACAATTTGGAACTATGCTGAAAGTCCTATAAAATCAAGCATACCCTTTGACCTAGCAATACCACTATTAGGTCTGTATCAAAAGAGATTTAAAAAAAAAGAAAGAAAAGGACCTATATGTACCAAAATATTTACAGCAGCTCTTTTCCAATGGCAAAGAATTGGAAACTGGGAGGTTGCCTATCAACTGGGGAATGGCTGAACAAATCGTGGTATGTGATTGTGATGGAATAGCATTGTGCTATAATAATAAAAATGCTCTCAGAAAATCCTGGAAAAACTTACAAAAGTTGGTACAAAATGACACACTCTGTGTACAAAGTAACAGCAAGACTGTAAGATTATCAGCTGTGAATGCTTCACTATTCTCAGCAATATAATGATCCAAGACAACTGTGAAGGACGTAGAATGAAAAATGCCATCTAGCCCAGTGAAATAACTATTGGTGTCTGAATACTGATTGAAGCATACATTTTTACTTTATTTTCAATGAGTTGGTTTTTTGTTTATATTTTCTTTCACAACATAATATGGAAATATTCTGCAGGACTACATATGCATACCCTGTATCAAATTGCTTGCCTTCTCAATGAGGGGTGATAGAGATGGAGAGAATTTGGAACTCAAAAGTTTTAAAAACAAATATGAAGAACTGTTTTTACATGCAACTAAGCAAAAAAAAAGAAAAACTACATACATGATATTTCATGAAAATTTACAAATGAAGAAAACTAAAGGGGTTTTCATAATACTTGCCTCTTTGGGCACTGGTAGGTATAGTCAACAAAGTCACTTATTCCAAAGATATAACAAAATTTGAATTGTTTGGGTTATGATCTGATTGCTGGTGCCAATATAAATTTCCAAGAACAATAGCCCAAAAAAATGTTTATATGGCTGGCCCATCAATATGCTAAATCTAAATATGGGAGTCAACAGTACCATCTCTAGGAGCTGTAGTATCAATAAATTCACTTGATAGCTTGACAGGAAAACTAATGTCCTTGCTGTCAAATACAGGACACAAAGAACTCTCTCTTCAACAATCTTTGCCTCCTTTTTGTAATTCTAGGATAGTTTTCATTTTGGAAAAGTAACTTTGTCAGGTCAAATACAGAAAAATAGGCTCCATATATGAACTAAAATATTGGAAAGGGAAGGGTAAAGTGAAAGGAATAGGAAAGAAAAGGGAAGGGGGAAGAGAAAGGGGAGTAGAAGGGATGGAAAGGGAAAGAAAAGGGAAGGAAAAAAAGCTCATTGTTTAGGGAACAGTGGAACCAATTACAGTATATAAATGTAATGGAATATTACTATACCATAAGAACTGATGAATAAGAAAGAATTCAGAGAAGAATAAGATGACACAAAAAAACTGCAAAGTGAGGTAACCAAGAGAACAACATACATGACTACAATAACAATGAAAACAACAAGAACTGGTCAAACACTGGTTTAACTGTAGTAGTCAATGCCTCTGGAGAATGCCTGATGAAATATTTTCCTCCTCTAGACATGCAGGGAACTACAGATTCAGAATTTTGTATACCTTAATTCAGTACTGGTTGATTTTAGCTCTTTTATCTGCATGTTACAAGGAAGGACTGGGGAAAATATGTGAAAGGATCATGACATAAAAACAGAAAGGTATCATTAAAATGACCCAAAAAAGAGCTTGGGAAACACAAGACATGTAAATTAAAAGCTGAAGGTGACCCCTCTTAAAAAGAATTCATTTGAACTGCTCACTCTTCAAAGAGTTCCAACATCCTAGCTTCACAGATGAGGAAACTGAAGTTAGAGTTGGATATCACAACAAAAGGATAGATTTCCTTGTACCGTTTTTGTTATTCCAGTGATTTTTGTCTGTTTCACATTTTAGAAAAGTGACAAGTGTAAAATGACTTATTTTAGAGATATGGAAATAAGTACAAAGTAAAAGGGAAACAGACAGTATTGGTTTTAAGATATACCTCAATGGCACCCACTTTTGAAGAGGGACAGGATCAAAGTAGGGAATGGACCAGGTGGGGGATGGGATGGGTGGGAGGGAATTATAAGCAGCCTTTTACAATATACCTACTATGGTAACGTTTTGCATAGCTATACATGTACAACACATACTGAATTGCTTATCTTCCCAGAGGGAGTGGGTGACAAGGGACGAAGGCAATGGATCTGGGATTCGAAGTTTTAAAATTAAATGTTTCAAATATATATAAATACTATTATTAAAAAAAAAGATACGCCTCAATGCCAAAAGGTATAAGCAGATGTTGTCAACCTGATCATGTCATCTTGAACTAAATAAGTATGTTGCGCCTTGATTAATGCAACCAAGACCCAAGTAATAATTTTAGAATGGACCTTTTATTAAAACGCCATTTTGGTTGATCAGGCCACATGGTAGGCTGAGCAGTTACCACCAGCAATAGTAGTAGCAGCAGCCTGCAACAGCCCAGATCTGGCAGAGAACCTCAGCTTATAAAGGGGGCCTTAGGTAAGCAGTGATTGGTCAGTACATACCTTGAAACGTCTGACCCAGAAGTCCTCCCACTTCTATGCAGGTGAGCTAAGTGGAAAGGGTAGAGGGCGGAGGGCGGAGCTGACCTGGCAATCTGCTCACTTCCTTGAGGAGGGGCGGATGGGGATGGGGAAAACCAGGCACAACAGGTATGGTTGGAAACTGAGAGTTTTCTTTGAACCAACAACCTCCACATGCACAAAGAAAAATTAATGAATGTAAGCACAATAGGCTATAATTTATCTTAACTAAATAAAAGAAATGAGTGCATCAGGAGTTAAGAAGTCAGCTGTCTGAAACAACAACCCCAAACACATGCTTTTAGGAGAAATCTATTATTTGCTTTTTGTTGCTGTAAAAGGGTTTAAAACATAGTTAAGAAAATTACAAAAAGATATATTAGCACTGCATAAAAGAAAATTCACAATGATTTTCTATCTCGAAAATGGAATACTTAACTCACAAACTCAAAGGAAACAAATATATGTATAAATGCTTTACATAAATTTTATATATACAGTAAATTAAACAAACATTTCACTACTTTATACTGTCTCATCATGAAATTTCTGACAAAAGACACATATATTTTTCTACCAGCACATATACATCAACAGTTCAAACAAGGAATAGATATTTCCTATATTTGAAATCCTACATAGAGCAATCACAAAACTAAAATCCATGTAAAATCTGTAAGAGATCATGAGAGAGAATTAAAATTGGAGTATAACATTTGAATTTAGATAATACTGAGTAGAACTTATTGGAAATAGTATAGAGGGATATGGCTTAATGAAATTTATTTTATACATAAATTATTTCAATATTATTTGCTATAATAACTTCCTAGGTTTCCTTCTATGGGTTTATCATAACTCGATTTAATCCACCACCACAAAAATCCATTTTATTCTTAAATTCTGAGGCACACATACATGCCTAATTGAAAGGAATTTGGATGCTACAGTTGGTACCAAACAACAAAATAAGCAGTAAGTTACCTTCATTTACTGTATTTGTATAAACTAGAAAGATTTTGTTTTTACTCAATTTCACATGTGTGCAAATTATACTTTTCCAGTGGATTTTTTGCTTTCTAGTCTATGAACAAATTCTGTTTTAAAAATAGACTAAATCTGAGTATGACACTGTAATGGTAATGGGAATTTAAAGATCTTCCCTGCCCCCTTAATAAGCCTAAGGGAATTTGAAGACCTTCCCTACTTTGAAGATCTATCCTGCCTAATAGGCTGAATGTAATCACATGGAGCCTGTGGTGGGAGGAGTTGGCTGAAGGGTGAAGCAGAGCCCACAGGGAGCTGGGAGACAGAACAGCTGGAAGTGGTTGGAGAGGACAAATCTTAGGAAGATAATTAGGATTATGAGTAAAAGTTGGTGTTTCCCACCTGCTATGACAGCTAGGCTTATGTCGGTTTGTGGGAAGGCCACAAAGGATGCTGTGGCTCTGTGCTGTTGTGGCTTATTAATTTCTTTGCTTCTATGATAGAATCAGGTTACTGGTTTTGGGATTCAGTTTTCTTGTTTCTAAATGTTTTGTTTCAGTCTTCTATATTGAGAGTCTGTTATATTTTGCGATCAAGCACTAGGCAGGAATATTTATAGTGACCTTTAGCAATGTGAATATTGCATTGGCGCTACAGACAATAGGGACTGAGCAATGAGAAATGCTAGTAAAAGTGGTTACTAGCAGAAAATGTGTACTTTATATTTTAGCAACTTGTCCATGAAAATTATGTAATCTGTCTAATTTACGGGTATGGCCATCAATGCTTACAGCAAAAGAAAAGAAGAAATGGCAGGCTTCAAGATCTCTGCAAAATAAATCAGAAGGGAATCCTAAAGACATTGCTCTGACCTGAGCAACCCAGGCACTCAAGGTTCCCAAGGTCCCTACCACTATGTCCTAAAACAACAACAGTGGGTCCTGAAGATCCTGTGTTCTGAAACTCAAGATTCGGAGGTACCTAACTTTGGGAGGTAGGGGTCAGTACAGGGACTCAAGGTGACTCAGCGGAAGACCAAACAGGACCAAACACCAAAAGTGTAGCAGATGGAAGAGCCTGGCCCAGGAACAATGGCCAATTTAAGTGGCCAAAACTGGAAAGATAATTACAACTGAGAAAATGTTAATCAGTAAAAATAAATAAATAAATTTAAAATTACTGTCTACTAGAGACATGCAAAAAGAAGAAACCAAAAAAGAAGGAGCAAATAACTCTATAACTACAAGCAGAGATTTAAAGGAAAAAGGATTTTTCACAAGAATTACCTGAATAGAGCCAAGATGGTGAAGTAGAAACAGTACTTCCAAGGTGCTCTCCCCCCACACCACTTCCAAACCATGTAAAAGGGGACTCTGAACAACTTCTGGAGCCCCAGCACCCACAGAACGACACAGAGAAGCTAACCTCCTGCTGAGGACAGCCCAGCAGCGCTGCAGGGAGCAGCCAAGACAGCACAGCACAATGCTCTGGGAGCTGAGCTCAGGCCCCTGTGAGCCTCGGTTTTAACCCCAGGGCGGCTGGGCCAGCAGCCAGCTGGAGGGACCCCAGAACACCAGCAGCTGTGGCGATTCCAGAATTATCAACACAGACATGCCTAGGACAAAGTGAGAGGTTAGTGTCCTAGTGACATTTTGGGCTTGTTGCCACAGTGGGACTTTGGGACCAGTATTTGGGGAACATGTTGGCTTCCTCCCCTGGGTGCTAGAAGCCACTGAGGAGACGTGGCACACTCGCCATTTTGCAGCGTCAGTGGCAGCTTCAGCTCCTGGCCTGCAAACTGTAGGGAGATCCAGCAATCAGTCTTGGGGGGTAATTGCTTTTGCTTTAACCTCCCTGGATCTGGATTGTGGTCTTAGGGGGAGGTCTGGGGTGGGTATCCAACTTGCCAGAGCCTGTGGAAGCTTTACAGAGGCCATCCAACTCTGGAAGTTGTGAAGACCCCAACAATGGGGATGGAAGCTCCCCTGTCCGGTGGCAGAGTCCCACTGTGGCAACAAGCCCAAAATGTCAAGTAATTAAGTGGCAACATGCCTAGGCAAAGGAAACAAAATAAAGAGAAAATGCAAAATGTGACTCCTATTTTGGGGGCAAAGGGGATAGAAGCATGGAAGAGGAGGAGGACTATGAGGTCAGAAATCCCACTCCAAAAGGCACAAATGAAAATATGAGTGGGTTACAGGCCATAGAGGACCATAAGAAGGATTTCAAAAATCAAATAAGGGAAGTGGAGGAAAAATTAGAAAGAGAAATGAGAAGGATGCAGGAAAAGTATGAAATGAAGGTCAACAGCCTGACTGAGGAAAACAACACCTTAAAAAATAGACTAACTCAAATGGCAAAGGAGGTCCAAAAGGGCAATGAGGAGAAGAATGCCTTAAAAACCTGAATTTGCCAGATGGAAAAAGAATCTCAAAAGCTCACTGAGGAGATTCATTCCTTCAGAGTTAGACTGGAGAAAATGGAAGCTAGTAACTTTATGAGAAAAGATCCAAACAAATGAAAGAATAGAAGGCAATGTGAAATATCTCATGGGGAAAACCACTGACCTGGAAAATAGATCCAGGAGAGGTAATTTATAATTGGGTGGAATTATAAGCAGCCTTGTACAATATATCTACTATTATAATGTTTAGCATAACTAGACATGTACAACACATACTGAATTGCTTATCTTCCCAGAGGGAATGGGAGGACAAGGGAGGAAGGGAATGGATCTGAAATTCGAGGTCTTAAAATTAAATGTTTCAAATATATATAAATACTATTATTAATACTCTTTTGCATGTAACTGGGAGATAAGATGTGCAGGCATTGGGGCACAGAGATTCACGAAGATGTGCAGGCATTGGGGCACAGAGATTCACGTTGCTCGAATGGAAAAGTCGAAGGGCGTATGGGAGAAGATATGGGAGAGAGCAGATTGGAGGAAGGGATATCTTGTGGGACTGCTATTCTGGGATGGTGGGTAGGGGAAAAATGGGGAAAAAATTGTAACTCAAAATCTGGTGGAAATGAATGATGTAAACCAGAAGTTAATAAAGCATTTTTAAAAAAAAAAGTTAAAAAAATTTTTAAAAAGAATTAGTTTGCCCAATTATATGCCTATAAATTCGACAATCTTAGTGAAATGTAAGAATACTTACAAAAATATAAATTCCCAGATTAACAGAAGAGGAAGTAAAATACTTAAATAACCCCATCTCCAAAAAAGAAACTGAACAAGCCTCAATGAACTCCCTAGGAAAAAATCTCCAAGGCCAGTGGGATGAACTAGCAAATTCTATCAAACATTTAAAGAACAATTAATTCTAATACTTTAGAGACTATATGGGAAAAGTGGAGTCCTAACAAATTCTTTTTATGATACAAATATAGTACTGATACCTAAATCAGGAAGTACCAAAACAGTGAAAGAAAATTATAGACCAATGTCCCTAATATAGGTGCAAAAAATTTAAATAAAATATTAGCAAAAAGATTACAGCAACTTATCATGAGAATAATACATTTTGATCAGGTAGGATTTTTTCCAGAAATGCAAGGCTGGATCAATATTAGAAAAAACTATCAGCATAACAGATCATTATCAACAACAAAACTAGTAAAATGATAAGCAGCATCTATCTAAAACCATCAGCAAGTATTATATGTAATGCAGATAAGCTAGAAGCAATTCCAATAAGATCGGGGATGAAACAAAGATGTCCACTATCACCCCTTTTATTCAATTTGGAACTAGAAATGTTAACTATAGCAATTAGAGAAGAAAAAGAAATTGAAGTAATTAGAATAGCAAAGATGAGACTAAGTAAAAAACTACTTGAAATAACAAATAACTTTAGCAAAGTTGCAGGATGTAAAGTAAACCCACATAAATCCTCGGCATTTCTATATATTTCTAATGAAACCCAACAGCAAGAAATAGAGAGAAAAATTCCATTTAAAGTTACAGTAGACATTATAGAATATTAGGGAGTCTACCTGTCAAAACAAACCCAGCGACTATATGAACACAATTACACAACACTTTTCATACAAATAAAGTCAGATCTAAATAACTGGAAAAACATCAGCTACTCATGGTTAGGCCGAGCTAATATAACAAAAATGACAATTTCCCTAAATTAATTTACCTATTTGGTGCCATACCAATCAAATAACCAAAAAATTATTTTATAGAGCTACAAAAAAATGATAACAAAATTCATCTGGAATGGGGTGGCTTAGTGGTTCAGTAAATAGAGCACAGGCCCTGGAGTCAGGAGGACCTGAGCTCAAATCCCATCTCAGACACTTAACACTTACTAGCTTTGTGACCTTGAACAAGTGTAGAGCTAATGCAATGCCCATGATCACGATAACAACCCTGACTATAAGTATAGCATGATGTTCGATCACAAAATATACCAAACTCTCCAGATAGAGGACAGAACTGAAACATTTATTTAGACACCAGAAAACTCAATCCCAAAACCAGTAAGCCAATTCCATTATAGTACCTAAGATATTCAGATGCCATAATAACTCTGGGAGCCACAACATCCTTCAGCCTTCCCACAAACCAATACAAAATCAATATTCACTCCCAAATTTCTCTATCTCCTTAATGAGTATCCCCTCTACCCCACCATCTGGACAGCTCTGACCAGATTCCTGTAGGCTCTACTTCCCTTCAGCAAATTCCTCCTACCACAGGCTCCATGTGACTACCTTCAGCCTATTAGGGGGCAGAGTTTACTTTCAAAGTAGGGAAGGTCTTCAAACTCCCCCCTAGGTACATTACAGGGCAGGGAAGATCTTCAAATTCCCAGTCCCATTACTCCAAGTCACTTAATCCCAATTGCCCTACCTTCCCCCATGCAAAAAAAAAAAAAAAAAAAAGCAAAAAGAAAACATTTTTTTCTGGAAGAACAAAATGTCCAGAATATCAAGGGAATTAATGAAAAGAAATGCTAGGGAAGGTGGCCTAGCCATAATAGATTTTAAACTGTATTATAAAGCAGCAGTCATCAAAACTACTTGGCACTGGCTGAGAAAGAGTGATGGGTCAGTAGAATTAGATTAAGTACACAAGTCATAGTAGTCAATGACTATAATAACCTACTGTTTGATAAAATCAAAGACTCTAGCTTCTGGGATAAGAACTCATTATTTAACAAAAACTGCTGGGAAAACTGGAAAACAGTATGGCAGAAATTGGGCATAGACCAATATCTTATACCATATGCCAAAATAAAGTCAAAATGGGTTCATGATTTTGATATAAAGGCTAACACACTACAAGCCATCTGGAAGAGCAAGGAATAGTTTACCAGTCAGATTGATGGAGAAGAGAAGAATTTATGACCAAACAAGAGATAGAGAACATTAAGAAATGCAAAATGGATCATCATGATTACATTACATTGAAAAGTTTTTGCAAAGTCAATGTAACCAAGATTAGAAGGGAAGCAGAAAAATGGATAGGAATTTTTACAACCAGTGCGTCTGATAAAGATCCTGTTTCTAAAATATACAGAGAAGTGAGTCAAATTTATAAGAATACAAGTCATTCCCCAATTTATAAACGGTCAAAGGATATGAACAAGCAGTTTTCAGAGAAAGAAATTAAAGATGTCTATAAGCATAGGAAAAATGTTCTAAATCACTATTGACTAGAGAAATGCAAATCAAAACAACTCTGAGGTACCACATCTCACCTATCAGATTGGCTAACATGACAAAACAGGAAAATGATAAATGCTAGAAAAGATGTAGGAAAATTGGAATATTAATGCATTGTTAATGTAGTTGTAAACTGATCTAACCATTCTAGAGAGCAATTTGGAACTATGCCCAAGGGGCTATAAAAATGTGCATACCCTTTGACTTCTAGGGCTGTATCCCAAAGAGATCATTCAAGTGGGAAAAAGACCTGTATGTACAAAAATATTTAAAGCAGCTCTTTTTGTGGTGGCAAAGAATTGGAAATCAAGGGAATGTACTGTAATTAGGGAATGGCTAAACATGTTGTGGTGTATGAATGTAATGGAATACTATTGTGCTATAAGAAATGAGGGGCAGTTTGGGGCGGAGCCAAGATGGCGGAGTAGAAACAGCTCATCCAAGCCACTCTGCCCCCAGATTCCCCCCAAACGATGTAAAAGGGGACTCTGAACAACTTCTGGAGCCCCAGCACCCACAGAACGACACAGAGAAGCTAAACTCCCGCTGAGGACAGCCCAGCAGCCCTGCAGGAAGGACCAGCACAGTGGTCTGGGACCTGGCAGCGTGCAGCGCGCAGGAGCCGAGCCGAGCCGAGCCCAGGTCTGAGTGAGCCGAGGTTTCAGCCCCAGGGCGGCAGGGCCAGCAGCCAGCTGGAGGAACCCCAGAACACCAGGAGCTGTGGCGACTCCAGAATTATCAACATAGACTTGCCTAGGACAAAGTAAGAGGTTAGTGTCCTATGGACTTTGGGACTGGTATTAGGGAATGGAATGCGTCGGCTCCCTCCCCTGGGGGCTAGAAGCCACTGAGGACAAATGCCATTTTGTAGTTTTCAGAGGCAGCTCCAGCTCCCAGCCTGCAAATTTGTAGGGAGATCCAGGGATCAGTCTTGGGGGGTAATCGCTCTTGCTTTAACCTCCCTGGATCTGGATTGTGATCTAGGGTGGAAGTCGTGGGTGGGTTTACAGCTTGCCAGAAACGGAAGTTGCCCCCCACACGTTCGGGACAAAAATTCCTCTATCTGGCCTTAAAGCCATAGTGTGACAACAAGCCCAAAAGTCAAGTAATTAAGTGGCAACATGCCAAGGCAAAGGAAACAGAAAAATGCAACCCTAGACTCCTATTTTGGGGGCATAGAGCGGGAAAAGGACTGTGAGGTCAGAAGTCCTGCTCCAAAAGCCCCAGGGGAAAACATGAGCGGGTTGCAGGCCAAAGAGGACCTTAAGAAGGACTTTAAAAATCAAATAAGAGAAGTAGAGGAAAAATTGGAAAAAGAAATGAGAAGGATGCAGGAAAAGTATGAAATGAGGGTCAACAGCCTGACTGAGGAAAACAACACCTTAAAAATCAGACTAACTCAAATGGCAAAGGAGGCCCAAAAGGGCAATGAGGAGAAGAATGCCTTAAAAAGTCGAATTTGCCAGATGGAAAAAGAATCTCAAAAGTTCACTGAGGAGACTCATTCCTTCAGAGTTAGACTGGAGCAAATGGAAGCTAATGACTTTATGAGAAATCAAGATGCTGTTAAGCAGATCCAAACAAATGAAAGATTAGAAGGCAATGTGAAATATCTCATGGGAAAAACCACTGACCTGGAAAATAGATCCAGGAGAGACAATTTAAAAATTATTGGACTACCTGAAAGCCATGATCAAGGAAAGAATCTAGAAATCACCCTTCAAGAAATTCTCAAGGAAAACTGCCCTGATGTTTTAGATCCAGAGGGCAAAATAGAGGTTGAAAGAATCCACAGATCACCTCCTGAAAAAGATCCCAAAAAGAAAACTCCCAGGAATATTATAGCCAGGTTCCAGAATCCCCAGATCAAGGAGAAAATACTACAAGCAGCCAGGAAGAAACAATTTCAATATTGTGGAAACACAATCAGAATAGCCCAGGACCTGGCAGCTTCTACACTGAGGATCGAAGGGCATGGAATATGATATTCCAGAGGGCAAAAGAACTGGGAATGAACCCAAGGGTCACCTACCCAGCAAAACTGAGTATTTTGTTTCAGGGGAAAATATGGTCATTCAGTGGAATAGAGGACTTTCAAGCATTCTTGAGGAAAAAACCAGAATTGAATAGAAAATTTGACACCCAGACACAAGAAGGAAGAGATGCCTGAGAAGGTAATCAGGGAAAAGAAATCAAAAGGAACTTATCAAAGTTGAACTACTTACATTCCTATATGGAAAATCAATAACTGTGACTGAGGATATCTTTCTCACTATGAAAATAATGGAAGAAGGGGGTGTGGTCATATGAATACATATGTCAATGTGTGTGTATATGGTTACAGTTATATATGGATAGAGGGCATAAGTTGAATTTGTTGGGAAGGGAGAATACTCAAGGGATGAAATTATGAGGTGAGAGAGGAAAGTGGCAAGAGGAGATGGGGAGAGACAGGGTAGTGTAAACTATCCCATGCAGAAGAAGCAAGGGGAAGTGGTTGCAAAAGAGGGAGAGAATAAGGAAGGCTAAAAAGGCAAAACCACATTCACATTGAATTTGGTTCAGGGAGAAAATGACATACAAACTAAATGGGATATCTCAACCTGCAGCAGGATAGGGGGAAGGGGGATGGGAGGAGGGATGATGGATGGGAGGGCATCCTTGGGGTGAGGGGAGGTTGGAAGTACCCACTATAGAAGAGGGACAGGATCATGTAGGGAATGGACCAGGTGGGGGGTGGGATGAGTGGGAGGGAATTATAAGCAGCCTTGTACAATATATCTACTATGATAATGTTTTGCATAGCTAGACATGTACAACATATACTGAATTACTTATCTCCCCAGAGGGAATGGGTGACAAGGGAGGAAGGAAATGGATCTGAAATTTGAGGTCGTAACATTAAATGTTTCAAATATATATAAATACTATTATTAAAAAAAAACCTTATTGATAAAAGAAACATAGGACAAGAACAACTGGATTCTGTGAATGACCAATGGCTAAATAAAGTATTAAATAAAAGAAATGAGGAGCAGACTTCATAATAACCTGGAGAGACTTATATGAACTGATGCTGAGTGACGGGAGCAGAACATTGTACACTATTACAGACACACTGTAGATGTTAGACGACTAACTCTGATAGACTAGGCTCTTCTCAGCAATGCAAGGTTATAAGACAACTCCAAAAGACTCATAATGGAAAAAGCTATTCACATCCAGAGAAAGAATTATGGGGTCTAAATGTAGATTGAAGCAAACTACTTGCTCTCTCTTTCTTTTTCGTTTTGTTTTGTTTCATCTTTCCTATTGTTCATTCCATCAGTTATAATTCTCCCTTAAAACATGACTAATGTTTAATGTTAAGGTGTATGTAGAATATATATTGGATTGCATGCCGCCATGGGGGGAAGGGAGACAGAGGAAGGGGGAGAAAATTTGGAACTCAAAAACTTGTGGTATTGAATGTTGTAAACTAAAAGTAAATAAATTTTTGGGGGGAGGGCAATTGGGGTTAAGTGACTTGCCCAGGGTCACATGGCTAGTTTTTGTGTTAATGCTCCTTAATGAGCAGATTTGGACTCAGGTCCTCCTGACTCCAGCGCTGGTGCTCTACTCACTGCACCACCTAGCCACCCCAAAGTAAATAAATTTTTTAAAAAGGACAAGAAAATTAGAACTAACTAAATAGAAGCTAATGACTTCATGAGACATTAGAAAATAGCAAAAAAGATGGAAAAAAGAGAATTAAGTATAAGATATCTCAGAACAAAAACCAGTGACTGAGAAAACAGATCAAGGAGATAAGTTATGAATCTTATGAATCACTGGACTACTTGAAAGTTATAAACAAAGGAGGGGACTAATATCATTATTAAGTAATTTTAAATTAAAAAAACTATCTAGATCTCTAAGGAAAAGAGAATAAAGTACAAATAGTACAAAATCCATCAGTCATCTCCTAAAAGAAGTCCCATCATGAAAATTCCTAGGAATATAACCAAAATTCAGAGTTCCCAGGTAAAACAAACAAACAAACAAACAACAACAACAACAAAAAAAAAAAAAACCCTGCAAACAGAAAGAAAGAACTCAGCTATCAAGGAGTGTCAGAATCACATAAGATACTGCAGCCACTAGTATAAAAGAATAGAGAGCTTGGAATATGGTATTCCAGAAGGATCAATGAATTTATAAGATTTACAAGTGAATTCTACAAACATTTAAAGATAATTAATTACAATATTATATAATCTGATAGAAAAAATAGGAAAGAAGGAGTTCTACTAAGTTCCCTTTATGATATTAATGGGGTCAATTCCAATATTGATTAAGGTAATATATTGCAAAGATGATACATGATGGCCAAACTGGATTTACACCAGAAATTCAGGACTGGTTTAATATTATAAAAATTATTAATATAATTAGTTCTCTTAATTTTTTTTTAACATGCTCAGAGCAACAGATGCGGAAAAACCTTTTGACAAGATACAACACAGACATTCCTGTTAAAAACACTAAAATATATAGGGATAAATGGAACTTTAATATGATAAATAATATCTATCTAAAACCAAGAGTGCCTATCATAACCAGGTACTTTAATGCAATGCTAGTGGAGTTATGATCTGATCTAGTCATTTTTTAAAAAAAATTATTTATTTACTTTTAGTTTACAACATTCAGTTCCACAATCTTATGAGTTTCAAATTTTCTCTGCCTCCCTCTCCTCCCCCCTCCATGCCAATGGCATCATGCAATCAAATATAGGATCTACAAATACCTTCATGTTAAATATTAGTCCAGTTATAAAGGATTATAACCAATGGAGTGAACAATGAGAAAGAAAAAACAAAACAGAGAGCAAGTAGTTTGCTTCAATCTGCAGTCAGACTCTATAGTTCTTTCTCTGAATGAGGATATCCCCCTCCATCATGAGTCCCCTGGAGTTGTCCTACAACCCTGCATTGCCAAAAGGATCCCAGTCCATCAAAGTGAGTTGTCACACATACGATGTGTCTGTAATTGTGCACAAAATTCTCCTACTTATCCTCTCCTCACTCAGCATCAGTTTATATAAGTCTCTTCAGGTTATTATGAAGTTTATCTTCTCATTTCTTATAGCACAATAGTATCCCATTACATTCATATACCACAGCTTGTTTAGCCATTCCCCAATTGATGGGCATCCCCTTGATTTCTATGGTCTAGTCATTCTGAACAGCAATTTGGTCCTGCATACAAAAAATTATTAAACTGTGCATGTCTTTTGATCTAGTGATACCACTACTACATCTATATCCCAAAGAGATCAAAGAAAAAGAAAAAGGTCCCATAAATATAAAAATATTTGTAGCATCTCTTTTTGTGGTAGCAAAGAAAACAAGAATTAGAAATTTAAGGCTGCCTATTAATTGGGGCAAGGTTGAACAAATTATGGTATACAAACCTGACAGAACTGTGCTATAAGAAATAATGAAGTGGATGGTTTCAGAGAAACCTGAGAAGATACATATGAACTGATGCAAAGTAAAGTAAGCAGAAACAGGAGAACAATTTACATAATAATAACAATATTGTAAAGACAAACAACTTTAAAAGACTTGTGAACTCTGATTAGCACAATGACCAATCCATAATTCCAGAAGACTTATGATAAAACATGCTACCCATTCATTTCCAGACAGAGAAGTGATTGGACTCACAGTTCAGACTGAGGCATATTTTTAAGAGGACATGGCTAATACAGGCATTGTTTTTCTTACTTTTTCAAACAGAGTGGGGGGCAGCTGGGACAAGCAGATGAGAGAGAATGCAGAGAAGAAAAGAAAAAGAAAAAAGGAACAAAGGAAAAGAGAAGAAAAGGGACTCTCTGAAAGCTAGAATAGACCGATCAAAAATCAAATGACTCCATGAAACAGGAAGAAACACATAAACAAAATCAAAAATGGAAGAAAATGTAAGATATCTGATATAAAAAAAAACTGACTGGGAAAACAGAACAAGACAACATAATTTAAGAATCACTGGGCTCCTTGAAGATGATTTTTTTTTTTAAGTCTGGACATTATCTCTCAAAAAATCATAAATGAAAACTATCCAGATTTACTAGAACCTGATAGCAAAGTGAACACAGAATACACCAATCACCGCCTGAATGAAACCCAAAAATGTTGCAAGTATGCAGAAAAAAAAAAATACCAGTTCAAGCATCAAAGAATTACAGGATCACACAAGGCTTCTACTATTTCTAATATAATATTCCAAAAGGAAAAAGTTATAGGCTTACAACCAAGAACAACTTACTCTGCAAAACTGAGTATAATTCTACAGAGAAGAAAAAAATGGCCCACCACTGGAATAAAAGACTTTTCAAGCATTTCTGATGAAAAGATTGGACTGAGCAGAGATGAGCAGAAACTTGGAAGTTTAAACACAAAACTCCAGAGAAACCTAAAAAGGTGAATTTTTTTTTTCTTTTTGGAGGGCAATTGGGGTTAAGTGATTTGCCCTGGGTAGTTTTTGTTGTTGTTGTTGGTAAGTGTCTGGGGCCAAATCTGAACTCAGGTCCTAACTGACCCCAGGGCCGGCACTCTACTTATTGCGCCACCTAGCCACCCCTGTAAAAAAAAAATGTATTAATAATATAGTATTTTGATAAACCCAAAGACCCCAGTTTTGGGGATAAGAACTCACTATTTGACAAAAACTGATGGGAAAACTGGAATATAGTATGGCAGAAACTGGGCATAGACCATTATCTAACACCATATACCAAAATCAAGTCTAAATGGATGCATAATCTAGGTATAAAGGCTGATACTGTAAGCAATCTGGGAAAGCACGGGATAGTTTACCTGTCAGATTTGTAGAGAGGGGAAGACTTTATGACCAAACAAGAATTAGAGAGCATTATAAAATGCAAAATGGATAATTTTGATTACAATAAATTGAAAAGCTTCTGTACAAACAAAGCCAATGTAACCAGGATTAGGAAGTGGAAAATTGGGAAAGAATTTTTACAAGCTATGTCACTGAATATATATAAAAATTATATACATGTAAATATATATGTAAAATAATATATATAAAATATACAGAGAATTGAGTCAAATCTATAAGAATACAAGTCACTCCCTAATTGATAAATGGTCAAAGGATATGAACAGGCAGTTTTCAGAGATAGAAATTAAAGATATCTATAAGCATATGAAAAAATGCGCTAAATAACTATTGTTTAGAGAAATGCAAATCAAAACAACTCTGAGGTACCACATCACCAGTCAGATTAGCTAAGATGACAAAACAGGAAAATGACAAATGCTGGAGAGGATGTGGGCAAACTGGAACACTACTACATTGCTAGTAGAATTGTGAACTGATCCAACCATTCTGGAGAGCAATCTGGAACTATGCCCAAAGGACTATAAAGAAGTACATACCCTTTGACCCAGCAATACCACTTCTAGGGTTATATCCCAAAGAGATCATAGAAGAGGGAGGAAGACCCATATGTACAAAAATATTGGTAGCGGCTCTTTTTGTGGTGGCAAAGAATTGGAAATTAAGGGGGTGCCCATCAATTAGGGAATGGTTGAACAAGTTGTGGTGTATGAATGTAATGGAATACTATTGTGCTATAAGAAACCAGGAGGAGATGGTTTTCATATTTACCTGGAGAGGCTTATACAAACTGATGCTGAGTGAGAAGAGCAGAACCAGGAGAAATTTGTACACAATCACAGACACAACATATGTGTGATGACCAACTATGACAGACCGGACTCTTCTCAGCAATTCAGGGGTATAAGTCAATCCCCAAAGACTCATGATGGAGAGAGATGTCTACATCCAGAGAAAGAACTGAGTTTGAACCCAGAATGAAGCAAACTACCTGCTCTTTTTCTTTTTCTTGTTTGGTTTTGTTTCCTCCTTCACACTCTTCATTCCATCTGATACAATCCCTTTTTATAACCTGACTAATGCCTAATATGAAAGTATTTGCAGATATTATACTTGACTGTATGCTGCCATGGGGGGGGGAGAGAAAATTTGAAACTCAAGGAATTGTGGTAATGAATCTTGTAAACTAAAAGTAAACAAATTAATAAAGACCAAAAAAATAAATAAAATTGATAGTATTAACACTGTAATGGAGAAAAAGAAACAAGTGCCCCTTCTGAACTTGAATATCTTTAAAGGGTACTAAGGAATTAAATAAGAAAGATTCTGGGAATACAACCACTGTAATAAAATGTCACAGAAAGAGACACTGGTTGTTTAGCATTGCATAAAATTATACTGAAGTACCACATAAGTTTATTACTTTTGTGTAGGCTTTTTCTCTACTTTTTTCTAGGTTTATATCCTTTTCTCAACTAATATAGTAGGACTATTACCTCTCTAGACCTATACCCTATGCCTCTATTAATGAAGGCTAAATTTTCATTAGCTTTCCTCATACTGTTAACTTAATCTGAGTTCACAATCTACTAAAACTCACATAACAGATGGTTAATCAAATATACATACATATACACACACACACATATATACATATATATATATACACACATACTTGTGTGTGTGTGTGTGTATAGTATGGAATTTAAAGGATGGATAAGAATTTAATATGTGATATCCTTTGACCCAAAAATACTACTTCTAGGACTATATCTCAAAGGATCATAAATATGGGAAAAGGACCCACATGTATAAAAATATTTCTAGTAGCTCTTTTTGTGGTGTCCAAGAATTGGAAATTGAGGGGATGCTCATCAGTTGGGGAATGGCTGACCAAGTTGTGGTATGTGAATGTAATGGAACACTACTGTGCTATAAGAAATGAGGAGCAGGTATACTGATGCTGAGTGAAGTGAGCAGAACCAGGAGAACACTGTTCTCAGTCACAGCCACACTGTGCAATGACTAACTCTGGCAGCCTTGGCTCTTCTCAGCAATGTAAGGACCCAAGACAACTCCAAAAGACTCCTGACAGAAAACGCTATCTACATCCAGAAGAAGGACTATGGAGTCTGGACGCAGACGAGAGCACACTATTTGGTCTCTTTTTATTTTTCCTTTCTCGTGGTTCCCCCCATTCTAAATTTTAACAATATGACTAATGTGAAAATGTGCTTACTAGGAATGTATTAATAGGAATTAATTAAAATATTATATTAACCAGTAAAGTATTTATTATTAATGATCATTAATTGTTAATTATTTTATATTTATATTATAATTTTATTATTATATCTAAATTATATGTAATATATAAATCATATATCTTATAAATTGTATATAATTATATCTAAAATATATAACTATATTATAATTACATATTTATAATTAATTAGTTACTAATAAATAAACTATTATATTGATTAATAGATTAACAGGAATGTGTAGAGCCTATATCAGATTGCATGCTGTCTCGGGGAGTGGGGCAGAGGAGACAGAGAAAATTTAATTTCTTAAGAAATTTAATAGGTGAAGAGAATAGTGAACATAATTCCAGGCATAAGCTCCATGTGAGCAGAGACATGAAGGCAGCACAGAACATTTCTTGTGCACAGAACAGTGCATGTTTTGGGGACAGAACGTGGTCCCGTTTGGCTAGAGCACAGAGTGGTTAGAATGGAGAAATACATTAAGTCTGAAAAGTTAGGCTGCAAGATTCTAGAAGACTTTGAATACAGAGGAAAGGTGTTTAAAGTTTGCTTAGAAGAAACAGAATGTTACTAAATCTTCTGCTTTAATATAGGGTCAAGTTGTAGCTTTCTTCTTTTACCCCAAATACATACACATACAATTAAGGGGAAAACAAAAAGAATGGCAGTGGCTTTATTTCCATTTATACATTGGTGGAACTTAGTTACTATTCGCAATTTAATTAATTAAAAACAAGAAAGAAGTTTCCTTTTCTTTGGCTGTTACCCTCATCTCCACCACCAACATCCCCTTTCAATTCAACCATGGACTCCACTCCTGTGAAGCCAGATGTGATAGGGTGAGCTTTTGTCTTATCTTGTTAGCAACCAGGCCTCTAAACTGCTTACAAGTATACTGCCACATCATGTAGCTAGGTGCTAACCCCATACAGTTCTCCCTATTACATGCTGTCTCACTCCATTAGAATGTAAGCTCATTAACAAAAGGATCATCTTACTCAAATTTGCATATCCAGTACTTAGTACAGGTTCTGGACATAATAAGTTCTTAATAAATGCTTTCTCTACACATATGGCATCAGTGAATAACAGTGAAATGAAAATATTGCTGAAAATTAAAATTAAGAACTCAGGGTTTCAGAGATTTTGAAAAACACGTATCAGCTCACATCCATTATATTGGTAAAGACAAAAATGATAAACAATGGCAGAATTGCAGGAATAGACATACAAAAGAACTGTTAATGTACATGTGACTTGGAATTAAACTAAAAATCACTAAATTGTATATACTGTGACCTAGTGACACAATTACAAGGGATATGTAATATGTAAACCTCAATGAAGTTAAAAAGGGAGGTAAATGTCACATAAAGTATTGTTAACAGTACTTTTGTTATAATGGCAATAGAACTAGAAGGAAAGTAGGTAGGTGCCATCAAACAGGGAATGGATGAAGAAATTGTGTAATATTACTATCATGAAAATGCCAAATATGAAGAATTTGGAGAAACACAGAAAGACTTTTATGAACCGATATAGTGTAATGAGAATAATTTATGCCATGACTAAAATAGTACTGAGAGACTTCAGAATTCTAATCCATGCATTAACCAATCATGACTTCAGAGGATATAACAGAAAAGGTTCCCTCCTTAGTAACAAAACTGTCAACAGAATGTACAATAGGCATATTAGTATCTATTTGCAGACATGACCAATGTATCAATTTGTTTTGCATGATATTTGTTAAAAGGCAAAGATTGAAATGGCAGAAAAAGAATAACTGAGAAGCTACAGTGATGGGTTTTTAAAAGACCATCAATAAATCACCTGTAATTACAAACAAATAATAAAGAAATATTTTGACACAATACTGTCCGTGTTGTATCATATGTAAACAGTTCAGCAAGCATAAATACAGCAAACCTTCATCATCTGGTTCTTTTTTATTTTATTTTCTCTCAATTACATCAAAAACAATTTTTAACAATTGTTTTTTAAAATTTTGAATTCCAAATCCTCTCATTTCCTTCTCTCCCTTGCTATTCGGTCAGGTCCAACTCTTCATGACCCCATTTGTTGATTTGTTGGAAAAAATACTGAAGTAGATTGTCATTTCCTTCTCCAGCTCTTTTTATTGATGAGGAAATTGAGGTAAACAGGGTGCAATGACTTGCCCAATTCACAAAGTTAGTGTCTGAGGAAAGATTTGAACTCAGGAAGAGTAATCTTGCTGACTTAAGGCCCTGCACTCTATTCACTTTGCCACCTTGCTGCCCTTGTATAGATTATATAGCAGCAAATCCTCATTAATTTGTACTCTTATTAACTGAAACCCTGAAAAATTCCTATCAAGTGAGATTGAAATTTATCTCTGTACTTAAGAGCTTGCTAAACAAATCACTAAAAGATTTTAGCAAAATGTTCAATTTACTGAACAGAAGTATCTCAGCATTTTAATTGTTTATAAGAGTGCAATTATATACTAATTATAAATAATTCTGGCTCATGCACCCAAATTCTAGCGTAAATGGCCAAAATAAGAGAAGGCTACACTACTGAAAGGAGCCAGATAATTTGCTCCATCCTCTGCTTATTTTGGCTATAATACTTGGTTTAAAAAGAGCCAGAAAATCTTAATTGGAAGAATACAGGGCACACATTTGTAACATTCATCTTGAATGCTGGCAATTCTTTGCTCTCCTTTATATTCTTATAGCATTTTACTAAAATTTAAGCCATAACATTTTAAAATAAGCTGCTCTATATAACCTAAAATCATTTTTTCCATACAACACACATACTTAGACTCAAATACATTCTGATTTTTTTAATCCCTATGGTGAATATAGAATGATAAATATGTGATTTCTTAAATTACTGATTATACTTATGAAAGGACACAATATCTTATTTAAACTGGATACTTATTTTTTCCATTCATAAAAGTACATAGAAAACAGTACAATTTTGGACAAAAATGCTGTAGCCCAAGCCTATAACAATATTTTAAAAAGAAAAACTGTTAAGGAGCAACAAATGTCAGCATAATTATGTAAATATAAACTCAAGTTTGATTTTTTAAAAAACATTTAAAAATCTTTTTTTCCTCCAAACTAAAATGTTTTAATGACTTCTCAGTTTTATAGAAAGACATTAAGGGATAATCTGAAAGAAAATCACATCTCACTACAACCATAACTGAAACCTGCTATGGAAGTTTTATGATAGAGGAAGAGTAAGGTGACAAAGATGACAACTATGTAACACAGCATCCAAATTAAAGCTATACCCAATAATTAAACAAGAAACATTTTGACCTACAGCAAAAAAAAAAACCATACAAAAGGTGGTTTTTAAATGTTTTACATAACAAAATAAGCAGTTTATTAGATAATTGCATGTAAAAAAAATCAGTAAAAGCATGTAATTGGTGACTCTACAATCCTTGTAAAAGCTTCCATATGAGCTCAGATATACTATAAAATTTCTTCAGTATTAAAGTTTTATAACATCTGTATAAATCTCTTACTTATGTGGTACTGTAAAATCAATGCTATCTGCAAGACTGGTTCTGGAGTGGATGCATTAGAGAACTCTGGCTCATGTTAGTGAATAAATAGCTCACCAAATTTACTGCTCTTTAAAAATACAAAGAAAACAACCTTTAGCATGTAATACAATCCCAATTTATTTAAAATAAGGGCAACAACTTCTCACTGGTGAGGTGAAAGAGCAGTGGATATAGATTATTGTATATGCTGTCAGGTATGACATGTGCAGATAGTTTTGTTGAACTGTTTTGTTTTTTTTTAACAAGGGAAGGCTCTCTATTTGTGGGGGGGTATATTCAGAAACTAGTGGGATGTAAAAACAAAAGACATCAATCAAATTTCAAAAAGGGATGAAATAAACCAAATATTTAATGAACAGTTAATGCATTTTATAAATATAATCAAGCACTTAACTTTCTTAAAAATAAAAATAAAAGAATATGTAACAAAGAGTTCCATATAAAGATAAGAAGGGTCTAGTCAAATGAGAATCACAGGTATGTTTTCAATAAAGTAATATTCAATATAGAAAGACTATAGAAATTAAAATGTCTTCTGAAAAATAATATTTTTCTTATTTAGCATGTTGACCACTTAAAAGTGATTCTGAAGGAAGTATAATCTGTTTTACCCATATAGTAAAGCAGGCTTGCACAACCTGCAAACCATGAGGCTGCCAAGTTATCCTCTACATTTTTCACAAGTCACCTGAAATCCTTTGGCAGGCTACAGGTTGTGTAGGCCTGTACTAAAGTCTACCAAAAGCAAATCATACAGGTGAAAATTACCAAAGAGCTGAATGGAGTTCTGAAGCCCTGGTTTATATTTTGGCACTGAAGCACATCTTAAATCAAGTGAAGAAAGAGTACCAGAATAAGCCCAAACATGAAGGCCAACTTAACTTCATTCACACAGTTAATTCACTGGCACTACCCCCCATCACCACCAATTCTTTCAGATCATACTTTTAATGTTAAAACCAATGGGTTAAATAAATCTTATTGCTATGAAACACTCTTGCCCCCCACCCCCACCCCACAGAATAAGGATAAACTAGGTCAAAGAAGGGAATAAAAATCTTGAAAATTCATTCATCTTTCATATTTATTTTTAAAGTATTTCTTACCTCAACAGGATTATTTAAAGTTTTTCTTCCGTTACATTCTCCTTAGCACATCTATTACAAACCTGAAAAAAGTAAGAATCATCATCAAGAGAAATGCAAATAAAGATTTGCAAAGTCTACTTTAAGGTAAGAAACAGTCTTACTAATCATTTTTTAATGTTTGTGTAACTGAAGGAAGCTCAAAGCAAAAGTGTTTTTCAAAGCAATTTTGCCTAAATGGCAATGTGCTCAAAAGTTCACAAAGAAACATAATTATAATTCTTTCAACATATAATACACACCTTGGGTGAAATAAAATATTACTAGCTAAAACATTAACTAGTTAAATATTGATAAATTAATTAGTAAAACACTAACTAGTTAAAACACAAAAGGTAAGCTAGACCTCCAAATTGAAATTTTGACCCTATAACTAAGCCATACCACAGAAATTCTCATTCTCACACTTGTGATTTTTCAAAGATTCTTTTATTTAGAAATGACCATATCCCTTGGTAATCAAGTTGCACATACGTGTGTGTATGTATACATATATATACATACATATATTTATATTCCAGGAGTGGTAATAAGGAGTCATTGACAAAATTCTTCATCTGTAAAGTGGTGTTAGACTAAGTAACTCCTAAAATCCCTGTCAGCTCTATTATGATTCTATTGAATGTTTCAGAGAGAAAGATTACATATATAATTTTTAAAATATACAGCTAGCAACATGGCACAGCGAAGAGAGAATTGGCCTTGCAGCCAGGAAGACCTGGTTTCAAGTCTAGCCTATATTCTGTTACCCTACACAAGTCACTTAACCTCTCACTGCTCTAAGGAACTCTTTAAGACTGTAAGTTGCAGAGAACCTGCATTAGTAGAGGGAGTTTCCTTATGGGGAGTTCCTCAGATTAATGAAATCTATCAACAGGCAATCACATTATAAGACTTATGTGAAAACAAGGTTTATTAAAAGAGAAATGAAAATGCATGTGTAAACCAAAGAGTTCACAGTCCTTACAGAAGTTTTCATATTTAAGACAGTACAACAAAAGGAGAAGAAAACAGGAAGGGGCATGGCAGAGGAGACAGGTACAATAAAGGCAAGGAAAAAGACAAAATGACTCCCAAAGAGGAAGGAGAAAGGAAGTGGCAAAAGCCCTATTCTTTTCTTTTGGGAACTGCTAGAGTATGAAGACAGAAGGGTCCACTTATCTGCAGAGGATCCCAGCTGCACAAGCATTCTGTCAGCCTGCCACAGACTAGCTGGTGCCTATCTTGCCTCCCAAGGACACACCGAGAATCAAATTGGGGTGCAAACAATAAATTCTGTAGGCTGGGGGAGAGGGAAGCCCTTTGTCCTTGACACATTCAGGGTCTTCTGCATGCTCTGGCTTCAGAGTGTCTAGAAAATACGACAACTCAAAAAGACAAGTTCAGGGGGCCCCTTAACAGCCTTTAACAAATCCTAGGTCTTTGTAGTCCCCATCCAACTAGCTGGCATTGAAAATCAGTTTTTAAACATGTCAGAGACTTCTCTGAAGCAAGTATGGTATGCCACAGAGGCTGAATGCTACTGCCCTAACCCTTCATTCTTCAGGAACTTTATCTACTCCTCTCCTCTTGCTCAGCTTGTCCTCCATGACTTTATAAAGTCTTTCCCACTGGCTAGTGTTCCACTTCCAAATAATATGTAACAAGTGAACAAATTGTACCACCCTAGTAGAATGGAAGATCCTTGAGGGCAGAGACTATTTCACTACTGTATTTATAACCCCAGCAACCAGCAGTGCCTGGTACAAAGTAGGTGCTTAATAAATGTTTACTGATTCCTATCAATGAGGAAATCATAACAGCAGTGAGGTGGTATTCTTCAGACTGCTAGGCCAGTCTATCCACTACTTATAATTTCTATTTCTTTAAACAGAAAGCTATGTGATAAGTTCTCTTATTTGAACTTCACAGAAAGACAAAGTGACTTCTCAAAACTCCAGTGGCTCCCTAAGATGTCTAGTGCCAAACACAAATTCCTGTGTTTTGCATTTAATGCCCTTAACAATCTGTCCCCAACCTACCTTTCGAATCTCATTATATAATATTCCCCTTCACACAACTCCCAAGTAACATGGTCTTACTGCTCCTTAGTCCCAGCATTTCATTTCTAGCCTTTACAGTGGCTCTCCCTGAAGATTTGACACAATCCCATCTCACCTGCCTTATTTTCTTAAAGACTCAACTCAGATAATACCTTTCACGTGAATCTTTTCCCAATTCCTCCAGTTACTAGGACATCTCCTTGCTCCAAAATCACAGTGTAAATATTTTGTATATAAGTATACACCTTTATGTCTACAAATCATACTGCTTCACATTTGTCTTTATGTCTCCAGCACAGTGCCAAGTACAGGTGGGTGCTTAATGACTGATTCATTTTATGGATGTAAAGGAAGAGGATGCTCTATAGAAAAAATCATTCTGGCACTCCAAAGATTCCATCTCAACCAAAATGTAGAGCTATGGACTAGGACAGATGTGAAAAGGCAGAAGTTGGGATATATGTAGTTTAAAATTTTTTCCTTTTGAATTTCTACATTAGCCTTTATGGCAAGAATTTTATTTGGTATTAATATCGATAACCTCCTTCCTTAAATGAGTTAGGATCTCATTCACTGTACCTTATATCTGGTTTAATTCTGATGTACCACTAATCTTAACTTTGATTTCTATCAGCTGTATAGTAAGCGACTAGGATTACATGATCTTTAAGGTCCTTTCCAGTTCTGAAATTGTATCATTTGTATCTTCTTCCCCCTTCCAAATATGTATCTTTTATCATTGGTGGGTTAAGTAACATTAAGCAAAGGAATATCTAGTAATTTGGGTTTAGGATACATGTGAGCTTCATTAAAATTATTTACAAGCAGTACTAGAATAAAAATGAAACCAGAAACTGAAGCACCTTACACAGGTTTCCTGACTGCAAAAAAGACCACAAAACCTCCTCTGGATTATGTGCTTCACACAGATTAAAAACAAAACACCTGGTTCTTAGTACTTTGGAAAGAATGCTCAGAAGAATTAGATTCAAATTCTGGCTCTGCCACTTACCCTCTCTATGCTCTTGGGCAAAACACCTAATGTTTCAAGGTCTAAATTTCCTCATCTCCAAGTTAGGTCCAAGGAGCTAACTTTCCAGCTCTAAATCTATGACCTATAGTTTTCATTTAAAAAAAAAAAAGGAAAAAGGAACTGTGAATCACTTAATAAAAGTTTTGAAAATGGCAAATAGCAACACATTATCCTTCTAAAAATATGTATATTTATTAATGTCCTGGAGGTCTCTGGATTTTTGAAAATTAAAAAAAATTTAACTTATCTACATGGTTTACTAGTTTTACTCCAAAACATATTAGCCACACATTGCTTCTATGAAGTTAATAAGTATTTTATTTTCTTCTGAACATTTTCCAAAATGGTTCATTATATCTACAAACACCCAAAACAACTGTTTAATAGATGTAAGGGAGGAAAAATACTACAGGAAACCTTCAGAACACTGAGACCTATTTCAGGTGCCACGGTCTGTAAATATTATATATCTACACAAAAGATGTGTTTTGGGCAGTTTCTCTTCTATATACCTGGATACCTCACTGAAATATTTTGGAAACTACATAGAAAGATTGCTATGAAAGTTTAGAAAGTTAACCATAGCTCTCAGCTTGATGTCTGTCCTATCCTTTTATCAGTGCTGTGATTACTTTCACAAAATTATCATTTGATTAATGTTTTAACTGGCAGAAGTAGAAGTAGTAATATGACACTAATGCCCTCCCTTCCTCTAACTGAATGGTACTGGCTAGCTAGAAGTAATGGAAATAAATGGCTCTCAACTTTCCAACTGAAAAGTATTCAATTTATCTGTACACTAACTACTTAAAAATATCTATATTGGCAACAATATAGATACAAAAAGTATCAAGGTAATGAACAAAAAACAAACATCCTCAAGCAGGTAGCAATTTATTCTGCTTCAAAAACAGAAACTTTCCAACTTAGATTTAAATATTTAAATTGCATAAATATCACATCATCAGAACTTGTTTAATATACCTTTTATTTTTTATTTTTGCCCATCAACAAAGCCAGGAAAGACTTAAAAACTTTAATTTGTAACATTCAGTAGGGCACAATCTTTAAAATATGCAATTGCATAAATTTGGATTTTAACCTGAATTTAAATTTTATATTCTGGTTCTTTCCTTGCTCTATCTCCAATCACTTAAGTGTCAAAATACTTAACATCAACTAACGAAAGGAGTTCCACTAAGTCAAATGCTATAGGAGGTAACTTTCCAGTCCCTATAGTAGATACCAGGTAAATATTTTGTCAATGTACAAAAATGGGCCTTTTCCAAGTCTGCCCCATGGAAGCAACAGAAAAGGAGTCCATAAACAATTTTTGAATATTTATATGAGCTTTTTCATCATGGTGATTAAAAAAAAACTACTCCTAGGCCAGTTCAATTCTATTCTTGCTCCCTAACTAAAAGAGAACATCAAATTGAAGTAAAGATTATTCAAAAGAGACGAAAAAAGCTGGCAAATTTTTCAAATTCATTTGCTGGGGCTTCTGTGGAATTCCACTTCACAGACTCCCTTCCTCCAAAAGCCCATCGAAAACACCAACAACTCTCTACAAGTCTCGTCCACTCCTGGGTAAGTGCCCCACGGGGGCGAGGAGGACGGAAGGCAAGGAAAGCCAGTATTGGTAAGATTTTAGCTGGATTTCAAAGAACCCCGATCAGATAAAGAAGCTGCTTTCAGACCCTGGTTGCTTGTTGAGGAAAAGTCAGCAACCTGTGAGCAAGAAGCCTGGACATAGTCCTGTACAGCTGCTACCCGTCCTGCCCAGCCAGGGCAGGGATGGATGAAATGACCATAAAGTTAATAGTCATGACAATAACAGTGCTGGATCCAGGATGGCCTGGGAGCCAGGAAGACCTGTGTCCAACTCCCGCTTCAAATCCATAGTGTGACCTGGGTAACTTAAGAACATAGAGAGAAATAGGTGTGGGGGGGGGGGGGTGTGGGTGTGGGTGTGGGTGTGTGTGTGTGTGCAAATGCACCTACAATAAAGACACGCACACGCTGCAGAGAAGGTGCCGACCTGCACTGGAAGAGGGAGTTTCCTCACCAAGGAGTTCCCTGTGCCAGTGAAATCATCGTCCAAGTCCGAACCTCCGACAATATTAAGGCCGCCGTGAGGCACTGACCAGGAAAGTTTCTGGCCCTCACCGAGCTGGTTTATGGTGACGGGGGAGGGGGGGGCGCTGCCCCGTTTCACGGAGCCCCCTCCCCCCCTCACAGACTGGGTCCGGCCAAGGGGAGGGCCGGGCGAGGGGGCCCGCTGGGGAGGCCCGGGCCCCGAGGCGCGTGGTGCAAGAGGAGGGAGGATGATGGGGGTCAGCCCCCGTCTCAGGGTCCGGCAGACACCGAGGGAGGGAGGAAAAGGTGGAGAAATGGAAGGAGGGAGGGGACCCGAGTGGGGGCGGAGGGCGGCCCCGCCACGAGGGAAGCGGAGCAATTGTCCCCACACACACACGCCCACGCCCACACCCCTCCCGCGGGCCCCTTAGGCCACGGACCGCGAGGACCCCCGCGCACCTCCCGCGCCGCGCCGCTCGCCCCCTCCCCAGCCTTTCGCCGCCGCCGCCGCCTCCAACTCACCTCCCCGGCCACCCCCGGCCGACGCCGCCGTCGCTGCCGCGGGATCTCGCGAGACTTCCCCCCCTCCTCCCTCCGCTCCCTCCCGGGTCTCCCATGCCCCCCCCCTTCCCCCAGGCCCAGCTGAGGCGTCCCGGCGTAGTGGGAGGCACCCGGAGCCTCGCGCCGCCCGCGGTCCTCCGTGTATGGCCCAGGGGGCAGAGTCCACGCACCGACCCCGCGCGCACACACACACACACACACACACTCATTCCCCTCTCCAGTAACCCTTCCTTTCCGCCCCTGCCCCCAGGGTTTGGACTACACTACCTCCCACCCTCTGCCTTCTTTACATCCCACTGGCCACGGGTCATCACCGCCCTTCGCCCCCCCCCCCCAACTCACCCGAAAAAGAGGGAGCGCAGGTGCGCGCGGTGCGGGGTTTTCCCGCCCCCTTTCGCCGGTTGCCCCGCCCTGGGTGGGGGGTGGGGGGCGGTAGGTGCGTGGGTGCAGCTGTAGAGCGGGATTCTAATAGAAGATGAGGAGGTGCAATCACCTGAGTCTGTGATGCCCAGACCTGGGTCCTACCGCAGAGGTTCCAAACCTGGAGTCCACGGACCCAGCTTGGACGAGCTTCACCAAACTCTAAGTGAAATGTAGCATTTCCTTCAATTATTTAAAAACACGTTTCTGAGAAGAATCTGCAAGCTTTACTTTAGGACGGTCAAAGGGATTCATGACAAAAATGTTACCATTAAGAGCTCCTGCCCTACTGACCTTAAGGACAGATAGAATACTAACAGAGCTGTGGATACATTTCTCAGTCACTTCTCACTTCCACCATTTAAAAAGAAAAAAAGAGCACAAATAAAATATGCGAGGGATTGAACCTTGATTTAAATCCTAAATTTCCATGCAGAGGTCTTTCTTCCTCATTGCTTTCCATAAGCATTCAATATGGGACCTTATAGGAGAGTTTTTCCATTCCCCTTTCTCAGAACAAGACTGCCCCTGAACCTAAAACATCTGAGGCAAACAAATAGTCCTTCGTTTTAATGTACCTTCTCCTTTCATTACTAGCTGTTGCAGAAATTAGCTCTTTCCACACAATCAGGAGTACTTAATAATGTATGCTAGCTGTTCCCTAGAAGAACTGAACATTCTAAGTAAATGAAGTCTTTAAATGTTCATCATAGATTTATAGTTTAATTCAATTCAAGGAACATTAAATACCAATTGTAGACATAGTGTGACATTAACTTCATGAAGTTTATAGTTGTATCAGCAAGCACCCCAATATCCCCAGGGTAGCTGCCAATACAGGTTCTTAGATCTGCTTTTCAAAAGGAAAGCAACTCAAAATGGGTTAACAAGCTTACTTTAATCAAACAAACACACATTACCTAGTTCAGGGGAAAAGGTCAGCACCCCAAACTTCAGAGTTACAGAACTTACAAATCAAACAGACAGGCTTCCAAACTGTCCCAACATTACATACATCAATACCAAATCACAGTTACCAGAGAGGGAAGCATCAACATCTGGGTTTTCAAAGCCGGGGTGGCTCTCAACAACGGCTTCCCAGAGTCTCACCTGGTCAAGGCACACAACACTTCTCAAAGTGAGCCCCAAAGCAAAGCCCCTCATCAGAGTTTATATAGCCTTCTCCTGGCTCAAAGAATGTAACCACCCTTTTGATCCACTGCCCAATCACACAGCATCAAGGTGTGGTCATTCCTGAAAACCAAGCCTCCCACCACAGGCTCCATGTGACCACATTCAGCCTATTAGGAGGCAGAGCATATTTTCAAATCAAGGAAGGTTTTCAGAGTCTCTTAAAGCCAATCAAAGTCTCTTAAGCCAATCAAAGGGCCTAGGGGCAGGGAAGATCTTTTAAATCTGCATTTCCATTACAATAGTTTAATCGGGGGCATTAATACACTGATAATCACAATGCAAAATACGCATTTATACAGGTGCAAAATAAAGGGGTGAGACTAAACCACTAGTACCCCACTAAAACATTAACTAAAGGGATCAGGAAAGACTTTATGGAGGTGACAAATTGATTTGGATAGAAACTCAACAAACAAAAAGATGATTGGAAGACATTCCAGATAAAGGGAAAATGCAAATAATGGAAAGCTTGGCGGTGCTTTGTTTTGTTTTGGTTTTTTTGCTTTTTTTTGGAGGACAATTGGGGTTAAGTAACTTGCCCAAGGTCACAGGGCTAGGTTTTTTTGTTTGTGTGTGTTAAGTATCTGAGGCAGATCCGAACTCAGGTCCTTCTGACTCCAGGGCCGGAGTTCTATGAATTCTACACACTGTGACACCTAGCCGCCCCTTGGCAGTGCTTTGTAAACTATGGGTCCCAACCCCACATAGGGTTGCATAACTGAATATGGGGGTCATGAAAAATTTGCAAACAGTAAAAGGTTTCTGAATGTGCAACGGCCAAAAATTAATTAAAAATCAAACAGGTAATGAATCTGAGGTGTTTCTGGCAACCCTTGCCCATGTTGCATTGAGCAACTTTCACCACAGCCTTGGTTCTGAACACACAATATATGCACTGCCAGAAACATTGCAGTGTTTTTACTGTACATACAAAAGCATTAAATTAATTTTGGTTTGGGATTAGGACAGAGTTTCCAATAATTTCTGAAATGGTCCTAAATATGCTTCTGCCATTTTGTACTATGTATTTATGCAAAGTGGAATTCTCAGCATTGATGATTATAAAATCAAGATATGAATTAACTCTGAAAAAAATGTTGAAGATGCTGTGTCCTACACTATCAAATATTTCTCCAAGACTTAATTTTTATGTAAAACTAAACAAACACGTCCATCTCATTAGTATGCAAATTTGTTTTCACCTTTAATAAATAACAAACTTATATGTATAAAAAAGAATTGTTTTAAAATAACTTTCTTTATGGCATATTACTAGTAAATGTTTGATTTCTACACCTATTTTATGTACCCATATTTGTGTAAAAAGTTTGTGTAAAAATTTCTCAGGTGAAAAGGGGTTGAGAGTGGAAAAAGTTTAAGAAGTCCTAGCCCAGAGCACTCCACTCTACATCTGCTATTCTGCCTGGTTTCAACTCTACAAAGAATGAAATGTCCCTCCCAGGTTAAACTCATCTCCTCTAATTTCATCACCACGGGGCTAAATCAAGCCTTCGCTGACGCTGACACCACTTCCCTTAGTCTCTCTCCCCTAACATCCCCAATGACATTTAAGAAGGCTATACAAATTTTCTTCAAGTATTTGAAGGGCTATCACATAGAAGAGGGATGTAGCTTGTTCTGCCTGGACCCAGAAAGCAGACCTGGGAATAAAAGGTAGAATTTGCAAAGATTTAAATTTAGATTCCATATAAGGAAAAATGAAATGGAAAATCATTGATTCTTCTTCACTGAAGGGCTTTAAACTAAAATGAGTGCGCACTTGTCTAATGGAGTCTAATGCAAAATGGATATTTATTGAGATACTGCTTGGACTAGATGATTACTATGGCTTTTCTGAAATTTCTGTGAAATAAACGTCATTGTCTATGGGACTTAAATACACTAGGACCCTTAGAGGTCATGTTATCTAGAGGTACAGTGGATAGAGCACTACCCTTGGAGTCAGTTCTCAGACACTTATTAGCACTGTGGCCCTGGGCAAGTAGCATAATCTTTCTCAGCTTCAGTTTCCTCATCTGTAAAATGGAAATTTTAAAAGGTACCTAAAAATAGTAGTCTAAAAATAGAGTTGTGAGGATCAAATGAATTAACATAGGTAACACACCTTAAAATACTATCTAAAACTAGCTATTATTATTATTACTAGTCCATTCCCCTCATTTTAATGGCACAGCAGATTTAAAACTATGCTGTCTGCTTCCTAAACCAACTCTTTTTCCCTTCTAAGGCATCCTCTCCTCCAGCTTGTGCTGATCCCTGAGAAAAAACACATCTGTTCAAGTATTGGTACACTGTGGTGACTGAATGCTGTGGAAAAAAAAATTCATATCACCGTGGTAGTTTGCACTTTAAAGGGCACTCTTTAAACTACCTACCACACAATGTTGATGTGAAGTAAATGCTCTGACTACATGACCTTCCTGACATCCATTACCATGGAGAGCAGTTCCCTACTGTCATCCACTGAAAAGCCAGATATCAAATGGTACTTCCCCCTCCTCTAGGACTAGCAAATTGCAGTCTCCTACTTCCTAAATCCCTATGATTCAGATTCCTCTTCATCCTCCCTATTAGATCCTTCTCCATGAACTGCTTTAATCTACCCTATATCTTTTAAAAACTTCCACTTGACCCCTTCCTTGACCATTAGCTATTAATCTAAATCTTTCCTCCACCCCCTTTCAATCCTAAATTCCTGGAAAGAGTTCCAGCCAAACTAGCTTACTTGATGTTTTCCATAGAAAGCATTCCATTTTCCATCTCAAAGGTCAGTACAAGCTGTCCCCTGTGCCTGGAATGCATTCCCTCCTCACTTCTACCTTATGAAATCTTTAGCTTCCTTCAAAATTCAGCTCAAATATCATCTCCTATAAGAAAACCTGTCATAATTCCATTAGTTGCTGGTGCCCCCCCTAATTTCTTTTTAGGTACTTTGCATACAGCTCTGACCCCTTCTCTCTATTTACAACATCCACCTTAATTCAGTATATAATCACCTTGTGCCTAGACTCTTGCAATAGCCTCCTAATTTTACTCCCTGCCTCAAATCTCTTCCAACTCCAATTTACTTCCCCCAATTTACTTTTTGTCCTTCCTGGTTTTCATTTTTGATTTCTTGAAATATAGGTCTGGAAAGACAGGTTTAAAAAAAAAAAAACTTGTGTTTTAAATAGAGCTATTTAACTTCACCTTAAAACCCAAATCACTCTGACTTTCATTGAATGGCCAATAATAGCCCTAACCCAAGCCTACCTGGCTCATTGTCTTTTTGATAACTTTGAATAAGTGTAAATAGCAATTGTTTTCTGTTCTGGCTAGAAATTCAGAGGTTCTTCCACTCCCAGACTGATAATTTTGTAATAGTAAATTGAGCCATCTTTTGTCCAAAACAGAAATCTTCCCTCTTGAACCATCCCTCCTCCAAACTAACTTATTGAAAAGATGGGATATACCCATCCTTTCAGTGACCCAGTTTTATAAACTCAGTAATGTTTTAATTAGCCATCTCCTTCACTTCCCATATCCAAATAGGTGAAAGCCTTTTGATTCTACATGCCCAAAAAAAGGGGAGGATGTGGCCCTTCTACTTACACTTATCCCTAACAGATACAATGTCTCCTGCCTAATTTGGTTTTTATAAAAGCCTTTAGCCCCTCCAACTTACTCTCTAAAAAGTAGGGAGAAAAAAGAACAAATATCTAAAATTATTTTTAAAGTAAAAATATCATTTAAAAAGAAACAATACTGGATCAATTCCCACATCAACATTCCATCTCCTGTTGTGAACTGATCCAACCATTTTGGAGAGCAATTTGGAGCTATGCCCAAAGGGCTATAAAAATGTACATGCCCTTTGACCCAGCAATACCACATCTAGGGCTCAATCCCAAAGAGATCATAAAAATGGGAAAAGGACCCACATGTACAAAAATGTTTATAGCAGCACTTTTGGTGTTGGCAAAGAATTGGAAATTGAGATGCCCATCAACTGGGGAATGGTCCAACAAGTTGTGATATATGAAAGTAATGGAATACTATTGTGCTACAAGAAATGATGAGCAGACAGACTTCAGAAAAACCTTGCAAGCCTTATATGAACTGATGCTGGGTAAGGGGAGCAGAACCACGAGAACACTGTACATAGTAACAGCCACATCATGTGATGACTAACTTTGATAGCCTTGGCTCTTCTCAGTAATGCAAGGTTCTAAGACAACTCCAAAAGGTTCATGATGGAAAATGCTAATCACATCCAGAGAAAGAATTATTGAATATGAATTCAGATTGAAACACATGTTTTGTGCTCTCTCTCTCTTGCTTTTTATTTCTTCTTTCTCATGGTTCATTCCATTGGTTATAATTCTTCTCTACAACATGACTAATGTGAAAATATGTTTCATATGAATGTATATGTAGAGCCTATATCAGATTGCACTCTGTCTTGGGGACAGGAGAGGGAGGGAAGAGGAGAAAACTTACAACTCAAAAGCTTGTGGGACTGAATGTCGTAAACTAAAAAATAAGTAAATTTAAAAAAATCCCATCTCCCATCTTCATACATTCTCACAAGTCATCCTCCTCTGCTGGAATGCATATATTTGCCACATATTTATGTGTATAGCTGACACAGTGGGTAGAGAGTTGGGCCAGGAATCAGGAAGACTCATCTTCATGAGTTCAAATCTGGCCTCAGACACTTTACTAGCTGTGTGACCACAAGCAAGTCGCTTAACCCTGTTTGCCTCAGTTCCTCATCTATAAAATGAGCTGGAGAAGGAAATGGCAAACTACTCCAGGTATCTTTGCCAAGAAAATGCCAGATGGGGTCGTGAAGAGTTCAACATGACTGAAATGACAGAACAACAATGATGACAAGCATAGGTTAAAATCCTGACTCTCCCACTTCCTACCTGTGTGAACCTTAAATCACTTAATGTCTCCAGGTCTCAGTTTCCTCATGTGTAAAATGAAGGAGCTGAACCAGATAGTTGTGAATGTGTCTTCCAACACTGATAATCCATGCAAATTTGTCAATAGGAGAAAAAAAAACTTTTAAGGAATATGGAAAAACATCTTGAGTGGGAACTTCTTAAGTGAGGGTTTTTCCTGAATTGGTCCAAAACCAGTAAATATAATTGTGGTGATTTGAGACAATGCCATGAACCTGTCATGCCATGAATCTGCCAATAATAATATCTCCACCGCCATGGTACCTAACATGTCCATGATTAGTCATTTCCTTAGTTTAAAGCATTGTCTCCAGCAGGTGCCTATCAAAATACTCATTATTTGAAAGAAGGTAACAGCTCTTAATATAAAACAGTTTACCAGATTAGTTAGCTGTTAGCTAGAAGAGAGCAGAAACCGAACCAAGGAGACACAAGATCGGTAAGTTTTAATGTAGTGGTAGCAGTTATTATGAGTTAAAATGGTGTAATGGGGGACTATTGGCAGAAACATCTCATACACATCTTTGTATCCCCTACAGACCTTTCCTTGGACCACTCCATGGAACTGACCTCACTTTCTCTTGTATTATAGCTGTTTGTGTGTACATATCTTTACCCTGTTACACTGTAACTTCCTTGGAAACAGGACTTTGGTCTTACTTATCTTTTTATGTCTAGCACCTACTACACATAATAGATGCCTTAGAGATATCTCTTGACTAGAAAAGCAAGACCCAGAAGCAAACAAATATAGTAGCCCAGTGTTTGATCTTCCTAAGAATACAAACGGCTACATTAGACTCCCCTTTCAACAAGAATTGTGGAGACAATGCTTTAAACTAAGGAAATGACTAATCATGGACATGTTAGGTACCATGGTGGTGGAGATATTATTATTGGCAGATTCATGGCATGACAGGTTCATGGCATTGTCTCAAATCACCACAATTATATTTACTGGTTTTGGACCAATTCAGGAAAAACCCTCACTTAAGAAGTTCCACTCAAGACGTTTTTCCATATTCCTTAAAAGTTTTTTTTCTCCTATTGACAAATTTGCATGGATTATCAGTGTTGGAAGACACATTCACAACTATCTGGTTCAGCTCCTTCATTTTACACATGAGGAAACTGAGACCTGGAGACATTAAGTGATTTAAGGTTCACACAGGTAGGAAGTGGGAGAGTCAGGATTTTAACCTATGCTTGTCATCATTGTTGTTCTGTCATTTCAGTCATGTTGAACTCTTCACGACCCCATCTGGCATTTTCTTGGCAAAGATACCTGGAGTAGTTTGCCATTTCCTTCTCCAGCTCATTTTATAGATGAGGAACTGAGGCAAACAGGGTTAAGCGACTTGCTTGTGGTCACACAGCTAGTAAAGTGTCTGAGGCCAGATTTGAACTCATGAAGATGAGTCTTCCTGATTCCTGGCCCAACTCTCTACCCACTGTGTCAGCTATACACATAAATATGTGGCAAATATATGCATTCCAGCAGAGGAGGATGACTTGTGAGAATGTATGAAGATGGGAGATGGGATTTTTTTAAATTTACTTATTTTTTAGTTTACGACATTCAGTCCCACAAGCTTTTGAGTTGTAAGTTTTCTCCTCTTCCCTCCCTCTCCTGTCCCCAAGACAGAGTGCAATCTGATATAGGCTCTACATATACATTCATATGAAACATATTTTCACATTAGTCATGTTGTAGAGAAGAATTATAACCAATGGAATGAACCATGAGAAAGAAGAAATAAAAAGCAAGAGAGAGAGAGCACAAAACATGTGTTTCAATCTGAATTCATATTCAATAATTCTTTCTCTGGATGTGATTAGCATTTTCCATCATGAACCTTTTGGAGTTGTCTTAGAACCTTGCATTGCTGAGAAGAGCCAAGGCTATCAAAGTTTGTCATTGAATATGTTATCTTATGTAAGATGGAACCATAGATATGAACAAAAATTGTTCAAAGAAAAAAAAATAATCAACTCTAAGATAAAATGCGCCAAACCACTAATGATAGGAATTCAAATTAAACCAACTCTAAGATTTTTATCTCACACTTCTCAAACTCTCAAAAATTATAAAAAACAGAAATAGTATTGCAGGGGCTTTGGAAGACAGGCATATTAATATATTATTGGTGGTGATGTGAATTTGTCTGACTGTAGTTTGTAAAGCCCTCTCTTCTGTTTAGTCCAACGGAGCATATCTTGAAATTTTTCTGTTCTTTAAAGTTACATTTATAATTTCTATTTACTTAGTTCAAATACTGACTAGATAAAGTTTGGTTGTTCCTGGTTTTCATGTTTCATTATTTGTGAACAAGGAGCTCCAAAAGAGGAATAGTGATTGCTACAATGTTCACAAAGGAATAACAAGCACACACCCTCTGTATCAACAGGATTTTGTCTCGACTGGAGGGGTTGGGGATAATGAATCCCAAGAAGGGTTCAGAGTTTATATGAAAAAGAATCATTCATCCTTTAAAAAGATGTATTTTTAAAAATAAACTTCTTAAAGTCGGATAAAAGCTCAGTCTAGAAGTTTTCCTTAGATAAAGCAAGTCAATTTATATTGCTATCTGGAGAGGGTTAGGCTGCCCAGCCACACTACCTTCTCCATTGTTCTACTCTATGCCTGTGGAGGAAAATACTTCTGGATGGGTAGATCTGAGGGTGCTGACTAGACCACAGATAATGCCAGGTCAGGGTAGGAAAAGAGGAGTGATTGGACAAGACTGGGAAGGCCCACAGTGCAAGGGTAAGAACCCGAGTATGGGAAGATGATTCCTGCTCCTCCTTTCTATAGTAATCCACCCAGTGTATTTTTCCACCTTACACACAAAAAAGTCACAGCTACCAGACTATAAATGTAATGAAATATTATTGAGAAGAGAAATATGGCAAGACTTATTACGTGGCAAGATTTATTAAAGAGCAAAGGAAGAACCAAGAGACTATATATTCATAGACGACTCTAATGTACATAAAAATAATTCCAAAAAGTAGTATCTCATGTTAAATTCAATGACTAATCTTAGTCTAGGAGAATACATAAAGAAACATTTTCTTTTCATTCAGGGGTACAATGGAAGCAGAATATTAGGGGTAAATAGATGGCTCAATGGATAAAGCACTGGGCCTGGAGTTAGGAAGACCTGAGTTCACTATTGTGTACATTGTCAGATATGGTTGCATTGGTTCATTTTGTTTAACTCTTTATTATGAGGGAGGTTTCAATGGGGGTACAGTGGTTGAGTAATACCTGGTGTAAAAATAAAACACTTTTTCTGTTAATTTCTTTCTTTCTTTTTTTTTTTTTTTGCTTTTTGGAGGGCAGGGCAATTGGAGTTAAGTGACTTGCACAAGGTCACATGGCTAGTAAGTATTAAGTGTCTGAGGCCGCATTTGAACTCAGGTCCTCCTGATTCCAGGTCCGGTGCTCTATTCACTGTGCCACCTAGCTGCCCCAAAATTCTTTTTAATAAAACAAAAAAAAGTAACAAAACTTTTAACAAGTAAAATTTTTTTAAGTGTCTACTGAATTTTCTGGCTTATTTTGTACCTCTTCCATTAGATGGCTATCAACTTGAACATCTTCGTCTACTCATTTCTTTGAATTCTCCCAAGAGTGCTGGGCTCTGCTGGAAATTGACATGTTAAATGAAGACTTTCCTCAATGCTTTGAGTACCTTGCTGACAGTCTTTCCCCTTCAACTTCTACCCTCATACTAGGAGACTTCAAAATACATATAGGCTCTCCCTCAAGCCCTCAGTAAACAAGTATAACTCTATACCGTCTTATTCTTCTGTGTCCCTTACCCTCTTACCATATCACTGATTGTGTCCTGCCAAGCCTCAGCCTTGGATTGCTACTATTGTCCACTGCTTTTTCTCCTACACATGTGCTACTGAACAAAGGTGGAGAAAATCATTCAATTGTCCTTAATGTGTCCACTGCAAGTTTATGTGACATAATCTTAACAAGACCCTCAATGCTGGCAGGCAATTCTTTTACACATTATTAATAGATTCATTATTCCATTCATCATAGCAGCTCTTCCAAACCTTTTTATTTCTCCTCATATCTCTGGTGGCTCCTCTCCTCCCTCCCTTTCTGCTGAGAACTTTGCTTCATACATCACTAAAAACAATGGAGGACATTGACAGAAAGTTTCCAGTTCTCCTTCTCCTCCTCCTCTTATAACATTCAGGTGCCTTCTGCCACTGTCTACTCCTTCTCCCCTGGTTCTTAGGAAGAAGTGGCCCTTCTCCTTACCAAGGCAAACCCCTCTACAAGTGACAACATTGTATAAGTACAATGATATCATTTCATCCCATCTTCTCCAGTTGATTGTCCCCTCTATTATCCTCACTGTTTCAGTTATCTTCAACCTATCCTTGTCTGCTGGTCGCTTTCCTACTGTCTATAAACATGCCTGTGTCTCTCCCATCCTCAAGAGACCCTGACTTGATCATTCCCTCTCTAATAATCTATATAATAGATTATATATAATAATCTATATCATAATCAATCTATATCCCCCTCCCTTATGTAGCTAAACTCCTTGCGCAGACCATCTACTGATCAACTATGATTAACTTAGCTCTTCTCAGCAATACAATGACCGAAGACAATTCCAAAAGACTCATGATGGAAAATTCTATCCACATCCAGAGAAAGAACTGATGGAGTCTGAATGCAGATCAAAGTACACTATTGGATGAGAACAATTTATTCCAAAGGCCACGAAGGCAGCTGGAGTAGACACTGTGGAGCACTTAGAGCTTGGTCAGACATGGAAGATGCCAAGGTCTTCCACTGCATCCTGGGCCATTGCCAGTAATATTGACTTTTGTCCTGCCACTGGATTTTGATGACCCTGGAAGAGAGAGTGAAGCTGATGATTTGGTGCAACTCTTCCTCACTTAAATCCAAACCATGTGCAAGTCAGGACATCACCCTCTGATGTCATTGGTCCTTTTCAAAATGAAGGGCAAACAACAACTAACTGTAGGTATTCCACAGGACTCTCTCTGTCTTGGGTCCTCTTTATACTATTTCATTTGGTGATCTCATCTCCTATGGATTCAGTTATTATCTGAATACTGATCATTCTCAAATCTATTTGTCTTGCTCTGACCTCTCTGTTGATCTCCAGTCCTATATCTCCAAGTATCTATTAGTTAGATGTCCTATGGAAATCTTAAACTCAACACGTCCAAAACCAAGTTCTTTATCTTTCTTCCAAACCCTCTGTCCTTTCTTAACTCTTTATTACTGTTAAGGACTGCACCTTCCTCCTAGTTCCTCAGGCTCAAAGCCTAGATAATATCCTCTACTCCTCATTGCCAAAGCTGTTGATTTTACTCTTGCAACATCTCTTGAATACACTCCCATGCACTCTTTGATTCAGTGAAACAGACCTTCACTTACTGGCTCGCCTGGCATCCTTCAAATCTCATCTAAAATCCCACCTTCTAAAGGAAGCCTTCAACAGGAAATCTTTCCCAATTCCTCTTAATTCTATTAACTTCCCTCTGCTGATTATGTCCTACTTATCCTGTATATAATTTGTTTGCACATAGTTGTTTGCTTGGTGTCTCCCTCATTAGGTTGTGATCTCCTCGAGGAGAGGAACTGTCTTTGTCTTTCCTTGTGTCTCCTGTGCTCAGTATAATACTTGGCACATAGTGTGCATATAATAAGTTTTTCTTTCTAGTCTGGGTCAATCCAAAGGTAGCCTACATTGCTATGCCTCTGAGCATATGCTCAGAGGAACAGACGTTTGGCTTCTCTAATGTAATAAAAATAATAATAAACTAAATTGCTCTTCTTTTCTTTCTAGGAGCTAAAAGATTCCTGCATTTTTTTTTTGCTTTTTGAAGGGGGAGGAAGGGTAGTTGGGGTAAAGTGACTTGCCCAAGGTCACAGGGTTAGTAAGTGTGTCAAGTGTCTGAGGCCACATTTGAACTCAGATCCTCCTGACTCCAGGGCCAGTGCTCTATTCACTGTGCCACCTAGCTGCCCCAAAATTATTATTATTATTTTACTTTTGGGGGGAAGTCAATTGGGGTTAAATTACTTACCCAAGGTCACATGGCTAGTTTTGTGTTAAGTGTCTGGGCCAGATTTGAACTCAGGTCCTCCTGACTCCAGGGCTGGTCCTCTATTCACTGCACCACCTAGCTGCCCAATTCCTGCATTTTTTTTTTAACTTGCAAGAACAAATGCTTGATATGTCAGAGATTTGAATTAATCTTGTTCTCTCTTCCTGTAAAAACCTGGATTTGGTTATTTTGGTAAAAAGAATAATGTCATTATTTTGGTGAAGCATTCCTTTCATTTTTCATGCCTTGAATTTCTGTGAATTCTGTTATGAAAGGAGGGGAAAAAAACCAGAAAACACCCCCCTGAAATGAACAGGGAACACCACTTCTAACACACAAACACACACACACACACAAAATAATGCCCCACCTGAACTAAACAAAGGAAAATATGAAGCCAGCTTCGATGATTCAAAACTTCTGGCCATTCAACCCTGAACATGCAGAACTGTTCCTGGCTCCTGGCAAGCTGCTAATCTTTGGTGGAAATTCACTGAGCATGAGCAGGAATAGGAACTGAAAAATGAAGGTGGATTCTAGAAAACATGGGAGGGAAAGGGAACGGAGAGGCTTGAAAGGGGGAGCAAATCTGAGAAGTAATAGAAGCATTGTTGACAGGAAGTAAGAGGTTTGAAGTCAGGCTTTCCTGAGGGCAAGCAGAGACCTCAAGTGAGGGGACAGCCTGAGAACAAGTTTATCCTTTATTGCCAGGCCTTCCAGAGGGAAATGGAAATAAAGTAGTACCTCATTATAACATTGGTGTCAACTGCTCAGCAAGGCTAGATTAATGGTTAGAGACAGAATGGCCTAGTGACTGAATGGCTAGACCTGGCAAGGAAGGCTCAAATCTCATCTCTGTCACTTGTGCTCCACAGTAACTATGGACAAGTCACTTACCTTTCTCTGAGCTTTGATCAACTTTTCAAAACTCTTAAGTTATACATAGTAATAAGAAAAACACCCCAATACAGCCTTTGTCTTTGATAGTGGAGGGAAATATTGTAGGGGTGGGGAAACTGTAGCCTCAAGGGTCCTCAAGTGGGCCTTTTGAGAGAATCCCAGTTTTACAAAACAAATCCTTTTATTGAGGGAATTTGTTTGGATTCAGTCAAAGGGCTGCACTTGAGGACCTAGAGGACCACATGTGGCCTTGAAGCCACAGGTTCCCTACCCTTGGCCTAGAATATAACATAACCTAGCATGCTTCCTCTTCCTACTAGAAAGAAAACAGTTTTTTCCTAAATCATTCTGAATTTACAAGGGAACAGGATTTAGTCTATAAGTTAGTGAATTGTAGTGGAAAGAAACCTGGGCTGGAAGTCAAGAGACCTGGATTCTAGTCCTAGTTCTGCCACAAAATTTCTGTGTGACACTGTGGGCAAGTTAATTAACTTCTTTAGCCTCAGTTTTCCTTATCTCCAAAATCATGATATTAGCCTAAATGATCTCTAAGTTCCCTTCAATCTTTAGTATTTTATGAGTCTAAGCAAGAAAATTAGTCATTCAAGAATGACTAATCAAGAAAAGGACAAGGGAAAAGCCCGCCCCCAGTTATTAAGAACCTGGAACTAAGATGTGTTTCATTATTACTTTTAAGTATTAACCCCTGCCTCTATCCCATCTATTTCTACTTCTCTCCCTTTTGCAACAGCCTATTTAAGTCTCTCATCCTACTTAAGTCTAAAGGTACATTTGACCAATGCTAACAAGTGATGATTGATTAAGAGCACAACTGCTATAAGGAACTCACAGCATAGCCATACCCTGCATAATGTTGCCTCTTCCAAGTTGTTGTGCTGTAACATTTGCTATAATGTGGAGAATAGTGACCTTAGGAAGACCTGGGTAGGAATCCAAATCCTATACTTACAGGTTGAATGATCATGGGCAAGTTACTTAAATAAGCCTCAATTTCCTCATCTATAAAATGAGAATATTTCCTATATTACTCACCTCACAGAGTTATTGTGAAGATCAAAGGAGAAAATGTATGAAAGTAATTTTAAATCTTAAAGCACTATGTAAAGGCTGGCCAACTTGCAGAGACCAGACCTGTCCAATCCCATCCAGTGCTAATTACTTCTCATGGCTTCTTCCTTACCTCTTATTTCCAATCCTTTCCCTCAAATAGACACCTGCAGCTACTCAGTGGGGCCCCCTATCTTTTTCAATCCTCAAGTCATCCCTAACCCAGGCCTTGCTTGATCCTATGGTGGTGTTTTCCCCATTCCTCTTGCCCAAAACATATTTCTATTAATAACAAGCCTTATGGAACTAACTGCCCTCTATAATGTTTTTTTTTCTTATAATATAGTGTTTTGAGAAAGGGGAACTACCAGTTAATGCTTGTAAGGGTATGGGTCAATTAGCATTATAAAGTGGTGAAAAGGGGAAAACAGAAAGTGTCAGAGACCTACAAAGATAAAGAATACTTGAATAGTTTTTGGGAAAAAAACTGGCATATTCCAAAGAGGCGGGGAAAGGAAGGAAATAAAATGAAATCTAATATAGAACATTGTAGTTGTACACCCTGGGAAGAACAACAACAATACTCCAAATTAGAAAATGCAGTTGAATGGTAGCCATGCAGAAAACTATTTGGGGGTGATGGTGAATTAAATTAAATATGTGCTCATGGGGCAAAGATCATGCTGAGACGTGAATCCCATGCAAGGCAAAAGCAGAAATAGACCCTCTAGTTCCCTGGCTCATAAAGCCTTTTATGTATACTTCACTGCATACTACTTCCTCTAAGAAAAGGGAGAACTACTAACAGGCCTGGCAAAAATAGGACAGCCAACAAAAGTGGTAGGAGGGGCTAGTTTGTTACAGAAGGAGGTCATCCAGAGGGGACAATGATGTGGGCAAAGCAGAGATGCTACTAGCATGAGCTTGGTCACAGGATCCAGAAGCTGTGAGACAGAGAGAGCACACTACCCATCTCAGTCCCTAAACCTTGCCCTGAAATCCTTCAGAAGTCTGGCATGTAATTGCCCAGCTTCCACCTTTAGGATCCCATCACTATGATGCCCCTCTGGAAAAGTCCACCTTTCCCAGCTCCTCAAGGGGAGAAAGCCAGGACTCTCTAGGGAACAGGCATACATTTCTGGTGAACTTTGTATATAGTGGGACTGTCTTCTGTTCTGTCATCTTTTCCCCCTGGAAAATGGAAGTTACCCCAGGTACAGTTTTGGCTAGCTATGAGAGAGAGATCCAGAGTGTTGGACTCAGATTCAAGAAAAGAATCAAGGAGAACTTTCCTCAGAACAAAAACTATCAACCCAGTCTTCCTTTCTCAAGGTTGATTTAGATGAGAGAGATCCCCAGACCTTCTTCCTCTGACACCCCCCCCATCCCCAAGCCAAGTAAATAACCACAAACAGACAAAAAGGTGGCATCAGAGATTCCATTTGACTTAGTTGTTGGCCAGAAGAATCTAAGATCCTTAAAGATAGGGGCTGTGTCTTACTGATCTTTTCTATCTTGCACAGTGCCTAGCATAGAGATTCCTGCATATAGCAGGTGTTTATAGTTGTTGTTTAGTCATTTCAGTCTTGTCTAACTCTTCATGATCTCATTTGGGATTTACTTGGCAAACATACTGAAGTGGTTTGCCATTTTCTTTTCCAGCTCATTTTACAGATGAGGAAACTGTGGCAAATAGGGTTAAGTGACTTGCCCAGGGTCATATGGCTAATACATATCTGAGGTTGGATTTGAACTCAGGTCTTACTGACTCCAGGTCTGACACTGTGCCACCTAGCTGTCTTTGTAGTTGTTTAGGAGGCATTCATTGAATTTAACTGGATTACAGAGCAGTAGACTGATAAACTTTAATGTCCTGAAACTTTATCAATCTAAAATCTGATAAGACATGGTCTAGAAATCATCCCAGGGGTTGAGATAATGCAAATAGCATATGGGAATTCATTAAAATATAATATCACTAGGGGCGGCTAGGTGGCGCAGTGAGTAGAGCGTCGGCCCTGGAGTCAGAAGGACCTGAGTTCGGTTCTGGCCTCAGACACTTAACACACACACAAACAAAAACCTAGCCGTGTAACCTTGGGCAAGTTACTTAACCCCAATTGCCCTCCAAAAAAAAAAGCAAAAGACACCTTTGGGATCAACAACAAGAAGTCTAAATCTCCCTATTGTACAGATAAGGAGACTGAAGATGAGAGAGTTAAAGTGGACAGCCTCAAATCATGGATGTTAGGACTAAACTTATGTCACTCACCCAGCATGCATCCCAAGGACTATATTTAACTAGTTGATGAAGCAACACGTTTTGATTGGGCTAATGCTTGGTACTCAGCAGAGCCATCTAGAATAGTATCTTTCACATGATTCAATAAATACATGTTGAATAAATGAATAAAAGGTTGAGACCATTTTGTGGAGATAATGTGGATGAAGTATGAGAAAGGGTATCTGTTTTCAAGTACATACTTGGGGAGTCCAACTTAATACATGTGAAAAAAAACCAGTACAAGATAGAATATAATTAAATGCTAGCCTGGGCTCCAAAGAAAGAGGCAGAGTATCATGTAAAGAGAAAGAATGTTTGATTTGGAGTCAAGAATACCTGGTTTTAAAGCTTGTCTCAAACATTCTCAAGCTGAGTGATCCTGTGCAAAATCACTTGACTTCTCCTTTTGCTTATCTGTAAAATGAGGGTAATAATGGCACCTATCTTAGTGGGTTATCATTATAATCAAATGAGACAAGGGTGTGCCCAACAGGCATGGGCTAATTATAGTAGCTAGGGAAAGGGTAAGTTTGTTAACTGCACTGGGGAATGAACAGAGGAGACAATTCCCTATAATTCACATGCTTGAGAAAATAGAAGAGGCTTAGAGTTTGAAAACTGGAGAACCCCAAATCACAAAGTTGTTGGGAAAATAATCACTGTTTTGTTTGTAGTTTAGCCTTCAGACATTAAAATTAGGAGATATATGTGAACTAGAGTGGGGTTGCCCATAGAGGCCCCAAATTTAGCAACCAGGAAATTTAGTCTAAAGAAAAGTTTAAACCTGAGGTCATTGGCTAGATGGGAAAACCCATTCTTTATTCTAAAGAATTCCACTTCTGGAACTGAGAATCTCACACTAGGGAAATTGGGATCTCCTAGCCAAGACTCAGAGGGAATAAGAGAAAATCTGAAGAGAAGCTTTTTGCTAGTATCAATCATTGTCTTCTTCCTTTTTTTCTAAGAGTTGTGACAAAAAAAGTTATAAGCTTTAAGCTAAGAGTAGAATATACTATGCTCCCTTTGGAAAGAGATAAACAAAGATTTTAGCTAAGCCAGAAGCTGGAAGTGGCAAGGAGCACCCATCCAAACCAGCCATCTGAACCATCCGAGGAGACTCTAAAAGTAGTGGGGACCAGGTCTGGTAGGACAGGTCAGTATCAGCAGCTGCCCCTCCACGTGTCTGCCCTGATCATATGAATATCTTACATGTGCACCTCTTAATGTGTACAACTTAGTCACAGGTGTACCTTGCATGTGTACCTTTTACATGTTTCCTATGTAGTAGTACCAAGTCATTTGGACCAAATGGGCACACAGAGGTTAATGTTATTTGGCTACTGATGTTTCTGCCAGAAGCTGTACATATTTGTAAGACAGTATACTCCTGGTTTATGGAGGAAATACTTTGTTGCTACTTTTCTTACTATTTTTTTACATTTCATTTGCCTTGAACTAATTGTGCCCTCAGACTATCAAAAGTAAACACATCCATGGGGCCTTCAGACCACAGAGAACCAAGGATAGGTATTTTCTTTGGGTACCTGCAGTGTTAGTTGGGAAGAGATATCCCCAGGTACTATACAAAAGAACTTTACAGTCAAGGCACTTAGGTGGCACAGTTCAAATCTGGTCTTAGTCATTTACTTGCTGAGTGACCCAGGACAAGACATTTAATCTGTCTGCCTCATTTTCCTCATTTGTAAAATGAGAATAATAACAGTAGTATCTATCTCCCAGGGTTGTTGTGAGGATAAAGGGAGATGATATTTTTAAAGTACTTTGCAAACCTTAAAAAACCCCAACAATATAATTATGAGTTATCATTATAGGAGCCTTTAAATGCCACAAGAGTTCAGAGGAGAGGAGGGACAAAGAAAACTGAACTAGTCAAGGAGGGTTTTGTGGAGAAGCAGCCTGCTGTAGTGGAAAGATAACTCTATTTGGGAATCAAAGGTTCTGAGTTCGAAATCCAGCTGCCGCTGTGTGACCTAGAACAATCATTTCACCTTTCTGGGCCTCAGTTTCTTCATCTATAAACAAAAGGTGGTTGGAGTAGATGGTTTCCAAGTATCCTTCTAGTTTTCAATCTTATGGTGCTAAAGGAAATGTGATTTGTGCTATAAATGGTGGTCTAAAAATTTATATAAAAGGATCCAAAATATGTAAATATATGAAAATATATACATATAAACATAATATACATTATATTATATAATAATATATTAAATATATAAATTTCTATAATAGGGTTGGGGGGAGGGGAGAACAGATTCACTAGAACAATTATTAAAAAAAAGTTTCCCAGACATTGAAGAAGATGATCTAATCCATTCTGTACTCTTTTCTGCCTAAGCGGTGGCCCAGATCTAATGAAGGCTAAGGAAGGGTGGGAGCCGAGGTGGTTGATGGTACAGTCTGGGTAGAAGGGTGGGTGGTTGGGATAATAATAAAACAGCACATGTTAGTAGTTGGCATACAAACAGTGTGCCAGAGACAACTAGTTCTCCTGCTCAGGACAACAAAATGGGACCACCCTAGGAGAAATGCCTGTAAGTTTCTGAGAGGGCAGTGTTAACCACACAATATTCAGGCACCATCTGCTAAGTTATTTGGACCAAATGGGCATACAGAGGCTAATGTCATGGTGCTCCTGCCATAATATCATCATCATCATCCTCAAAATTCCAGAAATACAAATGGAAGTGTGCAGAGGTAAACTGACGTTAGATATACAAGCTAACCTAAAACATTATAGCAGAAATAGCCAGGAAAGTACTCTGTTGAGGATCTTATTTAAAATGAAATCAAATAAATAAATAAAACAAAAACAAAATAATAAAATCCACCCCCACAGTCTTGGGGTTTGCTTTTTAAAGTAAGAGACGGTGAGCTTTCCTTGATCTTTGTCCTGTCAGATGGAGTCTCAATAAGTCCCCTGGGAACTTCTTTTAAGTAGATCCTTCCTGCCTGGACTCAAGACTACCAGTAAGTCTGATCATCTCTGTAGCCAAGAAGGCCCAATGAGATCTGCAAGTAAGAAGAACAGGAGCAAACAACTTCAGAAAAACAATATGTCCCATAAACAAAGTTGGTGGAAAGCATCCAGATACACACAATGAGGCTAATCTTCTGGGCACACATTTCCCGTCTTGGGTATTAACGTGGACATCACTTCCTCCTAGGTAGAGGTAAATTCTTGCTTCAGGAACTTAGATTGTGGATCCAAGAACAATAATGGGCTGCTAATTTCCCACTTTTAAGAAGCCATAACACTCAAAAGATACAAGAACCCTCTTTTTTTCTTTCTTTTTTTTTTCTTAAAGAAGCCTCTGCTAGTAGAACGATGTAATTTTTCTTTTTTTTCTTAAAGAAGCCACTGCTAGTAGAACGATGTAATTTCATATAAATGAACAGGTCCAGGACTTCCAGAATAAAAAGACCAGAGGCAGCTGCTTTCATACACCATGATTTATGTGGGTTGAGATATATTCCATGCCTCTTCTTTTATAAGTAAATTGTCTTCTTTTATGTTTATAAGTAAATGCCACTGGATACAGCACACGCTGGGCAGAGAAGGGAACAGAAATGAGTGGGCTAAACTTTTTTGCTTAGCATTCAAAGTCCTTCAAGACCCGGCTTTATCTTGTCTTTTTCACTTTATCTCCTACTCTACTCTTCTATCCCCTGTTCCAGTAAGGACAGTCTCATTACAGTCCTATGGCTATACCATCCCCAGTACTGACCATGCTATTAGAATGTCCTCTTCTATACTCTCTTTTTTCCCCATCTAAATCCAACCCATGGGTTTGAGACCTAATTCATGTTACCTTCTTCACTGGACTTCTCTAATTAACCCAGGAATCTGCAAATTACTGCAGAGGAGGGTACAGGAGCGGAAGGAAGGACTACTGCAACATTTGTAGTTTATTCTACACAATTTAGCCTTTAATTAGATCATGCAACATATTATTTGCTGTTATCTCTTGTGTATTATTCTTATTACCCCAAAGCCCAGTCCCAAACTATGCCCGTAGTAAATATTCAATGAAAAAATATTGATTCTTTGATATGGATGGGTCTAGGAGAAAAAATCTGTTTAGGTCAGTTTTGTCCAGCTTTCACCCATCTATCAAGTATTTCCAGTAATCTCACAAGGAAATAACTGATAAAATGCCTTACCAACAGTAAGTAAGACTACATCATAAATGCTTGCTCACTATAATTGAATAGCCACAAGAACTCTGATCAATACAATTATCAGCCATAATTTCAAAGAATCAATGATGAATGTCCTCCCTCTCCTCCTGACAGTATTATGCAGAATAAAACATGTATTTTTGGTCAATGTGTGGATTTGTTTTGCTTGACTATGCATATTTGTTATAAGGGTTTTGTTTTTCTTCCTTTCAATTGGGAGGAGAAATAAAGGAGAGATGAGAGCTTTTGAGAGGCTTAAGAAAAATAAGAAAAAAGAACATGAGGATAGCACACAGGAAACACAGACAAGCACCAAAGCTTTGAAAATAACACAATAAATTTTTTGTATACTTGGAGAGAGAAACAAGCTGTAGGTGGTACAGATTTTCAGCTATGTAGTCAATCCCATTTTTCTGTTCTGATTTGTATATATGAAAATTCTCATGTTGATTGCTGTTTGTTAAGTTCCCAATAAAATAAAATTACATTTTAAAAAGAATTAAGTAATAACCTCTAGTTGTAATACTCTAGGCAAGGAAACTAAGACCCAGACAATAAAACACTTTTAAAGCTCCTACTATGTGCCTAGCACTGGACTCACACTTTGGGTCCTGCAATGTCTTGATTGGTAAATATAAACTCACTATATCCAACTGGCTCCATCTATGACCCACCATATTCTTCCCTAGTCATGTCCTTGCTGTCTACTCTGCTATATGCATACCTTGTTCTTATTTATTTTGGGAAGTATAATCAAATCAATACTGCCATTGCTACTAGAAAGAACAATGCAGTCAATACCCACATGGCTCTACTCATCATCAGTATGACTTCTTAAACCAAATACTCTTCTCTGGTAACCATATCGCTATATATGCTGTCTATTCTATCACCAGCACTTAGAATATAATAGATATAAGTACTTAATAAATGCTTTAAAAAATTTATTCATTCATTTCCATAGGAATTAATTAATTCTCAGATCTCAAAATCTGAGAGTGGGAAGGGACCTTGGAAATCATCTAGACTACTTCCTTCAAATGATGCAAATAGAAACTCCCAGAGGTTAAGAGAGATATCTAGGGTCACACAGCAAGTCTTTGAGAGAGTTAGGATAAGATCCCAGGTCTTCTGACTTCCAGTCCAATGCTATTCTACTACTCCATGTGTTCTTTATCTCAGTGCTATCTTGACGTTAATCTTTAAAAACTGTAGCATCAGTCAGGCTTCCCTTTTAGAGGCCTATCTCCCAAGAAACTTTCCAAGAGCTGAGACTAGCCACCCTGGGAACTGGTGCTGATGGTTTCCAGGAAACAATGATAAATTTTGTGAAAACAAACAACTGACAGTTGGAGTGTCTGGCACAGAAGAGTTGGTGAGGAGCATATGAACTTTTCCAGCCTTTGACGCTGAATTAATTGTAAAACAGGGCCTAGTGGACAATTTGAGTACACTCTAAAATCTTTTTCACTCTTCCTGTTCTTTAGATGTAGATCAAGATGCAGAGAACTATTGCTAAAGGAAGCTTTGCTTACTTCACTTTTGCTCCAACAGCTGGCAGGATTTTTTTAAGAAAAAGAGAAAAGCAAAGAAAATAAAAACAAGGGAGGGGAAGATAAGGAAAGGAACGAAGAGAGGACAGGAGGGGGAAAAGAGAAAGGGATGGAAAGGAAGGGAAAAGGAAAGAAACAAAAACATCTTTGAGGTCAATCATCTCTCAAGTGGAATTTAGAAAGAGATAATGCCTCATTTTTCCTGGTCACCCTTTTGTCTACAGACCTGAGAAAAATACACTTTTTTTTAACCTTTTGGTATAAAAGATAAGACTATTCTAACAGAAAAACAGCAAGAAGGGAACCTGGGCAATATGAAGCATAATAACCAACAAAAGAATAATAGCTAACATTTATATAGTGCCTATTATGTGCCAGACACTGTAATAAGTGATTTATAATTATTATCTCATTTGATCATTACAACAACACTGGGAGGCAGGTGCTATTATTATCCCCATTTTCCCATTGAGGAAACTGAGGATTAAGTAATTTGCTCAGTATCACACAGCTAGTATCTGATGCTGGATTTGAATTCAGGTCTTCCTGACTCCAGGCCAGGTACTCTGTCCACTGAGCTAGCTGAACCTACTATATGTCAGGAACTGTTTTAGGTGCTAGAGATAAAAAAAAAATTGAAATTCTGTCTTAATCTGCATTAACATTTTCTCTGTCACTTTTTTTTTAATCAAATGCTTTAACTTTTGGTTTACATCATTCATTTCTGTAAGATTTTGAGTTACAAATTTTCTCCCCATTCCCCCCCCACCTACCACCCCACAATAGCGATCCTACTGGATATCCCCTCCTACAATATGCTCTCTCCCATATCTTCTCCCATACCCCTTTGACTTTCCAGTAGGGCATGGTGGATCTCTATGCCCCAGTGCCTGTATATCTTATTTCCCAGTTACATGTAAAATAATATTGATAATAGTATATATACACACACACATATTGTAAACATCTGATTTTAAAACTTTGAATTCCAGATTCATTCCCTTTCTCCCTTGTCACCCACCCTTACAGGGAAGATAAGCAATTCAATATAAGTTGTACATGTGTATCTATGCAAAATATTTCCGTAGTAGATATATTATGAAAGACTGACCATATTTCCCTCCCTCCTATCCCACCTCCCACTCGTTCTATTCTCTACTTTGATCCTGTCCCTTTTCAAAAGTGGGTGTTTCCAACTTCCCTCCCACCCAACCTGCCCTCACTTCCCTCATTCCCCCTCTCATCCCCTTCCCCACTACTCTCCTGTAGGGTGAGATACCCTATTTAGTGTATATGTCATTCCCTCCCTAAGCCAAATTCAATGAGAATAAGGTTGACCCATTCCCTTTTGCCTTCCTGTTCCACCCCTCCCTCATAACCATCTTCCCTTGCCTCTTCTATATGAGATAGTTTACTCCATTCTGTCTCTCCCCATCTCCTCTCATTATATTCCTCTCTCATCTCTTAATTTCACCTTTTAAATAGCATACCTTCCCATTAAGTTGGTCCTGTGCCCTCTATCTATGTATACCTGTACACATATATACACACTTTCACATATGTATTCATACTCCCATATATCCTCCTATATAGACTTATATATGTATTAATTATATATATACACATATGCATGCGCGCACACACACACACACACATTTCTATTCCTTTCAATTATTCTCATACTGAGAAAAGTTTCATAAGTTACAATTATCATTTTTCCATGTAGGAATGTAAATAGTTCAACTTTGATAAGTTCCTTTTGATTTCTTTTCCTTGATTACCTTCTCAAGCATCTCTTGCTTCTTGTGTCTGAATGTCAAATTTTCTATTCAACTCTGGTTATTTCATCAAGAATGCTAGAAAGTCCTCTATTCCACTGAATGACCACATTTTCCCCTGAAACATGATACTTAGTTTTGCTGGGTAGGTAATGCTTGGTTTCAGTCCCAGCTCCTTTGTGCTCCAGAATATCATATTCCAAGCCCTTCTATCCTTCAGTGTAGAAGCTGCCAGATTCTGTGTTATCCTGAGTGTGTTTCCACAATATTAAAATTGTTTCTTCCTGGCTGCTTGTAATATTTTCTCCTTGATCTGGAAATTCCAGAACCTGGCTATAATATTCCTAGGAGTTTTCTCTTTGGGATCTTTTTCAGGAGGTGATCAGTGGATTCGTTCAAATTCTATTTTGCCCTTTGGTTCTAAAACATCAGGGCAATTTTTCTTGAGAATTTCTTGAAGGATGATTTCTAGGTTCTTTTTTTGATCATGGCTTTCAAGTAGTCCAATAATTTTTAAATTATCTCTCCTGGATCTATTTTCCAGGTCAGTGGTTTTTCCCATGAGATATTTCACATTGCCTTCTATTCTTTCATTTGTTTGGATCTGTTTAACAGCATCTTGATTTCTCGTGAAGTCACTAGCTTCCCTTTGCTCCATTCTAAATCCAAAGGAAAGATTCTCCTCAGTGAGCCTTTGAGATTCTTTTTCCATCTGGCAAATTCAGCTTTTTAAGGTATTCCTCTCCTCATTGCCTTTTTGAGCCTCTTTTGCCATTTGAGTTTATTTTTTAAGGTATTATTTTCTTCAGTCAGGTTGTTGACTCTCATTTCATAATTTTCTTGCATCATTCTCATTTCTCTTCCCAATTTTTCATCCACTTCTCTTATTTAGTTTTCAAAATCCTTCTTGAGCTCCTCTATGCCCTGTAACCAGCTTGTATTTTTCTTGGAAGCTTTTGGTGCACTTTACTATCTTCCTCCTGTTCCATGCTTTGATCCTTTTTGTCCCTAAAATAGGAGTGTAAACTTGGGTTGCTCAGCTTGGTTTGCTTCCTTTGCCTGCTCATGTTGCCACTCAGTTACTTGACTTTTGGGCTTTTTGCCACAGTAGGACTCTACCACCAGACAGGGGAGCTTTGTACCAAACACTGGGGTTTTCTCAGCTGCCAAAGGTATTAGTTGGATGCCCTTTCTGAAGCCTCCACACACTCTGGCAAACTGGTCGCATAGTCCAGGACCTCCACCCTAGACTGCAATCCAGATCCAAGCAGGTTAAAGCAAGAGCAATTACCCTTCAGACTAGTCACTTGGTCCCCCTGCAATCTGCAGGCCATGAGCTGAAGCTGTGGTGTGATGGTGGCTGCACAGCCCATACACCTCAGCCACTTCTAGCCCAGGGGGTAAAGGTCGATTGCATTCCCAACTACTGGATTCCAAAGTCCACACTGCACTGACCTCTCACTTTGTCATTAGCATCTATGTGTTGATAATTCTGGAAACCACCATGGCTGCTGATGATCTGAAGTCCCTCCAGCCAGTGGCTTGTCAGGCTGCCCTGGGCTAAGACCTCCAGCTCACACAAGGCTGGGGTCAGCTCCCAGAGTGCTGTGCTAGCTGCTTCCTGCTGGCCTGCCAGCCTATCCTCAGCAGGAGGCTAGCTTTTCTGTGTCATTTTGTGGGTTCTGTAGCTCCAAAGTGTGTTCAGAGTCACCTTTTACATGAATTGGAGGAGGTGGGAGACAGAGCCACACGGAGGTCCTGTTTCTCCTCTGCCATCTTGACTACACTGTCTCTCTGTCCCAAAATCGAAATTCTCAAGGAGTTTAAATTCTAACAAGGGTGATTCCCCAACCCCCCTCTCCCATATATATATATATATATATATATATATATATATATATGTATATATATATACATATATATATGCCACATATGTATATAAATCTGTATTTATAAATGTATGTAAATGTGTACTATATATGTACATAGTAAACATATACAGAGCAGATAAAAAGTAAACTTGTGGGAAAGCAGGAGGTGAGGGAGGCATTAGCTGTTAGTTTCCAACTTTTGACTTTAAGTAAACCTTTCTATACCCACTATTTAAGATGATGGGGATAGAAAATCAAATTGTGATTCCACTGATAAAGGGAATTTTTTCCAATGAACCAGCATCTATAATCTTCTGTTTGATTTATAGTATTAGAAAGGTGTCAAGAGTACTGAGAACTTAATTGACTGACCCAGTGCCCTACAGCCAGTAAGTCAGAGTCAGAATCTGAACCCAGGGCTTCTATAACTCTCTCAAACTCCTGCTTCTACTTCTCAGTCCTATTAACATAGGTGGTTATTGATCTAGACAGTTGATATCTCAGGGGTACTGTGTGAGACACAGAAAACCTGGATCTGATGGCATTAGCTATAAGGCAAATGGGTTTCACTGGGGACATGAGAATGATACAAGGTCCTGGTGGGGAGAAAGTAGACAATGAGAGGGCAGGACCACCAATAAGAGAGGTGGGGTGGAAGGTAGAAGAGATGACCAGCAGAAGATCCTCTGAGAAACTTGACATCAACTAAGAGAATAGCCCCCAGGGCCTTGACCCATAAGGGTAACTGGCTCCCAGACTATAGGGAAATATGTTCTGAGTAGGGTCCCACCCTCAGATACCTCATTGCCTCTGCCTTCCATTGTCAACCTCCCCCAATACCCCATTCTGCCAAACTAGGAAAAAGAACTATTGGGGAGGAATCTGTGGGTGGGGAATGAAATGAGGCCATTGTGCCCTGAAACTCGTCTACCAGCAATAGGAAGGAAGAACTCGCTCACCACTCCCAAAGCTGTGTCTAGAATAGGCCCGGGCAGAGGCAAAATTGGGAAGTGGGCCCAATGCTTCTTGAGTGCAGGGACCTTTTTTGTCTTTGTATCCCCCGTGCCCTGCACTAACTAGTCACTAACTGTTTGTTGAATTGAAATCCCTTCTTTGATGCCGCATTATCCCCAATCCAGCTGAGAGGCCCCTTCTGGTCAGAATTTGCATCCCTAGAAGGAGCTGACATCCCTCCTCTAATTCATTCTCCTCCTGGCTCTGCTTCTGACTTTCTTGAGTTTGCCACCATGCCTCAACTGCACTCCCCACCTAGAACTTCCCTCAGTGCCTAAGAACTCCTTACCTTGGAATAGCCACCTTCCCCTTAGAGCTTCTCATCTTGGAACATCCATCTCTCAAGCCTACCTCCTTCTCCCATTGCTATATTCCTTCTGAGACCTCCATTTTGGGGAGGGCTCCTGCTTGGTCAGCCTTCACTTCCCTCTTGGCTCTGCTGTTCACTTTTTGCATTTTGTCACCAAGTGTGCCCACAACACTGTTACCTTCCCCATTTCCCTTTTCAGTTCTTTTTGTATGTTACCATCCCACATTTGAATATAAACTCCTTGAGGCAGGAGTTTTTTCTTTCTGCCAGCATTTGTATCAGGCACAATGCTGGAAACATAGCAAATATTTAATAAATGCTTGTTGCCTTGATGCCTGATTCAATTAAACACAGTGATCAAAGTCCAGACTTCTGTGGCAGGTTTCCACTAAAGTTTTCCTCTGATGCCTAATCATGACCTGGAGGTAACCTTGGATTATGTCACTGAAGTCCAGATTACCAGATTACCAGCAAGTTACACCAAGATAGAAAAGTCTCCTGTAGGAGTTTAGTAGCTACTTTTGAAGCCTCGAACCAGCTCCACTAAATTTGCAGTGGGTTGGCCACAGAGTGATGGATTGTCTAGCTACAGAACCTTAAATTTTTTCTTTATTATAAACTTAATCACCATCAACAAAAGCAAATAAATGAATGAATGGACAGAAACAAGGATGTAAATCTTATCCCCTCCACCTAAAATACCTGGACTTTAGCAAAGCAGAACCAAAAAACAAACAAAGAAAATGTTTTTGTTCAACTCAACCACAGAGATGCAATATGCCAGGGTGGATGGAGAGCTGGCCTTTGAGTCAAGGAAAAGGAAGGAATTCATATAGGACTATGTGCCGGGCATGGAGCTCAGCACTTCACAAATATTATCTCATTTGATCCTCACAACAACCCTGACAAGTAGTGGCTGTTACTACTCCCATTTTACAGTTTAGTAAACTGAGGCAAACAGAAGTTAAATGATTTGCCCAGAACATACATCTCCTAACAGCCACTAAGTGTCTGTATGGGGCTGGATTTGAACTTAGGTCTGCCTGCTCCAGGCCTAGTAGCCTATCTACCACAGCATTAAGCTGCCTCAAAGGAGATCTAAAGTTCTTCTTGAGTATACATATGCCTCTGACACATGCTGGCTGTGTGACCTGGAACAAGACCCTTAACCTCTCAGTGTTCTAGAAAGCTTTCTAAAACTTAGAATTTTGGACAGAAAATATCCCAACCTGCATTGGTAGACTGATGTTCATTATACCAGTAAATTCCCCAAGTCCAGTCCCTATTCCAATCCTGAAGGCATTCTATTAAGAGGTTATGATCTTCATTGGTGGAAGAAGAAACCAGAGGAGAGAAGTCACAGATGACCATGGGATGCTGAAATGTGTACAAGATCAGCAGTGTAACTAGGGCAGGGCAGTCAGACCTTTGTGCCAAGTTTTGACATGGAAGAGTGAGGAAGCAGAGTCTTTATCCAGCTGGTAGAAAGAGGTGTGTCACAGGGGAGAGAGTGCTTTGGATTTTGAGTCAGAGGACCTGGGTTCAAACTTGCCTTGATACTTCCTTTCCCTGTGATCTTGGGCCAGCCATTTAACTTCCCTGGGCCTTAGTTTCTTCATCTGTAAAAGGAAAACATTATACTAGATGGTTTGAAATTCCTTCCATCTCTATATTTATTTTCCTTGAGAATTTCTTGAAGGGTGATTTCTAGGTTCTTTCTTTGATCATGGCTTTCAGGTAGTCCAATAATTTTTAAATTGTCTCTCCTGGATCTATTTTCCAGGTCAGTGGTTTTTCCCATGAGATATTTCACATTGCCTTCTATTCTTTCATTTGTTTTGATCTGCTTAACAGCATCTTGATTTCTCATAAAGTCATTAGCTTCCATTTGCTCCAGTCTAACTTTGAAGGAATGAATCTCCTCAGTGAACTTTTGAGATTCTTTTTCCATCTGGCAAATTCGACTTTTTAAGGCATTCTTCTCCTCATTGCCCTTTTGGGCCTCCTTTGCCATTTGAGTTAGTCTATTTTTTAAGGTGTTGTTTTCCTCAGTCAGGCTGTTGACTCTCATTTCATACTTTTCCTGTATCCTTCTCATTTCTCTTCCCAGTTTTTCCTCCACTTCTCTTATTTGATTTTTAAAGTCCTTCTTAAGGTCCTCCATGGCCTGTAACCCGCTCACATTTTCCTTTGGGGCTTTTGGAGCAGGATTTCTGACTTCACAGTCCTCTGACTGTTCTATGCTTCGATCCTCTTTGCCCCCAAAATAGGAGTCTAATGTTGCATTTTTCTGTTTAATTTGTTTCCTTTGCCTTGGCATGTTGCTACTTAATTACTTGACTTTTGGGCTTGTTGCCACAGTATGACTCTGCCACCAGAGAGGGGAGCTTCCGCCCTGTACATGTGGGGGAACAACTTCCGTTTCTGGCAAGCTGGATATCCACCCCAGACCTCCCCCCAGATCGAAATCCAGATCCAGGGAGGTTAAAGCAAGAGTGATTACCCCCCAAGACTGATTGCTGGATCTCCCTACAGTTCGCAGGCCAGGAGCTGGAGCTGCCATTGAAAACTACAAAATGGCGTGTCTCCTCAGTGGCTTCTAGCCCCCAGGAGAGGAAGCCTACACGTTCCCCAAATACTGGTCCCAAAGTCCATAGGGCACTAACCTCTCACTTTGTCCTAGGCATGTCTGTGTTGATAATTCTGTAATTGCCACAGCTACTGGTGTTCTCGGGTCCCTCCAGCCGGCTGCTGGCCCTGCTGCCCTGGGGCTAAAACCTCGGCTCACGGGGACCTGGATTTGGCTCTCCACAATCTGCACACTGTGCTGCTGGCTCCCAGAGTGCTGCACTGGTCCTTCCTGCAGGGCTGCTGGGCTGTCCTCAGTGGGAGATTAGCTTCTCTGTGTCGTACTGTGGGTGCTGGGGCTCCAGAAGTTGTTCAGAGTCCCCTTTTACATAGTTTGGAGGTGATCTGGGGGGAGAGTGCCTTGGATGAGCTGTTTCTACTCCGCCATCTTGGCTCTGCCCCCATCTCTATATTTATGACCTCTGGGGGAGAGTGGTTGGAATCTTCTGTGATTGCACACAAGGTCCCACAATCCTTATAGCTACTAGGCTTCCCAATCTCCACTCAAGATTAGGTGACGCTGCCAACCATCTGTAAATCCAATTGTGGGCAGCTCTCCTGAGGACTGCTGTTGGAACTTTATGGATCTAATCACATACTATAGTGAACTCTCTATTTATTCAGCAATAAACTAAAGCAAAACATTCAAGAAACTAAAGCACAACATTCACAAGAACATAACATAACAACTTATTACTAAGGTGGCCATATAGGCTTAAACAAAACATATCATTTAGTAAGTCACAATTTCCTCAATCAATATAAAGTACCCAAATCAAGTCTTCTTTCATCTTGACACCAGGCTGGCTTCCAATCATCCTTAAGCCAATCATCCATAAGGGGTAGTAGAAAGTACCACTTCTAGGTCACAGTAAGTTACAATATCATCAGTCAGCACTGAGTATCCAAGTAAAGTCTCCTTTCATCTTAACTTAAGGCTGACTTCCAAACCCCATGGCTCCCCTTTCACGGTGCCAGCTCTTGCCTGGATTCATAGGTAGGCAGCTCTCTGCTCCTGTTCCATATCAGAGCTCACAGGGACTGTTCCATCCCAAGCTTTTTACAGTTTCTGTTTCTAGGAAAACAAAGCTTAACAGGGCTACAATAACATTCACAAACATTGTCAGCACTATCATCTCAATTCACTTTCTGTCTGAGAAATCAACACAAATCAACAGACAGAGTGCTTCTGTCTGACAAAGTAACACCAACACAGAACAACAGACAGAACAACAAACAGTGTTGAAACCACAAGCATTCTCTCTCTTTGCTCTGCTTGGTCCCAGCTCAATCTGTTCTGCTCCTTCCTTTTCCACCCTTCCTGATCCCCTCTTTCAGCAAGATCCTCCCACCGTGGGCTCCATGTGATGACCTTAGGCCTATTAAGGGCAAGGAAGGTCTCCAAGCTCCTTAGGTCTATTAAGGGCAACACAAGGTATACTGTTTCCAACAAAGGCTTGACACAATCAGAGGTGAGGCTCAAAGGCACTTGATTAGCTAAAACAAGGAGCAAAGGATTACTTTGCTTGCCATTACACAATCCCAATTGTATTTGCCTTCAGCTTCTATGTCAAAGCACCATGCATTCATATTCATGTCAATATGCTGCCTTTTTCTAGGGCAGAGGTTTTGTGTCATGGACCCCTGGTAATACCTATGGATAGATTTCAGAATGATAATTTTGCATGTATAAAATAAAATACAAGGGATTGAAAAGGAAATCAATTATATTGAAACACAATTATATCGAAATATTATGTGTTCCAAGTACTCAGACCCCAGAGAACCCACTTTTCTAGGGTATTCTAGTCCCCATTTTTTCAGCTTCTCTGTACTTTTGATGACTTAATGTATAAGGTTTCCCAAGTAACAAGTTTTGGCCTTCTGGCCAAAGAAGTGAGTATTTCAGTCTCTGTGATAGGTCCATGGAGGTGATTATTTTGGGGCAAGGGAGGATCCCATCACACCCCTTAAATGACACCACATAGGACTAAGTGTAAGGCAACTCTATTCCATAGGAAAATTAAATAGAGAATTATGAAGGAGACTAGAAAGACATAGTCATAGATTAGCAAACTAAATCAGGCATTGAAATCCAAGAATGACTCATGGAGCCTATAGTAAGCATATAAATAACAATATGAATTATGTTCCCTAGTGACTTCAGTAGTAAGGGCCTCCAGGTCAGACATCAATCTTTTCAACCACCCTCAGGGACACAGATAACTATACTAGCAAGGACAGACTCTGGGAAGATGTTATCTCAACCATAATAAAACAATCCTGCCAGGCCTGGGGCCTAGTTTCAGGGTAATGAACCTTTGAGGTTCACTGATAATCAAGACTGTCTCTAGAGGATCACATCCCTAAGTCACCCCTAGGTTTTAGCAATTTAGGTAATTTCCCTGAACTTTAGCACAATCTCACTCCCTATCCCCCCACCCCCTACCCCTACTGTTGGCATTTGCTTAGTGACTCCTCAAGGCAGCCTCTTGGCCAGGAAGAATGAGGTGCAGTACACCAGCTGGTGGCAAGAAGAATTGAGAATTATATAAAATCAGCTTGTTTTTTCTATTCTTCCCCCAACAGTCAACATACCACCCTCAGTCATTCATCAACCACCCTTTTTATGACCTCTTTTTTTCCTTTCAAGGATGCCTTATTGTTCATTTTAAACTTGATTTACCTGAGTAAAAGTATGGTGGGGGATCCATACTGTGCTATTTATTCCAAGACCCATACTCAACATGTGTGTGCGCTTGCACACATGCATGCAACACCAAGGCAGTTGATGGACAATGTTGATATCCATGGGGAAGATTGAGAAATGGATGGAGAGAAGAATCCAATGGGGAGGCTGATATGAAAAAATTATCCACTAAGTTAATGGGCACTTACCTCAAAATTTAGGCATAAGGGTGAGTGGGATTAGGGGAGGTTTTCTTCCACTTGTGCTCAAATACCAGCACAGAGTGGCAGATCAGAGTCCTGGGGAGATCCAGCTCTATTTCAACTCTGGCATTATGTCAGGGAGGTCAGTCTGCCTGCTGCTGCTTCCAGGAATCCCCAGTTCAGTTACCTAGGCTCACAAACTGCATAGACCACTTACCTCCCCCAGTATTGGGGAACATTAGATTCTTTTTACCTGCTCAGGTCATATGGCCCAAGAGAATGGGGGAGGGAGAAGAATGAATAGGTTTGGGGTTCTATCCTTCTTGTTCCAGCAATTAGATCCAAGGTTATGTTGTACATGGCCTCATTCTGGTTTCTCTGTTCCCTTCCCCTCCCCCAACCAGCTCTCCTTCAAGGGAAGTAAGCAAACTGCCAGGTAGGGAACCTCCCAGCCCAAGAAAATCAAAATGTGTACTGACCAATCACTGATTTTAGCCTCTGCAAGTTCCTGATTACATAACCCCTAACCATTGGCCATGTGGTTTGCCTTTAAAAGCTGAGGAGGTGTTGTATAGGAGGTGGTATGTATAGGAGGCGGTGGTTGTTGGCATAACAAAAACTAATGTTATTATGATTATTGATAATAGTAATAATAAACCATTACACTCACAGGGGCTTTAGCAAGAATTCCTAAATCTTTGTATTTTAAACATGAATATATTTAATATAATTGGTTTCCTTTGTAATCCCATGCATTTTATTTTATGTTTTTAAAAACAGAATTCTAAGGAGTCCACTAGTTTCACCAGATTGCCAAAGGGGTTAGGGATCCTAGGACTAAAGGTTACAGAGCACTTTTTAAAAAATATATTCTTAATTAAACAAATGCTTTATTAACTTCTGGTTTACATCATTCATTTCCACCAGATTATGAGTTACATTTTTCCCCCATTTTTCCCTACCCACCACCCCAGAATAGCAGTCCCACTAGATATCCCCTCATCCAATCTGCTCTCTCCCATATCTTCTCCCATACCCCCTTCAACTTTGCCATTAGGGTAAGGTGAATCTCTGGGCCCCAATGCCTGGACATCTTATGAAACATTTAATTTTAAAACTTCGATTTTCAGATCCATTCCCTTCTTCCCTTGTTACCCACTGCCTCTGAGAAGATAAGCAATTCAGTATGTGTTGTATATGTATAGCTATGCAAAACATTACCATAGTAGATATATTGTAAAAGACTGCTTATATTTCCCTCCCACCCATCTCACCTCCCACCTGGTCCATTCCCTACTTTGATCCTGTTCCTCTTTGATAGTGGGTACGTCCAACCTCCCCCAAGAATGCCCTTCCCTCCATCATCCCCCCTCTCATCCTTCTTTCCCCTACTCAGGAGAGTGAGTGAGGGTAAGATATTCCATTTAGTATGTATGTGATTCTCTCCTTGAGCCAACTTCAGTGAGAATGTGCTTTTGCCTTTTTGCCTTCCTGTTCTTCCCCTCCCCTGCAACTACTTCCCCTTGCCTCTTCTACATGAGATAGTTTACCCTACCCTGTCTCTCTCCATCTCCTCTTGCCACTTTCCTCTCTCACCTCTTGACTTCACCCCTTAAGAATCATCCCTTCCTTGGGGCGGCTAGGTGGCACAGCGAGCAGAGCACCTGCCCTGGAGCCAGAAGGACCCGAGCTCGGATCTGGCCCCAGACACCCAACACACAAACAAAAACCCAGCGGCGTGACCCCAGGCAAGTCACCCAACCCCAATTGCCCTCCCAAAAAAAAAGAATCATCCCTTCCCATCAAATTCAACCTGTGCCCTCTATCCATGTATGCCTGTGAACATGTGCCATGTGCCCTTCTTCAATTATTTTCATAATGAGAAAGGTTTCATCAAACACAGTTATTGTTTTTCCATGTAGGAATGTAAATCGTCCAACTTTGATAAGTTCCTTTTGATTTCTTTTCCTTGATTACCTTCTCAAGCATCTCTTGCTTTTTGCGTCTGAATGTCAAATTTTCTATTCAACTCTGGTTTTTTTCATCAAGAATGCTTGAAAGTCCTCTATTCCACTGAATGACCATATTTTCCCCTGAAACAAGATACTCAGTTTTGCTGGGTAGGTGACCCTTTGCTTCAATCCCAGCTCTTTTGCCCTCTGGAATATCATATTCCATGCCCTTCGATCCCTCAGTGTAGAAGCTGCCAGGTCCTGGGCTATTCTGATTGTGTTTCCACAATATTGAAATTGTTTCTTCCTGGCTGCTTGTAGTATTTTCTCCTTGATCTGGGAATTCTGGAGCCTGGCTATAATATTCCTAGGAGTTTTCTTTTTGGGATCTTTTTCAGGAGGTGATTGGTGGATTCTTTCAACCTCTATTTCCCCCACTGGGTCTAAAACATCAGGGCAATTTTCCTTGAGAATTTCTTTTTTCTTTTTTTTGGCTTTTTTTGGAGGGCAATTGGGGTTAAGTAATTGCCCAAGGTCACACGGCTAGGTTTTTGTTTGTGTGTGCGTTAAGTGTCTGAGGCCGGATCCGAACTCAGGTCCTTCTGACTCCAGGGCCAACTCTCTACTCACTGCGCCACCTAGCCACCCCGAGAATTTCTTGAAGGATGATTTCTAGGTTCTTTCTTTGATCATGGCTTTCAGGTAGTCCAATAATTTTTAAATTATCTCTCCTAGATCTATTTTCCATGTCAATGGTTTTTCCCATGAGATATTTCACATTGCCTTCTATTCTTTCATTTGTTTGGATCTGTTTAATAGTATCTTTATTTCTCATAAAGTCACTAGCTTCCATTTGCTCCAGTCTAACTCTGAAGGAATGAATCTCCTCAGTGAGCTTTTGAGATTCTTTTTCCATCTGGCAAATTCGACTTTTGAAGGCATTCTTCTCCTCATTGCCTTTCTGAGCCTCTTTTGTCATTTGAGTTAGTCTATTTTTTAAGGTGTTATTTTCCTCAGTCAGGCTGTTGACTGTCATTTCATACTTTTCTTGCATCTTTTTCATTTCTCTTCCCAAATTTCCCCCCACTTCTTATTTGCTTCTTAAGGTCCTCTATGGCCTGTAGCCATCTTTTATTTTCATTTGGGGCTTTTGGTGCAGGAGTTCTGACCTCACAGTCCTCCTCCATGCTTTGAGCTTCTTTGCCCCTAAAATAGGAGTCCAATGTTGAACTTTTCTGTTTATTTTGTTTCATTTGCCTAGGCATGTTGCCACTTAATTACTTGATTTTTTGGGGCTTGTTGCCACAGTAGGACTCTGCCACCAGACAGGGGAGCTTCCACCCAAACGTGAGGTCTTCACAACTTCCACCAGTTGTGTGGCCTCTGTAAAGCCTCCACCCACTCTGGCAAGTTGGATACCCACCCCAAACTTCCCCCCCGAGACTACAATCCAGATCCAGACAGTTTAAAGCAAGAGCAATTAACCCCCAGACTGATTGCTGCATCTCCCTACGGTTCGCAGACCAGGAGCTAGAGCCACTACTGACGCTGCAAAATGGCTTCTGTGCTGTGTTTCTTCAGCAGCATTTTGCCCCCAGAGGAGGAAGCCAAGTGTTCCCCAAATACTGGTCCCAAAGTCCATAGGGCACTAACCTCTCACTTTGTCCTAGGCATATCTGTGCTGATAATTCTGGAATCGCCACAATTGCTGGTGTTCTGGGGTCCCTCCAGCCGGCTGAAGGTCTGGCCGCCCTGGGGCTAAAACCGCTGACCTGGGCTCAGCTCTGCACACTGGGCTGTCGGTTCCTAGGGCGCTGTGCTGCCTGCTCTCAGAGCGCTGTGCTGGCCGTTTCCTGCAGGGCTGCTGGGCTGTCCTCAGCAGAAGGTTAGCTTCTCTGTGCCATTCTGTGGGTGCTGTGGCTCCAGAAGTTGTTTGGAGTCCCCTTTCACATTATTTGAAATTTGTGTGGGGCAGAGCACATTGGAAATGCTGTTTCTACTCCGCCATCTTGGCTCTGCCCGATTACAGAGCACTTTTAAATAAATTATCTTTTTTGATCCTTTCAAAAACCCAGTAGGGTTGGCAGTGCAGGCATTATTATCAGTATTATGCAAATATATGAAGAAATTAAATCTTAGAGGGATTAAGAGACCTGCTTATGGTCACATATTTAGCAAATAGCAGAGATATTCCATGAAGCCTGTCTTCATACTCTTAGAGAAGCCTTGCTTCTACTATACTATTCTGAGAGGTTGATGAAAGGACCCTGGGCTTAAAAATATCTTCCCTGAAGGCTGGCCACAGCATCAGAAATTACTGCCAGGGAAATCATTCTTGGCCTTTTACCTCAAAGGGCCCTATTGAAATGCATGTCTTACCTGAGATTGGGTAACACATTAGCTATCATAACATCAGTTATCACATTCTCCTGGGTTAGTTTGTAAAGGAATGGGGAAATAAGACTCATACACTTTGAGGAGGGGTTGGGAAATATTCAAAGCAAAAGCCTGTGGGCCTCTTCTGGGGAGTGGAAGACCCAGGGTAGAGAAGGTCCAGTGCAGAGACTCAGAGCAGGGTTTGGGGGACTAAAGTCCTTTACAGTTTTGCATTATGCAGGGAGGGTCCCTGGCTTTAGAGGGCTTTCTAGACTGGGGGGTCCTTTGTGACCCGGAGTTTGGGTCCTATTTTGAATTGGTTGTCATCAAATAAGAACTGAATTTGAAAAGGACAATCCTTTACATCCTAGAATGGGGATGAAGGGAGACAAACAGCACAGTTCTGCCAAGGGGTGTGCTTTCCTTCCTCTTCATGGGTTCCCGCAGCCTCTGGAGGAATTCAAAGCTATGTCAACACCCACCAAGCCCCTGTTCTGCTATAGAAGATTCTTGCAGAAAGTCATTTGATTTCTCATGTGGCAGGTACTCTGCTTTCTGGGAGATTCTAGCACATGGCAAACGGAGATTGGCATGAACAAGAGTGCCAGACCTGGGTTCATATTCCTCAGACCACAATTCTTATCTGTGTGAAAGCAGGCAAATAAGTTTACCTCTCTCACCTTGGTTTCCTCACCTGTAAAATGGGAATAATGCCAAAAATCTTTACCTCACAGAGTTATGAGTGTCAAATAAGATAAAGTGTATACATGAATAGGAGCTATATAAATATCAGCTATTGTTGTGGGTCTATATGTAGTATAATGATTCAACTTCTATTTCTAACTGGAATTGAGAAATTTGGATCAACTTTTTACATTATCCAAGAAAAAGAAGTTGTTTCATGACCCTTCTTCTGTTGAGGTCTAAGGGTACCGGGACCCTGAAATTCAAGGGCAAGTGATACAGGTCCTGCCTTGAATGAATCTGACCCAAACTTTCTTTCAGTTAAAGACAAGGTTTATTAGAACACTAGTCGGGTGGGTGAGATTTTAAGAATCCCTGCTATTGACCAGATTTTAAGAATCTGAGCATTGGTCAGACTCTTAAGGAATCTGAGCAGTTTAATGGGGGCCAAGATGGACCTTATATACAGAAAGACTGGGGGAAGGATCTAGGAGTGGCCAAGTAGTTTGGGGTTACCGGGAGATAACCTAGAAGGACCTGGAGGGGTTAGGTACCTGGGATACATGGAAGGTGTCTAGAAGGAATTAAAGAGTATTGGTCTAGGGTGCAGCCAGGTACAGACAATAAGGGCCACAATGAAAGCATTGTTAACTGGGAAGGGCTGGGTGCCCTAGGCAACACCAGGGACCTGGGCCACATGGGAAAAGTCCATTTCCTTTTTAGGGTTCAGATCCCATCCCCATCACTTCCATTAGTCTATTCTCTTACTAATTATTATCATTGTTGACGTATCAGTTTCTGATGACTCAAATTAATCTGATTTTAATTCTGATCATTTTCTTTCCATGTGGCTATGTTTTCCTCCACTAGCCTTTGTTCCCATCTCATGCTCTGGGAGCAAAAATGAAATCAATACTACTATTCCAGGAAAAAAATGTCCTATAATTACACTCCCCATACGGGTGCCTCCCCAGACCAAATACACTTAGGAGGATCATCTCTCCTCTAATTGGCTAAATGGGCTGAGGCCTAAAAGGTTCCCTGCCTTAAGGGCAGGGACTATCTTGCTTTCCCAATTTGCACCCCCAGGGCTTATGATAGTGCCTTTGTTGTTGTTTTTCAGTACTCTCAGTTCTGTCTTCCTGACCCTATTTGGGGTTTTCTTGGCAGAGATACTGGAGTGATTTGCCATTTCTTTCTCCAGCTCATTTTATAGGTAAGAAAACTGAGGCAAACAGGGTTAAGTGACTTGCCCAGGGTCATAGAGCTATTATGTGTCTGAGGTCATATTTGAACTAAGGAAGATGAGTCATCTTAACTCCAGGTCAATCCGGCCTCAGACACTTAACACAAAAACTAGCTGTGTGACTTGGGTAAGTCACTTAACCCCTACTGCCCTCCAAAAAGCAAAAAAAAAAAAGAGCATCATTAACTCCAGGTCAGCACTCTATGCACTATGGTAGCTGCCCTAGGATAGTGTCTAGTAAGTGCTTAATAATGCTTTTCCATCATTCATTCAGTCATATAATAAAATAATAATAGTAATAATTAGCATATTAAAGTTTGCAAAGAATTTTCCTTACATTAGCTCATTTGTGCTTAATAGCAACCCTGTGAAAGAGGTATTACACATCTTATTATTTTCATTATAAGTGAGACTCCAAGTTGTGATTTGCCCAGGATTACCCACCTAAGAGGTGTCAAAGGACCTGGGAAGTCCACCACTCTGTCTAGTATATCATGCCTTCTTATAGTAACAGTTGTTTAGGGCAACCCTGATCAACTAACTTCCCCTCACCCCAAACTCAGTTCATGAAATCACAGAAACTGCAATATAGTTAAAGATATCAAGGTTAAACAAATGCAAAGGGGGCAGAGCCAAGATGGTGGAGAAAAGGCAGAGACTCAATTGAGCTCTCTCCTAAACCCCTCCAAATACCTTTAAAAATGACTATAAAATTCTAGAGCAGCAGAACCCAGAGTGAAGCAAATTTCCAGCCTGGGACAACTTGGAAGGTTGACAAGAGGGGTCTGTTGTACCAGGGTGAGGGAGGAGCACAGTTCAGTACTTTAGGAGTGGCTAAATCAGCAGCAGCAGTGGCTGCTTCAGGAACTCTCAGCCCACAGATGGTAAGGGGGTAAAACAACTGTTCAGAAGGAGATTATAAGGACTCTCTTTGCTAGCACTGAGGCAGGACTCTGTTGCTTTGCCCACACATGGATCTGGGTTGCAGTCCTGGGGCAAGGAGGAACACTGGAATAGCAGAGCTTTTAGCAGTAGAGACGGGACCCTCCTTTTAGCTCCAGGGCAGGAAAAATGCTTGTGGTCACTCACAGACCAAAGCACAAGCTTAGATCATACCACCCTGGAAGAACTAAAAATTTTCAGGTGCCTAGAAGTATTTGTGAAAATAGCTGCACAAAACCCCTGAAACTTGGGACAGTTCACCCTCCATACTAGAAGCAGAGCCCTACCTTAACAAAGAGTTAAAAAGGCAAGTAATAGGCTGAGAAAATGAGCAAGGATGGAAAAACTGACTACAGAAACTTACTTTGGTGACAAAGAATATCAAAACACACACTCAGAAGAAAACAACAAAGTCAAAGCTCCTACATCCAAAGCCTCCAAGAAAAAAATATGAACTGATCCCAGGCCTTGGAAGAGTTCGAAAAGGATTTTGGAAATCAAGTAAGAGGCCTAGGGGGCAGAGCCAAGATGGCAGTATAGAAGCAGGAAAACTCCATGTGCTCCCCACATAACCACCTCAAATACCTATAAAATATGACTCTAAACAAATTTTAGAGCTAGAAAACCCACAAAGTGACAGAGGGAAACAAATCTCCCTCTGAAGGCAGCCTGGCAGGCAGAGAGGAAGGGTTCATCACAGTATGTTGGGAGCCTAGCCCAGCCCCACATGAGCCCAAGGCTTTAGCCTCAGGGCAGAACTGACCAGTCACAGCTGGAGGGACTTTGGGAGAGTGGATCACCAGCAGCTGTGGCAGTTTCCAGAATTATCAACCCTTAGATGCCAAAGGCAAAGTAAAAGGTCAGTGTGGACTTTGGCAATAGGGGGACTGACAGTGTGGTCCAGCCTCTGCCCCCAGCATGAGAAGTGGCTGAGGTAGCCATGTAGCTGCCTCCATGTAGCTGCTTCAGAATTCCTGGCCTGCAGATCATAGGGGGATCAAGTGACCATTCTGAGGGATAATCACTCTTGCTTTAACCCACTTGGATCTGGATCACTGTCTTGGGTGGAGGTCCTGGGGTGTATGACCAGGTACCAGAGCCTGTGGAGGCTTCAGAGAGGGGACCCAACTAATAGCTCCAGCAGCCGTGAAAACCCCAGAAATTTGGGACAAAGCACCCCTCTCTGGAAGCAGATATCTACTGTGGCAAAGAGCTCAAAAGTCAAGTAATTGAGTGGCAACATGAGCAAGCAAAGGAAGCAAAGCAAGTACAGCAATCCAACTTTATACTCCTATTTTGGGGAAAAAAAGAATCAAAGAATGGAATGGGAGGAAGACAATAAAGTCAGAACTCCTGCAACAAAAGCTTGCAGAAAAAATATGAATTGGTTACAGGCCATGGAGGAGCTCAAGAAGGATTTTGAAAATCAAGTAAGAGAACTGGAGGAAAAATTGGGAAGAGAAATAAGAATGATGCAAGAAAATCATGAAAAGAGAGTCAACAATCTGACTGAAGAAAATAACACCTTAAAAATAGACTAACTCAAATGGCAAAAGAGGCTCAAAAAGGCAATGAAGAGAAGAATGCCTTAAAAAGCTGAATTTGCTAGATAGAAAAAGAATCTCAAAAGCTCACTGAAGAGAATCACTGGGGAGGCTAGGTGGCATAGTGAATAGAGCACCGGCCCTGGAGTCAGGAGGACCTGAGTTCAAATCCGGCTTCATACACTTAACACAAAAACTAGCCATGTGACCTTGGGCAAGTTACTTAACCCCAATTTCCCTCCAAAAAGAAAAAAAGAAAAAAAGAGAATCATTTCTTCAGAATTAGATTGGAGCAAATGGAAGCTAGTGACTTTATGAGAAATCAAGATACTATTAAACAGATCCAAAAGAATGAAAAAATACAAGGCAATATGAAATATCTCATTGGTAAAACCACTGACCTGGAAAATAGATCCAGGAGAGATCATTTAAAAATTATTGGACTACTTGAAAGCCATGATCACAAAAAGAACCTAGAAATCATCCTTCAAGAAATTCTCAAGGAAAATTGCCCTGATGTTTTAGAACCAGAGGACAAAATAGAGGTTGAAAGAATCCACTGATCACCTCCTGAAAAAGATCCCCAAAAGAAAACTCCTAGGAATATTATAGCCAGGTTCCAGAGTTCCCAGATCAAGGAAGAAATATTACAAGCAGCCAAGAAGAAATAATTTGTATTTGTATAATCATAATCAGGATAACACAGAATCTGGCAGCTTCTACACTGAGGGATAGAAGAGCTCTGAACATGATATTCCAAAGGTCAAAGGAGCTGGGATTAAAACCAAGAATCACCTACCCAGCAAAACTGAGTATCATGTTTCAGGGGAAAATATGGTTATTCAGTGGAATAGAGGACTTTCTAGCATTCTTTTTTTTAAAGCAATTGGGGTTAAATAACTTGCTCTAGGTTACATGGCTAGTCATTATTTATGTGTGGGTGCTCATTTTCTGAGGCTGGATTCAATCCCGGGTCATCCCAACTCCAAGGCCGGCACTCTTACTCACTGCGCCACCTAGCCGCTCCTCTTTCTAGCATTCTTTTTTTTTTTGCTTTTTGGAGGGCAATTGGGATTAAGTAACTTGCCCAAGGTCACATGGCTAGGTTTTTATTTGTGTGTGCGTTAAGTGTCTGAGGCCGGAAATGAACTCAGGTCCTTCTGACTCCGGGGCCGACGCTCTACTCACTGCGCCACCTAGCCGCCCCTCTTTCTAGCATTCTTGATGAATAAACCAGAGTTGAATAGAAAATTTGACATTCAAATACAAGAAGCAAGAAAGACCAAATTGCCTTTCATTTCTGGCAAAAATGAGGACAATAATGGCTACCCCCTACTTCAGTGAGTTGTTGGAATGAAATGAGAGAATATATTGGAAAACTCTAGACAATGCATCTGGAAACTGCTATACGTATACAATATTATTATTAAGAAAGGCAATTTGTTCTATTTCTGAAGATAATTAGGGAAAAAGGAAAAGAACCCGTAAATTCTAAAATGTTCATAGCAGCTCTTTTTGTGGTGACAAAGAACTAGAAATTGCAGGGATGCCCATCAATTAGGGAATGTCTGAACAAGTTGTGGTACATGATTGCAGCCTTTAAGAAGTCATCCTCTTCTCATCAAGACCCACTTCTTTCTAGGCTTTCATAACATTGCTCTATCCTGGCTCTTGTTTACTTGTCTGAGCCAAGGCTAGATTTTTGTCCAGCTCACACCCCCTAAGGACACTCTTTCCCTAAGCTCTCTCCTGGGCTCTCTTCTTCTTTCATAATATTCCGATATCATCGATGATCACACCTGTGCTGATGAATCTCAGGTCTGCTTTAGCAGCTCTAAATTCCTTCCTAATTTTTAGACTTCCATCTCCAACTTCATATTAGGCATCTCAATGTCCTGTAGACACCTTAAATTCAACGTGTCCAAAACTCAACTCATTATCTTTCCCCCAAAACTGTCCTCCCTTCCAAAATTCCCTATTACTGCCAAAAGTACCACCATCCTCCCAGTCACCAAAGCTCAAAACCTAGGTGCTGTCCAACTGTCTCTCTCTCACCCCCCAAATCTAATCTGTTGCCAATCCTGTGGTTTTAACCTTCATCACATCTCTTGTATACACCTCCTCTGACACTCCTCTGACACTGGTAGTACTCAGATGCAGGCCCTCATTACTACGTGCCTGGACTACAGCAATAGCTGGCAAAGTGGCCTCTCTGCCATATATTTCTTCCCATTCTAGTCTACCTTCCACTCAATGGCTAAACTGATCTTCCCAAAGCACAGGTCTGATTATATCAACTCTGCTGTTCAGTAAATTCTAGTGTATAATTCTAGTGTAGTGAATATAAAATCCTCCTTTTGGCATTCAGAAAGCTACAATCTGGTCCCTTTCTACCTTTCCAATCTTCTCACACCTTACTCCTCCAGCATACTTTAATTCCATGACACTGACCTCTTGGCTATTTCTTGTACAAGAAACTCCATTTTCTGGCTGTGCATCTTTACTGGCCACCCCACATACCCACATTCCTGGAATTCTGTCTCTTTTCATCTCTGTGTTCTGGCTTCCTTCAAGTCACAGATAAAATCCTATCTTTTACAAGATGCCTTTTTCTGATCTACCAAATGCTAGTGTCCTACCTCTGTTGATTAACTCCAATTTATCTTGTGTATATCTCGTTTATATAGCTGTTTCCCCCATTAGACTATGAGCTCCTGGTGAACAGGGACTATGTTTGCCTTTCTTTATAAACCAAGTGCATAGCACTATGCCAGGCGCATAGTAGGCATTTAATCAGTGTTTGGCAGTTAGGTGGCTCAGTGGATAGAGTGCTGTGCCTGAGGTCAAGAAGGCTCATCTTCCTGAGTTCAAATTTGGCTTCAGACACTTACTAGATGTATGAACCTGGGCAAGTCACTTAATTTTTCTTGCTTTCCCTTGTCTGTCAAGTGAGATGGAGAAGGAAATGGCAAACCAATCCATATCTTTGCCAAAATGAGCCCAAATGTGGTCATGAAGAGCCAGACATGACTGAAACAATTGAACAACAAATATATGTTTATTTATTTATTTGCAAATAAGTATCTGTATGACCTTGGGCAACTCATTTAACCGGTTTCTTCATCTATATTTATATCAATATAATTTTTTTTTTTGCTTTTTGGAGGGGGAAAGGCAGGGCAATTGGGGTTAAATGACTTGCCCAAGGTCACACAGCTAGTAAGTGTTAAGTGTCTGGGGCCAGATTTGAATTCAGGTCCCCTTGACTCTAGGGCTGGTGCTCTATTCACTATGCCACCTAGCAGCCCTGATATAACCTTTTATCTATCTATCTTTTATCTTCTGTCTTTCTATCTCTGAAGGGATGGGCTAAATGCTCTCTGAGGTCCCTTCTAGCTCTAAACATATGACCCTCTGACCCTACATAGTTCAGACATCTGTCTGAGTATAGAAGAAACAGATCAAAGTAAAAATACAGGTGAGTGTTTTAAAATTAAAGGTCAAGTAGAAAGGGGCCCATTGAAATTATGGGTTATTACTACCTTCCTGTCAATTAGCTATTCCACATACAAAGTGTTCCATCTCTTTCTTCCTTGACTTTGTACCACCCCAAACCTAGAATGAAATCCCATCTCAGCACCACTCATTGGAATCTGTAGTTCCCTTCAAAGGTCAGTTCAAGTGCCATTTTTCTTTTTTTAATAATTAATTTATTTACTTTCAGTTTTCAACATTCACTTCCATAAGATTTTGATTTTAAAATTCTCCTCCTCCTTTCCCTCTCCCCTCCTAAGATGATGTACAATCTGATATTGGTTCTACTTATACATTCATATTAAACATGTTTTCACCATTAGTCATGATGTAGAGAAGAATTAGAACCAAAGGGAGGAACCATGAGAAAGAGACAAAACAAAACAACAAAAGAAAGGAGAGCAAATAGTGTGCTCCCATCTGCATTCAGACTCCAGAGTTCTTTCTCTGGATGTGGAGAGCATTTTCCATCGTGAGTCTTTTGGAGTTGTCTTAGATCCTTGCGTTGCTGAGAAGAGCTAAGTCTGTCAAAGTCAGCCATCACACAATGAAGTGCCATTTCTTGTGGAGAGTCTTTCCTGACTATCTCACCCCATCTCAAGGTGCTAGCACTCACACTCTCCCTGGAAATGGCTTTGTGTTTATTGTGCATATTGTTGTTAGTTTGTTTAGTTGTGTACAACTCTGTTACCTCACAGACCATAGCATACCAGGCCCTTCTATCCTCCACGATCTCCTGAAATCTGTCCAGTTTCATGTTCATTGCTCTCATGACACTATCTATCCGTTTTCTCCCCTGCCATTCCCTTCTTCTTTTCCCTTCAATCTTTCATCCCAATCTTTTCCAATGAGTCCTTTCTTCTCATTATGTAGCCAAAGTATTTAAGCTTGAGCTTCAACATTTGTCCTTCCAATGAGTAGTTTGGATTAACTGAACTGTGTCTATAGTTTGCATTTACTTGTATGTGTATGCATTGCTTCTCCAAATAAAGATCTGTGAGGTCTAGAACTATTCCACTTTAATTTGTGCATTTCCCAGAGCTTAGTCTAACCCCTGAAATCTAGTAGAGGCTTAAAAAATGCTTGTTAATTGATTGACAGTTTGGAGACTGTTGATATGTAGATATCAAACTACCAGCAGGACCTTAAGAAAGGCTATTGACCAAGAGGACCAACAGTGTAATTGTTGACCAACACTTGACATATCAAAGGCAATTTGTGTAAAACTAAAAGAAAAAAAGAAGAAAAAAGCAGCCAGAAACGTCTAACCTGGTAAGTCCTGCTCAAGGTAGAGACATCTGCAGGCAGATTAATAACAATATCAACTAAGATTTCAGACAGTGAATCTCTGAATATCCTTTACATGTACCTTTGGGGATGTATTTAACTTTTCCAATAATTTTCATATATATGTATATATGTATCTATATATGTGTATATATATATATATATATGTATATATATATATATATATATATATATATATATATATATATATTTAAAATCTCATCCAATGTGGTCCTCACAAAAATCCTGTGATTTAGATGGGTCAGCCATGACTACTTGCGTTTGACAGCAGAGAAAGATAAAGTAGGCAAAAACATTGTCATACATTTAGTTTAGGACAGGAGTGAGATTAGAATCCAGGTCTCCTGCTGTCTCTCATGGCTTTCTCACCAAGAGAAGCAAAGTAAGCCCCAAAAAGAGACCCAGGTGGTTGAGGTGGGGATTTTATTAAAAGAAAAAAGATGTCAAGGAAGTCTGCATTTTTAATGATCACATGACCCATTTTTAATTATTAACTTACTGTATTATGGATGGATCGATTGGCTGTTACTGAAAACAAAGTATCAGAAATATAGCAGTAATCCCTTTCTTGGGAGTCGTGGGAGGTGTAGCATCAAGCACCCTAGCATACCCAGGATGGCTGCCAGCACAGGTTGTTAGATCTGCTTTTCTAAAGGAAAGCAACTCAAAATGGGTTAACAGTCTTACTTTAATCAAACATATATCATTTACCTAGTTCAGGAGGAAAAGTCAACACCTTGAACTTCAGAGAATACAAACAGAAGTTACAAGCAGACAGAGAAACAGATCAGCAGACAGGGCTTCCAGCTGTCTTAGCATTACATCCATACCTAGTTAGTTACCAGAGGGAAGCACCAACATCTGGGTTTTCAAAGTGGGTGGGTGGGGGGCCTCAACAGCTGCCCAGTCTCATCTGGCCAAATCACACAACTCTTCCCAAAGTGAGCTCCAAAACAAAACCTCACATCAGGGTATATATAGCCTTCTCCTGGCTCAGAGAATGTCACAACCCTTTTGACCCACTGCCAGATCATAAAGTAAGAAGGTGTGGGCTTTCCTGAAAAACAAGCTTCCCTCTATAGGCTCCAGGTGACCACATTCAGCCTATTAGGGGGCAGAGTATATTTTCAAATCAGGGAAGGTTCTCCAAGTCACTTAAGCCAAGGGGCAGGGAAGATCTTCAGATTCCCATTCCCATAACAGGGGGGAGGGCATTCCTAGAGAGGTCTCAGGGATAGGTCTCAGGGATCTGTGGCTATTCAATGGCAATTACTGCAACTAACATTTGTTAGCAGTTACCTCCACCCAAGATGAACTCACAATGGCCAGTTGAGTCCCAAGGGCATGACTGCTACTCAAAGTTCAAAGTATTCTTTGGGTTAGCACTTCAAAAACTATTGCTCATAAGTTCTCACAGATATGCTTATGCTTAATTAGTCCAAAGCAAAGTTATTTACTAAGATGGCATCATAAAAATAATAGTAATGAAACATCCCCCATTAGACCACTCTCCCAGAACCACACAAATAGTAGCTGTGAGAAGAACAGGCATATGCCTGTTATATATATAAAGGGTATACTGATAGAGAGGCACACTTGGTATTTCAGTGCCTGGATATCCTTTCTCTTCTCATGGCTTCCTTATACTACTCTCCCCTAGACATGGAATCTTTGCAGGGTATCTCACTTATCTGGGCCACCTGAGCTTGCTCCTCTTTGCAGCTCAAATCCCAACTGCCAAGACTAATTCTCTCTTGAATCCACAGCTAGCTTTCTTATCCACTGCCAAGTGCCATATTCCCCATTCCTGTTCCCTATCTCTGTTCTTTTCCCATTCCTGGCTGAATGGAGTGTCCTCTTAGGTGGGGAATAGCTGTACTACAAAGTGTTATGACTAACAAAAGAGAGGAAACTCCTTCCCTCCTTCCAAAAGGCAAGAAATAATTTCCCCTCAGTCTGAATTCTCCTTCCATAGCTGGTTCTCTCCGCTGCTGTCAGGGATTGTACTACTTGGAGCTGATTGTTTAGCCAGTGTGTTTTAATTTTTTATTTTTTGAGTGTCTTAATTTTTTATTTTTATTTTTGAGAGTATTTTAATTTTTTTAAAGGCTGCTTGGATTTGGCTGGTAAGGAAGAAGAACCTCCTTGCAAAAGAGAAATAGGCTGTTTGTTGAATTGGATTAAACTGAACTGCCAAAAAAAAGTACAGATTATGGTGCAAGGTCTAAGAAGATCATTTCTGACTTGGGAATAATTAGGGAATGTTTCATGACAAAGAGTATTTGAACTGGACCTTGAAAATAGAAATGGGAGGAGAAGAGAACATTCCAGGCATAGGGAAATGCATGAGCAAACACATCCAGTTACCCTGACACTAAGTTAATAGTGCCTCAGTTCTGAAGTCTCACCTGATCTCTGTTGAGAAATAACTCCTTATAGGGTCCCTGGGGGAGTATCAGACCTGTAGGTTCTACAGATTTGACAGCATTTGGGAGGGGTGTGGGGGGAAAGAGCTGTCTTGTAAAGGTCTCTGTGCCAAGTTTGATTTCCTGAGAAGCAAGCCAGACTCCAAACATACCAGGTATTCCCAAAGACGTCACAGGCTTGAACCAAGATCAGAAAACAGTCTTTTCTTAGAGTGGGTGAGACCTGAATTTGCAGTAGAACATTGATGTTTAGCTTCACATTCTCAAGGATTTCAGAAAGGGAGGGTGGGAGCTGGGAGTGGGAAAGTGGTCAGCAGATGAAGCTGATATCCTAGTCGTAATTTGAGGGATACTACAGAGACATGCCCCTTGCCCCTGATTCAATCAGAAAGCAAAGCAGATGTTGTCTTAATAGTTTTCCAGTACAATAGCCAAGAGAAAACAAAATATGTCATACATGTGGTTGTGTTTAAAGGAAAGATTATAACACATGCCCAGCAAATGTTGCTTGTTGCAAAAGATTGATTCTATTAGTAATCCTAGTTAAGTTAATCAAATTAACTGCTATAGAGGACTGTTTTCAAATTTCACCAATGTGGTCCCAAGGAATACCCAATATCATAATGGTTTTTAGATGGGAAGCCTGCCCATTCCACTGTCAGAAGGCTAAGGGCAAGGAAAATGCCATTCATGTCATTTTATTTGTTGAGTCAAAGGTTAAATTTCCTTCTGTGAGGAGATCATTTTAAAAGAAAGTATTGTCTTTGACTTCTGTTGTAGCCAGTCAATACAATCTATAACACTGAAGTCTTCTATCAGGCACAAACTACCAAGTTAACTCTCCTGCCAGGGGACATCCTTTGTACTCCTTCCTAATGCCGGCATTCCATTCCTGGTCCTTTCAAGGCCTTGTACATAAGATACAGAGCACAACACAGTCCTCTAAAACCTCAGCTGATGCCTCAGGCTAAAAATCAGACTACCCCCCACTTCATCCTAGCAATTCTCAAGGGAGTAGCAATATGGGATGGGGGAGGGTGGGTTATGAAAGAACCTTAGTTGTGCTGAGTTTTTGATGATCTTGAGTCATCTTTTTTTTTTTTTTTGAAACTGGAACTACTGAGGGTGTATGATGGGTCAAACTCATTCCATTTAAAAGACCTCATTCCATGTAAGAGATGTTAAGGATGTTCTGTTTAGACTACTGCCCTGTACCCCAAATTTCTAATGCATTTAAGATGTTAATCTTATTTAGATTCATATCTTTTCACTACTGACACATTTTCTGTGATATTTGAAATAATTACCATGTGGAACACCTGTATGGGAGTTGGAGGGACACTGTTAACTCACTTTTGGGGAAATTGAAACATGAAGAGTTCCCAGTGGTGTGTTAATTTAACAACAATTCTATGGAGGGAAAAAGCTGTACATACAACATACTTATAAGTTTAACTGGCATACATTTTCTCCATAATTTACTTAAGTTTGAACAATCAACAAATCAGTGACTCAAGCCCTGAGTGTTTGTAGCATTTTCTGATTTCCACTGAAAATGTAATAATCTGCTTGCTTTTAGAACCTGTTTGAGTTTGCTCCAGCACACATTTGCCTAAATCTTATCTTAAAGATTTTCCTGGACTGAAAATTCCAAGAGAAGGATATGAACCACAAGCAAGAAACTTGCCCTTTGGGATTTAGCTCCTGATATCTGACCCAGTACATGTGAGCCCAAAATCTTTGGAGGGGTGGGGCCCTAGGTCTCTTGTCACTTCAATTTCTTCCATTTCCTTAGATCTGATTTTATTCCCTTTGTCCTACCAACACTTGATAGTGCTTATGGCTCCCTGAACTTGAAATAATGGATGTTTTTATTCCTCTTTAACCCAGCTTTTTCAAAATCTTTCCTTTAAACCTTTGTGTGAGTAAAACCTTTCAGGAAAAGTGGCCAGTCCCAAAATGAGAAAATGAGGGAAAGGAGAGGACAAAATACTTTACATTTGGGTTGTATTCTGTAGCTTAGCAAAGCACCTTCAACATTATCTCATTTTATCCTCATAACAACCCTGAGGTAAATGGGGCAGATATTATTATAACTACTTTACAGAAGAGAAAACTGAGGACCAGAGTGATAGTTCAGTAACTTAGGTCTTCAGACTCCTAGCACAGTGCTTTTCCCACTATACCATAGTTGCAGGGTGGGTAGGTGGCACAGGGAATAGAGCACAGGCCCTGGAATCAGGAGGACCTGAGTTCAAATTTGACCTGAGACACAACACAAAAAACTAGCTGTGTGACCTTGGGCAAGTCACTTAACCCCGATTGCCCTACCTTCCCCTCTCCAAAAAGCAAAAAAAAAAAAAATAGTTGCTTCAATTCCCTCTTGCTTGGACACAATCTATATACTTCCTTTTAGGTGCTTGCTTATTCAGACTGGAAACCTACCTCTCCAACATGGGGAATATATCTTACTATTTGTCCCTCATTTTCAGGCACAAAAGGTCACCTATGGCTCTACAGTCCCAACTAGTGTTCCTTCTCTAGGATCTTTGAACAATACTTGCCGATCTGGGGTTATTTGGGGGAAGAGGAGGGAGGTAAGGACCTCAATTGAGCTTTTCTATGGCTAGAGGAAGAAACCCTGGGGGGAACTCAAATCCCCTGAGTCACCTTGTCAAAATAAGACCAAGAGTAACCGCTGAAACCATTTCCCAACAGGAGAGAGTTTGAGTGTCAATTAGTTGCTAATTCCCCAGGAATCTCTTCTCCTCTCCCCCAAATAAATAAATATGTAAATATAAATATATATAAATATAAATCAGCATGTTTACCAGTTCAGGCTCTTTGCTCCCTCTCCACAATACCTGGTCCTGTTCTCTTCAGATAAGAACGACCATAAAAGCGCTCCAGACTTAACTGGACACTTAACTGCACAATTCCATCAAGGGCATTAGCAGGGTTCAGAGACCTGACCTGTTTCTATCCTCTCTGACTGCCCTTCTTTATTCTCTGTCCTCTCAATAAAGCTGGCTTTACATTTTCAATCTTGTGGTTTGTTTTCTTTCCTTGTATTGGATTTATTAAACCTGTATTGAGATTGGGGTAGGGGGTAGAGGAAGCGTGAGATTAATAACTTCTCCCACCCCCAATAATTCCCATCTTTTTAATAACTACTGATAGTACCAACTCATTCACTTTATCAGCCTCACCACGCTGATGAACTCCTGGCTAAAACTCCCTTAAACTAAATTTGAACTCCCTTCATTATCTCTTCTTCTGATCTCTTTGAAAAGGGGGTAAAGAGTTTATCAATGATTTTTCTCCCTTTACTGACACCCCCCCCCCAAAGGAAATAAATAAACAACAGCTGTCATTTTCTGTTTGTTTGTTTTTTTAATATTCCCAGCTGTTGCCTATCAACTCCTTTAGACTCAAATCATACAGCTACTCTACAGAGAGGGCTCAGGATCCAGAGGGAAAGTGAGAACAAGAGGAAAGTCTCTTGATGCAGCCTACTTGCCCCACATTTTTCTTCACACAAGATAGCTTGGACTGTTTAGGCAGGGTCCTGGCAGATTAGACTCAGCTAATTAGACTCACCCTTTCTCCCTTGCCAAATGGACTGATATTGCAAGGACAGTTTAGAGAAGAGGTAGTTAAGGCTTTAGGAACAGTGGGCACTTTGCGTGTACACACACACACACACACAGAGCACACACAGGCAGATGAATTAGATCTATGTGTTAGTAGCTAACCAAGGTAGATGAAAACTGGCTCTCATCTGCATTTGTTGGTGGGGGAGTTGCTCTCATGGAGAGTAATTATGGTTGTTGAAATGAGGAACACAGGCAGGAAGTGGATTTCTTGGGGGTTTGGGACTTGACATTGTCTACAAATGCTGATTCTTTTCCAGAGCTCCAAATGAAACCAGTTATTCCATAATATTTTTGTTGTGGGGGGAGGGGTGTCAGTGTTTTTGGTCTCTCTTTTTTTCTCTTTTGAACCAATGCATTCATTGGACCAAAGGCTGTATTGTCTTCATCTTGTGCCTTATTGTCATCTAAGTCTGGGTTATTATTGGGGATTGGGAGAAGAGAAAGAGAAAGAAAGTCTGAGGACAAGTGATTCATTTCTGAATCTTCAAAGTTCCTCCTTGAAACTGTGATCTATGCAAGAAAACTGAGAAATGTTTTGAATAAGATGCAGATAACTCCACCTGAACAGGAAAAAAATGTGGCTCAGATTGCTATAGGCATTCACTCCACTTAAAGTGACAGATTAATCACAACTGTTGGTCCCTCCTTTAATCTAGAAAGTGACACATCAATTTAATATTTGGTTGTCTCTAGAGAAGTTTGCAGTTGCAGGTCCGGAACTTGACTCTAGTTAACCTCTGACTTTTCTGATCAGGATTGGGAGGGGCTTTGAGAGGGGGCCCATGGTACGCTTATTGCCATTGACTCAATTATTTTCCAGATCCTCATTTGTACCATGTCATTATCTGTAGGACTCTCACTCTGGGTGAGAGTAGTTCCCAACCCACCCAAATGAGAGTCCTATAGCAAAGGGTCCCAACTCTACCTGAGCATGTCATAAGGCTAGGGAAAGGAGTTCAGGATAGAGTTCATATTCTCACATGGTCCATGCTTCCTGTCCACCCAGTTCCTCTGCTTAGAGAGCTTTTCATGTCATGAAACTAGTAAGGATTTACTCCCAGAATTTAGATGGCTATAGTTTGTGTTAGACACCTGGGTGTCACCAGTGGGCCCTACACTGACTCCTTCCACAGTAATCACAATAATTGAGGGGGCTATACCGTAATTTCCAAGCCAGGTCTTGGAGACTGGGGTTGTAGGAGGGTAGAAAAATGAGGAGAGAAGGGGAACAAGGGAGAAAGGCAAAAGAGGAGGAGGGAGGGAAGTGGGGAGAGGGAAGAGGCGTGCTGCTTGGCAACAGCATAAGAAGAACAAGAAGAGCGATGGTAGCACTTCTCACTTACTGTGCCAAGGGGAGGAGTTTTAACCCCTGCTGTCCCCTCCACGTTGCTGATTTGGGAAGGAGGACACCTGATTTTCTGGTAGGAAAAACCCAGTGATCCTCCTTACACCTCCTATGTCCAAGGTGGTACCTGTCCATGGAGTAAGTGTGCATGCAGACACAAGGTAGACCCAGTACTAAATGCAGAAGGAATTCATTCTCAATGGGTTAGCTGAAAGTATTTAAAATACTTACTCTCCTTAGAAAGGAGTGTTTCAAGAGGTTATTTAAGAATATAGTCCAGCACATGATCTGCTTTCCTTTGTGGATATAGTCCAGCCCTCTGATGATCAGTTAGCCAATAAACATTTAAATGCCTACTATGTGCACCATAGTAAGGGTTTCAAAGACAGTTGCTGCTCTCAAGGAGTTAACAGTCTAATGGGTGACAACATAAAAATAACTATATACAAACAAGCTATATACAGGATAAATTAAAGACAATCTAAGAAGGAAGGCACTAGCATTAGGGGAATTGGGATCAACTTCTTTCTCCCAAAGAATGAATTCCAGTCCCTGGTTAGGTTCTCTCCCATCCAAGAATACAATCTAAGCCCCAATCTATCCTTTTCCTTTCTCCCATCTACTTACCCACCCATCCCTTTCCCTGTTCTCCTTCCCAGGACTTCAGATATCCAAACACCAGAAAGGAAAAGGTATCTTGGGACCCTCTCATTTCATTCTGCCTTTACCCCAAACTCCTCCAGTGGCTCCACCCTACACTGTTCCTCCCCACCAAGAGTTCCACATTGCTTTTCTTTCTTAATTTGATTTTCTCTGGCCCAGGATCGAGATCAAAAGATGAAATTCCATTCAGTCTTTTAGGAATTATTCCCAGACTCTCTCATAATAGAATTGTATATAAAATCACTATAATTATAACAAAACAACACATTGCCTTTGTTGATTTAACCACTTTTTCACCTTCATTTGGGGGTGGGGTGGGAGCTGAAGGAAAGAGAGAGGGTCCTAAGTAGCACTTTTAAGACTTTGGAATCCTCATAATGCATCTTTGTGGCCAAGAGAACACGGTGGTCTCTTAAGATTGTGAAATGTAACACCTGGCAAACCCTAGCTTACACATATACACACACCCAGCTGCTAGAACCAAGTGCTGACCACAGTACCAGGTCTTTAGCAGGTAAGAAGCTATATAAGATTACTTCCTTTCTATGCATGATGGGAAGCTCTGAGGGCTCAGTTGATTGAGCACCATTATTTTAACCTGACAGGCCAGACTTTAGGTGAGTCATTTTGTAGGTAACTAGTTCAATTGGTTGCAACTTGATAAGAACTGAAGTCAAAGTTAGGAATTTTATCATTAAGTAGGCTGGGTAGCTTTTTTTTTCTACTCCCAAGTCACATATCTTAAGACCAGGGGTTTTTACTTTTTTTTTGCCATCGTACCACTGAACAGTCTCGTAAATCCTACAGACCTCTTCTCAGAATATTTTTAAATAAAGTAAAAGCTAAATTTCAGTTTGAGGTTAGTCAAAGCAGAGATGTAATGTTCCCACTCAAGTTCCTGGACTCCCTGAGATTTATCCCATAGACAGAAAAATCTGAGGCAGGATTTGAATTCAGGTCTTCCTAATGACAACTTCAGTAACAAAGCCCAGTTGTGCTCTTTTCACCCAATCAAAACCTCTCTCCACGACCAGGAATATTACAAGTGCCTATGTCACAAGGTGCATATCACTACTATTAGAGTTCATGGAATTCTGAGCTGGAAGGAACCTTAAATGATCGGCTGGTCCAAGTAAACTCCAGTGCATGTTCAATAGTCCCACCACTGAAAATGAGTAGATTCCAAGGCATGTGTAACAGCAATTTTTTGAGAATTTTTGATTTGATTATTGTAAGTAAAACAAAATTTTAAAAACTTTTGCTTTGTACATGTTTTTCTTACCTAACACATACTCTAGTGTTCACAAAATAAACAAAGCTTGCCTCTTGCATGTATCCACTAACCTCAAAACATGTTAGACCTTGAACTCACAAATAACAGAACCAGCTGCTCTTATTGAAGGAAAACTTCACATGGGAAGAATCTCCCAACTTTCCTGTAGGACAGTCAACTAAAATGTTCAGTGGACTGTGGCTCCTCACAGCAAAGTTACTGCTGTGATCAAAGACAGTTTGAGACTAACTTTTGTATATGACCAAAACTCTTGCAAACCTAGGAGAAACGGGGAGTGGTGGTGAGAGATGCCTCTTCGCAAGAGCTCTTCTCTGGGCTCACACATCGGCAAGGATCCGTATCAGAAGAGTCTGGTCTCAAGAGAAATGTCAGACTCTTTTTCTTGGATTCTAGTTCTTTATACTCTCATTCTTAAGTGTCAAGGAAAATCTCTTAAAACTAGCTTAGGTTTGACTTGTATAGGCTTCTCTCAAAAGGTGGTACAAGTTAGGTCAGGTATAGGACAGTTATTTCTTCCACACAAAGGAAATGTCCAAAACACAAAAAGCTCATACATTTGCACTGACAGACTGAAAATATGAAACCACTATAATTCCTCTTATAGTCTTTGAGAGGTTATTTAAAAGAGAAATATGAAACATTTTAGAGGACTGTTGAATATCCAGTTCACTTTCACCTGTACTTTGCATTGTCACAACTCCCTTAAAGTACATGTTTTCTGGAAAGCCAGGCCATGGCTTGCTTTCATCCTCCAGCTGGTGGTCAACTCTGAGAACAATGTAATTGTAGGAAATAGTTCTTGCCAGTTAGCTCTGACTGAGAACCCAAGTGCCCCCAACCACTTAGACTCACATGGTTTCCTCCAAGCCTGGAAACATTCATCTCAGGATTGCTGATTGATCACCTATACTCAGGAAAAAGAAATACAAAACAGAAGGAGGTGGCCACAATTGAGGTCCAGGATTAGGTATGCCTAGGCAGCACATGAGCCTGATGTTATGTGTGAGTAACTACCATAAATGCCAGGTGGGAGAAAAGTATCATCAAAGAGTGCCCACATGCTCAAGAGTACCAGAGTGGAGTCATTTCTTTTAAGGTCTCCTGAAGAGGCTTTTCTTCTTGACTTGGCCAGTCCTCTTTGACAAAGTGTCCCAGCATGGGCCATAGAGAAAACATGTGAGGGACCTTGGGACCAATTAGGGTATCACTTTGTCATCCCAAAGTTCAAATGCTTCAGCACTATATATGTATATATAGTTCCAGGGAAGCTGTGTGCATCTCCATGGGATGGTTGTTCAGGCCCATCATCACATACACTCCCTGAGATTTGATGTACCCACTCCTCTTAATCTGTGAATGCTCTTACGTTAAAAACCTTACATACTCTCGTACTTTCATTTCCAGTTATCACTGCTCAGGCATTTCACAATACTGATTGACTGCATGCTGGGTGCAAAGTCTTGTACTAAATGGTGTGTGTGTGTGTGTGTGTGTGTGTGTGTGTGTGTGTGAAGAAATACAAGATACCTTTTAGAACCAGAAAGGGACCTGGGAGATCACTTCTCCAAATAATCTCTTCTCTCTCTTTCATCTTCAGTTTTCCCGCTGGCTCCTTTCTGCTGCCTACAAACATGCCCAGGTCTTCTCCATTTTATTTCTCCACTTTCACTTTACTCTGCTGCTCTCTGGAGACATCACTAGCCTGGATCTCTCCAGGATGTGGGTTAGAATTCTCCCCTCTGCTGCATACTACGGATATAGACTTTGGACAAGGAATTTCACTTTTCTGGGTTTTGGACTCTTTATCTATAAAAGAGCAGAGTAACTTTTTAGGTTCCTTCTGTCCCCAAATCTATAATCCTATAGTCCTATTTTTTTTCTTTTAATAGCCAAGCTCTTGTTGATTCAATTACAGTCTCTGTGCCAATGACTCCTAACTCTTGTCCATATCTATGTATAGCTCTGTACCTCTCTATCTTTATACCTATGTCTATATGATATAGATAATGTGCTATATGTACATACACACATACACACACAGTGGTAGCCTCTCTCCCAAATTTCAGTTCCACAGCTTACCAGCTACTTGTGGGAGATATCCAATAGGGTATCCTTAGACATCTCACACCCAATATAATTAAAATGTAAATCATTATTCCTGTCTATCCCCTCCCTGCCAAACCCTTTAAACTTCCAGGCTTTTCTATTTCCGTTGAGGGTATCACTATCCTTCCAGTTATTCAGGTTTGCAACTTCAGAGTCCTACTTGACTATTACCTTTTACTCTCCTTGCCCCCAACCCCATATCTAATCAACTGCTAAGTCTTGTCAATTCTACCTCCACAGGTAAGTCTTGTATCTATTCCCTTCTCTCCACTCATGAGGCCATCAGTCTAGTTCAGGTCTTTATCTCCTTTCACTCGGGACTATTGCAACATCCTCCTAATTAGACTCTCAGTTTTTAATCTCACCCTCCCCCAATCATCTTCCACTCAGCTGTCCAAATAGTCTTTCTAAGACCCAAATCTGACCATGGTCATTTCCCAAGAATCTTCATTGGCCTTCTATTGTCTCTAAGATAAAATGAAAACTTGGTCTGGCATTAACAAGTCATGATACTCTGGTTACATTTGTGGTGTAATGGCTCTGGAGTCAGCAGTGATGATACGTACTACCTGTGTGACCTTGGGCAGGTCTCTCAACATCCTTGGGCCTCAGTTTCCTCATCATTACAAAAAGGACATTGGATTAGATGCCCTCTGAGTTCCCTTCCAATCAATCAACCAGAATTTAAGTCCCTGTTACATACTAGGCACTGTACTAGGGCATTAGAATATATTAAAAAAAGAGAAATAGTTCCTGCCCCAAAGAAACTTACATTCTTCCAGATATTTTCAAGTTTATTGCATATGAATCTTTTCTAGAACTTTCTGTTCTAGCCAAATTGACCACTTTTTGTTCCCCTAATTTGTCACTCTATCACACCTCTGTGCCCTAGCATGGACTCTCCCAAACCTGGGTCAGAATAAGCAAAAATGATGGGACACTGAATGGGAGCTGAACAGTTCTTCAGAGACAACAGGGACTAGCCCACCTGGAGTGACCTAGCCACCTTTACCACATCCTCCACAAAGACTACCCTTAGGGCTCATCATGAGAAATACTTGAAACCTTCTTTGCTGACTCTGTGACCAATGTGTGTCAATCTTTTTGAGCCTATAAATGCAATAGTTCAGGCTTTTCCATCATTTGACTGAACTGCCTTTGGGGATAAAGTTGTTATTTCCAGCTCCTTAAATAGGTATTTCCTTCCATTGACACATTCAGCCCAAATTGGGTATGTTGATGAGCGAGTCATCCCATTGCCATCAATTTTCTGCCTTCTTTGTGAGACAGTTTAATGAGCTAGGGACTTACAAAGGTCTTCCTGATGACAATATCAGATGAAAAGTTTCACAGGAAAAAAATTTCAGGTTTTTACTGAGAAACTGCTGTGGTATAGGCAGAATGAACACTGAATTGGGTATCAATTTTGTGTTTGAACCCCTAGCCCTGTTACTTACTACTGCCTGTGTGACTTTAATCCTGCCTCTGATATTTGCAACCTCTGCAACTGTGGGCAAGTCACTCAATCTTCCTAGGGTCTTAGTTTCCCTCACCTGTAAAATGAGGGCACTGGATGGTACTTTTCAACTCTAGATCTATGGCCCTGTCCCTTAACCTCTGTGTGCTTGACTTACCTTCTCTGTAAAAAAAAGATGACAGTAATACCTAATTTAACAAATGTTTATTAACCAACTACTATAGTTTAGCTACTTACATTATTTAACTCAAAATATACTAAAGCAAGGGGTTTTAACTTCAGGTACATAAATACCTAATCTCTAGATAGATTTCAGGAGGTCTCTAAACTTGGATTGGAAAAAAAATTACATCTTTATTTCAATGTAATTGGTTTCTTCTCTAACCCTATGTATTTTATTTTATGAATTTAAAAGAAGAAGGGATCCAGAGGTTTCACCAAATTGCCAAAGGCATCCATGAGACAAAAAAGGTTAAGAACTCCCACACTAAAGCAGTATATATGTGAGTTGTTATTAATTCATATTATAATAACTGCACATATGGCATATTTGTCTGTATGGTTTTTTTAACCAGTTATAGTCCAAATCACAGGCTCAAAATTCTGGGGGATAATATAAAATTTGAGAAGTCATCTTTACAATCACCTGCTTTCCCTTAGTAACATCTAAAGCCTCTCAGCAGATTTTTTATGCTTTTTGAGATCCTGAGGGCAATTGGATTTGATTTATGCGAATGTTTTCAGCAATATGAAACTACTGCATAAAGCAAAGTACCCTGGTACCTTTAAAAATATGACCTTTGAAGCAAAGTTCCCCTTCACCCTGGGTCTCAGAAGGTGGGCTTTTTGTAGCAACCAGCTGAGGCTAGGGATAAAGATCATAATGCTCTACTGGACTGGATGAGGTGTAGACAGGCAGGGACCAGATGTATTCACTCCCTTGCCTGCCTATGGGGCTGAAAGGGAGGAAGTACAAGCAATGACCTGAAAGGAACCTTTCAGCCCCTGGAGCAGAGATGGAGATAAGAGTTGTGAAGCGGGTGCTGCTACAGCCACTTGGGAGTTTATTTTTACCATGTTATCTCCATCCTGAAATGTCAAGATTGGATCCTCCCCTCCCTCCCTGCTCTTGTTGAACATGGCAAGGCAGCTTGGAGACCAACCCTCCCTCCTTCTCTCTGGTTCCTTTGTGTTTCCCTGTTATCATTCTTACACGTCACGGCACTATGGTGACAGAAGCCATAGAAACAGTGAAATCAAGAGTTGAGAGCTGAGACATTTTATTTAGGCCCCAAATAGTCTCACTGCTTTTTGGAGACTCAGGGGAACCACAGAGGGAAATCTTCAGAACAGCCAAGTACCTGTCACTCAGGAAGGGTTCTATGTGGAATGCAGCCAATTTATTCATTGTTTTCTCTCCTCACTGGCCAGGACAAATGGACTCAGAGCTCAGAGGTAGCAGACAACTGCCATTACTTATTCAGCTGTCTCTCAGCTATTTAGGCAAAGTGGTATGGTATGTAGAAAGAACACTAACCTTGGATTTAGAAACCCTGGATTCAAGTCACAGTTCCAATATTTATGAATGATGTGTTTCTGTGCAAATCACTTATCTGAGCCTCGATCTCACATAAAATGGGGAAAATACTTGGACCACTTACCTCATAGAGGATTCCCCTAGCAGAATGCAAGCTCCCTGAGAATAAGAACTCTTCACGGAATTATCCTTGTATTCCCAATGCCCAGTATAATAGGCTTTTCATAAATTTATTGATTGAATTAATTGATTGCATATTGGGTCATGAGGGTGCATTGTAAACCTTACATTGCTATATAAACATTATTAATGTGAGTTATTATTAAGATCCATATTTTGATTATTCCCAAATGCTATTGGATAGAAATTGCTGAGAGCCACTGACAATGACAGAGTGGTGCAGAGTTGGCATTCTCCAATGATGATAGAACCACAGTTCCAGATCAACAAAAGTTCATCTATTAAACAAACAAAACCTCCCCAGCTAAATCATAGTAATAGCTCATATTTATATAGCTTTAACTTTCCAGCCACATTATACATTACTCCCCTTCATACATTCTTTGGTCTGGTCAAAATGACCTTCATGTTGCTCAGAGAAACACTCTATGTCCTGTTTTTGTGTCTTTGTATACTTCCTCATTCCTGGAAAGAACTCTCTTCTCATATCTGCCCCTTAGAATCCCTAATTTCCTTCAAAACTCAGCTGAAATGACACCTCCTACAAAAAGGCTTTCCTAATCTCTCCAGATACTGATGCCTTCCCCCTCCTCCAAATACCTTATATTTATTTTATATGAGTTTGTTTTGTATATACTTATATTACAAAGGGCATATCATATCCCAGTCCCAACTAGCAACATGCTATATGCCCTGCTAACTTTATCAGGTGATAGTGCTTCTTCAGTTAAGTTACAAATCAATCAATCAAAGGCATAAATTAGGTGAACAACCTAATAGTCCTAGTGGATTGAACTGGGAAAGAATGAAATGCTTTTACCTAATGAAATCAGATGATAAAATGTGTTTGGATTGGTTCACATAATTAGAAACACCTCAGGTTACACACACACACACACACACACACACACACACACACATACACACACACATAATGTGTATATATGTTTGTATGTATGTATGTGTTTATAGTGATATATAGATCTAGATATAAATCTATATAGATCTCTCTTTCTATAAAAATCATAGCTCCAGATACATAGCTATAGTTCTATAGATCTAGATCTCTCTCTAAATAGATCTATAGGTCTACAAATAGATCCAAATCTAGATCCTGAAGGAGATTCCCAAAGGAATATGCCAGCAAGCTTTCTGGAAGTTAAGCTTTAGGAGTGCTTTGAGAACATAGGGTGAATGGACTGAGCCCAGAGGGAGTGTCATATTCTTCCTTACCCTCCTCCTCCTTTGCATTCACCATCTGAAAGATTGGACCAGTAATAAAAAAGCTCACCCAGCTAGGATCTGACAGAAGACAAACGAGGCACATTGAGGAAAGGCAGCTTCAGGGAGCATTACTTCTTCAGGCTGGAGAAAAGTACAGCCTTAGGGTTATACACAATTCAAGGGAACTTCATGAAAATTCTAGGAGAGGACATAATGATTTCCATCCAACTAAAGAATTATGAATTACTCCTATAATACACATGCTCTCTAAACTTCAGGTCACTTTCCACTTGACTCTGTATGTATTTGTAGGAATCCCAGGCTATTGGAGGGATATTTTTGTACCAACTATTCTTATTAATCAAATTAGTAAATACCCTTTTAAAAGCTAATTAACTCTGGCTAGTTAACTGCTTACACTAGGGTGAGCTCCATCAGTAGGGACTCATGGGTGACAGTACCAGACAGTACCCCTTAGGATTGCCCATAGACTGTGAAGGATGAAGTAGTTAGTACTTTCTGGGCCCACTAATGTGGGAGCTGGGAAAGTGAGCCTAGAGGGAGTGTTAGATTTATATGTACATATGTTGTACACATTGTCTTCCTCCCTATAGAGAGCTAACAGTGTTCTAAGTGCTGAGCTACAAAGAAAGAAGCTCATATTCTAACAGGTGAGAAAAAATATATACATAGATACATAAAAGTTACATACTATATAGACTGAAGGTAACGTTATGGGGGGGGGGATCTCTAAGGAAAAGCTTCCTGCACTCAGTGGCATTTGAACTTAGTGTTGAAGGAAGTCTGGGATTCTAAAAAGCAGAGATGAGGAGATGGTTCAAGGCACCAAGGACAGCTAATATAAAGGTATGGAAGTGGGAGATGGAGTGTTGCATAGGAGGAATTGCAAGTAGGCCAGTAGTTGGATTATAGAATGTATGGAGAAGAATAAAGTATAAGAAGAATGGAAAGGTAGAGGGACTTTTCATTTTTTGTCTTTTTTTTGCCTAACAGTGTCTGGCATATAACAAGTGTTAAATAAATGCTTACTAATTAGCATTTAAGAGCTTTTCTTAATTCTGTGGGGTAGGTAATGCAAATATAATTATCCACATTTTACAAATGAAGAAAACGTTTCAGATAGGATAATGGCCCAATACCACTGAGTTAGTGAGTGGCAAAGGTCAGATTAGGAACAGTCTTATTTGATTGGTAAAGACTGAGAACCCTTATGCCTGGAAGGAATAGAGCTATATTTAAACTATCAGAGGGTAGGGTACTCTTGGAATTTTTTGGTATGATATCCCAAGATATTTCATTTACAATTGTTTTTTGTTTGTTTGTTTTTTTGTTTTGGAGGGCTATTGGGGTTAAGTAACTTGCCCAAGGTCACACGGCTAGGTTTTTGTTTGTGTGTGCGTTAAGTGTCTGAGATCGGATCCGAACACAGGTCCTTCTGACTTGACTCCAGGGCCGACTCTCTACTCACTGCGCCACCTAGCCGCCCCTATTTACAATTGTTTTAAAAAGACTTTTCATGACAAGGGTTCTTAGTTTATTCCAAAGCTCAACTCAAATGCCATTTCCTACATGAGATCTTTCTTGATTTCAACTGCTAGACCCTATACCTCCAAAATGTATCCTGTATTTACTTTGTGTGCACTTATTTTGTATTTATTTTTATGTATACATGTTGTCTCCCCAATAGAATGTAACTTCCTTGAGGGAATGGACTGTTTTATTTTTGTATCTCTAGCACCTACCACGGAGCCCGATATTTAGGGAGTGCTTATTAAATGCTAGTTTATTGACTGACTGAATGATGAGACGGCTGCACTTCAGTTTATCGACTGGAATTGAGGAAGTCTCAGTGGACACCCATAAGCAAGTTAAAATCCTCATCAGTCTCAGTGCTAAAGCCTGTCATTAGAAAACTCCAATGAGAAACAGTCTCTTGTCTCTGTAAATAGCCCAGGAGTGAACCGAAACAATATATCACTTATGGGATTTACTTTCAAGCAGACACTTCCTGAGAGCATCATTATTTCAGGCAGCCTGGGTCAGCTTGCTCAGTTGGTTAGTTTAATGAGGCCATAGGTTACATCCCTACATGAACCAGCTTCCCAGGAACAAAAACAAACAAAAACTTCTTCTGTGACCAGTACCTGCACCTAGTCATCTTACAAATAGACATCACATAAGGACCAGGGGAAGAGGCTGTAGATAGATCAAAGAAACCCATCCCTGGGAGCTTCAAAGCACATATCCTATGGAAAATGTAATAGAAGTGTTATGTTTACATCCAAAGAACAGTAGGTCATCACTTCAGGAAGATGGAGAATTCTTAATCTTTGCTGCCTCCCATGGTGTTCGATATAGATTGGCAGAGTGACTGGAGTCACCTCATTCATTAGTACCTAGCTCAACACTGCCATGTGTAAGCTTGCTCAGAAGTGGGAGGTGGCCATTACTATATCTGACTCAAGAATGGAGACTTTTTTGTCTAAAAAGTTACTTGAGGAATTTCTCAGACCTTAAGGTGCTACATTAATATTAGTTACCATCATCATCATTAACAACAATAAAGTCATTTAGTTTTGACAGAGCAAATCAATCAAACACTTCTCACTGAAGAACTATCCTAGTTTCAGGGGTCCCTGAATCTGATCTGATCTGACAGGTCAGCAGAATGAAAGTTTAAACCCCTAGAAGACTGCTACTACTAAGAAAATGTACCACTATAACTGGTGTCAGGTATTCATTGCCCAGGCAGCTGAGGTTTTTATCTCATAGGATCACAGATTTAGAGTTGGAAGGGATCTTAGTGGCTATTGGTTTCTGCTCCCTCTTTTTACAGATGAGGAACCTGAGGCACAGGGAGAGGTTAAGTGACAGGACTTGTATATGTGTTATACAGCTAATAAATGTTTGAAGTGGGGATTTGAACCCAGATGCTTCCTAACTCCAACGCCAGGACTCTATTGTATCACACTGCTTTTCACATAATTACAGATTAGAGTTGGAAGGAAATTTAAAGGCAATCTAATTCCACACCTTCATTTTACAGACAAGCAAACAGGCCTAGGTTGTTAATCTTACCAGGGCTCTTACTCCTCACCAAGTTCCCTGAAAATAAACCAGATGGAAGGGTACAGTACCTTGTGAAATAATTTGGTTGTTGTCTCTGCTAACAGGTCAGGAGGGTAGCAAGAAGAAAGGGATTTTCCTTCTCCATGAGCCACACCCTCCTTCCTGAGGGATGGCTAGATCTTAAGGAAGTCCTTCTGCATCTGAAGCTCCAGGCTTTTGCTGTACCAACCAAGAGCCAGAACCCTTGTCCCTTGTGTTTCCTTTGGATGGTAGCACAATGGTCACTAGATCTGTTCTCCACTTCAAAAGACAAAACATCAAGCCCCCAATCCTGTTGAAACCCAAATCCCAAACATTCTCAAATTAAAAAACCACCCATCCTAGTACAATTTAAAATAAATGGTGGCTCTAGAAACAGAAGTAAAGTGAAAGGGGTTTATGTGGGGATTTGCAGGAAGGCTCAGAATTGTTCACTCCCACCCCTGTCATCAGCATGAGTTCATTATTTATTCTTAGTGCAGGTCTCAAATTAAACAAACAGTGTCTATAAATAGAGTTTGGATGGATGCAGCTCAGTGTCTCTTAAAGGTCCTTTTCACAGGACAGACGCTCTGAACGGATCGGCTCAGGTTACCCTGCTGGTACTTTGTAGGGTAAAGTTGTGCTTTTTCTTTTTAAAGGTGTGTGTGTGTGTGTGTGTGTGTGTGTGTGTGTGTGTGTGTGTGTGTGAATAGAGATGAGGAAGGGACAAAAGGGGGGCAAATTTAGAAAGAAGAAAAACAGTGGATTGATCAGTGTCTGGGGATGTTTGGATTTATTTCCTCCATTCCCTCTTTTGGATTCTGAATCATACTAACAGAGAAAGTGCTGTTTGAGGATGTGCCATTCTTCATTATCATCCCTACTGAACTACCTTGGCATTCCTTAAGGGTATGATTCCTAGTCTAGTCTACTAGATACTAGACTATAAACTCCCTGAGGGCAGGACACACTTCTTCTGTCTCCTTTTATACTTTCCCTTCATAGTACAGAAGCAGGGAAGGTGTAGATAGCTCTTGCTGAGTTAATAGTGTTGACTAACTGTCTGACAGAAGGCCTGTGGCACCCAGAGAACATACTCTAATGACTTAGAACAAGAATTCCTTCCTTGTCTTTGCTGACTGAACAGAATGGTATTCATTCTGGAGTACTGCTTTGCTGTTGAAAATGACCAGGCCTGATGTAGTTTTTAGTCTTCATTAAAAGAGAGGCAGGATGGGGCATTGAACTTGGAATGAGAGGAAAGCCTGGATAAGGGTGTCACCTCAAACATCTATCTACTGGTTGTATGACCCTGGGCAAGTCATTTAACTTCTCTATGTCTCCTTCCTCGTCTGTAAAATGATGGATTCGCACTCAGTGGCTTCTAAGGTCCCTTCTAACTCTAAGTCTATGATCCTATGAACAGACTGACAGCTTCAATGATCTCATTCTTTGGGAGGGAGTAGGAATGGAAAGCATGACCACAGGAGCAAAAAACTGACATTCTGTCAACAACATCAAGTGAACAACAACTGTACTGAATTCTAAGGGGAGGTGAAAGGAGACAGAAGAAATAGAATCTTACAATGGAAGGTCGAAAGTGGAAAGGTGTTTCTCAACCCATCTAGCCTTCTACCAGACCACCAAGATTTTCCCAGCATGAGCATTTTGCCATTCTGTCCTATTATTGTCTCCTCTCCACTCCCTTTATCTCATCAGGAATATCAACTCTCCAGACTGACTTTCCTTCAGACATCATGTTACCCCACCATGGTAGTTAATCCACCTAATTTTGGGACTCTAACCTGGAAATGAGCTGTTCAGACTGGTGAATGAATGAAAACTCATCTCAAATTGATATATTTAGCTGGCCCCAGACCATATGTTCCATATCAAGTCAGCAATCTGCCAAGATAGCAGGGCTTACCAATCAGAGGTATTTTACCTGCCAAGAAGCCCATTTCTCTTGTTTCACCTCTTGCTTTTCTATGCCTGGAACTCTCTCCTTACTCATCTCTGCCTCCTAGCTTGCCTGATTGCCTTCAAGTCTCATTTAAAATCCCACTTTTTGTAAAAAGTCTTTTCTAGTCCATAATCTTTGTGCCTTCATTTTAAGACTATACTTGATTTAATCTGTATATATAGTATATGCATAGTTGTTTGCATACTATTTCCCCCATTAGACTGTGAACTCCTTGGGTACACAGATTGGGTTTTTCCCCTTTCTTTTGTGTCCCCAGCATTTAGCATAGTGTTGGGCACATACTAGGCACTTAATAAATGCTAGCTGGCTGACTGACTGTTCTGGAAACTTAATCAAATCCTTACTGGAAAGGAAATAACAACTTGTCTTGTGTTTTCGTTTAAAATCCCTGCCTATACCCAAACTCTTTTTTCTTGGCCCCACTCTCCCCTAAATATGCGTTGTATCCCCATATTAGAATATAAATTCCTTGAGGACAGAGACTGTTCTAACATTTATATTGTATCCCCAACTCCTAGTGTTGTGTATGCCATGTAGTAGACACTGAATAAATGACTAATTACCTGATCCAACCTGTAGGCTAGAGAATATCTAAACAATTCAGGATCCATGGTAGGTTGTTTTTTCATTCTAAAGATTTCCAGGGACATGGTTTTGTAACCTTGTTCTGTGTAGCATCCAAAGCTCTTCATAACCTCGTTCCTTGCTATCTTTCTCTTCTTCTTACACCTTCTCAATATGTACTCTTCGAACCAGTGACACTGGCCTCCTAACTATTCCATGAACAAGACCCTCCATCTCTCAGCTACAGGTATTTTCTCTGCCTGTCCCCCACCCCTGACATGCTCTCCCTTCCTGGCTTCCTTTAAGTCCCAACTAAAATTACTTTCTACGGGAAGCATTTCCTGACTCCTTTTAATTCCAGTGCCTCCTCTCCTTTAATTATTGCCTTTTTATCCTGTATATAGCTCAATTTGTATACATTTGTTTGCATCTTGTCTAAATTATAAGCTCCTTGAGGGCAGGGACTGTCTTTGGCTTTTTTTTTGCATTTCCAAGCGCTTAGCACTATGCCTGGCTAGTAGTAGGTACTTAATGTTTACTGTTTGTAACCTGAGTAGGGAGCTCAATCCATTGAAGTTTAAGTCCAGAAATCTTCATTATTTTATTTTATTTTTTATTTTTATTTTTGGAGGGCAATTGGGGTTAAGTAACCTGCCCAAGGTCACATGGCTAGGTTTTTGTTTGTGTGTACGTTAAGTGTTTGAGGCCGGATCCGAACTCAGGTCCTTCTGACTCCAGAGCTGACACTCTACTCACTGTGCCACCTAGCCTCCCCAATTTTCATTATTTTAACCTGATAGTCTCCCCCTCTGTCTAGCATCCTCATTACTGTCAGGGGTACCACCATTTTCACAATCAGGTGTCATCCTTGACTCATCTTTCCAACTGGACCTCTAATATACAATCTATTGCCAACTCCTGTTCAATCTACCTTCACAATATTTCTCTTATATGTTCCTTTCTCTCCTCTAACACTACCACCCTAGTGTAGGCCTTCATCACCTTGCACTTGGATCATTCCAAGAGCCTGTTGGTTGGTCTCATTGCCTTTAGAACCTTTCCACTTCAGCCCATTCTCCATTCAGTTATTCAAATTAATCTTCCTAAAGTGAAGGTCTATGTTACTGTTTCTGCCTTCCTCCCCACCCCCCATTCAAAAGACTCTAGTGGCTTCCTATTATTTCCAGGATCCAACATAAAATCCTCTGTTTGGCTTTTAAAGCCCCCAAACTGAGACTTGGGAAAGACCTTAGCTTAAAAAAGCCAAGGTCTCTTCCAGTGCATGTTGGACCATCTTCAGATGTATGATCTATATTTTGCCACTGGACCCAGATGGTCTGGAGGAGAAAGTCAGGCTGGTGACTTTGCACAGTCCGGCCTCTCTTAAATCCAATTCACTTGAAAGTCATGGGATCACCTTCCTGATGCCATGGTCCTCTCTAAGAATGAAGGACAAATAACAATCTGTGAATAGCATGAGCTGCCCCATTGGGGACCCAAATGGCCAATTCCAGTTGGGCAATGCAGCTCCTTTCTTTCCTCTTTCTTTTTCTCTCTCTCCTTTCCTTTCTTCTTTTCTCCTCCTTCCTTTCCTCTGTCCACATAGGGTATCATACCCTCACTTGCAGATGTTCTGCCCAAAGGAATGTAAATTTTGATCACTGAAATCTCCTAAGATATCTTGGAGTTTATGGGCTAGATTCCTTTCTTAAGGACCATGCCTTATATTCAAAATACTCAGACTCTCATTCATTAGCCAACAATGGCTCAGAGTGAATGTAAATGGCAATTATTTTTGTTTAGGCTAGAAACCCTTAGGATCTTCCCCTCCCAGACTGATTTTTTTTGACTAGGTCAAAGAGGCCATTCTCTGCCTCATTTCTTACCTAGCCCTAATCACTGAATGGGTGTTGGCCTCAGTCAAACTAAGACCTGGGAAAAACCTTAGCTTAAAAAGGCCAAGATCTCCTACTTCATCCTGGGCCATTTCCAGTCATCGTTGGTTGATGATACCCTATGTGGACAGATGGTTCTGAAGTAGAAAGTGAGGCTGGTGACTTTGCATAGCCCTGCCTCACTTAAATCCAATTCACTTACAAGTCATGGGCTTACTTTCCTGATGTCATGGTACTTCTCCAAAACAAAGGACAAACAACAAAGCCCTTTATGATATGGCTCCTTCATAATTTTACAGTCTTCTAACACTTGACTCTTCTCCACATACTCTGCTATCTATTGATACTGACCACATTGCAAAACACTCTTCAGTTCGTGCCTGGAATTTTCTCTTCTTGCCTCTGCCTCATGGCTTCCCTGGCTTCTTTCAAGTCTCAGCAAAAATTCTACTTCTGCAAAAATCAGTTCTTAGCCATTCTTAATTCTAGTGCCTTTCCTTTGAGATTGTCTCCAACTTATCCTTTATATATATCTTGGACATAGTTGTCTGCATATTGTCTCCATCATTCAATTGTGAACTCCTTGTGGGCATGAATGTTCTTTGCCTTTCTTTGTATCCTAGTGCTTAGCACAGTGCCTGACACATAGTAGGTGCTTAATAAATGTTTGTTGTCTTAATTAAGTAATGTCTTTCAGACAAACCCTTCATATACTTGAAGCCAGTAGACACAGCTCCAAAGTTCTGAACAGGGTATTTTCCAAAGGTCCATTTACAAGTTACTTATTTGGAACTCAGAGAGAACTTTCTTATAGGAACAATATTTAGAGTATAGTACTACAATGTTTAAGAAATCAAAACTGCAGGTCACCAAGAGGACAAAAGAGAATCGTATGGTAGGCATGAGGAGGCTGTGGCATGCCACCAAAGAAAAATTGGGAGCAAAGAGCATCTTATCAATGGAGATATGCAGCCACCAAAGGAGCTGTAGATCAGTTGACAACAGGTAACAGGCAGTCTGCATGCTAAGTTGGTACTAAGGTAAGAATCAGGAAACCTAGAGGAAGGCCCTAGGATCTTGGGAGGACAACTTGTGTAGGAGTTGTAGGAAGCCATAGACAAAAGTTACATCAGATGTGAAGACATGGAATAGCTTGTAATTTGTACCTGTGGAAGAATTTTCTCACATTTATGAAGACAGACAGATAAAGCATTTATTAAGTGCTCCTATATTTACTACATGCCACGGAACCTGTATTAGTGATACAAAAAAGAAATTAAAAAGATGTTCTCTACTTTCTAGGAGGTTACATTCTAATGGGGGGAAATCATAGATAAAAGGGTTGCTGGCAGGGGAGGAATTGGGGAAGATATACCCTCTGGGGTAAGCCATTAGTAAAGGGTTGGATAAATCCAGAGAGTGAGTAGAGCTGGGAGTGAAGTGAGTTTAGTCTGGGCCAAGGACCCACTAATTAGATTAAAAGGTTAAAGGGTGAAGGCATCTCTAATGACAGAATGTTGCTGGTAGAGGGGATGAAGTTTCTTAGGTAAGGAGGTAAACTTGGAGATCACAGATCCATTGAGCTATTGAAGTTAAGATTTCCATGGCCGCCTACAATAGTCTATTTAACCAAAAAATGGAAATGACATATAGTTATACTATTTATAAAGAGCTCACATTTATAGACCATTTTAAGGCCTGCAGAGTCCTTCTTAAGAGTAGGTAAAGATTGGTAGACATAAAGGACTTGCCCGTGGTTTGTATATTTGCTGGACCAGGTGCCCTAAGTTTTTTGGGAAATGTTATTCCAAAAAATGGCTTTATTCTAAAGTAATTATGTCTCTGTCTTCTGAAAGGTAAAAACATCTGTGGGTACTTAAGAGGTATGGTTCTAGGCCTGCAGAGCCAAAGAGTAATTTGAACCTGGGGTCATCATCCTTTAGGAGGAGGGGAGGAAGGGTAGCCCAAGGTATGCTACCCTGATAACAACCTTGTTATGTAGGTAGTAAGAGGATCATTATACTCACTTTACATATGAAGAGATAAACTCAGAGAGATTTAGACACTTTCCCATGGTCCTAGTGTGAGAACTGGGACTCAAACCCAGCTCTTATAAGCTCAGTGCCCTTTCTACTATGCCTCAGTGTATTATTATTCCAACTATATCTAACCACCTTTGATAACATCATTTCTATTGGAAAATGAATTCTGGTTCTAACTCAAGAGGACAACTTCTTTCTTCCAAAGCCCTAACAGTAAATTTCTTTTCCCTTCCCCTCTCTCTGGCCCTCCCTTCAACAAGAATTAAGTGCTACAAGATGGCAGGTGAGGTAGTCTGTGAGCATACCTTTTATGTCTCCCTTTCCATACAAAACTGTTTAGTGACCCAGGGCTTAACCTCACAGTGTCCCAGGCAACTCACTAAGACTATAAAAGTAACTCAGCAGTTGATCTGCCTGGCCTGTGTGCAGGGAGTGGGAGGGAGAGTAGGGGGTTGCTAGGTGGCTCAGTGGATGGAGTGCTGAGTCTGGAGTTAGAAAGACTCATCTTTTTGAGTTCAAATTTGGCCTCAGACACTTACTAGCTGTGTGATCCTGGGCAAGTCACTTAACTCTATTTGCTTCAGTTTCCTCATCTATAAAATGAACTGGAGAAGGAAATGGCAAATCACTCCAGTATCTGCCAAGAACTGAACAAGAACCAGAGAGTGGGAGTTTCCTCCTGGGCAGTTTTGGAAGCTCTAGAGATACACAGACCAAAACAAAAACTCTAAGAGTTCCAGTCTTCAGGGAGCTTCCATTCTATTGAATTTGATTTAGGAAAAAGGTACCTTAGTTCATTTGTATGACAGTACTTTGATAGAGATATACCAATTATTCCCTAATTAGAATCAGTGAATCTAATTAACTAATTAATCTAAATCAACTAAAAATCTCTATCTGGGCTTTGAAACAAAGAATGAAAATTTTATGTGCGTATTTTATCTTTCAACCTATCATCTATCTAAATATATATATATATATCAATGTACATATTAATACATATAAATACTTATTTTAAAAGTTATACTGCCAAACATTTTTTAGAAGTTATGAACATAATTGAGTGATTACTTTTTTGTGTCTGTCATGAGCTAAGAACCTGATGCTTGGTTTTAGCATGTTTCTGCAGCAGATTCCATTGATTGTCTAAGTGAATGTCTATCATCTTTGATGGCAGGTTTGGATTCTAGGAACGTGAGAAAATGTTCATTCACAACAGGACTCTCACTCTTGCTGAGATGCATTTTAACCCACCCAGCAGTTTTGATGAGCTTTCTGTAATAGCATTACAACCAGTGCAGAAAAGAAAACCCCCTAACCATGGTTACGTAAAATCTCAGAAAAATCCAAACTATTTTGCTACACTTAAGCTTGTATGTATTAGGTTAATAAAATTATCCTAGTTTGTTTTTATTAAAAAGAGTGTAAAAAAGGGCAAATGTTTCTCTATTCCTGCCTTAGATGTCTCTAATTGGGGCATGAAGCAGATAAGGGGAGGGAATCTTGAGACGGTTAGGTTTAGTACTGGTGTGTATCTCCCACTCATTCCCATGTTCCCAAGGCATTCCTAAATGAAAATGTAAGCTAATTTCCCCTTGTAGTATCTATTTCTATTCCTTTGGTAATTTTGCTTGCTCTCTGTTCTGCCATTTTTTCCATGTGAAATGAAAATTTAACTGGGGGACTTGAAACACACATAAAATGATTTTCTTTCCAAAGCTCTATGTAAACCAAGTTCAGAAAACCATAATCATACGTCAGACCTGAAAGAGATATCAGAAACTGAATGTCTAGATAAACTTGATTCTAGTACAATCTTCTCATTTTGAAGATTAGGTAACTGAGACCCAAAGAGATGATGTTATTGGATCAAGAACACAAAATGATAAAATTTAAGTACAGCATACAAGTGAAGGGAGTGTGAGACTGCTGAGAATGGGTAGGTTTAATTCAGAATCTTGAATCTAGGTTCTCCTATATGAGTTACCCGCTGGGGATCATTAGGCATCCATCTGGAGACCTTCTTCTGCCTGTACTAACTGAATATTTCAATTCATCAATCAGCTACAAAATACATGGCACTGTGTTAGGAACTGCTACATCTCTGAACTCACCAATCACTGAGGATAGACAAAAGGAAAACTGAATAAACCATCAAGAACTTTCCCAACATCTTAGCACAAATCTGGGCTAGAACCATACTTTTCCTGGTAGCTCATCCAAACACATCTTTTTTTTTGTCTTTTTGGAGGGGAGAAAGGAGGGCAATTGGGGTTAAGTGACTTGCCCAAGGTCACATGGCTAGTTTTTGTGTTAAGTGTCTGAGGCCAGATTTGAACTCAGGTCCTTCTGACTCTAGGGCCAGTGCTCTATTCACTGCACCACCTAGTTGCCCCCATCCGAACACATCTTGACAATGCTCTATACTTTCTTTAAAAGTTTTTTTTTTTTACTGTGTTTATATTGCCTACATTTCCCAATGTATCCCTCTTCCTTCCCCTCCCAGAGGGGCCTCCTTTACAACAAAGTATAAATGAGAAGTTAAATAAAACTGAGAATTTCACATCATGGGAGCAACTAAGTGGTGCAATATATAGTAGGGGGCCTGAAACCAAGAAGATTTGGACCCAAATCTAGCCTCAGATACTTATTAGCTGTGTGAACCTGGGCAAGTCACTTAACCCTTATTTGTCTCAGTTCCTCATCTATTAGTTTTTTTTTGGGGGGGGGAGGCAGGACAATTGAGGTTAAGTGACTTGCCCAAGGTCACACAGCTAGTAAGTGTTAAGTGTCTGTGGCTGGATTTGAACTCAGGTCCTCCTGACTCCAGGGCCGGTATTCTATTCACTGTGCCACCTAGGCACCCATATCAGGTCCTCATCTATAATGTGGAAACACAGTGAAGAAGGAAATGGCAAACTACTGCAGTATCTTTGCAAAGAAAACCCCCTGGATAAAGTCTGTAGGATCACACAGAGTGACATAAGACATGGATGAACAACAAAAATAGTGTCCCACACTCACAGACCCTACCCCAATCCCAAAGAAAGGAAGGGGATGCTCCTCATGTCTTTTCTTTGGGGTTAAGCTTGATCATTGTAGTTTCAAGGCATTCTTGTTGTAGTTACTGTGTACATGTATCATTTTCCTTATAGCAAAGTAAAGGGCTAACTTCATTCTGCCTCAGATCATGTCTTCTCATGCTTTATAGTGTTTTTCCTATTCATCATTTCCTACAACATAGTGACATTCACTAAATTTCTGTGCCATGGGCAGCTAGGCAGCATAATAAGTAGATGGAGTGCTTAGCCCTGCAGTCAGGAGGACCTGAGTTCAAATCTGATCTTAGAGACTTGCTGGCTGTGTGACCCTCGGCAGGTCACTTAGCCTTGATTGCCTCCTCCCAACAACAAAAAAATATTCTTGTGCCACAAACTTAATTAGCCATGCCTCAAATGATGGGCATCTACTTTCTTTCTAGTTATTTGATACCGCAAAAAGTGCTGCTAAAAACTTTTGGTGTATATACCTTTGCTTTTATTATTAACTTTCTCGCACTGAATTCCACTAGTAGTGGAATCTCTGGGTAATGGACATTTAGTAATTCTCTTTGCATAACTCCAAATTACTTTCCAGGATGACTGGGCCAATTCCCAGCTGCACCAACAGTGCATTAATGTGCCTGTGTTTATACAATTCTTCCAACTGCTTAATAAATGTTCATTGAATTGAATATTCTACAGATATTCTCCTCAAATTATTTTATTGTCACTGAAATGGGCTACAATAAATGCATTTTTAGAAATATTCTTCACATTGGATTGCATACTGCCATGGGATTGGGGTGGGGGAAGGGGGTGGGAGGCAGATGGGGTGGGGGAGAAGGGGGAAGAGAGGGAAAGGGAGAGGGAGAAAATTTGGAACTCAAAGGATTATGGAACTGAATGTTGTAAACTGAAAGTAAATAAATAAATGTAATGTCAAAAAAAGAAATATTCTTCACAATCTATACATAATGACCAAGAGATAAACAGAGATAAAGCTCTGATTTTTTTTCTCCTTTCTTTGTATCCTCAGTGCTTGGCACATGGTAGGTGCTTAAGAAATGTTTGCTGACTGAATGGTCAATGTAATAAGGGAAAATACTTGAAACTGCAGAGGAAGGTGTCACATACATGTCCAATTCTCTATAATCTTTATTTGCCAGTGTCCCACCATTCATCAATTTTCTGCCTTAATTCCTAGGTTTTTTCTCTATGTACATGTGACTTTTGGGGAGGAAGCATGACTTGGGAGTTCTTTTGACAGGGCTAGGTAGTTTAAATTATGAAACAGTAAGGTTGGAGGAATTGTGATGGCTGGGCCATAAGAATTCAGCTATAGTTCAGACCTCCTCTTCCTATCTGTAGTAAAGTACAAACAGTACAAAATCAAAATTCTACTACAACATTGTGATTATCATAGAGATTAAATAAAACATTTGTTGTATAGGAGCATTAATTCTATTTATAGTTGCCAGGTCAGCAAAGCAGTTTTCATGTGCCAATCACTTATCTTGGAAACAGTCTACTTGCCCAAAACCCTTTTATAGATTTGCTGTAACTGGAGTTTATATCTGATATTCTGGGCTCTTAGAAAACTTCATCTGTTAAAGACTCAAGTTTATGGTCTCTTCTTCTATTTACTATTTCAATCCCTCAAATTTATGAAACAGCATGTTTCAACCTCCAAGGGCCATATACAAATGATTATAACCTTGGAAAGCATTCACTCACTACGCCAGTTCAAGCTGGAGCTCCCAAAACCAAAGAAACAATGTTTATTTGAAAGGTATCTTAAAAAGCACTGGGTGGATTTAATTGCCTTTCTTCACTGAAACTCCTGCTTCCTTACATGACTGATAAAGTTTCAAAAAGTTTATGCATGAGGGAAAGGGACAACTCTGACTACCTTGGAAAACTACCCAGAAATTAATGAAATTGGATGGAGGCACGGTAGGTAAGAAAGAAGAATCCAGAATCATTTTAGTGAAGGGTCCTTTAGAGATCCTTTGGTTCAATCTCTTCATTTCAAGAGAGAGGAAATTGAAGTCCAGAGACATTAAGTGACTTACCTAAGGCTATATGGCTTAGCTAGTAGAAGAGCCAACTTCTCCTCATTTTGTGCCTTTTGTATTTTTTTTTCTATAGCATATATATTAACTCAACATTATTCAGGAAGTCTCCTTACATGGATATTAGAACTCTTCATTCAGGCCAATGATTCAGTTTATCCCTAGTTTCCTCACACTTACTAGCTGCATAACCATGGGTAAGTCACTTAATCTCACTTTCCTCATCTGTAAAATGGGGATAATAATTGCTCCTACCTCCTAGGGTTGTTCTGAAATCAAATGAGATAATAATTGAAAAGCACTTAGCACAGTGCCTGGCACATAGCATGCATTATATTATTATTATTACTGTGTTAACTAAGAGCATCTCATCAACCTTGTTCCCTAGGTAAGAAAATCTGGAAGCCAACTAGGGGAACAGGAATAGATTCACTACCAGTTACTCATCAAGACTATTGAAGCACACATGTAAAATAATATTAAAAAAAGAAAAACATAGGGAGATTACATAAAGGAAGAAGGGCAAGACAGCAAATTCCATTTAAGTAATCTTATAGGATATGCTGGAAGTTGGAACTACAGCTAAAGACTAAAAATTCATTTTGAAAGGCCACACTAATGGTTTTATATGTGACAAGAAGTTGTTTTACACATAAGTCTTCAAAATTATTTTAAGAAGTAAAATAAAACAAAACAAAAACCTACCTGGAGCATGTTTTCCCTAGCAGAGAGGTCTTAGCCCATTTCAAAATCTTACTGTTTTCCTGCCTAATGAAGTAAATGCACAGCCTAGAGATCTTGAAAAATAACTGGGGGCATCAATTCTATTGCTTTAAAAATGTCTAATCCTTACTGTCAAGTCTGGAGACTCATTTCATGCTATCTTAATGTTACAAGGCATTAAATGTGAAATCAGTCCCTGTCTGGCAACTTGCCACAATGAGTCTACACTTACCACTTCTGTTACCTATGCTCAAAACCCCCCAGAACTCTGTAATGCATACCAGAATGCTTTGAAAGCTTGATCTTTTCCAGGCAGTATTTTATACAGTTTACTGTAATTCTATTATTATTATACAACTACAAACTCATTCTGATTTTCAACATCTTTTCAAATAGAAAAAACAACAGATCTGTAATTTTAATGGTTAGGGTTTTAAAAATTGACATTACTTTGCAAATGACACCTTAAGACCCTGGATTTCAAGAGGAAACATTTGTTCTGTGGTCAAAGGTTTCCCCCTTTATATGCTACAGTCATTGAGATTAGTCAGTTCTACAGACACACCCAAAGTCAGATAACATATACAGATATTCAGAGACAAAAGGCCACCCTGGAATAGATATAGAGATAATGTTAGGGACAGAGTGACACAGAATGTTCCTACACCAGTGACCCTTTAGGTTGGATCATGGTGAAATTTCCAAGCTGTTTTCATTTGCAAAAGGATCTAGCTGCCAGCAAGCAGTGGTGAGAACATATGCCTATCCTGGCATGCAACTGAAGGGGAACTGAAGGAAAGTAATAAATGGGACCATTCCAAAATAGCTAGAAAACTGAAGACAACAGAAATGATATGATCCCTTCAGAAAGGAGTGGGAGTGGGAGTAACCTCAGTGGGAGGTTAGCTTCTCTGTGTCATTTTGTGGGTTCTGTAGCTCCAAAGTTTGTTCAGAGTCACCTTTTACATGAAATGGAGGAGGTGGGAGCCAGAGCCCCATGGAAGTCCTGTTTCTACTCTGCCATCTTGACACCGCCCCCATAACTTTTTTTCAGGAGAAGTTCCAAGTAGATTTGTGACCTAGACACCATAAACAAATTAGAGAAACATGGAAAAAAATACCTATGAGATTTATGGTTAGGGGGAAACATTCATAACCAAACAAGGGATAGAGAGGATAATAGAAACTAAGGAGGACAATTTTGATTACCTAAAATAAAAGTTTTGCAAAACAAATCCAGTATAGCTATGATTAAAAAGAAAAATGGGAAAAAATCTTTGTATCAGGAATCTCTGATAATACTCTCATTTTCAAGATATATAAGAAACACATCCAAATTTATAAGAAAAAGAACCACTCTCAAATTTATAAATAGTCTAAGGATATGAACAGGCAGTTCTCAAGGAAAGAAACCTAGGTATCTATAGCATATGAAAAAATATTCCAAATCACTAATAAGTAGAGAAATGCAAATTAAATCAATTCTGAGGTTCTATGTCATACTCACAAGATTGATAATGACAAAAGAAAATAAGGAAAGTCATAATGGAAGGGCTAAGATTGGTGGAGTTGTGAATGAGTTTAACTCTTCTGGAAAGCAATTTGGAATAAAGCACAAAAAGTTACTAAACAAAGCATGTTCTGTGATGCATCTATACCACTGCTAGGCCTGTACCACTAAGAGATCAAAGAAAGGCAAACTGTTTATATGTGCAAAAATATTTATAGTATCTTTTTTTTTGTTGTGGCAAAAAATCTTAGAAACTAAAGGGATGTTCATTACTTAGGGAACAACTGAACAAACTAGTATACAAGTATAATGAAATACTATTGTATTGTAAGAAATGATGAAGATTACAATTTCAAATAGACATAGAAAGACTTTTGTGAAATGATACAAAGTGAAGTGAGCAGATCCAGAAGTATGATTTATATCATAACATTAATATTAAAACAATTTAGAGTTCTAATTAGCCCATTATTCCAAAGGACTAATGAAGAACAATACCTATCTCATGACAGAGAGAAAATGGACTAATATATAAAATAAGAAATTACATTTTGGTTATAACCATATGGCAGTGTTTTATTTGACTGTATTTAAATAATACAGGAATTCTATAATTTAAAAAAAGATAATGAAAGCCTCAATTTATAAATGTTGGAGAGATTGTGGAAAGACAAGCATATTAGTATACTTTTGGTGGAATTGTAAACTGGTCTCACTGTTCTAGAAAATAATTTGGAATTAAACTGAGAAAATCATTAAGTTATATATATATGGATATATATATCCATATATATATACACACACACAAATACATAAATGCATAACACACACACACATATATAGAGAGAGAGTATATGTTTACAAATACATCTATACATATATGTATATACATGCATATATACTCATATACTTGTATTCAGTAGTACCACCATTAGGCGTATAGTCCAAAAAAGTCAATGACAGATGGAAAGGTCCAACACATACAAAAATATATCTACATCAGCACTTATTTTGTAGTAGCAAATAACTGGAAGGGAAGTGGATGTCAGTTATTTGGGAAATAGTTGAACAAATTGTGCTATGTGAATGTAATAGAATATTATTGAACCACCATCAAGTGAGGCTAGGTGGGAGGGCTTCCCCCTTATTTTCCCTCTGTTCCACTCAGGCTATCTGAGCTATTCTATTAGCTTAGACTTCATTTAAGGTAGTTGGATGGAAAGAGACATCAATGGTGTTACTACCCTTCCCACTTTTCTTCCCTCATCCTGACTCCAGTCTGCCCAGACACTATTAGAGGTACTGAATGGGAATGGCAACATGACTCCTTTTACCGTTTGGATTATCTGTGAGTCAACAAATACAGTCCTTCTGGTAAGATGGCAGACTACCAAGTCTTCCATTTGCTCTATCATTGTATCTTAATCACCTCTGGCCCTTAGCATTTGCCTTTTGCTGCTACACCTCCAGACTCTTAGCCATTCCAACAACCTCTGGACTTTTTCATCCACCTTGAAGCTGAACTCATATATATTGTTTTCTCCAGTTACTGTGAGTTCATTGAGGTTAGAGACTGTTTCATTGTTTCTATTAGTATCCCTAGGCTTTGCATATAGTTTAAGTGCTTAATAAATGCATTTTATTAACTTATTCACCATAAGAAATAATAAATATGAACAATTTGTCCATTTTCTGGACCATTTTTAATTTAACCCACTTAAGTTGTTCCTGGTGAGGAATCTCTCCACCAATACAGACCAGCACCTGTTCTGAAACTTACTGTCTTAGAGAATTACCTGGGACACTGAGAGGTTGAAGAAGACTTGAACCCAAGCTTTTCTGATTCTGAAGACAATCCTATTACATCTGTCGATGGAATATGAAGAATACAGGAAAATTTGGGAACATTTCTATGAACTGATGGAGTAAAGTATGCAGAACCATAATGTCCACAATCACATAAAGAAAAACAACACTGAAAGACTTCAGAACTCTGGTCCAATCACGACATTAGAGGATTTGATGGTGAAGGATGGCTTGCCTCACAATAGACAAATGGTAGATAAGAGGTGTTAAATATTATATTTTCAGGTATGATCAATGTGTTATTTTGATTTGCTTAACTGTATAGAATATCCCAAAAATGTTAATGCAGTTTTAAACTTTAGCCTAAAACTGAACTAATTAAACAGATTTTAACTTTAGTAGCTCAAAACTGTGCTAGGACTTTTAGGACACCCTATATTTATTGATTGCAAAAGAGGGTTCTACTGGGGCAGAGGTGAAGGTAAGGATGGTATAGAGGCAATAGGAAGTGACAGTGATGTTTAAAAAAAGCCTCGATAAAACTTTTTTTTCTCAATAAAACTTTTAAAAAAGGGGAAAAAAGTTTGGTTCCAGAAAAAGATTTTTATCACTTGTCTAAGGATTAGCTTAAGGTTTTTTTTCTTTTTCTTTTTTTTTTAATTTTCCCACATGCTTTATTAACTACTTGTTTACATCATTCATTTCCATCAGATTTTGAGTTACAGTTCTTTCCCCATTTTTTCCCTACCCTCCACCCCCAAATAGCAGTCCCACAGGATATCCTCTCACCCCTTAGCTTAAGTTTTGAAAGGTTAATTACTACCTGGTGATTAAATTTTTGGGTCATAGCAACTCATGTCTATTAAGAAATGGAGGGATTGTAGTTTGCTTCCACAAAGGTAGGCTGTGCACTTATGAAAGCATGTTTCTTTTTAAGTATGGAAGCATTTACTTGTTTTCATGTATGGTACTTGTAAATGTTAAGCCATTAAACATGAATGTTATCAGTCTCTTCCAACTCCTTCAGTATAGGCGATTATCTTTTCCCTGTTTTCTATATCTCCCCATAGCACAGGACTCTGGTAAAAAATGTAGCTGACTTGATCCGAGTTAAACACAATTAAATATGCAGCAACATTTGCACACACACACACACATATACATATATTTGTACGCTGTATTAGATACAGTTTGAGAAACACCCAACCTGCTTACTTCTCACATCTACATTATTCTTCCTCCATTCCTTCCCTTCTCTACACCAATTGTCTTTTATACACTATTACTGCTTTTTTGTTTTTTTGTCTTTTTGGTGGAGAGAAGGCAGGGCAATTGGGGTTAAGTGACTTGCCCAAGGTCACACAGCTAGTAAGTGTTAAGTGTCTGAGGCCAGATTTGAACTCAGGTCCTCCTGACTCCAGGGCTAGTGCTCTATTCATTGTGTCACCTAGCTGCCCCTATTACTGCTTTTACTATATCTCATTCGGTAGCCAGAGTAGTAACACTATTGGGTAGTAACAATATTTGGGCTCTATATCTCCTAGTTTCCTATCCCTAGTCCCTTTTCCTCTAATATACACATTCCTACAGGTTTAGGGACAGCATCAGACTATGAAATTTATACCCTTCCAAGTAATATAGCCACAGCTGAAGTCACATAATCTAATCTTCATGTTGGCTATATAATAAAGATATGTAATAAATCGATATGAACAGGAAAACAAGAAAAGGATTTGTAGGGTTTGATGGTAGAGCTGCCTTAATTATGGGTAGGGACCAATTTCTATTCAATCTGGGAGGGCTTCTTGAGAGAGGAGAGATCCTTGTTTTGTATCCTCACCTTATGTTCACCATGAGATCATAGTCAGCATTTATTTGGAAATCAAATGAAGGCATTCCAAACAAAGCAAAACTACCCCTAAAGAAATCCACCTCTGCTTTGAGAAAAACAAAAAAGCTCATAAACCAAAACAAGACTTGTGACTTCTATCCTGACTCATTCTCAGCCCAAGAGCATATAGACATGCTTTGATAAGAGGCACTGAAATTGCCTTGGTTTGTTTATAGTGAGTCATGCTGGAAATCACACAGTATTTCTTTCTCTTGTATCATGCATTGCTAGGCAAGAATCAGAGGCAGATGTACTCCCAATCAGCGTGTAGTTATTCTCAGATTGTCTGTCCAATGACTATCAATTTAAGCAGGCAATTTATGTGACTCAATAGGGACCCCTATTGGTGAGGGCATTGAGCTCCTTATACAGGGTGCTCTACCCCCAAGTATAAGCATGGTGGACTGTTGAACCCAACAAAAGATTTACAAGAGGGTTGGAAGGAACAAGCTGCTTTTTATGCCTATTTCTACTGGCTCATCACAAGACCTAACAGTTACAGAGTGAGGCATGAGTCATATTTCTTAGGATATGCCCATACTGGAGCAATTAGCTATATAATTGCTGCAATGATCAACCCTTTCCCAGCTGCAATACTTCTCCAGTTTAAACACTAATCCTGTGAGCCAACGCTTGTTATTTATAAGCACAGCAAAGGTTTAATTCTAAAAGTTAAGACAGACCCTTTAGCTAATGCCCCTTTCAGTCTCAATTTAAAATTTGTGCACTCATCTGCTAATGGAAATATAGAGTTTTCAATAATTATTAATGTCATATTCAAATCTACATAAAATAGATTTATCTGTTGCTTTGACACATTGTGGCAAAATGTTCTGTTTTGACAATAATAAATCACCATAGCAACTCTGCTGCCCCAATTACAGTAAGTTCAGTACAACCCAGAATAAGAAAGAAAAATCTCTGTGAAGGTTTAGCACTGGTTGTCTAAAACTGCCGAACATTTACTTTCAGTTTCCAAGACAACATTACTGAGCACATTTTTTGCTTCATAAACCGATGGCAGAGAAGTCTGTAAAACAGTCATATCCAGATCCAAATTCCAAAGCAGAGGGGACTAGGCCAATCCCTATTGCCAATTTACACTTAAGTAGACCTCACAATGGGACTGCCAATACTCTGTAACCAAAACAGAAGGCTTTGAAAGGCCATTTCAGCTTTCCAGTTCTATAAGGTAACAGAATGCTTCAGACTTTGTAATTAAGTTGAACTCTCCAAGGTTACTAGTGATTACTTAATTGCCAAATCAAATGCATTCACTGCCTCCTTTCAGCCCATTTTTTAAATACTTCTTTGTAATATATACCTTCTTCTTGGATGCTCTCTCCCCTCCAGGTTTTTTAAAATTGCTTTTTCTTGTCATTCTCCTCTTTGTCTGAGGGTTCCTTCTTGTTTCCTGCTGGATCATTCATATTGTACCCCTTAACTATGTATACCATACGGTTTTTTCCTCTCTCTATACTTTTTTTCTTGAGGACCTCACCAACTCTAGGGCTCAAATCTCTATGCAGGTGACTCCTAGATCTATAGATCTAGCCTTAGCTTCTCCTGAGTCCTCGTCCTACATCTCCAACTGCCTATTGGACATTTCAAATTGGATATTCCATAGGTATCCAACTCATCATGTACCAAATAGAATTTATTAATCCAACTCTCTTCCAAATTTCCCTTTCTGTTGAGGGCATCAATCTTTTTTATAGTCATCCAGGTTTGCAACCTTGGAATAATCCTAGACTCATTTCCCCTCATCTCATACATCTAGTTATCACTCCCATGATGTCACTGGTCTTCTTTGAGAAGAAATGAACAATAATCTGTGTGTAACAGTAGCTACTGTCTAGGGACTCAACCTGCCAGTTCAAGTTGGACAATGCTATTATTTCTTCTTTTTTTTTCTTCCTTCATCATGTGATCTCTCTGTCCACCTGGGGTCATACCCTTACATGTGGGTGCTCTGTCAAAAGGAACATATTTGGTTGTTTATATTTTGTAAGATATCTTGGGGCTTAGGGCCTAGGTTCTTTCAATTTATTATTTATTTAAATTTACCTAATTATTTTAATTATATTCATTATAAATAATATAAATATATTAATTCATCTTATTATTTTAAAAAGCTGGGATAATTGTCTTATGCGGTTGTCATTTCTGATTCCTCAAAATACTGCTCTGAAAAAACAGGTTTTGAAAAAGCCCATTGTGATTCAAATGGAGCTACTAGACCATACCTTTAAACCCAAATCACTCTGGTTTTCATTAAATGGCTGATAATAGGTCCTTTCAGCCACAGTTTGGGTTTTGATGGCTTAGAGTGTAAGTACCAATTGTTTTCTTGTTCAGGCCAGAAACTCTGAAGGTCTTCCACTCCCAGGTTGATTCTTTTGTGAGGGCTTCCTAGGCCATCTTATGTCTCAATTCTTACCTAGGCCTTACTCATTGAACGTGCATTGCCTCAGACAAACTGAGACCTGGGAAAGACCTTAGTTTCAAAAGGCCAAAGTCACTCTCTGCATCCTGGGCCATCATCAATCATCTTGACTTTTGTCTTGTCACTGGATTCTGATGACTAGGGAATCATATGACTATGACTTTGCATAGTTCTGCCTCACTTACATCCAATTTACTTGAAAATCAAGACATCAACCTTGTAAAGCCATTGGTCCTCTTCGAGAATGAAACACAACATCCAACTGATTGCTGACTTGTGTTGATTGTACATCAATAGTATCTCTTGTATTCACCCCCTTACTCCACTCACATGATCACCATCCTAGTTCAGGTCCTTATCACCTCTCACTTGGAATAATGCTTTAAGCTCTCTTCTCTTCAATTCATTCTCTACATAGCTGCCAAAATTATTTCCCAAAGCCCAGGTCTGGCCATGCCACTTGCTTGCACAATAGACTCATGATTCCCTGTTACTACAAAAATGAAATATAAAGTCTGTTGGCATTAAAGGGCCTTGCAACTTGCCTTCAACCTACCTTTCCCTGGCTCATTATACATTATTCCTCTTCATAAACTCTACTGTTAAACCAAGCTAACCTATTTATGCTGTTCTTCAACACAGGGCCATCAGCCAAACCATATCCCATATTTTCTCCTTTCTACCTTAAACGCCCTAGCTTTCTTCAAAGTCCAGCTCATTTGCAACTCCTCATGAGGTCTTTCTCAAATATGTATAAAAATTTGTATATACTTAAATGTTTATATTTTATAAATATAAAATTTGTATAAATTGTATAAAATTTGTATATACTTAAATGTTTATATTTTACTCGCTGCAATGTAAGGTCTTTCAGAACAGGGATTACTTCATTTTTTATCCTTACATTCCCAGCTTTGTATTCATTCTATAATGATCAGTTTTGAATGTGGAACATGGCTGTTACTTATACAAAATGATTTTTTTTTGTTAAGAAATCAATGTTTTATTTTCAACCAGCATTTTTCCAACACTATTAGAGCATCTGGGTTTTAAGACCACTCTGTAGTAGCTCCTACCCACTCAGTGGCCTGAATAGTAGGAGCCGCAGACCAGTCCTCAGTAGCTGGCTGAGTACTCCAATCTTCGGTGGGGAACTGCTGAATGGGCACAGATGGCACCTGTACTCCCTCGGACCAATCAGCCACCTCTGGTTGAGTAGCAGTGAATTCTGGGGCAGGTGCAGTCCATTCACCCTGAAACTCCTCCTTTGTCACTGCCTTCTCAGCTGTGGCCTGCTCTTCCTTTTCAATCTCCTCTGGATCCCTATAGAAGTAAAGATCAGGCATAACCTCCCATGGGTGTTCCCGGGAGATGGTACCACGCATCCGCAGGACTTCATGGGCCAGCATCCACCACATCAGATCCACAGAGTGAGCTCCCTTGTTGTTACATGGAATGGCGATGTCCACATAGCGAAGTGGGGAGTCTGTGTTGCACAGGGCAATGGTTGGGAGGTTAACATACGATGCTTCAGTCAGAGGCTGGTGATCTGCCCGAGGATCAGTGACCACCAAGAGGCGAGGCTCCCTGAAAGCTGCCTGGATCTGGTTGGTGAAGGTGCCCGGTGTGAAACATCCAGCAATAGGTGTCGTGCCAGTGGCAGCAGCGAATTTCAGAACAGCTCTCTGGCCAGTGTTCCTGGATGAGATGACACTAACATCAGCTGGGTTTTCAATGGCTACAATGGCACGTGCTGCCAGCAGAAGTTTTTCCCAAGTTCTCTTCAGATTAATGATGTAGATGCCATCACTCTTTCTCTTGTAAATATATTGTTCCATCTGGAAGTCCAGATTGGTACCGCCCAGATGGGTTCCTGCAGCCAGGAACTTGAGGACATCCTCCTCCTTCATCTGCAGGAGATCCAGGGCTCCGGACATTGTGAAAGTTTCCCTTTAAAGTTACAATGGAAACCGAGAACAACGCCGTATGGAACCCTCTTCGGGGCAGCGTGGAAAGGCACAAAATGATTTTTAACAGTAATTTAAAAGTGCCTACATTATAGTAAATTCTTGATGACTAATGGTGAAAGGCAACTTTACACTTAAGCTTTCAGTTAGAGTAATTCAACCTAAAGAATAATCCCCCTGCAGGCAGTTCTATTAGATGAGACGTATGAAGAATTGCAAAGTGAACAGAAAACAGGAGATGATGTGACTATTTCAGAGAATTTCCCTTCCATTGATCTAATGAAATTCCACATGTTTCTCCAAAATGATCACTGTAGTATAGGTTGGGGGATGGGTATAAATGGCAAGCAAAGAAGTAGTCAACACCTTATTTCAGCTATTGAATTAACACCTTGTTTCAGTTCAAGTTTCTTTTGAGCCTTGTATCAAGTCTGTTAAGAAACAGAACATGTGAACCCCACAATTTGTGAATCCTAGAACTCGTGAACTCCTACAACAGGAAGGGGAGGAGTTAATGACCATATATAAGGAGAGGTCTTGACTAGAGATAGCAGAACTGAGAAGAGGACTCCTGTGGTGGCAGAGTCAAGAAGGTGAAAACTTGTGGTATCCTGGCACTCTTGTCTGCTCTGTGTTGATGTTTGTGATACTTTGTACAGAAGCCCTGGGTCCTTACTGGAAGCCCTGAAAGAGGATTTTCTGGTTGTATGTTTACAGAAGTCCTAGAGAAGGGTTTTGGAAGTCCTGGGACTTTACTGATGATTTGTGCTGACCTCTTGGACCTTGTGGGTCTGTGTTGATTTCACAGGCAGATAGTGAATTGATGATGGTGCTGACAGTGTGTATGAATATTGTTATGGCTCTGTTAAGCTTTGTCTTTCCAGAAACAGGAACTGTGAAGGACTTGAGGTGGACTGGACACTGTGGGCTTCAATATGGAAATGATAACTGGACAAGGAACTGGATGAAGAACTGGACAAGGAACCGGGAGCTGCCTGCCTTTGAACCCAGGTGACAGCTGGAGCTGGGACCATGGAAGCTGAGAGCCAGCCTTGAGTCAAGCTGAAAGAAGACTTTAGTTGGATACTGTGTACTGACTGAGATTATGATTTACTATGACTTAGGGGTAGAGAACTTTGACTTTTGTATTTTGCAATTGAATTAAGGATTTGTGATTGACTAAATGAATATACTTTGTTGAAAACTATGTGACAACTTTGGTGAAAACTATGCAGTCATTTTAGTGATAAACTGTTGAGTTGTGACATGATGAATGCTGTATTTTGATTTTCTGTTATAAGTTATAACACTGTCCTCTGGAAACAGCAGTCCTCTGGAAAGCTGCATGGGCTTTACAATGGGCAAGAAAAGAGCCTTAGGTAATCAATCATGTAGTCAAATCTCCAGGTGTACAGTAATTTTTAAACTTTTGGTTCTAGAGTTCATAATTACAGGAAATAGACATACATATGATACCTTACTATTTTAAAGTCTTTAAAATGGATCTTTTATTTTTTTTAAATTACCTTCATTTTTGAATATATACCTATACATAACCCACAACACTTAAAGATACATTAGAAAATGAGGGGGAAAAAGCAGTAAAGCCAGACTTGCTAACACATCAACTAGGTCTGATAGTTTATGTGAAGTTCAACACACATAGCAATCACAGTAGCCTCCCCTGAGTCTTACACTCATTGACGCTTACCCCTCCCATCCCATCTTGGAGGGATGTGCATTTTCTAATATTTTCTTTGGTCAATTTTGGTTAGTACATAGTATGTGTGTTATTTCATACTATTACATAATACATATTAGGTTTTTTGGTTCTTTCCATTTATATTGTTGTAGTTATTATGTAGATTATTGCTTTAGTTCTGATTTCATGCTGTTTCATTTCATATCAATCTTTCCATTTTTCTCAGAATTCTTCATATTCACTGTTTTTTTTTTTGGTGCGGAGAGGGGTAAGAGAGAAAGAGTTCATCATATTTATGTACCAATTTGTTTAGTCATTTCCAATTGATGGGCATTTGTTTTGTTTCCAGTTCTTTACTACCACAGAAGTACTGCTATGACTATATATGTGCAGATGATCTATGTCTGAACTCCTTAGGAAAGATATATATATGTGTACATATAAAAAACACACATACAACACCCACATACCCACATATATACATATAGATATATCTGCATACATGTGAATTTACCTAGCACATATTACCATTAAAAATATTCCAAGTGCTTTACCTGTGTTTTTTTTTTTAATTAATTCTCTGGAACTTTGCCTTCAATGGCATGGATTTTGTTTGGCCTACCATGATATCATTTTCTCTTTTGCCCCATTGAGAGCTGTGCTATTAAATTTAAGCTTTTATGAAGCAGAAATGGATCCTGTGGAATATCTGAAATGTCTATTTACTCATTCATGATTCTACCCCTTACAGAGTAGGCCACAGTCTGCTGATAGTTCATGGATGATGGATATGCTGATAAGATATTCTGATTAAAGGTAATAAGGAGCCCTACTATGGTTTAGTAAATAGAAAGGAGAAATAAAACATCACTAAAACAACAGGACAAGAATCTTAGTATTAAATTACTATTCTTCAGTGTCTTTCTTAAAAAAATTAAGTAAAAGCTACCTTTCACATTCACAACCTCTAATTTTAGGATGGAATATGAAGCTTGAGTAACATGAAACATCAAAAATGCCAGTCTAAATTGGCAGTGCTGCCGTATATGGAAATACAAAAGCATTCAGAATTGATTTTCCTGAAGTTTAACAATAACAACAACAACCCTCCTCCTTCTCTGAGTGCAGATGAAAATACAAATGAGAGAATTTATTCTATTTCTTTTTGGGCAGTTTCAGTACTGCTTTCTAAGAAAGGACTCATTTATTTTTATTGATCTCTCTTGTTTCTAAATGACATTCATTTTCAGTGTATTCCTTACTCCCCTTTGTGGTGAGTCATCACTTGTAACAAGAATAAAAAAGGAAAAAAAGGAGTTTAGCAAAAACTAACCAAAATATGGATGTCTGACCACATACTAAGTACTCCACACCCTCGGTCAGTGCCGTCCCCTCCCCACCAGCAGGGTCAAGTGAATTTTCTCAGGTATTTAGCTCAGTAGTATAATTATGCAGAATTGTTTATTTTTGTCATTACTCTTTCATTTTACCTTGTTGTAGTCACAGCTGACCTGGCTCAGCTTGCTTCATTCTGCATCAGGTTAAATAAATCTTTGAAAGGATTTTATTCATTTAAGCTCCACTCCAGGGCAGGACCTGGCTTTGCTTCTGTATTTGTATTTCCCAGCACTTGGCACATCATGAGTACATTTTCCCCCTTTTCATTCATTCATAACAAAATATTCTATTATTATTTTTTGAATGTAGGAACTAATTTATTTCCCACTTTGCTAAAAAGAGACATTATTGTACATTTTAAAGCAAAAGGTAAAGTTAAACAGTTAAAGCCAATCTATAGAAAAAAGCAAACAAAGACTAATAATGCTAAATAGATTGTAACAAATGGCAAGGTAAAATGGATAATTTTTTTTATTTAAACAAATGCTTTATTAACTTCTGTTTTACATCATTCATTTCTGCCAGATTTTGAGTTACAATCATTTCCCCCGCCCCCCGTTTTCCCCTACCCACCCTCCCAGAATAGCAGTCCTGCAAGATATCGCTTCCTCCAATTTGCTCTCTCCCATATCATGTCCCATAGCCCCTTCGGCTTTTCCATTAGAGGAAGGTGAATCTTTGTGACCCAATGCCGTGCACATATTATCTCCCAATTACAAGCAAAAGAGTATTAATAATAGTATTTATATGTATTTGAAACATTTAATCTTAAGACCTTGAATTTCAGATCCATTTCCTTCCTCCCTTGTCACCCATTCCCTCTGGGAAGATAAGTAATTCAGTATATGTTGTACATGTCTAGCTATGCAAAACATTATCATAGTAGATATATTGTACAAGGCTGCTTATAATATCCTCCCATTCATCCCACCCCCTACCTGGTCCATTCCCTACTTGATCCTGTCCCTCTTCCATAGTGGGTACTTCCAACCTCCCCTCCCCCCAAGGATGCCCTCCCATCCATCATCCCTCCTCTCATCCCCCTTCCCCCTATTCTGCTGAAGGTTGAGATATCCCATTTATCATATATGTCATTCTCTCCCTGAACTAAATTCAATGAGAATGTGGTTTTGCCTTTTTGCCTTCCTATTCTTCCCCTCCCTTGTAACCACTTCCCCTTGCTTCTTCTACATGAGATAGTTTACCCTACCCTGTCTCTCCCCATCTCCTCTTGCCACTTTCCTCTCTCACCTCATAATTTCATCCCTTGAGTATTCTCCCTTCCCAAAAAATTCAACCTATGCCCTCTATCCATATATAACTGTAACCATATACACACACATTCACATATGTATTCATATGACCACACACCCTTCTTCCATTATTTTCATAGTGAGAAAGATATCATCAGTCACAGTTATTGTTTTTCCATATAGGAATGTAAATAGTTCAACTTTGATAAGTTCCTTTTGATTTCTTTTCCCTGATTACCTTCTCAGGCATCTCTTGCTTTTTGTGTCTGGATGTCAAATTTTCTATTCAATTCTGGTTTTTTCCTCAAGAATGCTTGAAAGTCCTCTATTCCACTGAATGACCATATTTTCCCCTGAAACAAAATACTCAGTTTTGCTGGGTAGGTGACCCTTGGGTTCATTCCCAGTTCTTTTGCCCTCTGGAATATCATATTCCATGCCCTTTGATCCCTCAGTGTAGAAGCTGCCAGGTCCTGGACTATTCTCATTGTGTTTCTACAATATTGAAATCGTTTCTTCCTGGCTGCTTGGAGTATTTTCTCCTTGATCTGGGGATTCTGGAACCTGGCTATAATATTCCTGGGAGTTTTCTTTTTGGAATCTTTTTCAGGAGGTGATCTGTGGATTCTTTCAACCTCTATTTACCCTCTGGATCTAAAACATCAGGGCAATTTTCCTTGAGAATTTCTTGAAGGGTGATTTCTAGGTTCTTTGATCATGGCTTTCAGGTAGTCCAGTAATTTTTAAATTGTCTCTCCTGGTCTATTTTCCAGGTCATTGGTTTTTCCCATGAGATATTTCACATTGCCTTCTAATCTTTCATTTGTTTGGATCTGCTTAACAGCATCTTGATTTCTCATAAAGTCACTAGCTTCCATTTGCTCCAGTCTAACTCTGAAGGAATGAATCTCCTCAGTGAACTTTTGAGATTCTTTTTCCATCTGGCAAATTCGACTTTTAAGGCATTCTTCTCCTCATTGCCCTTTTGGGCCTCCTTTGCCATTTGAGTTAGTCTATTTTTTAAGGTGTTGTTTTCCTCAGTCAGGCTGTTGACCCTCATTTCATACTTTTCCTGCATCCTTCTCATTTCTTTTTCCAATTTTTCCTCCACTTCTCTTATTTGATTTTTTTTTTTTTGAGTATAAAGGCCACAAGGCAACCAATATTTATTAAGTTCTCACTATGTAAATACAAGCAAAAATAAAGATAATCTCTTTTCTCAAGGAGCTTATATTCTTTTTTTTTTTCTTATTTGATTTTTAAAGTCCTTCTTAAGGTCCTCTATGGCCTGCAACCCACTCATGTTTTCCCCTGGGGCTTTTGGAGCAGGACTTCCGACCTCACGGTCCTCTTTCCCTATGCTTCAACCCTCTTTGCCCCCAAGGTAGGAGTCTAGGGTTGCATTTTTCTGTTTGTTTCCTTTGCCTTGGCATGTTGCTACTTAATTACTTGACTTTTGGGCTTGTTGCCACAGTATGTCTTTGCCGCCAGATAGGGGAATTTTCGTCCTGAACGTGTGGGGGGGCAACTTCCGTTTCTGGCAAGCTGGAGACCCACCCATGACCTCCACTGCAGATCACAATCCAGATCCAGGGAGGTTAAAGCAAGAGCGATTACCCCCCCACCCCCCCCCAGCCAAGACTGATTGCTGGATCTGGATCTCCCTACAGTTTGCAGGCCAGAAGCTGGAGCTGCCCCTGAAAACTACAAAATGGTGTGTGTCCTCAGGGGCTTCTAGCCCCCAGGGGAGGAAGCTGACGTGTTCCCCAAATACTGGTCCCAAAGTCCATAGGGCACTAACCTCTCACTTTGTCCCAAGCATGTCTATGTTGATAATTCTGGAATTGCCACAGCTGCTGGTGTTCTGGGGTCCCTCCAGCCAGCTGATGGCCCTGCCGCCCTGGGGCTAAAACCGCGACTCAGGCAGACTTGTGCTCGGCTCCCCACACTCTGCGCTCTGCCTTGCCGGCTCCCAGAGTGCTGCACTGGTCCTTCCTGCAGGGCTGCTGGGCTGTCCTCAGTGGGAGGTTAGCTTCTCTGTGTTGTTCTGTGGGTGCTGGGGCTCCAGAAGTTGTTCAGAGTCCCCTTTTACATAGTTTGGAGGTAATCTGAGGGGCAGAGTTGCTTGGACGCTCTGTTTCTACTCCGCCATCTTGGCTCTGCCCCTCAAAATGGATAATTTTTGCACTCTAAATTTCATATGAAGATATGTAAAGCATGGTCCAAATGATGTAATGAGAATTAAGTCCAGGAAAATACTGGAGTTTTTATTTTAGAGAAACCAGTTTAAAAATAAAAACTAGAAAATGAAACTGACCAAAGTCAAAATTTACTGAGAAGGGAAGGTGATTTATTAAACAATCCAAACTATAAAAATAAATAGCAGTAAAAAAAAAAAAAAGCACATTTTTAATTAACAATTCATTTTGTGTCTCACAGTGTTTTTTCCCCCATATTAGGGTTTTTATACATTGAGTATTGTTTAAAGCCTAAAATGTATTTATGTAGTCCGTAAGTGCTTCTATATTGAGATTTTAAAAAATTCTGCTGCATATCTTGCTAACTTCTGCTTAGCATAGACATAAATCAATTATATTCTACCATTTATCCCCTCATTTCTGCTTAAATAGCCTTAAATTAAAATATAATAGAACTTTACAGGCTTTCCTCATGTATGGCCTACTATGATGTATATCAGGTACTTGAAGTTTAGCATCACAGTAAATATGAATTAAATACAAAGAAAAAATATCCCAACTTCTTGTGATATTGATTACTAAAATTCAGCTAAATTTCAGTCAAGATATTTAAATTGGTGTAAAGGCTCCTTCCTCTCTAAAATGTCACATCTCTAAAAAAGTTTCTTCATGTTAAAAAGAACACACACACATAAAATAATTTTTCTAAAAAGATTTTGAAATCATTTTAAACCATATTAAAATATTGGTTTAAATGGTTTAAAATATTTAAATGGTTTAAAATATTGGTTTAAAATTTAAACCATATTAAAATAAAACCATATTTAATAATTTACAAGCTCCCCTCACATCTTGTCCCCAATCTGTAGCCTTCCTGAATTATTCTGGGACATTCATTTTTATTTTTTTGCTTATGACCTTTTATAAATTCTATACTCAGATATTAAGCCGTTTTTGCACTGTGACTTAATCTTCTACCTTTCCCTGGACATAGATAATACATGTTTTGTACTGAAATATCTCCTAACCCTCAGGATTAAGGAGAAGTCAAATCCACTGCTAAGGCAAAACTTAGATTTTTAAAAAATACTAATTAAGAAAAAAGATAACTCTGCAAATAAATGGGAACTATTTCTTTTTTCTATTTTATCTATTCCAGAGTTGGGGTTTAGATAGAAGGAAAAGTTAAAATTTAAAAATATGTGCTTAATTAACAAAATGTCCTGGAAAAAATTAATATAAACTCATAAATATTCAAATAAAAAACTAAAAATATGAACATAATTATTCACTATTGAAGTCTAAAATTATATACATTTCTAAGATTCCAAGCTCAGGAGTCCAATACAATTCAAGAAAACCACGATAAAGTATAATTATATGTGAATACATATCCACATACACTTTTATTTAGTAGAGCACTGTAGCTAACCTGCCTGGCAATGAGTTAATAATGACTGCCACTTGAAGGTTTGTTGATATCCATGAGAGAGACCTATAGCCCTCAAACACCTACCATGTATAATGGTGAATAATAATATTAAAGTGTTAAGAGACAAGAATATTAATAAACTCTAAGACTACTGTGACATACTAGACATGGGATAGTTTAAAACTTGGCATCTTTAAAAAGAACTTGTTCTACTTTAATGGATATTCGATGGTCTTGAACTCTCTTCCAAAAATAAAGTGAATATAAATATGAATGTAAGATGATTATTTAGGAAAATCCCAATGCTTAACATTAAGATTTTTATTTGGAAAATTTATAGCAAGTAAATATTTGAAACTGTAACCAAAACACCTTAGAATTTTCTGTTTTAAAATGATTTTCTTCCATGTCCCTTGCCCTACTACTCCAAATCACTCTCAATTTTATAATCACAACTAACATAATTAATGATAATCACGGAATTTGTCATCTTTATATCACATTTAAATTTCAATAACAGATTAAAGTATTGTTGAAATAATACGTAAGTGGCATTTACCAATAAATTTATACAGTTGTGTGTAATGCTTTCTTATTCCATGTTGTGTGACAAAAAAACTGACTTGCACAGAAAAGAATGTAAACTGTGTCACATGGACTGCCTTTTAATTTTGTAGAAGTCAAAGTTAGTCCATATCAACTATGAGCAGAAAATTAACTGCCAACAACCAGATTATTATAGATTGTTTCTATTATAGACAATTTAAGCAAAGAAATTTAAACCTTTCATGCATGTTAGCAGAATGCCAGATTACTCACAAAAGAGGCATGAACTTGACTAATTTCCATAAGTTTATAATTTTAAAAAATGTATTAAGCCTAGAACTATGATTACTTTCCTATTTACTGATTTTTTTTTGATAGAACTAAACTACAAAAGATGAAACCTCAACAATTTAGTTAGCCATTCATTTGCATGTAATCCAGACCTCACATGAGGATGTGGAATTAGCAATATAATCCCCAAAATGCACAAAATGTGTAAGTGAACAGATCATAAATGAGCCCAAATAGTATTTCAGGGTGTTATAGAGTGATCATAAGGCATATGTAGGAGGGAGAAAGAAAAAGCTTTTAAAGACTAGAATTTAGGGCTCTGATAACCCAAGAGTCCAGGGGACTAGGGATCTTCAAAGAAATGTTAATTCTAAAGCTTCATCTACACCACTAAATTCTGCAAATAGGCAATTCATTTTATATTATAAAAAAGTTATTAGGCAAACTATATCATATCACATATATTCTCCTAATTAGGCTAATCATCAGGCTAATAATTCTCCCACCTGTTGTACTCTTCAATCAGCAGAGGTAAATCCTCCAATGCTGTTATATTGAGGGTAGGAAGTGGGCAGGATTGACAAAAGGTGGTTTCCTTCCCTCTGGAGCTCTTCATGATACACTGGCATATTTTATACAGTCAGTAGAAGAAAACTGGACTATAAGTATTATATCAAACTTTTAGAAAAGGACAAATCTCAATTCATTAAAAAATTCTTTCATCTATAAACAGTTAAAGAAATTTAAATGGACACCATGACATGCTTCATTTATAACTGTGCTAGTTTCTCAAAGGGGGAAGAGAGAGCAAAGTTGGCAGCTTTAAAAAGACTCCCATAACGCATCAGAAGGATCTCAAGGTGTTATAACTGAAAGAACACTGGCCTTCAAGTCAGAGATTTGAACTCTGGTTCTAGCTCCAGTAACTAATTAGTTGTTTGATTTTGGGTAGGTCAATTTCCCTCTCTGGGATTCTGTATCCTTATAGGTAAATTGAGGGGCTTATACAAGATGATTTCCCATTTTGAAATTCTAAGATTTCTGTTTCACTGACTATAAGGGAAAACAGTGAAAGGCTGAGTTAAAGAGTGTGTGAAGGCTACTATGATAAGAGACAATGAAGAGTATGGCCATGGGATGAAAATAAGCCACCTCTCAAGTTTCACTTCTTAACTTTTCCCTGAGCTGTAGCTTCTGCATAGGATGTATGAATGAAATCATAGAGCTGCTTAGCATTTGCAGCATTTCCGAGAATACCCGAGAGGTCATCTTGTGACAAAGTTGTTAATTCTGCAATGCTCTTAACATGTTTCATCAAAGAACAACAGTTTTTGGCATTGACACCTGGCATTTTTAATAAGAAGTCTTGGGGTCCAGGATTGTATTTTTCTGAATCAGGAAGGGTTTCAGCATCTGCTGTGATGGCCATAGCTGTTGTTGCATCAGGCTGTGGCCTGTTCTGTTTCAACTCCTCAAACAACTCAGCAGTTGCATGTGGTGAGGGGCACCAAAGTATACGGAGTTTTGGGAAATGAAGAGTAAGAAGAGTAAGTTTGGAACTAATATCATTGCTGGAAATCTCCTGATGTAGAGAGCCTCGAGAAGTAAGAGAGAAAGGTTTACTGGGATCAAACTCTATCAGAAGTACTGGTCGCTTATAATATCGAGACATGGAGATACACTGACTATAGAGACGACCATTATTTAAGGAACCAATCAAATCGCTAATGCTTTTCCTCTCCACACATATTTCTGGAGTAAGGATGTAATCTCCAACTTCTAAAGTAACAGGTTCAATGTCAATGCCTCGACGATGAATCAGAGATGGAAGTTCACTTCGAAACTCTCGCATATCCACAATTATACTTTGTTGTAAATTAGTCTTTTCCTGGCCACCTATGAAATGAATATAAGTATTTAGAATGCTATCATTAAAGAAAGATATATGATTAAGTAAGGATTAAAAGTTAAAACCATTTCTTTTGTTCAACTATGATTAGTGTCTGGAAAGAGTCCTTATCAATGTCTATTAACAAACTTCTAGCATTAAAAAAATGTTTCCCAAATCGGGTCCATGGCATTACGATATTTCCTACATAAAATTTTTTTGGAAATAAAGTTACACTGCATATGCCTGTTGTACTTCTCAACAGTTGGCCTACTTTAATTTTATTGCCAGACATAATGGGTCCTGATAGTCAAAATGAATCCCAGAACTTTGAAATCGGAAAGAACTTTAGACATCACGTACACATAATTCCAACTTACAAATGAAGGTCTTATAAATTACAAATGCATACAAATAAGCTTGTCTGCAGGCATAAGACACTGACCTGGACAGGGTAAGAACTCACCTGCTTTTCGAGTGTCAGTGGAATCACGTAAAGATGTAGTTTCCCTTACAAGGTCTAAGTTTGTTTCATCTCTGCCTTCTCTTTCTTCTGGGATAACCATGCTTGCCTTTTCTCTGAAATATTATGAAATTAGGGCAAAAAATTTTATTTAGCAATGTAAAATTTACATTTACTTTTTCACATATTTTTCAAATATAAAACAATACAAATAATTTGACGTATGGCAAAATTATATATTAAACCCAAATATATACAGCAAATGATAGCTAAAAGAAGTAGAAAAAATTGTACACAATTTCCTGGTCCTCCAACAGAAGATAGGGTATATTTTTCACACTACTGGTTCTTCAAGGCTTTGACAACTCAAAATTTCATTAATTAGGATAGCACAAAAAAAGACTGCAAGGGGAATGTTTACTACAGTAAATTATTTCTAAGCATTTAGAAATATTTACATGTAAACAATTGCTATGCTACTTATAATAAGAGTGGATAAAAATCAAGGTATTTTTTAAAAAAATTAAACAAATATTAGATTTAAAATAATTTTTGAAATGATTTTTTTCTTGTAAAATGAGAAACATAAACTAAAACTCTGAGGAGCTAGATCTCTTAATTGGAATTTTAAAAATACATTAAACTTTTAGGGAAAAAGACAAACAATGAGAACAATTATAAACAGAGAATTATAACACTTAAAAACAACTTCAAGGTTATGCAGGTTTCAGCACACATTTAATTCTTCAAGCTTGTATTTTCTCAATTCAAAATTTAACAAGCCTTTATTGAGTACCCCATAAATGCATGGTATTGTGCTAGGTGATGGTATATAAAAATTTTAAAAAGTACATACTCTTGTGGAACTTAGATTCTATTGGGGAGTCTATAATACTTAAACCCATAAATAACTACAACATAATTTGAGGAAAGAACATCAAGAACTAGGGGAAACAGGAAAGGCTTTCTGATGGGAGGTGACATCTGAGTGAGCTAAACTTTGAAGAAAACTAAGAATTCTAAAAACTGGAGGTTAGGATAGAGTGCAATCCAGGCTTGGGGGAAAGCCTGTGCAAAAGCCTATAGGTAGGAGATGAAATGCAAAGTTAGGGAAAGAAAAACATAGAGAGTGTATGAAGGGGAGTAATGTGAACTCAGTTCAGAAAAATAGTCTGAGCCAGACTGTGAAGGACTTTAAATGCCAAAATGATTTTATTTCATCCTAGAGGCAATTAAAAAAAGTGACCTGTGATTCAAAGTGTTACTTCAGAAGATAAAGAGAAGAGGAGTCAAACTCAGTCTTCAGAATTCCCAAGTGTGGCATGAATCAGATTAAAATGTAATTGGGAAATGTAAAACAAAATCAGTAAAAATACAATACAACACAATGTTAATTTGTGTTTTCTAAGTATGAGGCCCACAGGGATTTATTTCTATCTGAGCTTGATATCAATGAGAGGAAAGAGACTAAAAATTGGGAGGTTTAATTAGAAAACTATTACAAAAGACCAAAGCTTGAGAGAGAGCCAAGATGGCAGAGTAAAGACAGGGACTTTCCTGAGCTCTTCCCCAAACCCCTCCAACTACCTTTAAAGAATGACTCTAAATAAACTCTAGAGCAGAAGAACCCACAAAAAGTTGAAGTGAAGCAAACTTTCAGCCTAAGACAACTTGGAAGGTTGGCAGGAAAGGTCTGCTGTACCAGGGTAAGAGAGAAACAGTCCAGTGCAGGCCACCCCAGCACAGACTGGGCACCAGCAAATTAGGAGTAAGCCGTGGGGCAACTGAATCACTGATAGCAGTGGCAGTTTCCAGACCACTTAGGTAAGGAGGTTAAATGACTGGTCAAAAGGAAATTACAGGGGTCTTATTGATAGCACTGAGGCAGGACTCCACTGCTTTGCCTATACTCAGATCTGAGTCACAGTCCAGGGTAGCAGTCCCAGGGTGAGGAAGAGCACTACCATAGTAGAACTTGCAGCCACAGTGAATGAGGGATCCTCCTCATAGCTCCAGGGCAGAAAGGAGTGTTTGTGGTTGCTCACACACCAGAGCACAGGCCAGGAGAGTAATAAACATCTATCCTTAGATCATACCACCTTGAAAAAACTGAAAACTTACAGGTCCCTAGAAGTATTTGTGAAAACAGCTGCACAAAACCCCTGAAGCTTGGGACAGTGAGTCCTCCACCCTGGAAGCAGAGCTTTCCTTTAAGAAAAAGTTTAAAGACAAAGAAAAGACTGAGAAAATGAGGAAACAACAGAAAAAAATTCTGACTATAGAAATTCACTTTAGTGACAAGGAAGATCAAAACATACACTCAGAAGAAGACAAAAAAGTCAAAGATCCCACATCTAAAGCCTCCAAAAAAAATGAATTGGTCTTAGGCCCTGGAAGAGCTCAAAAAGAATTTTAAAAATCAAGAAAGAGAGGTAGAGGGACGGGTAGGTGGTACAGTGAATAGAGGACCTGAGTTTAAATCCGGTCTCAGACACTTAACACAAAAACTAGCCGTGTGACCTTGGGCAAGTCACTTAACCCCAACCACCCTGCTCCCCCCCCTCCAAAAAGCAAAAATACAAAAAAAAAAAGAGAGAGATAGAGGGAAAATTGAGAAGAGAAATGAGAGTGATGTAAGAAAATAATGAAAAAGTCAACAGCTTGATAAAGGAGACACAAAAATACTGAAGAAAATAAAATCTTAAAAAACAGGCTAAGCCAAATGGTAAAAAAAAGTTCCAAAAATCAATGAGGAGAAAAATGCCTTAAAAAGCAGATTTGGCCAAATGGAAAAGGAGGTCCAAAAGCTCACTGAAGAAAATCATTTCTTCAAAATTAAAATGGAAGCTAATGACTTCATAAGAAATAAAGAAACAATAAAACAAAACCAAAAGAGTGAAAAAATAGAAGACAATGTGAAATATCTCATTGCAAAAACCACTGACCTGGAAAACAGATCCAGGGGAGATAATTTAAAAATTATTGGACTACTTGAAAGCCACAATCAAAAAAAAGAGTCTAGAAAACTACTGAAAGGGAAGATTGATGAAGATCTCAACTGGGGTGATGGCTATTTTAACATAGATAAAGGGGCTAATACGAGATATATTGTAGAGGTAGGACCCAATAAGATCTGGGAACTGACTGGTTATGGAGAGGGGGGAGGTAAGATTGAAGTTTTGAACCTGGGTGGCATGAAGGATATAACAGTGCCCTCCAAACAATTTTATAAATCTATATAAAAACCAAACTGAGGTTCTGCATGACTACATGCACCTGCCACAAAATTCTCAAAAATCAAAGTAAGATTAAATTATGTTCCTCTACATTATTTATAAAGGGAAGTTTAAAAAACTGAGTGTCTACAATATGCACATCACTGTGCTATGTGGGATACAGAATAATAAGACTAGTGGCTGGCCTCAAGGAGCTTATAATGTAGTTGAAGAGACAAAAGTCGATATAAAACAATTAGGGAGCAAATAAAGATTGGTAACCCAGATAATTAAATAATACATTAAAGATAAGTCACTATGGGCTGCAGTTTCAGAGAAGTGTGCCATACTACTATAGCTGTGAAAATTTTAAAATAGGGTTGAAACAAAAAGAGGTTTTTGATTAGCCAGAAAACCTGCCACTTAATTCCTCAAGGAATTGTCCTTTGGACATGTCAGGTATCATTTTAGTTTAAAATTGCTATAGGCTAAAACTAAGATATATAATTTTGGAATACAAATTATGGCTCTTAGTCATATAGCTTTTGAGACAACATATATACAAATACAAAGTTATCATTAACATGATGAAGAGAAGTTGGTCCACAACACAATAGTCAGGAACTATTTTTGTCCCAATTTCTTTCTAATACCAATACTTATAAGCGGTAAGCCTTAAATACTTTAGAGTAAAAGTTAACTATGACATTGGTATCTAGTAATTATTGCTCTAGAATAGAGTAATAATTCTTAGGCAAAAGGGTAAACCACTTAAGAAAGAGAAGTTTGCTTATAAGATGTGAAAGAAAAGTATTCAAAATTTTCTAGTGAAAGTCACTAGTGAGTTTATCTGAAACTATATAGTACTTGGAGTAAGAAAATCCATATCTGAGACCTGGCTCTATCACTTACTAGCTGTGGGTCCCTGAGCAAGTCACTTAATGTCTAACCTTCACTTTCCTCATTTGAAAATAAAGATAATATTAACTCCACAGAATTGTGGTGCTGATCAGGTGGTACATGGAGATACTCTGTGAACTGTGATGTGTCACACAAATAGAAGGTTGCTATTATTAATGCATTGAAGGGATAATATAATATTTAGGATAAATTCAAACTCTTTGCTTTGGCCCTTTATAATCTGGCTCTAGTCCATCTTTCTAGGTTGGCTCTGTCATGTACTGTTAAGTTCCAGGCAAACTTGCTTTTCTCCATGCATGACCCTTCACCTCTACAGCTTCTACACCTTTGACATTTATCTTCCAGGATATGAAAATTCTCCGTCCTCATCTCTGCATCTTGGAACCCCTAACTCCCTTTCAGGGTTCATAAGACTTATTACCACCTCCTAAAAAGGGGTCTTTTTTGATGTCCCAGTTGGTGGTGCCTACTTCCACTCCTCTGAAGTTATATTATTTTGTATATAGTACTTTTCTCTAGGAGAATATAAGCTCCTTGTGGGCAGAGGTTGTTTTATTTTTGTCTCTGTATCCTTCTGGCCTTGTACAGTGACTGGCACATATTAAGTTCTCAATAAATGCTTGATAATCTAATTTGAATGAACAACAGGAGCTACTTTTGCAGGTGAGATGCAACATTCTGGACTAGAAAGAGAAGTGAGCTAAAAGCTAGAATACTTAAGCTCCAGCCTGAGTAATGCCACTTGCCAGCAGATATTAATTAGTAGGTGTTAACCAGTGAACTTCCCTAATTCTTAATTTTCCTCATCTATAAAATTAGGTTAATACCATTTGCCCTGCTTACTTCACTTAGTTATTCTATAGCTCAGAATTTTATAAATGCTAAAGTATGTACTACTTGGATTTTAGGTAGTGCTTCAGCTCTAGGTTTAGGGTTCTATAAGCCTTTAAAAAACTTTTTGATTGATGTCTTTTGTCTTTATACTTATTTCTAAGGTAGAACTATTCTCCCTTGCAGATTGAACCTTCCTTTTTAACAAGAAAAAGGAATTAAGCAAAAACAACTGACACAGTAACTCTATGCAACAATGTACATTGCATGCAAGTAGATACAATATTCTGTATTAGGAACTCCCTCTCTCTCTAACATGTGGAGACATGGGTTTCACTATGTGTTCTCTTGGACACAGACTGGTATTGTTTTTTAAGTCTTTTTTATGCTAATTAATATCAAACTGAGAATTGAAAAATTTCCATAAAAGGGAAGGGGAAAGTAAAGGTTGAATTTGCTGTGTAACTAAATGTTTAAGCTTCTAATGCCAACCTGGAATAAATGGGTTATATGTAATTTTTGTTTCAAAAAGTTAATATTTTAAAAATAAAATAAACATTGTACATATGTGTATATATATATTTTTGCTTAGTTAAAAATGCAAATTACTGTAAAAATACTGAATATTGTTTTGAGAATGATTGCTGTCTTCTTTTTTTTGGGAGGGCAATTGGTGTTAAGTGACTTGCCCAAGGTCACACAGCTAGTTTTTGTGTAGAGTGTCTGAGGCTGGATTTGAACTCAGGTCCTCCTGACTCCAGGGCCAGTGCTCTATTCACTGTGACACCTAGCTGCCCCGATTGCTGTCTTCTTAATACAATATAGCAACCATATATACCTATAATTTTTTTATATTCCTAATATCCATGATTAATACTTGTTATACTGAAAATTTGCCTTCAAGTGATTTTACAATAGTTTCAATTAGTTTTACTAAGCAAGTTAAATAAGTAATAATGGCTGCAAAATTAAATTATAAAAAATGAAAATAACAGTACTTTAAAATGCAAAATATCAGCCTTCAAAAATGAAAATTGTTATAATCAGTTTGTAAGTGCAGTAATATTTATATAAAAATGACAATTCTTTCAAAAAAGCTAGAACCAGGGGGTGGCTAGGTGGAGCAGTGAATAGAGCCCTGGCCCTGGAGTCAGGAGGACCTGAGTTCAAATCTGGCCTCAGACAAGTAACACTTACTAGCCGTGTGACCTTGGGCAAGTCACTTAACCCCAATTGCCCCTCCAAAACCAAAACAAAACAAACAAACAAAAAGCTGGAACTTTTTTTTGAAACGAGTCTTCTGAATTAATCACTTAAATTAACCTGATTGAACTCAAATTACAACTATACACAATCATCCTTTTTTTTTTAAATAAGGGCCCTCTACTTTCAACACTTTGTTAGGGCAGTTGACTGTACAAACTCATAAAATTTCACTAATTTAAAGTACTCCATCATTCAGATTTGCTTCTCATTCTCTATTAGTGAGGTTTTATTATATTTACTTTAAAGTCTTCAATGACACCTAGAAAATCTAGAGAAGCATTAATGATAGAATGGCCTAGGATTCTGGGGAAAAAAAAAGGTATCTGAACCAAGCTCTATCATTAATCCACTTTATATCATGGGACATTTATGGTATCAGTGTCATTGATAAAATATGAATATTAATACTTGCACAATATTCTCGAATAGGCAGAATCCTACTGCTAGTTCTACTGCCAAAGGAATTTTTCCTTTCTTCATAAGTGGCTGGTCGTTTTATGTATTCCAATGACTACAAACAGTTTATATTATTATATATTAAAATATTTTAAATGGCAGTATTTGCGTTCTTAAGAACTTGGCACATGCAGGTTGTGGCCGAGGTCATACTCTAAGTCTGTCTCTAATATAAATGCTCTTTAAAAGAACTGATTCCCACAGTACAATTCCTTAAACAAGTTTCGCCTTTTAAAGAACTGCTCAAAGTTCAAAAATTTAAGTTAGGAAAAATATTATGAGGAAACCTCAACAATACAGATGATTGGATACTTGGAAGGATTTATTTATTAAAATAGAAACTTAGCTGCACAAGAGGTTTAGATTTATCAAGGCAGGTAACATGCAAAACTATTTCATTTTATGGGCAAGTATTATATAAACTAGTACACAGAAGACTCTTCATGTTCCAAGATCTGCCATTATTGGATTCAAAAATTTGCTGTGTTAACCCACAGTCTATCACTGATTCCTATGGCATACAAAACTACTTGAAAGGAAATGTGGTGAGGTAGGTGCTATAGTTACAAGGTAATAGAAATGCAATGCTACTGAATTACTTCAATATGATTCAAAATACTAAATAATTCAATGTATTTTGACTACCCGCTGAACTAACTGGGCTGTTGGGTGACTAGCAGGGGACTGGTTAATTTTTTTGGGTGTAAGTATTAGCTTTGAAATTTTTTAGAGCATAAGTATTAGTTTGGCCTTTATGTGGAGAATGAGAATTTCAATTCAATAAACATTTAACAAGTACCTACTAAGTATGAGGCATTGTGCTAGGTGCTATGTATTCAAAGAAAAAAACAAATTGGTCCTGTCCTCAAAGAACTTATATTTTACAGTGGGAAGACAACCATACAAAAGTAAAAAGATTCAAAGTAATATGAAGAGGGAGAGTAATAACAACAGGAGTGGGCAGGGGAAGGGTAGCAAAGCCTTGTGCAAAGCTAAGAGGGGGGGAAGGTAGGGGTGAACTGAGTAAATCAAATGAATTAGGATAAAATGTTGCATTCTGGTACTTCAACCAGGTAGGATAGCATCCTGATCAAAGGCATTCCAATTAGGTATGAAAAGGTCTTGGTCAATTCAGATGTCTCTTATGAGCCACTAGATAAATTGGAAGTAATCTTCCTGTATAGGAAGAGTATCCAAATTGATTGGGGGAAATTTGGACTCATCTCAGGGATCATCTAACCTACCTTTTCTCACTGCCTTTCTCTATCTTTTTTTCATTATCCAGGAAACTTAAACAAAACAAAACAATTTAAAAATAGCAATTTCTTCATTCTTCTTATACGTGCATTATAGATTTTCCTTCTGGAAATCTACCCTGGATCACTTTAGGCACCTTTTCTATAGCTTGCTAATTACATGGTAATGCTCTATGTATTACCTAATGAGTTTCTCAAAAGCTTCTTTTTCTTTCCGCAAAGCAGTAAGATAGCGTTGCTCTTCAGTTGAACCTCCGTATATAAGAAAATAAACCCTGTATGTCAAGACAGAAGATTTTTTTTTAGGTCATAAAAATACAGTCCTTCATCCCTATAGGGAATAATATAACTTTCAAGTTTAGCAACTCAAAGGATAAATATTTGACTAAGCAAAAAAGGTTCTATTAATCACACTCTTACTAAAATTAAGCTGCTAAAACTCTACCTATTAAAGGTTTTATTACCTTTTTTTACCTTTGTCAAAAGAAGGAATCAAGTTTGGGTAAACAGTGAAATACAACTAGAGAAGATGAATGATTATTTCCTTGGGAATATAAAGAAGTCCAAAATCACCCCTCACCAGCCCAAAGAGATTATATTCCCTTTTCATTTTTGCTTTGCATTCCTGCCAAAAAACTGTTTTAAATGTTAGATTGTTTATAGAAACCAATCTATAAAAAATCATATGTCAGTGGAAAATAAACAGTCAGTGAAATCTACATGATTTTTATCTCTCCAAGTGATGTCTCAGGTCTTTTGCGTTGGCAAATGTCTCAACAGAAGAGAGATATGACACATTTAATATAAACACACCAAAGTACAACACACATGGACTTTATCAATCTTCTCAAAATTAATTATACATATATTTGCCTTCTGGGGTGATGGCAGAGGAGAAAGGCCTGCTATTTGTGTTGCCTCTTTTTTTTCTTTCTTTTGAAATGTTTCACTGATGCCCTTTCCTTCTTTACATCACAGTCACTTCCTAATGCCTCTCCCCTCCTCCATCCCAAATCCTCCCTGGTAACAAATGGTTACAGATAATCTGTCTCTTTTCTATTTTGTTTATAATAGAGACTGCTGGGAGGTGGAATCAACTATATCCCTTTTGCTGCTCCCCCCCTTTTCTCCACCCTCTTAAGGTTTTCCTCTCTTATTCCTACCTTAAAAGAAATCTCTCCAACTTTTCTACACTTTCCTTGTAAAGGTCCCCTTCCCCCTTTCTCCCCCCAGAATGTTACTAATTGGTCTATTCCCAGGCAACAAAAATCTTCAGAGTATATATGCTATCACTAAGAATGAAACATTTATTTATTCCCTGATTACTTGTGTTCATCTCACTTGTTATCCAAACTTCTAATCCTGTATTACTTTTGATTCCTTTCTACTGCTTTGATATGCCAGCATGTGTTTATCTGAAAGGCTGATAGAAAGTTTTCTCTTGGCTCTGAGTATTGGTTCACACTGAGTTCAAGATAATCATTTTGCTGTTTGTTTTTCTCAAAATCAGACATCCAAGATACTATACTTACAGGCTTATAGAATCTGAGGAGTTGAAAAATACCTTAGAGGCCATCTAGTACAAGTCATTACCAAATATATAAGCCCCTAATAATGCCTCCCCAAAGTGACCATCCAGTCTCTGCTTGGACACTCCTCCAGTTATGGGAAAATCACATAATCAAGCAACTTAATCCATTGTTGACAGCTCAGTTTATCAGAAAGTTCTTTATTTTGAGGCAAAATCTGTCTCCCTAAAGCTTCCACCCACTGGTCCAAATTCTGCTATTTGAAATCAAAATAAATCCAATCTCCCACATGACAGTTCTTTAAGTTACTAGAAGATAAATGTGATGCCTTCCCTCTTCCTTGGCTCAAGTCTTTAGAAAATACAGGTATTTAAAAACACTGAAGCTATCATCAAAGCTAAGGTTGAATGTAAGCTGTATTAATTTTTTGTAAGTATCTGACTTACTGATATGATTCTATATATTAAACTTCAACACAAATACAACATGATAATAGGGTAACAAAAAATGAGAAGTGATTTGCTAGGATGAGGTCTAGAAAGGGCACTGAAATTAGAGTCAGAAAACAAGGCTTTTAATTTCAGGTTCTGCTATTTAGTATGTATGATCATGGGCAAGCCACACTGCCCATTACTGAGTCTCTGTTTCCTCATTTTTAAGATGTAAGAACTGGACTAGAGCAGGGATTCTTAAACTTTTTTCAGCTGGGACCCCTTTTAGTGTTTTGGCAGCTTTTGTACGTGCTGCATGGCCTAAAGTGCAGTACAAAGTGTTCAGAACCAAGGCCCAGTAAAACTGAAAGATGCAACACTGGCAAGTGCTGCCAGAAATACCTCAGACTCATTACATGTTTGATTTTGAATTAATTTTTGGTTGTTGTGCATTCAGAAACCTTTTACTATTGCCAAATTTTTTGTGATTCCATATGGGGTTGTGACTCACAGTTTAAGAAGCACCGGACTAAAGCATCTCACTAAGATCCCTTCTAGCTCTTCCTGTTTGTGAGTACTCAGTCCAGTGTAGCATTTTTAGATCCCTTCTTATAAAACTTCCTAAATTCATGATTATACAGATTAGCAAATTTTCAAATGACTTTTAAGTATGCTAATACATATAACTCAGAATAATAATTTTTTATAATAATAATTTAAAGGAGGAAAAAAGAACCAGTAATGACTTTGAGTTAATGCCAAAGAAGAGTAAAACTAATATTAAAAAACCCTGTAATTATACTCACAATAACTGAATACACTTGCCTCATAGGCTTCCCAGGTCTACTCGCCCTATAAATTTCAAGTTGACGAACAAACGTTAGTTCTGCATCATATAGGACAACATATCTTGGCTCCACTTCATGCAGTACCCTGGTCAGAGCATAGGGGTCCCCACAACCCAGAAGTGGATGGATGACAGTGAGGGGTTCTTTCAGGATGCCATATGCAGCCTCAGATGATAAATTCCTATCAGACACTTCAGGTTCAGTTTCCTTGAGGCAGCTTTCTTGGCTGCTGCTCGTTTCTTTATAATCAGCTTCTTCAGCTTCATCCTCCATCTTTGTTACCATCTGAGTTAAAGTCACTTCTTGCTTCTTCTTTGGAGGTCTTTGTCTTATAGAAGTCCTGCCCTTGGCTTTTGAGCCCTTGGATTCTTTGCCAGATTTCAGGTTTCCCTTAGAATTGTCTTCTTTTTTGAATTTCATCTTTATTTCTCCAGCTTTGTTATCCTTTCCAAAGGTTTTTGTGTATAGTTTTAATAAGAAAGCCTTTGCCCCAATAGTGAGATATTCTCTAAGCTGTGCACATGTTCGATCATCACTTGCACAAATAAGCACTTGCCCTGAAACCAAGAAAATTAAAAAAAATTTTTCATATCTCACTTTCAAAAAATAAGAAAGCCCACATCATGCCTCTTGAGTAAAGATATATGATTTGTAAATTATTTAATTGTTCTCAAAAGTTTGTCACATCCTTTCATCTTAAATCATTTGGTTAAAAGTCTAAGTTGGATATTTTTAGTGTTTTATGAAATAATAGTAATATTACAAATAAGATAAAATATTTTTATTAGTAAATTGTTTAAAAATAAAAATTTTTGCTTTCCATAATATCAGATAAGACTGTTTTTATCAATTGTCTATTTTGGTGAACAATAAAAAGAAAAATGTACATTAAACCACTTTTAAAAGTTTAACTACCTCATTTAAATGATTTTTATCTGCTGTAAAATATTGGATAAAATGAAAGTTATAATTTGCACTTTTATGTTAATTATCCATAAACTTAAAGTTACTTTTAAACTTTTATTTTTACATTGAAATGATACATATTTTTATTTTCTGCAGAAAGAATAAATGAATGGATAAAAATGCAAATATAAACTATGTACTATGTACTAAGCACTGTGCTCTAGGGATACAAAGAGAAATTCAAAACAGTCACTGTTCTCAAAGAGTTCACATTCTAAATGTATTAAGAAAATATATAAAGGGAAGACTGCCTTCAGAAAGGATGGAAAGGTCCAGTGGTTCTTAGGGTTTAATGGAAGCACAGATGGCAAGGCCCAGGAGTCTGGATGATACAGTGGCTGGGCAGATGGAAAAGCCCAGTGGGACACAATCACTAAATGACATGGCTACAGTCACAGATTTAGTTACAGATTTAGTGGCTAAACTAAGGAACAAGTGGGTGTTTGATTCCCAGTCTGGTGCTTTATTCACTTGAAAAAACTGATAATCTACAGGAATTGCCTCACATAATCCAAACACATTTAAGAAAACAAACAAATATTAGGACAGAAACTGCTCACAGATACGACTTGCTGCTAGTTAAGTGAAGGCAAACCTGACAAAATTAATCTTTTACAATGTCTCTTCTGTGAAATAAACAAGGATATGAATTTTGGAAATAGCTCTGGGAAGGAAACCAAAGGCCTTCTAGGGAAGACTGCCTTTCTTTATTACATTGGGTTTTAAATTATAACACAATTAATATTTGAAGCAATATTACCTCATTGTTCAGAGATCTTAGGAATTTAAGACTGTCTATTTTGATCTATAGGAATTACAAAGCTGAAGAGATACAAAGAAGGAAAAAAAAGCAATGGTTTCATTATTTTCTTTAAAGAAACCATTCCAAAAATATTTTAGAACTGAGAAACTGTTAACATACTAGACTAAATACACTTAAAGACAACAGGATCTAGTAAGAAACTACATTTTCATACTCATATATTACATTTACATGTACCATATTCCTACTGTATTTCTTTTGCCAAAAACTCTTTTAAATCCAGTAATATAAATTATTTGAGAAATAATGCGGTAAATGTGATTTTAAAAAGACTATAACCACCTTTGTACACAGACAACTGAGAGTCTGTGAAGCAAACCTATTCCTATTAATCAAATAGAAGCTTAAATCAAGAACATAAAGATAGCAGTCATTAAAATAAAGTTTGATTCTTTCTTGATTTTTCTCCTGGAAAATGGGTTATATCTTTTTAAAGGAAGTTCAAAAATCCTGAAATCTCTAAAATAAATAAAGCCCTTCCTTTAGGCAAAAAGTCAGGTGAAAACAGATAATTAAGCTATGAAAGCAGTAAACAAATTGCTACCAGGCAGACTCTTCATGTCTCATACTCGGTATTTATTAACTTATTCTTCAGAAGAATAATTGGGAGTCACTTACCTGCTTAGTTCATTGCTACTGCTTAATAGGCTGTTTGGCTCATTCTTACCTGGACCACCAAGAACTTCACTGTTGTTATTTTCCATTTCAATTTCTTTCAATACTTCAGTTAGGGCTTCCCATTTAGGATTGCTTTCTAGGACCAGTTCTCTTTTAATTTCTGCAAAACAATATATGATAAATTTCACTTCAGGTAGAAACTGCCATTCTTAAGATATTCAATATTACAATTCAACAAATAAATTTTTAAATATTATTATTATATAATTGTCATTGTTAATGCTTTTGCTTTTTACAATAATTTCCTGATATTCCTTTATTGAACTCTTCCTTGCAACAAAGAAAAAGTTAGCAAAATTAACCGACAAAATTACCAAAAATGTCAATGTATCATTATGTAATACTCTCTCTTTTTCTTCTTTTTATAAGTACTTAAGGAACATTGTGGTTTTGTGAATTAGGCAAGGGGAAGTATTATACTTATTTCATATCCTGGAAAACTGGTGACTAATCTAAGAAGTCTAAAAATAAGTTGTGGAAATAAAATATTTTTTTGGTTCCCCTAAAATACTCATGCTCTGAGATTCTTAAGAAGCTAAAAAGAATTTTAAAGACCCTGACATACAAGCTTCACATATGGCAGCCATGACAAAAGGGCTAAAAACCATGAGGCCCTGGATAAACCACAAGTTGTTCAAATCAAGCACAGCATTGCTATGTTCCCTAACTCACAGATCTTTGTGAGGACAGTACTTTGGAAACCCTGAAGTAATAAAATAGGCATTGAGGTAGTCTAGTGGATAAAGTCCTAGCCTGGGAGTCAGGACTTGAGTTGGAATCCTGCCTCAGACACTTAATAGTTTTGTGACCCTGGGCAAGTCACTCAGGTTAATCTGGAAAACGGGGCTAACAATAAGTTATCTACCTCACAGACTTCTTGTGAAGATCAAATGAAATTATATAAATACATGTAGTTTTACAAACTTAAAAGTGCCATTGTCATTATTACTATTAATTAATTAATCCATTAACATGGATGAAATACATCTAACATAAGATATTTGAGAAAAAATTGATATTAATGATTTGATGTCAGCAAACAACTTATGTAAATAAAGTCCAATTGTGATTTCAACAGAGAAATCACTTTTTTTAGAAGTCACTTCTAGAAGCATACATAATACCTTGGTCTTCTTTTATGTCTGTTTTTTCAGTCATTTTGCACTTTTTATTCATTCTGGTATCTGGAACGTGATAAACTCTTGCTCGAGCATTTACAAACATTGAAGTACTAGAGTCAAGAAATAGCCATCCTGAAAGGAAAAGAAAGACTTACATTTTAGGTTTATATCTTATACTTAAAAGACATTTACAAAGTCTTTGATGATTTGCTTACCGTAATCTTCAGTTTTATGATATACAATTAGCCCCTAATTTTGAATATATAGTTGCTATTCCACTCTCTTTGATGCTGAAGTCACAATCGCCATCAATCTTCAACACTCAGTGAACTCCACCGTGGTACTGCTGGTTCTGTTTCTTTCTATGCTCAGAGCTTCCCTTCCTCTGCACCAAAGAACCACTGAAAATAGGTTCATGACCTATCTCACAGCACATGGTACTACAACCTCTGCCTCTTCCTTCCTTTTACTCTTTGCCTCCTAGTTAGTGAAGGTACCAAAGCAGAAGCCAGAGAAAGGACAGATCTATTCCTGGTGTTCTAGGTTTGAATCTGTAATGTTTTCCCATTAAAAAAAAAGTACTAAGAACAAATGAGATACCATATATTTATGTATGTATGCATATCTTAACTACACATATATACATGCATACATCTTAACTACATATCACACAGACATATCTCAACTGTAAAGCAATATATAAATATTGCCATAGAAGTATTATTAGGTTCTATAACACTATTAACTTTAAAGCTCCCTTATCAGTTATATAGACTGTTGGGGGCTGGTATGAGAACTGAACTATCATTTAGAAATATTATTCCTATTCAAAAATTCACTGTACTAAAAACAAAAAGACTACTTATAAAAAATAATTTTGGGAACAAAACCATTTTGTTAAGTTGGGGACTGCTTGTACTATACTCACATAGTCTTTTCTGGGAATAAAATGTTAGATTCTAATGTGAATATTTAGTATTGCACAGAACAGAAGTTAAGTAGGAGGAAACATCAGCCATCAACAAAACCTACATCCTTATGCTGTGAATCTAATTTGAAGTCTTAGGACAGTATGTGGGTTCAGTATAATATTCCCCCTTTTTCCCCTCCATTCTTGGAATAGGCAAAATATAACCTTTATGTTCTATTCTCAAAATGACTTCAAGAATAATACTCATAATTTTCATTTCCCACCTGAATTCTGGCCAAAGGCTTTCTCAGTTGCCCTCAAAGATTCCAGAAGGTTAAGAAACGTGACACAGTCATACTGGGAGAGATACTGTAGCAAAGTCCGGAGTATCTTCAAATCCTGTACCAAAGATTTAGTCTTTGCTCCAAGCTGATGCCACAGAGGATCTAAATAGTGACGAATTGTCTAAAAATAAAAGTGAAAATTTGCATTGTTGTTAAAGTATGTTCAATATAGCTTTTAGAAAAACACTACTGCCAAGGAAGTACAAATGCATGTAAGTTCATATGCTTCTATGAAAATTCTTTTAGTTTCAAAAGTAATACATGGCATCATTGACCCTGGTTATTTATCTCATGGTCAAAATCAGTGCTTCCATAGAGAGTAAATTCTTTTTTTTTTTTTTTTGCTTTTTGGAGGGCAATTGGGGTTAAGTAACTTGTCCAAGGTTACACAGCTAGGTTTTTGTTTGTGTGTGCGTTAAGTGTCTGAGGCCGGATCCAAACTCTGGTCCTTCTGACTCCAGGGCCAGCACTGTGCCACCTAGCCTCCCCCAGAGAGTAAATTCTTAAACATTCATATTAATGAAGGGGAGGAGAGGCATTAAATAATCTAAAAATCATTATTTAGATTATAGTAAAAGGAAATGTTAGTCAAGACATATACACTTCTGATGCTTTTACACTGACAACCCTAGCAGGCCCTTCCTGGCTTGGCCATTCTACTGAAGATCTAGAACCTGGCTAGGCAATGAAAAATAGAGAAATGCAGATAGGCCAAAAGGTGTGTGAAAGATCATGTGAGTATAACAGTGGTTGTGGTATTTACTGTACTTCCAATTAAAATTATATTTTTATATTTCACTTATATAAGATATATATTACCTATGTAATATGGATGACTTGTACTGGAAAGTATTAACTTAAAAACAAGCAATTTGGAAAAGAAAAATTTTACAAACTTTAAAGAGCTCCTTTCTTTCAAAATGATTATCTTTGGGAAGATAGGATCATACACTTAGAACTGGAAGTAACCATAGAGGGGATATAATAGAGTTCCCTGATTTCAAAGATGCGGATACTGAGGGCATGGCAATGGGCTTTGGGACCTCTATTTAAAGAAGAGTCTCAGCAGTCTCCCTCGCCCCCATTTCCCATCAGTTACATTGCTTTTGAATTTCTTTGGAACTCTCTATCATATCTCAGTGTCAAGTATCTTCTCTTTTCCCTACTCCTTCCCCCACCCTGCTTTTCAGTTTCCTTTTGTGTGTGGTCTTACCCCCATTAGATTATAAATTTCTTGAAGGCAGGGACTGTCTTGGTTTTTATTTGTATTTGTATCCCCAGTGCTTAGCCCAGTGTCTGATACATAGTAAGCGCTTAATGTTTATTGACTGACTGAAGGTCTGAATACTGAGGGCCAGAAAGTTTAAATGACTCGACCAAGGTAATAAAAGCAGAAAGAGGCAAAGTCAATATTCAAACACAGATCCTCTAACTATAAATCTAGTGCTTTTTCTACCAAATGACCCTATAAAATAGGGTCAAGCTCCCTTTTCCCTGGTAGCTTTAAAGTGATAGAGAAGAAATATTATAGGTCTCTAGGTGAAGTAGAGCTAGCAGTAATGGCATCAGCCTTTTCTCCTTTTCTGACCTCCATATGGCTATGGACACATGGCATCTCTGATAGTTAGTATAGGAGTATTGGACCTTGTAAACTTTGAAAGGTTGGAAGAGTCATCCATGGTCCTCTTAACAATGGGGATTGGTAGCATCAGTAGAGAGTTTAGTGAGGAACCAGCCCTGAGGACTAGCCTGCTAGACCTATTCCAGCAGTGAACTGACCTGGCAGTCGAGACACAACATCCTGTAACCAAGGGAGTGACCTTGACTATGCCACACATAGAAATAAACCTGGTGGGGAAGAATGTTTTTTTAGTAGTTCCTTTGACTGGGAATGGTACCTTACAGGTGAGATGTGAGCTGAGTCTCACAAGAAGCCATGGAAACAAAGAAGTAGAGCTAAGAAAGAAGATCATTTTAGAAATGGAGATAACCTTAATTCTGATCCGGCATAACTAGGAAGATAGTGGTATACTTGACAGTAGGGAAAACAGAGAGGGTTTTAGGGAGAAAGGTAATGAGTTTTGCTTTGGACATGCTGAGTTTGAGATATCTATAGGATACTTTGAGATAGGCAAAAAGCAATTAGTGATGTAGAACTGGAGTTCCAAAGAGACTGGGACTGGACATACAATTCTGCCTATATATGTTATGCATAAATAACTGATAACATGATAGACGAACCCATAGGAGCTGATCACCAACTGAAATAGTAAAAGGAAGACGACTAAGTCATCCGCCCACAGTTAGTAAACATGTCACAGATGAATATAAAGGAAAGAAGACTGAGAGAGAGCTGTCAGATAGGGAAGAGAACTAACAGAGAAGAATGTGTTCTAAAACTAGAGAGGATAGAGTGGGTGGTGATGACTGGCCTCAAAGGCTAAAGAGAGATCAAAAAGGATGGAGATTGAGAAAAGGCTATTAACTAGATTCGGCAATTTTTGGACAGAGGAGTTTCAATTAAATGAGGTCAGAAGTTGCCTGCAAAGGGTTCAGAATAGAAGTGAGATGGCCAAGAAGTAGAGGCATTTATGTGGATGGCTTTCTCAAGAAATTTAGGGATGACTGCTTCAAGTGAGGGTTTTTTTTTTTTTTTTAAAGCAATTGGGGTTAAGTAACTTGCTCAAGGTTACACGGCTAGTCATTATTTATGCGTGGGTGCTCATTTTCTGAGGCCAGATCTGATCTTGGGTCATCCCAACTCCGAGGCCGCGCTCTTACTCACTGCGCCACCTAGCCGCCCCTTTAGGGCAATTGGGGTTAAGTAACTTGCCCAAGGTTACACGGCTAGGTTTTTGTTTGTGCGGATTAAGTGTCGGAGGCCGGCTCCGAACTCAGGTCCTTCTGATTCCAGGGCCAGCGCTCTATTCACTGCGCCACCTAGCCGCCCCTCAAGTGAGGGTTTTAAGGATGGGGGAGACATGGATGTATTTGTAGGCAGCAGGAGAAAGGGCCAGTACATAATAAGAGAAGGGGTAGAGAAAATTAGAGAATGAAGATGATTGTTAAGGCAATTTGCTGGAGAAAGGTTGCATATAGAGGACAAGATAAAGGGCTACCTCTTCAGGCATTTCCCATTCTGCCACCAGAATGAATCCTCCCTTTTAACAAAGAAAAACAATTATACAAAACATCCAATACAAACATTGTGTCTGATAATATATATGTCCCAGAGAATAAAGTATATTTAATTATCTTGTTTCTAGGACCTTTACTTGTTTTTAATTATTCAAATAAAATTTACTTCCAGTGATTTTTTTATTTACATTGTTGGAGTCATTTGGTACCTTCTTGTGGTTCTGATTATGTTGCTTTGTATCAATTCACAGAAATTTTCCCATGTTTCTCTGAATATCTTTGTGTACAACAGTATTTGATTACCATAGGTTTTTTCAACTACTCCCCAAATGATGGGCAACTAATTTGTTTCCAGTTCTTTGCCAGCACAAAATATGCTGCTATGAATTTTTGGTATGTAGTGGACCACTGTTTCTCTTTATGACCTTAAAGTATATGCCCAATGGTGGGAATTTTGGGTCAGTTTACTTTTCTTCTATAATATTAAATTGAAACCCAGAATTAATGTACTATTTCCCAGTGCCACCAATAGTGCAGTATGCCTGTTTCCCCCATAGCCTTTCCAATACTTAATGTTTCTATCTTTTTTTCATTTTTGTTAATTTGCATGGAATGAGGTTAAACAATAGGTTCCCAAAGTGGGAAATACCACCCCCTAGGGGGGTGCTTGGGGTGGGTGGTAGTAGCCTCAGGTGTAATTGTGGGGTCCTAAATAAAAGTAAGGCATTGTGGAAGCACAAGAAAAGAAGAAAATTTTGAAAAACTGTACGTTTCACCTATTATATAACAGTTAAAAGGAGTAGTGATTACATTATTTTCCAAATAAATATACAAAATTCAAGCTATAACCAATCGGTGGTTAAGACTGCTGATAGGATTTAACAAGCAAGCATTGGCAGGTGTGTTGTGCATTGAAGAGGAAGTCCATCATGCATTGGCAGGCATCTGTGTGTGTAATGACTTGTTTATAACATGATACTATACAGTTCCACCACACAATATTGCATCATCAAAATTTCAATTCAGGAAAAACCCCACAAATTTACAATAAGTTACTAAATTTAAGATGTCCTTTAAAAAATTCCATATTTTTTGAAATGATGCAAATTAAAAAAACCAAAAACCACTAACAGGTTAAAGAAAGTCAGTTTTGGGGGAGGAGTAGATGTGTCCCACTAAGTATTTTTTTTTTTTTTGAAAAGGGGGTGGCAGGTCAGGAACCTCTGGTCTAAATTTAATTAATGACAAACCACTTTCCAGTTTTTCCAGTACTTTTTGTCAAATAGGGGGTCTGTTCCCCAGACTCATTTTTGTAACTTATGTTCCTGAATTTATCAAATGTTGGACTACTGTTTCCAATCGTTTCTTTGTCCTACTTAAATTGTTCCACTGATCTATTAAAAAAAATAACAATAACATAATTTTGATGACTTTATAATATACCATGGAGACTGGTCTAGGTTCCCTTCAGTACTTTTCTCATTATTTCCCTTGACTTTCCAGACCTTTAATTATTTTAAATGAATTTTATTAATCAGTTTAGTTCAAAAAAGTATCTTCCTTGTAATTTGTTACAACATTAATCCGAATTAATTTAGGTAGTATTTTCATTTTTATTTTTACAAAGTCTAATCACAAGCTAAGACTATTTCTCCAATTTGCAACCTCTTTACTTCTGTCTATAAGTTTCACAGTTAATATGACATAAATATTGTATGTGGGTTAACTCAGAAATTTTATTTTAGTTATTCTGAATTTATCCCCAGTATTATATAGAAATAATCATGATTTCTGTGGAATTGTTTTGTATTCTGCAATTGTGATGTAGCTATTAATCATTTCAATCAGTTCTTTCACTGATCCTCCCATGTTTTCTAAATATAACCATCATGTCATCTGTAAATAAGGATAGCTTTTCCTCCTTGCTGCTGAAGCCTATCTATTTGGTTTTGTTCTCATTTTACTGCTATAGTCAGTGTTTCTAGAAATAGATTCAATCATAATGGGGAAAGCCCCTGCTTTACTCCTGTTCTCACTGGGAGATATTCTAGTGTTTCTTTGTTACAAAAAATGCTAACTTTTGGTTTTAAATATATGCTTTTAGTTAATCATATAAAAGAATGGTCTATCCATTAATATGCTTTTATAGTTTTTGAAATAAATGAGTAATATATTTCATCAATGCCTTTTTATATATCTACTGAAATAATCATGTACTTTTTTTAACCTTTGTTGTGTATATGATTATGCTAATTATTTTTCAAATAAGGAACCATCCTCTCATTCTTGCTATAATTTAGTTATAGGTAATTATTTTCAAAATATAATTCTATAATCTCCTTGCAAGATTTTATTTAAATATTTTTGCATAAAAATTCACTAGTGAATTTAGTATATAGATTTCTTTTTCTGATTTGTCTCTCTTATTTGAATATCAGGACTTTATTTTTCTCATTAAAAAAGAATTTGGCAGAATGATCCCTATTTTTGAGAATACTTTTGTAGAATAGATATTAATTGCTCTTTAAATAACTGATAAAATTAACTTGTATGTATATTTGGTCTAGAAATATTTTCTTTTGGCATTTCACTTATGGCTTCCTCAATTTGTTATTCTTAGATTAAGATCTCTGTGTTTTATTTAGGTATTCTGACTTGTAAATATTAATTTCCTCAGACTTCTCAGTTTTGTTTACATGTAATTAATTGTGCTATTACTTTTTATACTTTTTAATTTCAACTTTATTGTGAAATTACCTTGTCTATTTTTTATTCTGATACTCTGATTTTGTTCCTGTCTTTTTCTTGATTAAGTAGGCTAGTGGCTTATTAATTTTGCTAATCTTAAAACAAAAAAACAAAAAAAAAAAACAGCTTAGCTTGGAGCCAAAATGGCAGATTAGGGGAAGGAATTCAATGCTTTCTCAACATTCCCACCAAACAAATTTAAAATAACATCTCAAATCAAATTTTGGAGTAGCAGAGACAACAAAAGGTCAGGATGAGACATTTTTTCTGGCCTAAGAAAGCTTAGGTTGGCAGGGGAAGTCTGTGGCACTAAAGCAGTTTGTCTGGAGCCCACATATGCAGTGGTGGCAACAGTAGCTGTAGCAGCGTCTGGAACCCTCAGTCCAGAGATGGGGGGTCAAGGGTCAGACAATTGACCAGAAAGAGATAATAGAGGTCCTTGGCTGGCACTGGGTGCCAGTTGGTACTGAATTGCAACTCTTGCCAATATGCATTGCTAGGTGGCGGTTCTAAGGCTGAGAGAGTGCTGGCATTTGATCAAGGGTCCTTTTTGGGTAAAGACCAGAGTACAGACCAAGAGAGCAGTGACCATACCTCTCCCAGGAGCACACCACCTTGAAAGCAGCAAAAATTTGAAGACCCCCCTGAACTAACTTTAAAAATAAGTATGGGGGCGGCTAGGTGGCCCAGCGAGTAGAGCGTCAGCCCTGCAGTCAGAAGGACCTGAGTTCGGATCTGGCCTCAGACACTCAATTCACACACAAACAAAAACCTAGCCGTGTGACCTAGGGCAAGTTACTTAACCCCAATTGCCCTCCAAAAAGCAAAAAAAAAAAAAAAAAAAAAGGATGAAAAAACCTGAAGCTTGGAACAGTGCCTCCCCATCTTCAGGTGAGCAAAATCCAACTTAAATATAAAGTTCAAAGTCAAGAAATAGGCTAGAAAAATGAGCAAGCAACAAAAAAAGAATTTGAACACAAAAAGCTACTTTGTAGGCAGTGAAGACCAAGATATTAACTCAGAAGACAACAATGAAAACAACAACAAACAAATCCTCAAAGAAAAATACTAATTGTACCCAAACCCAACAAGAATTCCTAGAAAAGTCAAAGAAACAAGTAAGAGTGATAGAGGAAAAATTGGAAAAAGAAATGAGAGAGACACAAGAAAGACATGAAAAGATAAGTAACAGTTTGATAAAAAAGGCACAAAAAGAATACTGAAGAAAATAACATCTTAAAGAACCAGAGCTGACCTAATGGTAAAAGAGACACAAAAATCTACTGAGGGGAACAACTCCTTAAAAAGTAAAATTGGCAAAGTGGAAAATGAGGTATAAAAATTCACTAAAAACCTCCTTAAAAAGCAGAATTGGTGAAATGGAAAAAGAGGAAAAAAATCTCACTAAAGAAAATAATGCTTAAAAATTAGAATTGGGCAAATGGAAGCTAATGATTCAATGAGATATCAAGAAATGATGAAACAAAGTCAAAAGATGAAAAAAGGAAATAGAAGAAAGTGTGAAATATCTCTTTGGAAAAACAAGTGACCTAGAAAATAGATCAAGGACAGATAACTTAAGAATTGTTGGTTTAGGAGTGGCGAGGTGGCACAGTGAGTAGAGTGTCGGCCCTGGAGTCAGAAGGACCTGAGTTCGGATCCGGCCTCAGACACAATGCACACACAAACAAAAACCTAGCCGTGTGACCTTGGGCAAGTTACTTAACCCCAACTGCCCTTCAGAAAGGAAAAAAAAAGAACTGTTGGTCTACCTGAAAGCCATTATCACAGAAAGTCTAGAAATCATACTGCAAGAAATTATCCAAGAAAAGTACCCTGATATTTTAGAACCATTGCAATTGTTGAGGGAGGAAGAGCATTTGCAACTCAAAATTTAAAAAGAAAAGGATACTAAAAACAAATAATTAAAATGTAAACAAAAATGGTTATTTTTTGTATTGGCTCTACAGTTATTTTTGTTTTCAATTTTCTCCATTTCTCCTCTAATTTTCAACATTCCTTTTAAAAATATTTGCCTTTAAGGGTTTTTATTTTCTAGTCCTTTAAAGTTGCATGCTCTATCAATAGATCCTTTCTTTTTCTATTATGTTAATATGGACTTCCATAGGCCTGCTATAGTTTTGTCTAAAGTTGTGGTACATTGTTTTACTGTTATTATTACTTTTTATAATTTATTATTTCTATGTTTAGTTATTTTATCTAATTATTCAGGATATCATTATTCTCTACTTCAGTCTATATGTTTTGTTTATATTTCCTTCCAAATAAATTACTCATTTATTGTGTTTTGATTTGTAAAAGATACGTTTACTACAGTCACCTTTGAAGATTCATGATTAATCTATACTCTGGAACATGATTTATACTTAGATACTGTAGCATGCTAAGACATGCGTCCTCTTTAATATTTCTATTCAGAATTACCAAAATTTAGACAAATCTTATAGCTCAATCCAAGGATATCAATTTGATCAGATCTGTATTATTTTCCTTGTTTAATTTTCTGTTGGATTTACCCAGCTCTGAAAGAGGAATATTAAGATTCTCCTATTATTTTGTTACTATCAGAATCTTCTTGCTATTCTCTTAATTTTTCTTTTATGAATTTATCTGTTATGTAATTTTAAGGCACATACATTTAACAGAATTATTTTAAAATTGCCTTTGTGGCCTTTAAACATAGTCTCTCAATTTAAATTTTTTATTATTTCCTAATCTGAGATTATAATGACAAGCCCTGCATTTTAAAGATTCAACTAAAGCACAGCATATTTGGTCCTATTCCCTTGTTTTCAATGTATGTTTTCAATGTTTCTTCTATAAAATAAACTGTTGCTTCTTTTCCTTACTTCTAATATTTTTTATATTTCTTGGGAAATTTACTCCATTAATATTTACTGTTGTAACTATTAAATGTTTTCTTACACTACATACTTATATAAATATTTATGCAGCATGGCATACTGAATAGAGTTGGCCTTAGAGTCAGGAAGATCTGGGTTCAAGTCCTGTTTGACCCACACTGGTTGTCTGACTCTGGACAAATTATTTATCCTTTTGGTGTCCCCTGGCAAATCTCTAAGACTTCCTAAGGTGTAGATCTCCATTGGAAGAGAAACTTTTGTTTCAGCAGTTTATACCTTTGAAATCAATAGGTCCAAAAAATACCAAATTATACACACACACATAATATGAATTTATCTCCTCTTTTAAACTAGCATTTAGTCTCTGCCATTTGTTTTGCTTATACTAATTTAAATCCAGTCTCTTCCTAATTCCCAGATAAAAATCTCACCTTCTTCAAGAAACCTTTTCCTATCCTCCTTAATGCTGGTGTCTTCTGTTAAAGGGAAGACAATCTTAGAGATTATCTTCAATGTATATATAAACCTGTATGTATCTTATCTGTATGTTGTTTCTCCCATTAGATTGTGAGCTTCTTCAGGGCAGAGACTGTTTTTGCCTCCCCCCCCATTCTTTGTGGTTATCACAATGCTTGGCACATCACAAATGCTTGTCGTTTGCTTGCTTCCTCTTCCCATTTCTCCCTCTCTCTTTTCCCCTCTCCCTTCCAAAGCTCCTTGGGTTTACTTTTATCACCACTATTCTATCTCTTATGTTTGTTCAACCCTTCCCTTTCCTTACTCATATAAGTACTTAATCTTCCATCCCTGACATATCACATCTATTTTTATGTTTCAGTAATATTCATTTCTAATGCCTGACCCTTTTATGAATTAAAAAGAAATGTGTTATTTGCTGTAGAGCAGAGTAAATGCATTCCTAAGTAACCCCTTATTCTGCTATCTTCCTGGGGTGCTCTTTAAGTATTTTAAAGAAAGTCACTTTATAAAAATGACTACCCATGTTGTTACTAAATGCTTATTTTAAAGAATGCAAAGGTTTAGTTTAGTGTATATCAATAAAAAGAATTCAAAATATGAAAATAAATTCTTTTAATGCTGCTAAAAAATGTTAAACTAACTTTTACCAAAAACCATTACCACTGCTGTCACTATATGGCATTATTTTAGCTTTTAAACAAATGAACACTGGGCAGAAATAACATTTCAGTTATACGCCTCTTTTGAAGAACTCCAAAAGACAAGTTATGGCCATATATAGACTTGGTTACAAAAAGACTCCTTAAAACAGCACTTCAGCTTTTCCAAGTCTGAGGGATGATAAAAAGCAACTCAGCCCACAATAGAGATATATATCAATTATGTTTGTCCATATTTCCTACAACTTGAATGAAAAGAATACATTTTTTTTATTAGCATGTACCAAATGATAAAGAAATACATGGAAATAGAACACATGAAATATAAACATCCCAGTTAAGTGACTTTCTATGAAATACTCTGAAAGAGAGGAATATTGAAGTTGCATTACCAAACAATTACTTCCAGTGGTAAACAGATTATTCAAATAAAGGAATTAAAAGTAATTTTCCCTACCAACACATAAGAAAAAAATTGTAAACAGAAAACAAAAAGTCAGCTATATAGCTTAGTATTCTAAAACTCATGTTTTACTTAAAATTAACCTATGATTAAAATGAATTATAAAAATTACACCTGAAAGGTATAAAAATATTACATTCACTTCTATATTTTCACAAAAGATTACTAGGTAAAAGAAATAATCCCGCAATTAAATATACCTTCTCACCAAGTCATAAAGTTATTTTAAAAGAGAGCCTCTGACTTTTCTACATACTAAAACTCACCAATTCTATTTACTCTTAAGAAAAAAGAGAAACAGAGATGAAGAAAGTGCTATAAAGTTGCCCTAGTGTAATAATTTCCCCTATGTGTCCTGCACAAAATTAAAAAACACCACAATTTCTTCTTTTAACTAGACTTAAACTGGAAGACAAAAAAACCATTAGTATTCTTGCCAACATCCAAACTATTATATCACCATACTTATATATGGATTTCAGTATATTGTTATTTTATTTGTTTTGTTTACAAAAAAATCAAAAGAACTACATTTTAAGTAGCTTCTAAATTAATTCTGGAATAATAACAACACATGCCTGAAAGGAACAATTTAAGCATTAAAATATCCTGCATTCTTTTTTTTTTTTTTTTTTTTTAAAGCAATTGGGGTTAAGTAACTTGCTCAAGGTTACACAGCTAGTCATTATTTATGCGTGGGTGCTCATTTTCTGAGGCCGGATCTGATCTCGGTCATCCAAACTCCGAGGCCGGCGCTCTTACTCACTGCGCCACCTAGCCGCCCCTTTAGGGCAATTGGGGTTAAGTAACTTGCCCAAGGTTACACGGCTAGGTTTTTTTGTTTGTGCGGATTAAGTGTCAGAGGCCGGCTCCGAACTCAGGTCCTTCTGATTCCAGGGCCGGTGCTCTATTCACTGCGCCACCTAGCCGCCCCTATCCTGCATTCTTTAAAATGACAATATAACAATCAGTAAGTAAAAATAAAGTACCTTGTCAAAAGGTTTTCCAATAGCATTTTCTAAAGATAAATCTTCTACTTCAAGAGATGGATTGTAGCATTTTAATTCCTTCAGACATGCATTCAAGATGTCCAGAATAGCTGTCTGGATAGCAAGCATGGCAGGAGTCATGGCAACATGTATTTCAACAACTTCAGGCTTGTGCTGTTCTAAAAACGAGTTTACTGCTACATGAAACCTAAGGAGAGTAATATTTTAAAAAGTATAAGCTAGTATTTTAACAGCTACAACATTTAGATCATGGGTTTTAAATACTCAATAATGTTCTAAAAAAGAAAAGCTAAAGAAAAAATAAAGCATCTCAAAAGAAGCTTAGCACCATCTCTGGCACTTAATAAATGCTAGTTAACTCGCTGATGTATAAAATGATTATGAATGCAGGTAGAACATGATATAACTAAGGAAAGAGAGAGTTTGTAGGGATTTTCTGTACAGAGTATACTGAACAATTAGTATTAACTGTGAAAGTGCTTGAAACTGGAACCCTTGCTCCCTTGCCCTTCAAGTCCACTTTAGGTAAAATTTTCAAAATGTTATTGCCCGTTAAGCCTTGTGAATAACCTCTAAATCTGGAGAGAAGCCTATTAATTTCTTTGCCTAAAACTTTGCTCTATCTTGGCCTTCAGAGATCTGAAGGTCCCATGCAAGGCTGTAAAGAAAATAAAAAGAGCTTCTCAAGCCACCCATAGTATAATTTTGGTGGAAAATGGAAGGGACCTGACAACCAAACCCTCTCTATGTTACCAAATTATTATAACTGTATAGACCACAGATTAATATTTATGTTCTAGCTGGCACATTTAACAGTGGCATTATTATGTAAAACTAACATGTAAAATGATTACTATATGACTGATTATTAAAACAATCATAAAAATATGCCATATAACATGGCAATTTACCTTGGCCACAGGTACAACTTCCTTACAAAAAGATTTCTCATTACTCTTTCCACATGACAAAAGCCAGTATCAAAGGCAACTGCATTATCTGAGAAAGCTTTAATAAAACCACGTTTATTTTTTTGACGAAAGAGACGCAAGATGAAGGCTTCCTGACAGGAGTCAATGATTCTGTGAGCTTTATAGACCAAGATACCTAAGGAGAAAAACAAAAATTTTATAGCTCAACATAAAGAACTGAGATTGGAAAACTCATTTCTTTTCCCCCACTAAATGTATTTCATAACCAGGAAATAAGAAAAGTAAACAGTCTCTAATTCTTTTGTTGTAGGTTATGCTAAATAGGGGTAAGTATAATGTCGAAGTCCTTATTGATGCCGTTTTTACTACAAGAACCCAATTATTAAGACATTTTGAAGTGAGAGTTTAATTACATTGTTTTAACATTTGAATAGCTATATATATTTTGGGACAGCTAGTTGGTGCAGTGGATAGAGAGTGCTGGGTCTGGAGTTCAGAAGACCTGAGTTCAAATCTGACCTCAGACACTTACTAGCTGTGTGACCCTGGGCAAATCACTTAACCCTGTTTGCCTCAGTTTCCTCATCTGTAAAATTAACTGGAGAAAGAAATGGAAAACCATTTCAGTATCTTTGCCAAGAAAATCTCAAATGGGGTCACAAAGAGTTGGGCATGACTGAACAACAACAATGTGTATTTAATGATTGGGTAAAAAAAAAAAAAGGACTGGGTAGTTAGGTGGTGTAGTGTACAGAGCACTGGGCTTGAAATCTGGCCTCATACATTTGCTAGTTATGTGACCTTGGGCAAGTCACTTAACTTTTTATTTCAATTTCCTCATCTATAAAATAAACTGAGGAAGCAAATGGTAAGCCACTCCAGTGTCTTTGCCAAGAAAATCCCAAAAAAGGGGTGGCTAGGTGGTACAGTGAATAGAGCACCGGCCCTGGAATCAGGAGGACCTGAGTTCACATCCAACCTCAGACCCTTGACATACTTACTAGCTGTGTGACTTTGGGCAAGTCACTTAACCCCAACCGCCCTCCAAAAAAGCAAAAAAAAAAAAAAAAAAATCCCAAAAGACATCACGATGAGACTGATATGACTAAAAAACAGATTAAAAAAAGATATACCACCTTATATTTATGTAATGCTTTACAGTTTCCAAAGCATTTCCAAATATTCTATCGAATTTGATTTTTCCCAATAGCCCTGTGAACTAGGCACAGTGGGTATTATTATCTCCATTTTATAGTTGAGGAAGTCGAGGTTTAGAGGAGATAAATGACTTGCTCAAATTTGAGACAAGACTAGAATCCATGTTTTGGGAATCCTGGTCTAATACTCTTTTCACTATTTTCTGCACCTCAATGCATTTCTAAATCTAGATGATATAGAAATTGTAATAACACAACCCTTTCTTATGAAGAACAATATATTTTATGTGTAATATACTTAAAGTCTTGGAATGTTCCTGATTTTTTCATTTCTGCAAGTTCAATAAAACTGAATTCCACAAATTTGGAAAGGGACAGGACTAAAAATTTCCTCCATTATATAGTGCCTTTGTCATGGATTAGAGTTGGTAGGATGAGTTAAGACTTATAGGAAACTCTGCTTTGGGAACTGACTGGAACTCCATCAATTCAGACTCTAGCCCGGAATTGCCTAGGGGCACTGTGAGGTTAAGTGACTTGCCTAGTCACCAAGCTACTGTGTCAGAGACAAGATTGGAGCCAGGTCTTCCTAACAGAAAAAAGGCAGCTCTATATCAACTAGCCAACAGTGCCCCATTGTGATGGGTAATATCAAATTAATCAAAATGAGAACTGTATGAGAACATTAAAAATAGATCTTCAATATTACAGCATCCCCAAAAACATATACAAAGCTATCATGCTGATTACAAATTATTCTTAGTTATCCATTAAACAGGTTTCTTAAGGACTCTACTAACAACTTATATATTAAGGTTATGTAAAAAAAAAGCAGCTGTGGTTTTGGGATTTCATTAATTCAGATTGGTTGTTCCTAGTTCAAATCAGTCTGTCAACGAATACTGACATCTAGTGGTAATATAAACAAAATCAATATTTTAGTTTTGAACCCAAAATCAGAAAAAAAAAATTAAAGAAGCAAAAGAAAAATTTCTGAAACAGCAATAAATGATAGACTTCATGACAGATTAAGACAGTCGTTACAAAAAATATTACTGTTTCTTTTGCGTAAAGGGCAATAAATGTTTGCTCAACTTTTGCACCCATGAAGGCTTTCAGAAAACACTAAGTTCGAGGAGTTACAATGTATAAAAACATGTCTCCTCAATTCCCACTTCTAAGTCTACTAAAGACCTAGATGGTTTAGTGAAAAATAAACTTTTAAATATATATTCTAGTTTAATAGCAAAATACATCATTCTCAAAGCCAATTAAGCCAATCAATTAGTTTAATCCCAAACTTAAGCAGGAAAAAAAATATTTTTCTGAAGTCAATAGCCAGAAATTTCATTTGACAAGTGAAGCTGAAAAATTTTAAATGCTAAAAATCTGGTTAGCATACAAAAAAGTAAATATAAATAGCCAAATGAGCCTATTTATTGTATATTCAAAATGTAAGAAAAAACACTTAAAATATATTCTTACCAGTAATCAAATCTGAAGGAATTCTGTCAGTCAAGAAGTCTACCACAAGAATTCGACTTGTTATAAATAGGACACCACCTTGGGTATAAACCTCATATCTACTTCCACTTGCAATTTCATTTGTCACACGACGAGGAAGGTGTTCAACTTCCTCTAACTTCAGCTGATTGATAAAATACTCCTAAACCAAATCAGATTTCATTAGACTCCTTAATTTGAACATTTTATAAATGGCTACAGATAACAAAATTATTAAGTTACCTTTTGTAGGGATAAGTGATTACACTTGAATGTATAAACAAAGCTATAGATAGCCCCATGCTACTCTTCTAAGCAAGACATTTCAGTGATCCCTCATGGTCTCTAAAATAAAATAAAAATTCCTGTTTGGCATTTTAAAGTCCTTCATGATCTGGCTCCAGCCTACTTTTCCAGACTTATTTCTAGACTGATTTCACCTTATTCCCCTCTACACATTATGTGTTCAAGAATAAGTGTTTCCAGGCTGAAGGGATCCCAGAACACCAGCAGCTGTGGCGATACCAGAATCATCAACACAGACATGCCTAGGGCAAAGTGAAAGGTTAGTGCCCCATGGACTTTGGGACCAGTATTTGGGGAACGCATTAGCTAGAAGCCACTGAGGAGACACGCCATTTTGCAGTTTTCAGTGGCGGCTCCAGCTCCTGGCCTGCGAACTGTAGGGAAATCCAGCAATCAGTCTTGGTGGGTAATCGCTCTTGCTTTAATCTCCCTGGATCTGGACTATGGTCTGGGGTAGAGGTCATGGGGTGGGTATCCAGCTTGCCAGAAATGGAAGTTGTGAAGACCCCACACTTTCAGGATGGAAGCTCCCCTGTCTGGTGGCAGAGTCATACTGTAGCAACAAGCCCAAAAGTCAAGTAATTAAGTGGCAACATGCCAAGGCAAAGGAAACAAAATAAACAGAAAAATGAAACATTAGACTCCTATTTTGGGGGCAAAGAGAATCGAAGCATGGAACAGGAAGAGGACTGTGAGGTCAGAAATCCTGCTCCAAAAGCCCCAAAGGAAAATATGAGCAGGTTACAGGCCATGGAGGACCTTAAGAAGGACTTTAAAAATCAAATAAGAGAAGTGGAGGAAAAATTGGGAAGAGAAATGAGAAGGATACAGGAAAAGTATGAAATGAGAGTCAACAGCCTGACTGAGGAAAACAACACCTTAAAAAATAGACTAACTCAAATGGCAAAGGAGGCCCAAAAGGGCAATGAGGAGAAGAATGCCTTAAAAAGTCGAATTTGCCAGATGGGAAAAAGAATCTCAAAAGTTCACTGAGGAGATTCATTCCTTCAGAGTTAGACTGGAGCAAATGGAAGCTAATGACTTTATGAGAAATCAAGATGCTGTTAAGCAGATCCAAAACAAATGAAAGATTAGAAGGCAATGTGAAATATCTCATGGGAAAAACCACTGACCTGGAAAATAGATCCAGGAGAGACAATTTAAAAATTATTGGACTACCTGAAAGCCATGATCAAAGAAAGAACCTAGAAATCACCCTTCAAGAAATTCTCAAGGAAAACTGCCCTGATGTTTTAGATCCAGAGGGCAAAAATAGAGGTTGAAAGAATCCACAGATCACCTCCTGAAAAAGATCCCCAAAAGAAAACTCCCAGGAATATTATAGCCAGGTTCCAGAATCCCCAGATCAAGGAGAAAATACTACAAGCAGCCAGGAAGAAACAATTTCAATATTGTGGAAACACAATCAGAATAGCCCAGGACCTGGCAGCTTCTACACTAAGGGATGGAAGGGCATGGAATATGATATTCCAGAGGGCAAAAGAACTAGGAATGAACCCAAGGGTCACCTACCCAGCAAAACTGAGTCTTTTGTTTCAGGGGAAAATATGGTCATTCAGTGGAATAGAGGACTTTCAAGCATTCTTGAGGAAAAAACCAGAGTTGAATAGAAAATTTGACATCCAGACACAAGAAGCAAGAGATGCCTGAGAAGGTAATCAGGGAAAAGAAATCAAAAGGAACTTATTGAAGTTGAACTATTTACATTCCTATATGGAAAAACAATAACTGTAACTGATGAAATCTTTCTCACTATGAAAATAATGGAAGAAGGGTGTGTGGTCATGTGAATACATATGTGAATGTGTGTGTATATATGTTTACAGTTATACATGGATAGAGGGCACAGGTTCAATTTGTTGGGAAGGGATGATACTTAAAGGGTGAAATTATGAGGTGAGAGAGGAAAGTGGCAAGAGGAGATGGGGAGAGACAGGTTAGGGTAAACTATCTCATGTAGAAGAGGCAAGGGGAAGTGGCTGCAAGGGAGGGGAAGAATAGGAAGGCAAAAAGGCAAAACTACATTCTCATTGAATTTGGTTCAGGGAGAGAATGGCATACATACTAAATGGGATATCTCAACCTGCAGCAGAATAGGGGGAAGGGGAATGAGAGGAGGGATGATGGATGGGAGGACATTCTTGGGGGGAGGGGAGGTTGGAAGTACCCACTATAGAAGAGGGACAGGATCATGTAGGGAATGGACCAGGTAGGGGGTGGGATGAGTAGGAGGGAATTATAAGCAGCCTTGTACAATATATCTACTATGATAATGTTTTGCATAGCTAGACATGTACAACATATACTGAATTACTTATCTCCCCAGAGGGAATGGGTGACAAGGGAGGAAGGAAATGGATCTGAAATTTGAGGTCGTAACATTAAATGTTTCAAATATATATAAATACTATTATTAATACTCTTCTGCTTTTAATAGGGAGATAAGATGTGCAGGCATTGGGGCACAGAGATTCACCTTCCTCTAATGGAAAAGTCGAAGGGGGTATGGGAGAAGATATGGGAGAGAATAGACTGAAGGAAGCGATATCTTGTGGGGCTACTATTCTGGGAGGGTGGGTAGGGGAAAAATGGGGGAAAAATTGTAAGTCAAAATCAGGTGGAAATGAATGATGTAAAACAGAAGTTAATAAAGCATTTGTTTAAAAAAAAAGAGTTCCTCTCTTTTAAACCTGCTGTAGTCTGGTTTCATTCAACTTAAACTGCTTTCTTCAAAGTTACCAATGATCTCTTAATTGTCCAATCTATTGGCCTTTTCTCAGTTCTTATCCTTCCTCACGCGTCAGAAAACCTTTAGCATGGCTGATCGCCTTCCTAGTCCTTACACCTGGATTCGCAAGATTCACTGATTCCGCAGATCCTGCATAGCCAGTCTTTATCTGTCTCCCGAGCTCCAGCCCCATATCGGACATCCCCCCCCCCCCCCCCCAGTACTGTTCTCCAGTGTTTCTGAGTCCCGGTGCACGGCGCTAGCGTTGGCCTTCCTTTGGGCTCACTCCCCGTAACGCGTGTTTCGCCAAATGCTCTAGTTTCTATAGCGCATCTGTCATTTTATTTTCTCGCTACTCACAGCTCGCACCCTGGTGCAGGCCCTTATCCCTTCACGCTCCAACGGCTGCACCAGCCTGGCTTGGCTCTCGCGCTGCAGGTACCTCTCCCTTTCCAATGCACCTTCCGCGTCACTCTTCCGCTCACTAAACTCTGCTGGCTCCCTCCTACCTCCCAGATAGACAACCAACTCCTCTGTCCCAGTTTTCTTACACTTTACTTCCCTTGACACTCCCTGCAGGACATCGCTTCTTCCTCTTTGCAGGCTGTCCCGCATGCCTCAGCCTTCCCGGCTTCCCTGAAAGCCCACCGTCCACAAGAGTCCTTTCCTGGTCCCCCCTTAACGCTAGTGCGTGCCCCCTGGGATGACCTGGTGTGTACGGGTGTCTGCACTTCCATTGCTACCCCCCTGCCCCCCACATCCCCTTTCCACGCCCGTGGATCTCCCTATCCCCTTCGTATCTCCTCACCCCCTCACGGGTCTCGGCCTTCCCTCTCACGCCCCCAGGGCTCTTGCTTCACCCCCATCCTGGCTTTCCCGCCCCTTCCCCTCCCAGGCTCCGAGGTGCCCGGGCTCGGGCCCCCGCCACACCTCCTCGGCCGGCTGGGTGTTGAGCACCAGCACCAAGCACCCCGGGTGGCAGTGCAGCCGGATGAAGTGGTAGAGGAGTCGGTCGGCGCCGAGCCCGCGGGCACACACCACCAGCCCATCCGTTTCTAACAGCTCCAACACTAGCTGCCGCTCGTACTCCAGAAGCGGCGCCATGGCCGCCCCCAGCAGCCGGCACCGGAACTCCCGGGTAGCTCTTCCGGGTCCCAGGGCGAGTCAGAGCCGAGTGCTCACGAAGCTGAGCCGTCCGGAGCCGAAGCTTGCTTGAGCGGGTTAGCCGAGTCTGAGACGAAGGGAGCCGAAATAGAGCCGAAGCAGAACCGATGAGCGAAGTCAAGGCTCGGCAGACCCGGAGCCAGAGTACCTGGGCGCAGGCTCCGCGACCCGAGCGAAGTGGGCGGAGCCAGGGTCTTGGTGGCCCGGCCCCGCCTCGTTCACTTTCCCCTCCGCCCCTCCCTGCCGCTCCCTGTGGCTGGGTTCGGGGCGTTCTCCGAGGTCTGCAATGCTCCATTTCGCTTATTATCAATTAATATGACACCTCCTTTTACTCAATTTGGAACTCTTCCCTACCCGTACTAAGAGAGATGGCTACCACGGTCTGCTGATTTTTAAAGCAAAGGAGTAATTAATTACCCTTGCTCCAGACTTCTGTGTTTGGCCAGTCAGTGTTGAAACCGGGTTGTAAATGCAACGAGGCTAGAATCCAGTGGTTCTCTCTAGCTTGTCTGCCTGGGTCGCTATGTTCTTCCTTCCTTCCTTCCTTCCTTCCTTCCTTCCTTCCTTCCTTCCTTCCTTCCTTCCTTCCTTCCTTCCTTCCTTCCTTTCTTTTCTTCCTTCCTTCCTTCCTTCCTTCCTTCCTTCCTTCCTTCCTTCCTTCCTTCCTTCCTTCCTTTCTTTCTTTCTTTCTTTCTTTCCTTCTTTCTTTCTCCCTTCCTTCCTTCCTTTCCTCTTTCTTTTTCTTTCTTTCTCTCTTTCTCTCCCTCCCTTCCTTCCTTCCAACAGTTGAGGATGTCCTGAGTCCCTCCTCATCAATGATGCATTCAGATGAGTGATTACAAAAAAAGGAGCAAACCTGTGCTAACTCATATCCT